>OX243864.1:22879700-24165950 GCA_945859645.1 Amphipoea oculea
AGATCGGGTATGGAAAACCACTTGAAGACTGCAGATATTGTGTTTGGAAACAACAGTCATGCTTGTGTAGAAGCAAGATGACTAAATACTGCCCCGTCTCCTTCTATTTTCGACGATATAATTATATTATGTATCTACATATACTACTCAGCAGTATAAGGGGGCGAAGCTAAATACCTAACGAGGTTTTTCCAGTACTTGATATTACAAATTCACTGCCCGGACTTCCGGCTGTTTAGGGGAACAGTTAGTAGTTTGATACAACAACGTAATAGGAAAATCCGAATGGAATCCGTTTAGATACCTTTCACTTACAACATGCTGAGAATGAGTAATCTAATGAATATAATAGTATTAGTGACATTCTTCGTAGTTCTTAGTTTGAAATTACTGCACCAAAGTTAGAGGGATATATCCGTTTGCTCAGCGTTTTTGTTTTTTGGGAACAACCTTCGAAGGTTGTCGGAACCCATAGTAAACGATGTTGTCCAACCATTAGAAACAGACACGAATACATTACCATATATAACAGCTATAATAAACATGTCATATACCATGCAAGCCCTTCATATAGTTTCAAGTAAGATGAAATGATTCACTTAACAATTACCCATGTATCATCGGGGTCAAGCATCCATCTTACTTGACTCCTGACTCATCAGGTACGAAGCCTTTCCCCGGTGAGCTAACACGCGAAATATTTGCGTTACCTGATGATATGGCCATGCAGAAAAATGTGCGAAAAATAAAAAGCCATTGTAACAACTATACTTTTGATTGTTTTGGAAGTCACAGCTCTAAAGCATCGATTTGTGTAAAGGCGCAGATAAGAAAACCTAATCAAATGCGTAGATGATTGAATTGGTGACACGGCATAGAAATTATTGGAAAACCGATGAAAAAGTATACGGACTTTGTGCGTTAAAAGATATAGAGAAAAATATCCAGAATCAGCGGACGGCCGTCTCAACATTAGATTAAGCGAAAGAGTTACCGATTACCTTACACAGAGACGAAGCAGCTCTATTCTCGAATTGTTTGCGAATTAAATCAGGATCGAAGCCGTATCGATCGTGTAAATGCTCTCATTGTTTTCGCTCTAAGAGTATATTTAGAAGTGGTAACGTATAAAGCACTAGCAGGATCGGCCATCGACACCTAAAGAATAAATTCAGTAGCTGTTACGGGGATGGATTGAAACTCACAATCATTCACTGGAAAGTCCAAAGTTATTATTATTTTCGCTTAAAATGGTCATGCTCATTTAAATGCGTATACTGCTTCGGCGAATTTTGTAAACTTAAATATGCAGTGTGAGTCATGAGGCATTCTTCATTTCCTCTGTTACCAAGTTCCGACTTAGAATGGGGATTTTCGGGGAAAAGTCTTAACATTTTAACTTTAAGTGAATTATTGAAAAAACTACAAGTATGAGGCAAAATTCGAGTTTGAGGGCAGAACCCATCGATTTCGATGAGTCGATTGGTAATATGAGTGGAAGAAATTGCAAAGAAATTAATATAGTTTCGTCAATATAATTAGAGACCATGTTACTCAAGCCATGGCAGATTCATTAACCTAGGTATCAACACAAGATCCTAACCTCCGAACTTCCCAATACGTGACTCTGAGCCGGGGCAACTGATGATGCGATGTTTTATATATTACGTACAGGTAAATTGTGTATTAATTACATTTTCAAGGGATAAGTCATCGTTTCTCGAAAATAATATCGCCAAACTAGGCAAGTCTTACTCATTGACCTGAATACATTAATTCTATATAAAAACAATTACGCAGACTACTTCAATGTTTCGAATGCGTAAGCGCATTTTTATGCCAAACACTAAATTTTTATCGGTCCCGCATATAATCGATGAATTACTTTGAAATGAGTTCAATTGACGCATGAAGACGTGTCTTTTAAACAAAATTTAATTTAATTATTGCAACATTTTTCAAAATAATCCATGCTTAAAGGGTCCTCGAAACCAAGCGATTGAAGGATTGTCAATATTATACGTTAGGAATTGATCGTTACGGGGACCCTTTACTACTAGGTCAAGTTAAAAATTGAAGCGGATCAACTAGGTAAACGTTAGGTTCAAAGTCCACCAAACAGCATCATATTTTAATATTTTTTTTGTAGTGTGAAAGGATCTTTGTGTATCTTCAAATGGATTTCTTCCTCTATCTATAGTTCCTTTCTTTAAAAAAATACTGGTGTGAAAAACAACACGAACCCTAATTCTGTGCAATTAAACAGTTCACTCAAATTAGTCCCACGTGGCAAGTTGTAAAATCAGTTTTGTTTTGACGTTTGCTCCGCGCTCGCGCACCGTGCGTTGACCGCACAGCATTGTTCGAACGGTAACGACCGCCGAAACGACACTAGGGTTGCCAACAACAATTAAACTCAGATGTTCACGAGACAAGTGTAATACTCTTCAAGGAATCATGTTTATGTCACTATTTTTACGTTACTGACCGCTGTAATTGGAATGAAAAGGTTACGCGTATAAGCATGGGTTAAAAATACAATGCATTGCAAAAGATCTCCGAAAATAGCCTGATAATTGACCAAAAGAACTGCCAACACTTAATTATTGATCCGATGTACGAACAGTAATAATACATCTGTTCACTTACTGTCTTCAGAAATTAATTTACTCGTAAGCAAGTTGCGTAAAACGAAATGGCAAATTGGCAATTATTGCGTAAAGTACTGCATCATAATTTTTCACGTTTCATGTGCAAAAGGACCATTTTTATTTTGGCACGCAGTAGCCCTACAACGTTGCAATGATGATCTGCAACACAGCGTCCATTGCCTCCATGTATGTTGTTATTAACTATAAACAGTTCACATTAACACTTGTACAATACAATCAATCTTGTATTCTGCGAGATTAAGAAACCATTAGAATACGGTCCTTTGTCTCGGTATTCTGGTAATACAGGTATGGTGTGATCGAGGTGTTAATTGCCCGGATCGTACTGGAGGAAAATACAATGGCTCCTTGAAGAGCAACAAAGCTTCAGGAGTGAGGATTTCGACAGTTGTTCGTTATTTTTGGGTGTTAAATGAATGTAATCGAAAGGTTCACAGAAGACCGTCAATGTCTGTATGAACAAGGGCTTCCACAAAAACTGCAGTTGCAGTTTTTTTAGAGTCCTGAAGGCATAAAACAGTAATCGATTTATGATATCATTCAGTAAACTCCTGACATAACAAACCATAATCCACAAATCACCCTTTGGCCAACAGGACATAACTCGCTTCAGGATAATCAATTTTCCTTCCTTCTCTCCCAAACGAATTTGCCGGCCCCCAAATCCGCACATAAACGGAAACTATTCAAACTCAACGTCCAATGATTCACTGGCCATGTGTTACTGTCTAGTTTTATTAGATTGTTGTGTAAAAACTTGCCGAGCGACCGTTAACATGAGTCATGAGTTGCCTGCGCTAAATATGTCGCCAAGATCTGCGCTGAGCACTAAAGGTAGCAAAGGTCACAGCAACTTGCCATAAGTTATAAAACTGTGAACGCTTATATCGGATGATTGGTGAATCGATTTCGATATTCAAATGTGTTTCCGTTTCTTTGGTGTTATTTGGGAAATATATAGAAAGCAGACTTACAGAGATATTGTTAAGGGATAAACGCAAAATCAAGACAAGAGAAGCAACTTTTTAAAGTAGTAAAAACAGTTTTCGACATAACCATTTCTGAAGAAAAAAAAAAGGAAAACTTGACGGTCCTCTGCTCTTCTCCTTGCTTCCTGTCTACACACCATCCACGCTTCGAATTCGTCATCTCCTCGTTAGGCGCCACGGAACTAAATTACCGCAAGAACTAAATGCCAGAATAGATCTAATTAAATAGCCCTCGTCTATTAACACTGAAAGTTCTACAGGACGGTCCTATAAAAGCTTAGCTCTAGACAGTTGGCAGTCAGCCAGTCGCTACTTGTCGAATAAATAGATATGGCTCCGTCTCCTGAATGTTCAGACATAGTTGGAGTGATATGTCGGGTTAGTCAGCTTTAGTGCTTACTAACATGGCAGGGACTGTGATGTTTTGATCATAAACGTCAAAATGGCTATTGCGTAGATAGCAGAAACTGCTTTTAGCAATTTATTGGGAAATAATATTAATGTTAATACTTTTGGATATGTCAATTCACTTTATGTTAAGGTTGTGTGGTGTTGTATTACGATCGAAAACAAATTGTTTAAAGTAGGCTGAACATTAACACTGTTCGATCTTGGTCCTAAAAATGCACCATAGTCTAATAAGGAGGTTAGAAAGAAACCGTTAACTGGATGGGCAGCATTCAACTGCAATGCGACACTGGGGTAGCATCGCAATGCTTCTCTCCGAAAAAGTTAGCTCCGATGAATCTAAACTTCAAAGTTTTTAAACTAATATAAAGGGTCGTCCATGAATGCAAACTGACTCCCATAGACTTCCATAAACAAACATGAAAGTGCAACATCGGTTTCTGTGTACGAGAGTCATTACTTTAGACAACTTATGAGGTGAATAACAGTTATTACAGTTTTATGATGCCCATAAATACATTTCGTTAACGTGTGGGGCTTAAAGCGAAATTCGCGTAGAGATCAATGAAGGCACAACGGCCGAATATCTGGGCCAACTTATTGAAGGTCATGCTTTGAACCAGCTTCTATTGTGGTCAACTTCGACACAAATCCATTTATCTTAGCTTGGTATTACCAGTTATTATTATTTATAAAGCATTGCTATTCTTCGAAAAAAGTAGTAGTTAGTGTTGAAGATTCGTACTGTTGCTTTTTTATGGTCTGCCATTTAGACCATCATCAACTTTGCATTTAAGGAAAATAGGTATTATTCTGCAGAGGTACTAATACATTATAATACAGCTTTAGATACGGGGGGTGGGCAGAAACTACAGTACGCCATCTGCTACGATCCTTACGTACTCCTTTTGCCTCGTTTACGCTCTACATCTGGTCATGGACGCACGCCTTTAGCTTTACCTGCTAGATTATAATATTCGCGTTACTACAAACATTCAAAACAAAACCAATTTAAATATAATTAACCTTATATGCATAGGATTCGCTGAAATCAAATCTTTTCCAGGAAACGGAGCAAAAATAAAGGTTTCTCAGTAATTGTTGCTTCGACATGGGTTTACGAGATTCGATCTAAGTATTCTCACGGAAAACGAATGTAGTTACTTTCATGACAATAGTTCTGTCACGCGTATTTGCTCGACTTTGGGGACAAGGTAATTGCTAGGTTTTTACGAACATGAGAAAAGAAACATTACGACCGTATGAGGTAATCATGATAAGAAACGAGGTAACTTTCTCTGACCGCGGGCCAAGTTTAACGAGCCATAAGTTACTTTAAAAGGATATTAAGTAAAGTATTTTTGGTATGAAAAGTTATAGGTCCATAATTTAGGACAATAAAAACCAGCACAGGACTTTATTTTGTGAGGATTTCAAACTTGATTCTAAATGGCTTTGGATTTTGGTGTTTACAAAAGGCGGAATTGCTTAGATAATAGTGTCTAAAAAAAGACTGATGTAATCAGCCTATAATTTTCCCACTGCTGGAACACAGGCCTCCTCTCTGTGAGAGGGAGTGGGCCGAATCCACCAAGCGGGCCCAGTGCGAGTTGGTAGATGTCATATGTCTTGGAATTTTTGGTTCTAGGACATGCCAGTTTCCTCACGGTGTGTTCCCTCGTCGATTTGAGAGCAGTGGTGATGAAAATAAATAAACAAAGATAATTCCCTGTCTGGGTACGAACTACAACTAGGTCTGGGCCGACACCACTAGGCCAATACTGCTCTTAAAAGACAGTAAACAGAAGCTATCCAACTGACATATTTGTCCCCACCACATACAAATAATCCCGATCATTACTATCGATGCATTGGCCAATGATCATAACTCAGAAGCTACAAGACAATAGCTGGCTCCATGACCCCAATCCTTTGCGGCGGCGGCGGCGCGGTTAAAAAGTAATTATTACTATTGTGGCCACGACACGTACGGTAAAGATTTCATGTTATTATGTCAAAATCGAACACCAGATTTCCTTGTGAACGCATGAAGTAGAACTGGAGTGGCTTGGTTTAGCAATAACTGCAGTTGGTAGAAACTTCAAATTAATGTTATGCATTTTGGATTATGCGGGATGAGCTGGACTCTTTTAATAAAGATTGGTCCTTGGTAGCTCTGAACAGAGAGGGTGGAAAGAGAGTAGGAAGGCCTTTGCCCAGCAGTAGGACAGCAAAGGCTAAATAAAAAAAACCGAGTGTGCTTATGACCACACGACAGAAGTGAAACATCAAACGTATTTGGCTATGAGAGGAAGAGAGAAAGAAAATGTGCGCACTGCTTTCTCTTGCTTATATCCCCTACTCAACTCCCGTTCGCCTCGCCCGATCACACTTTTCGTAACGCGTTCGCCAGCTTACTCCCTAAGTCAAGCGTGCGTAAAGAAGTTTCACTTCAAAAAAATGGATGTAAGTAAAGTCTTGTCATTCGTGTAAACAATGAATTGCATTATTTATTACCTTCATTATTTTTTTTACTCTGTTAGCGAATTGAAGGTGACTTGAAAGTTATTCAAGATCGAAGAATTCTGGTAATGAAGTTAAAGAAACATTCGAATCAAAAACATGTTGGCAGCGCATGCGTAACTAAACTAACAAATGAATTTAAAGAAAACTTGCCAAACATACATTCGAAAACTGGACTACAATAAAACGAATCTTATCAAAAGATTGTGCCCACTACGCAGCTGATTTGTACTTGAATGAATAAAATTAGTCGAAGTTATGTCAAGATTCCATATCTAGGCTTATATTGTATTCAAATTAATCTATAAATTAGAAAGTTGCTCTATAAGTTGCTATCAGACAATCTCTGATAAAAGCAGGCACAATGTCAAGTTTCTGAGTTTATCGCAAGCTAGTTTACTGAGATAAGATTGGACTTCACTCGAGATTTTAAGAGACTTAATGAAGAAGCACTTCAAACATGTAACATTGGTGGTAATGGTTTACATTTATAAATATTATTATTTTCAGTTCGAATTTTCCATTCTAGCGTGCAGAGCAGACCAGCCCCCTAATTCACAAACACTCGATATGCTTCCGTATCGTATCGAACATTAATCATTGTTATCGTAGGAGTCTTCTCAACGTTGTTCACAAGTCCAAAACCCGAAAATTTTGATAGTTTAAATCAAATAGACGCCCGCTATTCTTGAGAGGAAGTCAAATCAGGTTATCGAAATGTCAGGTTTTCGATACGATAGCCTGTCGTATGGTTGTGAATCAGGGCTCAGCACCCTAATTGCGTAACACACTATCCATATATAATCTGAATCATTTTGAAGGATATTGCTAATCCATTGCTTCATAATGTTCGAAAAATTTGTTTGCTCAACAACGTAAATAACGCAATGAATATTGTTGAACTATCAAAATGAAACCCATTGCTACTGATAGTGTTCCGCAATTATCCTGCTACTCTTTTTAGCTAGACACAAAAGCTTACTTCGATCATATACGAAGACTTCGAGCATTCCCAAAATCCTTAATTGCATTACCAGTTTTGTCTTCATCATCAGACACGCCCAAGAATTTCAGAATTTGAGTGCAATCAAATTAAATTATGGGCAAAAAGTGAACAATTATGCTGTTATTCTAATGTGGGGCGTACACAATGACATTCGCACATTTCAGCACGGCCGTTGAACCACCGGCGCTTGAGCATGTTACCCAGTGGGTGGGCTGGCTGCACAAAAATTTAATTATAAGAATTTTTCTCGTTGTTTATGGTTTTGATTTTAGGTGGCGGTCAATTTTATGTTTGACTGCTGGAAAATTTCTGCAGGTTATCTTTGTTGCTGTTGAGAATGATACTGGCTACCGAGAGGAGGATGAAACATAGAATGGGAAAAAGATTACAACATGGTCCAATTTAAATCCTAGATGGATTTAAATTGGACCATGTTGTAATTTTTCGATCTTAATTTTTTACGGCTCTTTCTTAATTTTTCTGGTTATAAAGTCTCTAAAATTAAATCAACGAATAGCTAATACGTAAATCTCGAAGAACATTATGCTCACCAAGATCATTTGGTCGAAAGACATCTGTATAATCGACCGGTATTTTGTTTCGTTTCATGGCGTTTTTATAGACACCACTCGAGTAAGTTGCATTTCTGGTTCATGAAACTAGATATTCTGGATATGTATTATGTTCTTTTAATATTATCTCACACTTTGGGTCGGCTATATACGATGGCAGTTATATTACTGAAATTGCCGTTTGAATATCGAATATGTTATTATTATCGAATGAATTATATTTATTATTTTACAAATCCGTAATTGACCGTAGTTTTATTAAAGTACGTAAGAATCATTATTTCAGCCACTATTATACTACAATAACATAGTTATTTTTAACGTTTTCCGGTTATCCCAGCCCATGAATATTCTGATATATTATTAGGTATATACTTCTATGTGCACCCAAACAAGTACATAATTAGTCGAAATGATTAAGTTTATCCGTCACGATTCAATAATGATGTGTCCAATTAATATGTTCCATACAATTAATAACTACTATGTTGTTATTCAATTAGGAGCTGATAACAACGGAATGTCTGTCTGTCACTGACCTTTCAACGGCATTATTAATTATTTTAAAATGTAACATATAATTGCGTGAAGTCTTTTATGTTTATTTGTTTAATCTTAACAAAATATCTTAAGGCCGCATATCATTAGTTATGTAATCGGGGCGAAAAATCTAGGATAGCATTTAAGGCAGTAAAAATGTAACAGCTTCTTAGAAAGAATCTAGTCTGACCATCATCATCATCGCTCAGTTCAGACAGTAACCGTTACAAAAACAAGAGCATCCAAACACATTAATTATAATCAAGCTCAATCTATTTCAAGAACAACAAAACGATAACAAAACCTGCTACATTATCATTTAAATGATTATTATACTTTATTCCAACTAAAGCTTTTTTTTTCCACATTATGCCAAATTACTAAAACAATAGTACGAAGAATTCGAATTTAGCGAATCGTTAGTGGCGTACGACACATCCGGTAACGAGGCTGCCATATTGTCGTTGGCACCATTCAAAATTCGAAGAGGTGCGCGTGCGCCGGCCGGCCTTCGCCCGCTGAGGACGCAGAGGAGTGCGGGAGGAGCGGGAGGGACTAGGGCTGCCAAAACAACTAATCCATGAAAAAATTGTCGAAGAAGGAGATGGTGATAAATAAATAGCATGGTAAAACCAGACTAAAGTAGGATTTCAACAAGCATCAAAATTGTTTGTATCATTGTATTATTGACTTAATAGGGAATAATTTAACTTCTCACAATATGACCATTAAATCAAAAGCCTTCAAATTAATGTTATCCTTCCTTGTGGTTCTTGGCTATCTATAACATGAAATTAATCATCTCAATACATATGTATATGTATAATCCTAGCTTGACGGCACCAACCCTAAAATCAAGACACGAACTGGTTAAAAAAAAAGTTGAAACAACCACAGTCAAACGTTAAGTGATGTCCTTGACGCACCTTGCTACATTTCCAGTTAGATCACCACCAAAAACAGTGTTTAATCCTTATCGCTATTGTGTTGGAGTTCAAAATCCAGTGATATCAAGATTGTGATTTGGCACGATTTGGTAAGCCTGGACATTAGAATTCAGAATGGGTGGGTACTTGAAGTATGGTAGTTATTGGGCTAGCACAGCTGTGACCAAACAATTCATCATGGCGGTCGTCGTGAATTAAGTAATCTAGTTGACCATATGGTCGCGAGCCAAGATGCTGTAGATCCTATTTTTCCACTGTAAGTACATACATAATTATGAGGTCAGATGTTTACGATCGCTTACGATATGCTAAACCTACGAGAATCCGTGATAGATTGCACAGATACGATTAGAGTAGGTAATCTTGTTCACTTAGCTACCGATTAGTCATAATTCGCATTTATTAATATTATAAATAAACAAAGATATGAAATAGATTATGTAAATTAATTAAGCATGCTCAAAGGTTGCATTGTGATATAAATCTCCCATGATAACAGCAACTATAAATGTGAATGTAGAGCTCTGATAGATATCAAAATCACATCTGACAGAATCTAGGAAAAATTCAAAAACCCGTAAAGCTGCAAACAAAAATTCAAAACCTATCACCATAAAAAGCATAAACAAAGAAAGTGTAGAGTAGACGGAGAAAAGAGAACAAAAATAAAATAAAAGCCACAGCACGGTGGACCCGACTCGTTCGGCGAGGGACGACAATGACCGGCGACCACGTAACGGAACGACCATTATGAGATACTCAATTAACTGAGAATGGAAGGATTTACTTAGTTTTTCTTCACGCTCTTTACCTGGCTTAGTAAGTAGAGTTTTGCTATTTGAAATGGTCAAATCCATATTAAGCGCTGATTAAAGCAATATTCACTCTCTAAATTTTGTTGTAGGACGACTTGGATCAGCTGACTTGCAGGTTCCTGATGCTGATAATGATGCAACAAATGAAACAGCAGTAAAGAAGGGCGAATTTTCCAATTAGTATAGCTGGAAAGAAATAGATGGTTGGAAGACTTGATCGCAAGAAGCTGTAGAGGCGCAAACCTTTGGGAGTTTAGAACTAAACGGTCAATTTTTAATTATCAAAGGTGTTAATAATGCTTGAGAAGTTATACTTAGATAAACTTCCTGAAGTTGACCTCTAGATCTAATTATGCAACAGCCAGATGACCAACTAGAACACTATGCATTTCTTTCATCCAAGAATGAAAATGACTCTATTGTCCCTGATGATTGTGTGAACTTTACACAATGACCTTTGTCATGCATATTTCAATGACGATATCAATATACAAGCAATTTATTTCTAAGATATGGATGAATTTGAAATGTAGCCAATGGTAACACAAGCAGCTGAAATCGATGTAAGGATCTTCCTTTATCTTTTTGCACTTAACAAAAACCTTCACTTCAAAATGCCGGCTCAAAATCAGGACGGTAATACTTCTTAAAAAAATCCCAAAGTCGCCGTCTGGTTCGAACCCGCGACCCATAAACAAAATGCCACTGGCAACGGTACCGATACCGGTTTGTGGATCGCTCGCCTCGACTTATTATATCGATCTTATAGGGAAAGACGATTGTAACAAGTGTGGAGAAGATATTATAACTGTTGCTAACAAGGGGTAAATGATGAAAACTAACAATTAACACATATATTACTTTGTCATGTGTGTTCTTAAGACGCAAGTGCAACCTTTCGGTTAGTGTGCGGATATATCTTTCATGTCTGAACGTTTTTCTTGTTATAAGTCTCCATGTAATCGTTTATAACTTATTAACTTTACCTTCATATCAAGCTTTCGTCCAAAAACATCATGTGTATATTAAAATCAGGAACTTACCTGCGAAAAAAAAGATATTTATTAAAATTATGTTACACAAGTAAGTTATTTAATATAGCTTTAGCCCGCGGCTCCATTCACTTTAATGTTCAATGCTCAGCTACTGCACATTATTACACCACAGCTGAACGCAGTCAGTTTTGAACTCACGACCTTTTTGATAGGTAGTTAACACCTACCAGGTAGTTTATTATCGCTTTAGATATTAATTTAAAGTTGCTGCAAAACGGGCCAAGAAATGGCCATGTTATTCTATCAATATAATAGTAATTTCATCCGAAAATAATTCAATATTATCATCCATTATTTCCTGTTGAGGGAGACGACAGATAGTCTGTCGTTCCATTCCATTTTGTACTGGCATCTGTTCAGGCTCCAACATATTTTAGACAAGATCATGCCAAGATCATTGAATGAGAGAAGGCGTATCTTCACCGAACGTGCATGGGTTATTAATTTATTATACTAAGTGAGTAATGTAAGTATTGTATTAAAAGAGAGAGTGTAAGTGCAAGTATCGGTGCAATAAGGATGTATACCACGTACGACACAATGCTGGGAACCAATGACGAGCCAGCGGTAACATGATGTCACCTTCACACAATAGATATTAACAATAGGAAGAATAGTGACACCTGTGAATATTGGATGTGTTTCAATGATAATTATATGAAATATGTGGTATGAAGGAATTTAGAAATATCCTGCATGTAAGTCTAACTGTAACGACTACAAGGAACAAAGATGAAATGTCAAAAAGCACCAAAGCCTATTCCAGATTAAACTATTAAATATAGCCTTCATAATCTGAAGGCAACGTTAAGGTAAGAACATCAAATCGGGTGTGATAGAACTGATTCCTAACCGAAACCTAACTCTTTCGACAAAAGGACCAAGTAAAGCAAGTACATGATTATAGTATGGTAACAGGATAGTTAGCGAAGGTCACAATAACAAAGCAACTGAGTACTACCCCATGTGTTGAATCTCGCCTCTTAGGGCCTACAGACAGTCAGTCAAACGCTTCAGTTGGGTCGATGACGTACGACACTTCCAAGTAACGTTGACTCATCATGTTATTGATATGTGGATCGATTTGCAAATTAACGAAGGCTGCTTATTATTCTTAAAGCTAAACCGGTGCATTAAACTATTAATTGAATCAATAACTTTCAGGAAAATCTTTATGAAGTGTGCTCTGACGTCTGACAATTAAAAATTTGTAGCTTCAAGCTCAAATATCATTTTGTTACTTAGTTCTTAGCCATCAATATTATGATGATGACTGTTATGTTTGCTACGAGTAAGGATACTGTGAAAAATAACTGAGATTAGGCACAAACCTATTACAATGTTTCAAGCGGTAAATATACCATGACTGATCAACACAATCTGTTCTCCCAACGTTGGTAATAACAACTACATATAAGGTAACGCTTGAACCTTCACAAGGACGCTTACATAATAATACAATTTGGAATATTCACCGCATTACGGAATAAAAGCTCGCAACAACTTAAACTTACATAAAGTACAAGCGTACAGTAGTAAATTAACGAATCGTAAAAGGATCAAAACCGGAATGGCATACCGTCAGAATGTTAATTAGCCCTTAGTTCTCTCACACGAGGCATTCTGGTACCGTTACGGTGGTATTACACCACAGCGTGGTTGCATCGCGCCCTGTCCTGTCTGACCAGATGGCATTAACGGCGACCCACTTCTTGAAGGTCCTATACCGGCCCGACTTATGCCATGTAAGGCATTACATGGTTACGCAAGTCGCTGATTCTGCGCGAAACTCTCGTATTGTTCATATTTTATTATATACAATTAAATGTTGGAAACTTCACCTTATTTGGCAAGTAAATTTCGTTTGATTAAAACATAAATCTGACAGTAAAACTCGAATATGGTAAAAAGACATAAAGGGCGAGAACTGTCTAGATTGCTATCAGTAGTGCAATGATCATAATTCAGAGGTTTTACGTGCAAACTGTTGTCCTTATTGTGGAGCAAGACCAAAATATATAAAGTTCAAAACTGTAGCTAAAAACTGCAAAACTTAAGTAAGCATTAACCGTATCATTGACGAAAAGAATGCCACAACACGATTTAAAGCGCGGTATCAATATCAAGCTGAGAACCAACAAAAAATGGCGCTTTGCTTTCAATGCGATCGTTGATTGCGCTCCAAAGCCGTTTACAGTTAATCAATGCACCATGTGTAATGACCAGTCGTGGCCGGCACGGCACACGGCATGGCATATGGCGGCTAAAACATGGCCATATAAGGTGGCACATATGGACGACATGGTTTGTTCGACGAATTCAGCGGTACATGCATTTGTGACAACTTTTACGGACATGATGAATGGACGTGTCAAAGTTACGAATATTGAAGTCAATGAGGTTGACGTGGATTGTAATGTAGCACTTTCGAAACCGTTTTGGACAACATTCGCAAAATTATGGATTACGAAGTTGTAAACGACACATACAACAAAAATCTGATGAGGAAAAGGAACCTTTATAAAGTAAGTGTATGATCCGCTTCGAAAAACTTCATTTAATAGTTATATACAAAACGGTAGTTAAGCCCTTGCATGATTTAAGACTATCTAAATCAAACGAACTAACGAGCTGACCTTAATCTCGCAGCCAAGGGCAATTCATGACTCTATGCATTATGAACTTTGACCCAAGTAACACTCCATATCGAGAACGTTTAGTTGTATTCAGACCATAAGGGCAAAGCACGGAACACATTGTCTCAGAAATTGAACACTAAGGCAAGCTTTTTGAAGAGCTATTACAAATGATTTAACAATTTCGAATAATGATGCTTGAAGAGCATTGGTTGATTGAATTTACGAATTAGATCAATTTTGCCGATTGGATTGATCGCTAGACATGGCGCCATATTGCAAAGCACCCGAGCACGTTCAGACGTAATTAACGACAACTTAGCATTCTGTATTATAAACGCTACGATCGAAGCTCTAATAACAATCACTTATAATAGATCGTCAGATCGCTCGCAAAAAGCAATAAAGAGTTCAATTAACAGATGTCCTGGACAAAGACAAGAGCTGATTATGCTAAAGTACTATCTGATATGTTGTTATATCATTTTCAACCTTATTTTTTAGTAAGTTAAGGTATAATATTGTGATATGTTATGTTACGGTTGGCAGGTCAAGAGACTATAATATGAGCATGTGCTTTGTTTGTTTGAAGCACCTCCCGCGTTGATGTATCATCATTTGTGTATGCTATATTTGTACGAATTTACGCATATTATTGTCTTCCGTGAAAGCAGTGGGCTTCTTGAAGTATATTCATGAAAATTAGCTAAATTAAAATTTAATAATAAACCAAAATAGGTACCCAAACTAAATACATATTTTACAATAATTGCTCAAGACCGTATTTAAAAGTTAATTATACATAACAGCATAAAGCCCTGATTGAGAACAACATAGCTATAAATCATAATGTTGTTGGATTAATTCTGTCTAATAGAGAAGGGATAATTTTATAGCTTCGGCTAAGAGACCATTAAGCAATAATTTAGGTTTAATTTTCCTTTTACATTGGTTGCTACTCTATTATGATTGCCTTCTATTTGTAGCGACACAAATAGGGCAAACATAACATTAAGTTAATAATGTTTACTCCAACGTGTAATGTGACTTAGACCTACAGAAATATATTAATTCATTTATCCATTTATGTACACACATAAACAGTCAAGAAGAAAAGAACAGAAGAATAGGTACAAAGGTGATGCTTATTTCATAAGAAATTTCTTTCAGCATACCTGCGATAGGACAGTAGATAAAGAGATGTCGACAGCGTGTGTAAGAGTAAAAGAGAGACAATATAATACACTTAGCCAAGAAGCAATAATTGTTCATGAACTTTTAACAGACACGTCTGGAAGAAAATAACGAGAGCGACTTCAAATGGGGTACGGCTAGACAGAGAGAGTGAGACTTTTTTTGTCTAAATAGGCATATCAATTCACTATTGACACCCAAAATAGGTATAACCTCAACAAATAACCTTTAAAATTGTAAATAAAAGTAATTTACATTCTTATGTTAACGAACAAGATAATACCAACCTCGATTAAAGAATTAACACAAGGCAAAGCAAAACGCACTGCATTACTTAAATTGTAGAAATGCAAGAATTACCTTTATTGCGTACATGTTCATACTTCAACACTCAGAAAATTCACGACATTTTAATGTTTCCGATATTCTGAGGAAGTAGTTCGAAGGCAGCTTAGAGTCAAGACATTAATGAAGTCGATTAATAAAACCGCCGTCTGAATTGAAGCTATTTTCAAGGGCGATGCATAAATAAATATTCATTTAATTGCGATACTGTGAAAAGACAATAAAATATATGCCTCAGAAAATGTCCTTGACGACCAAACGTCCTTAACTTTTTCCTCAAGCGGGTAGGTACTTAAACAACAAAATCCTTATTTCAACAAAGCATAGTACAAAGAAATGCAACGATATTTGCAAAGGCTCTCCTGAAAATCGTTCCCCAAGGCTTGGGGCTTTACCGTTTAGATTTTACGACGCACCGTCTAGACAGTAGACAACAGGCACAACAAACTAATACACTGTAAAACAAATGGAGACACATAAACATTTTGAAGTAATAAATACTGCAGACCGGAAGGTTTGTAATGTATTGGCAATTACTTAATCGCAGCTGGTGTTTCGGTAGGATTGAAAGGAGACGGATATGCTTTCATACAATTTTGGGCCTGGATGTAAAAAGATGAAATTGGTGTCAATTGATAGCCACTATATTAACAAACAATCACTGAAAATTTTGCAGATTTTGGCAATCTGAGAGCCGAGATAAAAGTGATTTAGGAAAAATGAGGTTACGTAACAATCTGTACTTATTAACAGCCGATTTTCGAAGTGCGATTGTCATTTTTTACCCGACTGCCGAAGGAGGGTAATGGGTTTATCAGTATACGTATGTATATTTGTATGTATTTATGTTTGTTCCTCTCTCTCCAAAATAACAAGTCCTAGTTCAACGTTTATGTGTGGTTCTGCGTGTCCGCTACGGTAGCAAGGCAATGGTCGTACAAGAAGGAAGATCAGAAGTCCGTAGGAATGCAGGGGTCGAGGAAAATATCAATAAAATAAAAGTATGGGAGGAAACACACTCAAAACGCACACGCTAGACGATACGAACGAGTGTCGATGTCATGTCATGCATGTCAAGTTAGAGTTAGCACAGGTTAAAAATACAATAATCGATTAGTAAACGTGAATTTATTTATCTTAATTATGTAGATATTTTATTATTAGTTTAAACTCTTAATACTTTAATTCTAACAGATTTAATTATTTTTATTGAATTAATCATCTGGTGAAAGCATTTTCGTAAATAGTATGAACTCTGTAACGTTAATCGATTATAATTGAATCGATATTCCAATTACTTCGTAACCCTAACTTAATTATTGGATTTCTCATTTTCCAGATTGTAAATTGAGTTGATTTTTCACATTTTGAAATAAGAAAAATATAACCTTTTTTTTAAGCTATACCTCAACTTATTATAATCAGGCCCAGAAATCCCCGTCTCCTTTCGCGATAGAATAAAGTAAGTTTTGGCATCAAGTCAATCTTTACAGTTTTCATTTTTAAAAAGAGATAAAACGTAACGAAAGTCTGACACAAGGATTAGTTTTGCTTTAATAATCCCATACATGCAATACGAAACATATTGAATAAACTGTAAGTCTGATTCGACATACAGGCATAAACAAAGAATGCGTGAAATCAACCGAAATCAATATTTCTAAATGTTTGCTTTTCATCCCAACACACCAAACTACAATGTAGGAACCTCACTGATTCAATGGACTAGAAATCGTGATGATGATGATTATGATCCAATTACACATTAATTATGTAAACAACGATTTTATTTTAGCTTCTGACACCATGGCTTACTTGTTATACGCAGATATTTTATGGTAGCTATGCTAGTTATGAATAAATATACATATTTTACTGCTATAGTCTTAATAAAATACAACTGAGTCATACAATACAAACACGTACAAGGGGAGTATTTTCTAAACGTTGTGGTGTTCAGCAAGGAACTTCACTGGGCCCAAAATTCTTTGTATGCATCTGATTTTTTCTGATGTTGCTTAAAATTCTACTTACCTCTACAAAAAATTGCGTAAGGAAATCTTTAATCGGTCACGATATTGTGCATTCCGCACATATCAGATAACATACCAACGTGACTGGACCAAAAATAACTATGTTCTAACTACAGGCCAGTAGATATGGTAGAAATTATTCCTCCAGTGTAATAAGGAGTTTCATTCATAGTCAATTATTCCATATTAATTTTGCACGCACGTGTTGCCTGGCGATCGTGGATCACGACTAGTGGAAGGTCGCAGATGGTTTAAGAATGGGTGAATTGAATAGATTTACATGAAAACTGTTGTACCTTCAATTATGTAGACCCCGTTATGTAAAAACAATCGAAGTTATAATCGGGGTTATTGAAAAAATCAATTTATCTGTTTTTTTTTTTTCAAGGGAAACCCAAAATAATGTATAATTAAATTAAAAGTCCATTTTATTGTTTATTCTTAATCACATTTATGAAATTACCATGTTTGAAAGGTTGCAATCATTTACAAAATAGGTGGATTTTACAGATAAATTGTGATGCACAAATGACTAGAATAGGTTATTGAAATGCACGTAGGCAAAGTATGTAACCAGTTACTACGTCAGCAGAAGTTTAGTTATAAACAAGCTGATGCACAGCACTATTGTAAATTGCAACAATGACTTAAAACTATTCACCTCCTACTGATATTGCTTCTAATACTGCACATTACTTCAAAACATTGGCATAATCGCCCAAAATATTACGTTTATCATCAGACTCATTCATACTCCTGGCACCTTCCCCCAGCAGAACGTATAGAAAACAAACGATAACTCATACGTAACGTACAAATATAACATTAGATCGAAGACCTCTCCTATGTAAAAACATCGGTTGCATCATCCGTCTTTAAATAGATCGCCTGGACTATTAGAAACGGATAAATTTTCTATATCGTCGCGCGTTCTCTCCTGCATGGATAGCAAAACTTTGACATAATTATAATTAATCAGCTCGAGTTGTGCACACGTAACGCGTAGTCTGCACACTATTGTTGTCTAGCATCTCAATAATTAGCTTCACAGACTAAACGACTTGCAAAAGACTTTCCTATTTTAGTCTCAAGAGCAAAGTCCATCAATACTGGACAATGCAGCCAGCAATGCTAAAAACCTTATCTTTATTCCAAGGAAATCCATATGGATTGAACTAATCTATGGACTGTGACCTCGGACTGGCAAAATCTGACTAATTATTTCGTATTCTCAGTCCGGCAACGGAACTTTAATTAAGATTATACGATTGAGAACGATTTGTAAATCAAACCAGTTTCTATCGATTTAAAGTTAAGCTTTACAAATATTTGAAAAATAATATGTTAATAACAATATATTACCAACTTCAAAACATTTCACGATTTTATAAGTGCCTTAACCTTTTTGAAATATTATCCAAACCGCAATTCGGAATTTTGCAAATGAGGTTTTCAAATCGTCTTAATAAAGCACCTGCAAAGTTTTTAATAGATCTAGCTAATACATCCTGGCTTTTATGTCTAAGTAAGAGTAAACAAGATAATGAGAAACCATAAATCTAACATTCAAATAAACAGTTTTCTATATTCAGATACAAGTTTTAATCTTGATAAAAATTTTGAAAGTTATTTAAAATAGACTCCAAAGCTAATCTAAAACCGTTCCAGATTAGACTTTAATATCAAAAGTTGGAGTTAGTACAAATTTGAAAATAACCTATGCTTTTGGGTCACCTAAGTAATGCAGATACCTGGTCCATTGCGGCACTGGTATCCGCAGTGCAGGAAATCCCTATACATCAGCGTCCATAGCTAAGCTTTCGAGCGGCCGGCCGTGCAAAGCCGCAGGCATCATTTTTGCAACTGAACGAGCTGAAAGCATTTGCGCAGATAAAGTTGTTAGTGTGCGCAAGATAAACAGCAATAAGGTATGCTTGTTAAAAGTTGTTTACTCGTGAACGAGCAAAACATTCTATGATTCTGTTTGCTGAGCAATATATTGCGTTTGTATTTATGAATGCAACATGTTGGTCCTTACGTCCGATACAAATTCTATCACCAACTCAACAAGAAATCTCGTATAAATTGCGTCTTGTATGTTACTAATTGTTTCAGACTTTTCTATCAATCAAGAAGTGGGTCTCCTATACCAAAGATGCATGTAAAGCGATACCAAAGGCAAATGCAATAAAAAAGAAACTCCTTGCAATATCATTGGCAAGTCGTAATCCATCAGTGTTACATTTCAACACATTACCATGTTGCTCGCTTGCCAAAACAAATATACTTTCCTTCGTCAGACGTCAGCCATAATGTTTGTGACGACCGCAAAATGGATCGGTGATTTTTATTGAGGTATTAAAATGACTTGTACGATGTAATACAAATAGGGAAGAAACATCGGCTCTGTGGGTTGAATACATGATGGTCAGTTTGAGGCCGAGGCTCCTCCAAGGTTTCCTACATAGAATTCTAAGTGATAAATGACGTATTTATTGCTTGGTTATAAGGTGACACTGCGTAATGATTAAGCTTGGCTTCTTCGTGATACTTAGTGGAAATAGTGTAAGCATAGTGCTTTAGTATTCAGGCATAAGTCACAACAGCCAACACAAAATGTTACCTTTTCCATTCCCTAAAGTACCTGTTTTTTCCCGCAAAATGTTCACCCTTTCAATCAGAAAAAGAAAGCCCCTAATATTTTGTCGGGAAGCCCCTACAATTTACGAGCCATATGTCGGACATATCCTGCGCAAACAATCCGTCGTCTGAAAGTTTCATAACCCCGTCTGCACCTACCCTGCACCCTGTGCAAGCCCCCTAGGGGTGTCTGCGAGGGTGTGGCTCGTTCAGACTTTACTGCCGATTGGTTTCAAAGTAGGGGTAGGCAAATTAATGGATGACTAAGTGCTAACTGTTCCTAGTGCATTATTTGAGGGTGCGGCTGGCTAGATGAAAAGTCAGTTGTAAATTGTAAACTGTGAAATTATGTTCGGCAACAAAAAATGTTTTACTTGCGTTCATGTTCGTGTGTGAAAAATAGAGGTTTTCCAACTTAACGACGTAAGTAATTGCAATATTTTTATAATAATGTTATAACAAAGTACGTAAGTAGTATAATTGCTACCTTATGTAAGTACTACAGCTACAAGTTTCACTTCAACTCAATCTTGATAATTTTTCGATTGAAAATGAATACGTTGACGTTTTCTCTTCACGTCACCATAATATAATATGGGTTGTCGACGTCTCACGAGCACGACCCTGTATTACGTCTTTTAGATAATAATTACACTAGTTTACATGGGTTTTGTCCTTGAAATAAAAGGTGTTTTTTCTTATCATTTGAGATGTACTGAGTTTAAAAAAAAATAGGGAAAAAATTTAATACGTCACGTTTCCAAACTATTTATTATTTTTGACTAGCTGCGCCCCGCGGTTTCACCCGCATAAGTTTCGATCCCGTGGGAATATCGGGATAAAAACTATCCTATGTCCTTTTCCGGGACTCAAACTATCTCTATACCAAATTTCATCTAAATCGGTTCAGTGGTTTAGGCGTGAAGAGGTAACAAACATATAAACACACACACACACACTCACAAACTTTCGCCTTTATAATATTAAATGTTCGTCGCTGAATTCTCCGAGGTTTTCAGGGAAGAAATCGAGGTGCGAATGAAGGAAATGAATTTTTAGAGACATGTTGACACCCATTCGTTGAAAATTGTGTAATAAATCAGCAATTAACTGTCTGTAATTTTCATTTTTTTTGTTGCCCAAAAATTCTTTTTTTATAACAAGTCGTAGTGAATTCCAAGCAGATCTTTCAATATCCGAAAGACTGTTTTCAAATACCTCATCTTTCAACATTTTTTTGATTTGAGACCGGAATTTTGAAATAACAAAAATATGCTTCTTTCAGAGATTCTGTTATGGGATATCCTTTGTTAGATATAATAAATTCACCACAAACGTAACAAAATCGGTCGGGATGTACTTTACACAACCTTTTTGATATTTTAAAAACAATATTTATTCAACTGAACACTACAATGCAACAAAATTTTAGAATGAATTCAGAACTAACTTGTGGGTAGGCTTAAAATAAAGTGTGTAGATAACTTGATTCTTTGACGTCATAAGAATAAAACAAATATATGTTTGCGTTTAGTTATTGTCACTAAATAACACGATATGAAATTCACTGGAAGGACATGAAATTTATTATATTTTGTAAACTAGTGTTATCGTTTGATTTTTATGTTTTCATAATATCCTAGTAACAGTAATCATCAAATGGTAGGTTATTCTCGTTGCATTACGATGCTCTTACTCATCCTTCCTAGTGCGCTTATCTGAACAACAAGGCAATTGAAGCGGCCACAATGACTGACGCATTTTGCTAATTATGCAAGTTACTACCTTTTACCGCATACCGGTAGGTAAAGAAAAGGCAATGATCTTCTCATCTAAGGGGATGCGCTAAGTAACTCGCGAAATTAAAATTTTCTTACGTATTTTACAATATGCAGGTCAGTGTCAGGTATGATTCGCGAGCGTAACAAGTACAATGTATTTACAGAATTATAATCATTAAAATCATAAATACAACTCTAAGTTCAAATAATCCTATTGAATGACTATTTCATGAAAGACCTATCATTTATTTCCAATTTAAATTTCTAAAAAATCTAATGTTACAAAAACCAATAAGCTTAAAGCTTAGAGCTTCGAGTATTCGAGAATACTCTTATCTAATTGAAACCAAGTAAAGAATCCTGACAGGTTTTGGACTGGTTCTAATTCCAACCACAACATTAACCCTGCCCATTTTATATCTTCAAAGAAATCCAGTTAGCATGTATTGATTAGAAAATTCAATTCATATGAGATTCCTACGTTATCGGCGCGATACGAGGTAGATAAGATGGATAGCGTCGATTGTTCGAGTGTCGGACTACGGAGCAACTATCGACAATCTGCATGTTCTATTTTAGATGCCACATGCGGATTCTGGCGCTACTTGGGAGAGGCCATGTCCAGCAATGAACTGCGATAGGGAGAGACGGTTGAATTATTGATTCAATTCTGGAGATGTGGTTTGATGATTCATGCTATGGATTTCGGCAAAAGTAACTATTTTCAATTTTCCTTCTGGATACAATATTTCCTTACGGTTTCAATGACTTAGGTCTATTACGTATTAGATATGGAGATTTAATTATCTTAGGCTTGAATTTTTACTTAGACGAGTCGAAATGTAAGTAACGTAGTAAGGTCTTTGGAGTTCTGTGTGCGTTTTGGGCGACGGAAAAGCGCCAATCCCTAGTTCTCTAATGCTGATAAAAACAGTATAACAGGCCAATGTAATTTCCACTAGCATGTAATTCGAAATGTTATCAACATAGAGATATTAAACCAAAATCAGCTGAATTAATCACATTGTTATCAAACGACCTTGTTATATCAGAATCTGCCTTATCAACAATAACACGAATTTACTGACGTGCAAGATTATACGAATTACAATTATTAATATCCTGGATTGGGCATTTCACATCATTACTTATGCCATTTTTAGAATACGAGACTATTATTTTCAGCAGATTAAAAATCTTCTGTTGCCGTTTCCAAAAACACTATTAAAAATTCTATTAAGTTGCAAATTTTTATCTTCTAGCCAGGACACTTCATATAAAATGCCAGACAGCCAATGCCCTGAGTTAATGAAAAATCTGTTACTGTGTAGTTGTGTACAGACTACAGGGTGAGGGGCAGGGACACTTAATGAAATATCTATGATAATATCCCCGTGGTGACTAATCCTGACTTATGCATGAAGGCCGTTGTCATGAAATGAAATGTTTATGGCACATTCGCGTATCCCCACTTTATTTAGTAATGGTATGATACTCCTAAGCTTATTTCTTTACTTGGTTGAGGCAAAGTGGAGGTATGTCATCCCATTGCTTGATTTAGAACAATGATTGTTTTTTAAGATTAGCAGGTGTTTTCCTTATTTACTGGAACTTTACCTGGTTTCGATTAAACATAAAATATGTATCATTTGCAACTAAAGAGGTAAAGTTACAAATAAACGTACAATCATGGCTCAATATATGCGGTATTATTAGAATTTTGCATATTGCCATCAAATCACATATTGTTATTGAGTATCGAGTAGCTCCGAGGTCAGCGACATACGCATTTTATGAAGGTGAAGAGTTTATTTCATGTTCCTAACAAGGTGCAAAGGGCAACTAAGCTTAGTGGACATCTTTTTGGCCAAATGGAGAGTGAAGAAACGTACGGAGTGCAAGAGCGAGCGGATTAAGAAAAAAGAAGTGATGAGATACAGCAGCAGTCGTCTAAGAAAGAGGTTATTAACAAAGGAGAAAAAAGGCATTTGACTGTATGGTGTTGCAATCCTATCGTATAGCTTAGATGTCTGGACGTGCTATAGTGTTTAAGAAATAATTCGATTAGGTACGTATGGACGAGTTATTATCGGCCGTGAACGTGACTACGATGGTTAAAGCAGTGAGCGGATAAGCGTAATATCAACTTTTGGAGACCTGGCAACACTTTATAGACGTAAGTTCGGGTTAGGACAGTTTAGTCGCAAAAGCTCGTGGGTTGCTGTTTCAAAGGTCTTCGAATACAGTGCACGATCCTAAAGAAACTAAGACGTAGTATTTCAAATATCGTTAAATTAAAAGATACATATTTTTTAGTCCGCAGCACGTAAATATTTGTGCGACTCGATAACAAACAAAAAAAAAACACACGAGAGTGAAAAGGACTAACAGTCAAGTTTGCCACAAGTACCAGGATGTTAGAACGTCGGTGGAGGTTCAAACGTAGCGTACATATTCGCGTGGGCCGTCCCCCCCTCATCCCCCGCGCCCCCGCCAGGTCAACGACATCCGCGGCCGTTTCGGCCGGCGGCGCGCCTCACCTTGACATTCATCTCGAGCACGACGCTTTAGCCAAACGTTTGAATTAACTTGAACAACTTTCAAACGCCGCTTTAGAATTAACCCTTCTAGGGTATCAGCTGCCCACTCGAATCGGTCGCATTGCATTTTGGTTACTCGCGACAATCTACTCAAACCTATGTTGCCCTGGTACATGATGCTCGTTCTAATGAAGAAATTGAAATTAAATCTTGTTTCTCTGCAAGAAAGATAAAGAGCGGTTTTGCCGCAATCAGACGAAGTTTGCTATGGTCATTGTGGATAGGTACGTGACTCATCAGTTAAATTGATACCTAAGTAACGAACAAAGAGTGAGCTATGTAAAACAATCTGCATATAATAGAAACATTTTATTAACCGACTTCAAAAAAAAAGGAGGTTCTGTATTCGACCCGTATGTATGAATGTTTGTATGTACGCGTTTTTCTCAAAAACGAATGAACCAATTTGGATAATTCTTTCACTAAAGTGATCTACATACTTTCAGGAAGGGTTTAATATACATATAATACATTAGGTAATTATTCTTATGTACGAAGTTATTGCATAAATGTACTGCATCTCCGGCATTTCTATGCGAATTTTGATGATTCTTCTAGTCGGTGTCTTTAATTCTTCAGTGCACTAGTGTTAATTGAATTTGTGTGGGAAAGTACAACTTTTTTTTTTTTTTTTTTTTTTTGTTTAGCCTGTACTGTCCCACTGCTGGGCAAAGGCCTCCCCCAAGTCCTTCCAGGAACTCCTTTCCCGCGCCACCTCAAACCAGCCCTCGCGGTACGCGTCCAGGTCATCTCGCCACCGCTTTCTGGGCCGACCTCGGCGGCGCCGTCCATCTTCAGGCACCCATTGTGTGGAAACTTTTGCCCAGCGGTCATCCTGCATGCGGCTGATGTGACCCGCCCAGTCCCACTTGAGTCTGGCAGCTTTCTTGCCTACGTCTATTATACCCGTTTTGGAACGCAGCATGGTGTTTCGAATTTTGTCCTGTCTTTTTACACCCAGGATGCTGCGCTCCATTGCTCTTTGGCAAACGCCAAGGCGGAACTTTTGCGACTCGGTGAGTGACCAGGTCTGAGCACCATAGGTTAGGACGGGCAAGATACACATGTCGACGAGTTTGCGCTTCAGGGAGATCGGCAGATCACCCTTCATTAGCGTCTTCATGGACCAGTAGCTTTTCCAGGCGTTTTCAATTCGGCGGTCGATTTCCCTTTCCTGCCTGTTTTCGAAAGAAACTAACTGGCCCAGGTAGATATACTCATCGACATAATGTATTTCCTGCCCATCTACCTCGACCCTACGCTTGGTGCTGTTAGTCATAAGTTGGGTTTTAGACCGATTCATCGCAAGTCCCACCTTATAGCTAGCCGTGCTCAGTTCTTGGAGCATGATCTGAAGTTCTAGAGCTGTGGGGGCAAAAAGGACTATGTCGTCGGCAAAACGGAGGTTTGTCAGCCTCTTCTTGCCGACGTCAATGCCCTTGGTCTTCCATGACACTGCCAGTGACTTAAATATCTCCTCAAGTGTGCTTGTAAACAATTTGGGAGAGAGTGAAGTGAAAAATAAAAACTTCTTACAAAAAAAACAACCGACTTCAAAAAAAATACTATAAAGTGATAAATAACTTTAATTTCGGAAGTCGGTATCAAAAAACGAAAGTGCGGAACCAAACGACACATTTTTTTTAAGTCGGTTGTTTTTATCATGGAAAAACGCTCATGGAACGCATCGGCCTTCTGGTAATGACGTGACGTCATCAAGTCACTATACATGCTCAAACTTACAAATCTTCTAATCCTATTCGCAGAGGTCAACACTCTTTAAACATGAAAATATTTTCGCGTGTAAGTATTCGTAGTGAGTCCGTACACAAACTCGTTATACCCGATATAATTAAGTATTCATGTGAACTGTGCATTAATTGATAAACAGTTGGGCAGTCAGAGGATAACAGTTAATAGAAGTAAAAGGTAACCTTGATATCCTTTATAACGGCAATGATAAGGAAGTGTCCAAGTCCATCAAAGAGTTTGTTTGTTTGAACGCGCTAATCTCCTGGAACTACCAGTCGGATTTGAAAACATATTTTTGCATTTGATAGCCCAATTCTTGAGGAAGGCTATAGGCTATTTTACATCACTCTATGTCCCTTAGGAGCTGAGCAAAAAGAAAAAAAGTCAGAAAGAACGCTAAGCGAAAAGTGATGAGATGCGACGGATCAGTGGGTCCGGGGAACAAGAAATTTTACGCGGACGGAGTCGCAGGCATAAGATAGTATCTTATAAAGATTGGTATATTGGATACTGGCAGTTGTGGACGACTAGCGCAATAGACCGTCTGTCCAGAATCTTAACAACTTCAAGCAGTAGGTATTAAAAAAGCAACAATAATCTGTTAAACTTACTTAGATTATGTCATTGGCATTAAACCAACAAACGCCATAAGGGGCAAAGAAAATGAACAATAAAAGCAAAAACGTGGCCCAATGGAGCCCACCATTGTTAAAAATGTGCGTCACAATAGGAAGTTATGGCTCCATTGGGACCACCGTGATTTTGAGTAAATTTGCATGGCGAAACAGTGACCTCATGCAAGAACTTGAGCAAATCTTGCTGTTGCGTTATTATTGTTGAGAATCTGTGTTAAGTTGAATTTGATGAAAGAAATATAATATCTACTCCGGGGAGCTTCATAAAATTGGCAACTAAGCATATTCTCAAGCATATCCAGCCTATAACGTTCCCACTGCTGAGACACAGGCCTCCTCTCTATGAAAGGGGGTGGCCCGTAATCCATCACGCGGACCCAGTGCGGCAGCCTAATTGCGGAACGCCAAATCGTCAAATGATTCTGATCAGTTGGCTTCATTTCTATCATAATTGGCTTCATTTTACGATTTTCGAATTGCGAAACTCTAGTTTATTATGAAACCAATTATGAACGTTAAGGCCCTGCGCAGAAACTAGAGTTTCGCAATTCGAAAATCGTAAAATGAAGCCAATTGTGATAGAAATGAAGCCAACTGATCAGAATCATTTGACGATTTGGCGTTCCGCAATTAGGCTGCGGGTTGGTATTCACATGTCTACGATTTTTTGGTTCGGGGTGGGACATGCCGGTTTCCTCACGATGTTTTCCTTCATCGTTTTCAGAGCAGTGGTGATGTAATAAATTACACAAAGTAAAGCGCCTGGCTGGGTTCGAACCCACGACCTTACAACTCGTAAGTCGGAGCCGATACCACTGAGCCACCACTGCTCTTATATTCCATATTCTCAAGTTTATCGTAAATTATCAGTAAGGGCACTCTCAGGAATGATAAGGCAAACCAACTTCAAGGTCCAACGGCAAAGGTATTACTTACTTATGCAAGTATTCCGGAACTAATCATAATTTACCGTTAATCAACCCACGCAAATCGTGACTATTAATAAAAAGGAATCGGGTTAAAATGTCCCCGTAGGCGATCAGCTAAATAACTTGTCAACGAGCATTCTTGAGTGATTTAACAAGTTCTTGGGACACCTGGCTCAACCCCGCTAGTGCGGCTACCAAGCTTGCTGACTACTGGGTAATCTTTTTACCAAGACAATAATAGCTTGTACGAGATCTAGAGAACAATAATGTGACGACATCTAAATACGTCCTGACAAGGATCTCATTCTAGAAGTAATAGGACTCTATATTACTTTGTAGACAATTGGTTAAGGAATCAAATTGATTCCTTGCCAGCTCATGTAATGGAACAAGGTTCGTTACAATTTCCAGTTGACTTTCTTAAAGCAGAGCTGATTATTTAGGACAAGTGGACTGTTACTGTAGCATAAAAACAATATAATTTGGAAAAGTAAGGGAACTCCTAAGACTCTTTCATGTATCGGAAATTTCTTGTTCGGTGTCCCCAAGAACTAGAAAACTGATAATAGCCGTCAGACAATGCCAGTACGCTGTGATCTAGCCTTCAGGCATATACAAGACAGCATGATACATGCCAAGTCTGTGACTAGCAGCCGTCCGGACAATCGTTGACGGTCACCATCTGACAATGAATGGTGGCACCTTTGTTATGTAAATCGAAGGATTTCATGCCCCATTAATATCGCGAACACGGCTTTAATTGATGACACTTATGGTTGCATGCGGAATGTTACTTAAGACTAGGAATAATGAGGTTATTGTTAGGTGAAAAATTCCGACTCGGAAACCATTTACAGTCAAACCTGGATAAGCGAGAGTTCAAGGGAGCACAATCTCATTCTCGCTTATAGAGGTTTCTCACTAACCCGAGTTTCTCGCTAATGCAGGTATATGGGTAGCGTTTCTCTCTTAAAGGGGTAGGCACGCAGCAATAACAAGTCACAGCAAGTACGAATGTAGTAAATATGTAATACTAGCTGCGCCCCGCGGTTTCACCCGCATAAGTTTCGATCCCGTGGGAATATCGGGATAAAAACTATCCTATGTCCTTTCCCGGGACTCAAACTATGTCTGTACCAAATTTCACACAAATCGGTTCAGTAGTTTAGGCGTGAAGAAAAAACAGACAGACAGACAGAGTTACTTTCGCATTTATAATATTAAATAATAAATAATATAGTTTGGATTGGATTATAAAATTATTAATACAAAAACAATGGTAGGAAGTTCCACGAAAGTTAAGAATGAGTCATAAAATAGCAGATGTTAAATTTGTAAATAAAGCTCGACTGTCGCTTATAGAGGTATAGATCAGTAGCAGTCTCACTTACGGAGGTCTATGAGGGAAAAACGACTCTCTCTTACAGAGGTTTCTGTTTCTCGCTAATAGAGGTTTTGGGAGCTTAAAATGACGGGTCCTGGCTATTACTCTCACTTATAGAGTTTTCTCACTTATCCAGTTCTCACTTATCCAGGTTTGACTGTATTTTTATTTTACAAATATAGGTGTATATAATAGCCGCACAGGCCGATCGATCAGGTTAAGCTACGTTTGCCGCGGTCGGTCTGTGGACGATTGACCGTCTCTACATACCGAGACCGTGCCGCGAAAAGCACGTTAAGCCGTTGGTCCCGACTGCCATTCGTGGATCTTTGACAGTCGTTACGGGTAGTCAGAAGCCCAAAAATCTGACAACCAGTCTAACCTAGAGGTATCGTATTACCCAGCAACTGGGTTGTGGAGGTCAGATAGGCAGTAGCTCCATGTAAAATACTGCTATTCAGCTGCATCCGGCTAGACTGGAAGCCGTCCCCAACATAGTTGGGAAAAGGCTCTGCAGATGATGAGGTGAGTATACAGTGCATGAATGGTTAAAAAGCTTCGAAGCCTATGCAATATTTTGCACGAAAAGTTGGGAGAGGCATTTCTTGATGCGGGATCCTCCTCGGCTACTATTTTATGGGCCAGTTGTGTAGGGGTTAAAATCTTGGGTAGAGGATACCTTGCAGCTGCGAAGGAAAGCACCCCGAAATTGAATGTAACTTACGTTCAATTTCAGGGTCCATTCCTTCGGCGTTACTTTTGAGCGTTTGTTGTTTAGCCATCTTTATTCAAGCTTGAAGATGTTTGGAGAGGCATTTCTTGATGCGGTATCCTCCTCGGCTAATTTTTTATTGGTCCGTCGTTAAGGATCAGAAAGTTGGGTATGTAATTAAAACTTTTGCCTAGCAGCTGCGAGGGAAGGACCTCGAAAATTTATGCAAGTACCTGTCAAAAAATCTCTTATACAAGTATTATAATTTAATTATACTTATAATATATGCATTAAAACAAATTGGGCACTTGATCGATCGTTGTGATGTGTCAAGAAAATAAAATGAATAATACGTGAAATGCAAAAGGCTTTTTTAGGTTATTTCAAAAGCTTGTGCAATATTTAATTACACTACTTATGCAAACAGGTCATTACAGAACTGGGCGCGAGCTGTAAAAAGTAAGCTGTTATCAGATAGCTGTGGACGTGACAGCTAAATAAGGCGGACAATAAAGTACATACGCGTATTTACAAGCTATTACGACACGGAGACATGGCTTGTAGACCTATAATGAATTGTTGTGAAGTTAGTTTGTCTGATATTCACTGACAGAGGTTGTTTTATTTACAGTCGTTCACAGAATGATAAAGTTAAGCACCTTAGCGCACTTTTGCTACGCACTTTAACATTGTAAAAGCCAATTATTTTAAAAAGAGCATCCGTGGTGTTTCTTGCCGGCTCTTCTCCGTGCACCTAGCTTCTGACGTTTCATAAGTGGCCCTGTAGGTTTATGTAAAATAAAATATTCTGATTTTGATTTCATTTTTATGAATGAGGCACATTCATTTTTCCGACAACATATTGAAAATGAGCGTTTGAAAACGGTGCATGTGGCTGATATGCAGGAAAGAATGAGTTCGCAAATTGCTCAACGTTTTCGTACCGCGAGTATACACGATACTGGTAAAGTGGCACCTACTCAGAGCATAGCTTTCGTGAGCAACTTATATGAATGAGCTCGAGAGAAGACGGATATGCACATATGTTAACAATAAAAATAGCATTTATTAAGTAATTAAATACAACCTTATAAAAAATCAAAGAAATTCAATCATTTAACACAATTAAATAAGAGGGCCAAGGCAAGCTTCTTCATCCTCTACAACAATTATTATGACAAAACTTTAAAGTTATTTAATTGTCCGCTCAAATATCAAGTGTAGCAACATAAAGGTGTAATCAGTGTTGACAACCATATAAGAATTTGTAAATTGGTAACATGTACTATGTAAGGCTTGTTTGTGTGACCTGGACATATTAGTACTATAATATGTCATAAGCTTCATGCTTTAATGAATAGCGATGGATAATTTTATAATGGACCATATGGTCGGCAACACTATGTGACCAATGGTGACCATATGTCTGAACTTTCACCGCTTGTCAATCAAGTATTGTACTTTTTTCATGTTGGTAATAGAACTTATGTGGTAAAAAATGTAAAAATTATGCGAGTTGTAAAGAATGGTGTATGACTCATATTAATTAAAACCTTATGTAGGTAATAGGTAGCTTCACTTTTGTAACTAAAATTACACAGATAAACATAACTTCACGCCAGTATTTTCCTAACGGTTAGGCAGAGGTGTACCATAAATACACCCAGATGTCACCAGTTACGTTTAAATCCCATGTAATAGGGGGCGAGCCTATTGCCATCAACAGGCCAGAAATCCAGACTCTGGGCTGCTACTGAGGAATTCCAGATGGAAAACCCAATAACACTGCCCAGCCTGGGAATTGAACCTCATACTCAGCAGTAGTGCTTGCGACCACTAGACCAACGAGGCAGTGGAGGGAGAAATATATTACATACTAGCTGCGCCCCGCGGTTTCACCTGCATAAGTCTCGGTCCCGTGGGAATATCGGGATAAAAAGTATCCTATGTCCTTTCCGGGACTCAAGCTATCTCTATACCAAATTTCATCTAAATTGGTTAAGCGGTTTAGGCGTGAAAAGGTAACATACAGACAGACACGAGTTACTTTCGAATTTATAATATTAGTATGGATTTTTAGTTACAGGAAAGGGAAGTACAATAGGATAGGTACACTAAAAATATGTATAAACTATATGTGGAGGACAGGCTTTTTCAAGTGGCGGGAAATCACATTACCTATCTTCTATTAATGTCGAGTGCATACTTACTTAGTCCACTGACAACAGATAACATTATAATATCAGTAACATTCCCCTTAAAAGTTATGACTAATGCACATGACATACATTAAGTAATGGTAAATTTTTATATTAATGATTCACTATTTATATTCCTAATCAAACTGAAAAAATATCATAAGATAAAGAGTGCAAACTGATAATAAAAATCTATTCCCGTAGTTATCAACAGTGACAAATAAGGCAAGGCTATGACGGTGATGTCATTGTCATTACTGGAATCATGGATGTTTTTTTAAGGAATTTATCCTGTGTTTGTTTAAATAAATCTGACCTGAAATAACTGGGATAAATATAGCAGTTATAAATCAAGGAAAATGATAAATAAAACGTAGGGTACAAATAAGTCGTGAACATTTTTTACAATGGTGTCCTGAATTTATTAAAAAGCTGTATTTAATACAGGCTGAAATGGACTTCAGGGTCTTCAGGTTGAATATCGAAATGGTGGAAATTGCAATGTATTCAAAGAAACCATAATCTCAATTTTGTAGAAAATAGAATATTACTATGTTAAAAAAAATACCAACAGTTCTAAATTAGCTTTGAATTGAACTGAAAATGATTAGCAAAAACATACCAGCCTGTATTATTGCACTCAGCATTGTAACAGTAATCCGATAAAAAAAAATCAAATCTTGCTAAATGTTGTTTTTTTCTATCTATACTAATAATAAAGCTAAAGAGTTTGTTTGTTTTGTATCAATGAGCTAATCTCTGGAACCAACCAGTCGAATTTGAAAAAATCTTTTTGCATGATCGCCCAATTCTAGAGGAAGATTATAGGATATTTAACATAACTCTACGACCCTTGAGAGCCCAGCAAATATAAAAAAAATCTGAACAAACACTAAGCGAAAACGAAGTGATACCGCAAACAGGCGATGCGATGCGACGAGGTGGGAGGGGCGCACAAAAAATTGTACGCGAAAGAAGAGGGCAGAAGATAATCTACTAACTCAGTCTAGTTGTGTCTATAAAATAATTTTCATCGTAATGTTACTGTAGAAAAAACACAACAAAATTGTATAAGAACATACATACATAAACTCCTCCCACGGGGGGGTCGGCAGAAACTACAGACCTATTACGATCCTTACGTAATACTTTTGTTTTGATATGTTAAAGTCCCATGTAATAGGACATCTCGGGATATGCCATTACCTGGGCACAAATCCAGACACCTAGCTAAGATAATGATATAACCGAAAAATATTTTAAACATTACAAACTCATCATGTAGTACCAAAAAGGTTTGTTCAAGGTATGACTTCATATTTATGTAAGAGTGATTCATGTTAACCTTCGTTACATTCTTGAAATATGGTTATTGGTAAAAAAAGACTCATTAGGATCTGTTATTTGGTATGTAATTATGTGCTCAATGGTGTGTGGAGTAACTGGAAGGTAGATAACTCTTGTCTTTGTGTTAGTTAGTCAGGTGAGCCTCTTAAAAACAAGTAAAAGTAGCTTTGTGTCATTTAGTTTCATCATTAGTTATTTTGAGTTTTAGTTTTTTTAGTTGTTAAAAGTAGCTTGGATACTGGCCATTGGCTTGCCTTTATGTTACATAGACCAATAACAGAAAAAATTAATCATACCGATGCTGCCCATCCCATTAGCGAAATACAGTTGTTTAGATTTATAGTATGTTCATAGAGCTTGTTGATTGAAGTGATTATAATTCAGGTTTTAAAAACATTTTTTTTTTTGTTAGCATAATATAATATACTGTTCCACTGATGGGCAAACACCTTCTCTAAATCCATCCAGGAACTCTTTTCCCATGCCACTTTGAACCATTCCTTAACTTAAATCCTTTTTATTTAATCTTTACTCATCCAGCCATCCCTTTTTTTACTTTGTATCTTGCTGTTGACAAAGTTGAAAGCAGTATAGCACATTTCCAACACAGTCTCATCATACTTTAAAAAGTATTACTTAAGTTATAACAATTAAAATGTGGCTGTTTTACAAATACATTTTAGTTGCAACAACTATACTCCAAATAATAATAAGTATGGATTTTACTTTTAAGTTGGGCCATGCTTAGAAAGAAAATTTTAAAGTGGATATTTTTGGCAAGAGTAATGACCTCTTAGTCAGTGTTTTGACCTTATTTGGGTGTACATTGATGATTAGGAGTGTTCAGATAAGATAAGCATCCTAAATTCAGGATAAGAGATAAAACTATTGTTGTTAGTCATTTTTCCTTGGAGTTGTATGTATTGTTGTAACTGTTGGTGTATATATTAACTTAGGAGATAGTAGTACAATTTGAATACTCACATAAATCAGTCCAGAGTAGTATCTGTCCTTGATGTTGTGCAATACAGACGCCTCATTCAAACAGGTCAGCTCTGCCATGTCCTCAACTTTGTCAAACTTGGGCGGGTTCATCTTCTGAATATCATCTTTATTAACCAGGATACGCTTCCCTGACTCTGCTATCTCTACCTCCAACTCATCACCCCGTTGTTCCCCCTTGATCCCAGCCGCCACGAAGCCCTGGGACTCGTGGGGCACCCACACCAGCCTCTTTTGCGTCCATTCCGCCTGAGTGGCTGGGTCATTGAAGCTGTTCCTATCCACCGACAAGTACCGGAGCTCCGGGTCGTTCCTATCCATGTCCACCATCGCGCCGCCTGATCACGCCGCGCGGCCCGTACGACAGCTCAACACCGACACTAGATACCACATTAATCGGTCACTAAGACCGGCACACCACAACACACGTTCCTGCTTATGTTATACACACGGCGTTGTTGGTCTCTTGCCTCGCGTTTACCGTGACCGCGCACGGCGCTGATACGTACAAAATGACGATAGCGCGACTGACAGCACAGGCGGCGACGGTTGTCGGTTACGGGTAGGAGGGATGGACCGGTCGACGCCCGATTCACGTTGATTTTAGCCGAAATAAGAACACGATTTTCGATGTTTTACTTAAATAGAAAGTTGAACTTTATATTATTCGATTGATGGACATGCATTAAACATGTTCACACCGTAAATAACAAACTAAAGTACACTTTTGTAATTGAAAAACAACTAAAATAAGCTAACGACTTGTCGCCGACACTTCTTTCTTGTCGTCAACGTTTGATTTTGATTACAGAAAATGTATGATGACCGTTAAGTCTATTCCTTTTTGATTGGCCGCTACACACGCTCGCTAAATACAAAATAATAGATAGTAACCAATCAGAAAAACTTTATGTCAGCTGTCAAAAAACTGTAATAGAGAACAATATATGGATGCGTTCACAAAAGCCAAACTTGTACTGAAATTGATTGTCACATAGTTCGGATACACTTACGATGTGGACATTGCACGCGCATTATTACGGGGGTGCTCTTTAGCACGTTTATTATTACGGATTACCGGAACCCATAATAATGCACGTGCTCAAGATCACTGATCGAGGTGAATTGAAGTGAGAAAGGCTTTAGCCCTGTAAATTGCCTGTGCAATCATCATCAATTCGTTTGATAAACGCCTATATAAAAAACTACCGCGTAAAACACCGCTTTTAAACTTTGAACTGTCTATGTCTCCGACCTTTTAAATAATAAATACCTGCCAATTATTGTCCGAAGGCCAAAGGAGTCTTCTCATACCAAAGAGATTTAAGATATGTAAATAATTTAATGTCTTTGTCTCATACACAGAAGATTATGACATACAATATTGTACGTTGTTTTCCACGCTTGGTCAAAATGGGTTGGAGATTTCGAACTTATAATAAATATAAGTTAGAGCTACGGTTACATTGTCGCGATAATGTGAACTACAGTTCGCGTGCTCTCTGTTACAGCGAGACGTCGCGTCGCGTGGTGTGCGAGGGACAGCGTGCAAATTAGCTATCGCGACAATGTAGCTGTAGCAACACGATATTTTTTCGAGTTGTTCCACTGCGCTCCAAAACCCATTGTTCTCATAATTTTAAATGTTTATACATTGATTCCACTGCGCTCCAAGAAATGTTGAGTAGAGTTAGCAAAAAAATAAATTATGAATGAATGAAACATTATGTTAAATATAATTAAAAAAAAAATGCATATAAAATATGTTTATTCAGTAATAAGAAAAAACAACACATAACAAGCTAAAACTGTATTAAGTTGTACAGACGCCAGCACATCAAGCTACTACAATCTGTCAAATTTCTTTAATAGATTTTCAACTTTATCTCTAAAGTATAAGGTTCAAAGTTGATTGGGAAAATTTGACAGTTTCGGGTAGCTTGATATGCTGGCTTCTGTACCTACATATTCAGTTAGATTATTTTATTGCAATTCTAACGACATAAGTTAGATATATCGTCATCCTAATGACCGCGCTGCGCGCGATTTCGCGTGTTGTCATGGCCTTGAGCATTTTGGACACGAGATGAATCCACTGTAAAAAATACTACCGATATTTATATTTGTGTATAACAAACAATTTATGGTTTGCCTGTTATGCTGACTACTTATTTTATTTTGGAGCGCAGTGGAATGCATTCCTGGAGCGCAGTGGAACAACCCGTTTTTTCTTCAACGAAGTCCAAGGTAAACTCAGAAAGTACTTACATTATATATAATGTAAGTACGTTCTGAGTTTACCTTGGACTTCGTTTATGAATAGAAAAAGTCACTTGCCCGGATTTGAACCCACAACCTTGTGCAAGTTGTGTATGATGCGAGAGGTGATGCCTTAATCACTGGGCCATTGCAAAAACTACTTTTAATAACAGTTAAACTCCCCATAATATTATAAATGCGATAGTGTGTCTGTCTGTCTGTTACCTCTTCACGCTTAAACCGCTGAACCGATTTATATGAAATTTGGTATAGAGTTGCTATCGGGCGATGCTAGTAATGAATTAATACTATTGCCCAGCCGTGCGACAATAAAGGTTGACATAGAAAAGACCCACTTCCAGTCGAACGGTAAAAAAAACTGTTCTAAACTTGAACCATGACTTGAGCGCAGTAGACTAATTCTTACACAGTTTGCAGTGTGTATAAAATGGCGGTAGTAGCACAGGTAGTAGTCTCAAAATATCCGAACGTTACATAAGGTACCAACATCAAGAAAATAAATGCTCTGTCAAGATATTAAATATTTTAAGGAATAACGGTTCTTATTCCGTGAAAACTAAGGTTTAAATTCAAAGAAAGATAAAACTGGTATGATAAGGCAAAGGTAATATGCAACTATCCAATCATCCAATAAGCTTGTAATGAACGCTCAATAAAAACAAACTACAATGGAGTATTTTTATTGGCTCCATTTGGTATTCGAAGAGTTATCTCAGTTCAAGGCGAGCACATTGATAATATGAGTTAGAGGAGATAAAAGAAACAAGAATGATACAATTTTTATCTGAAATGTTTCCCATGTAGCGACGACGTTCACGTTGATATTCGACTTCGACATTCGACTGCCGGCGTTCAGTCAGTCTAGTTGGTAACTTGTTAGGTTACTTTGCGGCTGATATTATATAAAATATTTTTTAAAGGTTTTTAACTATGGCTTTATACATAGTAGATATGCGATCAGATACTGTGACAAAGCCCACTGAGGCTATGAAACATGCCATGGTTAATTCAGCCTTGGGCGACGACGTTTACGGAGAAGACCCAACGGTGAATGCTCTGGAAAGCAAGTTAGCAGCTATGCTGGGGAAGCAGTCGGCCTTGTTTGTACCTTCTGGCACCATGGCCAATCTCATAGCAAGTGAGTGGATTTTTCATACAATACATCCTTATGTTAGTGATGGGCTCTTAGGCTGAATGATTATTTCTTGGCCCAAAGAAGTATGTCACCTCTCTATTTATATTTGGAATTATGTCTATGTTACAAAAATAATTTATTTATCGACTCCCGCAAAGCGTAATTAAGCGTAGGTACCTATACCTAATTAACACATTGGTTTCTCTTTCACAAATTATTTTTTTAAGTTTTTAAATATTTTTAAAAGAAAATGTTGTCAAAATACTTATGTAAAACAACTGATGTAATAAAAATACTTAAGTAGGTATGTACTTATTTGCATAATTTTTGCGAAAAGTTTCTCATCATCTAATATTATGCAGGAGAATGTGCACCTAACATCTCATATCATCAAGAACAACTGTCATGCCAGCGACATGAAGAAGAGGTCGTCTCTTTCTTCCATTTAAGTTTCCTCGTGCAAACAGCAAAGATCAGCAGGGCTAGATGCAGGTAGCTAAAAACCGGGTGTTACAAATCTTGGGAAAACCTCATACCTTACGATACGATGCAGCACCCTAATTGCGTAACACACTATCAATCGGAATCTGAATCATTTTGAAATAAATTGCTAATCCATTGCTTCATTAGTTCGAAAAATTTGTCTGCTCAACACGTCAATAACGCAATGAATGTTGTTGAACTGTCAAATTGAAACGGATGAATAGAGCGATGTTATCCATGAATGAGTCAAAAACTTTCGCCGCATCTCTACTCGTGTCCGTTGAATGAATTACGAAGGTATCGAGTTACTGCACCACGCCATCGCGCCACGGTGGCTGCTGAAAGTTTCATGACAATAGGCAATTAACTATCGAAGTTATGGCTGTATTTCCTTCCAAATGGATAGCTTGTCCAAACATACCTACTTCCTTATGTCGTTTACCCACTGGTCGGCATTTATGCAAAATTTTCCTTAGGTATTTTACGGAAATCGCAATTTTTACGCAAAAACCCAACAGGCACCTAATGATTTCATACGGTCAGCAACATAAGTATTTAGTTTACTTAGGCACTTACCTAGAGTAATAAATAACATTGAAACTTTTACGTTCTGTTATCTAAAATGTAGGTAAGTATGTACCTAAGATTATAGACCCAAAATATTTGGACACACTACTTTTCAGCATTTAAAGTCTCATAGCTGCCACCAGCTTATAGGTAAATACTATCAGAAATTATCAATTTAAAATACTGCTCCAAAAAAAAATCAGTGTTAGATAATCGACTTTTGTTACTGACCGTACCTACTCTACTAACCTATGGACAAAAAACATGTATCACTCCATTGAACATAGTTCGAACAAAAAAGTGTCTACAATTCCCAATTTTACCGATTTATTTTAGTAGGTAATTTCTGAGATCAATCATAGGCACTGTTCTGCACACGGGAATGACCTTCAAACTGGTAGGTATGTTGGAGCATTATGTAGCCACCTACCCATAATTAAAATAACCTATGTTTTATAACCGGATTTTTAAAACAAGATATCGACCCGTGTTTACGACATAGGTAGCAACCAGTATCAATTGTTACGTTCTCAATAAAAATGGCACTTTTATTTTTATTTGAGAATGAGATTATCATTAAAGGTTGTATTATAGGGGGAAAGTAAATTATTTAGTTAAAGCTTCAGCACCAGAGGCAGTCCCTCCTGCCAAACTTCGTGGAATTCTTGCCTAATTAAAGCCATCGCGGCCTAACATAAATGTGCCTGCAAAATTTTTCATGATTTTAAAATTTGAATAAGTAAGTACGTTTTATTTGTTTTTATCTGATGTACTTGTCATATATGACATGGTCAGCAGTAACGCTTGCGACTACTAGAGTGACCAACGAGGAGACGTACTTCCCTAAAAGTATTTTGGGCTGCCGCTGCGATCGCGCCTGCCATAAACAAAAAAATATTTGCTAGTAATGTACAGACGCCAGCACATCAACCTACTACAATCTGTCAAATTTCTTTAATAGATTTTCAACTTTATCACTGAAGCATAAGGTTCAAAGTTGATTGGGAAAATGTGACAGTTAGGTGTAGGTTGATGTGCTGGCGTCTGTACATAAAAGGCAAGGCTGTTTGTCAGCAAGATATTATAAGACCCAAAAGTCATTCTTGAGACGTGCGCTAATCCTCGTAGATTGTTTTTTGAAAAAGTACGAAGCGACTAGTGGATACGGGGGCCCGGGCCCACAGGCGTGGATTGCTTAGAGCTTCAAGTAGTCTTAATCCGGCACTGCATGTATCTGGTGTACTGTGTGCCTTTTAGTCTGTGCTAAATAAATGTATTTTCTTTCTAACTAAGATTTAGTACAGACCTACGTTTATTTAAGAAAATTGAACATTTCTAAATACACAAACTGGTAGAGAGAGTAGGCTAAAAATCGACAAGAGTTCTGACTCTAGTAGCTCTACACAAAATCACCAAAATTGCAACGAATCAAATCATAGATAGGTAAAGGAAAGAAGCTGTTTAATATTTCTGTTAACCAAATAATCATAGTTTAATTTTCGTCAAGCGTCCGCGTCGAACCGAAAACAACTGCGCTGGGATGCTTTGTTTATAGCTTGTCCTTTGTGCAAGTGAATGACACTTAATTAGCATGACTGCAACAATTATAATTATAGCTAGGTAACCTTGACAGCTTACCTATGTGACATAATTAATTAAACAACAACCGCACGCCACGTAATGAGTTAGGATTAGGACACGGATACAAACCACTAGGTCTACTAGTATTAGCTATGTATGTTGGTAGGGTCTCTTGTTGCACTATATTTTCCGAGCACTGGGTATGTACATACATGAACCTGCCCGTTAGTGCATGTAGTATGCAGTGCTAACGGACAAATACCAGAGCAACACCGATCGGTCGGGTCGTCTGTTTGTTTTCGCAGTTTTTTATATAGTTTCGTGTGATTAGACAGCGGGGTAATTGCGTAACGCACTAACAGTAGGTAGCAATGTGGCTTTTATTTTGACAGTTCAACGACTTTCATTGCGCCATTTACCTTGTTGAGCAGACAAATATTTCAAACCCATGAAGCAATGGATTAGCAATATCTTTTAAAATGATTTAGATTGTGATTGATGGTGTCGTGTTATGTTACGTATTTCGGGTGCAGTGCCACTGCTCCAATCTATACATCTAAATAACCGGTTTTTATTTGCTCATTTCATTTGCAAATTATACCAAAAAAAACTTCAAACAATAAACACGAGACATCCTGGTTATGCACTGACGAATGACGGGATGACCACAATCATTCGCAATCGTCTTGTAGATTGGGTAACTTACACGCTTTTGACCGCGCTGACTAATAGCAGTTGACAACAATATAGCAAAATTATTTATTGGCATAGTGACGCATGATTTAAATTACGTTCCTCGCCTACACATAGATACAGTACAAATACTTCCTATAACTACTCATTCGTACCTAACACGAAACTGCTGAACTAAGTACTCTGACTGATGACGACAGATAGGTATAGTAGGTACCTAGAAGATAATAATTTATTGCTATCAAATCATCATCTACTTCGCCTTTTTTCAACTATAAAATATATATACATATTTGGGGTCGACTTCTAGTCTAACCGAATGCAGCTGAATACCTACCAGTATTTTACAAGGAGCGACTGCCTATCTGACCTCCACAACCCAGTTAGGTGCTGGGTAATATGATACCCCGAAATATTCGAAGCCACCAACCATCACTGGGCCCGCCGCGTCGTGGATTAAGGCCCACTGCCCACTCCCTCTCACTGAGAGGAGGCCTGTGCTGTGACCCAGCAGTGGGACCATTATAGGCTGACTAAGTATGATACCTTGGTAGACTGTTTGTCAGACTTTCGGGCTACTGATGACAGCCGGGACCAACGTGCTTTCCGAGGCACGGGTGGTCTCGGTCATCCACAGACCGACCGCGGCAAGCGTGCGGCTGTTATTATTAAGTACTTGATTTGACTAAAAAAAAAAAAACAAATCAAATAAAAGGTTACCTATAGTCAAATGAGGCTGAGAATTATTTTTTTTAACGGCGAAAGACATAAGACAACATAAAATTATGTAAGACAGAACGGTAGTAAAATAGTTTTCATGAATATACGTCTCATCTCCTGGTAAGTACAGACGCCAGCACGTCAAGCTACTATAATCTGTCAAAATTCTTTAATAGATTTTCAACTTTATCGCTAAAGCCTTGGGTTCAAAATTAATTCGTAAAATTTGACAGTTTCGGGTAGCTTGATGTGCTGGCGTCTGTACCTACATAGCTCCGCTCAGAAATTGAACCCGCAACACGCAGATAGCAACCCATCTTGCACTACACCATCCTGGTCAGGCGCGGTCGCAGCCTATGATTTTGGGGGGGTCATCATGGGTGCCGAGGAATATTTTAGGGAGGTACATTTCCTCGTTGGTCTAGTGGTCGCAAGCGTTACTGCTGAGCATGAGGTCCTAGCTGGGTTCGATTCCTAGGTCGGGTATAGTGTTAAAGAGTTTTCCATCAGAAATTTCTCAGAAGCAGCCTGGAGTCTGGATTTGTGCCCGGTTGGCGGCAGTGGCGGCAGTAGGCTCGCCCTCTATGACCTTTCACTTAATAACTGGCGAAATGTGGGTGTCAGTACTATATGAAGGTACACCCCTGCCCAACCCTTTGGGGATTAAAGGCGTGATAACATGTTAAGGCTCATGTACAACTCCAACTCCACATTACTTATGCTATTCAGGGACGCAGCTTTTACATGGGGGGGGGGGGGGGTGTTACTTAAATGCTGCCAAATTGGTCGTATGCAACGGAACGGTTGATTGTGCAGGGTGGGGAGAGCGAGCGAAGCGAGCTCGAAAATTTTAACAACCCGCCTCTGTTTAATTAGGTTTTGTGTTATATTTTCAAGTAGAAATAGGAATCACATTGTCGACTTATGCAGGCAAGCTCAAGCAGCTATCAGAATCTAAAATGTAAGAGCGAGCGAAGCGAGCTCGAAAATTTTACACACTTTCGGATAGGTTCGGTTTTCTTTCGATCATTCGATGCTTTGCGATCATTTCATGCTTTGTCGACTATTGAAGAAAAGCTCAAGAACCAATGTAAATTGCAAGAACGAGCGTAGCGAGCCTGAAAATTTTAGCACCCCACCTTGAATAGTCTCTGTTTTCTTTTACCCATCATACAAAAAAAGAACTTACTTTATCGAATTATGACGAAAAGCTTAAACTCGTTTCACAGCAGTTTAGGTTTAGGAATCTGGCCTTACCTAAGCCTTTCAACCTTACGTACGAGCGGGGTGCCCAATATCCCGAGTTTGCTTCTCTCGCTCTTGAATCCTAGATTATATATTTTAATAACAGGCTTTTTAAAGGAAAATATTTTTAGGCGAGTTAAAAAACCCACTGTCATTTCATAGTTTTAAGTTTTTACTTCAGTCGGCAGTCCCCATGTCTGTCGATGTTCTTAATGTTTTTGAATATGCCCAATCGGGGTTTTCGTGGCTCAAGTACAGTTTTAAGTTAGGGCAAGTAAATCATTCAGGCTCCCGACAGCTTGAATGATTTTGGGGGGGGTCATGACCCCCACGACCCCCCCCCCCCCTCGGACCGCGCATGATCCTGGTGCTGTCAAAACGAACTTTTATGACGACTAGAATAAATTCTATTTTAAGATAATTTTTGACGTTCAAAAGTGCCTTTTACGTGCCTATTTGAAATAAATGCTTCGACTTTGAATGATTCATGACTATCATGGCAGATAACTGATTGTTTAACTTATTTATCCTATTTTTATTTCAGTAATGGTCCATTGCAACAAGCGTGGCTCGGAAGCGTTCGTCGGCAACCAATCACACATCTACAAATATGAGCAAGGTAATGTGTTATTGATCGCAGTACATAAATTGTTCAAATGGTGGTGAAATATCAGACAATAATGTAATGTGCTATGTTGCTGTATCTATCTTAATACTGATTAGAACTATTTAAGTACCCCCTTGCCTGGGGGCAATGCGAAAGCACCACAGAGTACTTTTAGAAAGCACTTCAATGAGGGCTACCATTTTTAGTGCTCACCAGTTGGCGCCACTGTCGAGTAAGTCACTCTCAAAGTTTTTTATTACGGGGGCGTGAAAACAAAGTTTAATCATATTTAAAGTAACAAAAAATGTATTTGTAAACAGTAAACAAATTAACCTCTCGAGTTTTCAGCCTGCTTAATTTTGCACCAATTTTTCTTAGCTCACTGACATTCAATGCCCGTAACTTATACCTAATTGTCATAACTCAGGTATAGCAAATTGAGCACACCTTTAACACAAGAAATAAAGATAAAATACATCAACCATTTTTCAGATTAGCCAAAGTACATACCTACATCTTTTATGGGGTACTGTGTCAAATGTTACAATAAAATACCTTGTGATATATTGCAATTAAATGAAAGAAAATTTAAAACTCACATTAAACGTAGGTGTCAAAGTCATTCTTTTTTAAAATAATTATAATTAGTAAAGTAACTTCCCAAAGTTAACGAAACTTGTCAGACTGATAGTTGATTAAGTAAATTACATTAAAAATATATAACTATAAACATAACTACAAAAATTTGTGTTTTGGAGAAAATATTGCTTAAGTGACTCCCATTACCCCTTCCTCCCCTACACTTTGTAAACAAGCATACTATAAATTAGAAGATTATATCCAAGATAAGAACGCTTGGAAACATGCTGGTCCTGCTCCATAGGACAATCTAGAGTCTAGACAAAATCAAACTGGTTGCTAATTTAATTGTATTTTTTTTATATTAGTTTTTACATTCATTACTCACACCCTGACTTATTACTTGTATTTTTTATTTTTTTTAATAAATATCGTTTTGCTTGTACCATGTTTGTAAATATGTGAGCACCATGTATCTATCAGATAATTAATTTATATGTCATGGTTTCGTTTTTAATTCTTTTACCTATTGTGGTATAGTAATTTTATTTTAGGTGCATCGTCCTCACATGTTATTATATAATTAATGTAGGTACCCATGCAAAATATTGTAGGTACCTAAAACATTTTAAAAGAGTAACGGTGGAGTTTCTTGCCCATTCTTCTCCATACGAAAACTACCTTTTGGAATGGGCGACTAGAATCAATTCTATTTTAAGATAATTTTTGACGTTCAAAAGTGCCTTTTATGTGCCTATTTGAAATAAATGCTTTGACTTTGAGCAAAGTAGCCCGCCCTATGAGATTGCCACCAGAATAGGACTGAGTAATTCTGAATGCCGACGGGCGTCGATTTAGGTTGATCCTTTAGCCTTTCTTCCTTTTGTCTTTCTAATGTAATAATTTCCTGCGTAACAAAACAATCGCTACCCAGGTGGTGCTGCCCACGTGGCCGGCGTCCTCCTCTCGACACTCACCAACAAACCTGACGGCACCTTCGACCTGGCTGAGCTGGAGAGCCGGTTCCGAGGCACTGATGTCCACGAACCTGTCAGTTCCTTGGTAGCAGTTGAGAATACTCACAATGTCTGCGGCGGAAAGGTCAGTATGCACTCTAACTTGTTGATCATGGCCTCTATTACTTAAATATTCATAATTTTAAATATAAGGGAGGTTTAATCAACAGTTTTAAGTATGGAATGTCTTAATTGTGTTCCTACTGCACCTTATCAGCTACGGGTCTCGTCGATCTGTGTGATTTATGGCACAGGGCTTAAGCATTTACGATTACGAAACGGTAGCCGCGGTTCAGAACCCTGTTCTACTATAAGGCCCCTTTCTCCGGCCTCTACTGTATTGCCTTGTATACCTAGAGACCTAGAGGCATGGAGCATTGTGACTGATTGCCCTTGTGCTGTTCTCCGATAGTTCCTGGATGTTAGAGAACCATTAGTAATGATTGTGGGGGTAACAGAAACCTGCGGTTAAGGCGCTCAGGGCCCACGACCCTCTCACTTCGCTCGTCTCCGTGGAGAATACCCACAACGTCTGTGGTGGTAAGGTCAGTGGCTTCCATCAATAGATTGGCTGCTCCATAGCTTGCTAGTTAGAATATACCTGAGTAATAAAATAACTAAATAATAATTAGGTATGTTTGATCAGCAACGTCCATTTTGCTTATGCATTCAGTAGGTATAATATCAAATATGTCGCTATCTAAACACCTACCTAATCTAGGCCGAGCGTAGTGGCACTCATAACAAGTCACTAATTTGCATCAACCTATTAAACGATGTATCTAATTATTTGAATCTTTCATTTGAACCTTTGCACTATAGGATTATATCACGATTTCGACGGTCCGATTGCCGCTCTCTGCTATTATCCACAGAGATATATCACTTCGTTCTACTATGTCGTGCCTATTTGCTATTATGGCGCCCTAAGTATACCTATTCAAATAACATCATCCGATATAGCGAGCTGCTGTTCAAAATAGAATTAATGCTTGCGGATAGTTCGAAATAAAACGAAGTTTACTTACTGGCATAAAAGTTAATAGACTTGCGGAACCTGTACCTACCGAAGTAATTTTAATGTCTCTGTAACAGCCCATAATAATGCCATAAATATGTACAACTTCAAAAGCATCTAACTCTACACTAATAAAGGATATCATTAATTATCACTACTGAATCATTTCATCAACTCATCAAGCATAAAACGACATTAATACCAACCCCACAAAAACCTTTACATTTCAGGCATTACCTCTGAAGTTCCTGGACGACTTATCAGCTATCTGTAAACGCCACAACCTGCCCATCCACATGGACGGCGCGAGGCTGTTCAACGCCTGTGAATACCTGAATGAGGAACCCAGCAGGGTGGTCCGGGATTGCGACAGTGTCTCCGTCTGCTTCAGCAAGGGACTGTCGGCTCCTGTCGGTTCGGCGATCGTCGGCTCTTATCATTTTATTGACCAGTTAGTATTGTTTTGTTGGTTCCTACGTAAAGGGGGAAATAAAGGGGTGACTAGCAAGATGTCGACTACTACAAAGAATTGTAAGTATGGGAGAAAAATAATGTTGCGACCCCAAATAAATTGGGATAAGGATAAGAGAATGATGATGATGACTCATTTTGACAGTTTAACAACATTCATTGCGTTAAGTATTTACGTTGTTGAGCAGACAAACTTTTTGAACATATGAAGCAATGGATTAGCAATATCTATCAAAATGATTCAGATTCATTGTCTTTGAAAGTGGTGTTACGCAATTAGGGAGCAGGTCGGCAAAATCGAGGTGTATCAGACTGCTTGCAGAAGTTCTAAACTAACTTAAACCATACTGCGGAAAAAGTGAGCTTGTTCTGAAATTTTTAGTTGCAGTCATGCAGTGGTGGCCCAATGGTATCGGTAGGTCGTGACTTCGAACCCAGACAGGCACTTAACTTTGCGTATTTAATTTCATCACTATTGCTCTCTAAACCGTGAGGAAATCGGCATGTCCTAGAACCAAAAATTCGAAGATATGTACCATCTACCAACCCGCACTGGATTATGGCCCACTCCCTCTCACAGAGAGGAGGCCTGTGTCCCGGCTGTGGGAACGGTATAGGCTGATTATGCTACTAGTTGCAGTCAGGTTTTTATCATTCTTTGTTGTAAATATGCGTTTGTTTGTTAGCGTCAGAATGGTTGGTTACCTATTGCAAGCGGTTCTGAAAGTATATTCAAGAATTGCTATCCAATTGCTAATCCGGGCGTTGATATTGCACCCTATTCACCAAATGATGTACTCTTTCCAGAGCGCGTCGCATGCGCAAGCTACTCGGCGGAGGCATGCGTCAGGCAGGTGTGCTGGCTGCGGCCGCCATTGTGGCGCTGGATGAGGTGGTGCCCAAGCTGAAGCTGGACCATAAACGGGCCAATATTATGGCTAAAGGTTTGTTAATGAGATGAGTAACAAGCAGCAATGCAAAGCCTGGGGACGTACCTATTACGAAGTTTTAATGCCATCATGGTTCCAGTCCGAAAAAGGGATAAATAAAAAAAAAAAAAAATAATAATAATATTCCACAACTATCACACAACGCCATCTAGTCCCAAGCTAAGCAGAGCTTGTGTTATGGGTACTAGACAACTGATAAACATACTTGTATATTTCTAAATACATACATATTATAGATAAATTACACCCAGACACAGAACAAATGATCGTGCTCATCACGAAAACATTTGTCCTGGGTGGGAATCGACCCCACGACCTCCGGCATAGCAGTCAGGGTCACTGACCACTAGACCATCAGGCCTGTCATGCATGTGTGGCCTGGATGGTGCTATCGGTCGTGTATAGCTTCGTCCCCCTCTTACACTAAAATCATGGTGGCATAATACGGCACTTGGCATGATGAAAGAATTCAAATCGTAAGACGGTGGTTTGGAAATTGAATCACTAAAACCGGCCAAGTGCGCGTCGCACACGAAAAGTTTCGTACCACGAGGCAAAAACGCCGAAAAAAAAAAAACACGTTTCTTGTATGGAGACCCCCATTGATATATATCAATGGAGACCCCGTTTAATTTTTAACAATTTTATTATGTGTTGTTATAGCGGCAATATAAATACACACTGTGAAAATTCCAACTGTCCACCTATGTTCATGACGCTGACAGACAGAAGGAAGTAGAGCGGAGGCTTAGTAATAGGGTTCCGTTGGCACCCTTTGGGTACGGAACCCTAACAATCGAAAAAGCTTAACATGGCTACGACTTCACACCTGGTGAATTTGTCAAAGAAGGAAGAGATATAAAAAAATATTCATGTTATGTCGGCATTCATTCATACATGCCCCAAAATGTAATGACAAATAACCAAAACCACGACAGCATTCTTTCTATTTCTAACGATTCTATCTAATCTATTCTAACTAGCCTCTATTGTCCCACTGCAGGGCACGTCCCACACACACACACTCTCACAGAGAGGAGGCCTGTGTCCCAGACTCCCAGCAGTGGGAATATATAGGCTGATTAGGTATGTGTTATGTGAGGGCGGGTTACGTCTCCCTCTCCCTTTTCCACACAATTCTGCCTTTTGCCATTCCCTTCCGTAGGAGTCGAGCTCATCCCGCCATCTTCTAAGGATTTAATTTCATAAAATTGATGCATGTTTCAGTGATCGAAGGCTTATTCCTGAAGACGTTTACGGTGGACGTGGAGGGTCAGCACAGCAACATAATCCTCGTGAGGATACCAGAACACAGCTCGGTGACGGCGCAGAAGGTGGTGGCAAGGCTTGGGCAGGTCTGCCTTGCTGAGACACAGGTATGGGGGAATAAGTTATTTTCATGACTTAAGATATAGGCGGGTTGACCTGGACTCCTTTCATAAAGATTGGTCCTTGGCAGCCCTGGGCAGAGAGAGGTGGAAAGAGCGTAGGGAGTCCTTTGCCCAGCAGTGGGACATTTAACGGCTAATAAAAAAAGAGATATGGGTGAAATTACTGGCATATGAGACTGGTCTGTAAATTTGGCAAAGCGTTCGTATTTCAGCTAAACTAGATGTCCACGTAGACATCCCAGATAGTCAGCTGAAAAAGGTGGCTTTAAAACTTCCGACCAAAATGTCCATGTATAAATGTTAAATCACCCCAATATTGACCGTAAACCGTATGTTGCCACAAGTTTCTGTATCCTGTCCCGATTTCCCTGAAACAAGTCTAAGAAAAGGACTATTATCGATCTCAGATCGGTGGCTAATTAAGAACTCTGTCCAATACCACAAAAGAAAGAAAGAAAAAAATACGTTTATTTGCGGTAAACATCAAGCAGAGAAAGTAGGTAAAGCAAGTGCAACACAAAAAAAAATACAAGTTGGGGGAAAATATGCGTCACATCCACGCAAAACGGCCATCGCCCAGCATAAATGCTAAAAGTATTTGACACTAATTAATGGGGTACCTACCTATAGCGAGCGAGAAGGTCAACTCGAGCCGTTCAGTATTCTTTGTATGAAATTCCCTACTGCAACGCTCACTAACCGTAATCGTAACGTAATCGCCTCGCCTCGGGACAAGCTCACGAACCGCGGTGCGGTGCTGTACGGCTCGTCATCCCCGCGCTTACGTCTCTTCTTCCACCCTTGCTTGTGCGTGTGGATTGAGAGATCTTTTCGAAAAACTCTTCCAATCCCAACCAAATTATAAGAGGATTTAGGAAATAATTGTGAAAACTTCATGGTAAGGTATAAAATTTGTGAAACCTAAACAAAGAAAGTTAGAACTCATTAACTGGATCTCTCAATCTGGACAACTGAAGAAAAAGCCATAACGCGTATCCAAGAATATACTGCCTATGTGTTTATAATTTGCATTTTAATTAATTGTGAAGAATTTGTGAAAGTTGCTAAACAAAATTTCGATTCGTTTCAAAGCCACGTTTAAGATTTATAATGGTTTATATGGATCTCTCAGAGTGGACAATTTTCAACTGAGAGATCTTGTAAAACACGACCTAATACTGAAAAAGTATGAATAATTATCGTGTTTATTGCAAATTATACTTCTGGGAAAATTTGTGAAACAAAAATCGTGATTTAAATCTTACTGGTTCAAGAGAAAATGAAAATCTTGTTTTTTGTCGATCGTCCCAACTGAGAGATCCTTATTTTGAACTATATTTAATAAACCAAAACTTATAGGTAGAAGGTAGATACATCAGAAATTGTGAAAAATGTTGTACTAAAATTTGACGAATCAGTCGTCCCTGTAAGTGTTATACTTACTTAAAAAGATAAATCATTTTTTACAATCCTTAAGGAAAACGTTGAGTAGGGTGACTATATCGCCGGTCGGAATCATTACCGGTACAATTCAAATTATGATGCACTTTAAACGTTTTTATACAAGTGTTTTCACTGCATAATTTAAATAATATAAAATTACGTTTTTAAATGACAAGTTTCTGCAAAGTTAGGTACTATAGGTATGTGTAGTGCTCTTACTAAGGAATTCTAAGTTCGTAATTCTAAGTAATTCTTACACACAAAAAGTTCAGAAATTTTAAAATAACCAAAAAAAAATAACTTTTTTTAATTTCACTCATAATTACATAATAGGATGTAACCTAATCAATAAGTCCGTAGGACAAAGTATGTAAAAGAAACATGATAATTATTCAGAAACATGATAATTATTCATACTTTTTCAGTATTAGGTCGTGTTTTACAAGATCTCTCAGTTGAAAATGGTCCACTCTGAGAGATCCATATAAACCGTTATAAATCTTAAACGTGGCTTTGAAACGAATCGAAATTTTGTTTAGCAGCTTTCACAAATTCTTCACAATTAATTAAAATGCAAATTATAAACACATAGGCAGTATATTCTTGGATACGCGTTATGGCTTTTTCTTCAGTTGTCCAGATTGAGAGATCCAGTTAATGAGTTCTTACTTTCTTTGTTTAGGTTTCACAAATTTTATACCTTACCATGAAGTTTTCACAATTATTTCCTAAATCCTCTTATAATTTGGTTGGGATTGGAAGAGTTTTTCGAAAAGATCTCTCAATCCACACGCACATTTGCCCCTCTCACCCCTCCCTCGGTCGGCGAGCCGTAAGCGCCGCGTCGCCTAGCCGTAACCGAGTCGACGTATCGGAGCTTCTGATCCGCTTTGGTTACGTGCTTACGTTAGGTTGACGCCTGTTTGACGGCGAGGCGAAAGGCGATACGGTGCCGATCCCTTTCCGATTTGATACGTGTGCTATGGCCTATGATCTTTACATTTGCAAACTTTATAACCACAATTTTCTTCGCAGGGTGACTGCAAAACGCCCAACGACGAGGGCGTGATACTGAAAGCGATATACTTCAACAGCAAGACAGTGCGGTTTACCATTCACCGGGAGATTAGCGACGAGGATCTATGGCTGGCCATCATGAAGATCACCTACGTGTTCAAGGAGTTGGATGCTGCAGCTAAGGCTTAGTAACGTAAAGGAGTATTTGTTGTACTGGACCGAACGCACTGCCAAGCTAAATAAATATCTACTTTGTATGCGTTGAAATAAAGTCGAAAATAATTTTTGTTTATTTATTTTCGGCATTATTTCAACGTACAGTTATTATAATTGTTTGGCAGTGGAAACCACACTGTGTTGAACTTGGACAGCAGGGTTATTGTAATTGCGCAACAGTCAACACACTATCTATACAGTAGCAATGGCTTTCATTCAACATTCATTGCGTTATTTACGTTGTTGCGCAAACAAACTTTTCGAACGTATGAAGCAATGGATTAACAATATTCTTCAAAATGATTGTGATTGAAAGTGTGTTACGCAATTAAGAGTGCAGGTCTATGGGGTGGGGGAAGGGGGAAGGGTAAATACAGGTTGAAATTGAAAACAGGCGACAAATCGAAATGGGAGATTGTACTCATCATTATGAACAACTTACTATGGGACCAAACTCGAAATCGCGAAAAACAAAATCAGCTGTTCCCTACATTTATGTTCGCATAACTCGTCAAAATGTAGGGAACAGCTGATTTTTTTTCGCGATTTCAGGTTTGGTCCCATAGTAAAAGTTGTTCATAATGATGAGTACAATCTCCCATTTCGATTTGTCGCATGTTTTCAATTTCACCTGTATACTGTGTCAAGTTAAAATACATACCTAGTCTAATGCAAAAAAATAAGTGTTCAAAGTATTTGAACTATTTGTCATTAATGATGACGAGTCCATTGACTCGAATTGTTATATAATGAGCTCAATGTACAGTAAACATACATTATTTAAAAATATATATAAAGCTATATCCTACCACAGGTGCAATGTTGTAATTTTAAGTATTGACGTAGGTATCGTTTATTGTATCTATTATGTTAAGCTATTTGAAATGAGTTAGTCGTGCTCGGTTATTCAGTTTATCCACCGTAAGGGTACGTAGTACTATTAAGTATTCTGTGCTAAGGGTCAGGTCACACCGCAACGCGGCGTGCAGTTTTCAAGATAGCAATACAATTATAGACCTTACCTACTACACAAAAAGGTACACAATTCTGTGTGTCTACTACGTCGAGGTACGCCGCGCGGCCCTCCTCACTGATGTGTACCTTTTTGTGTAGTAGATACTAGATAAGGTCTATAATTGTATTGCTATCTTGAAAACTGCGCGCCGCGTCGCGTCTCGGGTGTGAGCTGACCCCAAGGTGCATACGCGGAAACGCATGTCCGAGAATCTACCCTAACCCTAAAAATTCCGTATACGTTGTGAATTCTCGGATTTACGTTTCCGCGTATCTTAGAGTGGAATATACATATATACAGAATAACCCGTTCTGCTCTCACACTAGGAAGTGTGTGATTGGACTAATATGCACCGCGTTAAGCCGCATGGTTGCTTTCATAAAGAAAGGATAACATCTTTGAAGTCTTTCTTTTCTATAATGAACCAAGGTTTAGCCTAGGGCATCTCAAAAACCTATAGACATTTTTACAGGGTAGGTAAGTAAGCTGTAACTTGGTAGGTACAGATACAAACATGAACAAAAAGACGGACCTCCTGACGTAATATTTTATTTTCGACATGATTACGTAGTTATTATACTGTCTGTCTATTGCCAGTATCTATTGATGATAGACCGGTACAGCCCGATTCAAACTCTATCGCGGTTCTGAAGTGCGCAACTCGCTGCGCAATAAGTACAGACGCTAGTACATCAAGCTACTACAATCTGTCAAATTTATTTAACAGATTTTCAACTTTATCGCTAGACCATACGGTTCAAAGTTGATTGGGAAAATTTGACAGTTTCGGGTAGCTTGTGCTGGCGTCTGTACCACCCCTCACTCCCGCTGACAGGTGAATTTGTTACTGCGCAGCGACCCTCCTCATGTTCAGAGACGCCATAAAGTTTAAATCGGGCTATAATCTATGAGGCAACGAGGCACTATAGAAAGAGATGGAAGACAGAGAGTTTTCAAAGAAGAGAAGTTGTTCTGCAAGGAATCTACTTCTCGACCGTCTGTGCTCCATGGACCAATTGAAATTTGACCAATTGGTCTATGGGGAAAATGATATGTTTCCATCGTCCAAATACCAACTGGACTATGGAGAATTGAGAAATGTTCCACTGCCCAGTTTAATAGTAGATATAGTAAAGCCTTGTCCATACCTACTATTTAAAAAAATATATCATAAACAATTTTTGTAACCGCTTAATAAACCTTTAATTTTTTTATCTCTTTCTATTGCTGTATTTACAATTGTTAGTGTTACCTTTGACAAGATGATTTTAATAAATGACAACTGTTTATATACGAATTGTTTTATTTATACATGAGCTTACTCCAGGAAGTGGTCGTACGCGGTCGCTCGGCTTAGCACGGAGAGTTGAAAATCAGACGGTAATATTTTTTAGGCATTATAATTATTCATTTGGTGAAAACAGGATATAGTATTGTAAGTACAAAACTTAACATTCTAGAGTACATTCATAATACTTGTACTTCTCTATGGACTATACATATCATACAATAATATCTGTTGTACAGACGCCAGCACATCAACTTACTACAATCTGTCAAATTTCTTTAATAGATTTTCAACTTTATCACTAAAGTATAAGGTTCAAAGTTGATTGGGAAATTTTGACAGTTTCGGGTAGGTTGATGTGCTGGCGTCTGTACAAAATTTATTGTTTTTGAACTTATCAACTACCATGAAAATATGTTTACTTAAATGTCGAATCAGATTTAAATTTCTAGACGTCTAGATATTTAAATCAATTTCATTATACAAGCAAACTATAATGATGGCAGTCAATATTTGAATAAATGACCAGCGAACAAAATATTTTTCTCAAACATGCTTGGAAATTTGAGCATTATTTTGACAATCTAATTGCACATCCAAGGTAAAAATAGTTTACACTAAACGAGGTTTGAGATGATTTATATCACGATAAAATTAAGTGACCGGTTTGGCCCAAGATTCATGAGCGGAGCAATTCCGCTCTAAAACGTAAGGCCCGGACTCCACTGAAGCGGAGCTGGGTGGAGACGTGCAGGAATCGACCAATCACAATGGTTGGAATCCTCATCGCGTCACTCGTCTCGTCTGTGATTGGTCGATTCCTGCACGTCTCCGCTCCGCTCCTCCCAGCTCCGCTTCAGTGGAGTCCGGGCCTAAGGTGGTGGTTCAATAAATTATTGTTCCGCCACACCTAACTTAGAAAATTATAAATATTGTTTTAAAAGAACAAACAAAATTAATTTCTAGCTATAATTCGAGATTAACAGAAAGGATTATTACTAACCATTACAATAAAATAAATACTAATATTATAAATGTAAAAGTAGTTCTGTCTGTCTGTTAACTTTCTAACACAGGTAAACCATGACCTAGGTTAGAACTAGGGATACTTTTTATATATATTTCCAACCTCAACTCAGACAAAATCGCGGGCAACAGCTAGTGCCTTTAGTGAAAATACTCCTTATATGTTAAAAAGATTCACAACAATATTTTGTATAGAAAATTCTCGTTTTAGTATCGGGGCATATGATACGCCCAGTTTGTATTTTCTATGACATTGCTTTACTAGGATGCATTAATTTAATGTAGTACCTATATCTACCCTTCTGTTACACTTTTTATAAATGTTCTGGACTACCGAGCATTAAAAGTACTCTCTCTTTTTTATTTAATTTTATTAAAAGTATTCACTCACTCTTTCACGCTATTATAGGGCTTTACTGAATGTAATTAGGTGTTTTTTCGAGTACAGTTAAAATCGCGCAGATCTACGTTCGTACGTATATGAAGCTTCCAAAAATTGGAGCGCAGACTTGCGTTCGAAGTAACGTACGAAGGGTTAAAGGTACTCTGAAGACTCTAGTCTCGATTCCTATAAACAAAAAGAATTCGTTTTGCTTGCCAATGGTAGCATTTTTTATTGCCAAACTGAGCATATAAATACACTCGTATCCTAAGCTAAATTTACCTGTGATAGCTACTTCCATATGGGAGGGTCTACTCAAGGCTATGAGGTATTTGCTTCATTATTGGTAAACATACAAGTCTTAATTTTAACCAAAAACGGTCCGTAAATTTTAGAAATCGGCCGTAAGCAAATATATGTGAGGAAATATTTTTAACATTAGTACATATAAAGTGAATATTATCAAGATTGTGGTCAGTCTTCGAATATCAAGCATTGTTAAAGAGATAATAGTTTGAGCATTTCTAGATTTTTAATTTACTTGCAATACTAACACGCTACGGGCCTACGATGCCTGCCAATAAAAGTTTATTTTTATTAGGTATTTCGAGTAACATGGAGGTATATTGTATTGTAACATAGAAGAATCAATTATTACATTATTGTACTATCGCGGACACTGGCGGTGAACCACTTTTCAACCTTATTACTAAGGGCATAACGGTGAAAAGTGGTCGACCGCCATTGTCCGCGGCTGTACAACCCGCAAGAGTTAACTTGAGACTTCGCTCGGATGACGTAAGCGCGCGGTACTGAGGCGTCGATGGCGAGAACGGCAACATTGCGGGAGTCGGGACGGGCCGCTCGGGTCCCAAGTTAACTCTTGCGGGTTGTCAAGGGGTATATCCAAACACATTGGAATAAGGGCCTTCTAGGCCTGGGATCTCCAAGCATATTGCCCCGTCACTCAGAGATGGGAAAATAAAACGTAACATTTTGTAATCAAGTGTTTACAATATGTTAAGCTTTATTTTAATCACCACTATGTCCAAGCTCCTGACGAACCGAGTTGTCACTTTTCAGTGTTCTAAAGCATACTCGGATCACGGTAATGTTATCTAACAGTATTCTTTCTTCATACAAACGGTCGGAACGCAAGTCATACCTACGCGCCTCGAGTTCGGTATTTAGTAGAGGTTCGAATTTAATTTTTTTAAATAAAAAATTGGATGATGAAATTAAAATACTGTAGGCTAGCAGCCCTATCGCGTATTTACGTACCGCGCGGCTGTAGGTAATTATTTCAAGAATAAGGCCGGGTCACAATACTGTTAGATAACATTACCGTGCTCGGATCTACTCAGACACGGAGCCTGGAAGTTCCTTACCCGGAAATGTATGCAAAGAGCTACAAACTGGATTTACGTTAAACGTAATTTCAAGAGAAGATTTTACAGTTCACAGACGCACATTTAAGTGCAATATCTCATGTATATTTATAACAATGGCTTGTTCTACAGAACATAGATTTAATTCTAGGACAATTGAAATGAATGTGCCTGCACTTTCAAATCTTACTATTCATCTCATTCCATACTCTCAGCAGTTCGTCCTGGTTCCCATAACCATGAGACGCTATAACGTTTAAATAACCATTGTAGGTAAACTCCTTTTTGTAAAAATAGAAATCTGGACAATGTCTCGGTGTGATACCGACCTTTTTCGCCACTATGCCCAAGTAGATATCGTCAAACCGAAAATGTTTGACGAACAAACTGGCCACATACATCACCTTCATAGCGTTATTTGACAGGACGTAAGCGCCTGCTGTGACGTAGATAGGCCACCTGTCCCACTGGTATTCGTCAAGAGATACTCTCCATTTGCTCGTCGGGAACCGTTGTGGAGCTGACTGGAAGACATAACCAGTGAACAAGTAGTCGCTCTCTGACTCAGCATTAATAGCTGTGGGTGTGACGTCCTTCGACGCAGCTGACAGAGTCTCTTCAGGCTTACGCGTAGCCTCTCTGTCGTGTATGTAGGCGAGCAGGTTGTTCACAGAGATGTACATGTCGTCGTCGGTGAACAAATAGTAGTCGGCCGTCGAGCAGTGCTCGTACAGCCAGCGGAACGACATCATCGTCTTTATAGTGTTGTTGTAGTAGTTGTCGATGAAATCTATTTGTATTATGTCCCTGTGTTCGGCCATTTCTTTGTCTATTTTTCTCTGCAGATCTGATTTTGGTTTACTGTCTATTCCTAGGAAGAATAACGTTTTGACGGTTCTTCCTGGCACGTTCTCTCGTCCGAACGTTTTCCTTATGACGTCTCTGTTTCCGAAGTGATCCATCGCGGACTTCACCACTATGAACAGATCTAACACGTGTGTTGTGGAACATTTTCCCGAGTTAGTTAGAAACCTGTAAGGGTAGTAATTAATAGGGGTCACTGTCACCTTCTTGCCCGCTAACACATCGTTCACAATACTTCTAGTATCCACATTAAGAGGGTAGTCGAAATCGTCTTCGAAACTTTTAGCATGTAAATAGTCACTAACACCAAAGAAATTGTATATGTACACGAGCACACACGCACACACTAGATACTTTAAGTGTCTTCGCTTCATTTTTGTTTGTTTTGAGATTTCTAAGAGATTCATAAGGGCTGGAACCACCTGAAAACTAAAGTTGTTTATGCTTTATCAATTATTTTAAATTGCCACTTCGAATATTTAATATTTTCAAGCGATTTATTGAGATTCTGCGGCGCCAAGTAGCGTCTTGGTTAAAAGCAGTGTAATAAAATTTTGAATAAGTGCTCCTTATCAGCGACTACCATTATAGCATGTTTATTTCTTATCATCTTAGTCTACGTAAGGTTAATGATAACCGAGATCTGAACGCGATGAGTCAGAGTCGCCATGCAAATAAAAACTTGAGAAGGGCTAATAACGTGCGATTCTTTGTTAATTTCTGTTAAACGTTTTTTTTTAAGGGGGTATTAAAGCAAGTGTATTTTAATTTAAAGCAGTAATTAGATACTGGATATATTTTTAGAAAGAAAAGCTGTGATTATACAATACGAGTTTATTACAAGCCGTGAGCCCGATGTGAATTCACATCGACAACTTCTCTCCTTCAGGAGCCTTAAAGAACGAGTTATCAAAAAACTGGATGAGTTATTAAAACACTGGATGAGTTATTAAAACACTGTATGAGTTATCAAAAAACTGGATGAATTATTAAAACACTGAGTTAACAAAAAACTGGATGAATTATTAAAACACTGGATGATGAGTTATCAAAAAACCGGATAAGTTATAAAAAAAAAACTGGATGAGTTATCAAAAAACTGGATGAGTTATTAAAACACTGGATAAGTTATCAAAAAAAACTGGATGAGTTATCAAAAAACTGGATGAGTTATTAAAACACTGGATAAGTTATCAAAAAAAACTGGATGAGTTATCAAAAAACTGGATGAGTTATTAAAACACTGGATAAGTTATCAAAAAAAACTGGATGAGTTATCAAAAAACATCTATTATACAACTAACTTTTACTCGTTAAGAGAAGCGTAAATGCCAATGTCCACGTTTATAACTTCAATAAATTACAAAATTTCATCTTTCATCATTTCAAGTAGATTATATTTTGAGTATGTTGAGCACTCTTGCTTGATTGAATGTTCGTGCAAACATTCCTAGTGTGCATACACACAAGCGCCACGCGTCAGCGGCAGAGGCAAATGCAGCCGTCGACGGCTGCCATCGATAACGTGCCGCTCGTGGATTTGAGTACGGTACTCTATACGAGCGGCATGTAGTCGACAGCAGCCGCAAACGTGTCGCAGCTGCAGTTGCACCTGCTGTTGACGCGTGCCGCTCGTGTGTATGCACACATTCCCTTTTATTCATAAACGTTGCTTAAAGTTAAGCAATGATTAGCGACTGTTTAACAAAAAAATAAACTCCTAAATCTTAACTGAGTTTGATATAGGATCGATATCATAAGATTCTTGTGCTGAATAAAGCACTTTAAAAGTAGATAAGTATAGTAATTCGGAGTAAAATAAAAATATTTCATAATACATAAATGGAATTTATTTAAATAATAATAATTAAACTAATAAATGTTTTTATATTTTTTATATTCTAATATTTAAAAATATAATTGTATGTACATTAATGAAATAAAGGAAATCTAATAATAATAATACAATTTGAGGTTTTAAGTCTCTTATTAATCTATATAATTATGTAAATAATATGTGTGTAGGCTTATTCCTATGTGCTTTTGATGTGACTCATTGCGCCTGCCGCTTGGTGATCGCTCTTGGGAGTCACTAAAACATAATTTATATTTCTTAAACAATATTCTTATTTTTGAGACAATAATAAGGTCTTTGGATCAATAATGCAGCTTATCTCACTCAGAAGCACATAGAATATGAAATTAAGAATATTAGTCAAATTCTGGCTAGAGTCATATAGCAGAGTTTGTCTGTCTGTTCATTTTAACACCTAAAGTAGCAACCCGATTTTGATAATATCATATACAGGGTGTCCCTGGAAGTATGGATCAAATCGAACAAGGGCATGGGCAAGTTCATTTCCAAATGTTACAACGAAAAAAAAAACTAAAAAAAAGAGATAGAAATCGAATCGTTTTAAAAAAATCGAAAAAAAAAAACTATTAGGGCTATCAATTAAATTTTTTTAGATAGCCCTGATAGTATTTTTTATGATTATTTTCTTTGAGCACTATGTGAAGTGATTGAAAAATAAAATAAAAATTGGTCATAACTTTTGAACCATAAAAAAATTCACCAACATTCTCAGGGTTAAAAAGTTAGGAAATGACCTTGCCTACGCCCCTATTTGATTTGATCCATACTTCTAGGGATACCCTGTATATGTTATACTGGGTACTTAAAGGTCATATAAAGTGAACTTTATTAGTCAAGCGTAGGTAACTCTGTACGTTACGGGTAGTAGATAAACAGGGTGGTAAAAACATCGACGCGTAAACCGTCACCATGAATATTCAGCATGAAATTTTTCGTCGGTTATAATCAAATCATTATCAGTCTATAATGTTCCCACTGCTGGGACACAGGCCTCCTCTCGGTGAGAGGGAGTGGGCCGTAATCCACCACGCGGGCCCAGTGCGGGTTGGCAGATGTCACATGTCTTCGAATTTTTGGTTCTCGAACATGCCGGTTTCCTCACGATGTTTCCCTTCACCGTTTTGAGAGCAGTGGTGAGGAAACAATTTACACAAAGTAAAGCGCCTGTCTGGCCACCACTTCTCTCGGTTATAATAGAAAAGTGCAACACCAAAAGCAATTTTATTTTAGCCTGTACTGTCCCACTGCTGGGCAAAGGCCTCCCCCCCAAGTCCTTCCAGGAACTCCTTTTCCGCGCCACCTCGAACCAGCCCTCGCGGTATCTGTCCAGGTCATTTTTTAATACCCGGAAAAAATCAACACACGTGGATTCAGATTAAAATCATGTGCTGAATATTCATCGTTAGTTTTCGCATCGATGCCCCTGCCAGCCTGTATAGAGTCAGTCAACCGTAAGACAACAAAAGCAGTTTAATTTGTCACGCAAACCATACAATTACAGTGAAGATTGCATCACAAAATATGTTTTTGTTGAATGTCAATGTCGGCAATTGACAAATCGACAAAAATCTATTACAATTGTGTGGCTTGATGTACAGGGTACGCCGATTTGTTTAATTCGTATTCAACGTGGCGTTTAAAAGTTTAAGCAACATCTATTAGGTACTCTGGGTTATCTTTGCCTGGCCACAACACTAAAAGCTTCTAAATGTTTGAATAACTAATCTCCTCACCAGTTCACAGAGAGGTGTCGACCGTGGAGCTGATAGACACGGGGGGCAGGTAATGGCTTCTGATCTGAGTGTGCAGGCGCGCCACCTCACCGTCCAAGGTCTCCATCTCGCGGACCAGCTGTGTAAACTGCACTATACCTGTAAACAACCATACTTCTATATCTATACATATTATTATACATTAAAGTCGCTTTTCGTGTGTCTGGGTGACCACATCTTCTAAATTACACAATGGATTTTGTTATGGATTTCGTCATCATTCAGAGAAGTCATTCCGAAAGGTTTATGTGTATAATAAAGAAAAGGCTTTTGTGCAGCAGTGGCCTGATTAAGATTTAACAAAGAAACGACAATTACCTTCTCGAGAATTAGTAAACCCATGACGCTTAATAGTTTCCATTTCAATCTGGACAACCATTGGGAAGACAATCTGCATCATCTTCAGCATCTCATTGCCGGCTGCTTCCTTAGCTTCGTCCAGTTTCGAGGCATAGTCTGGGGACTCCAGGGCGTCTATGACTTCAGCCAGGATCATCCTCATCTGGTCCACTGAGATGTTTTGTGGCGATGCCATCCTGCTCTATTGAGCATTTAGAATCTGTGAAAGTAAATAAAGAATGTCTGGAGAACTGGGTTTTTTTAATATTTGTTGTGTGACACTAAACTATCATTCCGTTTTAGTGGAAGTAATTCCAAACATGCTCATCGTCGTGAAATAATTATTGTTAAACACCAGCATTATTTAGACATGTTAGAATAATAATTTTAACAAATATATGTTATTTTTAATTTTTACATTTAACATCCATACTAATATTATAAATTGCGAAAGTGTGTCTGTCTGTATGTCTGCCTGTTACCTCTTCATACTTAAACTGCTGAACCGATTTAGATGAAAATTTGGTAGAGAGATAGTTTGAGTCCCAGGAAAGGACATAGGATAGTTTTTATCCCAATATTTCTACGGGATCGACACTTATGCGGGTGAAACCGCAGGGTGCTGCTAGTGTTTAAATATTTGTAAGCCAGTCCCGGTGAGACATGTAATATCATAATTCTACAGGGTGAAATTGAACACATGCGACAAATCGAAATGGGAGATTGTACTCGTCATTATGAACAACTTTTACTATGGGAACAAACCTGAAATCGCGAAAAAAAAATCAGCTGTTCCCTACATTTATGTTCGCATAACTCGCCAAAATGTAGGGAACAGCTGATTTTTTTTTCGCGATTTCAGGTTTGGTCCCATAGTAAAAGTTGTTCATAATGATGAGTATAATCTCCCATTTCGATTTGTCACATGTGTTCAATTTCACCCTGTATTAATAAGACATTTACCATGTTTTAAAGCAAATACAGCATCAATATATTTTTAACACAGGCTGATTATCACTTTATTTCCCATTCAACACACAGGCATTTTCTTATTAGATGAACACATCCTAGTTCAGGACAATGAGATCATTATGACAATACCAATGTAGCCAATCTAAGTGTTGTCAAGCATTTATGTTATTGTTCAGCACACAAATAAGTTTGACCTTGTCATGATAGCTGTTGGATGTTTAAAAGCATGGCTGATATCTAAATTGGCATTTCTTGGATATATCTAAATTGGTATTTCTTGGATATATCTAAATTGATATTTCTTGGATAGTTAACAAAACTGTCTTAGTATAATAAAATGATAGATTACGTACAAAACTGGGTAAAGTTAGTTGAGTATCTACCTCCTTAATAAAAAACGAACAAAAATTTGCACAAAGGGCTTGCACTTGCGACTTTCAAGCGCACCCATGTCTATATTTAAACCAAAGGACTCGTTTAACGCAAGGAGTGGATGAGTCATACATTTGTAAGAGGGTGACTTTTTATTTATAAAAAGTACTATAAAAACCAATAGCGTCTTACCTTACCGTGCACACTGTTCTCAATCTACAACAGGTATTTCACTTTGTATGTTATATTATGTGATTAACACAAGCACTCAATCTAACTTAAGAGTAAAACAAGCAAAATATCCTTGTAAAGACGCCTAATTCTCAAAAGACATGCACCAATGCGTCGTCGGCACAGAGTACATTTTATTATAGGGTAGCCGTCGGCACCGAAACGAAAAGCCCTCTTCATACGAAAATCACGTTAATAACTGACATTAGTGACATTTGTCTGAAATTGACCATGACAGCTGATGGCTGGGATGCGTTCCATTGTTTCGTTCAAAGAAACTCGACGGGTTTTTCATCGGTCTTTGTTCGTGACCTCAGCGGAGCGTAAAGCAGCTTTGTGTTCATGAATAAACTGATTTTAATCTGAATGGTTTGGCGAGAACGCAAAATTATTGACGGCAAAAGTAGAAACTACACTCAGGTGCGTCGAAACGCAATGCGAGCGCACTTATGTTTGAACGTGTTTGTCAGTGTCACTGTCATATTGAGAGTTAATATTTTTCCTTTTCATTTTCTAGTTTTGTTTTCTTCATAAACTTTTTATTTCTACAAAAAAGTATTTACTGTAATAAAAATAAGTATTTCCTGTGAAAGGTTTACTGTTTAGTATAATTATGTTTTTATCAGTGTGAGGCATAGTGAATGTAATATAATATTTGTTTTATCTTGTAACTATAACTCTTGATTTGTTTTTGTTTCCAATCATTTATCTTTGTTTGTTTGTTTGATGTTTATAGCAGGAAGCGATAAGCGGCGATAATATTCAGCAACAGCATCAACTGGTATGTTTTGTTTACTTTTGTGGATTCATAGTTTCCTGAACATTAACTAATGACTGGTGTTCCATCACATTTCTCATCATGAGTCATGTTTTAATAAACAATACACATTTTAACTTTTTTTATATACTTAACTAATTGTTTTTTTTGTTTGCGCACAATATTCAATAAAAGTGGGTTTGTTTGTGTACTGTAAGTTGATTTTAGAGTTTGTAGCATTCACCTAAAGTATATCTTAATTTATTAAAGAAACAAGGAAGTAAAGTTATTGGTCAGAGGGAGTGCTTAGAGGCGGTGAATGTAGAATCAAATAAAAATAGTAAAACTGCTCATCATTGTGAGTTTACATCACAAAAATATAATTTGTGTCCAAAACTTCAAATCTACTTCATGATTGAAACTGTATCTGCAACAAACAATAATTTTATAGTCTGCCCATATTTTGGTTTTATTATAAAATATTTGGCGCTATCCACGAATGGTTTAATGATAATCATCTATAGCACAACTTCATCTATTGATTGGTTTGCGTTTAGTTTTTACAATAGGACAAAATGGAATAACAAATAATTAACACCATTGGTTTGTTATTATTTTACAAACTTGTGGACAGTAGGAAAAAACAGTTATATAGAGTATAGAATTTGTTCTCTGTAACTTACAATATCTTAAAAATAACTGTTTTTTTTTATTGTGAATTAACCAGCCATATTATTTAATGTAAATATTGTATGAATAATGGCGGGTATTATGTCTTCAATAAAACACCAAATATTGTAATTTGTGTATTGAGCTAAGTAGCCTAGAAATACAAGTGGATAAATCATAAGAGTAGGGTAGGAACAACAATATGATGGAGGGTAATAACCATGAACTTATAAACTAGGAAGTATGTCAGTACCTATTTACAACAGCGGGAAATCAATTATTTAAAAGCCTGATATACTAGATACAATTAACTACCAAAGATGCATAATATCCCCGCTAATGAGACACAAGTGGTTTTGCATTGTAATGGGTCGATATTGGCCCACGCTGAACTGGAGTGGTTAAATTTATCACAAATACAATAATTTATGTACAGACGCCAGCACATCAACCTACACCTAACTGTCACATTTTCCCAATCAACTTTGAACCTTATTCTTCAGTGATAAAGTTGAAAATCTATTAAAGAAATTTGACAGATTGTAGTAGGTTGATGTGCTGGCGTCTGTACATCATCAACAACTTGCCATGATGCTATTCTATCTGTGCTTGTTATAGATAAGTTTATGTTTCATGTATGAAAGTATTTATTGTATTTAATATGTAAATGGTACACCACAGACTACCTGCAGTATTGTCTCTCCTTTTTCTCCTAAACCATCCAAAGGTTGTCTTTAAACGGTCGCTTTTAGCAATAAGACCGCGCATTGTATCTCCCTATGTAACATTTATAATGATATTTTTAATATGTATGGTGTACATAATAAAGAGTATTCTATCTTCTTTCTGTATAAGCTCATTACCAGAATTGATATCTATCATTACGAGGATTGAGTGACATTCATTCTGCTAATGCTAAATAATAAGTAAACTAGAGCTTTCAGTCAAACTAGCTTTCGTTTATCACAAAACTCAGTCATATGTAAAAAACATATTTTCATTCTTGCAGGACCGTAATATGGAAGAAGAAATAGAAGAAGTTGAGATTGAGTCCAGGCCACCAAGTGCGCGGCGTAACATAACGCTGCGGAACAATGCGGCTAGGCAGGTGGCCGTCAACTTCATGCCGTCGCGACAGCTGCCCTACAGTAAGCTTAAAGGACATGTCTGGTGGAGCAATGGGCGAATGTCTAGGCAGTCAAAGAAAATGTTCAGTAATGATTGTTATATTATTATAATCGTCGTATTCTATAGTTTATTAATTAATAAGTTTCAGGAGTCAGGATCTTGCGTAAACTGGTCAAAATAAGGATTATACGCTAGGGATTTTTCTTAACTTTGTTTAGTATAATGACATCTGTGAGCGAATACAGGTACTAATTGGTGGTATGTCTTTGTGAGGTTAATGAAACATTTTGTTGGTCTGAGATCATATTCTACAGTTTTTTGGATATTTCTATTTGTGTAACAAAAATGTTAAGCACCTATTGTTTGTCACAATATTATAATATTATATTGGCATCATCTTTAATTCCGTATTTTGGTTTCTATCTTCAATACCCATAATATTATTTATATGTAGCTACTTGTTGATACTGAATTGGGATTATAATAAACAAAACTATGTATGTATTTATTGCAAAACAAATTAATTTATTGTAGATACATTGTTAAATAAAATTATAAAAAAATTAAACGTCTTCTAGAGACACCAAAACATTGTCCAAAAATGTAGCTGGTGCTAGCACGTTATTTTGATGCCTTGCCCAGCCAAGATACCATACTAGCGTCATGACGTGGCAGACCATTGTATGACCTAGTAATCTCTCATTGTCAGCAGCTTTGTAACAGCTTTGCAATAAATTATAACAATCGTGACACTTGCGTATCCATCTAATGGGAGCTGGAACAATAAGACGTCATTGTATTTTTCAAATTATAACACAACTGCTCAATGTACCTACTGCCTTTCCTGCATGGTTTACGCGACTGCCGTAGTATAGAGGCCTACCTGATTTGATAACCATCGAGCAAGTCTCACTTGCAGGGGTAACGCCAGGCTTGACACGATATGTCTACGAATCCGCAGCACAGCGATGCACCTCATCATAATATCCAAATCGAAAGGAAAAGCAGAATCCTATAAGTATAGCAATAGTCATCGTGTCCAGATGATGTCAGACCGTGTAGAATAGCAATGGTCGTTTAAAGAAAATATCCATAACAGAAAATAATCGCATAGTAAGCAAGGAACGCATACACGCAACTTGGAATTGACAACCAAAAAATAAATGTCAATTCCATGTCAAAAAAGTAATAAATACTTACCTTCATGTTAGGAAGTGGGTATCCGAAGAAAAGACGTTTGATGTGTACACTAAAATATTTTAGTAATATTGTCGTATTATATACGCAAATACGTTAATATATTCCTTTCATCTAAAATAAGCGGCTTATAATTATTGCTCACACTATTTAAAGATAATTACGGGATAAAATGGAACGTCAAAAATATTTTTAGTACTTCCCGTTTAAAATGGCAAAACGGAAGCTACGATTGAGTACTGTTTTTTTGAGAATTATGTTACGCAAGTAATACTGAATTAATTAATCCATAGTAATTTAAATCTAAATTTTTAAATCTTACTGAATAACCTTAAATCATGAACATTTATCTATACAGAATTACCAGAGGGCAGAAACTGGACATGTCCTTTATTATAAACAATTACTTTTTTGTAGTAGAAGAAAATCCAACAGCTGCTATCAACAATACACATCGCATGCTTAATGGAATACTGACTTAACTCAAAAAAGATGATTTTTGGGACATCGCAAAAGAAGATCTTGATATGGGGACTTATCCTACTTGTTGACGCATAAAATTAAAACCGATTTGATTTGACTATTAATTAATCATGAATGCTTGTATTTTAAACGTCTATGATTAACTATTGCTGAGATCTGAGTAAAATAAATTCATCTACTAATGGGTCAATGATCCATTAAGCATGCGACATATCAAAGTCAAACAGTCAACTGCTAAAACAAAAGCTTAATCAGCGCCACCTTTTGACAACTGGAAGTCATTTTTGTTGAGAAATTAAGCCAAAAGATGGTGTTGATGACTTACGATAGATCATAAAATTAATTTATAGCACTGTGACCTAAACCGCTTATCTGTGATGACTTAAAGTAGTAAATTTTTACACAGAAAAGCGTGACATAAGTGCGCGTTTAGGTCACATGTGCTATAAAATAGTATACGAATACGATACGTGTTCAGCACCCTCCCTCGCTATGGATTGCTTAAGGTGCCACTATTCGATATTTTTTCCATACAAATTTCGGGAGAGTATTACTCCACTGTTTGACATTGTACATCCAAAGTTAAACATTGTATCGTTTTGTCTAATTATTAATTGTGTCTGTACGGAAGCAGAATTGTAAAATAACAAGCCATTAAAAAGTTATGAGCCAACAAAGATTCGTTTTTCTTGCTATTTTTAACGTAGCTTTGGGTGTCAATAAGTAATAAAAGAACTGAAAAATATTAAAAATTCCGTACCGACAAAGCTCAGTTATCGAAGAGTTCAAAAAACTTTATTTGTGATTGATTTATGTAGTGGATTTTTCATAGAACTCGATTTTCAAAAGCACTTTTCAAATATTTTTATGCGCCTATCAGTTCGGAACGGTGTTTCTGTGCGTGAGAACTAGATGTTGTGCGTGTAGATTAGCGTCTAACTGCTCATCACTGATACTAGCTCCGTCAGACACGAAGCCAAGTTAGACAGCGTGATTTTGGCCATGACCACCAGTGAGTTCGAGCTCGCGTTTAGTTTACTCTTAAGTCACACGTAACGTAATGTACTCATCTAACAATTTAAATTATAGTTTAGCCTACCTATTCATACCTTCATAGGTGTACTCGTATAAAGCGAAATGGAGAAACAAAAAAATATCTTTCTTAATTTTGATCCACAAAGGCATGGAAAGTCTGAAGTCTTAAAGCAGTCTAACTGGCGCCTGATGAAATCATACAAATACTAGCGTCCCGCCGATTTTATGACTTAACAAAATTCGAGATTTCTGTATTACAAGTAAACTGTCAAATATCTACGAATAACAGCCGGGACCAAAGCAATATGCCTAAACTTTCCGGAATAAATTCCCTAAATGATGGAGAATACTGCATCAATTTTTTTGCGTAGTTTAGAAAAACAACGCGGTCACACACGAAAAGCACAAACTCTTTAGCTTTATTATGAGTATATATAGATTACTAGCTGCGCCCCGCGGTTTCACCCGCATAAGTCTCGATCCCGTGGGTAAAAAGTACCCTATGTCCTTCCCCGGGACTCAAACTATCTCTATACCAAATTTCATCTAAATCGGTTCAGCGGTTTAGGCGTGAAAAGGTAACATACAGACAGACAGAGCTACTTTCAAATTTATAATATTAGTATGGATTTTTCTTATACAGTTTAGCTAGCTTCAGGCCTTGTTTTTCATGAGTACATACAGCAGAGAGAAAGAGGGTTATTAAAACTACCACGGTTACCGGAGAGCACAATGGGCGTTTACTCAATTATCGCTTATAAGGGTTTATTACTCAGATATGTGTTACAAACGATGATAATTGCTAACGACCGCTAATTATCATAAACGTAGCTCTCAACTGCAGCGTAACATGCTGCACGTAATTACGAGTAAGACAGAAGCACTTACATGGTGATACTCGTATAATAAAGAATCCTACACAAAAACTTCAATCAAATTAAAAGCACGTAATAAATATTAAAAAATAATTAGTTTCACTACTACTTCTACATAATGAACTAGGTAAGTTATTCAAGCATTGGAAGGCAACCGATTCTATTTAGAACAATAATTTTACCTACTGTGTTGTTAAACAATAGAAATGTGTGTTTTCTTTGTAAGTATTTCATTCAAGAAAGGCGATACCGATATTGTAATCTCGCAAACAAGCGGATAGATTACGACGGACGACCAAACACTTGAAGAGAGATAGTGGAACAATGCACACGTTACACTGCAGTCAACAAGCACCTCTACCAGGACTCAATAATTAGCTCAACATGATACAGTTATTATTATACACAGTGCAGTCAGTTTTACCTTATACCGTGTACTACATTATACATTCATCGTAGACACTAGTTTATTTTGAGCAATAATATTATATATGTCGTTTATTGTACGTACTTTGTTTACATTGTGAGGTGTCGGAGTGTTGTTTTGTTGTTAAATAATGTGCTAATAGTGAATTACAATGTCGGTGATAGCTGATGATATTGAAGTTCTAGAGCTTAGTGCTGTTAGACAAAGAGGTTGGTAGTTTTAATAGGAGCGTTTTTCCTGAAATAAAACGCATATTAAATTACTTACCCAAATTCGAAGCTTAATTATTTGAGATAGCAACACTGAGGTCCCGCTTATTTCCCTACTCTTTCTACCCTATATATCCTTCTCTTTCGCACATCCCCTACCCTTCACCTCTCCTTCACCACCTGGTGGGGCTCGTCGCTATCAGCGTTCGAGTCTCTTGCTCATTGCGTTGAAAATCAACAGGCAGAAATTATCTTAAGCTTCGAATTTAGGTAAGTAATTTAATATGCGTTTTATTTCAGGAAAAACGCTCCTATTAAATAACTTGACCGTAAATTCGAAGCTTAATTATTTGAGACGTGTTTGTTATCGCCTGGTGGTGAAGAACGCCAATGTGAAGATGATCAAATTTATGCATAGATAATTATAGTTCAGTGTATATGGAATACAAGTTATGAAATGTGTAGGCACCTATAAGGTATATCAAATGTAAAGAGGTGAGGGGAGTTATCATTTAACTTAAAATTCATCTTGGAAAAAATAATAATAATTTTTATTTAGGTATTAGGTAGTCAAAAGAAAAATCAGAAAAATAATAATAATTCACAATTATTATCAATGAAAAAGAAGTCATTCACAGAGTGTCAAGCACTTGTAAAACAAAAATAACGGTCTCCCTTGAGAACTTATAATTTAAGGCTTAGAATATAACTTATAATAATAATAATACACATTCAACAACAATACAATTCAAATTATTCACTGCAATCAATTAACAGGATCAAATAAATTAACAATAGTACCCGAATTAGAGACGGTTGGCATAACCTGGCGCTTGTAATATTTCTTAAAAGTATTTTCAGCTCTCCAGTTACCTTTAGCTAAAATGTTTTCGATTGGGAGATTTTCGGACCAACTTTTGGATGCAACCGCGGACCTAAAACTACCGGGAGTCGCTATTATATTAGCTTCTAATAAAAGAGATCTAATCCAACCTGCTATTACTGCTCGCGAGGCTGGTCTTGCTTGACCTCTAATATTTATAAATAAATTATTGCATGAAGCCAAACTTCGTCTATTCTTGAGAATATCAATAGTTTGTTTTATCCAATATACAGGGTCAAGATTCCTGTTATCTGGGTTTTTTGTTAATTTCCAGCCCGATTGTCTATAAGTTGCAGAATCGGTCTTGGATCCAAAAACTGGCCAAAAGACTATATTATCAGTAGACATAATCAAATGTTCTGAATCAACACTGAGCAGCGTCAGGTCGTGTATTCTTCTACCAGAACAAAGAAGTAATAATGCAGCTGTATGTCTTGATGTAGCAAAAATATTGTTTGAATCGATTGAACTATTTTTTAGATAAGACACAAGATCATCAATATTCCATATAGGGGGTCTGTTTGCTACCGGTTGTTTGAGAGCAATCGACTTAAGAACATGCTTAACTAAGGTATGAGAACTTAAAAGACCAGCTGCATCGGCATTACACAATGTAGAAACTACAGACTTATATAAAAGGATAGTTTTGAACGAAAGTTTGTCAATTAAAAATAAATCTGCCAAAAATCGTGCTACCACTGAACCTTCTGGATTGACAGGGTTAATTCTTTGCTCTCCCGCCCATTTAAGCCATCGTAACCAAGCGACTTTGTAGGTCTTACGAGTTGAGTTCCGCCAGGATGATTGTAATAAATTGATTTGATCAGAATTCCAGTCTAATAGATTTTGACCCCACCCCCACATTTCCATACCTCTAGAATTATATCTTGGACTTTGGGAGGTGGAAGGCCCGTTGACGTGTCCACTAGGGAATGACTGAGGTTCCGTATGGTGAACGGAGCTGCTATTGCTCGTGCTTTCAGGTCTCCCCTCCAGAACACTCGATCCCACCGAGGAACTACCAGGAGGAAAGTTCCGGAGGCTCGATTGAGATGCGCTAGTACTCTTGGCACGAGACAGGGTGGCGGGAATATCCACGCTAATTGGAAATTCCAGTCTATTGAAAACGCGTCGTGATGAATTGCTTGTTTGTCGTTCATATCTAACGATACATAGTTGGCAACGACATGTGCTGTTTCTGATGCAAAAAGGTCTATCACAGGGGTCCCGAATTTCCTGAATATCATTTCTGTGCAATGAGGTACCAGGTGCCATTCCACAGCGCTTCGACGCCGAGATAGGCGATCCGCAAGAATATTGAATCTGCCTGGTAAATGAAAAACTTTTAGAACGATGCAATGTTGGTCCAGAATTTTGAATACCTCTTTTGTAATGTTCATCAGAGGCTTTGATATCGTCCCCCCCTCGTTGCGCAAGTAAGCAACTACTGTTTGGTTGTCGGACTGAACTAGGACTGTAGAGCATCGCAGGAGCTGACAATGGCCTTGTAGAACTTTTAAGATGGCTAACATTTCTTTTTGGTTGCAATGCAATAGACTTTCCTGCTCGTTCCATGGTCCTGACAGAGGCCGATTGTCCAACTGTGCGCCCCACGCTAGATCGGACGCGTCTGTTGTTAGGAAATGACTTGGTGGTGCAATGTGAATCGGTGACGAGGCCTGGTAATTTTGTAGCCACCACTTCAGATTTGTCTGTGCTTCTGCTGGAACCGTATGTAGCTCCTTTGACGATTTTGGAATTGAATTTAGGAACTCCAGCAAACTCCGATGATTTAGTCTGCCTTTTGGGACTGTAAAACTGGCAAAATTTAGCAGGCCCACTAGGCTTTGGAGTTTCTTTAATCCAACTCTTTTGTCCTTCAGAATTCGTGACACTTTGGTCAAAAGACTGTGATATTTTTCTAATGGAAGACGTTTTTGATTGAGCCAAGGATCCCAATGAATCCCTAGATATACTAGGTTCGTTTGAGGAGTAAGCTCGGACTTTGGAAAGTTTATTTGCCAACCTAGGTACTGTAGTCTTTTTATTACTAACTGAACTTGCGATTTGAGGATGTCCATATTCTGATGGGCAATCAAAAAATCGTCCAAATACACAACGACGCGAATGCCTTCTTGTTCTCGCAAGGTCTGAGCGACCCAATTGGTCAAGGATGCGAAAACCTTTGGAGCTGTGCTTAGTCCAAACGGCAGACATGTCATTTGGAGTAACTCTCCGTCGTAAATAAGTCGGAGAAACCGTCTTTGGGACTTGGTAATTGCCAAATGAAAGTATGCCTGGGAAAGGTCTATTTTGCAAAGCCAGTCTCGAGGCTGGAGAAAATCCGGTATCCGAAAGATGTTTATAAGTTTGAAACGATCTGTGAGAACAAACTTGTTTAGGGCTTTCAAGTTGAAAATTGGCCGAAAAGAACCTTCGCTTTTCGGAACCAGGAAGATTGTTGATAGAAAGCTTGGGGATAAATCTGCAATCTCGAGAACACCCTGCATTTTCATTTGATTTACGAGAACCGTCATTTCTGTCGAAATGGGAATAGCGAAGGTACTCTTTCTCAAGTTTGGTACAGTTAGCGGAGGCCTTTGAAGAAATGGTATTCGATAACCTTTTATTATTTTGATAAGGACTTTTGGAGCTCCCAAGTTCTCCCAATGATGGACAAACTGGGATAACTGACCGGCTTTGAACTCGGTGCTCCTGTAACCCGAGTCAAAACCTTCGGTTTTTAAAATTGTCATTTTTTGAGGCACCGGTGGATGCGCTCTGATTTGTTGTGTTTTTGAAATGGCCATTGACAGATCGGTTTTGGTGTCCAGCTCGTGGTCGAAAGGAACCCCTGGTATTGGTTGTCCCCCGTCGACTCGAGTTGTTGTTGCCTAGATATCCCTGAGGATATTGAGAATAGCTACCTCTCGGAGGAGCATTGTGTCTTGGATGTTCAGCTTGCGCATGACAGCATCCGGGTACGTTAGCTTGTGTAGGCCCATTGTAATAGCCCGCTCCCTTCGGAAAGCGGTTGTTATGTATAGATCCGCTAGGGCCTGCTTGAGAGGCAAGGCTAGCGTTGTTTGATTTAGGTGGAAAAAATGCTTTCTTAACCCCACCGATTTTCTCGAGAGCAACCGTGAAGGAGTCGGCATTAAAAAGATGTTGGCATGAAGGCGGAATTTTACGCAATGTCGTTTTTATAAGTGGGTCTCGTATGAATTTCATTATGCCGTCACGTCTCATCTGAATTATCTCGGCTCTGTGTCCGCATAATAATTGCAACAAATCGGATGACACTTTATGTACATCACCATTTAAAAATAACTCAATAATCTTTTCTTGTAAATTTTCAAAGTTCAAGTCTTGTTGATCTTTTGCCCATGTTAAGAAACTTTTGATGGTTTCTTGCAGGGCTTCTCTAACTTTCAATAAACAAAATGTTTGAGCAGCATAGGCCCTATCCACTTGAGCCAATTGTCGCGATGCCTCATAGGCTTTAATTTCGTCGTTAATTTCTAACTCTACGAAACCTGGAGAATGATTATATATTTTTTGTGTATCGGCATAACGAACTTCACACCAGTGGCTATTATCAAAATGCTGAATACTGTTTAAGGTAGTTAAAAAGTCATCAGGGGCTACAGGAACTGATGGATCCTTTAATTTAGTCTGAATAGCAAACTCAAAAGAAGGTTCTTTTGCAGCTTCACTAGCACTACCGACACTTTCTTTATTATCAAAAAATAATTCGCGACTTTCGTTCAAATCTATACACGATTCATTACAAAAATCGACAGGACCGGTAGGATTGCATGTATTATTATGTGCAAGTAAATCACGAAGCTCACCTACTTCTTTAGATAATTTATCGTACCTACTGCCCGTACGTCGAGAACGTTTGGATTTTCTATGACGGTGGCGCCTAGCTCGTCTTCGTTTGCGGCTCGCCGAGTTACCTGTACTACTAGAGTTCGATGTGGTACTAGAACTACTGGATGAACTGCTAGTCGATCTGTGGCGAGACGTTCTCGGAGCCACTGACGCTTTACCAGGATTGATTTCAGAAGGCACAGCCTGGTTATCCATCCTAGTACCAAACAAATCGAAAGAAATCCGCTATAGAAATAATTCGTCACGTAATCAGAGAAATTTTAAGGAATTAAAAATCTGAGGGTAGACAAAAATAAAATCATACAAATCAGCAACGATCGCCGACCATTTGCTAGATTATGTTATAATGTAGAAACGAACAGTATAACTGTTAGGAAATAATAATTGAATAAACACTCACATGTATGATGTTTACAGCTTTTCTGATACTTATTTAAACTCAAATATAATTCGGTTATCAACAATAGTAACGCACTTAGATTATATTCTTTAGGGAAATATGGTTCATGATCGAACCTTATGCAGCGGGAAACAGAACGCCAATGAGCAAGAGACTCGAACGCTGATAGCGACGAGCCCCACCAGGTGGTGAAGGAGAGGTGAAGGGTAGGGGATGTGCGAAAGAGAAGGATATATAGGGTAGAAAGAGTAGGGAAATAAGCGGGACCTCAGTGTTGCTATCTCAAATAATTAAGCTTCGAATTTACGGTCAAGTTATTTAATATAATTATACACCGTGTTCCGGACGATATACATAAACTTCGACCAGATGCTCAGACCATGGTAATAAGCATTTTTCATTGTGAACACATTAATGAATTCTTATTTTTTGTTAATTCTCATACAAACTAAATACCTTGACGTAAATCACCCGACCGATATGCATGATCAATTCGAAGATATCCGAATTGACAACGACACGTATTTTCATTCGTAAGATTTGGCGGGCTGAAACTTGTCAAAACTAAGTTAAGACCCTTTCCTAAAGCATAGCTCAATAAAATTTCATTACATGAAATTACTAATATCTTTGTAACGAAGCCTTTTTACGTACTACTTTCTTTGTTAGATTTAATTTGTAAAAGCTATACAAGCGTTTGACAAAGTTTATGGATAACGTGAAGAACACGGTGTATAGGTAGGTACATACAGCTATAATTTTGGGGTACTATAAAGCAGCTATCTATTATTTCTTTTGTGTTAAGATACTAAGAAAAATTGAATAGGAGAAGTTTTGACGCTTAACTCTGACTAATCTGTTCTGAAAGTTTTGTTAAATTTTATTGCAAAGAAGTTGGGTAGGGCTGGGGTCTACGCAGACTATAAACTTTTTGCGCGTTTGTGTCTGCGTTTCGCTGGATATATACCGCGTGTTTTAAATTGATACACAAATGATATAGTTAGCTGCTCGTAATAAGCCTGGAAAACCGGAGAAAATTATTATCGACGCTAGGACATAATAAAAAGCTAAGATTATATTTGGCGAACTATCCGCAAACCCACCCCACTTACGGCCACGGCGTGAAGATACACAAGTTATGAAGAGTTTGGACCGATCTTTAACACAAGCATTTTCTCTCAAGTACATCACACATTTTACAATAGTTTATTTCAACACAGTCTGTAGATTAGAGTGTTAAACCTTCACTACGTATTATTAAATTAACATAACTCAGTTCTACCACATTTGTGCCATTCGAACAATACTAGGTATTTAAAACCAACCGATATTATTTAGCTCACAGACAAAAAATATGTTCTCGATCAAGGAAAATATGGACTAGGTACTCTAATAAAAACATGTATTTTTACAATATTACCAATTGTATCTAGGTTGTGATCATGTCTATTTTCCTGTTTTTGAGTATTGTAATCCATACTTAATATTATAAATTCGAAAGTAACTCTGTCTGTCTATATGTCTGTATATTGCCTTTTCACGCCTAAACCACTGAACCGATTTAGATGAAATTTGGTATAGAGATAGTTTCAGTCCCGGGAAAGGACATAGGATACTTTTTATCCCGATATTCCCACGGGACCGAGACTTATGCGGCTGAAACCGCGGCCGGGGCGCAGCTAGTATAAATGTATCTAAAACCAGTTATAATATTGCTTACCGTTGTATATCTAATTGGTAGCAGAGATAGTTATAACCTTTTATAACTATTACGTTAACATACTCAAGGGCCGTTGAATTGCGTAACTCTGACGTCACGTAGTCTATCCAACGTAAAACTCAGGTATGTGGGAAGCATCGCTTCCCAGTGATAGACATTACACAATGGTTTGTATGTAGATACAGTAAAATGGTTAAAACAATTGTATTGCACATAACAACATGTCTTTTCTTAATGGTGGTATCAGTTAATAATCTATTTATAAAAATACCAAAATCAAAATATTTTATTTCACATAAACCTACATGACCACTTATGAAACGTCAGAAGCTAGGTGCACGCCTGCACGGTTCCAATTGGTCGTTTCCTATGGAGAAGAGCCGGTAAGAACTCCACGGTTACTCTTTTGAAAATAATTGGCTTTTACAATGTTTTACAATGGGACAGTGTAGGCTCGTCAATATAAGTACCAGGTACCTAATAAGATCACCCCATGCGATAAGGACGCCAATTGTGTATAATCTGTACTTCGGAACATGCTCTTATCAGTTTAATGCGTCAAGAGGTTGATAAAGCAACTTGAAAGCTGTTATCCTAGACACGACTCGGTATTTTTAGGAATTATTGAAGTAAAACTTCTTTACGCACGCTTGAATTGGGGAGTAAGCTGGCGAACGCGTGACGTAAGCGTTACGAAAAGTGTGATCGGGCGAGGCGAACGGGAGTTGAGTGGGGGATATAAGCAAGAGAAAGCAGTGCGCGCGCACATTTTCTTTCTCTCTTCTTCTCATAGCCAAATACGTTTGAAGTTTCACTTCAATCGTGTGCTCAGCACACTCGGTTTTTTGAAGTGAATACTTCTTTAGCGGCGTTGCACACTTTTTGTAATGGGGAAAAAATGTTAAACTCGCGTCAGGACATCGCGTCAGGACACGTGACCGTCAGGAGAGATTTCCCCCCCCCCCTCTTTCTACGGCGGCGGCGCCAACCGAAGTGAACCAAGTGAGACACGATAATGGATGGATCATTGATATCCGAGGATGGATGGATGGACGGACGGACGGACGGACGGACGGACGGACGGACGGACGGTGACGGTGACGGCCGGACGGTGACGGTGACGGTGACGGTGACGGTGACGGTGTCGGTGACGGTGTCGGTAACGGTGACGGTGACGGTGACGGTGACGGTGACGGTGACGGGGACGGGGACGGTGACGCGACGGTGACGGTGACGGTGACGGTGTCGGTGACGGTGACGGTGACGGTGACGGTGACGGTGACGGTGACGGTGACGGTGACGGTGACGGTGACGGTGTCGGTGACGGTGACGTGACGGTGACGGTGACGGTGTCGGTGACTGTGACGGTGACGGTGACGGTGACGGTGACGGTGACGGTGTCGGTGTCGGTGACGGTGACGGTGACGGTGACGGTGACGGTGACGGTGACGGTGACGGTGGCGGTGACGGTGACGGTGTCGGTGACGGTGACGGTGACGGTGACGGGGACGGTGACGCGACGGTGACGGTGACGGTGACGGTGACGGTGACGGTGACGGTGACGGTGACGGTGACGGTGACGGGGACGGTGACGCGACGGTGACGGTGACGGTGACGGTGTCGGTGACGGTGACGGTGACGGTGACGGTGACGGTGACGATGACGGTGACGGTGACGGTGACGGTGTCGGTGACGGTGACGGTGTCGGTGACGGTGACGGGGACGGGGACGGGGACGGTGACGGTGATGGTGGACGTGGATGGATGGATGGACAGCTGATGGCTCGACCGTCTGTGTAGTAGCCACACTGCTGTGTATTCGTAAAATTCATGTACATAAAGTGTTTAAAATATGGAAATTGAACAAAGTGCATCGATTAATGAAAAAAGTGACGCAGAAATAGTGAAAAAAAATTAGTTATATTAATTCAATTCATAATTGGTTTATTTCAACGTTAATATTCAAGTTTTCACTTCTGCCGGCACTCCCGGAGTGCAACCCGTCTTTTTTTTATTCTGAATAACCCTAAGCAACCCTGAGTAAGACCCATCGTCATCATTCTCCTGCCCTTATCTAAATTTATTTGGGGTCGGCACAACATATCTCTTTCTTCCATACTTCCCCATTAGACGTCATCTCGGTAGTTACCCCCTTTCTAACCATATCAGCATTCACACAGTCCATCCATCGTTTCTTTGGTCTTCCCCTACTCTTATAGCCATCGACATTCATACTCAAAACTTTCCTCACGACATTTTCCTCATTCCTCCGTAACACATGCCCATACCATGACACCCGATTTCCACACAACTTTTCAGTTACCGGTGCCTCTTTCAGACTTCCTCTTATACAGGGTGAATTTTTCAAGTGGGCGTGGATGGCCAAATCCGAAACTATGAGGACTAGCGAAATTCTTTTATATTTCGTTTTTTTTTTTTTTCGAAATTTTTCGAAATTCTATCCTTATTAGCAAAACTAACGAATGGTGTAGTAATAGTGTGTTTTTTTTTAAATCAACAGGGTCGATTCCTGGCTAGAAATATTGATTTTTCTAAAATCCAATGATGCAGTTTTAGTTTTCATCAAAATCGAGCCCGCGACTCCTTTGTGTACTTTTCGCTATTCCTCATAGTTTAGAATTTGGCCATCCACGCCCACATGGAAAATTCACCCTGTATACTCATTTTTGCTTAAGAGTTTCTCAACAAAAACCCCCCAGGGACAGGGTTGTCAGTGATTAAGTTATTAAATAAACAAACAATTTCTCCAGACACTTTAAGACTCCGTCGCAACAACTCCGAGCACCATGCTTTACTGGAAGAAGTGGACGCCGCGGAGGCCGACACTCCAGATTCTGCTGACAAACAGGCAGATATCATTGTACGGGAGATGGAACAGCATAAACGACTGATGGAGGACGATCCTGAAGCTGAGGAGTTGAGAAGGTGGGTCTACATTATAGCCTACATACATTGTAGTTTTATTAATATTGTCCAAGACGTTGCCGATAAATAATCTTTATTTGACGCCAAAGTATTTAACAAATTACACATTAATTTGACGCTTTTTTTAATTTATGGGATGTTAAGTTCCATCTGCCTCACCACTCCAGGTATAATGTGATCGATTCAATCGCTTCAGTACCTTACCTGCTCAAAAGCACCAAAATCTAGCAATACTTTGGCGGATGTCACACTACAACGCGCCACGCGACGCGATTGAGCGCGGGAATCGGAGCCAAATTCCCCGCGCGGAAACGCGTTTTTATTGAATCTGTATGTAAAAAATCACGCAACCTGCGCCCCGTCTCGGTCGCGTGACGCGTTGTATTGTGTGATCCGCCTAACCCTAGAACTCGACATCAAACATCTATTATCTTCTAGAGAGGCACTAAGAGATCTGCCACAAGGTCTGACGATGAAAAGGAACGTGCGCGCCAAACTGTCTGCGTCAGTCAGCCTCAGGTCCAAGCGACGACCGATCTCAATGTGGAAACGGATGAAGTATCGAATAGGTTTTGCATGGAAAAGGGTGAGTAATTTCTATGGTCTTTGTTGTGATTTTGTTACTGATAAAACTCGTTATTTCGCTAACATAGAAGCGTAGTCACGAAAGAAAAAAAAACAACTAAAGCAATACGTTTGTAGTTTAGGTCGCATCGCCTTGACAATTTTTTAATGGTAAACCGTTGTTCTAATAGAAAGCGATCGTCGCAATCATCTGTTCGGCGAACCCGAACGAGTGAGAAATGAATAGTCGATCTCTTTCCATTAGGACAAGGCCAGACCATCATTATTAAGTTTCCTTTAAAAATACCAGCTAATAATAACTACCCTCTAGCTCCGAGACCGCTGCCGCGACGTAGTTTTCTCCTTCGAGTTTTGGTACGAGAACATCCGTCAGATCGAAGGTCACTTCGGTTCGGCGGTGGGCACGTACTTCTACTTCCTCCGCTGGCTGTTCGCAATCGACCTGCTTCTGGCGACGCTGGTCATCGCCTTCGTGGTCATCCCTCAGGCACTGCATGATGAAGAGAAGGCTGATAGGGTGCAGTTGAGTGCCCTGGATTTTATTACGGGGATGGTAAGATTTTGAAAGTTATATCAAGTTTTTCAAAGCCTATCTAGTAGATTACCTTGATAAAAATGGGAGTTATAGTCTGCGAAGGCACCAAGTTGAAATGGCAGTCTCGCCATGTCGGTCTGATTGATATACTCGAGTTCTTGGGTATAGCCAGCCAATGAGTAAATGCAACGCACCACGTCCTCACCCGATTGAACCGATAGTCTGAAAATGCTTGGGTGGACTGGGTGGATGATAACTGCAGCGATTATTCCCGATGTCCACCACTTATTTGGCCACCACTGGAGGACACCGAAACAACTATTAAAAATATTCTCGTTGTCCACCACTGGGGGACAAAATTATTGTAACCTAACCTCAAAACACTTTAAAGTAGCTTCTGCATCGTCTCCGGCGCTGCGGGAAGTGCAACCCCTCCGCCCTTACGTAACAAAGGATAGGCACCCATGAGGACACACCTGGAGACGCGAAGGGAGAGGGTTGCTCTCTATTCGCGCCTCCGGTTTTTATATACACTCTAGGGGTAGCAGCCAAAAGACTATGTGAAGTCGGGGGTGCCCCGATTCAGTTTTGGAACAGATTCGACCTATTCAAACAATGAAGTGTCCCCCAGTGGTGGACAACGAGAATCATTTTTAAAAGTTGTTTCGCTGTCCTCCAGTGGTGGCCGAACAAGTGGTGAACATCGGGAATAAACCTAACTGCAGTGATTTTACTTGAAAGGGGCCTATGCCTAGTAGTAATTAGCATATTATAAACGTGTCATCCATTAAAAGAGATCCGTTGAAGTCCGCAAATATTCACTCCACAAAACTTGGTTTCCAGGGTGGTCTAACGGACTCGCTTCTCTTCTACGGGCACTACCACGAGGGCGACATAGCTACGCCAACGATGCTCACGTATAATATGGCGTTCGCTTACTTCTTCACCATGGTCTGTCTGTATCTAATGTTCTTTGGAGTGCTGTGTTATCGGTGAGTTTTTTCTGATTGTTTTTCAATTTAATGTTTTTTTTTAAGCTTACCATGAATGAACTTTACAGCCGGTAATAATAATCAGCCGACCTATTCTGTAAATACCTCACAGTGAATATTTAGGTGAAGTCAGCTTGAACTGAGCTGTCAATTGTTTCAACCCCTAGCATCAGAGGGGCAATTCTACTAATTTTACGAACGTTCACAGTCTAATCTCAGTCTCAATCTGTCAAAAAATACCTCTAATTTCCCTACATTTTGACAAGTTTTTGACATTTGTTTGTCGCCGAGATGAGACTGCGACTAGATTTTGAACGTTTTAAATTACGAGAATTGGCCTTCAGGTGTAAACTAATGATAGCTCACATCACCTACAGTTTCAGGGTGATTTTTATGGAATAGATCGGCTGGTCCGACTGCTTCATTCGCGTGATTTGTACACAATTACAGTACCCGGCGATAAATATTGCACATCGACCTTTGGAAAGAAACAATCGGCTAATTTCGGCTTCGTAGTGCGTTATCTCTGTCGCACACTACCTATGTGACGTTAACTGACGTTTTGTCAGTCGTTGTTCAAGTGCGATAGAGTGCGGTCGCGTCCAGTTGAAAATATATATCTAGAGTTGTTAACACCCCCAAATTTAAATAATTTAAAGTTGTACTATGGCATCTTTAGGAAAAATAGGGGAACCTTTTTATTTTACCCCAACCTAAAGCAATCATATAGAAAAATTGATGTATTTTATACAAAGAATAAAAAGAATTATCAAAAGAAGCAAATCATAATTGTTTTAACAGCTCCTAATAGATACCGGACTGTTTGTATTTCGTGCGACAGAGATAACGCTCTACGAAGCCGAAATTAGCCGATTGTCTCTTTCCAAAGATCGATGTGCAATATTTATCGCCGGGTACTGTACACTATTAACTTTTGTAATTCGATATTTTCAGGACGGCATACTCCTATCGTCTGAACTTCATAGAGACTTCAGGTGGCCTGAGCCATGTGTTCGCAAACAAGGTTTTCTGTGGGTGGGACTTCGGTGTTGTGACGCAGGAAGCAGCCAAACTTAATGCTAATAGCCTCTACAACGAATTTAAGGTGAGATAAACAAAACTTATAAGATATATTCTTCGACATTTAAGGTAACTGACAACTTGCCGAGAGCAACTAGAATTTTCTAGATGTAATAGAAGTCCCAAATGTGATTATGTCACTAGCAAATCTTTTGGACGGCAAATTTTTTTTTTGGTCTAATTTTCAACCCTTTCTTGTCTCTTTCATTCCAGGAGCTCCTAAGCGAACAGAACCGCAAGAACACCGCCACATCCTGCCTCACAAAGGTGGCCCAGTATGGGACCAATGTGATCATCAGTATATTCGTGCTGGCACTCATACTGGGCATAGAGTGCGGCTTGTGGCTCCTGTTGGGCTGGCACACAGGCCTGCCGCACTGGGAGCTGTGCGTGTCTGTGGTGGTGACGGCGTGCGTCACTGTGTGCCCGCTCATACTGCATGTAGTTGTCAAGTGAGTGTTATATTGTACAGTCAACAGCAAAAGTAGATGATGAAAATCAGAAATTCAATACTAAGTTAAAACTGATCACGAATATATTATGGCAGCTGTACTAGTAGTAAATGTTTGGTATAATATCACTTCGACGCCACACAGTTCTGACTAGGGAATGCAGAACCGGGATTTTTGGGACCTTCTGGCTAAAGAAGCGGGATTCCCGGTACTTTCGATACTTTCGGGAAATGATACTTCGCGTTTAGAATATTTCTAATTTGGCGTGGAATACACTTGCTACGTAGTAGTAGAGTTGAAAGTGTTGAAACGGACAAAGTAAGAGAAAGACGAAATGACAGGGCAAGATAAAAACATTTCGCGATCCCCGTTCCCGGATTTCCCGGGACTATTCACTAGTTCTGACACGAACTCCGTTCATTAGTATTGAATTTTGGATTTTTATCATCTACTTTTGCTGTTGACTGTACATAAAGTGCAGCTTGTGGGTCCTGCTGGGCTGGCACACAGGCCTGCCTCACTCTGAAAAGAGAGGATTAAAGATTGAAAACATCTTCAGAAGTCCTCAACGAAGCAAGTTATAGGATTTCACCAGATTGCTTCTGGCTAAAACCTTCAAGGTTTTGGCCGGAGACTGGAATACTACCGCACTTTCTTCCAATCTCCTGCAGCCAGGTGACTGTGTGCCCCTACACTTTGAGACGCGTGCTGTGCCGGATCTGTATCTGTTCGCGCATTGCACGACCTGAAGTCCAGCCCCTAGTAGCAGAGATGTCAGCATAAAGGAAGGGGCCTGTTAGGGCCGAAGCCTGCCGGGGTAGCGGGATTGTCCGAAAGGGTTACCGCTACCCCGGAACACAAAGGGCTAAGGAAGGAACACGGATGGGTTTTAGTCAGTAAGAGTCTGACACTCCTTTCCGCTCCACCCAGAGCGGGAGGGGTCATTTGATGATTTCCCATCCAAAAAAAAAAAAAGCCCCTAGCCCTTTTGGCGATTATCCTGAAGTTGAATGAGGGGACTCTTGACAGCCACTGCGTCTGCTGTTTGGGCGAGGTGCTTCTCTCTTACCCTTCTCCACCTCTTTAAGTTTCCATCTTTGTTAACGTGACATCATCTATTTTTCAGGCTAGAGTTCTACAACCCTCGTACGGCGCTGTACGTGACGTTGGCGCGGACCTGGTTATTAGACGTCGGCACTCTGATGCTGTTGCTTGTCTACTGGTCGCAGAAACACGCTGATGAGGTAAAGATTTGTATGAAATTATTTGTTTGTCGTGTATATGCTAAGATCGATTTTTATTGTATACGCACTTTTAATAACAATTTTTCACCTTTTGTGAAGATTGGAACAATCTTTTAATAACAATTTTTCACCTTTTGTGAAGATTGGAACAATTATAATCAAAATTTTAGAGCCTCTTTGGCACTTTTAGCTATTTTTGCAGCTTCGCATCTGCAGTTTATGCTTTGTACAGTGCATTTGACTGTTGATGAACGTAAAACAGTCAAGATAAGAGCCCTTTATTCCGATCAGTATATTTTCTTCTCCACTTCGCACGCAACTGTTTTGAATCACTCGCTGCGCTCGTGATTCAATTTTAGAATCCTTCGCTTGCTCGGTCATCAAAATTGAACACGCGGTTAAAAAGCAACTTTGCACTCTTGTATAACAAATAACTATTTTCAAAAAAATTTCTTAAAAGCACTTTACACCACGCGACGCTGGTGACACAACAGCTCCCACGTATTTTATTTTGCTTTCTCCATGTTATAATATTATTATTCCAGTGCTGGGAAACGTCGTTCGGTCAGGAGGCGTACCGACTGGTGTTGCTAGACTCCGCCATATCTTTGCTTGTGTTGCCACTCTTTGAGTTCACTAGAAGCTTAATTTATAAGTGAGTTTTTGTTATTATTTTGTACATATTTTTATGTTTAATATTGGTTAAGAAAATACATTGTTTTGAAATATTTAAGTTGAAAATTAACATTCTTTTATAAAGAGGACTACGTGAACTCCCATCTTTGAGTAGAAGATCAATCAAATTAATCGTCGCTGCATCAGACCGTCAGACGTGGATTTTGCAATCTCGTAAAAATGGTTTGCAATGAGCTAGGATTCATCCACAACCAGAAAAGATTTTCTTGAGTTATGAATCCTAATTTTGAGTTGCATCAAATGATGCATTTGAAACTTTTGTTTTTTTCAGCACGCACACAACCGTCAAAATGCTATCTTTACAAACAATTAATTAATCAGACTACCCTTTTCCCAACCATGTTGGGGTCGGCTTCCAGTCTAACCGGATGTAACTGAATACCAGTATTTCTACAAACTTTCTATAAGTATCTTTACTAACAACAATTATCTACATACAAATAAAATCAAAACATTGTATAACCTTCAGCTGGAGCAAATGGGAAAGTGCACCCGAGTTCAACATAGCCTACAACTCGCTAACTCTCATCTACAACCAAGCCGTCCTGTGGCTCGGGATGCTGTTCTGTCCACTGCTGGTGGTAGCTGTGACCCTGAAGCTGCTGCTCCTCTTCTACATCAAGAAGGAGTGCGCTTTGAGGGCCTGTCAGCCGGCTAGGAAGGTAAGCTCTTTGATGATTTGTATTTTTGTATAGGAGACAGCTCGCCGTTTTTTTTTAACAAAAAAAAAATCCACAAAATTTAATATGAAGAAATATGAAGTTGGTATCCCTTTAACATTGAGTTTTAAATTGGATGCATCATTTATACAGGGTGAAATTGAATTCATGGGCATCCTCTTAAGGGGTCATTGCAATCATCATTATGAACAACTTTTACTATAGGACCAAACATGAAATCGCGACGAAAAAAATCTGCTGTTCCTATATTTTGACAAGTTATGCGAACATAAATGTAGGGAAGAGCTGATTTTTTTCGCGATTTCACTTTTGGTCCCGTAGTAAAAGTTGTTCATAATGATGAGTACAACGACTTCTTAAAAGGATGCCCATGAATTTAATTTCCCCCTGTAGATATGTAGTTCATATTGAAATAGGCAACTGCTTAACATTATTTAAAAGCTGTACGGTGCCTTTAGAAAGTAACAATGAAAGATATTATGATGTGATATTTAAATCTTCTTTTCCTTCATTTAATCCCAGTTCTCTCTGGGGTCGGCGTAACACACTATCAATCTCAATCTGAATCATTTTGAAGGATATTGCTAATCCATTGCTTCATATGTTCGAAAAATGTGTCTGCTCAACAACGTAAATAACGCAATGAATATTGTCGAACTGTCAAAATGAAACCCATCGCTACTGATAGTGTGTTACGCAATTACCCTGCTGAGTCCTGATTCACAACCATACGACAGGCTATCGTATCGAAAACCTGACATTTCGATAACCTGATTTGACTTCCCCTCAACAGCAAATAGCTGTTGGATGACTAACGGGCGTCTATTTGATTTAAACTGACAAAATTTTCGGGTTTTGGACTTGTGAACAGCATTGAGAAGACTCCTACGATAACAACGATTAATGTTCGATACGATACGGAAGCATATCGAGTGTTTGTGAATAAGGGGGCTGGTCTTCTTGTACAGCGGCACCAGGACGATCTGTCCTGGGTTGTCATAGCAGTTACTTTCTGCGCTTTCATCCCCCCTGTCGATACTAGACCAGCATGTAGCGGAGGTCTTTCTCTTTCCAGGAGTTTCGTAGGGATATTCAAGACTGTTTTTACTAATAAACTATCATCTTTTCTCGTTATGTGGCCGTACCATTTAAGCCTACTTTATTTTTAGTGATAATGTGATATTTAAATGCTTAACTTATATTTCCAAACCACACCACACCTCATCACGAAACACATACACATACTAACACTTCACACTTAGTATAAGTTTTCATATGTTTTTACCGTATAGTCCTAAGCAGTCTCTATTGGTTTTTTTGTTGTACTCCTTCTTGGGAAACTGGGCAGGCGAACCTTAATACAGGTTACCATGTAACCTAGCTAGGACGCCAGATTCAATTCTGTTTTGTAACTCTTGTGATGATTTTACCTAAATTGTTAAATTATTATAATTTATTGTAATAGACTGTATGTACCTCACTTTTTTGAAATAAATGTTATTATTATATTTTATATATTTACAGGTATGGCGCGCCGCACAGACACAGACAGTACTATACATGTTTGTCACGCTATCGCTCTTCACCACCCTGTTCGGTGTTGGATCATTGTTCTTCAGGTTAGTCGTATTGTCATCACTTTGGCCTTGACAACTGAAGCTATTGCGATGCAACTCTACTTTCAAAAGCAATTAGTTTGTCTATTTAAGACTTACGCAGACTTACTGCGTAAGGGAAGGTTCACATCTGACGGAAGATGCGTCGCGTATTATCGGTCGCGTAACGCCAGAACAGACAAATGTATAGAAAAACACTTGACCGTTCACACTCAACCGATGATGCGTTACTGCGTCGAGCGAATAAATAGACGCAATCGAAGTTACGCCCGACGCATTTTCCGTCAGATGTGAACCTTCCCTAAGTCTTAAATGATGAGCAGTGCTGGTCCAGTGGTAACGGCCCTGACTTACTAGGTGTAGGTCGTGGGTTCGAACCTAGGCAGGCGCTTTACTTTGTGTAATTTATTTCATCACCGTTGCTATCAAAAACGGCGAAGGGTGTCTTAGGACCAAAAATTCGAAAACATGTGACATCTACCAACCCGTAGTGGGCCCGCGTGGTGCCTGTGTCCCAGCAGTGGGAACGTTTTAGGCTGATTATGCTTAGTCTTAAATATTAACACAGTACTATACACTCTTGCTGTCTCTACTAGGGTTAGCTATGGATGGGAGCTATTCTACTAAATTAAACTCCCTTTAGAGTTTAATAGGATATATTTTTCCAGTTTTTTTTTATCGTATTTCATATAATTATCTCGACTTATTTCTTAGACGTCAAACCTACGACTCTCCATGACACATGCTTGAACGTTCGAATGGAATATCCTTCAAATATAAGCTGCCTGTCTCGCAAGGAGGTCAGAATCTCTCAAAGAGGTCTCTACAGTACACATCAGCGTTATTCTCTTGCCCTTAACTGAATAAGTTGGGGTCGGCCCAGCATGTCTTCTTCAACTATACGTCTCTATTAGTCGTCATCGCTATAGTCACCCCCTTTCTAACCATATCAGCATTCACACAGTCCATCCATCGTTTCTTTGTTCTTCCCCTACTCTTATAGCCATCCACATTCATACTCAAAACTTTCCTCACGTCATTTTATAATTTGCTTTTGATTGTACGTCAAAAAAAACCAACCCCTCACCGATCCCTATTGTAACGACACCCTAGCTACAGTTACACTGCTTCCTTAGAAAGGGCAGCACAACGCCCCCTGTTATAAACTTTGTATTTTTAAACTCGATTTAATTCACCTTATCTCAATAGATGGCGCTGTACATTTACGTCACGCTTCTGAATCGCGGTGTCAAGAGTCTCCACTGTTTGGTTAGGTCCCTTGTACTGAGCGTGTTTGGTATCTCTGGTTTCCCTTCAAAACGCATAAATCTTTCGCCTTTTACTAAAGATTTCCGTGGAGGGGGACACTCAAATGAGTCTTATGTATTTTTGAAATACTCTGCTTCGGCGGAGTTTATAATATTATTGTCTATCTATCTACGAGCTTTCAGCTTTCTATTTCAGTAACCGATAACCGGAAACCTATGAGTAGGGAGAAACAGTAGAGCAGATGTTATTATCTCTTCTAATGTTTCTCTCTGCATAAAAACTCAAAGATTGCAGTGTCCCCCGCACTCAAATCAGTCTTAATGCATTTTTGAAATACTCTGTTTCGAACTTTCGACGGAGTTTATGATTACTATGGATAGAACGAATGAATGAATTAGTATTTCATTATCATTGATAATCATGAGTTAAAACAAATGACAGGGCTGATTTTTCAATCGGCGGATAATTTTTTATTTGTGGAATAAAATTGACGTGTGACAGATTTTGTATAGAAAGACTGTCAAAAATTCAAAATTATACTTCGAATAAAGGGGTTTGAAGGTTTTGGCCCTAAAATCAGCCGCCATTTTGATTTTTTTTTCAGAATCGCGGTGCACAACAAAAGTTATATATTTAGATAGAGGACACTTATACAAACAAAAATGTAATATAACATAATATCCTAAAGCGTCAGGTTTCGGAGTTATTCACCAAAATATAAGTCGAAAACAACAAGGATTTGTTTTTTTTCCCTCTAGGTAAGCATATTGAACTATTGAGGTAATAGAAACGTTATGAAACATTTATGAAGAAGAAACAAAAGAAGAATAGACATTTTTTAAATAAATAATTAAACACCGCATTTTATAGGTCGTTTTTTAATCCCAGAGACTAATCTGACAAGTGTAATGTCAAACTTCTGTACTAAAAAAAACTAAAACTCAAAAGATTTAATTGTCAGATTAGTCTCTGGGATTAAAAAAACAACTAAAAATTGCCGTGTTTAATTATTTATTTAAAAAATGTCTATTCTTCATTTGTTTCTTCTTCATAAATGTTTCATAACGTTTCTATTACCTCAATAGTTCAATATGCTTACCTAGAGGGAAAAAAAACAAATCCTTGTTGTTTTCGACTTATATTTTGGTGAATAACTCCGAAACCTGACGCTTTAGGATATTATGTTATATTACATTTTTGTTTGTATAAGTGTCCTCTATCTAAATATATAACTTCTGTAGTGCACAGCGATTCTGAAACAAAATCAAAATGGCGGCCGACCTTAGGGCCACCCTCCATACAAAAATCTTCAAACCCCTTATCTGGTGTTAGAAAAATCAGCTCTTAAATGTATAATGTATGTTGTGTAAACTAAAATTTTGTACATTTCGGGATTCTGTATCAATTATTGATCAGCTCATCAGTGTAAAAACTGCTTTGGAATAGATGTTTGCAAAAACGGTCGTTTATGAATAATGCTATTTATTTATAAGATTACATGCACTACATTATAGTATTGAATCCCAAGACGTTGTACAGAGCAATTTACAAACTAAAGAGTTACACAAAAACATACTTAAGTAGGCTAGTTAAAATACAATTAAAAAATAAAAATGTAAACACAAGATAATAATAAAATTAACAAACAAAACAACACTTGTGAAATAAACAAATTGTAATCAAGTGAAAAAAAACTATTAGAAACATTATTTATACTTATCTAATTATTTTTTATCTTTCATCCATCTTCTCACAAAATGTTAAAAATTCACGACACACATCTATCCATCTCCCGCCATATAAGTCACACTTCGTGTTGATGTCACAAGAGCATAGTGCTATGATCATCAGATTTGACAAACGGAATATTGCAATTTCAAACAGTGTTTTTTCCTATATAAGAACATAATAGGATAATGGTAAAGCCTATTATTATAAGGCCACTGGTATCAACCATCAAGTCATACTTTGCGATAGTCACTAGAAAAGATGACTTCGTAAAAACATGACATAACAAACAAAAAAGTTGAAGTTGCGTTTAGTTCCAAAAGTTCTCAATAGATGTCACTGTGCTCTGACGTCACGTTTCTGAACCGCGGTGTCAAGAGTCTCCACCGTTTGGTTGGGTCCCTTGCACTGAGCGTGTTTGGTATCTCTGGTTTCCCTTCAAAACGCATAAATCTTTCGCCTTTTACTAAAGATTTCCGTGGAGGGGGACACTCAAATGAGTCTTTTGCATTTTTGAAATACTCTGCTTCGGCGGAGTTTATAATAATGTCTATCTACGAGCTTTCTATTTCAATAACCCATAACCGGAAACCTTGGGGTAGGGAGAAACAGTAGAGCAGATGTTATTATCTCTTCTAATGTTTCTCTCTGCATAAAAACTCAAAGATTGCAGTGTCCCCCGCACTCGTTTCGAACTTTCGACGGAGTTTATGATTACTATGGATAGAACGAATGAATGAATTAGTAATTCATTATCATTGATAATCATGAGTTAAAACAAATGACAGGGCTGATTTTTCAATCGGCGGATAATTTTTATTTGTGGAATAAAATTGACGTGTGACAGATTTTGTATAGAAAATCTGTCAAAAATTCAAAATCATACTTCGAATAAAATTATCTGGTGTTAGAAAAATCAGCTCTTAAATGTATAATGTATTTTGTATAACCTAAAATTTCGTACATTTCGAGATTCTGTATCAATTATTGATCAGCTCATCAGTGTAAATACTGCTTTGGAATAGATGTTTGCAAAAACGGTCCTTTATGAATATCTATTGCTATTTATTTATAAGATTACATGCACAACATTAGAGCAAGGTTACACGCTCAGTTTGGCGTCATTCTGGTCCATCAGTCTGGTCAGAATGATCGGAGAATGGTCGTGTAACCCACGGATTGACAGAATGATGAAAATTAATCGCGGACATACAAACATACATACATACGGGTCGAATACAGAACCTCCTTTTTTGAAGTCGGTTAAAAAAGAGAATCAACGTCAGATCAGCTCCGAAGTCTAACGGCCACTGGCGTACTTTTCATCAGTCTGCTGTCAGTCTAGCTTGACCGTGTAACCGTGAAAACCCTCCATCATTCTGGCGTCAGTCAAGTCAATCCAGACTGATGGACCAGAATGACGCCTAACTGAGCGTGTAACCTTGCTCTTACAGTATTGAATCCCAAGACGTTGTATAGAGCAATTTACAAACTAAAGAGTTACACAAAAACATACTTAAGTAGGCTAGTTAAAATACAATTAAAAAATAAAAATGTAAACACAAGATAATAACACCCTATTATTATGAGGCCACAGGTATCAACCATCAAGTCATACTTTGCGATAGTCACTAGAAAGGATAACTTCGTAAAAATCATGACATAACAAACAAAAAAGACTGATCCAGGCAATTATCGTCCGATACGAGTATCAGTATTACCAGTAATCTCCAAAATTTTTGAAAGAATTATTTACCTTCGTCTTTACACCTACCTAACAGACATAGACTTCTTTTTTGAGCAACAATATGGATTTAGGCCAAAATCCAATACCTTATCAGCAACTATAGATCTTACTACTAAAATAAAAATGCTATAGACAACAGACAATATGCCCTAGGTATATTTATTGACCTAAAAAAGGCATTTGACACGATTAGTCATGATTTGCTTTTAATAAAATTAACTGACGTAGGAATATCCGGATCCGCACATAGAATACTTAAGTCATAACTATAAAATCGGACACAAATAGTGAAAATTGATAATTATGAAAGTTTGCCTTGTAAACTAACCTACGGAATTCCACAAGGATCAATTCTCGGTCCGTTATTATTTTTGATTTACATCAATAGTATCAGCTGTGTTAAAACGTCGGGCAGTATCACACTTTTCGCAGATGATACTTGCTTGTTCTACTTTGCTCACAATCTAACTGATATAGTGAAAGAAGCTCAAGATGATTTGCATATACTAAATACATGGTTTCTGTCTAATTTGCTAACCATTAACACAAAGAAAACCTCATACATGATATTTGCTGCAAAAAAATAAGAAAATCCCTAATGAAATCCAACTTACAATAAACAACGAAAATATTGCTAAATCCAAACAGTGAAAGATATTTGGGTCTCATATTAGATACTAAGTTAACTTGGAAACCCCATATTGATTACATTAAGTCCAAACTGTCACCTCTGGTAGGAGCATTGCGTCGAATGTCTGCTTGCATTCCTAAAAAAGCTCGGGCAATGATATATAACTCTCTTGTTAGACCCCACATGAGATTTGACCTGCAGCATTGAACTGCAGCAAAATCTTTATTCAAGGATATACAAATACTACAAAATAAAGCAATAAAAACACTCTACAACTACAACTAGAACCACCAAAATCTATAATGATACCAAAATACCTACTTAATATTAACCAACTCTACATACTTAAAACATGCATCCTAATACATAAAATCATAACACAAGACACACATTCGCAACTTAACTTTGAAAAGAAAACTTACACATATAACGCAAGACGACGAGACAAAATACAATTAAGAAAACCTAGAACTAACTATGGTAGGAAAAATATACTATATGAGGGAGCAAAACTGTATAATGAGATAACTGATGATGTGTTTAGCAGTGACAGATGTTATACGTATAAAAAAGCTCTAGAAGAATACGTTAGGACGAAGTACTAACACCTGAATGTCACCTATAAAATCTTGTAATTATTTTGTTTCGTATAATAGTATGTGATCACAGAGACTGTATCTACTTTTATTATATATTTTCTATACATTTCTCATTGCAGAGCAGTGGTGGCCAAGGAGCAGTGGTGGCCAAGTGGTAACGGTCGCGACTTACGAGTTGTAGGTCGTAGGTTCGAATCCAGACAGGCGCTTTACTTTGTGTAAATTATTTCATCACCACTGCTCTCAAAACGGTGAAGGAAAACATCGTGAGGAAACCGGCATGTCCTAGAACCAAAAATTCGAAGACATGTGACATCTGCCAACCTGCACCGGGCCCGCGCGGTGGATTACGGCCCACTCCCTCTCACTGAGAGGAGGCCTGTGTCCCAGCAGTGGGAACATTATAGGCTGATTATGTATACATTTCTCAATTTGTAAGTGAACCTTAATGTTCTTTTTTGAGAAATAAATGTCTTTAAACCGAAAGTTGAAGTTGCGTTTAGTTCCAAAAGTTCTCAATAGATGTTACTGTGCGCTGACGTCACGTTTCTGAATTGCGGTGTCAAGAGTCTCCACCGTTTGGTTGGGTCCCTTGTACTGAGCGTGTTTTGGTATCTCTGGTTTCCCTTCAAAACGCATAAATCTTTCGCCTTTTACTAAAGATTTCCGTGGAGGGGGACACTCAAATGAGTCTTTTGCATTTTTGAAATACTCTGCTTCGGCGGAGTTCATAATATTGTCTATCTACGAGCTTTCTATTTCAATAACCGGAAACCTTGGGGTAGGGAGTGAAAGTTGAGCAGATGTTATTATCTCTTCAACTTTCTCTGTCTGCGCAAAAACTCGAAACTCAAAGATTGCTTCCTTCCTACCTGAGGCCACGTATCACCTTTGAGTGGGGAGTGAAAATTGACCAGCCCCCTTATTCACAAACACTCGATATGCTTCCGTATCGTATCGAACATTAATCATTGTTATTGTAGGAGTCTTCTCAATGCTGTTCAGAAGTCCAAAACCCGAAAATTTTGTCAGTTTAAATCAAATAGACGCCCGCTATTCTTCCAACAGCTATTTGCTGTTGAGGGGAAGTCAAATCAGGTTATCGAAATGTCAGGTTTTCGATACGCTAGCCTATCGTATGGTTGTGAATCAGGGCTCTGATGTCATTCTCTTAAATTTTCTCTTTCTTCACAAAAACTCAAAGATTGCTTTCCTTCATTCATTAAAGTTCATTATCATCAATCAAATGAAATTACTTAAAGTACTTGTCTGATGATTCTGTGTTTCTATGTGTTAATCCTAATTATAAACTATCTGTGTGCCTTCAATTGAAATTCGTGAAGTACTTTTTCTATGAAAGAGTAACAAAGATCCATCCATCCTTACAAACTTTCGCCTTTATAATATTAGTGTGGCTAGCAGCGCCCCGCGGTTTTACCCGCATAAGTGTGGATCCCGTGGTAATATCGGAATAAAAAGTATCCTATGTGTTATTCTGATATATAAGCTATGTTACTGTAAAGTTTCATCAAAAACCGTTCAATAGTTTTTGCGTGAAAGAATAACAAACATCCATCCATCCTCACAAACTTTCGCGTTTATAATACATACTAGCAGCGCCCCGCGGTTTCACCTGCATAACTGTCGATCCCTTGGGAATATTGGGATAAAAAGTCCTGGTTATAAACTATCTGTGTGCTAAATTTCATCCAAATCCGTTCAGCCGTTTGTTCGTGAAGAAGTAACAAACACAAACACACTCACAAACTTTCCCCTTTATAATATTAGCTTGATTAGTAGGATAGTAGGATTGATATGATCATGGGGCAATGGGACTTGGTTATCATGTGATGCCAATGTTTGCTTAAACAATCGGCCGCGAAGCAAACACTCAAGTATGTGAAAGTGAGTATTTTTTTACGCTTTTATGCTAAAACGGCTGAACGGATTTGGATGAAATTAGTGTTGCCCAAATTCAGTCTTGGTCTTGCAGTCTTGGTCTTGTTCTTGCGTTTTTGCAAGACCAAGACCAAGAACAAGACCGCGTATTTTTAGCAAGACCAAGACCAAGACTGACCGTGCAAGACTTGAGCAAGAACAAGACATAGCCTGCAAGACTCTTGCGTCTTGCAGCTAGGACTTAGCGCTATTTCACTGAGTAGTTAGGTGTAACAGTTCGGTGTATAGGTAGGTACGCTTAGGAATTCTATGAGACGCAAAAAACTGTATCAAAGAATATGAAAAACTGGACCTATGCGCATTACGACTAATACCATAAACATAGCGAATAAAAAAATATCTATTAAAATCAAACTGAGTGCATGCATAGTTATGTTTTAACCATCGGCACTTTGATAATGCGGCATCAAAGGTTTTGTACTTACTTCTCAAAGAAATTTGCCGCTTTTCGGAAGTACATGGTTATGATACACGCGCTTCTTTTGAAATCTAAAACAATCGTTGCCGCCACGCCGAAATCATAACATTTGACACTATTTGATTGCCGCCATAGGGCGTAGGTATACTCATGCAAAATAATTTCCTAGTAGAGTACCTACAGGTGTTCCAAAGAATAAATAAGTTTCAGAGTGCTTAGAATGAAAATGAATACATTATACTGATCACGCAAGTAGTATTATGATTAGGATAAAATGGTAAGGATAGGTAGTAGATGTCATATTAATTCATTCTAGTAAGTATATATTACAATATTGATTACTTATATGGTTTTAAACTAATTACTTAGGTACTATTATTGTACATTTAGTCATTATATTTCTTAAGTTTTTACAAGCCAAGCCAGATGGTTACTTTGTATTAATTCTTGGTCAAAAAAAATTATATAAAGTATCATAACCTAATGATAAAGCTGTTGATTTGTGTTGTATTTTATTTTTTATTCAAATAAATGATAAATCGTAAAACTCTTTTATTAAATTTCTTATAAGTTGAGGGTTCAATCTCTTTCTAGACAGATAAGTATTGTTCTTTAAAATACAGTCAAGTTATTGTAATTAATTTGTTTTTTTACATGTTTTAGCAAATGTAAGCTTATAAATCATAAATGTTTATTAAGAAACAGTTACTTCCATGGAAAACGACATATAGGTCAGTTGATTTTTCGAATTTCTTATCAAATCTTCAGTTATTTATTAATCTGCTTGATCTTTACTATGGCTATGTTAATTCAAGCTCACAATGTTAAAATTCTAATACGTTTTTCTAAGATTTAAAGTAAACTTTAATAAATAGTAATAGACTAATAGGTAATTGCAAGACTTGCAAGACTCTTGCTGCAAGACCAAGACCAAGACCAAGACTGGGAGCGCAAGACCAAGACCAAGACCAAGACCAGGTGTATTGGCGCAAGACCAAGACCAAGACTGGCTAAGTCTCGTCTTGTTCTTGCATTTGGGCAACACTAGATGAAATATTGCACACGGGTAGACCATAACTTGGGCTAGGACATATTATACTTTTTATCCCGGCAATTCGTCCCCGTGAGATAATTTTCGACCATTAGGCGGGCGCAGCCGTGGGCAAAAGCTAATACTATTATGTATCTACAGTACTGAACAGTGAAAGTGACTAGCCTCTATTGACATTTCTTTGTACAGGAAGTGTATCGTACAAAGGGGTGGCTTATTGTCATTTACCAAGCACGAATCCATGCTAATTAATCCTAGTTTTTAAGCTATTGCAAAGCTTTTATCGCGGGCTCTGAGCGCAGCGACCGAATCAAGAAATTTCGTAACGAAAATAAACATAACACCCCCCACTCCGACCGGCACAGTGGTGCGGCGTTGAAAGGCGTGCATCGTCTAACGTCGTTTCAGTTCGGCAGACTTCGGCACGGTGTTTGTCTGCGTGCGACTAGACGTATGCGTGTAGACTGTACGAAGCTCGCACGGATCGAGACGAGCTGATACTGTAACTTGAATTAATATCAAAGAAAAAACTTGAATTAATATCAAAGAAAAAAAAATATGGCATAAATATTATAACTGCATAAGTTGATAAAAAATACTATGCAATAGCTTTACCGCGGCAGTCCCCGAGTGCCACACGTATTTTTTAATTAACAATCTTGAACCTCGCACTGACAATTGAATGACTGCAATTAAATGAAAGAAAATTTAAAACTCACATTAAACGTACACTTTGTAAACAAGCATACTATAAATTAGAAGATTATATCCAAGATAAGAACGCTTGGAAACATGCTGGTCCTGCTCCATAGGACAATCTAGAGTCTAGACAAAATCAAACTGGTTGCTAATTTAATTGTAATTTTTTTTTATTAGTTTTTACATTCATTACTCACACCCTGACTTATTACTTGTATTTTTTATTTTTTTTTAATAAATATCGTTTTGCTTGTACCATGTTTGTAAATATGTGAGCACCATGTATCTATCAGATAATTAATTTATATGTCATGGTTTCGTTTTTAATTCTTTTACCTATGTATAGTAATTTTATTTTAGGTGCATCGTCCTCACATGTTATTATATAATTAATGTACCCATGCAAAATATTGTACCTAAAACATTTTAAAAGAGTAACGGTGGAGTTTCTTGCCCATTCTTCTCCATATGAAAACTACCTTTTGGAATGGGCGACTAGAATGAATTCTATTTTAAGATAATTTTTGACGTTCAAAAGTGCCTTTTATGTGCCTATTTGAAATAAATGCTTTGACTTTGACTTTTGACTTTGACAACTACGGTAGCAATAGGTATGGTTTCTTTTTTCAGAGATTGTTTTAACGCTGAGGCAGAACCGTTTCTGGCTTCGTACGGTTTCCTTTTTTAAACTTTTTTTTTTATAACATCTACCCTGTGTTCCACAAAAGGTTAGGCAAAGGGGCACCCACATTTCGCCAGTTATGTTTAATTCCTATTGCCATCAACCGGGCACAAATCAAGACTCCGCGTTTCTACTGAGAAAAATCCAGATGGAAAACTTTGCCTGATCTGGGATTCTAATCCAGGGCCAGAAACACTTGCAACCACTTGACCAACGAAGCAGTCAAATCACTTTTTCCCTTCTATAATAATTAGTAGTCTGAAATAAATAAGTTTTCTTTCAATCTTTCAGAACATCGTCCCACGCATGCGGTCCGTTCCGCGGCTACGAGTATGTGTACGGCGTGATGAGTGAAGGCGTGCTGCAGTTGAAGGAGCGGCACACTGCGCGCAACGTGCTGACCTTCATCGTCAGACCGGGAGTCATCGGTTTCCTTATGCTGTTCCTGGGGTAATTATACTTGATAGTTAATTAGTTAGTGTAACTATACAGGGTGAAATTGAATTCATGGGCATCCTTTTAAGGGGTCATTGTAATCATCATTATGATCAACTTTTACTATGGGACCAAACCTGAAATCGCGAAAAAAAATCAGCTCTTCCCTACATTTTGACGAGTTATGTGAACATAAATGCAAGGAACAGCTGATTTTTTTTCGCGATTTTAGGCTTAGTCCCATATTAAAAGTTGTTCATAATGATGAGGACAATGACCCCTTAAAAGGATGAATTAAATTTCACCCTGTATATGTATGAGGAGCAGCGATGGCCCAGTAGTACCGGTCTCGACTTAAGAGTTGTAGGTCCTGGGTTTGAACTCAGGTACTTTACTTTGTGTAATTTACCTTATCACAGCTGCTCTCCAAAACGGTGAGGGAAAAAATCGTGAGGAAACCAGCATCTCCTAGAGCCAAAAAATCGAAGACATGTGACATCTACCAACCCGCGCTAGACTCGCGTGATGGATTACGGCCTACTCTCTCCTACAAAAAGGAGGCCTACGTCCCAGCAGGGGGAACGTTATGGCTGATTATGCTGTTAGTGTATCACTGTAGTATGTGCTTCTCGATAGCTATAACCTGCTCCCGGGATTCTTCAAGTTATGAGTTAATTTTTTCACCATTACTCTCAAAACGGTGAAGGAATACATCTTAAGTAACTGGCATGTCCTTAACTACCAAAAATTCGAAGACATTTATCATCTGTCAATCCGCACTGGGCCCGTGTGGTGGATTACGGCCCACTCCCTCTCACCCAGAGGAGGCCTCCCAGCAGTGGGAACATTATAGGTTGATTATGAATGTAGGTATGCTGTGTGAGTGTATTTGTCTTCTAAGTGACCAGCGTATCTACATAATAGAATCTCTGTCCATGAGAGACAAGATTCTAAATTCAAATGAGACACAAGCTTCTAAATTCAAATGAGAGACAAGCTTCTAAATTCAAATGAGAGACAAGCTTCTAAATTCAAATGAGAGACAAGCATCTAAATTCAAATGAGAGACAAACTTCTAAATTCAAATGTGAGAAAAGCTACTAAATTCAAATGTGAGACAAGTGTCTAAATTCAAATGTGAGACAAGCTTCTAAATTCAAATGAGAGACGCTTCTAAATTCAAATGAGAGACAAGCTTTTAAATTCAAATGTGAGACAAGCTTCTAAATTCAAATGTGAGACAAGCTTCTAAATTCAAATGTGAGACAGGCTTCTAAATTCAAATGTGAGACAAGCTTCTAAATACAAATGAGAGACAAGCTTCTAAATTCAAATGAGAGACAAGCTTCTAAATTCAAATGAGTGACAAGCTTCTAAATTCAAATGAGAGACAAGCTTCTAAATTCAAATGAGAGACAAGCTTCTAAATTCAAATGAGAGACAAGCTTCTAAATTCAAATGAGAGGCAAGCTTCTAAATTCAAATGAGTGACAAGCTTCCAAATTCAAATGAGAGACAAGCTTCTAAATTCAAATGTGAGACAAGCTTCTAAATTCAAATGAGAGACGAGCTTCTAAATTCAAATGAGAGACGAGCTTCTAAATTCAAATGAGAGACCAGTTTTAAAATTTTCATCTACTTATTCTTCCGATTCCTGGTTTCAGTGTGGCAGTATACTACATGCGTGCTAAAGCGCTGGCGCAGCGCTCCATGGTGAACATCCTCCGACACATGCTGGTGCTGCAAGCGAAGGATAAGGACTTCTTGCTCACTGCCATATCGAACGTGTCCAATGGAGGTACGTGGACTAATTCATTTCCTTTTGATGGTGTTTGTGCTAATGTTTTTTTTTTGTTCCGGTTACATTTTGCAGACTTTAATGCAATAATATAATAGCTTCCGTATTGCCATCAACAAGGTACAAATCCAGACTCCGGGCTTCTAATGAGATATTCCAGATGAAAAACCCAATAACACTTTTCCCGATCCGAGAATCGAATCTAAGACCTTATGCTATGAAATACTTTCGACCACATTTATCTCAAGCTCTTCAGATATTCATCTGTTGGTATCAAGGCCCTAGAGTTTTATCATATACCCTAGAATTTATTAGACTCGAATTTTTTGATTTTCGTGTTATGCGTTGTCTACGCAAGAAAAGTGCCAAAACAAGCACCATAATCGCGTAAGACACTTTCACTCACAATGTGAATCATTTTGAAGGATATTGCTAATCCATTGCTTCATATGTTCGAAAAATTTGTGTGCTCAACAACGTAAATAACGCAATGAATGTTGTTGAACTGTCAAAATGAAACCCATTGCTACTGATAGTGTATTATGCAATTTTTTCTGAAGGCAATATTCACCAAACTCAATAGTGCCTAAACTGCAGTGTGGTTAATCAAATCTACCCTTCATTTTATTTTTGATAACCCATTATCCTTTTGACCGCCACGTCAAAAAAGCAAGAACGTGCCCTCGGCGCCAAGCTACGAGTTGCCTATTGTGACCGTGGCGTGCTGGGCACATTTTGGTTTGTCGTCTATACATGACTGGCGGTCACAAGGTTTAGAATAGACATTTATTTTGAAAATATGAGTAATACATAATACAGGGTGTCCAGTAATTAATGGATAACCTCTTAAGAAGTCATTGTACTTATTATTATGAACAACTTTTACTACGGGACCAAACATGAAATCGTGAAAAAAAATCAGCTGTTCCCTACATTTATGTTCGCATAACTCGTCAAAATGTAGGAAACTGCTGATTCTTTTTTTGCGATTTCAGGTTTGGTCCTATAGTAATAGTTGTTCATAATGATAAGTACAGTCGCCAGCAAAATTGCATGGGTACCTTAGTGTCTATTTTCCCGTGAACGTTTGAATTCAAGTTTTCGAAAATAAACTAGATGGCGTTGGTTTCTTCACAACTATGACTAATTTACGAAACGTAAGTAAGGAGTTAGGAAGAAACGAAGGAATTACAAGGCTAATACATTTATCTAATTGTTACATTACAACTACCAGCATACGTAGCTTAAATGATAAAAATTATAATAGAAACCGATAGGAATATATTTATTAAGCTAACGAGTGGGTATTTTAATAATTAATTTAATATTCGAATTGGTAGGTAGTTACTTAGCAACAGGAAAAAAGAGCAGATTCTTTGCAGGTAAACAGGCTCGCCTAGTGGGCTCGCAAAAAAAGGCACTATAAAAAATTATAGAGGTTTATTTCTTACAGTTTATTACTTAAATTTAATAGTCAGTTTATTAAATATTATAGGTATAACATTATAATATTATGAAGTTATTGAGGCGATAGCTTAAGTATTCGTTTCCAAAATCGGAAAGAGGATTGAAGCTTATGTAACCTCAATAAAAACAAACAGGAGACCAGGTTATTTTATTACAAAGGTCAAACGGATTAAATGGATACTAAATAAGTAGGCTAAAAACTACAAAATTGCACAAAAACATATCAAATGGTTAGTAGGCAAAATAAAAAACTAAAAACTATGTTGTTTAAACTTAAAGTGTTCATAACTTTTTGAATTACTAAAAATACGTAATTTATAGTTTATACACACATAACCAGTCAATATAAATAATATTATCTAAGTATAATTATTTAGCTCGTAGCTACGTAACCACTTGTGTATCGCGTATTATTTCGACGCCACAAACATAAGCGTCCGTGTTCACTGGACTCTTAAAAGTTTTTTCATCTGTAAAGATGACATTACTCCAATCGAAGTTTATGTGATCCAAAGCGAACTGTAATCTTGCCCTTTTATGGTTTTCCGTGAGCAAGGGTTTCACAACACGCCTCCGCGGCACAGTTTTGACGCGGCTCCGTGTCAAAACTTGTGTCAAATAAACCAGCATAGTGGTTCAGCGGCAGAAATCCATTTTCTTCATACTGCCTTATCATGGTTTGATGCTGCAATGTGTTTTATAAGTCGTGGTCTACCAGTTCTTTGATGGTGTTTCAAAGAACCCTCCTCTTCAAATCGTCGTACTCAAAGAACAACTGTTTTTCTCTGCAACAATAAAACAGAAATATATAATACCCAATAATGATTATTATGTAGTATAGTAACAAAAAAATAATGCAGTTTTTAATATAAAAGTGTAAAAATAAAACTACTTACGTTTACACCGGTCTCTGGCTATTTCTGACAAGTTTTTGGCTTGATTATTCAAAGCAATTATTTGAGCTCTTGTAACGAAATCAATATTATAACTCGTGCTCGTTTTGGTAAAATAAGTAATCCGCCTGATCATAAATAAAATCTGAACAAAAGGCACTCGAACGAGGTAATCGAAATGAACTTAGCGAACGATCAATTGAGCTGTCATAAATCTTCGATCTAAGTATTATTCATACCACCTACCAATTATTTATAAATCCATATTCAACCTACCCTCTCAAGTTTGAAAACTAAAACTTCGAAAATCAGATACCTACCTACTTATAAATTGATATTCAATTTTAACATAGTAGGTTAATAATTAGGAACAATTTTCTTTAAAAGAAACTATTAATTATAAATTGTTTGAATGTTTGAAGAGACAAAAAGAAACTGCAAAAATATTTTATCATATAAAGCAAAGCAACGCCATCTAATAACAGCATAATTCAATTTTGTTAGTCGTTAACTGGTGTTACGCTAGATGGCGTCATTTCTCGCTTCATACGATTTTGTTTCTGTACTACCCATGCACTTTTGCAGCCTACCGTACAATGACCCCTTAAGAGGTTATCCGATAATTACCGGACACCCTGTATATTAAAGCTCAGCCGTACTTTTTCACCATTCGCCATGCAACTCAAACTCAAAGCATTTATTTCAATTAAACCAATTACAGGCACTTTTGAATTGTCAAAGGGTCGGTCAGTCAGAAAGATGAAGCTAGTTGCCCATTCCAAAGCGTAGGTACCTATGGAGAAGAACAGGCAAGAAACTCCATGGACACTCTTTTAAATCAAAATAATATAGTTACAAAGTTTTGGTTACATCATTCATGTTAAAAATTATACATGTGAGAACGATGCAGAACGTTAAAAGCGTCCATAATGAAAAGATAAGAAAAAACAACAATTCAAATATTAAATAAAATAAAATAAGCCATGGCAGCAAAGGGATGACCAGTCCCTACTGACGGCGCCCGTTCACGAACATGGCATTTGCCCGTTCACAACATTTATTTTATTAATATTCACTTGGTTTAACCAAAAGCCAGATCCATCAATCCAGAGCAATTCAGGCAATTCTTTTCTCTGACAAAAACTCAGTCACACTGTAGCACGTTTTATCTATCAAAAATGCATAGTGTACTCTTAAACAGCACTGTTGTCAAGTCTTTCCAACCACTTGGTAATGTATCACACTAATATATTATAGAAGCGAAAGTTTGTGAGTGTGTGTGTTTATATGTTTGTTACTTCTTCACGCTCAAACGGCTGGACCAATTTTGATAAAATGTTGTATGGAGGTAGCTGACACCCTGGATTAACATATAGGCTACTTTTTATCCTGATATTTCCAGGGGATCGATACTTATACGATATATCGAGGGGCGCAGCTAGTTGTAAATAATTGGGGCCATACAGTAAACACTTCTGCGCTCCAAAGTAGTTTGACACGTTAATTGACATAATTTATTATTTCTTGGAATTAAAACGCTTAGATTTCGCATTTGAAACGTGGCTGCCGTACCAAATCCTTTTGAGTGATGATATCTGCACTGCAGTAGTCTTTGCACCAGCACTGAAATTGTAACTTTAAACAGAATTTTAATTTAGGTACGTATTCATTCAGATTTCACCATCCTACATTATTGGCTGTGTAGATTAGGTAAAAGTAATAGTAGTTGTAGAAGTAGATATTATAGATCTTAGACCATACATGTTATTATAGACACTATGCTTTTAATATAAACAGTTTACCCAGCAAATGTTATAAACTTATTTATTCCATTCCAGAATGGCTGTACAGTCCAAAACCTACAGACGAGGGACCGGACAGCCACACTTGGAAGTACCTCCGCGAGGTCAGAAAACCTTCGAACTCAGGTTTCCACTTCGATGCCTCCCGTCTCAGCCACTCCTTGATCGAAGGTCGACCACGTTCCTTTGTCAAGGAGAACAGGGCTTCGAACTATAATGAGAGGAAACCGGAAGATGGGGATACGGATAGCTCCTTCAGCTGGCAAGGGTCTAATAATTATTTGAATAGGAATGAAGAGGCGGAGAGGCAGTGGCCTTGAGTGGTGCTAGAAGATGGTGGTATTCAAAATTAAAAAAAAAAACGAATTTTAAGTAGAGCATCTTTCGGCGAAAGCATTGAGGAAGCCCGCAAAATTCAAATCTTCTTACGTTTTTTTTGCAATTTCCAGGCCAGTATCAGGTTGTATGTTGATCTAAATAATTATGCAGGGCCGTCTTAACCATATTGGGCGCCGGGGTGCGAAAATCAGCCTGCGCCCCCCTTGCTAACAAAAGAAAAAACTTAATAATATAAGACTGTGAGCTACCAACTATCACGCGTGAACAAAAAGCTGTTCCCTTACCGGTGGCGTGCTAGTAGCGAGCAGTCGCCTTGCTGACGGCGCGTTGGCGACAAACGGGTGGATTTTTTTCGATGCGGTGCCGGGCCGGTACTGCGCTGGAGCGCTGCGGTTATAGTGGATGATGACGTCATCGGCTTGCGCGCCCTAAGTCCCTGCGTCAGGGTGCCACGCACCCCTTGCACCCCCGGGTAAAGACGGCCCTGTAAATATGATTCTCGACCGTTCAAATATGACTTTACAGAATTATAATCATTAGAATCGGCAACTCTTTGCATGTCATGATTTCATGAAAAAGTCATTATTATGTACTTAGAGAGATGTATTGATGATTTTATGATTACAATTCTATAAATAATTATTTTTACGGTTACGGATCATATTTTAATCAACATAAAACGTGACACTGGCCTGCAAATTGCAAAAAAAAAAACGTAAGTAAATTTGAATTTCGGTGGCTAAAACGCATCGCCCGTAGCGCAGTTTATTTCGTGTACACACGAGTCTACTTATAACTATTTTAGGGAGGTTGACGACAACTCGTCAACGTATGTGCTATATATTTGCATATTATTCTCTAAGTTGTTTATCTGTATTCCTCTGTTGTGGACGAAATACTTTTCCATGTAAACAAGACCAATCATCCTTGCACTACGGATAAAGTTATAGTATACCAATCTACTCACAGGCTAACCAACCACGATGATTTATGTTTATCAGGGCCCAGGGCTCCTCAAAATTGTATGAAATGAATAGTGTCCGACCGAGAATGGATTTTTGAAATACGGTCTGATGTACGTTTTCGGCCGAAAACCGAAAATTAAAAATTAATTTTTCGGCTGACAACGAAAATTAAATTCGTTCGGACTCTTAAAATAAATAGAGGTGAAATAAATATGAACTGAGAACAGGCATACCCTTAACGTCTACAATATCTAATCATAGGGTTGTGATCGCATGGTGACAAAGTGTTGCATTGTTTAACATAATTATTACTCTTATAAATGAATGACTGTAAGTTTTAATGAAATTATTGAACTGGTGCTACATTGCATTTATATTTTGTGATAAGAATAGAGGAATTTTTTATAGGTTTGTATAAACAATTTAGATACCTATGGTCGGTATTAAAAGTATCTGATGACGAATGTAAACAAATGTATTAGAAAACGTATCTGTGGATGCCTATTTGTAGTACCACCACAGAATATTTAAAGTACTACGTACAGAAAGGTCACTCCCTTCCCCGCACTAACATCAGTTACCGCACCTCACCCCGCACTTCGGCGTATTCGTCGCAGTTCTTTAACAAGAGCGCTCGCAAACACAAGTACCTCACGCACACATTCATACGTATACAAACGTCATTTTTTTATGTAGTAGTAGTAGGTAATTATTTTGCGAGCGTTGTATGGAGTGTCCGGGGTGTGGTACCACTTACAAATTGAGTAGTTTGATCTGATTATTTGAATACGATGTTTATACTTAAAATTGAGGTTAATTTTATAACCATCATTTTCGTCGATTGTTTTTCAATTACAATTTGAAAATGTTATTCAAACAATAAATTGTTGGGAAAAGTGTTGAGATATCCCCTCTATTTATAAACGTTGCTTTAAAATTAAGTAATGATTAGATTTTGTTTAACTAAACATTTTTGACGTTTAAACATCTCTTTAAGCATAGTTTATATATGTCACTGGAAGATAATAAGATCCGTAAGTTTATAAATTTCCTAGGAAATTTATAAACTTACGTAGGATTCTAAACGCGAGGTAAATTGTATTATTTTACGCCCACATTTTCGCAAATTTATCAATTTGCGACGTCTCGTGGTAAATTTATAAACTAACGCATATCCATTCGTAAGATTCCAAACGGTTCGACCAATCACAGAAGATCATTTAATTTTACGCTTTTTTTAACCGACTTCAAAAAAAGGAGGAGGTTATCAATTCGACTGTATTTTTTTTTTTTTTTTTTTTTTTTTTTTTTTTATGTTTGTTACCTCATAACTTGCGACTGGGTGAACCGATTTTTATGATTCCTTTTTTATTTGAAAGCTGGTGCTTCCCGTGTGGTCCCATTGTCACCATTTCAATATCTGATGATGGGATCTTAGAGAAATCGAGGGCAACCCTCAAATTTTATAGGCTCACTTATTGTTTTTTCGCATATTTTATGAAGTATCTTGTATATTTGCGTATGGTTGTCACCATCTCAGGTAGCTGGGCTGATGATGGAAGGTACAACTCCTTAACAGTAAGAAGTTACTCGAACAGGAAAGGACTGTTTTAGTAAATTGTTTTGATGTTTGATAGGGCATTTGCCACATTTGGTCTCATGATCATCAAGTCATGATCTGATGCTGCAGTCAGGATAGTCTGCAGAGTACCTAACTCCTCGACAACTAACAGCAGATATATCGTGTTTAGGCTCATTGAAAAGGGCTCCATGTGTGGATAAACGTACTGTTAATGAGGAACACCGAAGTACATAAAGACCTGATGCTGAAGCCAGGAGCATCAGAAAAAGTACCAACCTTGAAATTACAGCACCGTAGTCGTGTTTGGGCTCATTTTAAACAGGACTAAATTTTAAGTTCAATGTAATGTTGACATAAGTCTGGCCTGATGCTGCAGCCAGGATTATCAGCATCTAGTCTAAAAGCATCAGGTCAAGATTTGATGATGGGATCCTGGAGAAATCGAAGGAACTCTTCAAATATTATAGGCACACCAATAGCGATTTGGGTATTTTTTATAGTAACTCGTGCATTTGCTCTCGGAAAGCACTATTTGGTGAAGTGGAACTGATGATGAAGACCACAGATGGCCATCGGAAGTACTCAATAATATCCAAGTATTTCACGGGTTGCGATTCGATTACTTTAATATGGTTGCTAAGCAATTTATGCTCGTCACAATGTGAATGGTGATATGGAGCTGATGGTGGACCTGGAGAATTCCTCAACAATTAACTTCCCTGCATCGGGAAAAGCAATATTTTGTTTGTAAAAGGCGATAATCACTAGGCTATTGTAACTTAGATAAATTATAAGCAGACCCACTAAAAAGCGTGAAATAAAAACTTTTTAAGAAAAAAAAACCGACTTCCAAAAAAACACTACAAAGTGAAAAATAACTTTATTTCGGAAGTCGGTGGCAAAAAACTAAAATACAGATCCAAAGACACCGACTTCCGAAATAAAGTTATTTTTCACTTTGTAGTGTTTTTTTGGAAGTCGGTTTTTTTTTCTTAAAAAGTTTTTAAAATACGGAAAAACACTGCTCTCTGATTGGTCGATGTTGACAGTGGCAATGGTTGTGTCCATAGACTTAGGTACAATTATGGGTCTAGTTTAGTAACCTTAGCAAAATAAAACTATTTTCACAGTTCCAACACAGTTACAACATTAAAAACTTTACAAAAACACACGAACAAATGGTTTGTTTATTAAATGTTCCATGGCGAACAATGGCGGTGGAGAGGAAGGAGAAGGAACACGTGACATATTCAACCAATCAGAGCGCACATGGCGTTTGGTTATTGCTTACTTATTATTTTACGCGTGAGTTCGGTAAGTTTATCAATTACGAAAATGTGGGCGTAAAATAATACAATTTATCTCTCGTTTAGAATCCTACGGAAGTTTATTTTCCTAGTAAATTTATAAATTTGCGGTTCTTGTTATTTTCCGGTGACATATACACCGTGAAATTTTAATCACCGTTTTACTCTTAAGGTAAAAGTTGTTTATAATGAGGAGTACAATGGTACTCCTCATTATAAACAACTTTTACTATGGGACCAAACCTGAAATCGTAAAAAAAAATCAGCTGTTCCCTACATTTATGTTCGCATAACTCGTCAAGATGTAGGGAACGGCTGATTTTTTTTTCGCGATTTCATGTTTGGTCCCATAGTAAAACTTGTTCATAATGATGAGTACAATGACCCCTTCCCCTTAAGAGGAAAACGGTGATTAAAATTTCACGGTGTATAATAGGGATAATGTTAAAACCTTTTAATACAGATGCATGTAGTACTTATAATCCTCTATAGTGAGTGATTGCGTAAGAGTTTAACCTGACCGGGGTTTGTTTACACTTTTATCAGATACTTTTGAAACGGATATTAGTAAACATTTTATGCTTGGGTGCCAAAAACTTCTTTGAAAATATTTTCGACGAGAAATTCCCAGTAATATTGCCAAAACTAAACTAAACAGTATTCTATTAATTTAAATCTTGCATCTAATAGTTTTTTTTTCTATTCCACTTTAGTGGGGGTTTTTTTAAGTTCCTAATTATATCTATGCCAGAGATTACAATGTATTATTACTACATAAATTATAAAACAAAATCCCTTGCCATGCCTGTCTGTCTGAACGCGATAAACTCAAAACCTACCGAACCGATTGTTTCATGAGGAAGGTTTAAGTTTAGTGAATTCATTAATATTTTGTGTAAATTGTCTGAAATATGATGATGATTGTTGAAGATGTCAGAAAAAAATGCCGACTGGGAGCTTTATTGGCGTGCGCCGCGTAAACCAATAAATTTATATAAAAATCCCGGTAGATCCGCTAGTAGGCTTTCGCGAGACATTTTTCGACATCCACGCGAGCGAAGCCAAGGGCAAAAGCTAGTTATTCATAAGGTTCCTTATCCATTTGCATAAAATTTTAAGACCTAATATAACTTGGCATACTTTTGTTTCTCCTAATTATATTTTCTCGATAACATTAGTTACGCATAACAGCTTACGCATAATTTTTTTAAGCATAATTTGTCTAATCATAATAATGATTAAGCATAACATTCTAAAGCATACACTTAGCATGCTCGTTTTATCTCTAACGACGTCAGGTCGCGGGGCTCCTATTTCTGTCTGCGGGGTTTAAAGGAACCTAACCAACCCGGAAGTCGTTTAGTATTATGCGAATTAAATTTATGCCAAAACACATTAGCCTTCAAGATAATTATGCCAACATAAACTTTACGCCAAAAAAAATGGCAAAGTATTATTATGACAAAACAAATTATGCCAAAATAGTTATGCCAAAGTATATTAGGAAAAAGAACATTATGTGAAACGAAGGGATCCCTATTCATAATTGGTAACTTTGTATGTAAATATTAAGAGACTTGATCTTCCTTATCCTAGTGTCTTCCCAGCTTAGACTAGTCTATCTTTGTTTGTTTGAATAAATCCTTTGATTTGAGTTAGTGATCTCAAGCGCTACTGTTTCAAAGTGCTAAATAATGATGTGTAAATTAACATACTTATATTAATTTTGCTATTTTTGTGTATTTTTATTAATTACTAACAAATTCGATTTTATGATCTGGAAAATAAATGATGATTATTATTGTTAATCCAACATGCATTTATAAGTGTGCATACACATGAGTGACACGCGTCAACGGCAGAGGCAACTGTAGCCGTCGGCACCCGTCGACGCCCGCCTACACGTGTTGAGGGCAACCGTCGACAACATGCCGCTCGTGTATTTGTGCACCGTACTCAAATACACGCCGGCAGTTGTCTCTGCAGTTGACGCATGTCACTCGTGTGTATAACCACTAAAGTATTCTTATTAGATGTCAGAAAATCAACATGTACCTATAGTGCCGTTCTGCGGTATTTTGGGCATATTCATCACATAGCAGCCTATAGCAGTCCACTGCCGGACATAGACCGCTCCTATTGCACGCCATTCAACTCGATTTTCGGCAACTCTCATCCAGCTGCTACCAGCTGCGAAGATCGTAGCTCCACCTAGCCTGAGGGCGTCCTACCTTACGTTTACCGATATGGGCATATTAGATGTCATTAAATCCCAATATGGACAAATGCCTTGGAAGCCCATATATAGATTATTATTACTGTAGGAATAATCTCTGAGATTGATAAAGGTATAATAAATATAACAGTATTAAAATTATGAATTTGTAATTAAAACTGCTCCAAACTGCGCAATTTTAAAACATATACATGTCAATTTGTACTAGTGTCAGACGCATTTTCGGTCATAGGTACAGCGCGGCCACAGGGCTAGGTAAGCATCGCCCGCGCACCGCGCAATGCGCCCTGCTCACGCGCCGCCGCCGGCTACGTCCCTCTCCCGCGCTCCGTCCGAGTTAGTCGCGCACCCGCTACGACGCGAGCGCACGTCGTTTTTATACCGTCCACGGCTCTCGTTCGCTCCCGCCAGAACTTGTTATTACCTATTAGTAAAGTTGTTGTACTTTGTGTAAAGTCTACGCCATACTTTGTTGTATTGTGTTGTGTGCTAAATTAAACTGTTTTCGTGGCATATATTCGTCTTTCTCTGGTATCACACCCACGCTTTCTTACACTAGTATTATAAGAGAATTTTATCATGCATTTATGTTTTATATAAGATTTTTATAATAATATGAAAATGGGCCGAACGGACCGATTGAAATTATTTATAACAAAATAAAATGTATTCATAAAAGTTGTTTTATTGTTTGAACTGAAATCTAGTCCAAAGAGTATGGTCGACATAGTATTGAGCTTTCTTGCCGATGCATTTTAGGCATATGTGTAGGTACTCTATACAATAAATCCCCAATTTTCATAAACGTCCAACGTTTGAATATAAATATAGGGTAAAAGGAAAAAAAACCCGACTTTTAAAAAGCCGGCACCAGCATAGCTATTCACACACAACTATTCGATAGGCTTCCGAATCGAAAATTAAACATTTTAGGTACTCTGAATTACCTACCTAGTCTCCTAGTACCCAGTAGAAGAATAGCGGTCGTCTATTTAGTTTAAACTGTCAAAATCTTCGAGTTTCTGAATGTTTGTGAATAGCCTCGGTCCCTTGATGAAAGAGTAAGTAGGTACCTAACACCACTACGTCTACCCGTGATCAGTGTGCACACCACCTGATGATGACGTAAAATAAAGAAATTTCAAACTAACATTTTATAATAATAAACTTCCAATAGAGCGAACCAATTAGTATGAAACGACGTTTTACGATTTGGTGCTGGTGCAGTACCCATTGATTTATTTATCTAATAAAAAAATGATATACAAACTTTAATAAAATACTGGTATGAAAGAAATAAAAACTCAAACTTAAGTCAAAAGTTATAAATAAAATGTTGCCATGGCAACGCGTCCATAGAAACGTTTATTTGTAAAAGATACAAACTTATTATTTTAACAAATAATTTATTTTCATTATAAAATCTAATATTAATTTAATCATACTTATGTTATAGTGTTACATGTGATTATAGTTTAAAGGTAAGATATTATTATTTTTAATTGTAGAAGGTATTTTATTGATTAAGTTAAGCTTGCAGACTTGCAGCGCAGAGCATAAAATGCGCCAAAATTATATTTATATTCAGATAATACGGATGAAGTTAAACCACAACATTGCTATGCTATTTATCCTCTTCCGAATGACCACAAACATCCTACTACCTAAATACTTCCTACTTAGTATTATAAATGCGAAAGTTTATGAGGATGGATGGATGGACATTTGTTACTCTTTCACGCAAAAACTACTGAACGGATTAGGATGAAATTTGGCACGCAGATAGTTTATAATCTGGATTAACACATAGGATACTTTTTATCCCGGTAGTACGTTCCCGTGGGATAATTTCCGACTCCCACGCGGGCAAAGCCGCCGGCAAAAGCTAGTTATTATATAAATTTTCTGAAGAAGTGTTATAATTACCTACCTACTTTCTTAAAAACTCATTTCCTGCATGTGGTCATCATCACATGAAGTTGCACTGTTTGAGTAGCAAGCAGTTTGACAAGAAAGACAAAGCCCTGCATTCATTATTGCAAACATAGTCTTATTTCTGTCAGTTCACATGTTCACAATACCGGTAGGTGTTTTGTGCACATTCACTTCTTGTTATATCTAGAACTAGCTGCGCCCCGCGGTTTCACCCGCATAAGTTTCGATCCCGTGGGAATATCGGGATAAAAACTATCCTATGTCCTTTCCTGGGACTAAGACTATCTTTGTACCAAATTTCATCTAAATCGGTTCAGTGGTTTAGGCGTGAAAAGGTAACATACAGACAGAGTTACTTTCGAATTTATAATATTAGTATGGATTTATCTAATAACTCATCTTCAGCCTATTTTTTTCCTATCTGTATTGGAGTCGGCTTCCAGTCTAACCGAATGCAGCTGAATATTGATTTATTTACATGGAGCGACCGTCTATTTATCATCCACAACGCAGTAACTGAGTAACACGCACGATACCCCTTGGTAAGGCTGGATGGACTTGGACACACATTTAGGCTACTAGATTTCTATCATGATAAACTGTTTGAATAGCAAAAGGTTTGACTTAGACTAAGCTTTGCCTTTATTATTGTACTAGCTTCTGTCACCGGCTTCATCTGCGTGAAATATTTGGTATTAAGGGGCCGGCGAACTACGCATGCTAATGCGTTGTTCATACAAACGTAATACCAAAATAATTTGTAAATCAAACATATTCTTAAGGCAGTGTGTATTTATTCCGATTGGATTACGGATTATCTAGGTTCCCAAATATATAATTATATTTTGAAAGGACTCTGATATAAAGACGAGATATGAGGAATTTCAAATTTCTATAGAAAACTTATTTTTCTCATAACTCGTTTTTAAATCAGTGTCCATTCAAAATATATATATTTGGGAACCTAGATATTCTGTAATCGAATCGGAATAAATACACACTACATTAAGAATCTGTTTGATTCTCAAATTATACTAACGCATACTTCGCCGGCCTCTTAACATAAAATATATTCTATAGCTGTGTCCCGTTTCTCTTTGCTTAGCGTTCTATTCTTTCGGACTTTTTCTTTTTGCTCGACTATCAAATGCAAAAAGAATTTTTCAAATCCGACTGGTAGTTCCTGAGATTAGCGCATTCATACAAATAAACTCTCTGCTGTAAATATGTTAATGTACAGACGCCAGCACACCAAGCTACCCCAATCTGTCAAATTTATTTGATCGATTTTCAACTTTACCACAACGTAATAAGGTTCATATTCAATTGGGAAAATTTGACAGATTGGAGTAGCTTGGTGTGCTGGCCTCTGTACACATGTATGCATGTAGTCCTATCCTATCCTTGTTAGTAAAACACCGGTATGAGTGGCACATTGTTCATCCTCACTCATTCTCAGAATAATATGGCGAGCGGTGAAAGTAGCCGCAAGAAGAAGCGGCGGGTGCCTCCCCCGCCGGATGCCGAGCCGTGCCCGTCCCGGTTCGTCCCACCGGACGTCGTCGGGCGCACCCTGCCCTTTGTGCCGCGCGCCGGATACGATCATGAGATGGACCAAGATAGGGAGCTTGTGAAGGCTGTTATGAATATGTACCCTGAAGGTTAGTTATTGTTGTAGTTGAATATAAGGGCCAAAGGACACGCTACTTTTAGCATCGGCGATCGGCGATTTTGCAGCTGTATCGCGTTTTGGCGACTCTGCGTTCGGACGCAGTATCGGAATCGCGCGTTGTAGCGACTGCGCAGATGCTGGATCGAAGCTGCATCGCGATTTCGCGACTTCCTGCGTTCGGACGCAGTATCGAAATCGCGCGTTTTAGCGACTGCTCCAATGTTGGCGCAAATGCCAAATCGCTGCGACCGGCATCCAAATGTGTGCGGAGTGTAGCGTTCAGCCGCTGTGTCGAGCTTCCGAAAAGCGACTGAATCGCCGCGTTTGGCGTTTTAAGTGTACGGTGTGGAATACTTGGTCGCTGCATTTACCTTCTAAAAAGCAGCTAAATCGCCGATCGCCGATGCTAAAAGTAGCGTGTGTGCTTTAGCCCTAATATGAATACACACATAATATCACGCCTGTATACCCAGGAGGTAGGTAGAGGGCCATTCGAGTCAGGTTAGGTTGTAATTTTGCCAAGACGTTGAATCTTGTAGCGTAGTAGGTATCTTCTACTCTTACTAATAGCCAGTGTTCGCTGTAAACATAAACTCTCGACACCAAAGCTTGAGCTTCTGTAATGTAATACGGACGACGCCATTATTATTATGCTATTTTATAGGTTAGGTATTATAAACTCTGCCGAAGCAGAGTATTTCAAAAATGCATAAGACTCATTTGAGTGTCCCCCTCCACGGAAATCTTTAGTAAAAGGCGAAAGATTTATGCGTTTTGAAGGGAAACCAGAGATACTGAATTTACTCGGTACGAGGGACCTACCAAACGGCGAAGGAATCTTAACACCGCGATTCAGAAACGTGACGTCAGCGCACAGTGACATCTATTAACAAGTGTTTGAACTAAAAATGTTTTGCTATTTAAAACGGGTTTTGAACTACATTATGCGATATCAAATGGATACAAGTCCAGACTCCATTTATTACTCATTTACTTAAGTCTCGCTCCCTATTAAGCGGGATTACAAAATTACGCTCGGCGACATAATATCAAGGTATAAATTTTCAGTTTTAGTAGGCTCTGCATTGTATAGGTTTTTCGTACAGTGAGCTGCTACTGGAAATGTATAGCTTGACAGGTCCGCGTGCGTACTACAACTCAAACCTCGGCCTACTCTTTCAGGGTACACGGTAATTGCCAAGCGATTTCCGACGAAACACATTTTCTGTTAATTTCATTAAAGGTCAGTTAAGGCTTCCAGGCCGAAAGGTTCTGGAGTGGCGACCGCGTACCGGGGTCATTCCGCGGAAATCCAGTAACGGCGAATATATGCTAATAATAAATTAAATATCATAGCTGCATTTTTTTTTTACTTTATATGACATTTCTTACATGTTTTTACGTATGGCGCCGCTATCTAAAAAAGTATAACACCTTTATTTAATTTATTATTGCAATCAACACGCACCAAATGTCCTTACCATTTCCAAACAAAAGTCGGCCTAATTGCGCGGAATGGCCCACCGGAAGACGTAGGCGTTGGAAGGCCTCCCACAAGGTGGACCGACGACCTTGTGATGGCCGCAGGAACTCGTTGGATGCGAGAAGCACAAAACCGGTCGAAGTAGAGGTGCTTGAGGGAGGCCTATGTCCAGCAGTGGACGTCTTTCGGCTGAAATGATGACGATGAAGGCTTCCAGGAAGATGAAAAGCAGCATTCATTCATTATCATAGTTAAGCTAGCAATCTGTATTGTCATCACTATGTGATCGACAATCCATTCGCCTAATAATTAACAGGATTATTTACGGCGGCAAACGTTTGTTTGCTAACATTTTATTGTAAGGCATTATGTACTCGATGGTAATGAGATGGTTGATCGTTTGGCAAATGAAGCCGCGTCTGATGGGGAATTTTATGCTTGTCCTCCATGACATACCGCAAAACGGGGCTACTTTGACTTCCAGGGTTACTTTGACAGATTTTGTAGCTACTTTGACAGAGCGCCAAAATCGGTTTTCACGTGTGCTCAGCAAGTGTGCGTGACCTCGAGTAATATTGCGCGAGGCGCGGGGTGTGGGGAATGCGTCATAGCGTTGTGATCGGCCTGGTCAAAGTAACCCTGGAAGTCAAAGTAGCCCCGTTTTACTATACTGAACAATACCCCTAGTTAGAAACAGTTGTATTCAATCATGGTCAGAATATTATGATAAAAGATATCTAACGAAGGGAAATTGGTACAGGACGATTCAGCCATCGCTTCCACGTATGCTTTGGTTCAGCAAGGGCAGTGTGAATAGGCAAGAAGTTGTGATAGCTTTGAGACTCCGAAAACTCCATGTTCCTCTCAATAGTTTTGGTTTTGTAATGCGCAAAGTTGATTCACCCAATTGTGCTGTATGTGGAGTCATAGAAGATGTGCATCATATCTTGACAGAATGTAGTCGTATTGGCACACCCCGGACACTCCATACAACGCGCGCACGCAAAATAATTACCTACTACTACATTAAAAAATGACGTTTGTATACGTATGAATGTGTGCGTGAGGTACTTGTGTTTGCGAGCGCTCTTGTTAAAGAACTGCGACGAATACGCCGAAGTGCGGGGTGAGGTGCGGTAACTGATGTTAGTGCGGGGAAGGGAGCGGCCTTTCTGTACGTAGTACTTTAAGTATTCTGTGGTATTGGAGTGCAAAGACGTCAAGCTTTTGACAATAATATCAATGTAGGTTAGTAGTAGGTAGGTAGGTGGGTAGGGTAGGTAGTATGTTTTACTTATACCTACTATAATAGAGTTCTGGCCTCACCATTGTCACGTGAGGTCAGAACACTTTATCATATTATTATTATGGGTACAAGGTTGCGGGTAGGTTGTTTGTTGTATTTATTGTGTTCAATAATCGGGGTGACATATTCTTTACCTATAGAAAAAACTAGCGAAATACTTGCAAGACTTCAAAGTACACGACTACTCGCTCAACTACATAAGCAGGTACTCAACAGCGTTAGTTTTCGCAAATGCAATCATGCTCCTTATCAGTAAGAGTCTACGGAACAATTTCGTATGCAAGTATTTTTTTACTTTAATAGTTTGTAAAAGTATATTTTATTTGTAAACGCGATTGTGCTCCTTATTTATAGGAACTCACGGGTCAATTTCCTATGCAAGTATTTTTACTTCTAATATGTGCCATATTATGACATTTTAATGCCATCATGGTTCCAGTGCGAGGGAGAGACGGACCTATACATTACAGATATCACCATACCTTTTTCGTACTGGAATCATAATGGCATTAATACTTCATAATACGGCCCCAGGGCTTTTGAATACGCAATTGTACTTCTTATTTGTATGAAGTCATGGATCAATTTTCGATGCAGATAGAAAATAATTGAAAGTATCTCGAGCCCTGGTTTCTTAAGGTACTTGGAAGCCCTTGTACTCGATTTTGCAAGTACGACCCATGTCTAGAAAAAAACTTGTAAATAAATAAAGCTTAAAAGGCATTATATGTTTTATAAGTAGTATTAATTTAACATTATACAGGGTGAATTTTTCAAGTGGGCGTGGATGGCCAAATCCGAAACTATAAGTACTAGTGAAAAGTACTTAAAGGAGTCGCGGGCTCGATTTTGATGAAAACTAAAACTGCATCATTGGATTTTCGAAAAATCAATATTTCTAGCCAGGAATCGAACCTGTTGATTTTGAAAAAAAAAAACATGCTGTATTATTACACCATTCGATAGTGTCGCTAATAAGGATCGAAATCTGGAAAGTAATGACATACGGCAAACTAAAGGAAAGAGCTAATTTTTAACAAAATACTTTTTTTATTTTTCTTATGTTACCTACCTCATCATCATCTGCCTAGCCTTTTCCCAACTATGTTGGGGTCGGCTTCCAGTCTAACTGAATGCAGCTGAATACCAGTATTTCACACGGAGCGACTGCCTATCTGACCTCCACAACCCAGTTACTGGGTAATACGATACCCCTTCCCCTTGGTAAGACTGGTTGTCAGACGATGCAGTTTTAGTTTTTATCAAAATCGCTATTCCTCATAGTTCAGAATTTGGCCATCCACGCCCACTTGGAAAATTCACCCTGTATATTATCCATCTTTTAAAATGCTTATGGCTAAAATTAAAACCTACTACTAGTTTCGTTCTAGTTCTACAGTACGGACTACGGACCAAGCCAGCCATGTATTTCCACAGGTATTATAAACTCTGCCGAAGCAGAGTATTTCAAAAATGCAAATACTCATTTGAGGGTCCCACTCAAATGAGTCTTTTGCATTTTTGAAATATACTAAATCTGACACATGTCAGTTTTATTCCACAAATAAAAATTATCCGCCGCCGATTGAAAAATCAGCCCTGTCATTTGTTTTAACTCATGATTATCAATGATAATGAATTACTAATTCATTCATTCGTTCTATCCATAGTAATTATAAACTCCGTCGAAACAGTATTTGCGGGGGACACTGCAATCTTTGAGTTTTTATGCAGAGAGAAACATTAGAAGAGATAATAACATCTGCTCTACTGTTTCTCCCTACCCCAAGGTTTCCGGTTATCGGTTATTGAAATAGAAAGCTCGTAGATAGACAATATTATAAACTCCGCCGAAGCAGAGTATTTCAAAAATGCAAAAGACTCATTTGAGTGTCCCCCTCCACGGAAATCTTTAGTAAAAGGCGAAAGATTTATGCGTTTTGAAGGGAAACCAGAGATACCAATCACGCTCAGTGCAAGGGACCCAACCAAACGCTGGAGACTCTTGACACCGCGGTTCAGAAACGTGACGTCAGCGCACAGTGACATCTATTGAGAACTTTTAGAACTAAATAGACGTGTTTAGTGTTGCGTTTAGTATAATAATAAATAAATAGGGAGTTCGTTGGGCGCTACTCAGGGGAGAACAAAACAACAAAAGCTGGGGTCTATTCACAAAAGAAAATATTTTTTAATACTAATACTAGGCTACGCGCGGAGCATTCTGCATGTGCATAAAATTCCTAATTCTGTGCAGTCCAGTATTATTACTAGTACACATGAAAAATGTAAATGTACCTTAAAAAAATATTATATTACTGGTGATATTACATCTTAAGTTGTTAAATACATATTTTTGAGTAATGTGTTGTGAGCGAGCTTGCTTCCTCCACCTTGTCACATAAACCTTCAAAGGTTTTTAGACAGGTGTATAATTAATTAGTGTAACTTAATGTATTGGAAACAAAAAAAAATGTATAATATGAGCTTAACTTACTTTTTAACAAGTGACGTCCTTGAAGCTCAATTACACCTTGAGGCCCTAATGATAAGGTTTATTATCCCATGGCATAAAAAATCGCTCCTTCAAATCCTTAGAGAAATTTGCCACAACTTATGTCTGTATTTAAACCAATTAGTATTATTTTTGGTCTGTAAATAAAGAGGGAGAATATCGACGGGTGTTTTTTTTATCGCGCACTGGATTTTCAACGCACTGCTTAGTGCCAAGAGTTGACAATGCAGTGTATTTTTTTGACGCGCTGGTCTGTTGGATTCTCAATGCTTGGCTCAACACCGAACGTTGAAATTCCAGTCAGTGGTAAAATGTAATGTATTAAATCTAAAGATATTGTAATAATTGTAGCAGTTGCTGTAGCGTCTGCCTACCTCTATTGTAAAAAGTCATGTGTTTGTGTGTATGTATTATGGTTGAATTTCAGGCGAAAGAGCACATAAATGCAGTGAACATCTACCGCTGATGCAGGCTAAGTCCTGGAGCAAGGGAGTTCCTCATCGCGACTCCTACAATCACGTCAGGCCTTCAGACTCCATTGGTAAGTGTTACAAGGTGTTAATAAAATAACTGAACTAAACCCCTCAAGGGGACATTGCACTCTTCATCATGAATATCTTTTAGTATGGGCACACCCCGGACACTCCATACAACGCTCGCAAAATAATTACCTACTACTACTACATTAAAAAATGACGTTTGGATACGTATGAATGTGTGCGTGAGGTACTTGTGTTTGCGAGCGCTCTTGTTAAAGAACTGCGACGAATACGCCGAAGTGCGGGGTGAGGTGCGGTAACTGATGGTGGTTTTTTGTACACGAAGTTACAGTAGAATACTGACTCCTAAGTCACAGGGTCCCCCCTAGTTTCGGAGGCAGGGTTCTCACTATTTAAGCAACCTTTGTTTCCCAAAGTTTAATGTTCCTATGTGTATTGTATGAGCTTTGTATATTAAGGTTTTTGTGTTAATAAACTTATTATTATTATTATCCTTTATTTCATTATAATACATATAAATTATATTTTTAAATATTAGAATATAAAAAAATATATAAAAACATTTAAAAATATAAAAAATAGTAGCCCACCGGTATCGGGAACAGGGTCCAAGCTACCGGCGGTCAGGGCTCCAGAGAGAGGAACCTCCTGACAATGCGAGCCGTGTCTAGAAGTACCGCTTTCTGAATCAAGCCCTTGATCCAGCTGCCCAACGAGAGCCTCCTTAGGTGTTGGTCGAGGCTCTTGGCTATCAAACCATTGGCTGTAACGACTATCGGCACAATGATCGCTGAGTCCACATCCCACATGTCGACAACCTCGCGAACCAAGTCAAGATACTTAATTTGTTTTTCTTTCTCAGCTTTCACGAGGTTCTCATCATGCGGGACAGTTATGTCAACAATCATTGCGCGCCGCTCTGATCGATCCACCACCACTATATCAGGCTTATTGGCAACAATAGTCCTGTCAGTGATGATGGATCGATCCCAGTACAATGTGATATTACCATTTTCGAGAACTGGGTCGGGCACATACCTATAGTACGGCACCTCTGATTCCACAAGGTTGTATTTCAAAGCAAGCTTCTGATGGATTATCCTGGCTACAAGGTTGTGTCTATGCAAGTATTCTCCGTTAGCTAGACGAGAACACCCGGAGATAATATGCCTGATTGATTCTCCCGGCCGGTGGCATGCCCGACAGATGTCAATCGTGCCGTCTTTCACAATAAATCTCCGGTAATTGTTCGTCATCACAACTTCGTCCATAATTGCACAGACAAAACCTTCGGTTTCTCCAAAGAGGTCACCGAAACGCAACCAGGCTACGGACGCTAGTAAATCTACATCGGGTCCATGTAGGGCCCGGAAAAAGCGTCCGTGAAGCTCCTTACTTTGCCATACTTCCATGCGATCATTAGTGTCAAGCACTACTGGTTTGCGCCAGTTCTCTTTACCCAAGGAGAGCGGGGTAAGGCCCTTGTCCACCACGACTACATCCCGATGCATTCCCACGTCGGCTTCAAGGAAATATTCCCTGAGACTGCATATCTCGCGATTGTGGAGAGTCTTAGCATTTAAAAAGCCACGACCTCCACACTTTCGCGGGATGTACAGCCTCATTACCGATGACCGTGGGTGATGCATTCGATTTGCAGTCAGCAGCGTGCGGACCTTCCTATCCAGGGCGTCGAGTTCGGTCTGAGTCCATTTGAGTATGCCGAAAGAGTACATCAAAACCGGCATGACCCAACCGTTGAAGGCGCGCACCTTGTTTCCGCCTGAAAGAAGACTATTAAGTACTTTTTTCAGGCGGCCAAAGAAGCGTTCCTTCAACAATTGCTTCATGTCAGTAACATTGATGCCCAGCGCTTCCGACATACCCAAATACTTATAGGTTTCGGATGCGGAGAGGGCCTTAAGGTTTGTGGAATCCGAGAGTTGGGTTCCCACGGATTCCACAATCTCCCCCCGCTTTACATGCATGACCGCACATTTGTCCACACCAAATTCCATCTTGATGGCGCTACTGAACGTTTATTATTATTATTATTACTGATGTTAGTGCGGGGAAGGGAGTGTCCTTTCTGTACGTAGTACTTTAAGTATTCTGTGGTATGGGAACAAACCTGAAATCGAAAAAATCTGCTGTTCCGTACATTTTGTCGAGTTATGCGAACATAAAATGCAGCTGGATGAGAGTTGCCGGAAAACGAGCTGAAGGGCATGCGATTGGAGAGGCCTATGGTCAGCAGTGGACTGCTGTAGGCTGATAATGAAATTACACCTTGTATAGTGTGGAATAGAGAAGTGGACTGTAATATACGCTGGTTGTAGAAGGAGAAATAGGTAGTTCTGTTCGAACGGCGCTCACCGTTCACCCAATCAAGGCACAAATTCAACAGGGAAATATCTGAGTACGACTCACCTTTCTTCTGCTGCGGCACGGCTTACGATTGATCTGAAGGAGACTGGCACGAATAACACCACACGGTGATGCACATTTGTCCTTGTTGTATCAGTTTTCACTCACGGAGTCAAAAAAAGATAGTTTATCGGGTCAATGGCGGCGACCAGACTAAGTGACGCTGTCCGTTCTCTCAGCTTCACCAGATGGCGCGCTCGTCGCTTTCGCGCCGTAATGTTTTGCGGCTCGTGGGTACGGCACAGCCAATCGCGTGCCGATTTAGTGAGCGCATACAGACATTCACTCCCAAATTCGTCCAATCATGGGTTATTTACAGAACATATAGAAAGTACATGATTTTGAACGGTTTACTTCGGAAAATCATTACCTTCCTACCACAACCTTCTAACCGTGTTTATTTGTTGCTATACTTAGCCAACTGATAATCACAGTTTTGTTGTAATAAAGCAAGCTTTATGGCCTGTACTAGCTGTGCCCCGCGGTTTCACCCGCGATAAAATTATTATTATTATTAGCCTGTGACGTCTTGTTGAAGGAGTCCAGCTCATCCCGCCATCTCCGTCTGGGCCTGCCACGATGTCGTTTGCCATTAAGAGGGACCCATTGGGTCGTAAGTTTGGCCCACTGTTCATCTGACATGCGGCAGATGTGTCCAGCCCAGTTCCATTTTAGCGTGGCAGCTTTCCAAGTGACATCAGTTATCTTTGTGATGGAACGGATGGTCGTATTCCTAATCCGGTCTGTTAATTTGATACCCAGAATACTCCGTTCCATAGCCCTCTGGCAAACCTCGAGCGTGGACCTCTGCTGATTTGTCAAAGACCATGTTTGACCACCATATGTGAGGATGGGAAGTATGCACACGTCAATGAGTTTTCTCTTAAGGGACAAAGGAAGATCACCCTTCATTAGGTCTTTCATGGCCCAATAGCTCCTCCAGGCATTTACGGTGCGTCTTGCAACTTCTTTGTTTTGTCTTGCCTGGAAGGAGACTATTTGACCAAGATAGAGATACTCATCAACGTATTCAACCTCCCCACCCGCCACAGTGATCCTGCGATGCGCGCTGTTCGTCATCAACTTGGTCTTCGACATATTCATCTGAAGTCCGACCTCTAGGCTTGCCGTGCCAAGATCGTCTAGCATCTGTGTCAACTCGGAGGCTGAAGACGAAAAGAGCACAATATCGTCAGCGAAACTTAAATTATAGTCTTTTTTTATTTATTCCCTTTACAAGTCTCCATCCCATTTTTTACGTCCTTAAGGGATAATTTCGGGGATAAAAACTATTCTATATCCTTCCCCACAACTCAAACTATCTCCATACCAAATTTCATCTAAATCGGTTCAGCGGTTATTGATTCCCCATACAAACTTCCACCCCCCTTTTCACCCCCTTAAAGGACGATTTCTGGGATAAAAATTATCCTATGTCCTTCCCGGGATGCAATCTATCTCTCTGCAAAATTTCATTTAAATCCGTTTAGTGGTTTAGGCGTGAAAAGGTGACATACAGACAGACATACAGACAGAGTTACTTTCGAATTTATAATATTAGTAAGTAAGTAAGTATGGATAGTCAACCTCGCAATTGCTCTATTAGGTACCCGACCACTTGAAAACAATTCCCAGTATAGGTATTGAAACTTCATGAGGATTGAAACTATCTAATTGTAACATGGACAAATAAACCTTGTTGTTTTATGACGTGCTAGTAACATTCAACGTTAGGTTGATACAGCAGTTACGAGGTCGACTATGCGTTTACGATATTACAGCAATATACTACGGAAAATTTAAAATCTTGAAGACTTCTGTATAAAGGAATATGATGTGTTACAACACGTCATTTAAACTTTTAACCGCCCGACTTTATATCAGTTGTCGCGCCCCCACCGCCCGAAAAAAATAAATAAATACCAATTGAACGAGCTGTGATGATGTAATAATAATACAGATTAAACGAGCTGTGGTATTTGGTCGTATATACAGGGTGAAATTGAATTCATGGGCATCCTTTTAAGGGGTCATTGTACTCATAATTATGAACAACTTTTACTATGGGACTACGCCTAAATTTGCGAAAAAAAAATCGGCTGTTCCTTGCATTTGTGTTCACATAACTCGTCAAAATGTAGGGAAGAGCTGATTTTTTTTCGCGATTTCAGGTTTGGTTCCATAGTAAAAGTTGTTCATAATGATGATTACAATGACCCCCTAAAAGGATGCCCATGAATTCAATTTCACCCTGTATACGACCCTGGCGGAATGGACACGAAAGTATTTGTCGGATTAATCCGACGTACCTAAGCGGTTAAAAGGTTAAAGAACTCTGAAGACTTTGTGTATATAATGTGTAGTAACACGTCATATACAGAGTCCTTCAGAAGTTAGTTGACATTTTTCCACTTCAGCTGTGATGAATTACTCAATTCAAACGTTATAATAGTGTACAGTTCAATAATAAAAGTTATTCGACATTTGTCTATACTTAGACAAATGTCGAATAACTTTGTGTGTCGTCTTATTTAAGACACACATACAATAGCTATGGTTAATTTACCATTCACAAGCTTCCAGCTATTACATCGAAATACATTAGACCCTTCCGTTCCCAGGCAACTGCTACACGCCCACAACGAAAGGAATACGTCTGGTCAACATGCCCCCTAAGAGGAGGATTCCTCCCAAGTTGTATGGACCTCTGGGTCCTGGCGGGGAGATGCAATTCCCTCCGCCCAAGTCCTGGGCGGAGCGGGAGCGAGAAAAGCTGAAGGCGATCGAGGATGAGAAGAAAAAGAATAAACTGCAGAAAGGTGATAAAAGTTTTTTTTTTTTCTGTAAGTAGGTTTATACTAACACTTTAACACAACATTCATTCTCCTGCCCCTGGGACGTATTACGAAGTATTAATGCCATCATGATTCCAGTGCAAAAAAGGGATGGTGCTATCGGTCATGTATAGCTCCGTCTCTCTCTTACACTGGAATCTTGATGGCATTAAACCGTCATAATACGGCACCTGATCCCAATTTTTTTGGGATCGGCACAACATGTCTTTTTCTTCCATACTTCTCTATTAGTCGTCATCTCGGTAGACGGACAGGTAGACCGTGACCTGGGTTAGAACATAGAATAGTTTTTATTCCGGCATTACGTTCCCGTGGGATAATTTCCGACCCGCAGGGCAATTGCGTAACACATTATTTGGAATCGGTTTCATTTTGACAGTTCAACAACATTCATTGCGTTATTTACGCGTTGAACAGATTTTTTTTTCGAACTTATGAAGCAATGGATTAGCAATTTGCTTCAAAATGATTCTGATTCCAATTGATAGTGTGTTACGTAATTACGGTGCGGGAAAAAGCTAGTTTCAATAAAATGTTTTTTATTATGGTGTAGGGGTGAGACATCTCCTTCTTCTCTCTTCTTCTTGAGCCTTTCGCCACCCAATGCTGAGAGAAGGCATCCTGCAATGCACGCCACTCTTCTCTGTCTCCAACCTTCCTAAGCCAGAGACGTCCAGCAATCTTGACCTGCTCCCTTATTGCGTAACACACTATCAATCTCAATCTGAATCATTTTGAAGCGTATTGCTAATCCGTTGCTTCATAACATAACATAATCAGCCTATAATGTTCCTACTGCTGGGACGCAGATTGCTTCATATGTTCCAATTTGTCTGCTCAACTTCGTAAATAACGCAATGAATGTTGATGAATGGTCAAAAATAAGTTTAAAAACTAAAACACGACTACCTACTGAAAAGGATGAAACAACAAAGTACTTTCCCGTGGTCGCATGCTACCATAGCTTATATTTATGTTAGTACAGCGGCATGTGACCACGGTAAAGTACTTTCGTGTTTCATCCTTTTCAGTAGTCGGGTTTTAGTTTTTAAACTTTTTTTTTGTTATTTCGGAGCTTATTTCAGTTAAACTTATATTTTTGAAATGTGCTAATTAAGCCCTTTCATTCGACACCCCACACAGCACGATTAAAAAAAAAAAATTTAGATCATGACTATGTCCGCTAGAGGGCGCCATATTCAATTTAATGTGACGTCACATAGCCTATAACTAGCGGACGATCAAGACGCTTCCAAAGATACCTCACTTGTCTAATTATGATAAGTAGTTTATGAGGGAACAGATGAACATACATACATACATACCGGTCACAATCATAACCCTCCTTTTTGCTTCGCCGTAGTCGGGTAAAAATGAAACCCATTGCTACTGATAGTGTGTTACGTAATTACCCCGAAGGTCGTCGGTACACCTCATGAGGCAAACAAAAGACTAATTGTAACATTCAATTATTTCTTTTACAGGTTTGGTTAAGCTGGAAGATTTAGTTACCGGTGAATACGATAGGATGAAAGCTGCAGAGGCAGACGCTAAAAAGAGAAGAATCGCGAAGAGAAAGCTAGAGAAGGAATTAGCGGAAATAGCGGCGCAGGAGGAGTTTAAAAGGTAAGGTTCATCTCAACCGGGAACTAGCGTATCCCAACCAATGTCTCAAAAGTACTCAAATCTGGAGCAAATGGAGGAGTGGTGGCCCAGTGGTAATGGCCCTGATTTATGACTTGTAGCTCTTGGGTTGGAAACTAGGCAGGCTTTTTACTTTGTGGAAATAATTTCATCACCACTGCTCTAAAAACGGTGAAGGAAAACATCGTGAGGAAACCGGCATGTCCTAGAACCAAAAATTCGAAGACATGTGACCTCTACCAACCCGCACTGGGCCAGCGTGGTGGATTACAGCCCATTCCCTCTCGAAAAGAGGAGGCCTGTCTCCCAGCAGTGGAAACATTACAGGCTGATTATTCAGAAGGCCAATTCTCGTAATTTAAATTGTTCAAAATCTAGTCGCAGGCTCATCTGGTGATGAATGCTTTCTCTGCATGAAAAGTATTGAAAAGAACCCTTTGCCTTGCAGTGGGACAATACTACACTGTCTCAGAACCGGTTGGTAAGTGGCGGTGCTTGGGGAAGGCCTATGTCCATCAGTGGACGTCTTTCGGCTGAAATGATGATGATGATTGATTTTTTTTTTTTGATGATTTAATATTTTAATAATTGTTTGCTGCACCGGACGACGTCATTACGTCAGCGCCGGCTGTCGCTGAAAACCAGCGCTGGGGCTCTGTCCTGCATAGGGTCTTAGCATAATGCTGAGCGATAGCCGTTTTGCGTGGATGTGACGCATGTTTCCCCCTACCTTTTTATTTTATTTTTTGTGTTTTTGTTCTTTTTGCGTCATTTTCACCGCAAATAAACGTATTTTCTTCCTTTCTTTACTTTCTTTCTTTTACTCAAATCTAGTATTTCAATACCTTGAGCTAGTTTCTCAAAACCATGAAGTAGTATCTCAACCAAGAACTAGCTTCTCAACCAGTTTTATTATATTACTAGCTTCTGCCCGCGACTTCGTTCGCGTGAAATTTCTTATTCCCTCGACCCATCTCGTAATGAATCACTTGCCCGCGTCTCCTGCTCTATCACTTTGTTTCCCCATAGCGCTTTTGCTCGGCTCCTAAGGGTCATAGCGTGACGTTAAATAGCCTATAGCCTTCCTCAAGAATTGGGCTATCAAATGCAAGAAGAATTTTTCAAATCCGACTGGTAGTTCCAGAGATTACCCCCTACATACAAACTTACAAACAAATGTTACCTCTTTATAATATTAGTATATAGACTAGCTGCGCCCCGCGGTTTCACCCGCATAAGTTTCGATCCCGTGGGAATATCAGGATAAAAATTAGCCTATATATTAATCCAGGGTGTCGGCTACCTCCATACAAAATTTTATCAAAATTGGTCCAGCCGTTTGTGCGTGAAGAAGTAACAAACATATAAACATACACACTCACAAACTTTCGCCTTTATACTATTATAAGTGTGATAATATTAGTGTGATGCTCTTCTAGAAATTATAAACTTGTATCTCAAAACTGTAAACTAGTATCCAGAAACTATAAACTAGTATTCTATAAATTGAGAGTTGGCTCATCATACAGGAACTACTAGAACAAAGCCAGGGCTATACAGATGTTTGCGTCTTGATGGGAAAGTGAAAATATTATTACTATTTATTTTCTTTTCTTCAGACGTTTAGCGAGGTTAGAGTTTGAGGAACCGCGAGACCCGGATCAGCAGAAGAAAGAGATGCTGGCTGTCACCGAGGAGGAGCATTATCGATTCATCGCCCCGGAAACCTTGGCGAAAATTGAATATTATTTGAATGTGGTGAGTTTTAGCCTTACATTTACATCATCATCACATTTACCCATCATCTCCCTTTCACTATCAGACTACCAGACGTACAGTCAACAGCAAAAGTAGATATATGGCAGCTGTACTAGTAGTAAATGTTTGGTATAATTTACAATCAAATACTTTTGAATCACTTCGACGCCACACAGTTCTGACGCGAACTCCGTTTATTAGTATTGAATTTCTGATTTTCATCATCTACTTTTGCTGTTGACTGTACGACAGGGTACCATCCGCATTTGGTTGATATGTCTATCGACTTGTTGTACTCAGCGCTTCTCTACCACATTTATTATGCGCACGGCCAAAATGTAGAACCCTCTGCCAGCGTCTACTTCTAACCCGTCAGCCTTCAAAGCAAGAGTGAATAGGCATCTTCTGGGCTTGCTCGTTCCATCATAGACCTCATCCATCGCTTTCTACCAGGCGAGATGAGAGCTGGCCCATTTTGCAATAAAAAATAATCAAAAAATGATTTTTATTTTATTTTTTGCTTAAGTTTCCATATAGAATACTTTAGATTTAGGGTTAGCGCCTCAAAAACGGCCCCAAAAATAAGGCAACGCGGCCTTATTTTGTGCGTTCAAAAATAAAATAAACAGCAATTACCAACATATCCTTTCAACCCAATTGCTTAGATTTGAAGTTTCATTTTAGAATGAATATTTTTGAACATATTTCAAAATTACTTTAAGGGAAGTTGTTTTTACATTTTCTCTGACTACAGACAGCCCTAAACATTTATATATCGCAAACATAATTCTATTTGGTTGTTACTATTTGCGAGTAGTAATGTTATTAATTATCTGAAGTTCGTGATCTTATTTCTCAATAAAAAAACAATAATATTTGTATTTGCATATTTGTATTTGAATTGTAATTGATTGACTCAATTTATGTTAATTATGACCACAAACTCAGCAGCAAATCAACATTATTTTGCAGCGCCCTGACAGGGTTCATGTACAAAAACCAACAGTAATTATTTTGTAAAATGTGTGATGTACAGACGCCAGCACATCAAGCTACACGAAACTGTCAAATTTTCCCAATCAACTTTGAACCTTATATTTTAGAGATAAAGTTGAAAGTCTATTAAAGAAATTTGACAGATTGTAGTAGCTTGATGTGCTGGCGTCTGTACATGAGAGCAAATAAATAAATAAAATGAATAATTTTAAATACATTCTTGATCGACGCTTCATCATTATCCTGTTCATCTTCATCATTTCTCGTTCCCAGTCATTAACAGGAAACAAGCTGCCAGAGTTCCCAGTAGCGCTGTACAGGCGCGGGCGGCAGGCCGCGGACAAGCAGACCGCACACATCAAGCGCCGCATGCTCAGTCTCACGTGGCACGCCAACGTGCGGCAGTGCGAGGCCGACATCCGGGACTTCTTCGAGATGGCTATGAAGAGGTGCTTTTTCATACATTTATCTTTAACTGCATAACAAGCATAATCAGCCTATAATGTTCCCACTGCTGGGACACAGGCCTCTTCTCTGTGAAAGGGAGTGGGCCTTAATTCACCACGCGGGCCCAGTGCGGGTTAGTAAACGTCCCATGTCTTCGAATTTTTCGTTCTAAGGCATGCCGGTTTCCTCATGATGTTTTTTTGAGAGCAATGGTTTTGAAATAATTGACATAAAGTACCGTCAAACGGGGTGAATAGGGATGCAGGGGTGAAACAGGACAAAATTTTTAAAAGAGATTTGAACAATTAAATAAAATAATATAGTTTGTGGCCAAAAAGGAAGCTAATGTGTTTACTGTAATTTAATTAACGATTACGTGCCCTTATTGACAACAAACTATATTATTTCAACGTTAAAATCCATTTTAAAGTTTTGTCCCGATTCACCCCTGCATCCCTATTCACCCCGTTTGACTGTATAAAGTAAAAGTTTATTGACAGTATAAAAGAACAAACCTTACACACAAATCCCAACAATCCTGTGATTTGTGAATACTAATACAAAAAAAAAAAAAATATAATAACGTATGTCTAATAAATACCTGTGTATATGCGGTTGTTTGGGCTTAATTCACACTGACCTCCGTACTAGTAAAAACTGTATCACGGCAGGTCAGTCTTCCTCGTTCACAAACACTCACACACTTCCACACAATTAAAGATAATTTCCATTAGACTACTAAATAAATCACTGAACAATGAGTATGGTTATAAGAATACAGGTGATACTTAGTGGGTACTTTTTATCATTCGATGATTTGATGACAATAATAACGAGGGTAATTATAAAATATTAAAAGTATATGCAAAACTTTCAGACAAAAAAAAAAAAAGTTTGGATCTTATGAGTTCTGGTTATGAACTTATAACAACAAAATATCAAGATAAAAAAATAAAATTTGTGTCACTAATAACTAACAAAAAATAATAATAAAAAGGAGATTATAAACATAAGGATGAACTGATTTATTTATGTGAAATGTGAAATGTAGGTTACTGAATGCGTGTGTAGATGAGTAGAATATGAAATAGTTTGAAATATGTATGTATAAAATAGTGTATGTATTTTTGTAGATCTATTTATGATATGGATATTAATAGTTTTTCTGTGTTATTATAGTTCATTTCGATGAGATATTGATTTAAAGTTTTTTTGCAAACAGAGAGAGTCGAATCGCGTAAATTGATAGATTTCGATAACTGGTTATATAAATGAGGCCCCAGATGGTCAAAAAATTTATCTGAAAAGGCCGTCTTACGTTTAGGTATGGGGTACACCAGATCTTTTCTACGTCTTGTAGCGAAATTAGGTATCGGTAACTTGCAGTGCTGAAGTAATATAACATTGTTTATAAATATTTGTCTTACTGTGAGCAAACGTAAATTCTTATATAATAGATGCGTTGGATATCTAAATTTCTTGAAGCTCATTACTTTTAAAATTGCTCGCTGAGCTCTTTCGAGTCTTAACATCGTGGTTTTTGATGCGCCTCCCCAAACAGTGATGCAATATGATAAAACTGATTGACATAAAGAAAAATAAATAGTTCTAAGTAGTTTGAGGTCACAAATATTGCGAATATTTTTAAATACATGGATCATTTTCCTAGCCCGAGTTATTACGGCGCCTGTCAGGGTTCAAACCCACAACCAACGCGCGGTCGTTACTATTGGAATCTTTAACTGACTGCCCTGCATTTCTAGACCCGTCTTCCCCTCCTCCTCATTTTAAGTGGGGCCAGGTAATGCAGGGCACCTGTTCTGGTACGGTAATATGAATTTCTAATGGGATGACTCAATAACACTGTTCACTACTGACTTATGAATTCAGGACCTCATACCCGGCAGACGTGTTTGCAACCACCAGATGCTAGAAGCGGTACATCGAGTTCAAATAAAAAAACTTTTTAAGAAAAAAAAAACCGACTTCCAAAAAAACACTACAAAGTGAAAAATAACTTTAATTTCGGAAGTCGGTGTCTTTGGATCTGTATTTTAGTTTTTTGCCACCGACTTCCGAAATTAAAGTTATTTTTCACTTTGTAGTGTTTTTTTGGAAGTCGGTTTTTTTTTTCTTAAAAAGTTTTTATTTCACGCTTTTTAGTGGGTCTGCTTATAATTTATCTAAGTTACAATAGCGATCATCGCCTTTTACAAACAAAATGTTGCTTTTCCCGATGCAGGGAAGTTAATTGTTGAGGAGTTCTCCAGGTCCACCATCAGCTCCATATCACCATTCACATTGTGACGAGCATGAATTGCTTAGCAACCATATTAAAGTAATCAAATCGCAACCCGTGAAATACTTAGATATTATTGAGTAGTTCCGGTGGCCATCTGTGGTCTTCATCATCAGCTCCACTTCACCAAATGGTGCTTTCCGAAAGCAAGTGCACGAGTTACTATAAAAAATACCCAAATCGCTATAGGTGTGCCTATAATATTTGAAGAGTTCCTTCGATTTCTCCAGGATCTCATCATCAAATCCTGACCTGATGTTCTTAGACTAGAAGCTGATAATCCTGGCTGCAGCATCAGGCCAGACTTATGTCAACATTGCATTGAACTAAAAATTTAGTCCTGTTTAAAATGAGCCCAAACACGACTACGGTGCTGTTATTTCAAGGTTTGTACTTTTTCTGATGCTCCTGGCTTCAGCATCAGGTCTCTATGTACTTCGGTGTTCCTCATTAACAGTACGTTTATCCACACATCGAGCCCTTTTCAATGAGCCTAAACACGATATATCTGCTGTTAGTTGTCGAGGAGTTAGGTACTCTGCAGACTATCCTGACTGCAGCATCAGGTCATGACTTGATGATCATGAGACCAAATGTGACAAATGCCCTATCAAACATCAAAACAATTTACTAAAACAGTCCTTGCCTGTTTGAGTAACTTCTTACTGTTAAGGAGTTGTACCTTCCATCATCAGCCCAGCTACCTGAGATGGTGACAACCATACGCAAATAAACAAGATACTTCATAAAATATGCGAAAAACAATAAGTGAGCCTATAAAGTTTGAGGGTTGCCCTCGATTTCTCTAAGATCCCATCATCAGATCCTAACTTGGTGACAATGGGACCACCTCAGAACTATCTACTTTCGAACAAAAAAAGAATTTTGAAAATCCATCGACAATTGGCGGAGTATTCGATGAACAAACATACAAAATAAAAATAATAATGATGATGATAAAAAAAAACATACAAACAGCCGAACATAGTACCTCCTCCTTTTTGTGAAGTCGGTAAAAATGGATTTGTATAGCGTCGTCTATGTCATATAAACAGTCCTCTCTATCAATATCGTATCTATTCGGACCGTATCTCGGCCATGGCGGTATCTCAGCGGAGACTAGCCTTCGGCGCTACTTTTTAACCGACTTCAAAAAAAGGAGGAGGTTATCAATTCGACTGTATTTTTTTTTTTTTTTTTTTTTTTTTTTTTTTTATGTTTGTTACCTCATAACTTGCGACTGGGTGAACCGATTCTCATGATTCTTTTTTTATTTGAAAGCTGGTGCTTCCCGTGTGGTCCCATTGTCACCATTTCAATATCTGATGATGGGATCTTAGAGAAATCGAGGGCAACCCTCAAATTTTATAGGCTCACTTATTGTTTTTCGCATATTTTATGAAGTATCTTGTGTATTTGCGTATGGTTGTCACCATCTCAGGTAGCTGGGCTGATGATGGAAGGTACAACTCCTTAACAGTAAGAAGTTACTCGAACAGGAAAGGACTGTTTTAGTAAATTGTTTTGATGTTTGATAGGGCATTTGCCACATTTGGTCTCAGTCATGATCTGATGCTGCAGTCAGGATAGTCTGCAGAGTACCTAACTCCTCGACAACTAACAGCAGATATATCGTGTTTAGGCTCATTGAAAAGGGCTCGATGTGTGGATAAACGTACTGTTAATGAGGAACACCGAAGTACCTAAAGACCTGATGCTGAAGCCAGGAGCATCAGAAAAAGTACCAACCTTGAAATTACAGCACCGTAGTCGTGTTTGGGCTCATTTTAAACAGGACTAAATTTTAAGTTCAATGTAATGTTGACATAAGTCTGGCCTGATGCTGCAGCCAGGATTATCAGCATCTAGTCTAAAAGCATCAGGTCAAGATTTGATGATGGGATCCTGGAGAAATCGAAGGAACTCTTCAAATATTATAGGCACACCTATAGCGATTTGGGTATTTTTTATAGTAACTCGTGCATTTGCTCTCGGAAAGCACTATTTGGTGAAGTGGAACTGATGATGAAGACCACAGATGGCCATCGGAAGTACTCAATAATATCTAAGTATTTCACGGGTTGCGATTCTATTACTTTAATATGGTTGCTAAGCAATTTATGCTCGTCACAATGTGAATGGTGATATGGAGCTGATGGTGGACCTGGAGAACTCCTCAACAATTAACTTCCCTGCATCGGGAAAAGCAATATTTTGTTTGTAAAAGGCGTTAATCACTAGGTTATTAGCTTAGATAAATTATAAGCAGACCCACTAAAAAGCGTGAAATAAAAACTTTTTAAGAAAAAAAAAACCGACTTCCAAAAAAACACTACAAAGTGAAAAATAACTTTATTTCGGAAGTCGGTGGCAAAAAACTAAAATACAGATCCAAAGACACCGACTTCCGAAATAAAGTTATTTTTCACTTTGTAGTGTTTTTTTGGAAGTCGGTTTTTTTTTTCTTAAAAAGTTTTTTACCATGTTTGTAAATATGTGAGCACCATGTATCTATCAGATAATTAATTTATATGTCATGGTTTCGTTTTTAATTATTTTACCTATTGTGGTATAGTAATTTTATTTTAGGTGCATCGTCCTCACATATTATTATACATAATGAATGTACCCATGCCAAATATTGTAAAACTTTTTAAAAGAGTAACGGTGGAGTTTCTTGCCCATTCTTTTCCATACGAAAACTACCTTTTGGAAGGGGCGACTAGAATCAATTCAATTTTAATGTAATTTTTGACGTTATAAAGTGCCTTTTATGTGCCTATTTGAAATAAATGCTTTGACTTTGCGCGGGAGATATTATAGTGCAGGCGTGTGTGCGCAGGCACAGATGCACACTCTCTTCCCTTGCTCTCATAGTCCTCAGACACGGCAGCCCTCACGCGCAGGACAGGCGGCGCCGCGTGCGCGAGGCAGTGGGCTATCTCACAACCAACTTCCAAACTCCGGGCTGTTACTTAGAAATTTCTAATGAAAAAACCCTATACCACATTTTCCGACCTGGGAATCGAAGCTGCGTTAAGGAACTTCATCCCAAAAATCGTGCAAATGAACGTTCCGATTTCTTCGTGCGTTCGTGTTGGTATGCATACTGAAACAGATATCGTTTCAGTTGCATCGAACCTAACACTGATGTTCAGATCTCCGCAGATGCATCCTGGTGTACATCACGCAAGACCCCGCGGAACAGAAGCGCCTGCAGATCCCGTTCGTCCCGCCGCTGTGGCCGGCACACATAGTGAGGGCCCCAATGCCGTGGCACACGCCCATCTTGAAGGCCAAAGAAACGCTGTTCTACCGCTACTACGTCGGCAACCCCGTGCTGTTGGAGCTCAGGAGGATGTGGCACGAGAGGTATGAACTGTTGTTAATCTAAGTTGGTCCACCGTGTACATTTTTTGAAGTGAAAACTTCTTTAGCGGCGTTGTATACTTTTTTTGTAATAGGTAAAAAAATGTAATTTCGCGTATTTACGTGACCGTCAGGACACGTGACGTGTTCGAAAATTCGTAAGACGTATGGAGAGTAGATAGCCGGCGCGGCGTAGGAGAGGAAATATCCCCCTCTCTTTCTACGGCGCGGCGAAAATGTATGCCTGCTGTTTCGTTTAGGCGGCGCAGAGCGCTTGCGTGAATGTCCGTGTGTGTTTATGTTACAGCGTGGCACGCGCATCCATGGATGGTGACAGCTGATGGCTCGACCGTCTGTGTAGTGGCCACACTGCTGTGTATTCGTAAAATTCGTGTATATAAAGTGTTTAAAATATGGAAATTGAACAAAGTGCATCTATTACCTAATGAAAAAAGTGACGAAGAAATAGCGAAAGAAAATTAGTTAATATTCAAGTTCTCACTTCTGCCGGCACTCCCGGAATGCAACCCGTCTTTTTTAATAAGATTTTTGTTTCTCATACATTTGTATGGAACGGCTTTTTTTGATAATATCTCGAGCCCACTGCCGAGCAAAGGCCTCCCCCAATCCTTCCACGTAGAATTAAGAGAAAATACATATTTTCATGACGAAATACGTATTTCGTTTCATGTTGCATTGCGGACAACACGTTTCACCCACCATAAAAGACCGCAACAAATAAAATCATCATCATCATCATCAGCCTATAATGTTCCCACTGCTGGGACACAGGCCTCCTCTCTGTGAGAGGGAGTGGGCCGTAATCCACCACGCGGGCCCAGTGCGGGTTGGTAGATGTCACATGTCTTTGAATTTTTGGTTCTAGGACATGCCGGTTTCCTCACGATGTTTTCCTTCACCGTTTTGAGAGCAGTGGCGATGAAATAATGTACACAAAGTAATGCGCCTGTCTGGGTTTGAACCTACGACCTACAACTCGTAAGTCGCGGCCGATACTACTGGGCCACCACTGCTCCCAAACTGCTGCAAAAAATAAAATGGTAATTTGTAATTAAAATAATCCATATTTTCTTCTTTTCAGATACCAAAACATGTTCATAGTGGACATGAACAAAATGCAAGCTGAGATCCCCTTTCCACAATACACAACCTATTTCTTTGAAAACCTGAGCAAATTCGCCGCGGCCACCAAGAAAGAACTCGAGGAAAACTGGTTGATCGACGTGGCAGACACGATGATCAAGATGAGGCATCACTGGTCCATCTACGTGGCCAAGAAGAAGAGCGAGTCCACCTTCAAAGTGGAGAATTTCTTTAGGTTAGTCAAAGGCTTCAAGTGTTTTTTGCACTTGGACATCGGCTTTCGACGTTTATTGACAAAAAGATGCATATTGTAAAAGTACGCAGTGCTGCACACCCCCACCCTATTTCAAGTTAAACTATTATCAACTTTATTTCGATGACAATTAAGTTGATTTCAGAGTGCCTAGCAGTGTTGAAAAAGTTATAAAAATGTTTGAATTTGTACCGTAAACTGAGCTTTATTGTGTAGGAATTAAAGTTATTTTTCCATTAATTTATATTTGCTTACATTACATGGAAACAGTATAGTCTGATGCTAAGAGATTAATATAAACTCACATAAATGCGAAGCGGATTTACTACAGCTGACATACTATGCTATCGCTCTGACCACTGAACTGTTCTTCGTGCATCATTTAATCCTGTTTCAATCTGACCTCTTTTAATTTTACCATAAGTAACCAAAAAAGAAACCTAATCTGCATTCGGGATTTATTTGCCAAAAATGTAAACATATATATTTATGGAAAAAAACTTTAAATCCTACACAATAAAGTTCACTTTACGCTATAACTTCAAACATTGCTATAACTCAATAGTGTTAGTCACTCTGAAATCAACAAAATTGCCATTAAAATAAAGTTGATATTTCTTAACTTAAAATAATATTAATTTGAAACATAAGTTTGAATAGAGTTTATGTTACAGGTGTATCCGTGCGCTGATGTCGAACCAACTGCGAGACCTCGTCGAGAGGAGCGTCGTCCATTTCGCTGAACATCTCAATTATTATTTTGTAAGTGATTGTTCTGACTAAAATATTACATTGCTCTAGATTATTCCAACTATCAATTCAGAGAATACAACCGACTTAAAAAAAAATACACTACAAAGTGATAAATAACTTTAATTTCGGAAGTCGGTGTCAAAAAACGAAAATGCGGAACCAACGACACCGACTTCCGACATTAAAGTTGTTTATCACTTTGTAGTGTATTTTTTTTTAAGTCGGTTGAATTTTTTTGTAAAAAAGTTTTTCACTTTTTAGTTGTACCTACCCCACACAAATTCAATTAACACTATTGCACTGAAGAATTGAAAACACCACCTAGAAGAATCATCAAAATTCGCATAGAAATGCCGGAGATGCAGTACAGTCACGTCTATAAGTATGTATACACTTGGCTTTATTCAAAGGCGATTTTCTCCTTTATTTTTGAATTAAATTTTATGTTATTACGAAAATAGTATTGTTGCGCGCCACAATTGATGGCGACATTAGCTACCACTAGCGCCATCTAGTATCGAGTAGCAGAACTTATAATTATTCGGGTCCCTTCTAGAAACTTCGATGATAGAACTTTCCAGAACTATCGACGTCTGGTCCGTCGGGTTCGGTATGTACTCGAACATTCTAGATGTTTCTACAGTAGAAGGTTCTGGAACTATCCGAGGCCTATATAAGGCCGGTGTGCCTGCGAGCCGGCATTCAGTGTTGGATAAGCGATACAAGCGAAAACATCGAAGCGATCTTCAAGTGCGACTTTCAAGTGATCTTGTAGTGCGATTGTGTTTTATTGTTAGTGTGTTAAAGTTGTAATTGCTGTTTTTAATTAAAGTGTCTATTTTTGGTTTTTAAATCGGCAGTTTTTATTGTCACGAACCCCAAGCTCGTAACAATTGGTGTCAGAAGAAAGGATTTAAAATCATGCCGATTCTACCGAAGGACGACACGGAGGGTATCCGTACCCGGAGTCAACGCCAGCAAGAGACGGACCAGAGGCGATTCGGTGGAGCAACGCCACAGACGTCGGAGGGCCAACTACCGATCACGGAAGCCGGACCGTCCACAGCTGCTCCAGCATCATCAGCACCAGATTTTGCTGCTCTAATGATGATGCTGCAGGAGCAGGCTCGCCGACAGGAGGAACAGGCTCGTCGGTTGGAAGAACAGCTCCAGCGAGACAAGGAGGAACAGGCCCGCCGTCAAGAGGAACAGGCCCGCCGTCAAGAGGAACAGGCCCGCCGACAGGAGGAACAGGCTCGTCGGTTGGAAGAACAGCTCCAGCAAGATAAGGAGGAACAGGCCCGCCGTCAGCACGAGCAGTCCCGCCGACAGGAGGAGCAGATGCTCCTTCTGAAGGAACTTCACGCTACTTTCGGGAAAGACATAAAAGAGGTGAAGGATAAGGTTGCTCAACACGACAACCGCCTGTTGGAAGCTGAAACCCGAATCGACCAAGTGAATAATCGGGTTGACACCGTGATGGCTGACGTGAAGAAAACCGTAATGGCTGACGTGAAGAAAACGCTGGATTACCTTAAACTTGAGGATGGAATCGCAGCCCCCGTAGCTACAACACCTTCGCTACGGGGATTCAAAGTGCCACCGTTCGACGGAACTTCTTCCTGGTCGGCCTACAAAATTCAGTTTGAGGCTGTCATGAAGGCGAACGGGTGGAATAAAAATCTGGCCATGACTGCCCTCACCCTAGGCCTGCGCGACCAGGCCTTAACTGTGCTGGAAGCTCTTGCAAAAGAAGTGACTTACGAGCAGCTCCTTGAGGCATTGGAGGCTCGGTATGGCGACGCTCACCTGGAACACGTGTTTCGTGCGCAGCTCAAGGATCGCGTGCAACGCAATAATGAAAACCTGCAGCAGTGGGCCCTTGAAGTTGAGAAGCTGGTTCGGAAAGCATACCAGTCTGTACCTGCGCTTATTGATGGGAACCTGGTACAGGTATTTATCGACGGCATCCGTGACCTTGAAGTTAGAGCTGCTGTGAGGCTCGGTCACCACGGAACCCTTAAGGACGCCTTGGCCCATGCACTGGAGGTGGAAGCTGTGCGGCAGGATCATCGTTCCCATCGCGTCAGGGAGGTTGCAGCGGCTACAGTTCGCGACCGCAACAAAGGATACGGCCCTAGGTGCTATGGCTGTGGGGAAAGGGGCCACCTTCGATCTAGTTGCCCTAAGCGAACTGAAGAAAGAGAAGACCGAGCTCCAGAGCGTAGTGCGGCTAATAGCACCGCCCAGCACCAGCAGCAGGGAAACGAGTAATAGCCAGGACTGCGGGGCGGGTGCTGGCTGATGCTCAAAGAGCCCCAAGGATTTCGATCACTCAAACCCATGACGGGAACAGCTTAATCATCAAGGGCGAGGTCAACGGAACGCCGTGTAAGCTGACCATAGATACTGGAGCCTCTCGTACGGTCGTCAGTTCCCAACTTATAAGTCGGTTCCTTGGGGACTCCGCATACAACCGAGAACGCATTAATTTGGTAACAGCCACCGGTCAGCGCATACCCGTCCATGGAGAGAAGAAGATGGAGTTGAAGCTAGGCAACAGAATCTACCTGCATAATGTCATCGTGGCTGATATAATGGACGATTGCATCTTGGGCCTTGACTTTATGAGGAAGAATTATTGCGAGATTGATGTCAAGCAAGGTGTTTTGAAATGTGGACAAGAGGAACTTTTTATGGAAGGGGCATTACCAGGGAATGTGTACAGTCTTAAAAAGATTGTTCTTCCGCCGAGATCAGAAACGATTGTGCCGGTTAGTCTTCCTCGGAATCCTGGGCAAACTAATCGTTGTGTACTCGTGGAAAGGGTAGACAATGACCTTCCATGGAAAGTGGCACGAACTTTGGTCAGAGCCACCGACATCTCAGGGGTACGTGTGCTGAACCTTTGTGATCAGGAACAGATTATAGAAAAAGGCACACTTGTTGGTACTTGCGAGGAAGTGGATTGGTTGCGACGATGCCAATATCTATCGACTGGGACCCTCAGCAAGGATGTACAAACGAAAGTGTCCACACTTTTAGAAGACTGCCGCAGCGCTCTGTCCCAAAATGAAATGGTCAAGGCGAAGAAGATGATACTCAAGTACGCCGATGTTTTCTCGTCAAACGATGCTGACATCGGGAAGACTGGCTTAGTTCAACACAAAATAAACACAGGAGAAGAGTTGCCTATCCGTCAGCGGCCAAGGAGATTGCCGGTAGCACGTGAAAAGGAAGTGGAAACCATGATTGAAGGAATGGTGAAGGACGGTGTTATTGAACCTTCATCTAGTCCATGGTGTTCACCTGTAGTGCTGGTAAGGAAGAAGGACGGCAGCATGCGGTTTTGTGTTGACTATCGTCGTCTGAACGACGTTACGAAGAAGGACAGCTATCCTTTGCCAAGAATTGATGACACGCTGGACATGCTTACTGGAGTAAAGTGGTTTAGCACTCTAGACCTGAAAAGTGGCTACTGGCAAGTTGAAATCGATCCCAAGGACAAGGAGAAAACTGCGTTCTCGACAGGAAAGGGTCTTTGGCAATTTAAAGTTATGCCGTTTGGATTGTGCAATGCTCCGGCAACGTTTGAAAGGTTGATGGAACTTGTACTTACCGGGCTAATTGGCGATGCCTGTCTGGTCTACTTGGATGACATTATCATCGTAGGCCGCACGTTTGAAGAACATCTTCAAAACCTGGAGCGCGTGCTCATGAAGATCCAGAGTGCCAACCTCAAGTTAAGTCCGAAGAAGTGTTCACTATTCAAACGACAAGTTAGCTTTTTGGGGTATGTAGTGTCGGAAGAAGGTATCCGCACGGATCCTGAGAAAATCACCGCTGTCAAGGATTGGCCAGTCCCAAAAGACAAGACGCAGGTCAGGGCATTTTTGGGTTTGTGCTCTTATTATCGGCGATTTGTTAAGAACTTTGCGGATATAGCCAAACCCCTGCACAAGCTAACCGAGGAGAAGCGACATTTCTGCTGGGATGAAAGTTGCAATATCGCATTCCAGGAGTTAAAGGACCGACTGTGCAAAACACCTATTTTGGGGTACCCTGATGCAGGCAAGGAATTTATAGTTGACACAGACGCAAGTGACATAGGACTTGGTGGTGTATTGTCTCAACGGAATGGTGATCAAGAGGTTGTAATAGCGTACTTCAGTAAGTCGTTGTCAAAGCCGGAAAGGAACTATTGTGTCACGAGACGGGAATTGCTTGCTGTGGTAAAGTCATTGCAGCATTTTAGCAAATATCTTCTGGGGCGGAAATTCCACTTACGAACTGACCATGCTGCACTGAAATGGCTATTGCAGTTCAAAAATCCAGAAGGACAAGTTGCGAGATGGATTGAATTACTGCAGGAATACGACTTCGAGGTCGAACATCGCAGCGGAAAATCTCATGGCAACGCAGATGCATTGTCAAGAAGACCTTGCCCTGAAGACTGCAAGCATTGTACTAGGCAAGAAAGTAAAGAAGTCGTACCTGTGAGGATGCTCAAGACAGACCTCAGCAACGAGTGGAAGGAAAGCCTACAACATGCACAGCAGGAAGATTCCGACCTCAAGCCGATTCTCGAGTGGATGAAGGCCAGCACACCGAAGCCCACGTGGAGCGACGTCTCAGCGATGAGTTCGATCACAAAAAGCTATTGGGCCCAATGGGACAGCTTGGTGATTCAGGAAGGAGTCCTGTGCCGTAAATGGGAAAATGCTCGAGGAGACAGCTGTCACTTTCAAATGGTTGTCCCTAAAGCTAAAGTACCGGATGTTCTTCAGCTGTACCATAATGGTTGTTCAGGAGGCCATTTGGGAGTTAAACGGACCCTACTGAAGATACGAGAACGGTTTTACTGGGTCCACTGTCGTGACGATGTCGAGGACTGGTGTCGCAAATGTACAAGTTGTGCGGCTGTAAAGGGACCTCAGACGCGTAGTAGAGGTGCATTGAAATTGTACAATGTCGGTGCACCATGGGAGAGGATAGCCCTAGATGTTGCGGGACCATTCCCGGAAAGTGAAAGTGGTAACAAGTATTTCATGGTTGTAATGGATTACTTCACTAAGTGGCCGGAAGTCTTCGCCATTCCAAATCAAGAAGCTTCAACAGTTGCAGATAAACTGGTTCATGAAGTCTTCTGCCGTTTTGGAGTACCCTTGGAGATTCACAGCGATCAGGGAAGGAATTTTGAGTCCCAAATATTCCAGGAAACTTGCCGAGTAATGGGTACACATAAAACGAGAACAACTTCTTACCACCCACAATCGGATGGAATGGTGGAACGATTTAATCAGACATTGGAGAGATACCTGGCAAAAGTTGTGGAAAATCGGCAAAGAGATTGGGACAAGCACATACAACCGTTTTTGTTGTCATATCGAAGTGCTGTTCACGAAAGTACATCGGTGACACCAGCTTTCGCAAACTTTGGAAGAGAATTACGGCTGCCTGCAGACCTGATCACCGGAATACCGCCTGATGCCCCACGCAGTATAACCGATTATGCGAATGACTTGCGGAACAAAATGAATGACATCAATGAGCACGTCAGACAATCGGGCCAGCAAATGTCTGAGAAGATGAAAACCCGTTATGACCGCAAAATGAACAATAAAGGGTTCGACGAAGGATCACTAGTGTGGTTGCACAATCCAGTCCGCAGCAAAGGGAAATCTCCTAAGCTTCAAGCTAAATGGGACGGACCGTACCGGATTGTGACAAAGATCAATGACGTAACCTACCGGATACAGAAAGGTGCAAGAGGTACTCCTAAGATCGTCCATGTGGATCGACTGGCGCGTTATTATGGGGCCAATAATGCTCGGGACGAGCATGTCTTAGGAGGGGGCAGTGTTGCGCGCCACAATTGATGGCGACATTAGCTACCACTAGCGCCATCTAGTATCGAGTAGCAGAACTTATAATTATTCGGGTCCCTTCTAGAAACTTCGATGATAGAACTTTCCAGAACTATCGACGTCTGGTCCGTCGGGTTCGGTATGTACTCGAACATTCTAGATGTTTCTACAGTAGAAGGTTCTGGAACTATCCGAGGCCTATATAAGGCCGGTGTGCCTGCGAGCCGGCATTCAGTGTTGGATAAGCGATACAAGCGAAAACATCGAAGCGATCTTCAAGTGCGACTTTCAAGTGATCTTGTAGTGCGATTGTGTTTTATTGTTAGTGTGTTAAAGTTGTAATTGCTGTTTTTAATTAAAGTGTCTATTTTTGGTTTTTAAATCGGCAGTTTTTATTGTCACGAACCCCAAGCTCGTAACAGTATTTTCAAACCCATAGGTTTATGTTAAGTGTCGTATTTCAACGTTGCATTCGTTATTTCACGAAAAAATCGCAATTAAAAATTGCCAAGTGTATACATACTTTTAGACGTGACTGTACATTTATGCATATAACTTCGTACATATGAATAATTACCTAATGTATTATATACTAAAACCTTCCTGAAAGTATGCAGATTACATTAGTAGAAGAATTATCAACACATACATACATACGGGTTGAATACAGAACCTCCTTTTTTAAAGTCGGTTAAAAAAGGTGTTATTTAATGTCTTAACGTTAAATGTGAAGTTTATTTTCATTTGTATCTTTTACGAAGACTGTCTGACGCGAATGCTAAGCACGGGTTTCTGGGTTCGATGAGGTTCAACAAAGTTTTATTGGATTTTCCATTAGAACTTTCTCAGTACTTGTAGCAGCCAGGATAGACGGATTTGAGCCCAGTTGATGACAATAGCCTCTTGTGTATAATACAAGAAATACAAGCCAAGTTGTCATACTCAATATACAGGAAGATTTTTTGATCACCATCCAAATTTTAACAGGCTGTACTACCCATGAATATGAACAACTTTCACTATAGGACCAACTATAAAACACGAAAAAAAAAATCTGCTGTTTCATACATTTTGGTCAAGTAGGTTTTGAGCTTTTGTATTAAACAGCTGATTTTTTTTCTTGATTTCAGAGTTGGTCCCATAGTGAAAGTTGTTTATATTCATGGGTAGAACATAATGTAAGAATTTGGATAGTGATAAAAAAATCTTCCTGTATTTATTGCTTCCACAATGAGAACTTAGTTGGTAGGTTTTGCGAGGATTTGATCATCGTGGACCCTGTCGGGAACAGCAAAAGTAGGAGAGAGGGAGAGGACTTTAATTCGACTAATTAGTTGGTATAATGTATTATTATCATTGAAGTAAATAATCTAAACTAAATAAACTTGGTCTTTGACTAACATCCAGAAGTCCAAACTCAAGGTCTGCCAACGAGCAATGGAGCGCAGTATACTAGGCGTTAAATTAACGGATCGTGTTCGAAACACAATACTGCGCTCCAAAACAAAGATAGCTGACGTGGCTGAAAAGGCTGCTCAACTTAAATGGGACTGGGCAGGACATGTCTGCCGCATGCCGGACACACTGTGGGCCCAAATAGCGCAGAATTGGTGCCCTGAGACAGTGAGGCGGGGTCGCGGCAGGCCACGTAGGAGATGGCGGGACGAGATGGATAGGTTCCGGCAAAACTGGAGGGAGGACGCGCGGGCTTGCGAAAAATGGAAGGAGTGGAGGGAGGCCTTTGCCCAGGAGTCGGACAGCGCAGGCTAGACAAAAAAAAAAAAAAAAATTAAAACGAGAGAAAAGATTTGATTTTTTTGCATGTTTGTTTGTTACGCTTTCACGCTAAAACGGCTGGACGGATTCGGATAAAACTTGGCATATTGGTAAACCATTGGCCAGAAGAATTGCCAAACATAAGTGGCAGTGGGCAGGGCATATTGCTCGCAGAACAGATGGCCGATGGGACCCAAAAGGTTTTGAAATGGTGACCACGTTGCGGAAAACGTAGCGTTGAAAGGCTTCCCACAATGTGGACCGACGACCTTGTGAAGGCCGAGGAATCCGCTGGATGCGGGAAGCACAAAACCGGACGAACCGGACGAAGTGGAGGTGCTTGGGGGAGGCCTGTGTCAAGCAGTGGACGTCTTACGGCTGAAATGATGGTAAACCATGATCTGGATTAGGACGTAGGATACTTTTGCATCCCGATATTCCCACGGGATCGAGACTTATGCGGGGAAGCCGTCGGGCGCAGCTAGTCTATATACAGGGTTATTTGAAAAACACCAACAACCTCTTAAGAGGTCATTGTACTCATCATTATGAACAACTTTTACTATGGGACCAAACCTGAAAGCGCGAAAAAAAAATCAGCTGTTCCATACATTTTGACGAGTTCTACGAACATAAATGTAGGGAACAGCTGATTTTTTTTCGCGATTTCAGGTTTGGTCCCATAGTAAAAGTTGTTTATAATGATGAGTACAATGACCTCTTAAGAGGTTGTTGGTGTTTTTCAAATAACCCTGTATATAAAAATGAAACCCGTTTTCCGTTGTCACGACATAACATGAAAACGGCTGGACCGATTTCGATGAAATTTGGTATAGAGATAGTTTGAGTCCCGGGAAAGGACATAGGATAGTTTTTATCCCGATATTCCCACGGGACCGACATTTACGCGGGTGAAACCGCGGGGCGCAGCTAGTTATTTTATAAAAATTGGTCATTTGGATGTTCATTGATACGCCATTTAGAGAATAGAAATTGTTTCAGTTTATTTATGAATGTCTTTCAGGAAGGTAACAATTATCAGGGTCCGTACCGCGACTACACGTTCATCAAGCGGCCGATTCTGCGCATACAAGTGATCGCACACCCCGGTTCCAACAACATCACCTTCGAGCCAGCTCTCGAGAACCTCAAGGTCTTCGTCGTCAAGTGCTTCCAGGCCATCATCAACGTGTCCAAGGCGCTGCCTGCTGTCGATAAGATTATGTATCCAAGTAAGTATGCTATCTAGTAGCTAACGTGGGAAGAAGACGTGAGTCTCTGTGTGTAAATCTTCAATGAGTAATCCAAACAGAGAAATTCTACCATGTGGTAAAAACTAATAACCATTGCACCATTCCATACAATTACCATACCCCACTTGCTGGAGAGTCCTAAGTGTCCGTTCACCTGCACTTTAGATGACCTTAAAGGTCATAGCACACGTATCAAACCGGAAAAGGATCTGCACCTTATCGACTCGAGCCGTTCAGTATTCTTTGTATGAAACTCCCTACTGCAACGCACACTAATCGGAATCGTAACGTAATCGCCTCGCCTCGGGGCAAGCTCACAAACCGCGGTGCGATGCGTCATGGCTCGTCGTCCCCGCGTTTACGGCTTGTCGTCCCCGCGCTTACGTCTCTCCGTACCCGAGCTTACGTCTCTTCGTCCACCCTTGCCCCTCTCTCCCTCCGGCCTGCTTGCTGCACCATCAACCAGCGGTCGGCGAGCCGTAAGCGCGGCGTCGCCTAGCCGTAGCCGAGTCGACGTATCGGAGCTTCTGATCCGCTTTGGTTACGTGCTTACGTTAGTTTGACGCCTGTTTGACGGCGAGGCGAAAGTCGATACGGTGCCGATCCCTTTCCGATTTGATACGTGTGCTGTGACCTTAAGAAAGCCACTGAAGACACAATCAACGTAGCCATCGACAGGGCTCAAACTATATACATATATTAAAAAAAAAACAACGCAGTACTATCGACACGAAAAGTAGAAGAACCGTTTTGCGTGACAAGGATAGAAAAATAACTTGTGAAGCGTGTAAAGCTTTGGTCTCCTTGATAAGCGGTTCCGCCATATAAAACGGCCGAAATGAAAATCTGTCATGTTCACCAGTGTTTGACATTAAGGTGTCAAAAACGCTTTTTGTATTTGGATTTTGGACAGCTGTTATTGTGTGACCGTTCACCGCTATCTTAGAAATCCAAAGGTTTACTTCTCCATAAATATCCACCGATTTTATTTTTACAAGCTTCTTATTCATTTGTTTCCGGTTCCTCTGTTTTTTCTGCAACCTTTTAAAAATACGAATAGATTCTATTTATTTGATATTTTTGATAGTATTGGTCAAATACTCAATACTATGTTTGTTTGTGTGGCCAGCCTCAAACAGGCCGCAACCGTTCCTGATGGCGGTGCACTCCGAAGAGCGTTACATGATAGACGCCATCCAGGAGACGCTGCATCACGTGTCCATGAACAAGCCAGGACCAAAAAGCTTCCTCAGCAGCTACAAGGAGTACTTTTACATCCTCAACGGAGAAGCCAAGGAGGACCTGCTGATGTTCATGAAGACAGAGCCGCCGCCATTTTTAAAGGTAACTTAAATCTTGGGTGATCAGATCATCTGCCTAGCCTTTTCCCAAATAATTTGGGGTCGGCTTCCAGTCGAATCGGATGCAGCTGAATACCAGTATTTTACATGGTGCGACTGCCTATCTATAGAGGTATGAGGAATAGGGTGTAAAGTTCAATTATACTTCATAGAAAAGAGAGGATCCTCCGACCAGACGAGTGTTGTTTCTGGCGGGCAACTGCCCGATGATTCATGTCGGGCCGTTGTATCTATGCTAGTTGCGCGGTAAACTCTGTTTGTGAGATGTAGGATTTTTCGTGACGTCAGTATGACGCGTTGTTCGCATGTGACGTTGTAGATACCGCTATATCTGTTTTCTCTACCCAGTTAGTGGGTAATACGAAACCCCTTTTAAGACTGGTTGATACACTTTCGGGTTTCTGACGACCCGTAACGACTGTCATTGGTCCATGAATGACAACCGAGACCAATGGCGTAACGTGCTTTCCGAGGTACAGAGGGGCCTCGGTATGTCAAGATTTTTTCACACGGACGAAGTCGCGGGCAGAAGCTAGTAGTAATATAATGCTGCTTTCACACGGGCAACTAAAATAGAGCAATTCTTGGCAGTTTTTATTAATATATAATATCGGATTGCCCTAAATACCTTGTTATGTCTCCGACACATAAAGGCAGATACAGACATTGCGAGGCTGTACGTAGCACCACGAATATGAACGTCCACACATTGCGAAGCATGCGATGAGCGTCGTGCGCGCGCATGCCTCGCAATGTCTGTGTCCGCCATTACAAGCATTGCGCAATTAATAGCTCGTGTATTCGCATCTTATAACACAAATCACCAGGCTACTACCTACTGAGACTAATAGCAGAATCCTGAACTTGCCTAACCCCACGCTCGACATTCACTGCATTCACTAAACCTATCAGCCAGTCTACATTTACTCTCGGGGAGGTTGGACCCGCGAGGAACAGCGGGTCGGGGGAGCGGTGAATGCTTATGCGAATCCCTTACCCCCGGCCACAGGTAGAGGTGGAACACCGCGGTGGGTTTAGTCGGTAAGGGTCCGGCATGCCCCTCTGTCACCCCCACGGTAGAGGAAGTTCATGAGGATTTCTAACGCGAGAAAAAAAAAAGTCTACATTTACTCAACTTTTCTCGACCCCAGGACTACTCAGAACGCATATACATGTACGAGGCACTCCGCGACGAGATCGCCTTCCTTCGGCGAGATATACCCCTGAACATGATCATGTTGGACTGCGGGCCCATCAACGATACTCTCTGGGAGATCGTCAACGGTCTGCGCCAGCACATCGTCGACCACTTCATAGCGCTTAATAGGAAGTGGAACAGAGGGTAAGTAGACATCATTCTTAGATTAGTATTAACATACAGTTTATCCATTCGACTCACTCACACACGCACGAAATCTAAGAATTGCATAATCATCAACCTATAATGTTCCCACTGCTGGGACACAGGCGTCCTGTCAGTGAGAGGCAGTGGGCCGTAATCCACCACGCGGGCCCAGTGCGAGTTGGTAGATGTCACATGTCTTTGAATCTTAGGTTCTAGAACATGCCGGTTTCCTCACGATGTTTTCCTGCACCGTTTCGAGAGCAGTGGTGATGAAGTAATTTACACAAAGTAAATTGCCTACTTGGTTTGGTACAACTCGTAAGTCGCGGCCGTTACCACTGGGTCACCACTGCTCTCCAATATGTGTATTTTTGATGAAGTACTTTCACATGTAATAATTTCCTAACTCTACGCGGGCACAGCCGCGAGCTAAACCTAATTTATTATATCCATTTTGAAATCGCAGCTAGGACCTTACGTTCTACATTCATATTGCCCTCATACCTTGCACCTTTGTCCAGCATCTGCAACACGTACGAGGCGATGGCCGCCCGAGCCTCCGAGAGCCCGGAGACCACGGCGCAGCTGGTGGAGCTGATCAACTACATCCAGGAGTGTCGCGACTGCGCCATGTTCAACCTGCGGGAGAGTTCGCGCACCACTGCCGAATATGTGCTGTTCCTGATGGAGCATGCGCATCTACATTGTGAGTTTTTTTTTGGTTAGCCTGTACTTTCCCACTATTGGGCAAAGGCCTCCCCTAAATCCTTCCAGGAACTCTCATCTCGCGCACGATGACCGCTGAGCAAACGGTGTCCACACAGTGGCTGCCTGAACGTGAACAGCACCGAGGCCGGCCCAGGGATGGGTAGCGAGACGACCTGCACGCGTACCGCGGGGGCTGGTTTGAGGTGGCGCGGGAAGAGTTCCTGGAAATAAATATAAAATGTTATATTTTATTCACGTCGGGGTCACCAGTATACAGGTATAAGGAACAAGGTGTAAAGTCTTGTGTAAAGGTCATCCTCTATAGAAAAGCGAGGAACCCCCGACCAGACGGGCAGTGGTGGCCCAGTGGTAACTGCCGCGACTTACGAGTTGCAGGTCGCAGGTTCGGACCCAGACAGGTGCTTTACTTGGTGTAAATAATTTCATTACCACTGCTCTCAAAACGGTGAAGGAAAACATCGTGAGGAAACCGGCATGTCCTAGAACTATGAATTCGAAGACATGTGACATCTACCAACCCGCACTGGGCCCGCGTGGTGCATTATGCTTCACTCCCTCTCACAGAGAGGAGGCCTGTGTCCCAGCAGTCGGAACATTATAGGCTGATTATGTAATCCTGAATTTATTATAATTATTCTTGATCGAAGATCAGCGCTGCTCTTCTCCCGGTATGCACTGGTTCGTATGAAGAATAAAGCATATTTAATTATATATTCCGTTTTCAAATTCCAGTTGAAGACATAAACTTAAACACCCGAGTGTTCGTCTGGCCACTAGACATGGATGAAACCATAGACCTGACGTTAAAAACCCTCAATACCAAGAAGCTTATGGCGGAAGACAAGCTGAGGAGTAGGAAGGCGATCTTCGAGGATAATTTGAAGAAGCATGAGAAAGATCTGGAGTTGTTCCGGAGGTTTGATCCGCCGTTGCTCAACCTCGATCTACTGAGGGATGTGGTGACCAGAGTGGATAAGATATTTACGAATTTGGTGGTAAGTTGACTTGTGTTACCGTATCATTAAGAGAGCTCGCACAATACGCAATATTTGTTGCAGGAGTTCCGACCAAGATGCTACCGTTCTTTATCTGTTCTGTGTACCGCTCATACTAAAGTACAGTCGTCCCCAATAATTTATTTATTTGCTCTCATGTACATCACACATTTTACAAAATAATTACTGTTGGTTTTTGTACATGAACCCTGTCAGGGCGCTGCAAAATATTAAAAAAAATAAGATGTATACACGAACAAGGAACCATTTTATTGTCAATAAACTTTGTTCCATAACATTGTATCCACCTTATAGGTGCAAAGTGAAAGTCATCATCTGCCTAACCTTTTCCCAACCATTTTGACCACCAAAATCCTCCCCTGTAAAATTAACTACCCCTTTTCACCTCGTTAGGGGTAGATTTTCGAAAAATCCTTCCTTATTCCTTGTCAACATTATAAACCTCTGGGCAAAATTTCAGATTTCTAAGTCCAAGGGTTTGGGCTGTGTGTTGATGAGTCAGTCAGAACTTTTTATTTATGTAGATAGATAGATGACACACGGACCAACCGCGCCAAGCGAAGCTTAACCGGATCGTTCATATTTGTTTGTAACCGTACCTAAATAAAACTTATTTCTTTCTGTCATCAATAGGCTGACAAACACGAAGCCGAGGCTATCATCAACGAGGAGACATTGCTGGAGCAGGAGGTGTCAGTGTACTTCAGTCTGCAGACCATGTTGACTAGCATTGAGCCCTTCCACAAGCTGTGGCACACTGCGTACGACTTCTACGCGGGATATGAGAAGTGGTGAGCTGTTTATACATCACACTAATATTATAAAGGCGAAAGTTTGTGAGTGTGTGTGTGTGTGTTTATATGTTTGTTACTTCTTCACGCTCAAACGGCTGGACCAATTTTAGTAGCTGACACCTTGGATTAACATATAGGCTACTTTTTATCCCGATATTCCCACGGGATCGACATTTACGCGGGTGAAACCGCGGGGCGCAGCTAGTTATAATCTAAATGTAAGGCTTACAACGCTAACTTCCAAACTCCGGGCTGTTACTAAGAAATTCCCAATGAAATAACACTTTGCTCGACCCGGGAATCGAACCCACGCTCAACAGTCGCGCTTGCAACCACGAGAACAACGGGGCCCTCCACCTGATCTCTCTCCGCTCGTGTCGGCTTGTCGCCCCAGAGGACGTTACGGTGCGGGGACGGAGACTGCACCTGCGTGTGCGCACACTCGCCTGCATTGTAATATCTCCCGCGCAGAAAGAAGCCAATCTCATTTGGTCTGGAGGACTATATTTCAATTTTTTAAAACCTATTTTTAAAATTAATAATGATAAAATGAATTTATTTCTCATCACAAATGTTGTTGTGGACAGGAAATGTTTAATCTAAAAAAAAATGTCTTAACTTTTTGAGGGACGGTGCCCGAAAAAGGCATAAAATACCTGGCGGCCAGCCGGTTTGGGAATAGTGATGCGAAATTGATGGGTCTTTTTTTAAATAAAAAAAATTGTCGATTTAGACCTCATTTCTTAAATAAAATTATTTTCAGAGTTGTAAAAACTTGTATAACACAAAGTCGCTAAACGTCATAATGGATGTTGATGCGGTTTTCACCGTCATGAGTTACCGTTCCCTTACTCCGGCAGGTGTATGTATATAATGCATGAATATTTATTTATTTGATTTACACGGCATACAATATTAAACATAACACAGAATGACAGAAGTCTCGATTTTTTGACATGTTACCACATTAGTAATTTGCACCCGTGCGAAGACGCTAGTTATTTATAAATCGATTTTTTCTAGACCATATGCTCTCTTGGAAGAAAATGGGGGAGGCCTTTGCCCAGCAGTACAGGCTAACGAAAAAAAAATATGTTCTCTTGTACGGTCTACCGACGATTCTGGCATTTCCCTCCCTCCCCCCCCCCCCCCCACACACACACACAAGTATAGCAAACAGGTTACAGCTTGTGCAAACGATTTGATTTATCTCATTACTTTTTTGGCATCAACACCATATCAGAAGTGTTAAACATACAGGATAATCTAATTTAGCACCAGAATGCCACTCAAAGCAATATCTACATTATGTTTGTCTCTGTCAGGTACCACGGCCCCTTCCTCGACCTGGACGCGGAGAAGATCTCGGAAGACGTGGAGGCGTGGTGGAAGCTGCTGTACAAGCTGGGCAAGCAGCTGTACGAGTACCCCGGCGCCAAGCGCATCTCCGACATGGTGCGCAACAAGCTGGAGAAGTTCAAGGTGCTGTTGCCGGTGCTGTGTGCCATCTGCAACAAGGTGAGCGGCTGTGTGCTCGGAGGGCTACGCGACAGACTTCCGTGCCCTTTGTTTTCTATAAAAAGTTGCACGACACGCGCGCGAACACAAATCCGCGTGATTGGAAAATGGCCCTAATAAGAAGTTATTTCGGCATGATGTGTGTGGTCATTTAAAAAGCATGGTACACGTTACATTGCGCAAGAAAACCCTTATTTGCCTAGTTCTCATCTAATTGCGAGAAAGTTTGAAATTGACTTATAACACACCACGTTACGCGACATCAATGAAGCTTACTCATTGGCCACATTTTTCATCTCGTTGAGCTATTTTTTTAATATTGGCCAATAAGTAAGCGTGGGATGGCGTCGGGTGTTACAAGTGCGCTGTGGCCTTTATTAAGACATGCTCACTCCTTGCTTCGATCGACCAGTGCGACTGTTACAATTCAGCCACTCCATATCATTTACCTACCCACAAGGCCCCGACAAAATGTTGTTACATAATAGCACACCTCGGACACTCCATACAACGCTCGCAAAATAATTACCTACTACTACTACATTAAAAAATGACGTTTGTATACGTATGAATGTGTGCGTGAGCTACTTGTGTTTGCGAGCGCTCTTGTTAAAGAACTGCGACGGTAACCTCGAAGTGCGGGGTGAGGTGCGGTAACTGATGTTAGTGCGGGGAAGGGAGTGGGCTTTCTGTACGTAGTACTTTAAGTATTCTGTGATAATAGTTAAAAAAAAAAACATTACAGCTTCGATCAGTATTTTTTTTTTTATTAATGTTCAAAAAGTATATCGCAGAGTTTTGTAAGATACTAAAAACCACAGAAGCCTTTGATGGCTTATATATGGCTAGTGAGTTCAGAAAAAATATACATAATATAGGTACTAAAGATTAACAAATTTAGACTGTAAGTTTGTAAGTTTTACATTCAAAGAATATTTTAAGTCTTTACTTATTATATGATATATTAATAGCACAATTAAAGATGGTAGCAAGTGTATCAAACTAAAGTACATAATCATAGTTTTTAATTTGCAGAAAATGCTTTTTTAATAAACATTTTGCTTTTTTAGGGTTACAGAGGTATTTATTTTGTATGTCCGCAGGAAGTTCATTTATTAGTTTTGGTAGTATGTAGGTGTATGTTCTCATACCATATGTATTACAGACTGGAAAAATAGGTTATTATTTTTCTACTATATTTTGTATCGAAGTTGAAAAAAGTGGTTAAGCTACTTGCAAGTAGACCTTATAATGATGTTGATGATATTTTTTAATGTTTAAACTCAAAAGCAGTTTCTTCTAAAACGATGATCATACGTCAGTCTCGTGTCATTTATCAGAAAACTTGTTTCGAATATTAATAATTATCCATTAATAGTTAAATTATTTGAAAAATCCCTTCAAGCCTTGATTTTAAAAAGTGTAAGAGTACCTTGCCTGTTTTTCTTCTACTACGCTTTGGAAAGGGTCGCTTCATCTTTCTAACTGACTTATTCCTTGACAATTCAAAAATGTAATTGGTTTAAGAGGACTACATGACCTAAAGCGCGGTCTTTGTCGGACTGCATAGAAAAGAAAGAGAAGCGCGATGACACAACGGTGGTAATTTATTGCAAAATATGAAGCAATTATCTATTTACGAAAAATCTATTTTTTGGACTAAAAAGTTAAAACAACAGAGCCTTAGTATGTTGCTTGTAGAATAAAATCTGACAAAAAATCATAATGATTGTATGTATATTAGTATGGTTTTTATTGTAAAAAGAAAGTTTTTAGAGGTATCTTCATGATTTTTTTCGATCGTACCAAATACGTTGTATTATGTTTTCAACCCACTATCTACCTAGCATATATCCTGAAGAATATCATATATTTTTTGATTTTGTTTACTGTAGTCGATCATATACTTTTACCCCCTTATTCATAAAACTTATCAAACCTATTTTAGTTAAAATGGGGTTTGTCTCTTTCTTACACACAGAAATGACAACGACAGATAAAGACAAACGTTCTATAAATCTATTTTAGCTAAAATAGAGATAAAATAGGATTATGAATAAGGGGGTTATTGTTTCTAAAACTTGCGCTTTTTGCGTTTAGGTCCTGTAAGCCCCTTAAATGAAATAAATGCTTTTCGTTTGAAATACTGGACTTGACAAAAAGTTTTCCTCTCATTAAGGGTATGCGCGCCCGTCACTGGGCGAAGATCAGTGACTTGATCGGTGCCGAAGTGATCCACACTCCGGAGACGACCCTCGCGGACATGGTGGAGCAGGGCGTGCACGTGTTCGCGTCGCAGCTGGAGGAGATCGAGCAGTACGCCAGCAAGGAGTACGGCCTGGAGAAGGCGCTCAACAAGATGAAGGAGGAGTGGGTTGGCGTCAAGTTCGAGGTCGTGCCTTATAGGTAACTTTTTTTTATGTTACAAAACATCACGGCAGTATTCCCCGAAGGGTTGAGTGGATTAGTGCCTACAACTAAACTAAAAAATAAAATTGCTGAATGAGCCTGCTCTTGATCTCGAACACGCCTGATGGAAAGCGATGGATTAGGTCTATGATGGAACGAGCGTGTTATAGAAGACTACCTTCTGCCCGCGACTTCGTCCGCATGAAATTTCACCCTCCCCCCATTCACCCTCTCAGGGGTGGAATTTCGAAAAACCCTTTCTTAGTGGATACCTACTCTTCACAAAGAACACACCCTCCAAATTTCATGTCTCTAGGACCAGCGGTTTAGGCTGTGCGTTGATATATCAGTCAGTCAGTCAGGATTTTGAATTTTATATGTATAGATGCCTGTTCACCCTTTTCGCCAGTTATGTTTCATATAAAAGGGAGCGAGCCCATTGCCATCGACCGAGACCCAGGACCACACACAACGGTCGACGTGCTTGCGTCCACTGGACCAACGAGGCAGTCCCATGACTGCCATCAGCTTAAAGTTGTTTTCTAGAAAAAAATGCTGGTAGCCTACCTGTTGATAAAAATGGTCTCCAACATCTGCAATATCAGAGGCATGGCAGTTCGTGTTGCCATCTCAAAGATAAGGGATGTAAAAGTTATAACTGACAGCATAAGCATAATCAGCCTTATAATGTTCCCACTGCTAGGACACAGGCCTCCTCTCTGTGAGAGGGAGTGGACCGTACTCATAGAGAATATAACCACTAGAGAGTCTACCTATTCCGATCTATGATAATCACATACTTTTGAATCACTTCGACGCCACACATTCTGACGCGAACTCCGTTCATTAGTATTGAATTTCTGATTTTCATCATCTACTTTTGCTGTTGACTGTACACCACCACTCGGGCCCAGTGCGGGTTGGTCTTCGAATTTTTGGTTCTAGGACCTAGTAGAATTAATATTAAACAACCATTCTCCATGACCCAGGGAAACCGGCGTGGGTATCCTGACTGGTCTGGATGAGATACAGCAACTCCTGGACGACCACATCCTGAAGGCGCAGACCATGCGTGGTTCTCCGTACGTGAAGGCCTTCGAGGCGGAAATGGTCGGATGGGAAGAGAAGCTCATCAGCATGCAGGATATACTGGACCAGTGGCTAATGGTGAGATTATAGGAAGTTCCTGGCAAATATTATTTAGTTTTACTTTCGGTAGGTAGGTAAAATGATTTACTCCTAATTAATGATTACCTACCGAGAGTGAATTTGATCAGAGCGGCAAACGACTAATGATATGACTAACCAATAAAATATGAACGAAAGCAATTTACACTTGAATTCATAATCTCAGTTGATTTATACATAATCAGCCTATAATGTTCCCACTGCTGGGACACAGGCCTCCTCTCAGTGAGAGGGAGTGGGCCTTAATCCACCACGCGGGCCCAGTGCGGGTTGGCAGATGTCACATGTCTTCGAATTTTTGGTTCTAGGACATGCCGGTTTCCTCACGATGTTTTCCTTCACCGTTTTGAGAGCAGTTAATTTATACAGGGAGTTACGGAAAGGGTATACCAATACAAACGGGTTGAAGAGTGTATCTGGTCTAGAATCTCTGTACAAAATTTCAGCTCAAAAGCAGTAACTTTAAAAATGCTTAATATTTTTTTATTTCGATAGTTTATTAAATTGAAATCATAACAAACGTGTCACCGCACTACGAGGGTCATTATCCATTATCTGTAGTGTGTCTGTGCGCCTAGTACACGCACATCACGCCGCCGCGCGCCAGTGCAGCGCCGTGATGTCGAAATAAAAAAATATTAAGCATTTTCAAAGTTAATGCTTTTGAGCTGAAATTTTGTACAGAGATTCTAGACCAGGTACACTCTTCAACCCGTTTGTATTGATATACCCTTTCCGTAACACCCTGTATTCACCACCAATGATTCAACTTAAATAATAATAATTTACGTAAGCGTTATGTGTTCTAAGTTGATTTTTGATTGACTATTTGTAATAAAATAGTCCTAATCTTATAAAATGTATATACAAATCAGTTGTTGTTTGTTAGTCTTGCAAAAAGTCCAAAATGGCTCGACAAATTGTGATGAAACTTTGTTAAGTTGTTGTGTGCGCGCCGGAGAAGTACCTAACAAAAAAAGGCATTGCAATGCATGCTGTCATTAGCTACTTCCAAGTAAAAAAAGACAGGTTGCACTCCGGGAGTGCCGGCAGAAGTGAAAACTTGAATATTAACGTTGAAACAAATCAACTGTTAATTGAATTAATATAACTCATTTTCTTTCGCTAATTCTTCGTCACTTTTTTCATTAATAGATGCACTTTGTTCAATTTCCACATTTTAAACACCTTATATACACGAATTTTACGAATACACAGCAGTGTGGCCACTACACAGACGGTCGAGCCATCAGCTGTCACCATCCATGGATGCGCGTGGCACGCTGTAACATAAACACACACGAACATTCGCGCAAGCGCCCTGCGCCGCCTAAACGAATCAGCAGGCATACATTTTCGCCGCGCCGTAGAAAGAGAGGGGGATACTTTCTTTCCTACGCCGCGCCGGCTGTCTACTCTCCATCCGTCTTACGAATTTTCGATCAGGTCACGTGTCCTGACGCGAGCTTAACATTTTTTACACATTACAAAAAAAAAGTGTACAACGCCGCTAAAGAAGTTTTCACTTCAAAAATAAATGTGGTTACAATGGACTTTGAATTTTGTCATGCATGATATTGAGTGAGTAAGAGCAGTGGTGGCCCAATGGTAACGGACACGACTTATGGGTTTTAGGTCGTAGGCTCGAACCCAGACAGGCACTTTACTTTGTGTAAATTATTTCATCACCATTGCTCTTAAAACGGTGAAAGAAAACATTGTGAGGAAACCGGCATGTCCTAGAACCAAAAATTCGAAGACATGTGACATCCACCAATCCGCACTGGACCCGCGTGGTGGATTACGGCCTACTCCCCCTCACAGAGAGTTGATATTGAGTTTGTTGTTCCAAAATTTGATAATCATCTCTGATTCTGTAATCAAATATACAGACATATTTAGCAGGCGAATTATTAACATTTGAAACCTGGCCGTCTCTAGTGCCAAGCCACGTGGATGTACCTGGAGCCCATCTTCTCGTCCGAGGACATCATGCGGCAGATGCCCACGGAGGCGCGGAACTTCCGCGACGTGGACAAGGAGTGGCGCGACATCATGGCGGCCACCAGCAAGCAGCCCATGGTGCTGCAGGCCACGGCCTACCCGGGCCTGCTGCGGTCGCTCAAGTACAACAACGGGCTGCTCGAGGACATCCAGCGCGGCCTCAACGACTACTTGGAAGTCAAGCGACTGTTCTTCCCCAGGTTACACATTTCATTTTTATTACCAACAAAATATGTATATTTGACACAAGTTGCAGCATGCAAGGAAGCATGCATCATATAAGCGAGCATGCAACATGCAGCAGGCATGATTTCTGTCACGGCTCCGGCGGTCCCACGCGAACTTATCGTCGTCGATGGTTGTAACGCTGACCACCTCCGCCTTAGCTCGCGGGCCGCCTCGCCCCTCCGCCTCAGCTCGCGGGCCGCCTCGCCCTTCCGCCTTAGGTCGCGGGCCGCCTCGCCCCTCCGCCTTAGCTCGCGGGCCGCATCGCCCCTCCGCCTTAGCTCGCGGGCCGCCTCGCCCCTCCGCCTTAGCTCGCGGGCCGCCTCGCCCTTCCGCCTTAGCTCGCGGGCCGCCTCGCCCCTCCGCCTTAGCTCGCGGGCCGCCTCGCCCCTCCGCCTTAGCTCGCGGGCCGCCTCGCCCCTCCGCCTTAGCTCGCGGGCCGCATCGCCCCTCCGCCTTAGCTCGCGGGCCGCCTCGCCCCTCCGCCTTAGCTCGCGGGCCGCATCGCCCCTCCGCCTTAGCTCGCGGGCCGCATCGCCCCTCCGCCTTAGCTCGCGGGCCGCATCGCCCCTCCGCCTTAGCTCGCGGGCCGCCTCGCCCCTCCGCCTTAGCTCGCGGGCCGCCTCGCCCTTCCGCCTTAGCTCGCGGGCCGCCTCGCCCCTCCGCCTTAGCTCGCGGGCCGCCTCGCCCCTCCGCCTTAGCTCGCGGGCCGCCTCGCCCCTCCGCCTTAGCTCGCGGGCCGCCTCGCCCCTCCGCCTTAGCTCGCGGGCCGCCTCGCCCCTCCGCCTTAGCTCGCGGGCCGCCTCGCCCCTCCGCCTTAGCTCGCGGGCCGCCTCGCCCCTCCGCCTTAGCTCGCGGGCCGCCTCGCCCCTCCGCCTTAGCTCGCGGGCCGCATCGCCCCTCCGCCTTAGCTCGCGGGCCGCCTCGCCCCTCCGCCTTAGCTCGCGGGCCGCCTCGCCCCTCCGCCTTAGCTCGCGGGCCGCCTCGCCCCTCCGCCTTAGCTCGCGGGCCGCCTCGCCCCTCCGCCTTAGCTCGCGGGCCGCATCGCCCCTCCGCCTTAGCTCGCGGGCCGCCTCGCCCCTCCGCCTTAGCTCGCGGGCCGCCTCGCCCTTCCGCCTTAGCTCGCGGGCCGCCTCGCCCCTCCGCCTTAGCTCGCGGGCCGCCTCGCCCCTCCGCCTTAGCTCGCGGGCCGCCTCGCCCCTCCGCCTTAGCTCGCGGGCCGCATCGCCCCTCCGCCTTAGCTCGCGGGCCGCCTCGCCCCTCCGCCTTAGCTCGCGGGCCGCATCGCCCCTCCGCCTTAGCTCGCGGGCCGCATCGCCCCTCCGCCTTAGCTCGCGGGCCGCCTCGCCCCTCCGCCTTAGCTCGCGGGCCGCCTCGCCCTTCCGCCTTAGCTCGCGGGCCGCCTCGCCCCTCCGCCTTAGCTCGCGGGCCGCCTCGCCCCTCCGCCTTAGCTCGCGGGCCGCCTCGCCCCTCCGCCTTAGCTCGCGGGCCGCCTCGCCCCTCCGCCTTAGCTCGCGGGCCGCCTCGCCCCTCCGCCTTAGCTCGCGGGCCGCCTCGCCCCTCCGCCTTAGCTCGCGGGCCGCCTCGCCCCTCCGCCTTAGCTCGCGGGCCGCCTCGCCCCTCCGCCTTAGCTCGCGGGCCGCATCGCCCCTCCGCCTTAGCTCGCGGGCCGCCTCGCCCCTCCGCCTTAGCTCGCGGGCCGCCTCGCCCTTCCGCCTTAGCTCGCGGGCCGCCTCGCCCCTCCGCCTTAGCTCGCGGGCCGCCTCGCCCCTCCGCCTTAGCTCGCGGGCCGCCTCGCCCCTCCGCCTTAGCTCGCGGGCCGCCTCGCCCCTCCGCCTTAGCTCGCGGGCCGCATCGCCCCTCCGCCTTAGCTCGCGGGCCGCATCGCCCCTCCGCCTTAGCTCGCGGGCCGCATCGCCCCTCCGCCTTAGCTCGCGGGCCGCCTCGCCCCTCCGCCTTAGCTCGCGGGCCGCCTCGCCCCTCCGCCTTAGCTCGCGGGCCGCCTCGCCCCTCCGCCTCAGCTCGCGGGCCGCCTCGCCCCTCCGCCTCAGCTCGCGGGCCGCCTCGCCCCTCCGCCTCAGCTCGCGGGCCGCCTCGCCCCTCCGCCTCAGCTCGCGGGCCGCCTCGCCCCTCCGCCTCAGCTCGCGGGCCGCCTCGCCCCTCCGCCTTAGCTTGCGGGCCGCCTCGCCCCTCCGCCTTAGCTCGCGGGCCGCCTCGCCCCTCCGCCTTAGCTCGCGGGCCGCCTCGCCCCTCCGCCTCAGCTCGCGGGCCGCCTCGCCCCTCCGCCTCAGCTCGCGGGCCGCCTCGCCCCTCCGCCTCAGCTCGCGGGCCGCCTCGCCCCTCCGCCTCAGCTCGCGGGCCGCCTCGCCCCTCCGCCTCAGCTCGCGGGCCGCCTCGCCCCTCCGCCTTAGCTCGCGGGCCGCCTCGCCCCTCCGCCTTAGCTCGCGGGCCGCCTCGCCCCTCCGCCTTAGCTCGCGGGCCGCCTCGCCCCTCCGCCTTAGCTCGCGGGCCGCCTCGCCCCTCCGCCTTAGCTCGCGGGCCGCCTCGCCCCTCCGCCTTAGCTCGCGGGCCGCATCGCCCCTCCGCCTTAGCTCGCGGGCCGCCTCGCCCTTCCGCCTTAGCTCGCGGGCCGCCTCGCCCCTCCGCCTTAGCTCGCGGGCCGCCTCGCCCCTCCGCCTTAGCTCGCGGGCCGCCTCGCCCCTCCGCCTTAGCTCGCGGGCCGCCTCGCCCCTCCGCCTTAGCTCGCGGGCCGCCTCGCCCCTCCGCCTTAGCTCGCGGGCCGCATCGCCCCTCCGCCTTAGCTCGCGGGCCGCCTCGCCCCTTCGCGCCTACGCGGGCTTAAATTACACTCTTAGGTACGATTCACACCAACCGGCTCGCATCGCGCCGGGCCGGGCGGCATTTTACAATGCGGTAAAGAACACTGAAATGTATCAACAGTAATCACAGTTCATATTTGCATGCAACTTACGCATATTTACCTCCGTCGGCATCCCGCGACGCGTCGCGACGTGTCGCAGAATGCATTCGGCTGTCGCGACGGCCGACCGGCCCCGACCAGCTCCGAACGGCGCCGAACTGCGCCGTCGGCATCCAATCGGCTGCCGTCGGGTCCGTTCGGAGCCGGTCGGCCGTGCGTCGTGGAATACGAACGGAGATTACGGTGCAGCAACTATTGAATCATTCAATTTGTGTGCTTCAAGCGCCTGTTTTAAAAATGGATACGGAAGAAAAACGAATTTCTTTAGTTCAGACATATGATTGTCTTTATGACGTTAATTATATACGCTTGGAGTGCGTACGGATTTCAGCGGACGCTGTCGGCTGCCGCGGCACACGTACGGCTATCACGGCAGCCGAACGCATGCCGCGGTAGCGGTACGGCTCCGACGGACGCGTTCGGCTGCCGCGGCATGCGTACGGCTCCATTCCGATGCGGCACGACGCGAGCCGGTTGGTCTGAATCGTACCTTAGGGGTAGGGCAGACAAGACCACGCGGAGTCGGTTTTGCAGCAATTTGTTTCTGTCACTAACTTTTGTAACACGACATATAAATAAATATCGACATTTAGGTCATTCGATACTCTGTACTTCGATATTTAAACCTTTCGATGTCACGTTTATCGATGATTAGATTTTAGATATATTGTACGTAGGTTATCTAACCATTCGACAATATAAACTTGTTATTTTAATTTTCGGTTTTATGGTCGTTCGATATTAAAATTTTCGATGTTTTGAACATTGACATTTTAACCGTAGATATTTTAATTTTCGAAATTCAAATATGTACCCAAGCCGACCCCGACATCTTTGTGAAAAGACGATGATATCCTTAAAACTGATTTATCTGGAGCAGTTTCTAGCCGCCTCTTCTCACTCGACTAATTGGAACTGTTCACCTAGTTTCTGACGTTTATCAAGTCTCCATGTAGGTTTATGTGAAATAAAATATTTTGAATGTGAAGCTGGAACAAGACAGCCCCAAAAATGAAAGCATTTAAGTGCCTGATTCGCAGTGTCCAAATATGCACTATCGAACAAATAAATTCAAAAGCAGACAGAATTTGCATGAAATTATCTGACATACAAGTAAATCGGAATGTATCTAGATATAGTGAAACATACTCGTGACCTTTGAAAACGTCATTTAACCATAGATTCCTTTGACAAACTTATATCAAAATATCTACAGGGTGTTACGGAAAGGGTATATCAATACAAACGGGTTGAAGAGTGTATCTGGTCTAGAATCTCTGTACAAAATTTCAGCTCAAAAGCATTAACTTTGAAAATGCTTAATATTTAGTTTTTATTTCGACATCACGGCGCTGCACTGGCGCGCGGCGGCGTGATGTGCGTGTACTAGGCGCACAGACACACTACAGAATTACAGATAATGGATAATGACCCTCGTAGTGCGGTGACACGTTTGTTATGATTTCAATTTAATAAACTATCGAAATAAAAAAATATTAAGCATTTTCAAAGTTACTGCTTTTGAGCTAAAATTTTGTACAGAGATTCTAGACCAGATACACTCTTCACCCGTTTCTTCGTTTGTATTGATATACCCTTTCCGTAACACTCTGTATAGCCTCTTCTTAACATCAAAAAACAATGTTTTTCTCCAGATTCTTCTTCTTATCTAACGACGAGCTGCTCGAAATCCTCTCCGAGACTAAGGACCCGATGCGCGTTCAGCCTCACCTTAAGAAGTGCTTCGAGGGCATCTACACGTTGGAGTTCAACAACAACAAAGAGATCATCGGCATGGTGTCGTCTGAAGGCGAGATCGTGAAGCTCTCGACCTCTATACAGCCGGCTGATGCCAAGGTAAAGAAAGGCAACTTGCAGTAGGCAGTGGCGTGCATTGCATTTAGGCATATAAGCAGTGCCTACCTCGATACATCGACATAAGCCTGTCAATTACATTTTAGTGTGTGTGCCCCATTAAGAAACTCACAAAATTATCATATCTAACTAAAAACAAAACCTTCATACAAACACGCGCGGCAGTAGGTAGTCGCCGGACGGCCTACTCGGCTCCCGTACTATTCGCACATTGTCATTGGTTTTTACTCGTTCAAGTTAATACGACAAAATTAAAAATACGTACGTCTCCCGCGTAATACCATGACGTGTTCGACCTTCGCAATTTATCACCCTTAAGTAGGCATGCCTACTCAAATAACCACACTTTTGACCTCACTTTTTTCTGATTAGTGACCGCGTTTGCCTAGACTAGACCCGGCCTAGTGCCTACCTATTCTGATAACCAATGCACGCCACTGGCAGCAGGTACAGTGTATACTAAACATAATTTCAATTTCGACACCTTTTTACGCCTAAACCACTGTACGGTTATCAATCAAATTTGACAAGGAGATAGATGCTATCTTAGGGAAGGACATAGACTAATTTTTGTCTATAGGGGTGATATAGGAGTAGAAAGTTTGTATAAGAAACCCAGCGTTTCTTCGGTTAGGGATATGAACATTCAAAATGCTGTTGATAAAAAAAGAAAGACTTTCGTGTTACAACGTTATTTTAAAATCATCCCCAAGGAGGTAAACTATGGAGATGATTTTAAAATTTCTTATGTAATACATACCTGTAGAAATTATTGTGTAGTAGGTACCTGTTTTAAGAGATGTAATGGCCTGAAAATATAGTCATAGTCCGTATCTTGAGTTAACATTTAGGCTTTATTTCATTAAAATTGGTCCACTGGGTCAAAAGTTATTACAATTTATTATCTATCTATCTCTTACCTTTTCACTCCTTAACGGCTGAACGGATACAGTATCAGATATTTGGATGACAGTCATACAGATAGGGCTATGTATAATTTGGGTAAGGATATAGGATAATTTTATCCCGGCAGTATTTTCCCTAGGTATGAAATCCGACATACTCGCGGGCGAAGCCGCGGGCATAAACTAGTATTTCATAAACTAGCCAGGCTAATCAAAAGGTTTTAGGTTGATTTCAATCCGGAATCGATCAAAGGTGTATGCTATATTTGACATTTCTTATCACGTTATTTAAAATAGTTTTCTATGCAAAAGTCTGCTCAGATCCATAGCTTCAAAAGGAACTACATATTTGTGTCTCGACTTGATAAAGGAAAGAATCTGAAACCTGACTACTAAGACAGTGTACAAAGAATTAAAAAAGAAGTTTATGCAAGCTAACCTCGGGCACCCGCGCAGGGCATGGTGGAGCGCTGGCTGCAGCAGCTGGAGGAGCAGATGCTGCTGAGTCTGCGCGACGTGGGCCGGGAGGCCGACATCGCCTACGCCATCACCAAGCGCGAGCACTGGGTGCTCATCTGGCCCGGCCAGATCGTGCAGTCCGGCTCCTGCGTCCAGTTCACCATTGAGGTAGTACTCCACTGCTGGACATAGGCCCGCTAAGTGAATTTTTGAGACGGGGCAGTAAGGAAATGCATGGGTAAACTTTTTTGCGATTTGTGTGAAGTTAAGGTACAATCGATTCAAAATCATAAGCCATTTATTCAAAAACTAGGCTGAGAATCAGCACTTTTCGAACTTTAAAATTTCATAAGACAGTCGCCCGACACGCTCGCCCTTCAGCACTTCCTAGCGCTTTATCTGGGAAGAAGTGGCGCCACAAACTCCGCAGCTACTTGCCCCTGTCTCTAAAATCCATCCTGTATGTTACAAAATGGGACATATTTTTGAGTCTTATGATAAGTGCCATGTTTTTAGGCGACCGTCGTCGTCGATTCCTTCGCACTTCTACATTTTAATTGGAAGAAGTCGGTGACTAAAGACAGAGTTACCGGCCTGCACTGCCATTTGATTTTCCACCTTAACTACGTGTTTATAAAACATAATTTTCCCCAGTCCATAGAAGCAATTGAAACACAAACGCTGCCCGAACTGATACAACGCAGCACACAACAGATCACCGGCCTCGTCTACTTGGTACAAGGAGACCTGAAGCCGGGCAATCGCATCACTGTTGAGGCGCTCATCGTGCTCGATGTTCACAGTAATGTAACCCTTGTGTGTGTAAGATAAAGTCCACTATAGCTTGTAGGTCAACGGTCTATAAATGTTAAATGATTATAAATCTGAAAATGCATTAACAAACACTTATACAGGTCAAAAAAATATTTTAATGAGTTACCTGTTTCCTATCCGACTACTCGAAGAAGAATCACCCAAAACAAACTCGGGAGGTCATAGTGTCTTTTAAAGTCCAGAAATAATCTTAGTCTGATCATATGAGGACTATGTAGAATAAATCTCAAATCATTTATTGCAATCCATAATGTACAATTACAGATGGTAAATAAAAAATACTTAATAGAAACAATTATGGACCCTGTCGGGCACAGCAAATTTATAAATGAGTAAGAGAGAGGAAGAGCGCTTTATTAATTTTCCATAAAGTTAGAAATATTTTCTATCCTATTAACTATGTATTTATATTTCCATTCATTCACTTATTCTATTAATATTTTATATGCAGGTCTATCTATTTATTTAATTATATGTAATAGTGTCTGGGATAGTCTTCTAAAGAAAGAACCACACAAATTTTAGTGGACCTGTCCAGTCACTATCCAACTCTGGTGTTCTTAGTCTAGAAAACCTGAAGCCTCAATTAAAAGTAACCTATTAACTGGAGTCTTGAAAAACCGCAGGTCGTTCGATCCAAGAGGAGCTATTAGACCGCAACGTGATCTCGATCACGGATTTCAACTGGATCTCACAGCTGCGGTACTACTGGCGCGGAGATAAGATGGTCTGCTCCATGATAACAACGGACGTGGACTACGGGTTCGAATACCTCGGCAACTCCGGCCGCCTGGTCGCCACGCCGCTTACTGATCGCTGCTTCAGGTAAACCAATCGAATCTTCAGGTATCCGAAATAGTTATTTATGCAATTGTTTTATAATACCTAATTATGTACAGTTGCATACAAGACTTTATCTACACCCATGATATGAATCCTCTATAAAAGTTCTGAAACAGTTTTTTTGCATTACTAATATCGAACAAAAATGGCGGCCGGCGGGATACGACGTGAATTCGAATAACCTATACGTTCCTTTTTTAAATGACTTCACTGTGGTAGTGAAACGCGCGTGCATGACAAGGTTCTTTTTTTGAAAACGAGTTGCATAATGTTTAGTACAACATAATAACACTCGTTTGGATGATATTATGGTTACTATATGACACTGGTTGTTTTAATGTTGGCAATAAGCTGTTTCAGATACTTTTATAGAGGATTTATAGCATGGGTGTAGATAAAACCAATAAAAGGTTGAAGTTTGAGGTCGACCTTCGATTTTACAGCACTAATGCTCTAGCTAAACTGAGGCTAATGCCACGTGGGCTTCGCTCGTTTCGATTGTGTCGAGTAATTTATATGGAGCTGTTCAAACAGGCGCGAAAAGTCGCGTGACTTTCTAACCATTGAGATAACCGACGCGCGCTAAGATTTGCCCCAGTGTGACCAAAATCGAATCAGTACGTTTTGAAGGTCAAAGTTACCTGAGACAGGTATAAAGGACCTGTCAGCTTACATGTGCAATGCTGGATTTTATGTTGACAAACTGTAATTCGAAGTCACAAATGATAAACAAGGACCATAGCAGTAAAATCAGGGCCAAAACTTAATAACATCAGCGTTTCGACGAGTTAAAAGAATGTATTCTGTACAGGACCCTCATGAGTGCTCTGAAGCTGAACCTGGGCGGCGCGCCCGAGGGCCCGGCCGGCACGGGCAAGACCGAGACCACCAAGGATCTGGCCAAGGCCGTCGCCAAGAAGTGCGTCGTGTTCAACTGCTCAGATGGCCTTGATTATAAGGCTTTGGGCAAATTCTTTAAGGTAAATTCTCTTTAATTTTTGTTGCCAGAAATCTAAAATAATATTGTAAAGTGGTATTAGAAAGTACTGATCCGATTACAAAAAATCTTTCACTGGTAGAATGCTACTCTATTGCCGATGGCCATAGGATAGGATTCTCACGTGGACGGAAGCCGCAGGAAGAAGCTAGTTTCCAAAAAACGCTTGAAAATTCGATGGTGGTTCTATCCATGCATTGCTGTCAGACTATAGTTAGACTGTCGAGATAGAGAGTGATACACAGCGAGATTTATGAGAAATTGACGGTGTTTGTAAAAGCTGGCTTGTTTATGCTATAACAAAACTAGTTTATTCTTCCCGAAAAAAAAAACTTACCCTTCACTTACCACGTGCGTTCCCCAGGGTCTAGCCCAATCAGGTGCATGGGCTTGCTTCGACGAGTTCAACCGCATAGAACTGGAGGTCCTCTCCGTGGTAGCGCAGCAGATCCTGTCCATCCAGCTCGCCATCCTGCGCCGCGAAAAACGCTTCGTCTTTGAGGGCACGGAGATCAGCCTCAACCCCAGCTGCTCTGTGTTTATTACTATGAATCCTGGGTAAGGTTGCAAATGATATTTCATGGTGAATGTTACCACATTTTGAAAATAATATGCAACTCTCGGTTCAATTATTATTATTATTTTACATATCTCGGGACCATGGGGTTCCGGTCCTTTGGAAGGCGTACGAGGGGCCGAAGCCAACTCGCAGAGGCCCCTTAGGAAATTTTAATGAAATGTGACACCAACCGACGATTTTCCCTGGATGCACTATGCAAGTGCACCCAAGGACAACCCCCGGTTGGTGTAGGACTATTGCAGGATATGGAAAAATAAAAAGTTTGACTATGGGTTTGAGTAGCTAAAATGGACTGGTTACCAAGAACTATGGAAGAACCATGACCCCTGCCTGATCAATGTTTTATATATACACGGATAAAATGGCAGGGGTGACTTGCACACTCAATAATGGGCCCCCGGAAACGGGCACTGGCACATAGTGACGAAGCGGCAAAGGGGCAACATGTCCTGAGGTGTTTATGAGGAGTGGAGGGACAATCCCGGAAGTACGGTCAAGGTCCTTATCAGCATCTTAATGCAATACTTCCTTCCTCCGAGCACGTTTGCTCTTGCGAATCTCCACTCAAGCCGGCCAATAAAGGCAAGAATGAGGTGGGAGCTCTGTTCCTCGTCATTGTTCACTCCAGCTAGCCAATAAAGGCAAGCTAGAAGTGAAGACAAGACTTCTACCGGGAGATAGGGTCCGTGGGGTCGCTACTGCCCAACAGCCCGCCACACGCTGCCCTGCGGGTTTCTGTATCTCTCTTGGTCTGGCTCCTCACCTTAGACCTGTTCTGGCAAAGTAAACTCTTCCGGCACAGGCCTAGAGTTCGGAGCGCGCAAGCCCCACCACGACGTCAACGTAGAGATACGGCGGTGGGGTTATTATTATTATTATTGGCGTGCCAATTATGACTTATCTAAATCTTCTATGAATTACTCTGCCGCCATGCAGTAGGACATCATCATCATAGCACCTTGTCATAATTATTACTATTTATTATGTATCATCTGTGCTGCCTAGCGCTCAGTATCTTGAGCTGGAGAATCTTCTGCTCATGTGAACATGAATTTTGTCTAACTACCTGCACACAAAACGGAAATCTGCGACACATAGTAAGTACAGATCTCCCAGAAAAAGTTCGCGCTTCGGCAATCATTTTTTATCTTCGGAAATACGAACGCGCTATGGTGAGCAATGGAAGTACTTTCTTATTTAATATTACCATACCTTCGTACTTCGTACTAATTCGTAAACACAAAGATTACCGAAGCGCAATTTTTTTCTGGTTTATCTGCATTTTACCTTTAGACAGAATTTACCGCTTGATAAAAGCAAGCATTTATTGTCATTTTAGTAGTTTTTTCGTTTAGAAGCCTATTTATTTATCAGGTATGCCGGTCGTACGGAGCTGCCCGACAACCTGAAGGTTCTGTTCAGGACGGTGGCCATGATGGTGCCGGACTACGCCATGATAGGCGAGATCACGCTCTACTCCAACGGGTTCGTGCACGCGGGACCGTGAGTATACAGGGTGGTTTTTTGGGCACGTACCTTAACCATTGTAGCTACAGATAAACGGTCTTAGGAGATTATCTTTACTTTTTTTTTTGAGAATTGTGACCACATTCACAGTTTTTAAAAAAAGTGTACGGTCAGCAGGAAAATAGGCAATTTTCACAAAAACTTTTTTGATGCCAATCGATCCTGTTTCTTATAAGAACAAAAAAGACTATCGGATCAACTGAGGTTTGAGTACAGACACGACAGAAATTACAAAAAACCTTTCCCATACATTTCGTAGAAAATGAGACTTCAACTTCCTTTTATATGATGTATAGTCCGATACAGTTTTTTGATCCTTATCAGAAACAAGATCGACTGAAGTGAGAGTGCCTAAACGTAACGCGTCCTTGAAATTTCGCTCTCAATTTTCGTCCAATAACCGAATCGCCGCCTAAGAAAAAAAATTCACTTAAAAAAAATCCAATAAAAAGACCAGTGGTGGTCCAGAGGTAACAGCCGCGACTTTTGAGTTGTAGGTTATAGGTTCGAACCCAGACAGGGGCTTTACTTTGTGTAAATTATTTCATCACCACTGCTCTCAAAAACGGTGAAGGAAAACATCGTGAGGAAACCGGCATGGCCTAGAACCAAAAATTCGAAGACATGTGACATCTACTAACCCGCACTGGGCCCACGTGGTGGATTACGGCCCACTCCCTCTCACAGAGAGGAGGCCTGTGTCCCAGCAGTGGGAACATTATCTATAGGCTGATTATGTTATGTTATGTAAAAAAAATCCTATCGCACTGCAAATGCTTAAGTATCAAAATCTTAAAAAAAAAAATGTTTTTACTTTCTCAGCCTGGCCCGCAAGATAGTACAAGCATATAAGCTCTGCTCCGAACAGCTGTCCTCTCAGAACCACTACGACTACGGCATGCGAGCCGTCAAGTCCGTGCTGTTAGCATCAGGGGCTCTCAAGAAGAACTACCCAGACAAAGACGAGGCTCAACTCGTGTTGCGAGCCATTATTGATGTCAATATGCCAAAGTTCTTGTCGCAGGTAATTCAATAATCTATTCGTTAAGAGGGATGCGCCAGGGTAGTCGACAAAATTCAAATTGTCTTACGTTTTTTCATTATTTGTTACCAAAAGCATAAATTTTAATTTTCATATCCCTAACTTAAGAAATAACAGTTTTTCCATACAAACATTCATCCCCTATATCCCCCCCCCCTCTTTAGGGATATTTTTGATACAAAAAGTAGCCTATGTCCTTCCCCGGGATGCAATCTATCTCTCTGTCAAATTTTATCGAAATCCGTTCAGTGGTTTAGGCGTGAAAAGGTAAAATACAGACAGACAGACAGAGTTACTTTCGAATTTATAATATTAGTGTGGATTAGTATGGATAATGCTACTAAATAAGATTATAAAACAGCTTGGCAGTACAGACGCCAGCACTTCAAGCTACTCGAAACTATAAAATTTTCCCAATCAACTTTGAACCTTATACTTTATCGATAAAGTTGAAAATCTTTTACAGAAATTTGACAGATTGTAGTAGCTTGATGTGCTGGCGTCTGTACATTCAACAGTATGTATGTACAATAGTTAACATCGTTACACAGAAAAGATTATTATAAATCAAGCCTTAGTATACACATCACATAAAGTCACGCTTGTTTTCCTTAAAGGGTTGGGCAGAGGTATATTCGCCAGTTATGTTAAGTCTCATGTAAGGGCGAGCCTAGTGACATCAACCAGGCACAAATCATTAAAGAAAAAGAAACACATTAATGGTAACAATTTCACATCGACAGTGCCTTTATGTCATAGCATTAAGGGTGATTTTTATTTGTAGTGCAACTGTTACCTTGGATGTACGGTTGTCTGTACATTGAAGGTGTGACTTCCGGTGGTCTTGTGGTCGAAGCGGGACTGTTGAGCGTGGGGTCTTGGGGGAGGTCGGGAAAAGTGTTATTTGATTTATCTATTAGAAATGTCTACCCCCGTGCCTAATGGAGCGAGATCGAGTGTCGAATTGCCGTCCCTGAAGACTATGAGAGCGAGGAAACAGGCGTGTGTGCGCACACGTAGGTGCACTCCGCGCCTGCGTCCGCGCACACACGCCTATACACGGCGGCTATGGCCGAAATACGGTCTGGAGGACTACATTGAAGGTCACCGCACTTCCCTGCCCGCAGGACGTGCCGCTGTTCGCGGGCATCTACTCGGACCTGTTCCCGGGCGTGGACATCCCGCAGCCCGACCGCGCCGAGCTCACGCGCTGCGTGCTGCGCGACCTGGAGAAGCGGAACCTGCAGGCCACCGACTGGTACCTCGAGAAGATCATACAGGTGACAACTCCATGTAACTATAGCGCTGCAGGGTTATTTTGGCGGGTGGCCAGAATCGTAACGATCGCCACCATCTTGTTTTTTTTTTTTTTAATACATTTCATTAGAAGGTTTTAATACTAACGTCCGTTTTTAACTACACAAATATTGCACTGTCAGATTTTCAAGTGCGGCACTGAGTCGAGCGTTGAAAATCCCACGAGTTTGCTTTTTTCAAGGACTAGTTTCTAAACGCGATTTCGTCCGCGTGAAATCTTACCCTCCCCCATTCACCCCCTTAGGGGTGGAATTTCTAAAAACCCTTTCTTTCTAGTGGACCTACTCTTCACAAAGAACACACCCTTCAAATTTCATGTCTCTGGGACCATTGGTTTAGGCTGTGCGTTGATATATCAGTTAGTATGGACTTTGAATTTTATATATACACTAGCTGTGCCCCGCGGTTTCCCCCACATAATGTAACACGGCCCTTGCGTAGTTTACAGAAATTAATTGGAAACAAGCTGATGGTGGTTTCTATTTGAACTATACTACTCACCACCGTGCTAAAGTAAATTTACATTCTGCTATTTATTTATTTATTTATATTCTGCTAGGGAAAGATTCAATTAAACAAGTACCTTCTTACACAATACAAGTTTATTGGAATTAATACAAAATGAAGGCACACATACAAACAAAGTGGCGAGCCACTAAAATAATGCCTCTTTCCCTGCTACTATGGCATTCACCCACACAACTAGTCTCCGTACCTAGTGGTATGGGTGAAAACCTGCATGAGACAATAGCAGTTTCTCAGAGTCGCTTTGGCGAGTCCGTGAGGGAATAGATCAATAACCTTACTAGCTCACGTACATGTGTCGACCTATTTGGACTGTGCTCATATGGGGAAAATAACTAATATGCTAAGCAAACCCGAGACACAATATTTTTACAACAACTGGTCTTAACACCTAGCCTTTTTACAAAAGGCCTAACTCTCTCATAGGTTAAATTATAATCTTACACAATAACCTCTCAGTTTTGATCTCAATCAGTTGATTTCAATCAGTTGAAGTCTCTCAGTTGACCACATTCAGTTGACGGATCGTCGGTCCTTGGCTTCGCTCACAGGAGGTTCCTGTGAGCACACGCGAACGCGGCCTACGGACGAGATGGTGACGCTTTCGTTACCTGGAGTGGCGAACTTCCCTCATCACCGGGAATCGGCTAAGTAAGGCCTTCCTGAACGTCGGATGACCACACCGCAAGGGATAACCTTAAAGCCGCCTGCGCTCTGATGAATTCCAAATCATCACACAACGGCGCAACATCCAGGCATCAATTTAGCTGCGCATAGCACCAATCAAAAGAAGGCTAGCATAACAAGCCAGACCTGTAACAACGTCCTCGTGTCAGAACACACATGCAAGATACCTGGGCTATAGGCTGTCCAGAAAGAATAAAGCAAATGGTTGAATACTCACAGGATTCAGCTCTTTCTGGATTTATATTAAAACCCCATCGGGTTATTTGGGCACATCCCGTTCCTCTCAGGATATAATGTCCCTCTCAAACAGCCCCCAGGCTCGTGTTCTTGGTCGTAAAAGACCGGACACGCAACACCGTTTTTTTCCAAACCAATCTGACAGTTTCTCGAATAATCTTCCACAGACTATATAAGATTATTATCGATTTTTATCTTTAATACATTCGACATTGCTTTTAATTAAAAATATGGTGAATTATGTATGTTTGTTTATTTGATTTAATTAACTGATAAACTGTAATTAATTTACTAAACACAAAACACCAACGCCATCTTGCGTCCCGTAAACCACCATGACAAACGCTATTCCACGACAGATGTCGCTACTATTAATTTTGCAACGTCACAATAAGTCTCGATCCCGTGGGAAAAAGTATCCTATGTCCTTTCCCGGGACTCAAACTATCTCTATACCAAACATCTAAATCAGTTCAGCGGTTTGGGCGTGAAAAGGTGACATACAGACAGACAGACAGAGTTACTTTCGAATTTGTAATATTAGTATGGATATAAATTAAATTTAGGCATCGCCTATTGGTTATGAAAACAGGTGTAATTATGGTTAAGGTTAGTTTCTCCCCTAGAAAGCTGGCATGGGTTACAGTCTCCGTTGGCGCAGGTGTACGAGATGATGCTGGTGCGGCACGGGTTCATGATCGTGGGCGCGCCGATGGGCGGCAAGACGCAGGCCTACCAGGCGCTGGCCGACGCACTGCGCGCGCTGCAGCTGGCCAAGCCGCCGCCGCGACACAAGGAGTTCGGCTCCATCTACCGCATCATGAACCCGAAGGCCATCACTATGGGCCAGCTGTACGGCTGCTTCGACCCGACCTCACACGAGTGGTATGTTCGACACTTCATTTGTTTATTTACTTTTTATGTAATCTATGTTCGCGATTCATTTGCCGAAAATGTAAACAAATAGGAGTTTAAGGAAAAATAACTTTAGTTTCTATATAATAAAGTTCAGTTTCCGCTACAACTTCAAACATTTTTTTGACTTTTTCAATAGTGATAGTAACTCTGAAATCAACTTAATTTTCATTGAAATAGAGTTGATATTTGTTTAACTTGAAATAGAGTGGGGGTGTGCAGCACTGCACACTTAGCATATAGGTACGTATAGCTAGCACACTGCGACAGGATGTTGTGAGTGTGTTAGCGTCGGTGTCGGTACGGAGTATACAGGAACAGCTCGTCCTGTAGTATAGCCACATGATATCTTACTGCGCAGGGTGCCCCAACGAACACTTATGGCTTGTTGAAGAATATAATACCCGGCACGTAAGTTGGCAAGATATTTTGTAGTGGGGGAAGTTCGCGAATGAAAGTTCGCGTTTCCCCACTACGTTGGACTCCACTACGAAATATCTTGCCAACTTACGTGCCGGTAACTGTACTATGATTTTTTTCTTACAACTTTAATTCCTCTTGTAAAACGTCTTGTTTATAATTATCAGAAAGTTTGTCAAATGCGAACAATATAAAGACTTTTATCATTATTAAAGATTTTATATCATTTTCGAATTAGAAAAGAAAGAAAATTCGTTAACGAAATTAAATAACTGAAATAAAAATAATAACTTAACTAGTACTTAGCCAAAAAAACTTGACTTTCAGGTCAGACGGCGTGCTCGCTATAGCGTTCCGAGAGTACGCGATGTCTGTCACGCGCGACCGGAAGTGGATCATCTTCGACGGCCCGGTGGACGCCGTGTGGATCGAGAACATGAACACTGTCCTCGACGACAACAAGAAGCTGTGCCTCATGAGCGGCGAGATCATTCAGGTCAGTACAGTTCGACACAACTTAAATGTAGCATCAGCAAAATTCATAAAACGTTCGTAATTCGTATTCGTAAATCTTGACTTTGAAGGCGCACTTAGTTCGGATGTGATCGGTTTTACGAATTTTGCCGATGCTACATCTAAGTTGTGTCGAACTGTAAATCCCTTGATCTGACATAATTGACAACATCACACAATTTATAAGCATGTTTGTAACCGAAGCTGCGGTGACGTCACTCAGATGATTTATAAGGATAACATATTACACGCACTTTTTTTGTATGGATGGGAAATCATCAAATGACCCCTCCCGCTCTGGGTGGAGCGGAAGGGAGTGTCAGACTCTTACTGACTAAAACCCATCCGTGTTCCTTCCTTAGCCCTTTATGTTCCGGGGTAGCGGTAACCCTTTCGGACAATCCCGCACCGATATTACGCGCACTTGAAAATACATGCGTAATGTTACAATGACATTTTCTTTCACTTGAATTTACGTTCATTTTGTGCAGATGACGAACAAAATGAATCTGCTCTTCGAGGCCGCGGACTTGGAGTTCGCGTCGCCGGCTACCGTGTCGCGCTGCGGCATGATCTACATGGAGCCGGAGCAGTTAGGTACACACAGGTTATTCTTCTATCGAACTGCAGGCGTAGCATGACGCTTTCTATTTCTACGAAGAATAGACACAGCTCTTTCTATACAAGGTGACATTTCGTTTCTCCATTTTTGACATCGCACCGTAGAAATCCTTCTACAATCTGTCATTTTGTCTTTCGTTTCTAACGATATTTGTCTAGGTCCTTTTTTATGTAGACTATTTCAGAAGAAAGTTTTCTATCCCAAACTGTCAAAATTACACTGACAACTGACACTTTGTAATCGACATCGCCATGCTAAAGACAGTAGAAAACTTTCTACTCGACAGCCACAAAGTATACAGGGTGAATTTTCCAAGTGGGCGTGGATGGCCAAATTCTAAACTATGAGGAATAGCGAAAAGTACTCAAAGGAGTCGCGGGCTCGATTTTGATGAAAACTAAAACTGCATCATTGGATTTTTGAAAAATCAATATTTCTAGCCAGGAATCGAACCTGTTGATTTTGAAAAAAAAAACACACTGTATTATTGCACCATTCGATAGTGTCCATAATGAGGATCAAATTCTGGGAAGTGATGACATACGGCAAACTTAAGGAAAATGTTGAATCTTAATAAAAGCTGCTTCTTATTTTATAGTATTCATACCTACATTACGTACCTTCTTCGAAATGATGCTCAATATTTTTATTAACACACCCGCAGCGCAGTTACCTTCACAACATTATGTTCTAAATTCAAATTTCTATTACGATCTTTGGAAAATATTCTAATGGAATCAATAATATTGTAATGCTGAATGCAGTACAATCCTTGAGACGTCGAATCCAGCTATGTATTGAAAACAATGGTCATCATTATGAACAATTAATCAGTTAAGGTTTAATAGGTAAATAATAACAGCCGCACAGATCAATCCATCAGGTTAAGCTACGCTTGCCGCAGTTGGTCTGTGGATGGGGGACCATCTTTACATACCGAGACCCCTCCGTGCCTCGGAAAGCACGTTAAGCCGTTGGTCCCGGCTTTCATTCCAGGATCTTTGACAGTCGGGTAATCAGAAGCTCGAAAGTCTGACAACCAGTCTTACCAAGGGGTATCGTATTACCCAGTAACTGGGTTGTGGAGGTCAGATAGGCAGTCTTTCCGTGTAAAATACTAGTATCCAGCTGCATCCGGTTAGGCTTGAAGCCGACCCCCACATAGTTGGGAAAAGGCTAGGCAGATGTCATCATCCATGTTACCTACCTCATCATTGAGGTAGGTAACAAAAGAGAAATAAAAAAGTATTTTGTTAAAAATGAGCTCTTTCCTTTAGTTTGCCGTATGTCATTAATTACTTTCCAGAATTTGATCCTTATTAGGGACACTATCGAATGGTGTAATAATACAGCGTGTGTTTTTTTTTTCAAAATCAACAGGTTCGATTCCTGGCTAGAAATATTGATTTTTCAAAAATCTAATGATGCAGTTTTAGTTTTCATCAAAATCGAGCCCGCGACTCCTTTGAGTACTTTTCGCTATTCCTCAAAGTTTAGAATTTGGCCATCCACGCCCACTTGAAAAATTCACCCTGTATATGGTTATCTACAAAATCATGATTTTACAGGAGAGCGTTTTGAACGCAAAACTGTGATAATTAATGGAAGAACAAAGCTATCTTCTCCTACATATCAGTAAAAAATGAGAATTAAACAGAAAAAAAAAAAACTATGACAAATTATGTAAAAGTGAATTTTGTAAAAAGTGCAGTTGACTCTTTCTACTTCGCTGCCGTCGTACTGTCTACACGGAACGTCATCTTTGTCTATTCTTCCGTCGACAAAACCCGTTTCTATGGTGCTCATGCTATGCGTGCTGGTGTAAATAGCTTAAAGTAAAGCGGCCACGACCAACTCGTAAGTAGGAGCCGTTACCATTGGCCAACCACTGCTACAAAGAGGGTTCTTGCCTGTAATGACCCACTTCACATACTGAGAAGGAATGCGCTTGATTACCACGCTGGTTCAGTGCGGGTTGGTGATTTTAGACCGAAGTCCAGGGTCCAGTCCACGGTTTCCTCACGATGTTTCCCGGAATAGATTGTAAAAGTTCAATATCGGCCAACACCTCACTAGCCTCTTATTGCGCTGTTTAAAACGATTGAATAAATTTATTTATTTTAGTACATGGAGGACTTACAGCTAATAAAAACAAACAAAAAAGGAAACCATAGTCACCCGAAAGCCAATTACAAATCCTCACGTATATACTTATAATAGTTATTTAAGGTGTGAGCACAAAAACAATAAAAACACCGCCTAAATTAAAGTAAGAAGTAATATAAATAATAAAATAACAAAAACAAATAATATAACCTACCACTACTTGAAAAATTTGATGCTTAGGTAAGCACCTTCTGGCCGAATTCACACTAATTGTGAATGGATCAAAATCATATTCCTTGCATATATCATTGAAATTTCTGCTTGCTCGCATAATGTAACTGTTCGATGAAACCGAATATTAAAGATTACGATTGAAGCCGAAAGTCACTTGTGCTCTCCATCATTCCAAAAGTCACCTGTAATTGTAATATTTTTTGTACTCGACCATACCTGGGCACCTTTTGGTTACGGAGATACAGGCACACCCCGGACACTCCATACAACGCTCGCAAAATAATTACCTACTACCACTACATTGACAAATGACGTTTGTATACGTGTAAATGTGTGCGTGAAATCTAGTAGGGCTGGCTGGCAGTACTCGGCCAGTAGTGCGCAAGGAACATATTAGTCTTGGTAGTGCGTAGGCGGCGGCGCTGCCCGAACGTATGCAACAATGGGGCGCCGCGCGCCGCGACATTACTCACAGAAATCTAATTAATTACATTTCTATTGTAAGTACTACTTTTCAATTCGAAGAACGAATAGAACGTGACAGAAAGAGACATAACTAAGACAATAAAGAGAGAGAGCAATAATTTAATAGTTGGTATGTTAATATTAGGTCCTTACATATGAAATTGGCGTTTTGTATGGAAGGAACAAAAAGTCGAATATTTTTTAATATAATATATTTAATTAATCAAAGTATGAACCATTGTTTTCAATGCACTTTTGCCATCTTATAGGTAGTTCATTGATCCCTTTACTAAAAAAACCAGTCGGACGGGAATCAATAAAATCTTTGAAGGCGATTTGGACTGCCCCATCGGAGTTGAATTTTTTCCCTTGCAAAAAGTTATCCAAATTGCGAAAAAAATGGTAATCTGTTGGAGCAAGGTCCGGGGAGTACGGAGGATGTCTAAGACATTCCAATTCAAGCTCTTCTAATTTGGTAGCCGTCTGTTGCGCAGTGTGTGGTCTGGCGTTGTCGTGCTTTCAAGCTTTTTAATCTTCCCAATTTGCTTCAAGTGAATTAAAACAGTTTTATCACTAACATCGAAGCCTGCAGCTAACTCGGACGTGGTTTGCGATGGGTCCGCTTCCACAATAGCCTTCAATTCTCCATTATCAACTTGGGTCTCAGGCCGTCCACGGGGCTTGTTCTGCAGGTCGAAATTTCCAGAACGAAAACGTTGGAACCAAAAACGAACTGTGTTTTCTTTTGCAACATGACCGCCATACACATCATTCACCCTTCGAGTCGTTTCCGCAGCACTAGTGCCACGGCGGAACTCGTACTCGTAAATAATGCGATATTTTAAATTTTCCATTTTGTAAAATGAGTGACGCAAACAGGATTCGGATAGTGACCGCCGAATGGGACAGACGTGTCGTGTCCCGCTTTTGGTTTTTACTTGACGCAATGTGCACAACACGTGGCGGACTCGGAGTTTGAAACTCGAATTTGAAATACGAACGCTGCAGCAATTGTGGTTTATAGTGGGTGCAAATTAAAATACCTTAAAAAGGTGTTGAAGTGGCATACGTGTGTTCCCTCTACAAGCCCGAGACCTAGGCCTGCCGACCGAGGATCTTGGTGACGTCGAAAATCTGGTGAGATCTTTCCATAATTATATTTCAGGGATCTCCATTGGAAGCTGTATCCGGCTGCGTTTTACTTTGATAATTTCGAATTTTGAAGCCACGCGAATTTAACATCATTGTAAGCTATAAATAGCTAAGCTTTAGGGAAACGTTTGCATATTAATTATATAGTCTGAGGGTGGGATAAACTAATACACTCTATTATTCTAACTTAAAATACGGTATCGCTTTAGAATTCGTACTTTACGATTTCCTTAATTTACCATTGTACTAAATTATTGCATAGCTTGTAAGTCAAGTTTGTATTCGCGTCAATTTGGACTCGAAGTTCAAAAAAAAAAAGGTTAAGTAACAAAAAACAAAAAACACATTTCTAAAGATTTCATAAGTGCGAAGTTCATAAATTTACGCTCGCCTGTCAGCTTTAGTGATTCCCAAACCCAACACGTGTGCCGAGAAGGTCTCGAAATACCATAAAAACAAAAGGGTTTTTAAAATGGCAATTGTGCGTATGACAAAAGACGGGAACTGTTTGCTTAGAGCTATAGCCCATCAAATAAATAATTTAATGGGTTTAACTTTTGATCACGCGTCTGTCCGTCAAGACCTCGCTTCATATGTTTTGGAGCATCGAGATGACGACAGAATTCACCTAGCACTTCTAAATAATATACAAGAATTTCGCCATAACAGCAATCTATCCCAGGAACAAAGGATAACAAAATACATAACCACCCAGTTTAACAAGACGTTCTGGGGAGGAGAGGACATTCTAATCGCCGCGGCCGAGTTCTATCTTGTAAATTTGCACGTGCACACGGATACAAGAGACACACTTGTGTATTCACCTACCGGCGAACCAGTACCCGGCAACATACACATCCTCTACAAGGACCAGCACTACGATAGCTGGGTCACGACCGACGACGAACATTACAACAGCAACCTGATAGATCTCATACAAGAAACAAACAACGTCAAAACAACACAACATAACAAGCCTTTAGTTAACCAATACAACCCACGTGAAGAGCAAGGCCAACCGACGAAACCCCAGTCTCAAACGGAAAGCCCCCAATTAGCTAGCTCATTAACACAGTATGAACGGCAAGCATTAATGTATACACAGTTATCAGATGTAGTCGCAGATGTTACTGGGTTCACAATACTTAGAAATCAGCCGTCTACCGCAATAAAATATACTTGCCCAGACTTGCGTATTGCAACTTGGAACGTCCGTGGGGCCTCAAAACCGGCCAAAAAAGATAAAATAGATGCTGAACTTTCAATTAGGGGCATTCATGTAGCCTGCATACAAGAATCATTTATGAACTCTGGAACATTCAGCTCTACACACTACGCATGGCACCTCTATGGAACCGCAGGTAAAGCGCACCGGGGACTTGCGATTCTAATTAGAAAAGATACCCAAATTGAATTAGTTAACAGAAAAAGGGATACAGACGCGATGTCAGCTACTCTTAAGGTTGACAGGGGAAATGATAGGCCTGCTCATCTGTATATAATCAATTCTCACATCAACAGTTGTACATCTATAGCAAACAGATCCTTCACAAGCTTATTAAACTTGATCAGACAAAAACCAAGGAAATGTACTTTAATAATTCTTGGCGACTTTAACGCTCATATTGGTCGACATGATACACAAAGTTTCCAACGCAAAGGGCTGATCCAACAAAACCTACACCATGACCTTTCTAACTACAACGGGGAAATGTTAATGGATATAGCCAACAGGGAAAAACTTCAAATAGAAACGACAAAAGCGAGATCATCATGCAGGATAACATGGTCAAAGGGCACTCAGAAATCTCAATTGGATCACATCATAACGCCACATTCAACAAAAAAACTCTTCGAACATATTAAAGGCGAATGGGCCGCTAGGGGCACATCCGACCATAAAATAATCTGGGGTCTGCTAAGAATAAACAGAATTTCAAACAAAAAAGAAAACACAAAACACAATAATACACAAAGACAACAGCAAGCCGTGAAGGAAACAACAATTGCGGCCAAGGACTTCAACTATAAACAGTGCTATTACCTACGCCGCCCTTAACAGTAAATTCACGAAAAAAAAATTCCAAGAATGCGTAACAAAAAAACTAAAAGACATAGGAATCAGCTCAACGGACGAAAACATCGAAATACCCTGGAATACCATAACGGAAATATTAAAGGCGGCTGCCCAGGAAACTCTGATTTTTCAGCCAGTTCTCTCCAGAGACCATCGACTAGCTCTTGCTAACCTACAAAAGGCGAAATTTTTACAAAGTAGGCAACCAGATAATCCAAATAGGCACAACCTAGTAAAAGAACGTCAGGCAACACTTCAAAAGGTCAAATATCAGGAAGAGCAAAAAGCATGCAGGACCTGCCTCAACGGTCTGGGGAAAAACCACCCTGCAAAACGCATGCAGATGTTATACTTTTTTTACGGCAGAAACAAACTTCAAACCAAACGTCGAAAAAAATCTACTTATATACCGATGACCAAATGGGAGCAAATATTAAAAAAATCCGAGGGCCATCTTATACCAATAGTTAATATAAAAAAGCCGATAACCGAAGTACAGTGTGATGGACCCACTGCGGATGACGTAATGGGAATCATTAATAAAATGCGGAACGGGACAGCTCCCGGAACTGACCAAGTGGTAATCGAGCTTTACAAAGCAATGCCCCAAATAATTCTAGAAGCCGTCACCAATCACATGAATAAAGCTTGGACACTAAACGAAGCACCTGACACGTGGCTGGAGACAGTACAGGTACCAATTCCAAAAAACAATAACCCTAAGGATGTGAATGAATATCGCCGCATATCGGTTTGCAATACGGGTTACAGAATTTACGCCTCCTACGTGCTTAAAAAACTAGATGAGATTATAACGGAATTAGGCAACTACCAAGCTGCTTTTTTAAATAATAGATCAACAGACGACCATATCTTTACGCTTAAAAGGACCTTAGACGAAGAATGGCGTGCAGGTAAAAGAATTTATGTACTCGCCCTCGACATAGAAAAGGCCTTTGACAACGTCGACCTCAATGTACTAAGGGATATCCTATTACAACGAACCAACAAATCGCTAACCAACAGGATAATCAAGGTATGCATGAATGAACGTACATGCATCAAATGGTGTGGCCAGCAAAGTAGTTGGATTATTAAGGGAAAGGGAGTTAAACAAGGTTGCCCTCTGTCCCCTCGCCTGTTTACACTGGTCATCGACGAAGTCCTTAGAACTCTCGAAGAGGAAACCCAATTAATAAAACTTGACCAGGATCGTGAAATCTCACTCCCCCTAGTACTATCATTTGCGGACGACCTTATCATCATTACAGATGACCTAAAAGGGTTAGAAGGTATCGTATACCATATTAAACCCCTACTAGATAGTGTAGGCCTCCAAATTAACGAAACAAAAACAAAAATACTAATTAGGGACCCCATAGCTACACAGATAACGACACACATAACCCTTAATGGAATAAATATAGCGACATGTGACGAAATAAAATACCTAGGTACATACATAACGTCTACATTAAGCAGAAAAAGAACTATAAAAAAACGTTGCGAACAGGCCATGAAAAACGCCAAATCGTTAATACCATTCATAAATAACTCAAATATGGACTGGAAATTAGCCAGACTTATGTATCGAATGGTGATCGTACCGTGCATGATACATGGTTTGAAAGTATCGGCACTTACCAAAGCCAACAGGTCAAGACTCAGAAGATACGAGCGAGTTATCATGAGAGACTTGATTAACCACTCTAGGAATAAACCAAGACAAAAGAAAATGCATGAAATCTTAGACGGAAAAACAGTAACCAAACGCATCAAGAACCACAGGATGTGCTACCTCGCACATGTCTACAGGCGCCGCAAACCACACCTGCTGCATGCAGCAATGCAGTACAAGGCCAAATCCAGGAAGGTCGGCCGACCTATTTACACATGGAACGACAATTTAAAACAGGACATGAAGTACTTTGACAAGGAAATCAACTTTTGGATGAATACAGCCGAAGACAGAAGTAAGATCAAGATTGCTGCTAGTGAGATTTACAAAAAACCGGAAACGGAGAGTAGCGAAACATCCGATGACGACATGGAAAACAGCAACATCCAACACAACACAACAGAGCAACGATACAAAAGAACCGAGAAAGCAGTAGAATCCCGCCAAAAGACTCAACGATGAAGCTCGACCTGAACCAGCCTGACGGCAAGGTCGTTAAAAGATGCCCATCCATAGATATAATTACCCGTCTTTCCACTAGTCCAATGCTTACTCTAGGATGCATATCCGGTAGGCTCTTAAATCCTTACCTATCCCTCGGGCACGTCTTCCCTACCATTACCGCGCCCCCCGGTCTATTCCTTGATATGTAATGGTCGCTGTAGCACCATGAAAATGAGGCTACAGGAGCTAGTGCGAATCTTGGGGTTCATTCGATTAATCGAGTCTGGTTTAACCACGCTGGGATCGGTGCAATTCATTCATTCATTCATTCATTTGTAAAATGAGTGACGCAAACAGAAAAAACAGAAGAAAAAAAACAAATGAATGACGGTCATCGAAGCACAAATACATGAGTAAATAGCTGTACAAATTTGAATTTGGAATTCCTTACCAAAGAGGAGAAATTCGTGATTAAAGTGGCCAGTACGAAAAACGCCAATTTCATATGTAAGGACCTAATATTACGGAAGTTTTAATTGTTCTAAAACGAAGAAAACTTGGAAAATAAATGAATAATAGAGAAAATTATGAAAATAAATTATCACAACACTGGCTTAACTTGTTTGTCTGTAATATACTAGCTTTTATTTTTTATGGGTTTAAAGGATATTTGAGTTGCTGTTCCTTACCTTCTTTCATGTTTCGGGAACCGAAAGAAACTCCTGTCTTTATCGTTCCTCGATGAATATAAGCATCCAAATAATGCACAATATACAACCATCGTGATTAACACAAAATATAAAACTTAAAAAAAATAATGTATTCGTGTCAGCAGTAGGTAGGTAAGGTACAGCGCTGCGGTTCTTGTGTTTGCGAGCGCCCTTGTTAAAGAGTCGGCGACGGTAACCTCGAAGTGCGGGGTGAGGTGCGGTAACTGATGTTAGTGCGTGGAAGGGAGTGTCCTTTCTGTACGTAGTACTTTAAGTATTCTGTGATACAGGTCAAAGTTCTACAGTACCCGGCGATAAATATTGCACATCGATCTTTGGAAAGAGACAATCGGCTAATTTCGGCTTCGTAGAGCGTTATCTCTGTCGCACGAAATACAAACAGTCCGGTATCTATTAGGAGCTGTTAAAACAATTATGATTTGCTTCTTTTGATAATTATTTTTATTCTTTGTATAAAATACACCAATTTTTGTATAAATGATTGCTTTAGGTTGGGGTAAAATAAAAAGGTTCCCCTATTTTTCCTAAAGATGCCATAGTACAACTTTAAATTATTTAAATTTGGGGGTGATAACAACTCTAGATATATATTTTGAACTGGACGCGACCGCACTCTGTCGCACTTGAACAACGACTGACAAAACGTCAGTTAACGTCACATAGGTAGTGTGCGACAGAGATAACGCACTACGAAGCCGAAATTAGCCGATTGTTTCTTTCCAAAGGTCGATGTGCAATATTTATCGCCGGGTACTGTAGCTTTTTTTACGAATACAAGTTTTAAATGTACCCCCTCAACTCTTGTGCCGTTGTATGCTCTCAATAGCACAATGTTTTGTGTGCGTTACATTGCGCGCTGCCGTAAACAGCGAATTTTCACACCAAAATTAAAAGTCAATCGCACCTTCAGAACAGTTGTGACGTATCTCAAAAAACTATTTTTTTGGGAAAACGAAAATAAAGTTTTGAAACTGCAAACTATCAATCAATACCTAACCTATAAATTATTTAATAATTGATAGGTTTTCATAAAAAAATAATTAATTAAATCAGTTCGAAGTTGAAAGTTTGCAGTTTCAAAACTTTGTTTTCGCTTTCCCAAAAAAAGATTTTTTGAGATACGTCACTACTGTTCTGAAGGTGCGTTATATCCCAACAATATTATTAGCGCAATTTTACTTAGTTTGATGAAATTAATACTTAGATAACGGCTGTTGTGGGTCTTTTTCCAACCCTGTAACAAGAGCCATCACAACCGAACTGTAAAACGACATTCGCCAGTATTTTTTTCTATTTGGCAACTCAAAATATGTTTTTCTTTGTACACGGGCGCTGTCAAGGCAACTTCTTGCTTTTCCGAAATGCGAGAACCAGGTTCTACGAGTATATCTCCTTTTAATAAATTACCTTTTGAATCGAATGAGTCTATTCTATACACCGTGTTCTTCACGTTATCCATAAACTTTGTCAAACGCTTCTATAGCTTTTACAAATTAAATCTAACAAAGGAAGTAGTACATAAAAAGGCTTCGTTACAAAGATATTTGTAATTACATTTAATGAAATTTAATTGAGCTATGCAGTAGGAAAGGGTCTTAACTTAGTTTTGACAAGTTTCAGCCCGCCAAATCTTATGAATGAAAATACGTGTCGTTGTCAATTCGGATAAAGAGGCATTCATATCGGGTGATTTATGTCAAAGTATTTAGTTTGTATGAGAATTAACAAAAAATAAGAATTCATTAATGTGTTCTTAATGAAAAATGCTTATTACCATGGTCTGAACATCTGGTCGAAGTTTATGTATATCGTCCGGAACACGGTGTAATAGTATCCTTGCTAAAAATCAAATCATGCTCTTAAAAACGCAGGTTGGCGAGCATTTCACACGTCATACAACGTGTACCTGACTAAGAAGCTGATCCCGGAGCAGTACGATCTGATCCAGGAGCTGGTCGATTGGCTGGTGGAGCCCATCCTCGACTTCATCCAGTTTAGGTGCACCACTTTCGTCAGGGTTGGCGAGATACATCAGTACTACGTGAGTGATTTCAGCATCTAGATCTAAACAACTTTTAAACTAGCTTCTACTCGCGGCTTCGCCCGCGTGGATATCGGAAATTATCCCACGAGAACGTGCTACCGAGACAAAAGTACCCCATGTAAGGACATGGGGTACTTTTGTCTCGGTAGCACGTTGCAAATTGGGTTAGGAGCCAAATTTTTATCAAGATCCGTTCAAAGCACTGAACGTAATTTACATACAAAGTTACTTTCGAGTTCATAATATGTATTAATATGAATTAAAGTTACTTTTCGTGTCTCTCTGCGTTGTGCTTTTAAACTCCGCAACGGATTTTGAGCTTGAGTTTGAGTTTGCAAAGTCAAATCATTCATTTCAAATAGAGGCACTTTTGGATGTAAAAATTTACAAAAAATTAGAATTGATTCTAGTCGCAGTATGTATTAGACAAACCCCGCTGCCCAAAGATTTAAATCGCTAGATTTGCTCTCACCGTTCTTGAGCAGTGGTGGCCCAGTGGTAACGGCCGCGACTTGTAGGTCGTAGGTTCGAACCCAGACAGGCGCTCTACTTTGTGTAAATTATTTCATCACCACTGCTCTCAAAACGATGAAGGAAAACATCGTAAGGAAACCGGCATGTCCTAGAACCAAAAATTCGAAGACATGACATCTACCAACCCGCACTGGGCCCGCGTGGTGGATTACGGCCCACTCCCTCTTACCGAGAGGAGGCCTGTGTCCCAGCAGTGGGAGTATTATAGGCTGGTATATGTACTTAGTCATGCGAAAAAGTGTCACCACTCACCACTGAGAAGAGTGAGTTCACACATTATTAAATAGCGTTTCGTTAGCGTGTCATTTTGTGTCATAGGTGTCAAAACGAAACAGAAACGCGACTATTTAATTCTTTGTCGCTGTCACCATTTTCACGACAGGGCCGTCACTACGGCCGTTAAGTAGGATAAGTAAGTATTTCTTTCTTTCTGTTCTTTCTTGACTGATTTCTTTGTTCTGTGCAGTCGTTCACGCGCCTGTTCACGGTGCTGCTGGACGCGGAGTCTCACTTCAGCACGTTGTGGCTGCAGTGCAGCTTCTTGTTCTCACTGCTGTGGGGCCTTTGCGCCACTATCGACGGTAAGTCACATATAACACTGTCACTTAGGCTATAAGAGCACTTTTTTATGGATGGGAAATCATCAAATGACTCCTCCCGCTCTGGGTGGAGCGGAAGGGAGTGTCAGACTCTTACTGACTAAAACCCATCCGTGTTCCTTCCTTAGCCCTTTGTGTTCCGGGGTAGCGGTAACCCTTTCGGACAATCCCGCACCGCGCGCGCGAACTGCGCGCGGGCAGCTCGCGGGCAGGTCGCGGGCAGCTCGCGGGCAGCTCGCGGGCAGGTCGCGGGCAGCTCGCGGGCAGCTCGCGGGCAGGTCGCGGGCAGCTCGCGGGCAGCTCGCGGGCAGGTCGCGGGCAGCTCGCGGGCAGCTCCCGGCAGGTCGCGGGCAGCTCGCGGGCAGGTCGCGGGCAGCTCGCGGGCAGCTCGCGGGCAGGTCGCGGTCAGCTCGCGGGCAGCTCGCGGGCAGCTCGCGGGCAGGTCGCGGGCAGCTCGCGGGCTGCACATTTGCCAGATGTGGACGCACCCTAACGCTCTCCTGGGCATAGTTACATTTTTAACCTAGTTTCTTTTTTACACGAATTTTTATATAATAAAAATGGATGTACCTTGTAATTGTATATTATGAAACTTCACAAACATGAAATAAATGATTTAATTTAAACTTTTCGAACCTTTACTTAATTCAGGCGATAGCCGCAAGCTCCTCGACACGTTCCTGCGCAAGCTACTCGACGGCAGCAACGTCAACTATCCGAAACCCAAGTCCTTCAAGCTGACCAAAAGCCAGCTGTTCCCTGACAAAGACACCGTCTTTGACTGCCTGTACGACAAGAGGAATAACGGCACCTGGATCGAATGGATGGAGCTGGAGAAGGAAGTTCCTCTGCCTGCTAATGCCAAGGTATCGTTATCGGCATATAGCAGTCAAGGCTTGACATACTCCAAAAATGTCCTGCTTGCGTGGTTTCCGACCGGTAAAGATAACTCCTTCTTCTCTTTTCTTTGGTGTTTTAAGGTCAAGTACTGTAGCGAAATAAAAAAGGAACATCACGACTTAAACACTTATAATTTGCTGATAGTTTTGGGATGCATGAAGAAGTCTCCTCGTCTAGCGCAGTTTGTTCCGCCAGTTACTCAACTGAACGCTCGCGCTCGGCGCATCCTGGACAGTCACACCCATCACCTTATCTGACTGCCAAGTCTTCCCTTGCTGTGGTAGGGCTAACGCCCGCCTGGCTGCGACCACCCTCCCAGCGGAGTCCGGCGTCAAGCAGCCTGCTGTGTTTCGTCGATGCGTGGGAGTTCCAGTGCCTTAGGCATCTTCTAGGCACGCTCGTTCTATCATAGACCTCATCCATCGCTTTCCATCAGGCGTGATCGAGGTCAAGAGCGGGCCCATTCAGCAATAAAAAAAACCGAGTGTGCCTACACGACTGAAGTGAAACTTCAAACGTATTTGGCTATGAGAGGAAAAGAAAAAGAAAATGTGCGCGCGCACTGCTTTCTCTTGTTTATATCCCCCATTCAACTCCCGTTCGCCTCGCCCTATCAAACTTTTCGTAACGCTTACGTCACGCGTTCGCCAGCTTACTCCCCAAGTCAAGCGTGCGTAATTAAGTTTCACTTAAAAAAAAACCTAGTGTGCTTATGACCACACGACTGAAGTGAAACTTCAAACGTATTTGGCTATGAGAGGAAGAGAAAAAGAAAATGTGCGCGCGCACTGCTTTCTCTTGTTTATATCCCCCATTCAACTCCCGTTCGCCTCGCCCTATCACACTTTTCGTAACGCTTACGTCACGCGTTCGCCAGCTTACTCCCCAAGTCAAGCGTGCGTAATTAAGTTTCACTTAAAAAAAAACCTAGTGTGCTTATGACCACACGACTGAAGTGAAACTTTAAACGTATTTGGCTATGAGAGGAAGAGAAAAAAGAAAATGTGCGCGCGCACTGCTTTCTCTTGTTTATATCCCCCATTCAACTCCCGTTCGCCTCGCCCTATCACAGTTTTCGTAACGCTCACGTCACGCGTTCGTCAGCTTACTCCCCAAGTCAAGCGTGCGTAATTAAGTTTCACTTAAAAAAAAAACCTAGTGTGCTTATGACCACACGACTGAAGTGAAACTTCAAACGTATTTGGCTATGAGAGGAAGAGAGAAAGAAAATGTGCGCGCGCACTGCTTTCTCTTGCTTATATTCCCCACTGAACTCCCGTTCGCCTTGCCCGATCACAGTTTTCGTAACGCTCACGTCACGCGTTCGTCAGCTTACTCCCCAAGTCAAGCGTGCGTAATTAAGTTTCACTTAAAAAAAAAACCTAGTGTGCTTATGACCACACGACTGAAGTGAAACTTCAAACGTATTTGGCTATGAGAGGAAGAGAGAAAGAAAATGTGCGCGCGCACTGCTTTCTCTTGCTTATATCCCCCACTCAACTCCCGTTCGCCTTGCCCGATCACACTTTATAAAAAACAAAAAACAGTTACTTGCTACCATGTATTCAATACAATTTGCTATCATGTGCTGAATTCAAGGTTACAGGTTACGCGTCGACGTCCCTGCCATCCTGTATATTATAATTCATCAATATAGAGATAAACCATACTAAAAATGAACGCCCCCTCACTAAAATTTCTATACAAACATTTAACCTTTTAACCGCCCGACTTTATATCAGTTATCGTGCCCCCAGCGCCCGAAAAAAAAGAAAATAAAACGAAAAATAAATACCGATGAAACGAGCTGTGATGATGGAATAATAATACAGATTAAACGAGCTGTGTTATTTGGTCGTATATACAGTGCATTACGGAAAGGGTATATCAATACAAACGGGTTGAAGAGTGTATCTAGTCTGGAATCTCTGTACAAAATTTCAGCTCAAAAGCATTAACTTTGAAAATGCTTAATATTTTTTTATTTCGACATCACGGCGCTGCACTGGCGCGCGGCGGCGTGATGTGCGTGTACTAGGCGCACAGACACACTACAGATAATGGATAATGACCCTCGTAGTGCGGTGACACGTTTGTTATGATTTCAATTTAATAAACTATCGAAATAAAAAATTATTAAGCATTTTCAAAGTTAAAGCTTTTCAGCTGAAATTTTGTACAGAGATTCTAGACCAGATACACTCTTCAACCCGTTTGTATTGATATACCCTTTCTGTAACACCCTGTATACGACTCTGGCGGAATGGACACGAAAATATTTGTCGGATTAATCCGACATAAGCGGTTAAAAGGTTAAAATGTCTATGCAACAAGCAGTGGAGGGGCGTTCATTTTTAAAATAGTTTATCTCTACCGGTGTATGTAATCGTATTTCCTGGAAACAAATATTTCTATATTTATTTCAATTTCTTACTTTACTTCAAGAAACTGCGCTTAAATATTCGAATCTCAAAATCCAGGTGAACGACCTGATAATCTTGACGAACGAGACGGCGTGCTTGCGCTACTTCGTGAGGAAGATGGTGCGAGCCAACATCCCCATCCTCATCGTGGGCCCCACGGGCACCGGCAAGTCGTCCATGGTGCTGGACTTCCTGCTGTCGCTTCCCAAGGAGAAGTACATTACCAACACCATCAACTTCTCCGCCAGGACTACTGCTAATCAGGTGACGACAATGATAAAGTGCTTGGTGTACAGTCACGTCTAAAAGTATGTATACACTTGGCAATTTTCAATTGCGATTTTTTCGTGAAATAACGAATGCAACGTTGAAATACGACACTTAACATAATAATAATATAATAATAATCATTTTATTTCGGACAACTATAAGATCCATAACTTGTTAGTAACTTAAAATACTATTGTTAGTATCTTAAACTAAAGACGAAAGAGTGCGAAGACCACCCAACAACTTGAACTCCAGAAACTATGGAACAAGTCTTCGCACAAATTGCCTTATTATGGCGGAGGAAGTATCTGTCGCCACAGCCTTCAGGAACCTATGGTTTCAAAAATACTATTTTCACTTCTCATGCTCTAAAAGTTCGTCTTTATGTTGTGCTTAGGCGACATAAAATCGCTTTTTATGTTCTAGTGCATAAAGTAAATTTCTTTTCTGAGACTAAGGTAATCAGGCCCAACAGCCACACGCACAATAAAATTTCGCAGATTAAAGTCGTGATTTATTTCATTTTCTTTAATTTATACCACTTCCGTGTTTTCTATCGTTAATTTAATAAAATCAGGTAAAATAGTTGTCATTTATTATTTAAAAACGCAAAGAAACATTTTTATGACTTGGCAGTATGAAGTACCCAAGTCGAATGACAAATGTTGAAATAAAAAAAAAAAAACTGTTAAAGTTTCGTGGCGGTATTATCTGTGGTGGCGGGAATTAGCTATGCTTTGCAACATTTTTGATTAATTATGTACTGTATACTTTAGCCTGTTTCATTTTCTCGCAATCGAAGTGAAAAGCAGAGTGTATAACTCAGGCATAAACGAGCCATTTTACCCCTCGACTTAACTATCCACCCTCGCCTGCGGCTCGCGTGGATATAAACGTCTCGGGGTAACATAGCATCTTTTATGCCTTAGTTGTACAATCTACTATTTCGTAATAACATAAAATTTCCATTAAAAAATAAAGGAGAAAATCGCCTTTGAATAAAGCCAAGTGTATACATACTTTTAGACGTGACTGTACTGTTATTTGGTGATGATGAACGATTTACCGGTTGGATACCGTAATTACAGAAATAATTGAAAAGCCATTGTGTTTCGCGTGGATTCAAGTTCCATACGAAGGGTTAAAACAACCGACTTCAAAAAAAACACTACAAAGTGATAAATAACTTTAATTTCGAAGTCGGTGTCGTTGGTTCCGCATTTTCGTTTTTTGACACCGACTTCCGAAATTAAAGTTATTTATCACTTTGTAGTGTTTTTTTTTGAAGTCGATGTTTTTTTTTTTTGTAAAAAAGTTTTTATTTTTCACTTTTTAGTTGTAAGTACAACTAAAAAGTGAAAAATAAAAACTTTTTTCCGTATTCTTACGGTAACATTTATATAGATATGAATAATTTGCCTGTCTGCCTAGCTTTTTCCCAACTATGTTGGGGTCGGCTTCCAGTCTAACCGGATGCAACTGAATAAGTACTAGTATTTTACATGGAGCGACTGCCTATCTGACCTCCACAACCCAGTTACTGGGTAATACGATACCCCTTCGTATGACTGGTTGTCAGACTTTCGGGCTTCTGACTACCCGTAACGACTGTCAAAGATCCACGAATGACAGCCGGGATCAACGGCTTAAAGTGCTTTCCGAGGCACGGCGGGGTCTCGGTATGTAAAAATGGTCACCCATCCACAGGCCAACCGCGGCAAGTGTAGCTTAACCTGATCGATCGACCTGTGCGGCTGTTATCATTTAGCCACGGGCCCCTCTCTAACATAGTTTAAGTAATACTAAAACACAATGGGTACTGGCCTGAATTAAAGATTAATCAATAAAATAAATAAATAATAAAAACATGTATCCTATTTCAGACACAAGACATCATCACGTCTAAAGTGGACAGAAGACGTAAAGGTGTTTTCGGACCTTCAATGGGCAAAAAGGTATGTAAAACACATTGCACATAGGTACTAATATGAATAGAAGAAAGAATGTGTGACTGTTTTCTTGTATGTTTACATTAAATTTATTTATGGCAAAATTAATCGTTATGGTAAACTCTGATTTTAATTTGCTAGACCAAAATGACAGCTGCGGTTGACCTTTTTTTTGTCGTGTTGACATCCATACTAATATTATAAATTCAAAAGTACCTCTGTCTGTCTGTCTGTATGTTACCTTTTCACCGCTGAACCGATTTAGATGATATTTGGTATAGAGGTAGCTTGAGTCCCGGGAAAGGACATAGGATACTTTTTATCCCGATATTCCCACGGGATCGAGACTTATGCGGGTGAAACCGCGGGGCGCAGCTAGTTAAATGCATAAAAAATGCTTTAATTATAGACTAGAAAATTAAAAATCCGACTTTAGTGAGTAAAAATATGTCTGCTAGCCTGTACAGCATCACCAGCTGCAAACCTAATGTGAGCCAATCCTTTCGGTAGCAGTCTATCTCGTCCCTCACATCTTCGTTTTCATCTGCTGCGGTGTCGCCTAGCGTTCATTAAACGGGGGGTTCAATTGACTGCTAGCCTAGTTTAGTGATGAGTCTTTTTTTATGGAGGGGAAATCATCAAATGACCCCTCCCGCTCTGGGTGGAGCGGAAGGGAGTGTCAGACTCTTACTGACTAAAACCCATCCGTGTTCCTTCCTTAGCCCTTTATGTTCCGGGGTAGCGGTAACCCTTTCGGACAATCCCGCACCCCCGGCAGGCTTCGGCCCTGGCAGGCACCTTCCTTTTTTTTTTTAAAGTCATCGAGCAGTTAGTTGTTTATTTCCCTAGTGCGTACTGTTTGTGGACGACCTGAGCATGCCGCAGAAGGAGTGCTACGGAGCGCAGCCGCCCCTGGAGCTGCTGCGGCAGTGGATCGACCACGGCCACTGGTACGACCTGAAGGAAATGGTGCGCCAGGAAATCGTAGACGTCGTGAGTATTATTATTACTGATCCTTCCGACAGACTTTCTGTTGTAGCGGTATCTACAACGCCACATGCGAACAACGCGTCATACTGATGTCACGCAAATCCTGCATCTCGCAAACTGAGTTTACCGCGCAACTAGCATAGATACAATATCGGAAATACATTAAAGCCGAGTACATCCCGAGGACAGCCGAACACATCCGAAGCGCTGTCGGTTACGGTAACAGTGGCGCGAATTCATTGGTTTTTCCCATCTCAAAAAATGCCCAACGCGCCTAAAGAAGTTTTAACTTAAAAAAAAACTGGATGAGTTCGCTGATTTCTATCCGACTACTCTGAGAAGAAACACAGAAACAAACTCTAAAGGTCACAGTCTCTTTTAAAGTCCAGGCATAATCGACATCTTCTTCTCAGCTATTCGTCTCAGCGATGCTGCCACCTGGCGGCGGGTCCAACCTCATCACGTCCCGCCTGACGCGGCACATGCTGGTCATCTCGCTGGACTCCTTCGAAGACAACACGCTCAACAGGATCTTCGGCACCATCATGGACTGGCACTTTGAGAAGGGATTCATTGAAGCGCTACAGAGGCAGAGTAAGGTATGTGCTGCGGTTTCATCATTATCATCTGCTTATACTTTCCAGTCGGCTTCCAGTCTAACAGCTGAATGCCACAATCTTACCAGTTCACACTAAATGCAAAAACAGCATATAAGAAGAAAAAAAAAAATGTGCTATGAGTATAATTGCGGATTTGTCGGCCCAGAAATAGGTGGCGACACTACCTGGACGCGTGTCGCAAGTGCTTGTTCGAGGTGACGCGGAAAAAGAGGTCCTGGAAGGACTTGTGGAGGCCTTTGCCCAGTAGTCAGACAGTATGTTGTTATTAAAAAATAATTGCAGTTTTGTTAACTCAAAACTCGACAGTGAAAACATCGGGCGCAGCGCGGTACTGTGTGTGTTTCTTTATTATACTCAATGCAAAAAACTCAAAACTAAACATTTGTATCAATGTGTTCAATAGTAAACAAAACTTTGTGCAACATTGTTGCGGGAATATGTTTCAAACACAAACTTCAAGCAATGCTGCCAGCAACATGTTTCTAACAACACATAAACATGTTTTTACTAAGAATTCGTGGCTTTAGCGAACAAAACACAAAAAGACAAGAAAGATTCCATAATATAAACATCACGCCTGTTTTCCCCGAAGGGTTAGCAGTTATGTTTTTAAGTCCCATGTAATAGGGGGCAAGCTTATTGCCATCAACTGGGCACAAATCCAGATTTCGGGCTGCTACTGAGAAATTCCAGATGGAAACAAGCCAATAACACTTTGCTCGACCCGGGAATCAGTAGTGCTATTCTGTAAAAATCTCACCGTGAAAACATAAGTGAAGTGAGCTGTCAATGGTGTCAATACCTAAATATATGGAATGATAGCTCACTCTAAGTTCACTTCACCTAAGTTTTCACGGTGACTTTTTTTACAGAATAGGTCGGCAGTAGTGCTTGCGACCACTAAACCAACGAGGCAGTCGTTAATTTATTTATTTAAAGTTTTTGTACAAGTAAAAATAACCGTGCAAAGCCGGACTTTATGCTTTAAGGCATTTTCTGATGACGAAAATAATTGTTGATGCGATTCCTCTCACCTTCCTCACAGGCCATAGTATCCGCAACAATGGAGGTATACAAGGGTGTGATCCTGCAGTTCCTCCCGACACCTAGCAAGTGCCACTACCTCTTCAACCTGCGCGACTTCGCCAGGGTCATCAAAGGGATCCTGCTGGTGCCCTCCACCCACATGAAGGACCTCAACAAGCTGGTCATCCTGTGGATCCACGAAGCGTACAGAGTGTTCTACGATCGGCTGGTGGATGATTCTGATCGGTAAGACGACAGTTTTGACCATTTTGTGGTTTATTTAAAAACTTTTAGCATTAAGTATAGTATGGGAAGTTTTATAAAAATGTTGCTGTTATTTTAGTATATTGTAGTGTCTTAAGAGGGCGCCGACCATAGTCAACCGCACAGTGGCGCCCTCATCGTTTTTTAGGTTATTTATTTTATTTTAGAATGAAAATAAAAGAAATAACCTAAAGTGGCCACTATTATCCGTTTTAAAGATTATAATAAAAGTAAACAATGTAAAACTACCGTTTGCAACAATATTAACGTACAATCTTGTGGAGCACAACTTAACGTGCTTATTTTCTGCATTTTCATTCTAAAATAAAAGAAATAACCTAAAAAACGATGAGGGTGCCACTGTGCGGTCGACTATGGTCGGCGCCCTCTTAAGACTTCCGCACGAACAAAGTCGCGGGTAGAAGCTATTAAGTAATAAAGACTTTATACACTGATTGACATCTTATCAAATTCAAACATGAATTTAACTAACTGTTGAGTCAGAGTTTTTTATTTGTGCAGAATAAACCATTTTTAATTCTTCTTAGTTTGACAGTCCGTCAACAAGTTTTTTTAGTTGATCAGCTTTTCAGAAACCAATCGTTAAAGTTAGGGTTCTCCTAGAAGAGCGATGGCTGCCACTAACGGCCGCAGTGACGGCTGTCATGGAAATGATGGCAGTGGCAAAGATGAAATCGTTAGATTCGCCCTAACGCGTCAAAACATAGTCATCATCTGCCTAGCCTTTTTCCAACCATTTTTGGGTCGGCTTCCAGTCTAACCGGATGCAGCTGAATACCAGTATTTTACATAGAGCGACTGCCTATCTGACCTCCACAACCCAGTTACTGGGTAATACGATACCCCTTCCCCTTGATAAGACTGGTTGTCAGACCTTCGAGCTTTTGACTACCCGTAACGACTGCCAAACATCCAGGAATGACAGCCGGGACCAACGGCTTAACGTGCTTCCCGAGGCACGGAGGGGTCTTGATATGTAAAGATGGTCTTGGTCACCCATCCACGGACCAACCGCGGCAAGCGTCGCTTTTAACCTGTTCGATCGACCTTTGTGGCTGTTATTACTGAGCCACAAGCCCCTCTCCGAAGCGTCAAAACATACTAGTCGCATTTATAATTTGTTTTGACACCTCTGACACACAATGACACAGAGACTTCAATTGATTGTCATGGTTGATTTTATAATATGTAAGCTCACTGTTCTAAGTCTTTACTTAGAACAGTGAGCTTACATATTATACACACTTTACACTTCCTTCTGACTAAGTATTGTGGGGGTAAATCTAGCGATTTAAATCTTTGGGCAACTGAATTTGACTTAATTGTCAAATACAGGTGAAAATGCCAGATTTTCATGACGGCGGCCGTTATAATATGACGGAACCGCGCCACGCACAACGGACCAAATGAAAGTCTAAGTACGGAAAAGGGAGCCCCATCATCATCATGACGGCACCGCTTTTCTAGGGAACCAAAGCTTATTCACGTATGCTTGTACTTTAGGCAGAAATTGTACGAAGTGGTATACAAAGCGGTGTACGGCAACTTCCGGGTCCACATGGACAACGTCCTCAAAGAGATGGGGTACGTCCCGGATGATGAGAAATGCAGCAATTATCACGTTTGTAACATATTCTTTGGGAACTACATGGAGCCTGATGCTGATCCTAAGATTTATGACCAGGTGAGCTTTTCATTTCCTTTTAAACACATAAATTCATCATCATCATCCACAGCCAGACTTCACCCACAGCTGAGCATAAATGTCCCTCTTTTCAAGTGTCATTCCCCACACCCCTATGCCTGCCTCATGCAGGTTCTATCCGCGATGGTAACAATGTCGTCCGCCCATCTCGACCAACATGTCGTCTTCCAGACCTTGGACGCCAGTCGGTCACTACCCTACTCCACCTGTCGTCAGTGCGCCTTGCTAGGTGTCCTGCCCAACTCCATTTGAGTTCCACAACAAATTACTAACATGCAATATATACACAACTAGCAGCGCCCCGCGGTTTCACCCGCATAAGTTTCCCGTGGGAATATCGGGATAAAAAGTATCCTATGTCCTTTCCCGGGACTCAAACTATCTCTATACCCATCTAAATCGGTTCAGCGGTTTAAGAGTGAAAAGGTAACATACAGACAGACAGACACACTTTCGCATTTATAATATTAAGTATGGGTATTAAAAATTATAAAAAACCGATCTGCTCTCTCTCAAACTATTTACCAGCACCCTCAAGAAAGTACTTAAACAATTCGCAGAGGCCGAAGCAACGAAGGGCGTTCCAATTGGTGATGAAATGCCATCAAACCTTCGTTTTGTAGACGGTCTTTATTTTTTCTTCTACAGTAGGTCAACCACAACGGGATCCCTTCTTTTCGCATAATGTTGGTTTTCCTAATATACTTTGGAATAACTATTTTGGTATAATTTGTTTTGCCATAATAATACATTGCCATTTTTTTTTGGCATACAGTTTATTTTGGCATAATTATCTTGAAGGCTAATTTGTTTTGGCATAAAGGACATGTCCAGTTTCTGCCCTCTGGTAATTCTGGTATAGATAAATGTTCATGATTTAAGGTTTTTCAGTAAGATTTAAAAATGAAGATTTAAATTACTATGGATTAATTAATTCAGTATTACTTGCGTAACATAATTCTTAAAAAAACAGTACTCAATCGTAGCTTCCGCTTTGCCATTTTAAACGGGAAGTACTAAAAATGTTTTTGACGTTCCATTTTATCCCGTAATTATCTTTAAATAGTGTGAGCAATAATTATAAGCCGCTTATTTTAGATGAAAGAAATATATTAACGTATTTGCGTATATAATACGACAATATTACTAAAATATTTTAGTGTACACATCAGACGTGTTTTTCTTCGGATACCCACTTCCTAACATGAAGGTAAGTATTTATTACTTTTTTGACATGGCATTGACATTTATTTTTTGGTTGTCAATTCCAAGTTGCGTGTATGCGTTCCTTGCTTACTATGCGATTATTTTCTGTTATGGATATTTTCTTTAAACGACCATTGCTATTCTACACGGAGTGACATCATCTAGACACGATGACTATTGCTATACTTATAGGATTCTGCTTTTCCTTTCGATTTGGATATTATGATGAGGTGCATCGCTGTGCTGCGGATTCGCAGACATATCGTGTCAAGGCTGGCGTTACCCCTGCAAGTGAGACTTGCTCGATGGTTATCAAATCAGGTTGGCCTCTATACTACGGCAGTCGTGTAAACCATGCAGGAAAGGCAGTACATTGACCAGTTGTGTTATAATTTGAAAAATACAATGACGTCTTATTGTTCCAGCTCCCATTAGATGGATTCGCAAGTGTCATGATTGTTATAATTTATTAAATACCAAAGCTGCTGACAATGAGAGATTACTAAGTCATACAATGGTCTGCCACGTCATGACGCTAGTATGGTATCTTGGCTGGGCAAGGCATCAAAATAACGTGCTAGCACCAGCTACATTTTTGGACAATGTTTTGGTGTCTCTAGAAGACGTTTATTTTTTTATCATTTTAGTTAAGAATGTATCTACAATAAAATAATTTGTTTTGCAATAAATACATACATAGTTTTATTTATTATAATCCCAATTCAGTATCAACAAGTAACTACATATAAATAATATTATGGGTATTGAAGATAGAAACCAAAATACGGAATTAAAGATGATGCCAATATAATATTATAATATTGTGACAAACAATAGGTGCTTAACATTTTTGTTACACAAATAGAAATATCCAAAAAACTGTAGAATATGATCTCAGACCAACAAAATGTTTCATTTACCTCACAAAGACATACCACCAATTAGTACCTGTATTCGATCACAGATGTCATTATACTAAACAAAGTTAAGAAAAATCCCTTGCGTATAATCCTTATTTTGACCAGTTTACGCAAGATCCTGACTCCTGAAACTTATTAATTAATAAACTATAAAATACGACGATTATAATAATATAACAATCATTACTGAACATTTTCTTTGACTGCCTAGACATTCGCCCATTGCTCCACCAGACATGTCCTTTAATTCGCATAGTACTAAACGACGTTAGGGGCACCCCGAGGTTCGGTTTGGTTAGGTTCCTTCTAACCCTGCAGACAGTCCGTCGACCTGACGTCGTCGTTAGAAATAAAACGAGCATGCTAAATTTATGCTTTAGAATGTTATGCTTAATCATTATTATGATTAGAAAAATTATGCTTAAAAAAATTATGCGTAAGCTGTTATGCGTAAATAATGTTATGCGAAAATATAATTAGGAGAAATAAAAGTATGCCAAGTTATATTAGGTCTTCAAAATTTTATGCAAATGGATAGGGAACCAACTACAACATATCCTTCAAGGACAGGCGCACTGCAAGCCTTGAGGTTGATCTGGCGATGAATCGGTTATAGACCAGTACTTCTAAATATAGGGTCGAGGTCAATGAGCAGAAGTTAGTTTCCTTCCACAACAGACAGGACAAAGAGATCGACCGTCGAGTCGAAAATGCCTGGAGGAGCTAGTGGTTCATGAAGGCGTTAATGACGACCTTCCTATCTCACTAAAGCGCAAGCTCATCGATATGTGTATCCTGCCTGTCATAATTATTGCGCTCAGATTTGGTTTTCGACCGAGGCTCAGAAGTCCAAACTCAAGGTTTACCAAAGAGCGATGGAGCTTAGCATTTTAAAAACGGGTATCGCCGATTCTGGTGATAAGTTTGCGAGGCTGAAATGGGATTGGACGGGTCACAACTATAGGATGCATCAAGACAGATGGGCCAGGATCGTCACACAGTGAGTGCCTGGAGACGGGCGTCAATCGTCACTGAGGCAGGCTTAAGAAACGCTGGCGTGACGATTTATACTCATTTCTAACCAATCGGTTAGGAATGAGTATACAATTATAGGCTGTAAAATTGTACTTTGGTCTAAATTTAAATACATAATCACGAAAAACCACTGCAAATGCAACGTTGCCAGCCCGCGCGGGATGAACGCTTTTAACTACAAAGTATTAAAAAAAATGTATGGATTTATGTCATGATTCGGTTGCAAAAAGGGATGGCGCTATCGGTCATGCGTAGCTCCATCTTTTTCTCGCACTCATCACATGATGTACTTGATCTGCTGACAAGTATCTGTGTTCCCTCCCACATTTAACCCGTCTGCCTTCAAATCAAGAGTGAACAGGCATCTTCTGGGCACGCTCGTTCCATCATAGACCTCATCTATCGCTTTCCATCAGGCGTGATCGGGGTCAAGAGCGCGTCCATTCAGCAATAAAAATAAAAATAGAGTATTCTGTGCTGGCCAGGTGCTGAGCCTGGACGACATGGCAGACAAGATGGAGTACTACCTCGAGGAGTACAACGTGGTGTCCTCATCGCCGATGGCTCTGGTCATGTTCAGATATGCGCTCGACCACATATCTAGGTGCACAAGAGTACTGCTACAAGATAACGGTCAGTATTCTACGTTACCAAGATTTCTGCATGCAAAAATATTAAATGATTCTTAATATTTGTATAGATATTTACATAATACAAGCTAACATATAAACTATAATAATATCTACAATTATATGAAAAAATAAACAAGATAATCATAGGGCATCAAAGAGTTCGTCCGCATCGCTGTCAACAGGAACAGTGCCCAAAAGGCTGGCAGCATTGCCACGTTGTATGGCAATGCTAATTCTTTGGCCATGAAATACTTAGATCATAATCTTATGAGAAATAAATTTCTTTAAACCGAAATAGGCCAGCCCTCTGGTCACGTGAAAAGTCGACTAACCGCTTGGCGATATCTCGAAAAACCAAGTGGGCACTCGGACCCCATGGCCCTAGTGTTTCAACCCCAAACGGCTCGAACATATAACTCCCAATCAGGTTGCAATATTTTCGCCGTTTGAGGCTTTCTGCACCTGCAGCAGCCATGCCCAGCACAGCCCACCGTGATGATTGATTGATTTGTGATGATGATGATGAATGATTCTCACTCATCTTGCTTGTGCCTCGTTCGTCTTGTGATTGCCAGGCAATCTCAACGGAGATTAGCCAGGTACGCAGGAGATATTAAGTGTTTGCGCATTCGCAGGTGCACTGTCTTACTCTCGTAGACCGATGGGAAGGCAATCCGACACGAGCAGAGGCAATCCCCCCTGTTACATAGGCTTTAAACATAACTGGTGAAATTTGAATCTATTAATCTTAAACACCTCAGAACTGTGGAGTACTGGCATGGTATGTTACACTTAATTTCAGGTAACTTACTGCTGGTCGGTGTGGGTGGCAGCGGCCGGAGCAGTGCCGTCAAGTTGGCTGCCAGCATCCTGGAGATGAATGTCATACAGGTTAGATCTGACACTTCTTTCGTTACTTGGTTGCTGTTGTATACAGACATTGAACCCTAAAATAAGGAGTGATAATTATGGTAAGACATGTCGCATACCTTCTTGTTCCAAAAAGAAGTTGTAACTTTTGCCCAAGCTTCAACCATTCAGTCAGTTTTTGTACTTCAAACCGTATGACCACTTAGGTAAGGTTCTAAATACAAAATTGATAACTGAAGTTTAAAGTCAGTTGTTTTATTAGAACTTTAACTTAGTCGGAATAAAGCTTAAAATTCCAAAATGGCTCGATGGAATAAACCTTTGTCAGCAATATTTATAAGAACTTCAGTCAATCTGATGTGAACGATTCCATAACCCGGAGTCCTAAAGCTGGTTTTCACATCTCCGCCGCGAAACCATAGCAGCGAAACCGCAGTAGTTCCGCCATGACTTGTCCGTTGTACGACAAGCGAATCAGAAGCGAAACTGCCTATTTTTTTTAACGTACAGATCCCGCGCTCAGCCCTCTATTTTGTTGCGGTGCCGCGTTTGTTTCGCATGTATCTTAGTGAAGCTTATTTTTTTTTTTGTAAAATGGATGTTTATTTTACGGGAAAAACTAATTTAAGAGGTCCGAAGAAGACCTATACTGTATTTACCACAGATATAGCTATCTATATCTGTAGTAAATACAGTATAGGTCTTCTTCGGGCGTTATCTAGGTCTATACCTAGATAACGCAAGTATCACGAACTGTATGAAAACTAAGCGTGCCACTTTTTGACTACCTACTATGACGTCACAAGCTCGCGCTCTCGCTCACGCTCTCGTTCACGCTCACCCAGCCAGCAGTACGCAGGACTGAGCGCGAAAGTGGCCGCTTACGATTTTCGAACGTAAGTTGGTGCGATTTTTGGCACGCGAAGTAGTTGCTCTTACGTTATCTAGTTGTATCTATATCAGTGGTATTTACCCACTAAGTGAAAAGCGACGACATTTTGCTCCGATTGCTACAATTCAGTTGAATTGTAGCAATCGGAGCAAAATGTCGTCGCTCACTCTCATGTTGTTCTACTACTCGAATCGCAACATTATTTAGTTATGGTTCTTAGCAGAATTCGATAAGCGGTTTCCTATAATTACGTCGGAGGAGTTCTAAGACCCTAAAAGAAAGCGATCAAGATACACGATAGGTTTCTGTAAGATTGTTTATTTATATGAAACTGACTTCATATGAAATCTTTAGTAAAATCTTTTAACAATGCGTACTGTTATAACCCTGACTCGCTAATAAATTAAAAATAAATATTTAAGAGATGTGCATCCTGCACTTCTCAGCATTCCAATCTCAAGTATCACCGTTAAGGGCCTGTCGCCGTCGCCCAATTTTGAGGACACAGCAGTCTCACTCCGTCATCCTAAAGAGTCACACACGTCATAATTCCTAATTTTGTATATTATTTTTAATATACATACATTAAGTAAAACAGTTTACTTTTTTTTAAAACCCTCCGTAAATGCACGGCCTAACAGTACGCACAGAGGTGCCTACTAAATAAGAGGAAACTGTATCGGCTTTCTACAAAGAAATAAATCTGTTACGGTATAAACACCCTAATCCAATGCTTACAGATTGAAATATCCCGAGTGTATGGTCAGAACGAATGGCGCGACGACCTCAGGAGGATGCTGATGAAGGCCGGGATCATTGGGAAGCCTCTCGTCTTCCTCTTCGCTGACAACCAGGTACTTTCAAGAAGTAACAGTGAGAATTATATGTGACAGTGACACAAAAAGATTTTCCTGTATTTGACTTGTCTGCGTTCCCCATCCAACTTTCCTGTCGCAGTTCTACTGGAAAAAATCTGTTGAAATAAGCAGTAACTTTTTGTTTGGAAGAGCACAAAGTTACTGCTTATTTCAACAGATTTTTTTATTTCTTAATGTTGTTATGTATGTAGGTATAACGTATCGCGGCTGCGACCCGGCTAAGTAGTCCGTTGATACATGAAAAGTTAGTGTGTCATTGACTAGCGTGTTTGACTGTTGTCCGTCCTATACCTGCATATCTAACAAATATATATATTTTTTTATTACGTGTTTTAAGTGTACATTAATAAATAACGTGCACGGATTAGAATCAAAAGACCATTTCAGACACTACCTATATGGTCCTCACATGATCCGATCAAGAATAAGTCTGGAAGAGACGGACCTCTAAATTTATTTAAAAAAGAAAAAAAGAAACAGAGAGAGGGAGAGAAGAGAGAGAGAGAGTAGTCGGATAGAAAACACAGACCTCACCTAGTTTTTAAAATATTCTTGACGTATAAAAGCTTACCCCTGGGCCACGATATCACCGCTCGCGCGACCTGCGTCTTGCAGCGCGGAAACGCTCGAGCGGCCGCGGCTGGCGGGGAGCGGAGAGGCGTGCGATGTAAAAAACAGTAGCTCACAGCAAGGGGGCCACGACTCACTGCGGCACGACCGGCGAGTGCGACGGACGAATTCAGAATCGAGCGTGTCCCATAAATAATTTTGCTTTTTCCGCCGCGCAATCATGGATACAGAAGTTTTTATAGCAGAATTTATGCAGAGACCTACCATATGGATGACAAGGAATTTGCAACACAAAATGAAAAATGTAGTGGAGCGGTTGTGGAACGACGTCCGACGCGGTCGCAGTCGCGTCGCGCCGCAACACGCACCACAACACGCACCGCCCAATGTCGTGGCTTAGGCCTTACAGAAACAAATTCAGCAGTTCATTGCTCAGGATTGCATAAGCCAAGGGTTACTCGTTCAAAATAATAACCCCTTTTCCAGATAATGTACGAAGGCATGGTGGAGGATATCAACATGTTGCTGAACACTGGCGACATCCCCAACCTGTACGGCATGGACGAGAAGGTGGAGATCCTTGACAAGATGCAGGCTGCTGTGCGGGAGTCGGTGAGTGGCATTACTTCATTAAGGAAAAACCGCCAGTGAAGCCCGCGAAATTAAAATTTACTTACGTTTCATTGAACTTGGCAATTCAAGAGGGGTCGTATTGACGTTTTAATGATTATAATTCTATAAATACATACTTGTTACGGTCGCGAATCATACTTTGTTCAAATTTCAAAAAAAAAAACGTAAGAAAATTTGAAGTACGCGGGCTATCCTGGCGCTTCCTCTGTCGAGCTCCGCTAATGAGATACAATTGATATTCTATTTTTTCGTCGCCAATAGGCGTCGCGCGGTGCTGAACCGTCATCGTAGTAACTGCCGAAATGTGATATACTTCTGCCAAACCTTTCAGGGAGTAAAGGCATGTGTTACTTGTTAATTCGTAAGAAGATATTGCACCTCTTCTTTATTAATTTATTTTAGGATCTCAAACAAAAGATATACACTAAAAAATTATGTGGTTAATGGACGACAAAGTTTTTGGTAGGTGTACTCTTTCAATTACAGGAGACCACAGCATGTACAATAAAATGAACAACTAAGCTAACAAATTAAATACCTAATACATAATAAAAGAAAAAAATTAACGACATTGATAGCTTATGGAATCAGAGGGTCTACTCCCGGAGCCCGCAGTCCGTAGCTTCGAAGTTACGGAGTTTCCTACTCCGTGTCACTTACAAAATTAGTTCGGTTTCCGACCTAAGAATGAATGACAACATGATTTGACAGTTGTCCTCCTCCCGACGAGATTTTGCCCGTCCGAAAATTAAATTTGACACTTGTTTTGACGGATTCTACTTTTGGACGATCCCGTATCTTTGTTGATATGTGTCTTAATAAATGTATTTTTTTTTCTTCCTTCTTTGACGGACTTAGAGAGTAGACCCCCTGGCGTTACTTTGTGGAAATCCGGAATAGGTTGTTGCCCGGACAATGCCATATGGTAGGTACGCGCAGCCGCAGATGTGGGCAAAGCTTATATTAGAACTGAAACCATTTATAAGTATTGTTTGAAGTAAATATACATTTTGTACGTAAAGGTAATTCGCACAGCTTTTCACAACTTCCGAGCTTCCGAGTCGAAAATGACACATTTTCGGTAACCTGATTTGCCTAGTTCCCGACCGCAAATAGCCGTCGGAAGAATAGGGTGGTCGTCTGTTTGGTTTAAACAGCGTTAAAAGGACTTCATCGATAACATTGATTGATGTTCGATTCGGCATGGAAACGTATCGAATGGTTGTGAATAGCTATACTGGTCATTAATTTTCGCGAAGCCTATGTGCGTTCTGTCAACGTCCTTACAACAAATCCAGTAATAATATTTTAACAACTGTTTGTCGTAGGGCAAAAAAATCGAGACAACCCCGCTAGCCATGTTTGGTTTCTACGTGGAACGCGTGAAGGCGAATCTTCGCGTCGTGTTGGCCATGTCGCCCATCGGAGACTCCTTCCGCAACCGCCTGCGCATGTTCCCCTCGGTCATCAATTGCGCCACTATTGATTGGTAAGACATTACGAGAGATAAAAATAGAAATAACATCTCATTTATTTAATTCAAGTTACAAGACTCATCACTAGTAACATAACATAAGAGTCTAATACGACTAAGACATAAGACTTTTAAAAGTAAAGTTTAAATCAGACTAAATCTTTATAAAATGTTGCAAAGCTCTGTTTGGCTGTTCCATAAAGTGAGGCTCATGCTGCCGCAGGTTCACGGCGTGGCCGCCCGAGGCGCTGGAGCGCGTGGCGCACATGTTCATCTTCCGCATGGAGGACGTGGAGGACGAGCTGCGGCTCGCCTGCGTCGACATGTGCCAGCTGTTCCACATGACCGTCGTGCAGCTCAGCGACCGGTGCGCCCGCTTCCTTAACATAAACATAGCATAATCAACACAGGCCTCCTCTGTGAGAGGTCTTCTTTACATATTATTAATAAAGTCATTTCTCATACTCGGAAAGTAGTGTTTGTTTGATCCAAATAGCGGGTGGAAGACGCTGCTTCCCACCACAGGGCGGGAAAGACTCATAGTAATTACTTCCCTCTTTAGGGAGGTAATGAATTTTAAAAATAGAACTGTAGTCAGCTACGAAATTTTTTACATAAATTAAGAAAAATGCTGCAGTCTTGTGAGTGTATAAACAGCCATTGTGAATTTAAAAAAAAAAAAGACGGGTTGCACTCCGGGAGTGCCGGCAGAAGTGAAAACTTGAATATTAACGTTGAAATAAATCAATTATTAATTTAATTAATATAACTTTTTTTTTTCACTATTTCTGCGTCACTTTTTTCATTAATAGATGCACTTTGTTCAATTTCCATATTTTAAACACTTTCCCCCTTATTCATAATCCTATTTTATCTCTATTTTAGCTAAAATAGGTTTATAGAACGTTTGTCTTTATCTGTCACGTTGACATTTCTGTGTGTAAGAAAGAGACAAACCCCATTTTAACTAAAATAGGTTTGATAAGTTTTATGAATAAGGGGGTTTATCTTTATATACACGAATTTTACGAATACACAGCAGTGTGGCTATTACACAGACGGTCGAGCCATCAGCTGTCCATCCATCCATCCATCCACTTCCACTTCGACTTCCACTTCGACTTCCACTTCGACTTCCACTTCCACTTCGACTTCCACTTCGACTTCCACTTCGTCTTCCACTTCGACTTCCACTTCGACTTCCACTTCCACTTCGACTTCCACTTCGACTTCCACTTCGACTTCCACTTCGACTTTCACTTCGACTTCCACTTCGACTTTCACTTCGACTTCCACTTCGACTTTCACTTCGACTTCCACTTCGACTTCCACTTCGACTTGCACTTCGACTTCGACTTTTACTTTGACTTCGACTTTTACTTTGACTTCGACTTCGACATTCACTTCGACTTCGACTTCCACTTCGACTTCGACTTCCACTTCGACTTCGACTTCCACTTCACCTTCCACTTCCACTTCCATTTCCACTTCCATCACCATCCATCCATCCATCCATCCATCCATCCATCCATCCATCCATCCATCCATCCATCCATCCATCCATCCATCCATCCATTGTGTCCGTGTGTCACTTCACTTCGGTTGGCGACGCCGTAGAAAGAGGGGGGAAATCTCTCCTGACGGTCACGTGTCCTGACGCGATGTCCTGACGCGAGTTTAACATTTTTTACCCATTACTAAAAGTATGCAACGCCGCTAAAGAAGTTTACACTTCAAAAAACCTATTAAGCGGGACAGCCCGCGGCGATGACTCGGTGTGTTCCATATTTAAAATAAAAAAAGACGACAGTATTATTTGGCGGGATACTAACCCTGTAAGCTGTACCGAAATTCAAAAACTTTGCATGTTATTGTTATCAAAAAATACTTTAGAAAAACTACTACTTTTTACTTTCCTTATATTCGAAATGAAAAGTAGAGTGTTTAACACGGGTGAAAGTCATCAATTCCTTTCGACCCTTGCATAACAATCTACTATTTCGTCTCTGTCTGCGTGAATGCGTTGTTCTTCTGAACTGCGCAACGGATTTTGGATCTTGAAACCATGGAAATACATAGTTACCGATTTTGTATTACTGTTTACAATTTGATTAACAACTCTATGCAATTCCAAAAAAACTTTTAAGTCGCAAAAGACGATCTGAGTACGGAGTAGGTAACCCGATAGAGATAAAACTTCATACAAACTCGCAATGATAGGTACACTACTACAAAGTGCGCGAAAACAAAAGTTAGAAGTATTACCTCTGGGGGATTACTCTGTGGCGCGATGTTATTGTTAATTCGGAAATACGAACATTACCGAAGCGCATATCTTTTCTGGTTAGCTCGACACAACTTAGATGTAGCATCGGCAAAATTCGTAAAACGTTCGTAATTCGTATTCGTAAATCTTTATTACTACTTTAAGAAAAATTGATAAATTTTTCCTAAAGTAGTAATAAAGATTGGTGATTTTGAAGGCGCACTTAGTTCGGATGTGATCGGTTTTACGAATTTTGCCGATGCTACATCTAAGTTGTGTCGAACTGTACCATCTTATGTGAAGAAGAGTGAAGCCACATGATGTAAAAACAGACTCATTATCATGTTTATTCCAGATTCTATAAAGAACAGAAGAGAATGGTGTACGTGACGCCGACGAGCTACCTGGAGTTGATCAAAGCCTTCATGTCCCTGTACGCCATGAAAGTGAATCAGATCACCAATGCTAGGATCAGGTATAAAAAACAAATATCTAGATAACACTCAGTAGATGGCAAATACAATATGTAACATAATTAACGCAAGACCTCATACACCCCAATTAGACTATTGAGTTAAAAGCAGAATACAATGACCAAAACTTTTTTTTTTAAATAACTGATGTTATAAAGAAAATTGTGTTGATTCTAGCATTACTTTATGCATTTAAAATTGAGTCTTATTGTCTTGAAATAAGATTTAATTTTCTTTGGCTCAATCAGCGGTCAGTATGGCAAAATACATAATTTTTGAAAAAAATACCTACATCAAAAGTTACTGAAATCGATTCAGTAGTCAATTATGAACAAAGTACTTTCAGGACTTGCGTTAATTCTGTTACACCTTGTATAGACATATTTACAGAAATACTAATCTACTCTCATTCAATAAAATTTTTGGGATTGTTTTTTTTTATTTATAAGCATAAATGAATGACAACAATAATCACACTATCACACTAATATTATAAAGGCGAAAGTTTGCGAGTGTGTGTGTGTGTCTGTGTGTTTATATGTTTGTTACTTCTTCACGCTCAAACGGCTGGATCAATGTTGATAAAATTTTGTATGAAGGTAGCTGACACCCTGGATTAACATATAGGCTACTTTTTATCCCGATATTCCAACGGGATCGACAGTTATGCGGGTGAAACCGCGGGGCGCAGCTAGTAACATAATAAATGAATTTACCCATGACTTTGTTTGACCTCTCCAGATACGAGACCGGTCTGGAACAGCTAGACTTTGCAGCTGGCCAGGTGGCCGTGATGCAGCAAAACTTGAGGGACTTGCAGCCTCTCCTTGTGGAGACCTCTGACAAGACCGAGAAACTCATGATCAAGATAGAACAGGATACTGTCGTTGTTGAGAAGCAGAAAGAGGTAACTGGGCTATCGTACTTATTTGCAGGGCAAGTCAAGTTAACAGTTAGCAGTTAGGAATAGTAGATTGTTATGCAAGGGTCGAAAGGAATCAATTCCTATACGAGGCATTTAGACGCCCGAGCGCAGCGAGGGCGGCTATAGCCTGAGTAGGGATTGATGACTTTCACCCGTGTTAAACACTCTACTTTTCATTTCGAATATAAGGAAAGTAAAAAGTAGTAGTTTTTCTAAAGTATTTTTTGATAACAATAACATGCGAAGTTTTTGAATTTCGGTACAGCTTACAGGGTTAGTATCCCGCCAAATAATACTAATGTCTTTTTTTATTTTAAATATGGAACACACCGCGTCATCGCCGCGGGCTGTCCCGCTTAATAGGTTTTTTTTTTTTAATTCACACTGGCTGTTTATACACTCACAAGGTCGCAGCATTTTTCTTAATTTATGTAAAAAATTTCGTAGCTGACTACAGTTCTATTTTTAAAATTCATTACCTCCCTAAAGAGGGAAGTAATTACTATGAGTCTTTCCCGCCCTGTGGTGGGAAGCAGCGTCTTCCACCCGCTATTTGGATCAAACAAACACTACTTTCCGAGTATGAGAAATGAAAAAGATGTTGTGTGGTTTAAGAAAGATCAGAAAAAATGTGAAGTAAAAGTGCGCAGCGCTGCACATCCCCACCATGTTTCAAGTGAAACAAATATCAACTTTATTTCAATGAGAATAAAGTTGATTTCAGAGTGACTAGCACTATTGACTAAGTTATAAAAATGTTTGAAGTCATAGCGTAATCTGAACTTAATTATGAAGGAATTAAGTTATTTTTCCATTAATTCATATTTGTTTAAATTTTTGGCAAATAAACCGCGAATGCACGGTAGAAGGGAAATAACGTTGTGCAACTTTTATTTGCCGTTTCCCAATAGATAGTAGGCGCAGACGAGGCCCTCGCCAACGAAGCGGCTGCAGCAGCTCAAGCGATCAAAGACGACTGCGAGTCGGACCTCGCTGAAGCGGTGCCAGCGCTGGAGGCAGCGCTGAATGCGCTGAACACGCTGAAGCCCGCGGACATTACTCTCGTCAAGTCTATGAAGAACCCGCCGGCTGGAGTCAAGCTCGTCATGGAGGCTGTGTGTGTTATGAAGGGAATCAAGGGGGACCGGAAGATGGATCCTAATGGTTTGTATTGTTTTTTTAATACATACATACATGCATAAACTCACGCCTTCTCCCCATGGAGGTAGGCTGAAGCTAACGCCCCCTATTACATACGTTCATGAACTGAGAGCGGCTTGTGGCTAAGTAATAACAGCCGCACGGGTCGATCAATCAGGTTAAGCTACGCTTGCCGCGGTTGGTGCGTGGATGGGTAACCATCTTCACCTCTCGTGCCTCTGGAAGCACGATAAGCTATTGGTCCCGGTTGTCATTCGTGGATCTTTGACAGACATTACGGGTCGTCAGTAGCCCGAAAGTCTGACAACCAGTCTTACCAAGGGGTATCATATTACCCAGTAACTGGGTTGTGGGCACTGACCTCTATTATTACCACTGGACAGGCTGTTTCAAGCGTTTGACAGCAATTTTTTTTGTCTTTTTGAAGCGCCACTAGCGAGTGTCCAGAGAACTAATTTTGACATATATTACATTTTGGTTGGGCTGTTCCAAACAATGTAAACGAAACATCGAAGCAATGTGTGGGATACATAGCAGGTTTTGTGATTAGATCTATCAAGAACAAAATTACATGTATTGATTGTTTGAGCGCTTGTGAATCAATACCGTCCGATGCCATATCTGATCGACGAAACGGTATCGCACTAATTATTCAATAAAATAGAGGTGGACTGACTATTCCATCACAAAGCGTCGTTTCTATATGTTTGTTAGTGGAATCACTTTTTCGAAAAGCATGCAAAAAGACCAATGGGAAGCCGCCGGTAGAAAAAATATTTCCGGCAGTTCTCACAGCAAAAGTTATAAAAGAATTGCTACCAAAATCAAATACTTTGTTTCCAGAACTACGCGTTCATTTTTTGGAAACAATGATGTTTGAAACGTCTTTAAATAGTCATTATGATGTATTAATTAAACAAATTATATTTAAGTATATCGATGTTAGAATTTTTGCAACAACGAAAAATTACTCTTTGTCAATTACAGGTCAAAGTATACGAAATTTCTTAACCCGTCAAATAATTTGGGCACGTCAGTAATTAAAATCGCTTATGCTGTTAGGAAGATAAGGCAGTTAACAGATGTAGAAACCGGGCGTTTAGTCTATCTTAGCTACTTTCACAGCGGTATGTCGTACGGCATTTTACTATGGGGTCGAGCTGCTGACATTGAATCCATCTTTATTTTGCAAAAGAGAGCTGTCAGAGCCATTTAAAATCTACGTCGCCGCGAATCTCTCAGGGAACTATTTATAATAAATGCTTTGACTTTGACTTTGAAAAATATAAATTAAATATATAAAACGTGTTTTATTTTACCTTTTCGACTCTTACTTAATACATTAATTATTCCATTATTATTATTCATTATTCCCTGTAAATTGTTAATATAAGTAGTAATTATGATGATACGTTTATTAATGTAAAAATATTATCAAAAGTTATCGATATTTGCTCGCTGATATCGACATCACTAGTTTTAGTACCACAGACACTCGCTACGGCTAGCAGCGCCAAAATGGCGATTATCAATTAGGCACAAAAGCACTTTGACAGCCGCCAGTCCAGTGGTAATAATAGAGGTCAGTGGTTGTGGGGGTCAGATAGGTAGTCGCTCCATGTAAAATACCGGTATTCAGCTGCATCCGGTTAGACTGAAAGCCGACCCCAACATAGTTGGGAAAAGGCTAGGCAATAGTAGTTTATGAACTAACAGGTTATTAAAACACATGTGTGAGCTTACAATATTTTCACACCTGCCCCCTTATTCACAAACACTCGATATGCTTCCGTATCGTATCGAACATTAATCATTGTTATCGTAGGAGTCTTCTCAACGCTGTTCACAAGTCCAAAACCCGAAAATTTTGTCAGTTTAAATCAAATAGACGCCCGCTATTCTTCCAACAGCTATTTGCTGTTGAGGGGAAGTCAAATCAGGTTATTGAAATGTCAGGTTTTCGATACGATAGCCTGTCGTATGGTTGTGAATCAGGGCTCTGGCGTGTTTTAATATCCACCTTGCGGGCCCATTACTGGTTGGTATATTTCTTATGTCTTCGAGTTTTTGGTTAAATGACATGCCGGTTTCAATACGATAAATTTCCTTCACCGTTTATGTTACCTTTTTTAAATTCTGTATTGAAAGTAACCAGTGACTATGATCCTCAGTAATGAGGGACCGATTGCAGAAGATTGAAAGTAAAAAAAGAAAAACAATCAATTCTAAAAAAGAATTGTGTTTCACGGTTGCGCTTAATCAAAACTGGGAGATCAAACACCAGGATGGGTACCTAACCTAACTATTATTCAATTTCAAATCGTCTTATAATCGCCGAACGTCTTTACGCAGCAATTTGCACACAGCCATCTTCCAATATCCTCTTTCTCCCTCATACACACTCGCTCTCCCTCACTCAGTGCTATCATCCCTACATTAGTTCAGCGAAATGCCAGACAACTAGTGCCTGACGCTAGTTTGCTTTGACAGGTAAACCTTTCGAGGACTACTGGGGCCCGTCGCAGAAGATGCTGGGCGACATGAAGTTCCTCGAGAGCCTGAAGAACTACGACAAGGATAACATACCGCCAGCGACAATCAAGAAAATTCGAGACAAGTAAGCGTTTGCAATTATTCGGTAGCAAGGCCGATTTGGCGTTTGGTCCAAATCGGCCTTGCTACCGATTTGGACCAAACGACCGAACGCTTATTCTGTAAACGGAGTCTTGGTCTAGCATTACCTACAGAAATGTTAGGCCCGGACTCCACTGAAGCGGAGCTGGGCGCAGCGAAGCAGAGACGTGCAGGAATCGACCAATCACAATGGTTGAAATCCTCATCGCGTCACTCGTCTCGTCTGTGATTGGGCGATTCCTGCACGTCTCCGCTCCGCTCCGCCCAGCTCCGCTTCATTGGAGTCCGGGCCTTAGGGATGTCGGGAGGAATTCTCTTACCCTTGCTCAGGGTTTGTCTTCGTTTGGTCTAAACTCGACTTAACTCACTCATACATTACACACCCACACTACACACGTATAATTTAGTATACATAAGTATTTTCATGTTTAAAAGAATGTATTGCTCTGGAATGACATTCGATTATTCCTGTCTCAAACGTCTTACCTACCGATGCTAGAATTGTGGAAGTTATTAAAATTTGTAATGGTGTCTTGAACAATAAAGATTTTTTGTATTATGTATAACCAATATATGCGTTATTATGTGGCAGGTTCATCCCAGACCGCGAGTTCGACCCGGCGGTGATCGCCAAGGTGTCGTCTGCGTGCGAGGGACTGTGTCGCTGGGTGCGGGCCATGGATGTGTACGACAGGGTCATCAAGGTCAGTAGCAGCAGTCAACACTTCCTTACTTAATAGGTGTTTAAATAAAAAATAACATTCAAATTAGGCCGAAAATCAGCTCTTTTTGAAAGTCAAAATAAGTTAGAAAACTAAAACCCGACTGAAAAGGATGAAACAAGAAAGTACCTTCCCGTGGTCGCATGCTACCGTCGCTTGGTATAGTTAGTACAGGGGCATGCAACTACGGGAAGGTACTTTCTTGTTTCATCATTTTCAGTAGTCGGGTTTTAGTTTTTTAACCTTTAAGCCCTTTCATTTGATACCTAACACGGCATGATTATAAAAAAAATATTTTTAGGTCATGACTTTATGTCCGCTAGAGGGCGCCACATTCCATTTATTGTGACGTCACATAGCCTATAACCACCGGACGATCAAGACACTTCCAATGATACCTTATTTGTCTAATTATGACAAGTAGTTTAGAAGTTATGAGGGAACAGATGAACATACATACATACTTACATACATACCGCTCAAAATCATAACCCTCCTTTTTGCTTTGCCGTAGTCGAGTAAAAATTACATAAGACGGTCCCCCAAAACGTCCGCCCTTCACCACCTCCTAGAGTATTAGCTGGGAAGAAGAAGTGGAGCAATAAACCCCCCAGCAGCACAGCTGTCTGTTCAGTTAGAAGAACTTGATACTATACTATAGTATGCGAAGTAATCATTAACATTATAAAACAAAGAAACGCAAAATATTAAATTTAAAAAAAAATATCAAAAATATCAAAAATTAAATTATAGTACCTACATTACTGCAGTGGCCAGCAAAAGAGACATTGACGGACGAACCATCAATGCCTAGTTGTGGCCGAGGTTTGTATAGTACTTTTCTCAAATAATGCGCGGAAATTAAAACTAAGTAGTTAGTACCGAGGCAGAACTTTTTTTGTCAAATACAATTACTTTTCAAAATCAATAACGAACAACAATAATTTTTCCCGCGTTAGGCTGGCCGCATACGTCCGGTTTCATTTCAGATTCAGAGACCCTGAATGCACGCATTTATACAAAATCTTCTCTTTAGTGCACACGTTCTTATATTTTCCGTTCGGGTACCCTGACGGAAAATATAAGAACCTGTGCGCTAAAGAGAAGATTTTGTATAAATGCGTGCATTCAGGGTCTCCGAATCTGAATTCCTGACGAAAACCGAAGGTATGCGGCCAGCCTTAGTGTTCATTTGTTTTTTTTTTTCAATAAACAGCTTTCTATTTGCATGCCAGTTCGAAATTTAAATAAAACCTTTGATAAGTTACGTCCATGGTTGCAATGTTTCGGAGTAAAAGATCGTTCCATTTTTAAATAACATGACAGATATGAGTTTACTATGTAATTTATTTGGCCGCAAAACACGACAGATATGGAATTTCATACAACTTTTGCCGGCCGCTGCTCGTATGTATTTGGCCAGTACAGCAATTTCGATTTATCTCGAAGAAGGTGGTCGAAATAATGCTCAAATTTCCAAGCATGTTTGAGAAAAAATAATTGTTACTGGGATGCGAAGATCAGCTTTTGTCCTTTTCATGTTTAAGTACTTTCCATTATCCTATCCTACTTGTGGTTAACAAGTGATACAAAACACTTTGCTGTTGTTGACAGGTGGTAGCGCCTAAGAAAGCCGCGCTGCTCGAAGCGGAGTCGGAGTTGCAGGCGCAGATGAATACGCTCAACGCCAAGCGAGCGCAGTTGCAGGCAGTACTCGACAAGTTACAGGTGCGTATTACTTTATAAGTTCACAAACACAAACAAACAAAGTTATGGAATTTATTCGATTTAAGACATAACACAACAACAAGAATCAAATGCGAAGGTGAATGGGCTCAATCGGGACTTTATAATAAAAGAAGTAGTGGACTGTATTAAAATAGGTGTAATACCATAATTTACAATATCAACATATTAGAAGAAACAATGAAATGCCCGTGGTCAAGCGCGTCTGTGAGCTGAGTGGCGTGAAGGACACGCAGCGGCCGTCGCGCACCGGGTTCGGTACCCCGACGCCCCGCGCCGTCCCCTCGGTCAATCACGCGCATATGTGATGCGCCGACATATTCCCCGGGTTGAAGGGAAGTCTTCAATCTTCGACTGGAAGGGGGCAGATGCAGTTGAAGGCACGACGAATGGTGCCCCGCTTCGTCTTCAGTTCGGCCACTCTCGTGACCCCGTCGACGCCGGGATAGGTCTTCGTGACCCGGCCCAGGGACCAGAGCAGAGGTGGCGTTGTTTTGTCCTTTATCAGGACTAAGGACCCCGGCTTCACTTCGCCTCTGGAATGAAACCACTTGGATTTGGCCTGCAGCAGAGAAGTGTACTCGTTATGAAATCGTCGCCAGAAATGCTGCCTGATGTGCTGGATTCTCTTCCAGCGATCCAACCGCGTGATGTTGGCTTCAGTCACCTGAGGATGTGGTACTGATAAGAATGGCCGTCCAATTAGGAAGTGGAAGGGAGTGAGTGCCGAAAAATCGTTAGGGTCAGAAGAAAGAGGAGTGAGAGGGCGTGAATTAAGAACCGCCTCTATGTGAGTGAGACAGGTGGCCATCTCTTCGAAGGTGAAATGTGTAAGATGCAGTAACCGTTTTAAATGATGCTTACATGATTTTACAGCAGCTTCAGCCAATGAATTAAAATGAGGGCTGTATGCAGGCGTGAAAATAAATTCGATACCCTGCTGCGCCATTTCAGATGCAACACTTGATGATTGCAAGAACCTATACATCTCGTTTGATGCGCCTACAAAGTTAGTCCCGTTATCGGACGTGATGCTTCGAGGCTTGCCACGACGCGCCACGAAACGATTTAGAGCAGCCATGTAGGCCTCAGTGGTGAGGTCGGTGACGAGCTCCAAGTGTACGGCTTTCACTGCCGAGCAAACAAAGATGCACATATAGGATTTTGTGAGTTTGCATCCTCGGCCTTTACGATTGGCCACCAATACTGGCCCAGCATAGTCAACATAACTATGTAAAAAAGGAAACTCAAGATTTGTTCTTGAGCTAGGTAATTGTCCCATTATAGGCTGTACGTTCTGAGCCTTATGTCTGAAACATTTAAGACATTTATTCACGACAAATCTAGATAAGTTTCTGCCACCTAGAGGCCAATAAGTTTGTCGTATATGTGACAATAACAACTGTGGACCAGCATGTACAAGCTGTAAATGTTGCATTTGAAATATGAGTTTTGTAAGTATGTGCTTACTGCATAAAACAATAGGATGTTTCACACTAAAATCGTAGGGGGAGTTATCGAGCCTCCCGCCCACGCGAATGAGGTTATGATTGTCAATGAACGGTGTCAGAGGAAGCAATCTACTTTTGCGTGGTAATTTTTGTCCAGACTTTAACAAATTATACTCTTCTGGAAACATTTCAAGCTGTGAATAATGTATAATTATATTTAATGAGTTTTCTAGTTCTTTTGTTGAGAAATTACCATGCAATTTATTTTTATTTTTTACATTGTAAATAAAGCGTTGTACATATGTAAATATATTTTGAATTTTTGTTAAGCTAGAATACTTTACTAATAAATCATGAATGATTGATGAATTAATGGTTATGTCTAAATGATAATTACTTAATGAATGATTGTCACTATCACTACCAATGAAATGAGTCACTACTTCCGGCAGATTATCTTTCCCGTTGTTTGGCATGCTGGGCCACTCATTTTCACTATGCTGTAAAAATGAGGGTCCAGACCACCACAGAGGTGTGTCTATGATAACGTCGGCCCTGAGACCACGGGAAACAAGATCCGCCGGGTTGTCCTTCGACGGTACGTAGCTCCAGGTATGACCACAAGTACTTTCCTGTATCTCGTTGACTCTGTTTCTAACAAAAGGTTTGAGTTGGTTAGAAGGAGTAGAAAGCCAACCCAGGACTATGGTTGAGTCGCACCAGAATCTACATCTATGAATGGGCATGGTAAGCGATTCCTGAACCTTAGTACACAGCCTTGCACCCAACAAAGCTCCACAAAGTTCAAGCCTCGGTATCGTCGTTGGTTTGATGGGCGCTACTCGATTTCTAGAGACTAGAAGTTGTACGCCTATGGATCCACTACTATTACAAGACCGAATGTACACACAAGCGCCATACGCCCTCTCGGACGCATCGGTAAAGACGTGTACTTCATGCGTAATAGAGCCTTCACGCAAAACCCAACGAGGAATTTTTAAGGTGTTTAATGCTGTTATTGTGCCTTCAAATGTAGACCAAAGGTTTTTGACTTCGTGCGACACTTCGTCATCCCAGTCATACTTATCAAGCCAGTTAAGACCTAAAGTCTTAGATTGAGATAAGTGTGGACCTTGCTCAGAAAAATGTAAAGTATTATTTAACTCGTTGCTATGCGTAATTTCTTTAAGAATTTGAGAATTGTTTGACCGCCATTTACGTAAATGGAATTTTGCAGATGATAGAACCGAATGTACCTTTTTAGAAATGTCAACAGTTTCAGCTATAGTATCCCCTCCACTAAGAAAGTCATCGACGTAGAAGTCACGTCGTATGGCACATTGGACACGACTATCCTCAATGTTATCAGCCAAACTTACTAGACACTTAGTAGCTAAATAGGGAGCAGAGGCGGTACCATAGGTAACCGTATTTAATGTGTAGGTCCTAAGAGGTTCTGAATATTCAAACCTGAAAATTATTTTTTGAAGATGTCGTTGGACTGGATTTAACTCTATGGCCCTGTACATTTTTTCCACGTCACCTGAGACCACGTACCTATGCTGACGAAAACGTGTTAAAATAGAAAACAGATCGTCTTGAACTACGGGACCGACCATCTGAATGTCGTTAAGTGACACCCCCGAACTGGTAGAAGCAGATGCGTCGAATACTACGCGTAGTTGTGTAGTGGTGCTAGAACTGCGAATGACTCCATGATGCGGAATGTAATATGTACTCATGGAGTTTTCTGGTGATGGAGTACAGTCTGAGTCTAACGTCATATGACCTAGGCGCTCATATTCTCTCATGAACTCATTATATTTTTTATGAAATGATGGATCGCGTTTAAATCGCCGTTCAAGGGAAAGAAAACGATTCCTAGCATTCCTAAAAGAATGACCTAATGTACTAGGATCCCCTTTTAAAGGCATAGTGACGACGAATCCCCCGCCATTATTACGAACGGTGGTTTGAGCAAAAGATTGCTCACACATTCTCTCCTCAAGTGAGAGTGAATGTTTTGAAGCGACGTTGTCAAGCTCCCAAAATTGAGTGAGGTCAGGAGTGACGTTGGAATGATGGCAAAAATGATTAGCGGAAAAACATGATTGGTGCGAAATACTACCTGAAACTAACCATCCTAACTTGGTCTCGCATAATTTAGGTAGGTTTTTCCCTAAGTCTATCGTTTTGCTACCTAAGACATTCCAGAAAACTTCAGCCCCTACCAGGATGTCTACGACCGACGGAACGTTAAAGTTCGGGTCTGCAAGCTTAATACCTGAAGGAATAGGGACGTGATTGATATGCACGAATGAAGACGGTAGAACCTTTGTGATTTCAGGCAAAATGTGACACTCGATATCTACAGTAAAGGCACAGCATAAAGACTCTATTGAGAGGTGACAAGACTGTGTACTGGTGGATATGTAAGTCTGTCGGCGTAGTGTCTGTCGGCATTTAGTCGTACACTCGTGATTATTAATACCCGTTACCTTGGTGCTCGTACCGCGTCGTAACAAACCCAGCTTCTCTGATAAGCTCTGCGTAACAAAGTTCGCCGTACTGCCGTTGTCCAACAGTAGGCGCGCAGTGTACTTCTTACCCGTCACGCCAGTCACGTTCACCATGGCTGTGGACAGTAAAACATGCGCAGAAGTAGCAAGCTGCATGGAATTGGCTGAAAGCACAACATTTGAAGAAGGCGAAGCAGAAGGCAGTGCAGAAGGCATGGCAGAAGGCAATGGATCGGAAGCAAGTTTAGGCTCGTTACTTTCCAAATGCAAAAGCGTATTGTGCTTTGTTTTGCAATATTTGCAATGTGAAAATCTACATTTTTTAGAATTATGTCCAAAGCGTAAGCAATTTATACAAACTTTAAATTCAATTGCCTTTTGCATGCGATTTTCAACGGACAAATTTCTAAAAGATTCACATTTAAATAATGTATGTGCTTGGGAGCAAAGTGGACATTTACTGTTTTTATTATTATTTTCCAATTTTTTATTTGTTTGATTTTGTTTAGAATCTGTTTTATTTGTATTATTCAAGGCGACAATAGTATTGATTTCAGAAGAACTATGATTAGACTCCACTGATTCTAACCATTCCGCTTTCCTGCTTAAAAATGAACAAAATTGTATTAAAGTGGGATCATCTTTATACGTGTTGTTTCGATGTTCTTCCCAGTCACGACTTGTTATTAAATCTAATTTTTTAACCATGAAATAAATAATGATTTCGTCCCAATACTGAGTGGGCCTTTTTAATGTAGTTAGTGCCCTTACATTTTTATTAATAGCATCAACAAGGTTTCTGATGGATAAACTTGACTCTTTTGTAATGGGTTCGACATTAAATAAAGCTTGAAAATGATTTTTCACAAGAAGTCGGTTGTTATTGTAACGTTCGCACAACAAGTCCCATGCACGATTATAATGATCGGCTTTAAAATCAATATTTTTAATAATTAAAGCCGCATTTCCTTGGAGTGAAGCTCGCAGGTAATGGAACTTATTAATGTCACTTATGCTAGAATTGTCGTGAATCAATGACCTAAAGGTATCCCTAAACTCAAGCCAGCATTGGTAGTTCCCATCGAAATGAGGCAAATCTATTTTAGGCAAACGAACAAAAGAATTCCTAAATGAAACATGTGCACCTGAGTTAGCGTCACTGAAGCCCGCCTCCGACGCAGCACCGTTGGCCGAGACACCGAGCAGGCTGCGCGTGAGTGCCACCATGTTGAAGAAATGGCGGTCAAAGTCCTCACGCTCAACCAACGCAGACTCGTCGTCATCGGAAAGCACTTCGATCTGTGTCTGTAAGGCATCAAAGTCGGTGTGTAAGGTTTCAAATTTATTAAAACGCTCCTTTAAATCTAAACGTTGCAACTCAGATATTGCGGAAGTACTTTTTACCAAATTTAAATAGTTGCTGTAAATAGTAAGCTTCGATTTAATTGAACTACGTTTCTTTATCAATGTTTTTAAATTATCTGCCATTGTAAAGTTAAATAACAACTGGATGTACTGATGCTAATGAGCTTAATAGATAAAAAACTGCAAAACAGCTGTGCGTTAATGATTGGGATCGTGAATCAGTGTCAAGGTCAATGCGGTCAACACGTATTAACAAAGTATGAATTTGCTAATGACCAAGCGTTTCGATACAAAATATGCGTTTATGCGTTTACGTGCCGTTGCAAACACTATGAAAGCACTAATATTGAAGCACACTGTATGAAAACTGAAAGATAGGAAGATGAACAACGTTTTTTCGGCAAGAAAAAGTAAGCAGAAAAATAACTAATTGGAACGGACTCACTCAAATACAGTAATATACTCCCAAAGAATGACATCAGCTCCCACGATGACGATGCAGGCTGCCTCGGGAACGACTTCCTTGTTCTTTTCTTCGTGGTGGTGCTCGCGAGCGGTCAAAGTCCGCAAAGGTGAACACGACGACCGGTGATATGTTGACGGCGTTAATTACGGCAATACCAGTAATTATTTTTGCGCACTCGAAGGACCATTGATTGGGCTCATTCGGGACTTTATAATAAAAGAAGTAGTGGACTGTATTAAAATAGGTGTAATACCATAATTTACAATATCAACATATTAGAAGAAACAATGAAATGCCCGTGGTCAAGCGCGTCTGTGAGCTGAGTGGCGTGAAGGACACGCAGCGGCCGTCGCGCACCGGGTTCGGTACCCCGACGCCCCGCGCCGTCCCCTCGGTCAATCACGCGCATATGTGATGCGCCGACAGAAGGAAGAAAGGTAACAAACCAACGAGGAAATCTATAACACGTATACCTACAAAAATAAAACTAAACAAGACCGTTTGAAAACGATTTTAGTATTCTGCACACCTGAATATTGTCGCTCAATGCTTGACTATCATATTTTTCCTTTTTTTGTTTTTTGGGTGGGAAATTATCAAATAACTTGTCCCGCTCTGGGCGGAGCGAGAGGGCGTGTCACACTTTTATTGACTAAAACCCACCCGTGTTCCTTCATTTGCCTGTGCCAGGGACACTGTATGGTGTACGATAAAGAATGCAATCTATCTCATTGATTAATTTCAAAGTTTATCGTATCTACCTAATAGCCTTTTCCCAACTACTGTACAACCAGTCGGTTTTCAGTCTCCGGTTAGACTGCAGTTGAATACCGATATTTTACATGGAGCGACTGCCTGTCTGACCTCCACGGCCCAGTTGTTAGGTAACACGATAACCCTTGGTAAGACTGGTTATCAGACTTACTGGCTTCTGGCTCCTGTAACGATTGTCAAAGATCTAGATCTGCTTTCCAGTGCACGGAGGGGTCTCAGTATGTAATGGATAGCCACCAACCCACGGGCTGATTTCGGCGAGGTCGCACAGTGGATCGTCCTCTTTTACATTATTTTACAAACATCGGCATGCGTTGGTCAAAGCGGCTTCCCTTCATTTAAAATTGAATTGGAAAACAATCTCCATTTTTAGACTCTCAACGACGAGTTTGCAGAGATGACTCGCAAGAAGAAAGGTCTAGAGGACGAGATAGCTCTATGTTCGACAAAGTTAGAAAGAGCGGAACAGCTGATTGGTGGCCTCGGCGGGGAGAAGGCGAGGTGGACTGAACTGGCGCTACAGCTGCAGGCGCTGCTGGGCAAGATTATTGGTAAGTGTTCATTAGTATCTTAATCTATAAATAGTATAAACAAAGTCGCTTTTCTTGTCTGTGTATTCTCTTAGCTGTTTAAAATTATACTAGTTCGTCCACATGCGGCCCACCGCGTCGCATGCGCATCGCATCGTCCGCCCGCGGCTTTCTTCGTTTCCGCTTCGCATTCTTTCTGATATTTTTTCTTTTTGTTCGGCTCCTAAGGGTCATAGCATGATGTAAAATAGAATTTCTATACCCTTCCTCAAGAATTGGACTATCTAATGCAAAAAGATTTTTTTAAATCATCCGACTGGTACTTATAGATAATAGCGCGTTCAAACAAAAAAAAAAATCTTCAGCTTTATAATTCGTACCTAAATTTCAATAAAAACAGAGGTAATTTGCAATAAGGAAGGAAATACAAGAAATAACACACGTATAGTTAGCGCCACGAAAGATGAGACTTGACCCCGCCTCCTGCGCTCTTTCTGCCGCCCCTATGACCTCCGGTCCCGTCCCGCGTTCAGACCTCATACCGCTAAAGAGACCTAAAATCGTGTACTGCGCAAGTCAAACCGCGTGGTGTGTCAAGTCTCATCTTTCGTGGCACGCATTATACAATGATGCTGTCGACAAGTAACATCTGAATTATTAACTTGTGACTTGAAAATTCTCAAGTCAGATCTCTCGGTAAGAGCAGGCTACAATTCCCCTCCCGTCCGTCAGTTTCCTTTTTTTATATTATGACTTTATGAGGCTAGTTTCATAATTATAATACCATAAAACTATTTATTTAAACATCATATTACAGGCACACAAGTATCTCATAAATAGTAATAATTATAAACTCAACAGAGTATTTCAAAAATGCGTAAGACTCATTTGAGTGTCCCCCCTCCACGGAAATCTTTAGTAAAAGGCGAAAGATTTATGCGTTTTAAGGGAAACCAGAGATACTGAATTAGCTCGGCACGAGGGACCCAACCAAACGGTGGAGAATCGTAAAACCGCTATTTAGAAACGTGACGCCAGCGCATAGTGACATCTATTGACGACTTTTGGACTAAACGCAAATACGTTTTTACGTTAACGTTTTTATCTGACTGCAAAGAAAGGCTATATTTTTTCAGTAATGTCGCGAAGGATTAATTGATAGGTTGACACCATAATAATAGAGTTTCCCATACCTTATTATGATCTTATCGCAATAACAATGTTTATTAATTTTTTTACCAAATGTGGTGATCATAGGAATATTCATAACATATTATTCTAGGTACCGTGTTTGCTATCAACTATTTTCGAAAGAAACAAACCGATGAGCTGATTATTTGATTAATTTATTCAGCAGAATCCCGATATGTACAAAACTTTTAGTTTAATTCATTATAAATTATAATATTGTATTAATAATCTCTGCCGAAGCAGAGTATTTCAAAAATGCAAATACTCATTGGAGGGGGACACTCAAATGAGTCTTACGCATTTTTGAAATATACAAAATCTGTCACACGTCAATTTTATTCCACAAATAAAAATTATCCGCCGCCGATTGAAAAATCAGCCCTGTCATTTGTTTTAACTCATGATTATCAATGATAATGAATTACTAATTCATTCATTCGTTCTATCCATAGTAATTTATAAACTCCGTCGAAACAGAGTATTTGCGGGGGACACTGCAATCTTTGAGTTTTTATGCAGAGAGAAACATTAGAAGAGATAATAACATCTGCTCTACTGTTTCTCCCTACTCATAGGTTTCCGGTTATGGGTTATTGAAATAGAAAGCTCGTAGATGGACATTATTATAAACTCCGCCGAAGCAGAGTATTTCAAAAATGCAAAAGACTCATTAGAGTGTCCCCCTCCACGGAAATCTTTAGTAAAAGGCGAAAGATTTATGCGTTTTGAAGGGAAACCAGAGATACCAAACACGCTCAGTGCAAGGGACCCAACTAAACGGTGGAGACTCTTGACACCGTGATTCAGAAACGTGACGTCAGTGCACAGTGACATCTATTGAGAACTTTTGGAACTAAACGTCATGTTTTTACGTGTGACAGTTTTTCTATACAAAATCTGTCACACGTCAATTTTATTCCACAAATAAAAATTATCCGCCGATTGAAAAATCAGCCCTGTCATTTGTTTTAACTCATGATTATCTATGATAATGAAATACTAATTCATTCATTCGTTCTATCCATAGTAATTATAAACTCCGTCGAAACTTCGAAACGGAGTAGTTCAAAAATGCATTAAGACTGATTTGAGTGCGGGGGACACTGCAATCTTTGAGTTTTTATGCAGAGAGAAACATTAGAAGAGATAATAACATCTGCTCCACTGTTTCTCCCTACCCCAAGGTTTCCGGTTATCGGTTATTGAAATAGAAAGCTCGTAGATACACAATATTATAAACTCCGCCGGAGCAGAGTATTTCAAAAATGCAAAAGACTCATTTGAGTGTCCCCCTCCACGGAAATCTTTAGTAAAAGGCGAAAGATTTATGCGTTATGAAGGGAAACCAGAGATACCAAACACGCTCACTGCAAGGGACCCAACCAAACGGTGGAGACTCTTGACACCGCGATTCAGAAACGTGACGTCAGTGAACAGTGACATCTATTGAGACAATGTGAATTAAACAAGTTTTCATTTTTGTACAGTAGCTATATAGGGTGTCATTACAATAGAAAGCGGAGAATAAAAGAATGTATTATGTTTTTTATTATAGTTATTTGTGCAACTGAGGAGTATTAAAACACAAATAGCCGAGTGTGATAATATGACTGTAGTATCACATGAGTGTTTTAATACCTAATTATGTACAGTTGCATACAAGACTTTATCTACACCCATGATATGAATCCTCTACAGGGTGTTACAGAAAGGGTATATCAATACAAACGGGTTGAAGAGTGTATCTGGTCTAGAATCTCTGTTCAAAATTTCAGCTCAAAAACAGTAACTTTGAAAATGCTTAATATTTTTTTATTTCGATAGTTAATTAAATTGAAATCATAACAAACACGTCACCGCACTACGATGGTCATTATCCATTATCTGTAGTGTGTCTTTGCGCCTAGTACACGCACATCACGCCGGCCGCCGCGCGCCAGTGCAGCGCCGTGATGTCGAAATAAAAAAATATTAAGCATTTTCAAAGTTAATACTTTTGAGCTGAAATTTTGTACAGAGATTATAGACCAGATACACTCTTCAACCTGTTTGTATTGAACCCCTTCCCTGAAGTTGTATTGCTGAGTATCAAAGCTTGTATCATTCATTTTTGTAAACAACAAAATAATAAATTTTTGCAATATTAATATCGAACAAAAATGGCGGGATACGACGTGAACTCGAATAACTTAGATATAAGTATTATTTTTTAACCCCCGACGCAAAAACGACGGGGTGTTATAAGTTTGTTTAAATTACGGCGCTGTGTTTGTGAAACGCGTGTGCATGACAATGTTCTTTTTTAGGGTTCCGTAGTCAACTAGGAACCCTTATAGTTTCGCTATGTCTGTCTGTCCATCCATCTGTCCGTCCTCGCTTAATCTCTGTGACCGTTAGCACTAGAAAGCTGAAATTTGGTACCAATATGTATATCAATCACGCCGACAAAGTGGTAAAATAAAAATTGGAAAAAAAATATTTTATTAGGGTAGCCCCCCTATATGTAAAGTGGGAAGTGATTTTTTTTTTTATTTCAACCCTAACGTGTGATATATTGTTGGAAAGGTATTTAAAAATGAATAGGGGTTTACTAAAATCATTTTTTGATAATGTCAATAATTTCTGAAATAATCGCTCCAAAAGTAAAAAACAATGTGTCCCCCTCTAACTTTTGAACCATAAGTTTAGAAAATATGAAAAAAATCTGAAAAGTAGAACTTTATAAGGACTTTCTAGGAAAATCATTTTGAACTTGATGGAAACAACAGTTTTTGTACAAAAAAGACAAAAAGTTGTACACAATAATTTCTGGACTAAGTTTGTAGTATAATCGTATATGCAAGCATTTTTTTTAACTTCGTTTACATATTTTATTATCCTGAACGTATCTTTTTTCAAACAAAAAAAGAACTATTAAAACCTTTAAACTCATAAGTGGGAACCGAACACTTATTGTGACGGACGGGAAACTACGGAACCCTACACTGAGCGTGGCCCGACACGCTCTTGGCCAGTTTTTTTTATCTATAAAGATACCAGAAATTGAGTAGTGAGAATGTGGCTGTTTGATGAGTAAGGAAGGGATCTAAAAAGCAATGGAGTTGCATAATGAAATTTAGTACAACATCATAATAAGTACTCGTTTGGATGATATTATGGTTACTATGACACTGGTTGTTTTAATGTTGGCAATGAGCTACGAGTAACTGTTTCAGACACTTTTATAGAGGATTTATAGCATGGGTGTAGATAAAATAAGAATAAATGAAAATATGCGGTTTAATAGGCATCAATTTCAATTTTTTCATCGCGTGCTCGCAGCGTTGCATATCTTTATTACAATGGATTTCTTTTGACAGCACAACATAAAAAAATTATACGTCATGCATGTAACGATGCTGGGGGGTTTGTTGCACCACTTCTTCTTACCATCTAGCGCACTAGCAAGTGGTGAGTGAAGGGCGAGCGTTAAGGATTGTCTTTATGTAATTAAGAGCTGATTGGTAAAATCAGATATTTTTTATCCGAGGGTTAAAATTGACGTCTGACCATTCTAGTATGTAAAAACTGCCAAAAACTGATTTTTTCTCAGTATGAGACTAAATTCTAGTTATAAAAGTTTGGTGGTATTCGCCCTTGGACGTTCAAAGAGTGCTGATTCTCAGCCTTATTCGAATATTTCGAATACATGGCGTTTACGTTTGATGTTGTTATTTCCAGGTGACGTGCTTCTGTCGGCCGGATGTATCGCCTACCTGGGCCCCTACACGGTCAACTACCGGCGAGAGATATTACAAGTATGGAACAATCGGGCCATGGAACTGAGTGAGTCCTCGTTTCCTTCTTAATGTTTCGCTATAAAAGTAGGGGATGACCACGATGGATGGACTGTGTGTATGCTGATATGGTTAGAAAGCAGGGGTGACTACCGGGATGACGACTAATAGAGAAGTATGGAAGAACAAGACATGTTGTGCCGAACACAAATAAATTGGGATAAGGGCATGAGAATGATAATTTACTTAATAACTTATAACATAAAAAAAAAAAAATATTTAATTCGGATAAGCAGCATCCATATGGGTTAGTAATAAAACAAAAAGATAACTTATAGTATAAGTTATATTTTTGTTTTATTAGTATGTTGGTAATCTATTTGGAAACAAGGCTGTTGTTCGAAATACATCTTCGAACAACATCACCTAATAGCGGAGACTCGCACCTCCACGCTATGGTGTTCAGGATGGAGTTGGAGCTCCCCCGCACTCTGCAGAGCAAAGAGGCAGATTTCCGTCTGACAATGGCGTGGAATCCATCGACGTGTGCTTGTGCAAACATATCTGATGCACTGCAGAAACGGGTCAGCCCCATCAACATCCTGAACTCGTTATTATATTGGACCCGTAGGGCGCTGATAGCCCGCTGAGTATAGTACATTTGAAGATCACGCGATTTTTTGTATTGATGCTGGAGTCGAACCTGCTATAGAGCACAAATGTTAAAGTGCTTTGCCACTGTGCCATGTCAGTCGTCGTAAGGCTATAGAAATCTATAAAACTACAGAGAGATTTTTTTACCACCATCCAAGTTTTTATAGGGTGTTCTATAATATGAACAACTTTCACTATGGGACCAACTCTGAAATCACGAAAAAAAAATCAGCTGTTTCATACATTTTGGTCAAGTAGGTATTGAACTTTTGTATTAAACAGCAGATTTTTTTTTTCGTGATTTCAGAGTTGGTCCCATAGTGAAAGTTGTTCATATTCATGGGTAAAACACCCTGTAAAAATTTGGATGGTGATAAAAAATATGTTCCTGTGGATTACTAAAGATTAAATGACGAACACCTAATGGGAAGCCCACGTTGGCACGGACGTAACAATATCGTGGCGGGATTTTATCGCACACTGGATTTTGAACTCTCGGTGTCGGCGATGTTCCTGCCACCCTGTTTGAAGCAATATTACATACCTAACTTTATTTACTACTATCACCCGCATAAGTTTCCCGTGGGAATATCGGGATAAAAACTATCATAATATGTCCTTTTCCGGGACTCAAACTATATCTATACCGAATTTCATCTAAAGCGGTTCAGCGGTTTAAGAGTGAAGAGGTAACAGACAGACACACTTTCGCATTTATAATACACTCGGCGTCACAAAAATCGCACCTCTTTAAAAATTCCCTTCAAAGTCATTTTAACCCTATTAATCAATGGCAGACATATGACTATAAGGTATCATTGGAAAGGCAATTTATTTAAATTTCAGAATAAATCAATGGATTTGGTTTTTTGTTTACCAGGGAATAAAAAAAAGCAAGCTAATGCAAATGATTAAAAAGTTAAATTTTATTTTATCAGCAAAAATTACAACAAAGTCCTTAAAAACAACTTAAAACCTAGTGTTACCCCCCCTAGCCCTGATGACTGCTTCCATGCGTTCTCTCATGGACGTAATTAATGTGACAACAGTCTCTTGCGGAATGTTGTCCCATTCTGCAATGACGGCATCTTGGAGGTCTTGGAGAGTGGTAGGGGCAGGATCACGTGCCCGTACTCGCCGTTTCAGTTCATCCCAAAGGTGCTCAATAGGGTTTAGGTCTGGACTTCGCGTCGGCCAGCGCATAACAGGGATTCCAACTTCTTGCAGGTAGTCTTTTACAATTAAAGCGGTGTGACAGCGGGCGTTATCGTGCATTAACGTGAACCCACTGCCAACAAAACCCGCATAAGGGACAACCTGCTCCTCTAAGATCTCTGTTATGTACCGAGCAGCAGTCAGCGACCCTTGCCCGCGAGCACTTCCAGTCCGAGAAACACACACAAGGTTCGTTTTGCCGTCGATTGACATGCCGCCCCAGAACATGCACGAGCCACCCCCGTATTCCACTGTCTCTTGAATACAGGCTTGTGCAAATCGTTCCCTTTGCCTCCTATACACTCTTCGACGCCTGTCGTTGCAGAAAAGACACACCCTCGTCTCATCCGAGAAGAGCACAGCCCTCTATTGGTCTATTGTCCAATCCACATGGTCACGGGCAAATTGCAACCGGTCTCTCCTATGCTGTGCAGTCAATTTTGGCCCTGTAGCAACCCTATGAGCTGCAATTTTCATTTCCTGCAGTCTTCTTCTAATCGTAGAGACGCTTACAGAAGTTCTGCGAGCTGATCGCAGTTGTTGTTGCAGCTCAACAGCATTGGAGAACCGATTACGTAAAGACGTCGAAACAATGAAGCGATCGTCTCTTTCGGATGTGCACCGTTGTCTTCCAGATCCACGTCTTCGGATATAGCCACCAGTCTCTTGGAAGCGTTGGAACACTCGTCGAACGGCAAAACGACTCAAGTTCAGTTGCCGAGCAACATCACATTGCCGCATCCCTGATTGCAGTAGTGCAATGACTTGAGCGGCTTCATCTGCAGTGGTATCCATCTTCTGGGGTATTTTTCTTGCTGTAGCTGTTCACGTGTGTTCACTTCAAAGATTGAATAGCGAATGACCCACATTTAACCCGGGTCGCCCGTTTTATACCCTTGTAGGGAGATGCAATTAAGTGACCGTTGTAATGCGTATTTTGACAACATTTTTTTTAACGTTACGTGCTAATGAGATCTGTTGTGTTTAGGAATTCTAACTGTTGTTAATTTAAAGGTCGTTAAACATACTTTCAATTGATACCAATATTAATTGGGTTTAATGTATTCGTTGCTGGCGGGATATGCTTTAAACTTATTTTCGAAGAGGTGCGATTTATGTGACGCCGAGTGTATTAGTATGGATTGAAAAACAGGCATTTAGTGTGTGCTCTATTGAACCCGTTACGCTTCCTCCAGATATCCCATGTTCGGCGTCGTTCTCCCTGATCACGACGCTGGGCGAGCCAGTGGTGATCCGCGTGTGGAACATCGCCGGGCTGCCGGTGGACTCGTACTCCATCGAGAACGGCATCATCGTGGAGAAGGCCCGGAGATGGGCGCTCATGATCGACCCGCAAGGTAACGTCTACTCTTGGGGTTTGTAGACTGTTAAATGATACAACATTAGAAGAAGACAACATTTGAAGTTGGCCGTAACATCCCAGCGCTGATTTGCTGGATTCGTTTTCTCCTCTACCGATTATTTTTCCCCTGAGAGTTCATTTGGTTTATATGTATGTATCTATGTATATATTCTTGTATTTTATAGTCATTTCCTAGCTAGTTGTCCTGTATGTTGCACCTGCCATGTTTTGTCTCTGCATCACCCTAAGGTTGACTGGTAGAAATTGCCTCAAGCATTAAGTCCGCTTTTGTACAGTATTATTTTTTTACTTGTGCATAAAGTTTTAATAAATAAATAAATAATAAATAAATAAACATTATAATTACCTAATACGTTTATTCCATGCGAACGTGTTTACGTCAACGCGCGTATTCTAAATTCGGTTGAATATTCGCATGCAACTAGAGTTGTTTTACTGCCAGGCTGCACAACATAAGGTCGACTTTTGCGGACAAACTTAATAGTACCTAATGTGGATTTGGTGCCAACGAACCAAAAGCTTGCTTAAACTTGCCTGGTAATTGAACGCGACATTTGCGCATCACTGATAAAAGACGCACTAAATAGTATAGATACACGTATTATTGTCACACGCACTTTTTCATCCTGTGTGTGTTTCTTTTTTAAATATGCTATTATAGGCCGTTGGATCAAGACATTACATTCGCAATGCGTGATGTAGTTCGTTCGTAGTATTTCGCAAAATAAGTGAGTAAAACCTGAAAATTTCAATTTTCGAGAAAAATTTGTCATCTTCGAAGTGCCATAGCTTGGCTCCTATAAGGTCAAAAGAGTTGCAATTAGGCTCAAATTGTAGGTAATTTGATACAGTTTATAAGCGTATAAAACATAGATCCCAAAAAAATGCATAGTTTTAGCCCTGGAGAGCAAATAGTGAAAAAAGTCCCAAAGTTTCGAAGTTTTTCTCGATTTTCTCAGTTTCCACAGGTTTTTCGAAGTTGCAAATTTGAATTATGACTATCCTAACAGATCCATACAACATACCAAAAATGCAGAACTACATCACGCTTTGCGAATTTAGCCACTTTTCTTGTCTTTATCCGACGGCCTATTATACGAGTATTCAACAATAAAACCGAAAATTGGGACGATTTTGAATTCACAGTAAAACGTCAAATGATCGACATTCTTTTAGTTTCGTCTATATTTATTTTGGTCATTATTTTTTTTAATTTATTTATTAATAACCAAATTATATTGACAGTTTGTACCACACATACAAGTTATTAGTCAATATTAGTAATTACACATGTCATACAATCACAAAATTAGGTTAAATCACATAATAAAAAGATGAAATTAAATAAACTGAAACAAAATTGGTCAAAATTACATAAAAGTAGATAGTATTAGACAAAATTAGGTAGAAATTAGGATAAATTGGAATAGAATTATTAAAAACAGGTAGCTATTTTATAGAAATTTATTTATTTACTCCAAGGAGATTGTACTGGGAGTGGCAATGGACTCCAGGTATCGAGTGGCAGTGTTCAGGAAACTCAGTTCAGTACTCGCAAAGACATCTGAGGACTCGTCATATAACAGAATGTTGTTGATATGGGTGAGGGCTAGGTATAACGGACTGGTCTTTAATATGTGATGTGGCATGATAATTATCGACAGAATCGAAATCATTTTTTAATCATTTGAAAACCTGCACTACAACTTCTCTTCTGTTATTTTTTCATATTGTGTGGACTTGTGACATGTGTCAAATAAACGTATTTTCTTTCTTTCTTCCAGAACAAGCCAACATATGGATAAAGAACATGGAGCGAGAGAACCAGCTGAAGGTGATCAAGCTGACAGACTCCAACTACTCGCGCGTGCTTGAGAGCGCCATCCAACTGGGCCTGCCCGTCATGTTGGAGAACATCCGCGAGCACCTGGATGCGCTGCTGGAGCCTGTGCTGCTGAGAAACGTGTTCAGGTGCCGTATTATGACAGTTTTATGCCATCATGACTCCAGTGTAAGAGAGAGACGGAGCTATACGTGACCGATAGCACCATCATCCCTATTTCGCACTGGAATCATGATGGTAATACTTCGTAATACGGCCCCAGGTGACTGTACATAGACATTGTTAACTGAAGGTGTAGTCTCCGAGTGTGGAAATTTGTGACTACATTGGATTCGCCTGTAAAAACAAATGTAAAGTGATAATAGTAATAAGTTCTCCTTGGTCCGGTATGTCCAGGTCCGGTGGCGTGGACTGCTTGAAGCTGGGCGACAGCATCCTGGAGTACAACCACGACTTCCGGTTCTACATCACCACGCGGCTCTCCAACCCACACTACTTGCCGGAAGTGGCCGTCAAGGTCAGTCCTCCTAACCTTATTCTGGGACTTTATAAATAATAATAATACATGTTTATTTGTACACACTTTAAAAAACACATAAATACGCACACACACAGGATTAGGTACATTGTACAATAGAGACACATTAAAAGGGCGAACTGCTGCCTCCTAAACTAGGCCAAAGCCTGTGTTTTAGGAGACAAAGTTCCTCTAGGTACATACAACTTGTATTAAGTGTCATGCAAGTACTTATAAAAACATAAAATAAATTAAACAAAACAATGCCTCAATTTAAATGTATTAGTTCATTAAGAGACAATTGTGATAAGATTCTCAGTTTCGTCGTATGTTAACTTCTGCAACCAATTGGTAAGTTTGATTTTAATTTCGTGTTTAGTTAGGGAGTATATGTGACTAACAGGTAACTATAAATATGTTTCGAGTTGTAAATGAAAGCGTGCACTATAATGCAGGCAGAAAGCCTTCTGCCTGCATTATATTGCCCTCGTAACAGCAAATGCAGTACTAGCAAAATGGCGGTTTCGAGAGAAACGCGTTTAAGTGATTTTTTATTTTTTTTTCAATTTCATCGTGTTCCAGCCATAGAAAAAAAAAATCTACGTATAGCTTGAAGTCTCCCCATGTCATTTTTGACAAAAATGGCAAAATCGTAAAAATGTCGATTACTGCATTTGCTATTACGAGGGCAGTATAGTGCACGCAGACTAGCCAGTCTGCGTTCAGATTGGCCGCCGTGGCCGAAATACGGTCTGCAAGACTATTATTTATTAATGTTTTCTAAAGTAAATATCAATTCACCTTTTAAATCCTTCGTGACTAACGCTTGCGTTCTTCCAGGTGACCCTGCTGAACTTCATGATAACCCCGCAAGGGCTGCAGGACCAGCTGCTGGGCATCGTGGTGGCGCAGGACAGACCTGAGCTGGAGCTGAAGAAGAACCAGCTCATCGTGGAGGGCGCGCACAACAAGAGGACGCTCAAGGAGATTGAGGATCAAATCCTAGAGGTAAAGCATTGTTTAAGTTAGTGAAAAAACGGTGAGCGTATGTTCACACGGCGTTGTACAGTCACGTGCACTAATATGTCAACACTTGGCAACTTCCAATTGCGATTTTTTCGTGAAATAACGAATGCAACTTTGAAATACGACACTTGACATAAACCTATGGGTTCGAAAATACTGTGTTTGTAATAACATAGACATTCATTAAAAAATAAAGGAGAAAATCGCCTTTGAATAAAGCCAAGTGTATACATACTTATGCTCGTGACTGTACAGGTTGTTCTGTATTATTTTATTCCTGAGTAACGCCATCTACTACGATCCTTACATACTCCTTCTGCCTCGTTTACGTTCATACGTCTGGTCATACACGCGCGTTGAGTACTGCGCACTTGATCTTTCTGAAGAACGTCACTTTATGTCCTCCTAGGGCCGGCATTTCCACATCTAAATTCACTTGCGATTAAAAACAGAAAGGTAGGATATTAAAAGAAAGGTAAGGAAGCTATCTGCAACAAGATACCGTGTGAGTCTATCTGGCAGGCCTACTATACGTTCATATCGCCCAGTAGTGCTCGGAGTTGAAAAGGGGCCCGCTGGCTGGACGTTTGTCTAAGTAACGAATATCTTCTAAAGTATAGCTCACAGGAAGTCGAAATTTTGGATTTGTAAGGTACATAATAGTTTCTAACTCCGACTACTACTGGGCGATCTGAAAGTATAGTAACAATAAAAATAATCATAAGGGGCCCGCTAGCAAGACACTTCATAGAAACGTCATTTAATCAAAAACTGTCGAGGTACAAAATATATCTTATTTATTTTCTTTAGGTACTATAGAGCCTGCGCCACGAAGGAAACTGTACTACGGAATCAAACTACAGTTAGAGTTTGATTATCATGTTATTTAGAAGTAATAAGACGTCAAACCTACGACTCTTCTATGACATATATTTGAATGTTCGAAAGGAACTTATTACAAATATAACCAGCGGCCCAACCCGCAAGGAAGTCAGTATCTCTCAAAGAAGTCTCTACAGTACCTACAAAATAATGTCTTTATGAAAACCTATCACCTTTTGATAAATCTCGTTGGGGCCTGCCAGATAGACTCACACCAAGAAACCAGCTGACTGCAGGCAGTTCAACCACTCGATTCAATAATCTACGATAATTATAAACTGTTTCAAATGCCCTTGAATCCCCCAGGTCCTATCATCCGCCGGCAACATTCTAGAAGACGAGTCAGCGAACGTGATCCTGTCGTCATCCAAGGTGCTGTCCATCGAGATCGAGGCCAAGCAGGCCGCAGCCGCCATCACGGAGGTGGAGATCGACGAGGCGCGGCTGCTGTACGTGCCCGTGTCCAAGCACAGCTCCGTGCTGTTCTTCTGCATCTCGGACTTGGCGAATATTGATCCGATGTACCAGTATTCTTTGGGTTGGTGAGTAAATAAAAATAACATGATATTTATTTCCGCAAGGGTTGGGTCGAGGTGGCACTAGAACACGATCATCATCATCATCAGCCTATAGCAGTCCACTGCTATAGACATAGGCCTCTCCTATTGCACGCTGTTCAATAGAAAAGGACGCCTAGAAGGATTTGGGGAGGTCTTTACTCAATGTCTTCTGGAGCTTGATTTACGGCCGAAGTAAAGTCTTTGTTAAGTGCTCATACTGTCTCTGTCACTTTAAGGTAAAGATATAAAAGTTAAGCGTCGTTTGAGAATTCGGAGGTAAGACTACTACACGAGTTTGTGTTCAACAGAGTAGATCACTATCCGTGCCGGACGGCGCGTACGTGTTCCACGCGCGCCTAAAAGAGATGTCAGCAAAAAGGAAGGGGCCTGCCAGGGCCGAAGCCTGCCGGGGGTGCGGGATTGTCCGAAAGGGTTACCGCTACCCCGGAACACAAAGGGCTAAGGAAGGAACACGGATGGGTTTAGTCAGTAAGAGTCTGACACTTCTTTCCGCTCCACCCAGAGCGGGAGGAGTCATTTGATGATTTCCCATCCATAAAAAAAAGGTTAGATCACTATGAACGGCATTTTAAAGGCGACGTTTGATCAAGTGAACACATAGAGGGAACTGCGTACAATAACTTAATTTACAAGACCATCGTATTTTTATTTATAAAGAAAGAAATAAAAAGTATTTATTGCGACTTGTACAGGAAGATCACAAACTAAACTAAACACAGTCACGGGCAGTTACAGAAATAAATAAATATTAAAATAGATGTAATATATTTATCACTCTATCATATTAATGACAAACAAAAAGATGCAAAATAGTATAGAATAGAATACTCTTTATTATGTACACCATATAAATTACAGACATAATAATAATTCTCAGACATTATTTTACAATGGGTGACACAATGGGCGGTCTTATCGCTAATAGCGATCTTTTAAAGACAACCTTTGGATGGATTAAAAAGGGGAAGGACAGACAAATACTGTAGGTAGTCTGTGGTGTACCATTTACACCAAAACCATTATAACCAATAGCTTCAAGTGATACGAATTAATGTTGCCTGCGTGTTAATAAAAAAGATCACTTCCCTAATGTTCGCAGGTTCATAAATCTGTACAACCAAGCTATCATCAACTCTACTAAGAGCGACATCCTGGACGAGCGCATCGCAGCACTAAACGCGTACTTCACAAAGAGCATCTACCACAACGTGTGCCGCAGCCTGTTCGAAAAGGACAAGCTTATCTTCTCTCTCGTTCTCACACTCGGGATACTGCGAGCTAAGGTGAGGTATTAAGATGATATTTCACAAAAGAAATTGCAGCAGTAAAGATTGGCTTGAAGAATGCCGCGAGCAGTGGTAACGGCCGCGACTCAGAGCGTTTACACATGGCGCCGCAACGGCAGCGTTTTTCGCCGCCGCGGTGTCAAGACTTAACAAAACTCGCGCCATGTTCGTGAACGGGCGCCGTTGATTGAGACTGGTCATCTCTTGATTGCCAAGGTTTATTTTTAATCTTATTTTTTAATTGTTTCTTCATTTCTGTTTTTTTACATTGTTCTTACATATAGAAGCAAGAAGAATAATGTACCCAGGATTTTGTAATATTCTTGATTTAAACGAGTGTCCATGGAGTTTCTTGCCCGTTCTTCTCCATAGAGATCTACGCTTTCGAATGGGCAACTAGATTCAACTTTCTGACTAACTGACCGACTGTTTAATTTTGACAATTCAAAAGTGCCTGTACATGGTTTAATTGAAATAAATGCTTTGAGTTTGAGTTCATACAAAGTCAAGGGTAACTAATACAGCGGTGCCGCTGCAGCTACGGCATAATGTGTGAACGGCCTTACGAGTGAACGGTCGTGGGTTCGATCCACCGCTAGTACACAAGCTTCCTCTCTGTGAGAGGGAGTGGGCCGTAATCCACCACGCGGGCCCAGTGCGGGTTGGTAGATGTCACATGTCTTCGAATTTTTGGTTCTAAGACATGCCGCTTTCCTCACGATGTTTCCCTTCACTACAACTACTTATATATATATATATATATTTAGATTAGTATAATATACTTCATGTATGTATTTATTGTATTGTGTAAATGGTACACCACAGACTACCTACAGTATGTCCTTCCCCTTTTTAATCTATCCGAAGGTTGTCTTTAAAAGATCGCTCTTAGCGATAAGACCGCCCATTGTGTCACCCATTGTAAAGTTTCTATATTTATGTCTGTAATTTATATGGTGTACAGACGCCAGCACATCAAGCTACCCCAATCTGTCAAATTTCTTTAATAGATTTTCAACTTTACTACAAATTAATAAGGTTCATATTCGATTGGGAAAATTTGACAGATTGGGGTAGCTTGATGTGCTGGCCTCTGTACAATGGGTTATAGCAATTAGCTGACCCCCCTAAAAATTACTCGATTTTGCACCCTCCTCTCATAACATTAAAGGTTATTCAATATGTATGAGTTAATCGGACTAACACTACTCGATGAACAGAAACAATAAATAATTTTGATACGCAAATTTGAGCTTTAAGATGTTGGTGTTAGGTCATTTACTATGTATGGGTATTTGTTACGCAATTTTCATTTCTAATCAGCAAGACTTAAAGGTTAGGTTAATGTTGTGATAATTTGTGTCATTGCTACTAATACCTTATTTCATCTATCTTACTCAAGTTAATCTGGTGTCGTGGTTCATGCGTAAGGCTGAGACGTGCAAGATGCGAGTTCGAATCTAGTCTCATGTTTAATTTTGTTTTCAATATATAAATTGTTCGTTAAGTATTTCTTGCATTATTGTAAAGAACAAGCATATCAATTAAGTTGATAAACGATAAACGTTTCACCTTTTTCAATAAGTGGGTAGTTCGACGTCAATATGCGTATTCAACAAAAACTGCTATTGAAATGATTTTAGGAATATGGGGTAGAAGAATAAATTGAACAAGACATTCTATGCACAAATAGCAGTGAATACGCACGAACATTTTTATATTGCCTTACTAAGTTGCGAAAATCCACGCCTTTTTATTAATTATTATTATCGGTTTTGATAGTTTAATCGTCATGTCTCAGTTGAGTGATTATTAATTAAAATACAAAATATTGTATTTGCATAAGGAGAATGTTGGTATTAAAGCGATTGCTAGGAAACTTAATATAGCGGTAAGTGTATTCTTTTTTATACTTCCTTAATTCGTTAGTTGGCTTAAAAACGTGAGTATAGAATAATAGAAAATTAACTGTTTCATTATGAGATCATTTATAGGTCTAATGTGGTTTATCTAAAGGTATTTTTGCAAACTTATTCGAAAAATTATGATTACCGGGTTATTAAAATTATGCTTATTGTGTTGTTTCAGAGAAATACAGTCAGACTGTGGCTAAGACGTTTTGAAGAGACAGGGAATATTCAAAAGGATCGTCCTGAACCAAAACCTGCAATGTTACTCCTGTGTCAGAACATCATCAAGCAATTGTTAGAAGGCATACTGAACACCCATTTTTGCCTACTCAATGCAGTATAATGTTTCTGTTCAGACGGTCAGAAAACATTTGCATGTTGCTGGACTGAAACAATACAAGCCAGCACGTAAAATTTAACTGACTGCTGCACATCGCCAAGCAAGGGTCCGCTTTGCCCAAGAATATCTCAATTTTAATTGGGAAGATTATGTTGTCATATTTACCGACGAGAAGTCTTTGTCAAAACCTTATTTATAACTAAACATAACTACATACAAAACAAATTGATATATACCTAGTAGGTAAAACATCAACGTATAATGCTATTTTATTTAGTTCAACGATATTTAATGTGGTGATGTTATTGTTATGAAATAGAAATACATACCTATATATTTCTAAATATTATAACATGTTGATTCACTACATTAAACTCTGTGAAGTATGTAACAACGTTATTAGTAACTGTTATATCATTTACGTTATTCTTATAATAATTTTTTTTATAAAATAAAATCGTTTTTACCATCATTATCGTTTTTTTATTTTCGTTCAGCTTTTTTTTTTGTTGCTAAAGTTATAATTTATTATTTATAACTTAAAAAAAATTATTATAAAACAAAATGCGCAGCAGAAAGTATGTTGGTTTCGAACTCGCAACCACGCTCTTGTCAGCTCACTGCAGCTACCATTAGACCACACGAACATGGTGATTGTCGTTGAAATTAGCAATAATATATTACAAGTTAGAACAATATTCAAGTTCATACCTACCTTAACACTGCGTGTTAAATATCAAATTCGAATAACTGTTTTATTAATCGTAGACGTTGAACTGTTCTAGTTCGATAAGCTTACTGCTAACAAGCAGAAGGTTCAAATTTGTTTAGTTTTTAGGGGGGTCAGCTAATTGCTATAACCGCGTGTACATAATAAAGAGTATTCTATTCTATTCTCGTAAGTCGCGGTCTTTACCACAGGGCCACCACTGCATTGTGCAGATAAGATTCGATTTTTTTTTTTCTTCGTTTATTTCCAGGGTGATTTAGACGAGGACCTGCTAATCTTCCTACTGACGGGCGGCGTCGCCCTAGACAACCCGTACGAGAACCCCGCGCCCAGCTGGCTCACGGAGAAGTCCTGGTCCGAGATCGTGCGGAGCAGCTTGCTGGACGGGTTAGTATCCCGAACTTTATACCAGCCTGTTATTATCCTACTGGAGGACAAAAGGCTCTTCTCATGCAGAGTAGGCATGACCATTGATCACCACACCTCCTCCATCGGGTTGGCGATTTGAGAATCTTCATAATTATAAGTCCAGCGGGGTAATTGCGCAACACACTATCAGTAGTAATGGCTTCTATTTTGACAATTTAACAACATTCATTTTTATAATTTACTAGCTGCGGCTCGCGGTTTCACCCACATTAGTGTCGATCCTGTAGGAATATCGGGATAAAAACTATCCTATGTCCTTCCCCGGGACTCAAACTATCTCCATACCAAATTTTATCTAAATCGGCTCAGTGGTTTAGGCATGAAAAGGTAACATACAGACAAACAGACAGACAGAGTTACTTTCGAATTTATAATATTAGTATGGATTTAATCAAAACGCTTACAAAAGGTGTACATTTGGCCAAGAATAGCAAATTTCCCATACGATTTTAGTGCCTAAAAATAAACTAATTGGGTTATTTACGTTGAAGAGCAGACGGTTTTTTCGAACATATGAAGCATGCAAGCATTGGATTAGCAATATCCTTCAAAATGACTCGGATATGATTGAAAGTATGGTGTGAGGGCTACCGTTTTTGTGCTCACCAGTTGGCGCCACTGTCGAGTAAGGTCCTGAACCATAGCTCTCAAAGTTTACGTCAAATTAATCAGCGCCTAACACTAATCTATACAAGGTTAGTCATGACTAAAAACTTGCCTACTAAAATTACGTCAATTTACGTCGGATGCTGATTAATTTGACAGGACTTAACTAAAATTTATCTTCTGTCCTTTTCTTGAAATAGAAAGAAAAAGATGCACTGAACTTAAATTTAGTTTAGTTTATGAACAAGAGAATCGGCACCAATAGCCATTTTGTAGATGCTAAGAACTAACCGAACAAACAGACAGGCATGAAACGCGACTTTGTTTTTAACCGACTTCATTTAATATTTATTTAAACTAATTAAAAAAACAGCTTTATTACAAAATAAGGTTTATCTTTAGACCCAGTTTTAAACCATTCAGGCATTTTTAATTTCGAACTTTATTCCAGCGAAGCTACAAAATTGATGCTAAACCCGACGACGCGAGTCTAAGTGGTCAATTTTATAATAAGAACTATATATTAGGTCCTTACATATGAAATTGGCGTTTTGTATGGAAGGAACAAAAAGTCGAATAGTTTTTAATATAATATATTTAATTAATCAAAGTATGAACCATTGTTTTCAATGCACTTTTGCCATCTTATAGGTAGTTCATTGATCCCTTTACTAAAAAAATCAGTCGGACGGGAATCAATAAAATCTTTGAAGGCGATTTGGACTGCCCCATCGGAGTTGAATTTTTTCCCTTGCAAAAAGTTATCCAAATTGCGAAAAAAATGGTAATCTGTTGGAGCAAGGTCCGGGGAGTACGGAGGATGTCTAAGACATTCCAATTCAAGCTCTTCTAATTTGGTAGCCGTCTGTTGCGCAGTGTGTGGTCTGGCGTTGTCGTGCTTTCAAGCTTTTTAATCTTCCCAATTTGCTTCAAGTGAATTAAAACAGTTTTATCACTAACATCGAAGCCTGCAGCTAACTCGGACGTGGTTTGCGATGGGTCCGCTTCCACAATAGCCTTCAATTCTCCATTATCAACTTGGGTCTCAGGCCGTCCACGGGGCTTGTTCTGCAGGTCGAAATTTCCAGAACGAAAACGTTGGAACCAAAAACGAACTGTGTTTTCTTTTGCAACATGACCGCCATACACATCATTCACCCTTCGAGTCGTTTCCGCAGCACTAGTGCCACGGCGGAACTCGTACTCGTAAATAATGCGATATTTTAAATTTTCCATTTTGTAAAATGAGTGACGCAAACAGAAAAAACAGAAGAAAAAAAACAAATGAATGACGGTCATCGAAGCACAAATACATGAGTAAATAGCTGTACAAATTTGAATTTGGAATTCCTTACCAAAGAGGAGAAATTCGTGATTAAAGTGGCCAGTACGAAAAACGCCAATTTCATATGTAAGGACCTAATATATCGTGGTCGGAATAAAGATAAAAATAAAAAAGATGGTTCTGTCGGTTTGGGCTTGCTCTAAATTAGAACGCCCCAAGTCAAGTCAAAGCATTTATTTCAAATAGGCACATAAAAGGCACTTTTGAACGTCAAAAATTACATTAAATAAAATAGAATTGATTCTAGTCGCCCCTTCCAAAAGGTAGTTTTCGTATGGAGAAGAATGGGCAAGAAACTCCACCGTTAAGCATCGGCAGCACTTAAGCACCGCCTTTTTCAATAAGACAGTAAATGGTTACTTCTGAGCAGGTTGAATGGCTTCCACGAGCACTTCGAGCAGCACATCGACGAGTGGAAGGCGTACTACGACCTGTCCGCGCCGCACGAGAACCCCATGCCCGCGCCCTTCGACTCCATCCACGGCATCGCCAAGCTCATCATACTCAGGTTATATGCATCATTTGTTACTTTACTCAATGCTGATTTAAATTTATATCATTTTTTAGGATTCCGTACCCAAAAGGTGAAAACGGAACCCTATTACGAAGACTTCGCTGTCTGTCCGTCCGTCCGTCTGTCTGTCACCAGGCTGTATCTCAAGAACCGCGTAGCTAGACAGTTGAAATTTTCACAAATTATGTATTTCTGTTGCCGCTATAACAACAAATACTAAAAACAAAATAAAATAAATATTTAAGGGGGGCTGCCATACAACAGATGTGATTTTTTTGCCGTTTGTTGCTCGATATTAATAACGGCAACGGGTAGACGCTTGAAATATTTACAGAATAGCTACTTAGTTGTATATTCACTTTACAAATAAATAATGAAGTTAAAATAAAATAAATTAAGGGGGGCTCCCATACAACAAACGTGATATTTTATATTACGTAGTGTTAAATATTGTACGGTGGTTCGGAACCCTTCGTGTGCGAGCCCGACTCGCACTTGGCCGGTTTTTTTAACATCGATATACAAAATTATAAATTAATTAAATGTATCTACAATCGTAACAATGTTCAACCTTTTAATACAAGCCAAGTGCTCAATACTACGAGTAAGAGATAGACACAGTGTTTCAAAACAATATTGTATACAATTTTTTTTTTCTCTATCGTCGCACTGTTGGGCAAAGGCCTCTCCTTTTTTCTTCCAAACCTCCCTGTCTTGTGCGATCTCTGGCCATGTTGGCCCTGCGAATTATATTACATCGTCACGCCACCTTCGCCTTGGTCTACCTCGATGGCGATGTCCTGCCTCAGGCGTCCAGTGAGTGTGATGTGTCCAATATTATATAACGCCCGTAGCACACCTCCGCTGCGAAACCACAACAGCGGAACCGCAGTCATTTCGCCATGTCTTGTCCGTATGTAGGAGAAGCGGAAAACTAGCGAAAGTGCCTGTTCTAACGCATAGATTTGACTACAATTCTATCTCTTTCTCCGCGTTAAAGAAACAAAAACCGGCGAAACCAAGTGCGTGTCGGACCATGCAGCACACAATGAAGTGTTCCGTAGTTGGGACGAATTTTTCCCAAAAACAAACTTAACATTGTTTTCCCAAACATCGATATACGGCCAATTCTCCAACGGCAAATGTAAGTTTTTAATCGAAAAAAAAATGTGATAAAACTTTAAATTAACGATTTCCGGACTTTTTCAGAGAGTTGTGGCGTAGCCTGGGAAAGGCCTATGTCCAGCAGTGGACTGCGATAAGCTGAGTTGATTGTCAATTAGACTTTTTCCTTTACTTGTGCTGTGAGACCTTGCTTCTTGCCAATTTTCATGATTCTTGGTCAACGGGAAGTACCCTGTTTTGATGTATTTGCGAGTATCAAAACATGTCGTTTTTTATTGCGTTGACTTAGAAGCTTTATTTTTTTAGAGCTCCAAGGGACCGTTAACCTACGTATTTTATATTAATTTCAACTTGATACCTCCACACGTTCCTGAGAAAAAGGGTCTTGAAAAACTGCCTGTCAGACAGACAGACAGACGGAGATCTAAGTGATCCTATAAGGGTTTCGTTATAACGTTTCAGTGACGTCATTCACCAGTAAATTGCGGACGCTATGTGGGCGGTCACCTAGGAAACCGTAGCTTCACAGCCTCTATCTAAAACTCAATGTGTGCTACCGGCTACTGTACTTATTATAGGTCGACCGCTTAACTGAGACGTTGCATGAGGTAGCTGCGCGGTGCGGGAGGGGTGATAGTTGTCACAAGTTGTCGAATCACTGAGCTCCCGCATCACGTCACCCCACCCCTCCCGCACCGCACTGCTACCTCAGGCAACGTCTCAGTTAGTTAAGCGGTCGGCCTATAAAAAAATCTTGTTCCAGATGCATCCGCCCCGACAAGCTCATCCCGCTAGTGCAAGCGTACGTGGTCACCGAGATGGGTCGAATCTACATCGAGCCTCCCCCCTTCGACCTGGACAAGTCCTATAACGACAGCAACTGCTGCTCGCCGCTCATCTTCATCCTATCTGCGGGATCTGACCCCATGTCCGGCCTGGTCAAGTACGCCATGGAGAAGAAGGTCGTCAGCTTCGAGACTATTTCTCTGGGGCAGGGACAGGTAAGTTAATTATTCATGTATTTTCTTCTTCTCTATCTATCTATCGGCACCACAGATATAGATACACCTAGATAACGCAAGAGCAACTACTTCGCGTGCCAAAAATCGCACCAGCTTACGTTCGAAAATCATAAGCCGCCACTTTCGCGCTCAGTCCTGCGTACTGCTGGCTGGGTGAGCATGAGCGAGAGCGCGAGCTTGTGACGTCATAGTAGGTAGTCAAAAAGTGGCACGCTTAGTTTTCATACAGTTTGTGATACTTGCGTTATCTAGGTATATCTATATCTGTGATCGGCACGAACAATCACTATCATTTCACTTTTTTTTTGTGTATTTCTGGCTTCATGCTTTGTCAAATAAATGTTATTCTTTATTTCTTCTTTAACTATTAACTATATAGCTCTTGCATATACAGGGCCAGATTAAATTAGCTATCGAAATTCTGCAGACGTGACATAGGATAATTTTTATCCCGATATTCCTACGGGATCGAAACTTATGCGGGTGAGACCGCGAGGTGCAGCTAGTAAATAATAAAACAAACGACCGCTGGTACTGTTGTTACTTAGAGGCCGTCTCCACGAGCGAGAGAATCGCGACGACATTATCGTTGTGCCACGTATTTCTATACACTCTCTTAGAACGTGCCTCCACACGGCGATATCATCGCGGTGAAGATTTGATGGCACGGCGAGACTATCGCCGCGATTCTCTGGCTCGTGGAGATGGCCCCTAAGAGTATAAATTGAGATAATCTATTTTCTTTTGTTTTATCGTGTTGAAATGTCGATACCCATCACATCTGTGAAGTTTACATACAAATATACTGATTTTTTTAAACTGATATGTCAAGTGACTACACTAATTGCACCTATTGAACCTATTTCCCTATAACACCATGTACTGTACCCATATTTGCAAAATAAAATATCTTTATCTCTTAATCTCAATGACCCCATAAAAATCTTCAAATTTTTTCTTTTATGTCTTGTTTAGATATCGATACCCATTAAGTCTGCAGAGTTCTGCTAGCTAAGTAATTTAATTTGACCCTGTATATTAGATCGATACTCTACTTTTTTATATTTTGGCGTCCTAAGAAACCCAATCGATACACTAATCTACTGACTGAGCCTCTATTTGGCGAACCCAAAAAATAATCAAAACCAGCTGTCTTTGAATACGTTTTGATCAAAAAGTTGAAGCATTTAGGAAAAAGTTCGGCCTTGTACAGTAGGACACATCTTATATGTAGCATCGTAAAATTCCGTAAAACCGATCACTTCCGATTTACACAACCAATAGAAATCGCTCACTATCGCGCCATTCAACGCTATTCGCGCTATATATTCCCGCCTCAGTTCAACCCCAGACAGCAGCGTCGAGAATGCACGTGAGTGAATCATTCCGTACACTTCGTGACAATTTAATGGGAAAGTGAATAATATATTTTTTGTTGGTGTTTTTTTTTTCATTATGACTTCGTTGAAACGTTATAAGCCGTATGATAGCCAAATTCGTGAAGTCATTTTTAATGTTTATCAATTTATGATTTGAGTCGAGAGTCCACGGGGTCTAAAAATATAGTTTTTGGGAATGATCACTTTCAAAACCTTCAAGAGGGAACTGCGAAGGCAACTGTTGTGTCACGTAGAAACAATAAGTGCTGTTTTGAAGGAGCATGACAATGCCTTGATTTGGACTACTTAGTTCAAATCGTGGTTCCACTCGTGCAACTTTTAGTTCGCCTCAAAAGTCCAGAAAAAAGAAAGAAAATCGAGCAAATTTAGATAATTTTGATTATGATGTCATTAGAAGGAAGATGTATGACTTTCATGTCACTGAAAAAAGGTTACCAACAATAAAATCATTGTTAAACAAATTAAAGGAAGACATAAACTTCATAGGCAGTCGAGAATATTGCATGAACTGGGTTTCAAATTCAAGAAAATGGAAAATAATAGATCTTTACTGGCCGAGAAAGATGAAGTAAAACTTCAGCGGATTAAGTATCTTCGACAGATACAAAAGTTCAGAAGTGAAGGTCGGGATATAGTTTATACTGACGAGACTTACATACACGCCACACATACAAAGGAAAGTAGTTGGATGGATAGTTCTATGAAAGGCTTAAAAAAACCGATATTAAAAGGTGAAAGATTAATTATTGTCCACGTTGGCAGCTCAAGAGGTTTTGTACCCGGCGCTCTCTTAGTTTATAAATCTTCTCAAAGTACTGGCGATTATCACCACGAGATTAATAAAGAAAATTACGAAAAATGGTTAAAACAACATCTCATTCCGAATCTACGACCTAGCACTGTTGTGGTCGTAGATAACGCTTCTTACCATAACACAAAGATAGACAATGCACCGAATTCCAACTCTCTAAAAGCAATCATGCAATCATGGCTTACATCTAAAAACATACCCTTTCCGTCAAATCATGCGCGGTCCGAGGGGGGGGGTCGTGGGGGTCATGACCCCCCCCAAAATAATTCAAGCTGTCGAGAGTCTGAATGATTTACTTGCCTTAATAACTTAAAACTGTACTTGAGCCATGAAAACCCCGATTGGCATATTCAAAACATTAAGAACATCGGCAGACATGGGGACTGCCGACTGAAGTAAAAACTTAAAACGATGAAATGACAGTGGGTTTTTAACGCGCCTAAAAAATATTTTCCTTTAAAAAAGCTGTTAATAAAAATATAGAATCCAGGATTCAAGAGCGAGCGAAGCAAACTCGGGATATTGGGCACCCCGCTCGTACGTAAGGTTGAAAGGCTTAGGTGAGGCCAGATTCCAAAACCTAAAACTGTTGTAAAACGAGTTTAAGCTTTTCGTCATAATTCTATAAAGTAAGTTCTCTTTTTGTTGATGGGTAAAAGAAAACAGAGACTATTCAAGGTGGGGTGGTAAAATTTTCAGGCTCGCTACGCTCGGTCTTGCAATTTACATTGGTTCTTGAGATTTTCTTCAAAAGTCGACAAAGCAAGTAATTCCTAGTCCTTTTGGAATGATCTAAAGAAAATCGAACCTATCCGAGAGGAGTGTGCAAAATTTTCGAGCTCGCTTCCCTCGCTCTTGCATTTTAGATTCTGCTAGCTGCTTGAGCTTGCCTGCATAAGTCGAGAATGTACCTCCTATTTCTACTTGAAAATATAAAATAAAACCTAATCAAATAGAGGCGAATTGTTAAAATTTTCGAGCTCTCCCCACCCTACACAATCAACTGTTCTAATACATACGACCAATTTGGCAGCATTTAAGTAACACACCTATGTAAAAGCTGCGTCCCTGAATAGCATAAGTAATGTGGAGCTGGAGGTGCACATGAACCTTAACATATCATCACGCCTTTAATCCCTAAAAGGTTGTTGGGCAGGGGTGTACCTTCATAATAGTACTTACACCCACATTTCGCCAGATTTCATAGAAGGCAAGCCTACTGCCGCCAACCGGGCACAAATCCAGACTCTAGGTTGCTTCTGAGAAATTTGTGATGGAATAACCCTTTAACACATTACCCGACCTAGGAATCGAACCCAGCTACGACCTCATGCTCAGCAGTAACGCTTGCGACCACTAGACTAACGAGGAAATGTACCTCCTTTAAAATATTCGTAAAATATTCCTCGGCACCCATGATGACCCCCCCCAAAATCTTGGGCTGCGACCGCGCCTGCGTCAAATCTGCTGAAACCAGAATTATATGAAATAATTAAACGCCACAAAGCAGAACACATTAAATACTCAATTGACCAAATAATGGCAGAACATGGTCATTCTGTTTTACGGTTACCTCCTTATCATCCAGATTTTAACCCAATCGAGAATATTTGGGCCCAAGTGAAAGGCCACGTTCGTTCTAAAAAGGTCTCGATGAATCTAACGAAAGTCAAAGAACTATTAATGGAGAAATTCGAATCTATTGGCGATGGCGTATCCGAATGGGAAAAAGTAGTCGATCACGCGATAAAATGCGAAAAAGAGCATATGCAACACGAGCATAGAACAGACGAATATTTTGATCAATTTATCATAAATTTAAATGACTCATCATCAGACAGCGACGAATCGTTTAACGACTACAATGGAGCTATTGAGACTGGGGATATAAGTATGGATGTTGAAGGTGTACAACCATTCGAATAACAATAAACCACTTTAATAATATCTACACCAGATATTCGTTCAAAGCCGTTGCCGTTCGTTGGTATATATACGACTAGAACCTTTTCCATATGTTTATTTATCATGCTACACAATTATATGTAATAATAAAATGATACAAATTATTTAAATAATATATTATGAAGTGAAGTTTTGACAATAAACATCTCTAAAAGTTTGATTTGTGTTATTCACCGTTCTAGACTTGTATCCTTCAAATCGAATCTAAAAAACAAAGACTTTTTCATCCCACCATCTCGGAAAGAGTATTTTTAATCTTCAATATCTGAGTGGCCGTTTTTATTCTCTAGAGGATAAAGTAAATTGAATTTAGAACATCGTGTGCACTAAGTTTGTGAATTAAAAAAAACATTAAACCTATTTACTGCTACCTCTATGGTGCCGAATATATCATACAACTTTTTTTTAATTTGTTAAAAACTCAGACTCGGAACCTTCTTGGTGTTCTTTTTTCAATTTGCTTTGTACGCGGTTCTTTACGCGGCATTTTTTCACGTCATTGTTAAACCTTATACTTATTAAAAACAAGAAACTTGAAAACAAGTGAAAAAACTAAAATGAGTGATTCTAGCGACGAGGAAGTTTGCTTGACGACAACAGAATTGACTGAAACTGTTAATAATGCGCAAATGAGCTTTCTCCCTCAACAATCACGCGAGAAGTATTTAAAACAGTACGATATGTTCAACACGTGGCGACTAGCAAAAGGAGCCAAAACTTTCTCAGAAAACGTTTTGCTGGCATATTTTATAGAATTATCCGAGAACAAGAAAGCAAGCACTCTATGGAGTACGTATTCGATGCTAAAAGCAACAATAAAGATGAAAAAAGACAAACATATCGATACCTATCCTAAATTAGTGGCATTTTTAAAAAGAGCCTCATCTGGTCATCAACCAAAAAAATCGAAGGTTTTCACAGTATCTGATATTGAAAAGTTTCTTAACGAAGCACCCGATTCCGTATATTTGGCGGCAAAAGTAAGTCAGTTGCACATTCAGTATCTACTTAAGTATATTAATCTCAATTAAATAGTATACTTAGTAGATGTTGATAGGCATAATTATGCGTTCATATCAATTTTATTCATTTATCTACTACAATACTCTTTACGTTACAGGTTGTTCTTATTATTGGAATAAACGGAGCATGTCGAACTAATGAACTAACACAACTTAATGTCAAAAACATTGAGAAACATTCAGATGACTTACTATTAATTAATTTACCTAATACAAAGACAAAAAGAGACCGCAACTTCGTCATTCGCAAGGAATACGTAACGATTGTTGAGAAATATCAAGCCTTACGCCCGCCTAACACTCCAATCAATCGATTTTTTCTACAGTATCGCAATGGAAAGTGTGTTAGACAGCCTATGGGTACTAATAAAATTGGCAGTATCCCACGAGAAATAGCAACATTTCTTGAACTTCCAGAACCCCTGTTGTACACGGGTCATTGTTTCCGACGAACTTCAGCCACACTTGGCTGATTCCGGAGCTGATCTCCTGTCCCTTAAGCGCCACGGAGGCTGGAAGTCCAATGCAGTTGTAGAGGGATACATAGAGGATTCCATCCAAAATAAGTCTAAAATATGTGAAGGCATCGTAGGAGCCATTACACTGAAAGAGCCTCAATCGGATCTTTGGACTGGCCCTTCTACATCAAAAATAAGCCGTTATGAAACACCTAACCATCTCCCTCTCTCTCCAACATTCACGCCAAGGGAATCCGATGAATCGGTACAACTATTAAGTATGACAGATAGTTTACCGAAAAACAGTACACAAGTGACTAACACCAATATTACAGTACCAAACAAAAATATTACACTCAATTTAAATAACTGTAGCAACGTTACTTTAAAATTTTCTTAATTATACCTTAGTATTATTTTGTTATAATTTAAAGATTATTCTGTAATACTTACCTGTCATAATGTAGTAATTAATACCTAAACTGAAATAAAAGTGTACCTATCTTGTGATTGTAAACGTTTTTTTTTTGCATTTAGTCATTTCCTCGCTGAGGTGGAATGAAAAGTTACGTGTTGCACTCGAGTGCAAAGATTTTTCACCTCGTGCTCTTTTGATTCCCTCGCTAACGCTCAGGATTCTAATTTTGAATCACTCGCTGCGCTCGTGATTCAATTTTAGAATCCTTCGCTTGCTCGGTCATCAAAATTGAACACGCGGTTAAAAAGCAACTTTGCACTCTTGTATAACAAATAACTATATTTACGTGATCATTTATTTTGCAAGCTAGTTCATGTAAATCTGTGCGACAATTTCACGAATGTGTTTTGTTTTATGACTTTACAAGTTATTCAGTTTGTATAAAGATAATTTTCTCCTAAAGCAGTAATACAGATTGGTGATTTTCAAAGTCAAAGTCAAAGCATTTATTTCAAATAGGCACAAAAAAGGCACTTTTGAACGTCAAAAATTATCTTAAAATAGAATTGATTCTAGTCGCCCATTCCAAAAGGTAGTTTTCGTATGGAGAAGAATGGGCAAGAAACTCCACCGTTACTCTTTTAAAATGTTTTAGGTACAATATTTTGCATGGGTACATTAATTATATAATAACATGTGAGGACGATGCACCTAAAATAAAATTACTATACCACAATAGGTAAAAGAATTAAAAACGAAACCATGACATATAAATTAATTATCTGATAGATACATGGTGCTCACATATTTATAAACATGGTACAAGCAAAACGATTTTTATAAAAAAAAAAAGACAGGTTGCACTCCGGGAAAACTTGAATATTAACGTTGAAATAAATCAATTATGAATTGAATTAATATAACAAATTTTTCACTTCTCATGCTCTAAAAGTCCGTCTTTATGTTGTGCTTAGGCGACATAAAATCGCTTTTTATGTTCTAGTGCATAAAGTAATTTTTTTTTCTAAGACTAAAGTAATCAGGCCCAACAGCCACACGCACAATAAAACTTCGTAGATTAAAGTCGTGATTTATTTCATTTTCTTTAATTTATACCACTTCCGTGTTTTCTATCGTTAATTTAATAAAATCAGGTAAAATAGTTGTCATTTATTATTAAAAAAAAGGCAAAGAAACGTTTTAATTTTTTGGCAGTATGAAGTACCCAAGTCGAATGACAAATGTTGAAAATTAAAAAAAAAACTTTTAAAAAGTTTCGTGGCGGTATTATCTGTGGTGGCGGGAATTAGCTAGTGAAAAGCAGAGTTAACTATCCATCCTCGCCTGCGGCTCGGGTGGATATAAACGTCTCGGGGTAAAATAGCTTCTTTTATGCCTTAGTTGCACAATCTACTATTTTTTCACTATTTCTGTGTCACTTTTTTCATTAATCGATGCACTTTGTTCAATTTCCATATTTTATACACGAATTTTACGAATACACAGCAGTGTGGCTACTAAACAGACGGTCGAGCCATCAGCTGTCCATCCATTCATCCACATCCACGTCCACCATCACCGTCACCGTTACCGTCACCGTCCCCGTCCCCGTCCCGGTCCCCGTCCCCGTCCCCGTCCCCGTCCCCGTCCCCGTCCCCGTCCCCGTCCCCGTCCCCGTCACCGTCACCGTCACCGTCACCGTCACCGTCACCGTCACCGTCACCGTCACCGTCACCGTCACCGTCACCGTCACCGTCATCACCGTCACACCTTCACCGTCACACCGTCACCGTCACCGTCACCGTCACCGTCACAGTCACCGTCACCGTCACCGTCACCGTCACCGTCACCGTCATCACCGTCACACCGTCACCGTCACACCGTCACCGTCACCGTCACCGTCATCACCGTCACACCGTCACCGTCACCGTCACCGTCACCGTCACCGTCACCGTCACCGTCACCGTCATCACCGTCACACCGTCACCGTCATCACCGTCACACCGTCACCGTCACCGTCACCGTCATCACCGTCACACCGTCACCGTCACCGTCACCGTCACCGTCCGTCCATCCATCCATCCATTATCGTGTCTCACTTGGTTCACTTCGTTTGGCGCCGCCGTAGAAAGAGGGGGGGGGGGAAATCTCTCCTGACGGTCACGTGTCCTGACGCGATGTCCTGACGTGAGTTTAACATCTTTTCCCCATTACAAAAAGTGTGCAACGCCGCTAAAGAAGTTTACCCTTCAAAAAAAAAAATACAAGTAATAAGTCAGGGTTTGAGTAATGAATGTAAAAACTAATAAAAAAAATTACAATTAAATTAGCAACCAGTTTGATTTTGTCTAGACTCTAGATTGTCCTATGGAGCAGGACCAGCATGTTTCCAAGCGTTCTTATCTTGGATATAATCTTCTAATTTATAGTATGCTTGTTTACAAAGTGTACGTTTAATGTGAGTTTTAAATTTTCTTTCATTTAATTGCAATATATCACAAGGTATTTTATTGTAACATTTGACACAGTACCCCATAAAAGATGTATGTACTTTGGCTAATCTGAATAATGGTTGATGTATTTTATCTTTATTTCTTGTGTTAAAGTTATGTCTATCGCTTATTTTATTAAAAAGATGTAGATTTTTTCTTACATACATAATGTTTTCATAAATGAATTGGCAAGGTACCGTCATAATATTAATCCTTTTAAATAGTTCCCTGAGAGATTCGCGGCGACGTAGATTATAAATGGCTCTGACAGCTCTCTTTTGCAAAATAAAGATGGATTCAATGTCAGCAGCTCGACCCCATAGTAAAATGCCGTACGACATAATGCTGTGAAAGTAACTAAAATAGACTAAACGCGCGGTTTCTACATCTGTTAACTGTCTTATCTTCCTAACAGCATAAGCGGCCGAGCTAAGCCGCCCCGCAAGAGATGTTATGTGAGGTCCCCATTGTAATTTCTCGTCTAGCGTGATTCCCAGAAAAACCGTTTGATCAACAAATTCTAGTTTTTCTCCATTCAGTATGATGTCACTTTCGCTACTTCTAACATTAGGTAATTTAAATCTAATGCATTTGGTTTTCTTTTCATTTAGTACCAAATTATTTACCGTAAACCAGTCTTGGACCTGAAGAATAGAGTTATTCACGTCGTCAAGATTTTGTGCCTGTCTGTCTATCTTAAATATCAATGATGTGTCATCTGCAAATAACACCATCTTCGGTTGATTTTGAAGTAATTGTGGTAAATCATTAATGTAAACTAAAAAGAGGAATGGACCCAATATCGAACCTTGAGGAACGCCCATTGCCATTTCAGACCCCAATGAGTTTACGCCGTTTACTTGAACTTTAAGCTTTCTATCTTTTAGATACGACTTTAGTAAATCAAGAGCTAAATTCCTAATCCCATAGTGCTCAAGTTTCAGCAGAAGTGTCTCATGGTTGACGCAATCGAACGCCTTTGAGAGGTCGCAAAAGATTCCAATGGCATCTTGTGCTTCCTTCCAGGCGTTAAAAATGTTCTTTATTAGGGTGACACCGGCGTCAGTGGTACAACGCCCTTTGGTGAAACCGTACTGTTGTTCATGAAAGATGGAATTTTTATTAAAGTGGCGTAACATTTGATTGAGCGTCAACTTTTCAAACACCTTACTGAGAACTGGCAGAATTGACACAGGCCTATAATTGTTGGGTTCTTTACTATCACCGGCTTTGAATAAAGGAACTACTTTACTGTGTTTCATGAGATCTGGAAAGACTCCTTGGTCTATACTGATGTTAAATATGAAAGCTAAATAGGGCGCAATCGTTTCAATGATAGATCTACAAACTTTTACAGACATTCTCCAGAGATCTTCTGTTGATTTAATTTTAAGATCTTTAAAAGCTTTTATAACAGCCTGGGGGTTTGTATGTTGAAAACTAAACTCCGAGGGGCATGCCTTAACATTCTTTCTAAGTAAATCTGCAGAACGCGAGGGTGAGGAATTTAAAGCTTCAGTAGTTTTAATGGGAATATTAGCAAAAAAGTTTTCAAATTCCTGAGCAATTTCTACATCTGAGTTTATGGGGCCATGTGCAGTTTCTAAATTAAATTCAGTATTACGCTGTTTTTTCCTACCTGTTTCATTATTTATTATTTGCCAGGTAGTTTTTATTTTATCATCGGCTGATTTTATTTTATTGCTAATATAAAGAGCTTTAGCTGTTTTGCATACACTTTTAAAAGTCTTCGAATATGTTGCAACATAGTGATGAAAGCTTGTGTTATTCATATGTTGCTTTAGGCCGTAAAGTTCAAAAAGGTTTTCCCTGCTTTTACGAATACCTGGAGTCGCCCAATCACTAAATAAGAACTTTTGAAGGCGCACTCAGTTCGGATGTGATCGGTTTTACGAATTTTGCCGATGCTACAACTAAATTGTGTTGAGCTGTACCTACTAGGTATTTGTTATTATTTTCCATCCCCAGGGCCCAATAGCGGCGAACATGATAAACCAGGCGATCGTGACGGGCGGCTGGGTGGTGCTGCAGAACTGCCACGTGATGGAGTCGTGGATGGGCGAGCTGGAGCGCATATGCGCCGAGGTCATCATCCCTCAGAACACGCACCACAACTTCCGTTGCTGGCTCACTAGCTACCCGAGCTCGTCATTTCCGGTTACTGTGCTGCAGAACGGTGAGTGAATCAACACAAACTGACTATGACGACTGTCTATAATTATTACAAAGATTTTTATTTATTTTATTATATACTTTAATTAATTAAATAAAAATATAAAAAAAATAGTAGCCCACCGGTATCGGGAACAAGATCCAAGCTACGGGCGGTCAGGGATCCAGGTCCACAGGGAGGAACCTCCTAACGATGCAGGCCGTGTCCAAAAGTACCGCTTTCTTATCCAGCTGCCCAACGAGAACCTCCTCAGGTGTTGGTCGAGGCTCTTGGCTATTAATCCATTGTTACTATTTTATTTATTAACTAGTTTCAGCCCGCGACTTCGTTCGCGTGAAACTTCTTGTTTCCCCCGAGCCACCCCGTCGTATCGCATCACCCGCCCGCGCTATCACTTAACGTTCTTTTTTACTTTTTTTCTTTTTGCTCGGCTCCTAAGGGTCATAGCGTGATGTTACATAGCCTATAGCCTTCCTCAAGAATTGGGCTATCAAATGCAAGAAGAATTTTTCAAATCCGACTGGTAGTTCCAGAGATTACCCCCTACATACAAACTTACAAACATACAAACTTACAAACTTTACCTCTTTATAATATTAGTATAGATATAGATAACCAACTTGTATTTACAGTTTGCACCACACATACAATCATAAAATTAGGTTATGAAATTAAACCAAATTACATAAAAAGTAGATTGTGGATTAGAACTGTGTACGTATTAACTGATCACTATGATTTAGTAATGCCTAGTAATTCATTTTTTTTTGTTGTTTGGGCCGTAAAGTGTTGAATAGGTATAGGTTACTTTCACAGTAAATGAATATTTAAGGAAATATGTAGGTACTAACCTAACATAAAAAAACACTAATCATATTTTTTTTTTTTTCTTGACCCGCGTGGTGGATTACGGCCCATTCCCTCTCACTGAGAGGAAGCTTGTGTCCCTGCAGTGGAAACATTATAGGCTGATTATGATAATTTTGAGAAAACATCATGAAGAAACCTGCAACACCACCAATAATAATAATACAAGGCTTTGGTAGTTAGTAGGTATTGAAATAGTCATTCAATAGGGTTATGTGAACGTAGAGGTTGTATTGATGATTCCAAGGATTATAATTATGTAAATACGTACTTATTACGGTCGCGAATCATATTTTGTTCCACATACAACCTGACACTGACCTGCAAATTGCAAAAAACGTAAGAAAATTTGAATTTCGCGGGCTGTCCAGGCGCTTCCTCCTTAAAGAATTTACTAAATAAACGCAGAACCATTTTCACAATCCCTGCTAGAAAACCGAGATCATGAAACCAATGAAACTACAACATTTCCAATCGGAAATGTGGACAGAAACTGGAACTGGGACTCCAGTTCATGTTTTTTCTATGTTCCGTTTTTCTGTGACATATAAGACATTTCATAAGTTGGGTTTTAGACCGATTCATCGCAAGTCCCACCTTAAAGCTAGCCGTGCTCAGTCCTTGGAGCATGATCTGAAGTTCTAGAGATGTGGCGGCCAAAAAGGACTATGCCGTCGGCAAAACGAAGGACTGTCGTCGGTTTAACAGCCTCTTCTTGCCGACGTCAATGCCCTTGGTCTTCCATATTCTTTCTTTCCTTCCAGGTGTAAAAATGACAAACGAAGCTCCAAAAGGACTAAAAAACAACATCAACCGCTCGTACATCTCGGACCCTATCTGCGACCCCGAGTTCTACATCTCGTGCCCGCGCACGGAGGAATGGCGGCGCCTGCTGTTCGCGCTGTGCTTCTTCCACGCCATCGTGCAGGAGAGGCGCGCCTTCGGCCCGCTCGGCTGGAACATACAGTACGAGTTCAACGAGAGTGACCTGCGGATCTGTATCATGCAGCTGCAGGTACGCTGTGCTTCTTCCACGCCATCGTGCAGGAGAGGCGCGCCTTCGGCCCGCTCGGCTGGAACATACAGTACGAGTTCAACGAGAGTGACCTGCGGATCTGTATCATGCAGCTGCAGGTACGCTGTGCTTCTTCCACGCCATCGTGCAGGAGAGGCGCGCCTTCGGCCCGCTCGGCTGGAACATACAGTACGAGTTCAACGAGAGTGACCTGCGGATCTGTATCATGCAGCTGCAGGTACGCTGTGCTTCTTCCACGCCATCGTGCAGGAGAGGCGCGCCTTCGGCCCGCTCGGCTGGAACATACAGTACGAGTTCAACGAGAGTGACCTGCGGATCTGTATCATGCAGCTGCAGGTACGCTGTGCTTCTTCCACGCCATCGTGCAGGAGAGGCGCGCCTTCGGCCCGCTCGGCTGGAACATACAGTACGAGTTCAACGAGAGTGACCTGCGGATCTGTATCATGCAGCTGCAGGTACGCTGTGCTTCTTCCACGCCATCGTGCAGGAGAGGCGCGCCTTCGGCCCGCTCGGCTGGAACATACAGTACGAGTTCAACGAGAGTGACCTGCGGATCTGTATCATGCAGCTGCAGGTACGCTGTGCTTCTTCCACGCCATCGTGCAGGAGAGGCGCGCCTTCGGCCCGCTCGGCTGGAACATACAGTACGAGTTCAACGAGAGTGACCTGCGGATCTGTATCATGCAGCTGCAGGTACGCTGTGCTTCTTCCACGCCATCGTGCAGGAGAGGCGCGCCTTCGGCCCGCTCGGCTGGAACATACAGTACGAGTTCAACGAGAGTGACCTGCGGATCTGTATCATGCAGCTGCAGGTACGCTGTGCTTCTTCCACGCCATCGTGCAGGAGAGGCGCGCCTTCGGCCCGCTCGGCTGGAACATACAGTACGAGTTCAACGAGAGTGACCTGCGGATCTGTATCATGCAGCTGCAGGTACGCTGTGCTTCTTCCACGCCATCGTGCAGGAGAGGCGCGCCTTCGGCCCGCTCGGCTGGAACATACAGTACGAGTTCAACGAGAGTGACCTGCGGATCTGTATCATGCAGCTGCAGGTACGCTGTGCTTCTTCCACGCCATCGTGCAGGAGAGGCGCGCCTTCGGCCCGCTCGGCTGGAACATACAGTACGAGTTCAACGAGAGTGACCTGCGGATCTGTATCATGCAGCTGCAGGTACGCTGTGCTTCTTCCACGCCATCGTGCAGGAGAGGCGCGCCTTCGGCCCGCTCGGCTGGAACATACAGTACGAGTTCAACGAGAGTGACCTGCGGATCTGTATCATGCAGCTGCAGGTACGCTGTGCTTCTTCCACGCCATCGTGCAGGAGAGGCGCGCCTTCGGCCCGCTCGGCTGGAACATACAGTACGAGTTCAACGAGAGTGACCTGCGGATCTGTATCATGCAGCTGCAGGTACGCTGTGCTTCTTCCACGCCATCGTGCAGGAGAGGCGCGCCTTCGGCCCGCTCGGCTGGAACATACAGTACGAGTTCAACGAGAGTGACCTGCGGATCTGTATCATGCAGCTGCAGGTACGCTGTGCTTCTTCCACGCCATCGTGCAGGAGAGGCGCGCCTTCGGCCCGCTCGGCTGGAACATACAGTACGAGTTCAACGAGAGTGACCTGCGGATCTGTATCATGCAGCTGCAGGTACGCTGTGCTTCTTCCACGCCATCGTGCAGGAGAGGCGCGCCTTCGGCCCGCTCGGCTGGAACATACAGTACGAGTTCAACGAGAGTGACCTGCGGATCTGTATCATGCAGCTGCAGGTACGCTGTGCTTCTTCCACGCCATCGTGCAGGAGAGGCGCGCCTTCGGCCCGCTCGGCTGGAACATACAGTACGAGTTCAACGAGAGTGACCTGCGGATCTGTATCATGCAGCTGCAGGTACGCTGTGCTTCTTCCACGCCATCGTGCAGGAGAGGCGCGCCTTCGGCCCGCTCGGCTGGAACATACAGTACGAGTTCAACGAGAGTGACCTGCGGATCTGTATCATGCAGCTGCAGGTACGCTGTGCTTCTTCCACGCCATCGTGCAGGAGAGGCGCGCCTTCGGCCCGCTCGGCTGGAACATACAGTACGAGTTCAACGAGAGTGACCTGCGGATCTGTATCATGCAGCTGCAGGTACGCTGTGCTTCTTCCACGCCATCGTGCAGGAGAGGCGCGCCTTCGGCCCGCTCGGCTGGAACATACAGTACGAGTTCAACGAGAGTGACCTGCGGATCTGTATCATGCAGCTGCAGGTACGCTGTGCTTCTTCCACGCCATCGTGCAGGAGAGGCGCGCCTTCGGCCCGCTCGGCTGGAACATACAGTACGAGTTCAACGAGAGTGACCTGCGGATCTGTATCATGCAGCTGCAGGTACGCTGTGCTTCTTCCACGCCATCGTGCAGGAGAGGCGCGCCTTCGGCCCGCTCGGCTGGAACATACAGTACGAGTTCAACGAGAGTGACCTGCGGATCTGTATCATGCAGCTGCAGGTACGCTGTGCTTCTTCCACGCCATCGTGCAGGAGAGGCGCGCCTTCGGCCCGCTCGGCTGGAACATACAGTACGAGTTCAACGAGAGTGACCTGCGGATCTGTATCATGCAGCTGCAGGTACGCTGTGCTTCTTCCACGCCATCGTGCAGGAGAGGCGCGCCTTCGGCCCGCTCGGCTGGAACATACAGTACGAGTTCAACGAGAGTGACCTGCGGATCTGTATCATGCAGCTGCAGGTGCGCTGCGCTTCTTCCACGCCATCGCGGCATCGGCCCAAAAATCACATATCATTTATCACTTAAACTTATTAAAATGTGTTCTTTTTTGCGTCAATTATATAGTTTTTGACCCACTTTCTGGAATTCGTTGACCCTAACTTTTGACCTCAAATATTGTTAACTAATTATTTTACCCAAAACCTTATTCGACGTGATAGTCATAGCGTATGTCATTACCATGTGACATGTCTGCATTAGAAGATAAATGAAAGCAACTGATCAACAGATGTTCCTGACGGAATATGCGGAGACGCCATTCGACGCACTCAACTACCTCGCGGGCGAGTGCAACTACGGGGGGAGAGTGACTGATGACAAGGACAGGAGACTGCTAATGTCTCTACTCTCTATCTTCTACAACGATCAAGTCACTCTTAACCCTGAGTAAGAGTACTTTTTTTTTTTTTTAATAAACTTGTAATACCGATGTCTTTGTGGCGGCATCTACATCGCCATAATATGCGATCTACGCATCACACTGACGTCACTCAATATTCTGCATCTAGCAAGCAGAGCTTACCGTGCAACTAGCATATATACAACGTCCCGACATCAATCGTCAGGGAGATGTCTACCAGACACGACACCCGTCTGGTCGGAGGATCCTCCCTTTTCTACGGAGGGTGAGTGAACTTTACACCCTATTCCTCATATCTCTAAGTTGAAACCGTCAAATAGACATGATGAGGCACTTGAATCTTACAGGTTGACCTTAAAGCCCCATTTACGCAATGCAAGTTCTTATTTGAGGCTTACAATTAAATTTAAGAAACAAATGGTTTGCATCATCTAAATAAATAAAGTCCTCCAGACCGAATTTTGGCCGTGGCGAACAATCTCAGTGGCGACCAGCCTTCTGCGCGGGAAATACAGTTCAGGCGTGTGTCTCTGTTCCCTCACTCACCTAGTCCTCTGGGAGGCAATCCGACAGCACCGGAGAGAGATCAGGCGCAGGACTAAAGGCTTAACGTGCGCATCCCTACACGGGGGAGCACGCCGCCTACTTCCAAACTCCGGGCGGTTACTGCGAAATTCCTAACGGAAAAATAAACATATTTTCTCTATTTCTTCTTTTCTATACACCGTGTTCTTCACGATATCCATAAACGTTGTCAAACGCTTCTAAAGCTTTTACAAATTAAATGTAACAAAGGAAGTAGTACTTAAAAAGGCTTCGTTACAAAGATATTTGTAATTTCATTTAGTAAATTTAATTGAGCCATGCAGTAAGAAAGGGTCTTAACTCAGTTTTGATAAGTTGCAGCCCGCCAAATCTTATGAATGAAAATACGTCATCGTTGCCAATTCGGATAAAGAGGCATGCATATTGGGCGATTTACGTCAAGGTATTTAGTTTATATGAAAATTGACAAAAAATAAGAATTCATTAATGTGTCCATAATGAAAAATGCATATTTCCATAGTTTGAACATCTGGTCGAAGTTTATGTACCTATATCGTCCGGAACACGGTGTATACATGTCTGACTGGCCGCGAAGCTCTACGTCTTTGTATTATTTTAAAAACCGTGGTGTTTCTGCTCTTGTTACGCCAGTTACTCGTTCTCCCCGAGCGGCAACTACTGCATGCCGCCGTCCATGGAGTACAACTCGGTGCTGGAGCACATCCGCGCGCTGCCCATGATCGCCGCGCCCGAGGTGTTCGGCCTGCACGAGAACGCGGACATCACTAAGGACAACAAGGAGACTAATGCCGTAAGAGCTCACTTTGGATAGTTCATACTTTAGAATAATGCCGTAAGAACTACCCTTGGATTGTCAATGTTTGAAGGTCGCCTAAAAACAACACAGTTCCCAGTTTTTTTTTGCTATTAGGTATTAGTAGAGACCGAATTATATGTCCCTTAAAATGGTCCAAGTTTGTATGCAAGTAGAATCATGAATTTTCGAAATATGCAACAAAATAGGTATACAAGTTGAGACAAATATACTAGCAGTACTAGTTTTTATTAAAACTAATAAAAAATACTTACTTAATCTATTACATTTCCTCCGAGATATTATAATTTTTGTTCACTATGATGTACTTATAAAGGAATGCTCATTGTTCAATGTTCAGAATTAAGATTTCTTTCACTTGTGTAACACTTATTTTTGTATTTTTTTTTCTACTAAAGTATAGTGATCATTATAGAAAACATGCCCAAATACGTATACAGGATGTAAGGGTGAACAGTGGCAACTTTCAAAGGACGGATAGATAACCTTGAATAAAAAAAGTATTACAAAAGTATTAAATGTGTATGTCGAAATTTCATCTGCGAATTTTATAGTTTTCTGATTCCGAAATTTTACGCGAAGTGAACGCACCCTACGATAACGCAAGAAGCAGCCCCCCACCCCCCCCCCCCCCCCCGCCGCGCGCCACCGCCGCCGGCCGCCACGATTGTACGCGGCGCACGCACACATGTACACGCTACTCGATAATTTCCATTCACCACTGCACAAAAAATCGCCCTTATTCCTAGGGATTTTCCGGCTGGCAGTACCGACACTTATTTTTACAATGTTTTCGAAACAATGAGATGCACAATGGACCCACAGATGCGGCGCGCCGCACTCGGACGGAAGTAAATTGTATGGGCGCGCATACCTACGCATCGGCCGCATTGAATGAATTTGTAATTTCTGTGATTACACTTTCCCTTCATACTTTTCCTGGCCTAAACCAGGCAAAAATACCTAATTCATTGTTAAAAGCATTTTTAAGAAAAGTGAAGTAAGTAAAGTGAACCCGTATCCGTGATACCGGTTTTCAGCAAGGTCTTTGAAAAGGTGATGCTGAACCAAATGCTCAATCATTTTAACACCAATAAAATACTACACGACCAACAGTATGGTTTCACCAAGGGACGTTGTACGACTGATGCCGGTGTCACCTTATTAAAACACATATTTACGGCGTGGGAAGAGTCTCAAGACGCCATAGGAATTTTTTGTGACCTCTCCAAGGCTTTTGATTGCGTCGACCACGAAACCTTACTCTTAAAACTTGAACATTACGGACTTGGAAAACTTGCGCTCAGTTTAGTAAAATCTTATTTAAATGATAGACAACAGCAAGTTCAAATAAATGGTGTCAATTCACTCGGTTTAAAAGTAAAAATGGGTGTACCACAAGGCTCGATATTAGGTCCTTTCCTCTTTTTAGTATATATTAATGACCTACTCCATTTGTTAAAAACCCACCCTCAAATGGTGTTATTTGCTGATGATACTTCCTTGATTTTTAAAATTAATAGACGTGCATCAAATCTTGACGACGTAAATAACGCCCTACAGCAGATCCAAAATTGGTTCACTGCTAATAATTTAGTGTTAAATGGGAAAAAAACCAAGTGCATAAGATTTTCTTTACCAAATGTCAAAAGTAGTAATTGTGAGATAGTACTGAATCAAGAGAAACTCGAATTCGTCGATGAAACTGTTTTCCTGGGGATCACGCTCGACTCAAGGCTTCAATGGGGTCCTCATTTAACATCCCTTGCAGGACGGCTAAGTTCAGCAGCATATGCTGTGAGAAAAATCCGTCAATTTATTGATGTTGATACCGCGAGACTAGTCTATTTTAGTTACTTTCATAGTATAATGTCGTACGGTATTTTACTATGGGGACGGGCTGCAGACATCGAGTCTATTTTTATTCTGCAGAAAAGAGCCATCAGAGCCATATATAATCTCCGCCGGCGTGACTCTCTAAGGAAACTGTTTAAAGATATTAACATCATGACGGTACCTTGTCAATATATCTATGAAAATATCATGTACGTAAGGAAAAACCTACATCTTTTTAGTAAAAGAGGTGAAAGACACAATTATATCACTAGAAATAGGGACCAATTAGTTCAACCAGGTTTCAGGCTGGCTAAAGTAGACTCATCTTTCATGGGCTACTGTTTAAAATGTTACAATAAAATACCTACCCACATACTTGAACTGAATGAAACGAAATTTAAATCTTGTATAAAACGCACACTATGCAGCCAGGCATATTATAAATTGGGGGATTACATCACTGATAGAAATGCGTGGCTAAATGCTGGTCCTGCTCCATAAGGACGCACAAATAAATTGATTAGCATTCGAAAATACTGTTGGAGCTGCTGAAGATTGTAAAATACTACTTTTGCATTATATAAATTCAATCTCTTAGTATTGTATAATTGCATAGCACATGTGTGAGTACTATGTAATTGTACATACTATAAAGCTACCATTTACTGGCTACGTCTTTCATTGACTTGAATGTGCTCTGGCGGCTGAGAGTATGTCATGCTCACTCAAATGTCTCGCTGATGGTGGCGCATGTGTTGGATCATTTAGCTCCCTTCAAAATGGTTGAGCTGAATGGTGCTGATACATGCGTCATGTTCGTGAACGGGCGCCGTCAGTAGGGACTGGTCATCTCTTTGCTGCCACGGCTTATTTTAATTTAAATTTTTAATTGTTTTTTTTTTCTCATCTTTTCATTATGGACGCTTTTAACGTTCTGCATCGTTCTCACATGTATAATTTTTAGCATGAATGATGTAACCAAGACTTTGTAACCATATTATTCTGATTTAAAAGAGTGTCCATGGAGTTTCTTGCCCGTTCTTCTCCATAGGTACCTACGCTTTGGAATGGGCAACTAGCTTCATCTTTCTGACTGACCGACCCCTTGACAATTCAAAAGTGCCTGTAATTGGTTTAATTGAAATAAATGCTTTGAGTTTGAGTTTGAGTTTGAAGAAAAGAAGTGCGAATAAGTGAACTTTACTACATCTTAATTTCTAAGTTAGGTATTTTTGGCGTATTTAAAAAGAGAAATCACGTTATTTAAAAGTAATTTAGTTAGGTTGTCCCTTTCAATACTGCACTGATTTTGATTTAAATTTCAAACAATGATTAAATACCTACTTACTAATAAAATCAATAATAACTTACATTAGTCTTAAAATCTGTTCAAAATGTGAACCGTTTACGGCTAAACATGTCTCCGCACGTCTTCTTAAGTTATTTTGCACTCAATTAAGCACAACACTCTCACTCTTTACGTCATTAAAAGCAATTTTAATGCGTCTTTTCAATTCGCGTCTGGTATTAAACTCCGTGGCATACAAACCGCTCTTCTGGTGCTTTCTTCAGGATTGTTCTCGAAAAAGTCTAAAATTTCTTCTTGAACATCCACCGGAATTGACCGGAATCTGTTGATTACCGCGACCATGTGCGTGACTTGGTACGGTGAATTGACCATAAGTGCGCAGTCTCTGAGTAGCCGCTAAAATTGTTGTCCGATGTGGTACCCGTTGACCCGGGTACAATTCCCGGTACAGGTCCTGAGCAGCAAGCAAACTATCACCGGCTATCGCATAAAGTCTAACCATTTCGGTAAGTTGTTCGTTCGAGTACCTACGCCATTGTCGGTAACTAATAATAACGCGTGGATACACGTACGTATCTACGTGATGCGCGAGAGTAGTCTGTAAGCAAACACGGCACACGTACGTCGTACACTCCCTAGCGAGACTGAGCGCAGACTGGATTGACGAACGAACGAGAACGACGCGCGCGCGGCCGCGTGGCGCGTCGCCGGCGCGGCGCTTGTAGGTACATGCGGGGCGGAGGCCTAACAGTAATGTGACTATGATTTTTTATTTTTCGGGATATTAGAAGAAAAACTTTGAAAAAAATAGGGTCATAATTTTTCAACGGTTTTAGACTCTACTTATGATAATTATGCACCTCCTTAAATATTGCCACTGTTCACACTAACACCCGGTATAATAACCTGAAATAATTGCCACAATTTGCAAATGTATTATGCAAACTCTAGATACTAGATACCGATATAACCCTAACAAAAAAATGAAATTTAAAATGAGTGTATGTTGTTTTGTGACGATGAGCTGCCTCCCCTCAGCTGCTGTTCGGCACGCTGATCACGCAGACCAGCATCGTGGCCGGCGGCGGCGCGGAGGCGGGCGAGGGCGGCGGCGTGGTGGACCTGACGCTGGACATGATGGAGCGCCTGCCGTCGCTCTACGACGTGCTGGCAGTCTCCGAAAAGTATCCCGTGCTCTACTACAACAGCATGAACACCGTGCTCAAGCAGGTATACTGTCTCACGAAGCGACACGCGCAAAACTTGTGGTTATCAAGTGTACAAACACGCTGTGAATGTGTGTGTAAGCGCAGGAGCTCGCGGTACTATAGACTACTTTCTGACTCTACTAGGGTTAGCTACAGATGGGAGCTATTTTACTAAATTAAACTCCCATTAGAGTTTGATATGATATTATTCAGGAGTCTTTTTATCATATTTATATAATTATTCCATCTTATTTTATATCCGTCAAACCTACGACTCTCTATGACACACGCTTAAACGTTCGAATGGAATATGCCTTCAAATATTAGCGGCCTGTCTCGCAAGGAGGTCAGAATCTTTCAAAGAGGTCTCTAAAGTACCGTCCGCAACGATGACGAAGTCGGCAGTGTGTGTGTTATGTGCTGACGCTACTCGTCTACACGCACACATTCACAGTTTATACTCACTTGATTACCACAAGTAAAGTGCGCGTCGCTTGGTTAGATAAGAATATTATTACTAGGAAAACGTAACTTACTAATATACTGTTTTAAGCTAATGTCGTATTAAATGTAATCATACACAACAATTACCTAAGTAAATAAATAAACTTGCGACAGTGAAAACAGAATCGATTTATGGAAATACAAGCATACTCAGAAATCAATTTTTAAAGGCATCGGTTTGGTAACTAAAAAGCTCAAAATGGCGGCTACGCGGACGATGGACATTTACGATTAAGAGCTCTCTGCTATTGTAAACTTTCCAGTTTTACAAAAATTTCGGTTGACAACCCTAACACTCGAGTATAGCGTTTTTACAAAAACTAGCAGTAGTTGAGATACTGGTCACATTTTAATCGTGAGCTCCAAAATCCTCCCCCAGGAACTGATCCGCTACAACCGCCTGCTTGCGGTGGTGAAACGGACCCTGCACGGCGTGTATCTAGCAGCCCAGGGCCTGGCCATCATGAGCGCAGAGCTCGAGGAGTGCAACAATGCCTTCACAAAGGGCATCGTGCCTGGCGTGTGGATGTCCAAATCCTACCCGTCTATGAAGCCGCTGGGGTCTTATGTCGCTGACTTGCTGTCACGGTAAGTATTTTGCTGTGGTTAAAATTATAACGCCCTGTTTCTGAATCAAAAATCGACAAAAGCTAGCTAACAAGTTGTCAAACCCGCGTAAACTACTGTGATTGGTTGAATTAATATTAACAAATCGTATCTCTTCACTTAGGTAGGTACTTAAAATTTTAACGCATTGATGATTTTTTTTTTCGGCAAGTATCAATCAATTCGACTAGCAAAAGACATAATAAGGAGTACACCAAATCATTGTATCTTCTTATTAGCCTGTGACGTCCCACTGCAGGGCAAAGGCCTCCCTACTCTCTCATGAGAGAGTAGAGGTTTAGGCAAATTAACCCACCGCGCTTGTCTATTGCGAGTTGGTGGGTGTACAGTGGACCGCCTGACTGGGTCCGTGGGCGCCGCCTTTGACGTTCTAGATGTTCATCAGCCGCCGCCTTGAGTTGATATCCTGCACTTATATCAACTGTTCCATCCGAGCCTATTTGGGTGTATTTATCCCATAGCCTACAGGTGGTGTTTTACATTTAGTTCAATACTAAATGCACGACAGTTTAAAGTCATATCGAGGATCATTGTATAACTACATAAAATATATCTTTGTAGGATTAGACCTATACCAGCAGTACTATAGCGGGCACATGGATGAGACTTGATAACTTTTAAGTACAATGTCGCTAACCAAAACGCAGCCAGGAAAGAGCTTCCCGATGTCACGTCGGAACGTTATCGGTCGATGCGCAAAAATCCCATAACTTCTGCTCCCTGGGTTTAATTAATACACTTTAATTAATACACGGAGTTCATGAATTTTGAGTATAACATGAATCGATCTTCTTCTTATCATCATCATCTGCCTAGCCTTTTCCTAACTATATTGGGGTCGGCTTCCAGTCTAACCGGATTCAGCTGATTACCAGTATTTTACATGGAGCGACTGCCTATCTGACCTCCACAACCCTGGGTAATACGATACCCCTTGGTAAGACTGGTTGTCAGACTTTCGGGCTTCTGACTACCCGTAACGACTGTCAAAGATCCACGAATGACAGCCAGGATCAACGGTTTAACGTGCTTTTCGAGGCACGGAGAGGTCTCGGTATGTAACCGATCTTCTTGTCGTATCGGTGGCAAAAAGTTTTTAATTTCTGGCCCAAAATTCAGCTGCGCGAACTCCGAAATCGACTCGCGAATCGAAGTTCTTGAATCAATTATAATCAATTAATGAAAAAGAGGGACAGCGCGAACGCAGTCCCTTACTATCAAAAATAACGCGTCCGAGATATCCACATTAGGGATATTCGCAAGGGTCAGCCCAACCGCAGTGCAATGGTAGGCCTCGCCCCGGGGGAACCGCCTTCGTGATCACGGTGTCCCCTACGCCAGGTAAGTATGAATTTGCTACAAAACCGCGCGAAGGTCGTTCAACGGCGGAGAATCTTAACACCGCGATTCAGGATACGCCCCGAACGGTACACCGCCATCTCATTGCAAAGTGTTGAACTAAATTTAAAGTTGGGGTGAGTAACAATGTAGGCCAGTTAGGCGCCACAACAATAGAGAAAAAAAAATATTCAATAGAGATAAAGGCTGTTCAAACATTTAAAAATAAAATTTTATATTTTTCTCAAAAATACGGGGCATAATTACTTCTCTGTAGTAAGAATCCTGTATAAAAACTCATTCTTTATAACATTATTTTGCCCAAGAAGTCCCTGATCCCTCTACTGCCATTTCTTCAAAAATGAACCATCTACATTTTTATTGCTGGAATATCGTAGCCAGTCAATAAATCATGTTACTGCAATTTTTTCAGAATAAACCACCTAAAGTCTATTCAAACTTGTTTCAAATTAATATTATTTCATGTTAAACAAATATCAACTTTATTTTAATAGTTATTAAGTTGATTTCAGAATGACTAGCACTATTGAAAATGTTAGAAAACTGTTTGAAGTTGTAGCGTAAACTGAACTTTATTGTGTAGGACTTACCTAGTTATTTTTCCATACACTCATATTTGTTTACATTTTTGGCAAATAAATAGCTAATGCAGATTCGTTCTATAGTATTTACATAAAATATATTACTATAAACTCACGCCTTCTTCCCATGGGGAAGGCAGAAACGACAGTACGCCACCTGCTACCTGCTACGATCCTAACACACCCCGCGTGCGTGTATGACTAGGTGCACGCAAAGGAGTACGTGCACCCAACGCCGTCTTAGGGCCGGCCGGGGCCCTTTTGCACACAAGAATTTGGGTTCCCTTTGGAATGTAAAAAAGACCGGTCAAGTGCGAGTCAGACTCGCGTAACGAGGGTTCCGTACAAATTTGTAGGTATGTAACTTCAAAATTACGGTTTTCAGATTTTTTCCTTTACTTATGCTACATGACATTGCTTTTTGCCAAATTTTATGATCCTAGAATCATGAAATTGCGCTTTTGAATGTAGGTAAGCGTTGTAATATCTGCCTACCGGGGCCTCCGTGGGGTAGAGGGCCCTGGGCACGGGCCCCGTGTGCCCTTATGGTAAAGACGGTACTGCGTTCACCTAGTCATGAACCCATGCGGCTTGCGAGTACTACGCACCTGACCTTTCTGAAGAATATCACCAATGGAACGCAGAGCTAAAAAGCTTATAGGCGACGAGACGTTGGTAGCTACGCTTCCCAGCCTGGCTCATCGGCGTAATGTCGCTTGCCTGACGGTCTTCTATAGACTGTACTACGGAAAGTGTGCGCAGGAGCTCCACGACCTGATCCCACCATCGCCCTTTTACCACCGGACAACCAGACGTACTGCAGCGTACCATCCGCACTTGATTGATATCCCGATGAGTCGTACTCGGCGCTTCTCCTCCACTTTTATTATGCGCACAGCCAAAGTGTGGAACTCTCTGCCGGCCATCTGTGTTCCCTCCCACATTTAACCCGTCTGCCTTCAAATCAAGAGTGAACAGGCATCTTCTGGGCACGCTCGTTCCATCATAGACCTCATCTATCGCTTTCCATCAGGCGTGATCGGGGTCAAGAGTGCGCCCATTTAGCAATAAAAAAAAATAAAAAAAACAATAAAATAAAACTCGCAAAATTCATATATCAATTTATTTTACTATCACAAACAAGTTCACTACTCTATATTGTGTATATTATGTCTAAAGAGATGATAGTTTGGGTACATGGGGTCGGGCCAAATTCAATTGTTTTAAAATTTTATTTTTTATCACTTTTTCAATAATTTTATATTGCTATTGTTAGGCCGTATGTTACATTAGACCATGAATTTAAAAGATCGTCGATAATATAATTAAGAATGAAATTGAGGGCTAGTAATTGATTTCAACATTTGGCATTGGTTACAATTTTATTCTATCGATATGTAATAGGAAAAATTTTCATTTCAAAATTTTCACTTGACTATGTGAATGATGATATGGTTAAAAAGGGGGGTGACTGCCGAGATGACTAATAGAGATGGAAGAAAAAGACATGTTGCGCCGACCCCAAATAAATTGGTATAAGGGTAGGAGAATCATGCATGAGAATGATGAAGACTTCGTAATAATCCTAATTCAAAACAGCAATTTATACCAACTGCCGTATGTTGTAACGCCTGGGAGACGCACATTTTTAGTTATATGTAGGTATTATTCAAAATAAATTTTGAGTCCGCCGTAATATGTACCCAAACTACAGAGGTACACAATGTTTGTACTCAGTCTGTCGACGATTGTACTTCAATAAAATGCGGTGTAAAGCTGTTGCACATTAAACGTAAGCGACAGGCGGCCACACCGTACAGTACCTCGCGTAAAATATGACACAGCGAACATATGAACGAATTGGCGTATTATGACGTATTTTGCCATCATGATTACAATGTAATAGAGAGACAGAGCTATACATGACCGGTAGCATCATCCCTATTTCGCACTGGAATCATGATGCCATTAATACTTCGTAATACGGCCCCAGGTATCATGAGTGACACAGACAACGCTCGTTTTTCCACAACTCGATTTGCAATATTTATGGCCAGGTACTGTATTTTGTTACGTATGTTATGTATAGAACACTCAACACAATGGAACATTACCTTGGGCCTCGCCACAAGTACCGTTGATGAAGAGTCGATTCTCACATTAATCCCACAGTCTATAAGTATGCTCGTATTATACCTAATCTTACTGGCCATGATGATAAATCTATTGTTAAAGAGTAATTCATCGACAATTGTTTGGGGCAATATAATATTGTTCACAAAAGATGCCCCTTGACAGATATGTGTGAATCGATTCTTTCTTACAATACTATAAGATACTAAGGAGCTCAGCGTACTGAACGATATAGTTGCACGTGACACAGGAAACGAGTAATTTGTAAACCACCGCGTGCTCTATTTTGTCATTTAATATGTCATGTTGCCACGGCATGCATTGAAATACGCTGCAAACTATTACAAGTATTACATTCAGTTTGCAGCTCATAGTGATAACACTGGGTCTAACACGAATCTAATCTAGCACAAGTACGCGACGCTCAGAGCCCTTAACAATTCGACAAATACTTAAGGGTAAATTTTGTGTTGATAACAATTTTAGAAAACATACATTGCACATGCAAGTAACTCATGCACGTGCATACATATTCAATATTAATACAGAGAGAGATGATCGCTATAATGCTAATAGTCTCAGATCGCATCCGCCACTAGAAACACGTTAGTAATACTAAAGTTCTACACAGATATATATACTTAGTTACATAAACATTTATTATAGCACATGTGAATACTGACAGGTGATATATTTTGACACATTTCCACCGTAAAATTCAACAATCAAAAATCGACAAAGTTGTCAATAAATCTTTAAGAAATCGACGCGTTTAACCCTGATTTGTTAAGATTTCTTATTTATAATACTTTTGATATTTATGTGAATATTACTCAATGAAATAAAACTAACCTTACCTAACGTTAACAGTACACATAGAACTTATTTATACAATTGATTACAGGTACAGATCAATACATGATAAAGTTAGTTTTATTTCAAACGTAAACATAGCCGCAATTTTTTGCTTAAGCAAACAACTTTATCATGGGGCTTGGGATAGGCCTACGTTCAACACAGGACTACAACATGTTGGTGAGGATTCAGCCTTCCGAGTTCCGAGCAGCCAGATCCAGGAGTTTGTTCATGAGTTCCCCTCCGAAAGACTCCCTGTACTTTTGGCTAATATTGTTCAGGAGAGCGTAGGGGGTCTCATAGTTCATGTTTTCTATGCTAGACAGGGTTGTGTCATCGTACTTTCTGCCAACGACCCTAAAGCCGTTAGCTGACATCTCGATGCAGTAGTCGGAATTCTCCAGGGTAGTCAAGTTGATGAAGATGCGCTGGTTGTTGCTGTGCAGTCGCGGGGATATGCAGGCACTCTTCACGTGCTTGCGGATGTCGTTGATGGCTGCTTCAGCCTCCTGCGGCCAGGTTTTCTCGTCCAACACCTTATCCGACATGGTGGTTGCCTGGAAAAAGGAACATATTAGATTAATTAGTAAATGTATCTGCAACTTTTGGATATCCAGGGGAGGGATCACCATAATTACGTATTCTAAATAAATTAAAAGACAAAATATGTATTTCTTATAATGATTAAGTTGATACTATAAACCTTAAGTACTTATACCTTCTAGATAAATATATTTTCACCACAACTATTTTCAATACACCGAAAACGAATCATCTTTTGCCACCACTCCGTACTAATTAGTACTAATATGACTATTTCGTTTCCAGTTTAAGTTTCCTACAAGACTGGGTGGACGAGGGTCCTCCTATCGTCTTCTGGCTCTCTGGCTTCTACTTCACGCAGTCGTTCCTGACTGGCGTGCTGCAGAACTACTCGCGACACAATAAAATACCTATCGACCAGGTCCACTTCGAGTTCACCATCACCCATATGGAGTCAGAGTCTGATGAGAACCCCAGTTTTGGGGTGTATTGCAAGGTTGGTTTATGCAATTACTAACGAAGTTAATAGCTTTTCACCCGTCAGCCTTCAAATTAATTAAGAGTGAACAGGCATCTTCTGGGCACGCTTGTTCCATCGCTGACCTCATCCATCGCTTTCCATTAGGCGAGGTCGAGGTCAGAAAATCTAACAAGAAACGCATCGTGTAAATGGGGGCTATTTACACGATGTGTTTCTTGTGTGTGGCATACCAAAAAGTGAAGCAACAAATTATTGGCATCGCAGGATTTTCTGTCTTTTATACTATACCTACATGTCATTTATTTAAATCGCATGCAGCAACCGTTCCAAATGGATAAAGAGGATCAGGAACACAGCGTATTTGTATGGGTAGGTATGCCTTCTGGAATATGCATGGGAGTTTTTTTTTAATGTATAGGTAATAAAGCTATTTTGGCGATTAATGGCACGAATAAATTGACGCTTTGGAAGTTTGGATGCATGCGTGACGCGTACGCGTTACTAACTAGGTACTGATTTGCACGGTTTGATATTTTTGCGAGAAAATCGAAAGCACTTATAATCCTGCAAGTCATGTGTACAAGCCCTCCTGATCAGAAGGTCTAAGTAGCAAAATGTCCAACAGCGCGAAATGTCTAATGAGCAGTAAGTCGAATTAGCAAAATGTCCATGTAGCAAAACGTCCAACTATCAAATGGTCTGTATAGCAGAACGTCTATTTAGCAAAAAGTCATTTTTAAAATGTGTACACTCATGATAGAAAGTAAAAGTCATTTGTAAATTAGAGTAAATTTATTTGTTAAAAAAAATATCAGGGTTAAAAACCTTATAGCCTCATAATTATTAAGATATTAGGCGCACAAATTCCCCTGCATTTATTCACCTAATATCCTTTTGATATGGCCAAGATTTGTCAAAAATTCAAAGGGGCTAACTTTTTGGCCCTCAAGCTTTTGCAGCTTATTGAGACCAACGGGCTTTTTTAAAGCTTTTTGTGTGTATTGCGTCTTTATACATATCAATTATAACTGCACCAGTAAATTTCCGAATGACACTCAAATAACTAAACTCAAAAATACTAACAAACCTTCCTACGCAGGGCCTGTTCCTCGAAGGCGCAAGATGGAACCGCGAAACGATGCTAATGGACGAATCCTACCCAAAGATCCTATTCGACACGATCCCTATAATCTGGTTTAAACCGGCTCTCATAGCCGAATTCAAGCCCCCTCCTTGCTACTTCTGTCCTATCTACAAGACGAGTGAGAGGAAGGGAGTGCTAGCAACCACAGGACACTCCAGCAACTTTGTCATGTACATCACGCTGGAGACAAATTTGCAGCAAAAGCATTGGATCAATAGAGGAGTTGCTAGCTTGACACAGTTGGATGATTAGTAGAGAGTGGTATTCTTGTACTATTTTTCTTATATTGTATTCAAACACAAGTTGCCAGTATTCAGCATAATGGAACCTTATTGTCTAGTTTTCCAGTTGCCTAATTCTTTGGTAACACTGGGGAGAAGATTGTATATCAAATAGCTAATACTTGCATTGCTTGCAAATATCAATAATCACTGTTCATCACCGTTAGGTACTTATGTCTTGCATTTCAAAGGAGGGTAATTTTCAAATTGTATGTACTTTTAACCTATACTACTATTTATAGTCCTTTTCGCCGTACCTGGTTACGGTGATCCAGACTAATTTTCTTTACTAATAAGGATTAGAACAGTCAGGTTTATCTAGTACTTATTATAAGTATTTTTATAAAAAATGTGGTCTATGGAGGTAGTTTGAAAAGTATGTTTGAGTGTGAAGTCAAGTCATAGGTTAATAAAATTGCAATTTGCTAGCTAGACAGTGTTGTAGACTTCTGAAACAGCCACTTCTTTTTATTGTATTTTCTATCATGTATGTAATTGTTACCTACTGTGATATGTGCCTAGTCATAATCAAGTATTTGCTAAATAAAGATTTTTCATACAATATTATTGTTTGAATTATGTAACTAATATCTTTCCTTGCATAATACACATAAATAAACATTAAAATATTGATTGGGATAGTACCTATGCGGTTGCAGTGTGGAGTATTTCTCATATCTGGGAAATTGAATGCAGTATAGTTATTTGTAGATGGAATTACTTAAGTTATCTATTATGCTCCTTTTAAATGAACATGCATGGGTAAACAAGCTTTAATGAAAGTATTTTTCATTACGGTAGAATGAAAATAAAGTACACAGCATAAAAATAGAGTAGTTATTTATCTTTAAAAAAAACTTTTTGTTGCTTTTCGGAACATTCAACAAATATTCGTCTTTCTTGAGGATAGTTACAGCCTCTTTGCAATCAAACTTTAAATTGAAATATTTGATTGGCTCAATTTTAATTAGGTTTAGGGAAGCTTTGTACCTTTCGTCACTCCACTTTATATTCATAAGGCAGAAAAGGCAGTGACAGTTACGTAAACAGATAATTTTAGTGTAGGTACCTTATTGGTGTCATAGATTATAAAGGACACCTACATGAAAAAGAGGAGAATCCTTTATTTTAGAGTATGGGTGGTAACCCTAATGCTGAGGCAACCTTCATTCATTTTTAACTTGGTGCAGATGAGGGACAGTCCTCATATCTCTGCCGGCTGTAATGGTTAGGTGCTATGATAAATAAGTTCTAGTATTTAATCAGACATCATCATATTGTGTTACCCAGTAACAGTGTTGTGGAGGTCAGATATGCAGTCACTCCATGTAAAATACTTGTATTCAGCTGCATCCGGTTACAATGGAAGCCAACCCAACTTAGTTGGAAAAAGGCTAAGCAGATTGAATCAGACATCATGCCAGAGTCAACAACCGGATATTGCAGCGAATCTGCAATGCTAGCAATAAAATAAAAAATATCCAACAAAACATATTACTTTACTATGTTGAAACACAAGTCATATGCCTAGCCTTTACCCAACTATGTTGGGTCGGTTTCCAGTCTTACCACATGCAGCTGAATATCAGTATTTTACATGGAGCGACTGCCTATTTGACCTCCACAACTCGTGGGTATAACACAATATGCCTTGGTAAGACTGAAACACAAGTATGAACAGCTCATTAGCCGTCTGTCTTTTTATCATCTATCAGGTCTATGCAATACAGGGAATAAACGCTATTAGCATGCTACGGGCACAGCAAAGTTCTAAGCGAATACATGAAGTCAACTATGAGAAATATACAATTATTTTGGCAATATTCCAAGCTTAATCAATCAAAGAGTTAGGTCGACAGGTATTTTAACTCATGTAAGTATCTTTAAGGCCATATACAAACAATGTCTATTGCCAAAACTATGAGAGCGACGTGGAATTGCAATTCTAAAATAAATATTTTAGACCTGTTTTCTAAAAAACAATGAATAGGAAAGTGTGGGAACTGTTCATTTGTTGAATGAATAACGCTTTAGTCAAAATGAAACGAAAGGGGATAGTTAGTGCTATTATTTTAAACATGCGACAATTTAGTAGACCTACCTTTACATACAATTCGTGTGGCAGAGATTATATGAATAGAAAAAATTTAAATTTCGCGGTAATCTTGAATTAAAACTCACCTTTATTTCTGTGACTGCTGCGGGAATTAACTGCAACAATAAATGCACCTCTATTTATTGATTCTAATTGTAAGTTATCGTTTTCATTGCTAAGTTTTTAAAAACACTTCTTTTCACAATTTGCAATACAAACTCAAATATTAATGTCAACAAAGTCAATAGACTACAAAGAGTCGATGACGTCAGCATATTTTCCTGTAGTGTTGTCCGAAAAATTCATAGACAAATCAATCAATTATATTTTTGAACATTCAGTTCTTATTTATTTGTTATTTAAAAAAAAATGCATTTATTCGTGGCATCATTTTAATCAAAGTCATTTTGATAAGTTCTTATAAATTCCAATCATATCGATCAGCCATCGTTTTGTTGAAACCAATTTCAAGAAAGTTAACATGACATAACGGTTCCAACTCAAATAAGGTCCTCCAAGAGTTCAAGACGGTATATACATTTTATTTAGGTTTTATCTTGTGTTAAATTATATTCGAATATTATTTTTATTTTTTTCTTTCACACGCTTTGCCGTTAAACAATCGATATTTAAACAATCGATGTCCGTTGCGTTGCGTATCACTATTGATATAATTCCGTTTTACGTATCAGTCATGGCAAAACACATCCCCTGTCTCATAATCAATTGTAGTTAGTCTATAATAACCTAACGAGTATAAAAATTCTCAAAAATGAATAATATCTTTCAATACAGTTTCAAAAATTAATGAGAATGTGCTTTGTATTGCAAGATTCCAAAAAACCGCTTCTTCTGCATCAGCGTAATACGTGGAACGGAACTTTTTATTTACAATTTGTTGCTATGTTGCATAGATGGCGCGGCGAACTTGTAAACTGCGTATGCCGAACTGACGTTTTTGGTTATTTTTGTTCTCGCCTCGTGTTTACTTTAGTGTCTAATTTCGGTCCAATTGCGAAAATTCAGTTGTGCAACAACCAAAAGGTTAATATTTCGTTCATATAAGACATATCCGTACTTTATAGTATCGATCCGCTCTTCCGGACTAGGTATATGTATACATTATTATCACGTGGTGGTGTGGTGGTTTATATAATTCTTGTTTACCGCACAAGTAGAAACTTTGCGCATGTGCGTCCCGTCAGTAACCTCAAATTGTAAAGGCACGGGTTCGGCAGGTTCCGGATATCCGGGTCGCGACGCGGCGGCGGTGGTTCTCGCGGCGGTATTGTGATGTGCCCTCGTGCAAGGCGTCCGCGCCCCGCGTGTGGACAGCGTTGGTGATATCGGTCCGCGCGCGCCTGCCATGGCCCAGGCTCAGTTTACGCGAAGCTCGGAGAGCGACGCGTGGGCGCTGCTCTCGCTGAAGTCGGCGCCCCCGTCGCCCTCCAAGGTGCAGTGGGCCCAGGAGCCGGCCCCAACCGCGATCGCGAGGCTCGACGGCCGCGACTTCGAGTACCTCATCCGGCAGAAACGTGTCGTGATCGGCCGGAACTCTAGTAGAGGCCAAGTGGACGTTAACATGGGACACTCGAGTTTTATATCGCGTAGACATCTCGAACTGTTCTACGACCACCCGGAGTTCTACCTGACGTGCAACAGCAAGAATGGCGTGCTGGTGGACGGCGTGTTCCAGCGCAAGGGCTCCGCCGCCATGCTTCTGCCCAAGAGGTGAGTCTGCATGCGGCGCCGCCGGCGACCACAACACACATTTACGTGCACTCACTAGCTTTTGTTTGTAAACAAATCATATTGTTTATGTTCAACCCACCTGTTGTATTTTTGTTTAAAAAAAATGGTAGTGTTCATAATCTTTGTTGACACATGTGGCATTTGTAAATCATGTCCCTAGACTTGAAATGAAGAAACACAGACTTACACCTGGCCACTTGGATGTGTGGCATTGCTAAGAATTGAATGTCATGAAAACAAACATCTACTTTTGCAGTTTGTCATGCATGCCAGTTTGTTATAACAAGTCCTCTATACTTTATAATAACATTTCGTTTTTGACAAAATTTACAGAATTATTATAATTAGTCACCAGAGCTAACTGATTAAAGGAAAATACCATCAACAATATTCTTGCAAACATTCACTACGCCTTATCTAGAAGTGGTAAACAAAAACAAATTCTTGCAATTTTTACGATCAATGTCAAAGCTTAATGAATAGTTTGATAATGACTATCACTTGTTACTAGTTATTTTGAGCATATATGATTGTATGATGCAATAATACATAGAAATGTAATTGTTGATTTGGTGAGATTGCGCAAGTCATTGTTACTTCAACATAATTTTGTGAGTCTAAATAGAGAATTCACCAAATTTTCATAACTGCAAATTTAGCTGAATTGCAGTAAAAATAAATCTTTAAATAGTCAATAAATAATCGAAACAACTATTTATTATTACATTATGTTGACATGAAAACCTTTAATGACTTTATTAATACTGTCTCTCAGTTGCATCATATTCATTACTGCATGACATGTGGCAGCATGGTTGTATGCACCTGAATACTATCTTTTTTCAAATTTTCATCAAGCAAAATTTTAATAAGTAATTATTAGTATTTTCGAAGTATAAACCTAAGAAGTAGCCTTCTTTTTCTCTTCTCTGCCTAACCTGCATCTCACATGTGCCTTGAACAACATATTCAACATGCAAAATTAATGTCTGTCTTATTTTATAAACGTCCAAGGCCATCTTTGTGTTCATTTCTATTTATAATGTAAATAAATATTGATTAGCTATAATTAAATTGGGTTTATGACAGAGGCAGATTTTTAATTCCTATTTTGAATTGGCAATGATTCAAAAAGCATGTTTTGTTAAATATCAAAGATTACTTTTAAAGACATGTCTCTAACTAAAATACAAAATGAGTCAAATATTGGTATTAAAAACAAAAATATTGACTTGTAAGTGTTTGTACAAACCTACTTACAGAAATAATATCATTTATCAATGAGTAGCATTTCTAATCAAGCCACAAATTCAAAATGTTACTTCAATATAATGCAATTTTATTTGATACTAGCTGACCTGACAGACTCCCCTGTCCAAATTTCAATAGTTCATACAAAAATGGACAGTTTTAATTTTTCCCGGATTTGACATATTCCCACTTTTTCTTTCCATGAAAACCTAATTCAGACTATTACAAACATTTTAAAATATAAAATATCCAAATTGATCCAGCCATTCTCAAGTGATGCACTTACCAACAAAGAGCATCTCATTTTTGTTTATAGAATTGAATTGAATTGAATAGATTTTAGAATTGTTTCTTTATGTGTTACAATTATTTACAGTTGCTCTATTCCTTATTGATAAAAGCTTCGCAAATAACTCAATTAGTGGACTAATAGAGATTGAAACAATGTGAGGAAATGCCTCTGCACTTGTAGATTAACCAATTTTGCATTATGATCTTTTACCTCTTGATCAAGACAGTAGGTGGCACTACTCGTCTTGTCTATTAATAAATGCACAACAATGAAAGAAATCATAATTATGCAAAATATGTATGTTTGGTTTGTAAGAAGTCCTAAATATCCATTATAATTTCCGAGATCAGATTCCAAACTCAAGAATCTGAAACTGGGTGTAGCACGACTTTAGAAAGCTCTGTTTCCAGGTAACTGATATAATGATTATAAAGGTAGATGATATACAGGTTGAAATTGAACATATACAAATCAAAATGGGAGATTGTACTCATCATTATGAACAACTTTTACTAAGGGACCATACCTGAAATCGAGAAAAAAAAAATCTGCTGTTACCTACATTTTGACGAGTTACTTGAACATAAATGTAGGGAACAGCTGTTTTTTTTTTTCGCAATTTCAGGTTTGCTCCCATAGTAAAAGTTGTTCATAATGATGAGTACAATCTCCCATTTCGATTTTTCGTATGTTTTCAATTTCACCCTGTATAAAACAGATCCATTTAAAAGAAGAATAGGTTTGTTTGACACAGAAACATGTGTATACAAAAACAAAACAGATTTATAATCACAAGCACAGAACAAAACTACACAAGAAGGCTTCCACTCAGCATGATATAGCATCATGCCGAGTGGAAGCCTTCTTGTGTACTTAGTTTAGCTATGGGGGACCCACAGTACAGCACTCATTTTCAGTGATCACCCGAGGACAATGTGATTTGCATAATCATTTGGTCTGTTATGTTGCTAATATCAAAACCTTGGTCTCCAAATGTTTAATCAGTCTGAGGAAGGAAAATAATAAAGGGAAGTATGCAACAATTTGTTTAAATGCTTCAGGAGCATCCATTGTTATTTAACATGAACTAATTATAGGGATTCTTGGTATTTAACTAATTATAATATGTGTTATGGCAATGTTTACACAACAGGTGATGAGATTTCAATATTTAATGATGCACTTGGTTTACAATTGACAGGATTTTATTGTATTTGGTAGTTTAATCCAAATTGGATGGCAAAAGCGTTCCATGCAATCCCCGTATTAAGAAGCCTAGGGTTTAAACTGTTAGCTAGCAACTTACAATAGTCAGAATAAAATTATTATGATCTAGCCTCATCCCATAAGTCTCAATCCCGTGGGAATATTGGGATAAAAAGTGTTATAGTCCTAGTCCAGGTCCTACCCATGTGACAAATTTCATCCAAATGCATTCAGCCTTTTTAGTGTGAAAGTGTAATGGACAAACACAAAAAATCAAATCTTTTCTCTTTATTATAATTTTAATTTAGATAAATTCGCCTTATGTCCACTAACGTGTGGCTGTTTTGGAAAACACTTAGTATTTACTAACAATTCAATCATAAAAAATTTACAAAAAACAAATCAGCTTTCTCTAAGATGCAACACAAAATGATGTATGTTTGAAATTAAATTTGTCTAACTGTGGTTATTTTTCAAGTTCTGATGCATGATGTAAGTAAATAAGCTTGTATATACAATGCAAACCTTAGTAAATATTTAAGCATTTTATGTACATTATAATATAATGTACATAAAATGCTTAAATGTTTAGTTTAATATATTATATCACTGTCTTACCAAGGGATATCATATTATAGAGTTACTGGGTTGTGGATATCAGATAGGCAATTGCTCCATGTAAAATACTGGTACTCAGCTGCATCTAGTTAGACTGGAAGCCGACCCCAACATAGTTGAGAAAAGGCTAGGCAGATAAGGATATGTACATATTTATTATATTACTTGTTGCTAACATTCTCCAAGTGTTAAGTCCCTTAATTTTGTAATATCAAGGTTTATTTTTAAAAAGACATACATAACACATAAAAAACAACACCACGCTTGGGCATAGGTGTACCTATAGTATACCCACATTTCGTCAGCCATGTTTAAGTCCCATGTAATAGGGATTGAGCCTATAGCCATCAACCAGGCATAAATCCAGGCTTCAGACTGCTACTGAGGAGTTCCAGAGAGAAAAATCCAATTACACTAAGCTTTACAATTGCATTTTTCTTTTTCCTAACAATGTGTTTTTATTTCAAAGATTTTTAATTACCTCTATGATTAAAGTCCGCAGCAGAAAGTCAGACTAACATTTTGACCTACTAAGTAAATGACTGATTAACTTAATTAGGTAAACATGTTAATTTTAATGTAACATTTTGTCATTGAGGGTCATTCAACTTATTAACTTATCACTTGTTATCTATTTATCTTGCTAATGAGATTTAACATACCATAGTATTAGGAGTATAGTAAATCAGATATGATTAACAACATACCTGTAGATGGTAAGTCCACAACGGGTTTTAATGCTGAGCCAAAAAAAAAACATAATTTTTGCTTCAGGCTTAACGTAACATAAACTCAAGCATGTATTCCCCAAGGGGTTGGGCAGAGGTGTACCCTAAATTGAGGAAACCGGCATGTCCTAGAACCAAAAATTCAAAGACATGTGACATCTACCAATCCACACTGGGCCCGCGTGGTAGACTACGGCCCACCCCCTCTCACAGAGAGGAGGCCTGTTTCCCAGCAGTGGGAACGTTATAGGCTGAGTATGAGTACCCTAAGTTACACCCACATTTCGCTAGTTGTCCCATGTAATGGGGCGAGCCTATTGCTATCAACCGGGCACACATTAGACTCCGAGGTGCTATTGAGATATTCCATATGGAAAACCCTAATTGAGGCAGGGGATCCAACGACAATAAACGGAATCAAAGGTAGCTAAGTGCCTCCATGTCAAATTTTCAGGAATGGAAAAAAAACGTTTTTCTAATTTAAGAGTCCGGGGTTTTCATACTCTCTTGAGTTTATTCTCCATACTTAGTTAATTTTTTGAAAGTGTGGCGCTTAACTGCCTTTGATTCTACTATATAATGCCTGAATTACACTTTACCCAACCTGGGAATGGTACCCAGGCACTTAGCTTAAATAAGATATTCTTCTTTCGTGTGTGTATTCTCATCCATCACAGGTCGAATCAGGTCCCAGAAAAAAAAAAAAAACCTATGATATCTTGATTATTACTCAATTCATCTGCAAGAAAAATCAAGAAAATCCGATTATTTGCGCTAAGATATGATGCAAAGAATAAACATAAACAAAAAAAAATACAAAGTTGGGGGGAAAATATACGTCACATCCACCCGAAACGGCCATCGCTTAGCATAATGCTATGACATATGGCATAATATTATAAATGCGAAAGTGTGTGTCTGCTATTTGTTACCTCTTCAAGCTTGAGCCGCTAAACCGATTTAGGGTCAACTCACACCGAAAGAGCGGCGAAGGGCAACGAAGCGGAGCGCAGTTTCAGTTTCATATGAATTTCAACTTTATTATCATTATCATAATACTTATTATCGCATGAGAAACTCCGTTATGGAATTCCCCGGAATTCCTGCGGCGCCGCGGGCATCCGCGCGACTCGTTCGAGTTTCTCATGCGATAATAAGTATTATGATAATGATAATAAAGTTGAAATTCATATGAAACTGAAACTGCGCTCCGCTTCGTTGCCCTTCGCCGCTCTTTCGGTGTGAGTTGACCCTTAGATGAAATTTGGTAGAGATAGTTTGAGTCCCAGGAAAGGACATAGAATACTTTTTATACCGATATTCCCACGGGATCGACACTTCGGCGGGTGAAATCGCGGGGCGCTGCTAGTATTACAAAATTTTCTTATCCTTTATTATATTTATATCACTTAGTTGGCCATTCGCAATAGGCCAATAGGAAGAAGTTTCTAGCACAAGCGTGTTGGTAACACTGTTGAAGTGGTTAACTAGCTTTTGATGAATCATTAACTGATTACAGTGTATTACATTTACAAAGTAAGGGTATATTACACAAGTACACACAGTAAGTGCCAGTCCACACGGTGCGTTGCGTCGTCGTCGCAACGCATGAATATTAACGCATTGCCGGCCACACGGGCGCTGCGTCAACGCAGCGTTACAAGGACGCAGTCGTAACGTTCCGTTGACGCAGTTTCGGTTTCAGTTCGCAGTTCCGCGTGTCTCCTCTTTATCAATGCAACTGAGCGGTGACGCTCCGGCGTCGCAGGTAATTACACCCCTCTCGCTTCGTCTCGGGGGCTGCTGTCCGTCATGTGTGCGCTGCGACGACGCAGCGCACCGTGTGTACACTATGGTTATTTGTATGTAAAGTAACGCAACGGCAGCGCTGCGTCGACGCAACGCTGACGCAACGCGCCGTGTGGACTAGGCCACCGCTGACATAGCACTGTAATGACGGACATTACCCAATTGAGTTGTTACTTGGAGGACAATACGTACCTGACAGCCTGATATATTCTGTAATGGTTATTATGGAATACCTTTAATAGTTACCTGAATTTCGTCTGTTTCCTAATAAATAAAAAAGCTATGCAAGTCCCCTTAATTGATTGAAAATTTAGGGGAACTTTCACATAATATAATTGGTGACGGGCGCCACCACCACCGGCCTAATAGCGCGGTGTTTTAGGAGCATTTCAAATTTTACCCCTTTTTAAAACTCGCAAGTATTCAAAACGTTTCTTATCCCATTTCTTGACAAAGACTATTTTTTTAAAGGCCCTGCGTCGTAGTTTTTCTACTGAATAGGTGACCCGTATTTCTTCTTTTTCAACTATTAATTGGATTAAGCTTGAAAAGCAAAGCAACAACAGGTGCAGTTTGACCTTTTGAAGGCAAATCACAAACCAAAACAGTTTTGGCATTCAGGTTGGCCTTCCCAAATTTTCCACATGCTATACCTATATGGGTGCTACCTGTACATAATATTCCTCGTAACGATGACTAAGCAGTTAGCTAAACATCGATGTCGATACCGTTGTTGTGTCCATGATGCGTGGTGACGTCATTGACTCACATGTGATTCACTTTTCGGTGATAGTTGAATGTCCTAGTATAGAATTATTTTTGATGACGGTTTTTTTTGCACTGGCTTATTGCGTCCGCTTGCACTGCAGTGTGTCACTGTGCTGTACTTTTCCTTTCGTTTTTGCATTCGTAATCATTATCGGACGACATTGCCATCGCGGGTAGAACCAGGATGAGGCTGGCACGGGTTTTAGCTCAGCCGAAAGACGTCTGCGGGATTATGTCCTTCCCTCAAAACATCGCTATTTTTTAGAAGTGTTTTTTTATTAATCAATTGAGAAGAGTGTATTTCGTACAAGGGAGGATAGGATTGTGCGGGCTTGCGGCCGGAGAGTAATGGGTAGCTCACCGTCCGATCAGGACCAGGCCTGTGCCGGACGGCGCGTATGTGTTCCACGCGCGCCTCAAAGCAAAGCTATGTCAGCATAAAGGAAGGGGCCTGTTAGGGCCGAAGCCTGCCGGGGTAGCGGGATTGTCCGAAAGGGTTACCGCTACCCCGGAGCACAAAGGGCTAAGGAAGGAACACGGATGGGTTTTAGTCAGTAAGAGTCTGACACTCCCTTCCGCTCCACCCAGAGCGGGAGGGGTCATTTGATGATTTCCCATCCAAAAAAAAGGGAGGATGGGATGGCATCTACTTGTCGCTACATACCCTTATGTCTGTGTTAATGTAATGCCCAATAAGTTCTCAGATTGCCATTAATTACAACATACATGGCAAATTACCACTTAACTACATAATTAAGTGGGTCTTATGTAAAATTATAATTTTATCGCCCTATTCGTAATTTATTCGAATCATAGTAACCCGTTTTCCTAGTCTATTTATGTCCTGGGTCAAGACTAACCGCTTATAAGAGCGTAATCTTTAGAGCTGTAATCATCCCTTAGGGCTCTAGACTCCTTAGATACTTAGAAAAGGTATTAAGATATGGTACAGGATCCCTAGAAGGCTTCCAAAATCAATTTTCTCTACATTTGAGTAATAAAATTAAGCCTTCAGCATAGCGCATATGCTTACTGCATAAATACTGTAATGTTTATTATCAAAAATGTCGACGTCCTTCTACGCGTCTGCTCTATTTTTCTCATTATCTCTGTCTTATTTAGTGCCGTTATGAGCTTTATAGAATAACTACCTGCGCCCAAAATTTTATCAAAATTGGTCCAGCCGTTTGAGCGTGAAGAATTAACAAACTTATAAACACACACTCAAACTTTCGCCTTTATAATATTAGTGTGACATTCGCCGGCCGGCTAAGTAACTTCTGAGTTCTGAAGCCCCTGGTAATACACATTTTTGTCTACAACTTTACCAAATACGGTTCAACATAAATTGCACAGTTGCTCTCACACAATCCAACATACAAATAATTTCAACACAGTCCACAAATCAAGAAAAGTCATCAATCACAAACGCAGCCACAAAATGTCGTTTACTAGGCATCACCATGTACAGTTGCATTAAGTATGTATGTCACATGTGGTGTTCGGCCTTGGGCGTAATGCACATGGCTATCAGAAGCGAGTCTATTAGATGGGAACCGGTGATGTCATGCTATGGAAAAGTAGGACTTCGGCACTTGCCTTGAACTTAGACTTATAATGGGGTTGTTTTCGTCTTCTTGGCTGAGAATTTCTCATCTTTTTCATTAAGGTGTTGGGTAGTTATAATACTTATCTTGCTTGAAACTTTATCAAATCGTGGGGGAAAATAGCTAGTCTGCAAAGTGCCGGGGGGTTGACTGCCAGCGTGCTTCAGACGGATTATACCATAGGAATGGGTAGTAGAAGATATGCTCTTTGTACTCTTGCGATAATTATCATTCGTTATGTTTGCGGTCTGTTTATCGATATTTAATTAGTGGTTCAGCGACGACCTTCTACGACCTTGCCGATCAACATAACCAACTTTTCTCTTTTTCCGTTACATCGGAATTCTCTTGATTTTTTCACGTTGTCATTACCGCTCTCAATTTTCCCATCACTAGTTCCGTGAACTCAAAAAACTTGATTTGAATGTTGAAAGTGTAACAGGAAAAGGTGCTGTATGATGGCAGGTGTTTAAAAAGTGAAAGCACTACGAGACTACAAGGTACACATTCGTTTCAAGTGAATCATTCAGTTGGTTTTGTCGGTATTTTTCCTGTTTTGAGTTATTTGTGCGTTTATCATGATTTGCTGCACCTATATGCTGGCTATCACTATGACACATTAGTCTTGGAGTTGCGAAGGAAAATATTTGTTGTTCAACTGACAAAAAATAGCATGGTCTATGGGCTTTGGTCTAGTCTATAGAGGTTAGTTGGAATAATCTAGGGATGTGTTTGTAAATAGTGGTTTAAGTGAGAAATGTGAACTATTTTAGGACTTATTCTATACTAGGACTAGCTTCAGCCCGTGACATCGTCCGCGTGAAATTTTACCCTCCCCCAATCACCCTCTTAGGGGTGGAATTTCGAAAAACCCTTTCTTATTGGATACCTATTCTTCACAAAGAACACACTCTCCAAATTTCATGTCTCTAGGACCAGCGGTTTAGGCTGTGAGTTGATATAATAATATCAGTCAGTCAGTCAGGACTTTGAATTTTATATATATAGATTCAATGGAAATAGCAAATGGGACCCGTCGTTAACACCTAAAAAATGGGATTCAATACTGGGATCCAACGAAAATAAATCTAATAATAAAGCTGAACACGCTAATCTCTGTAACTGCCACTCGGATTTGAACAATTCTTTTTGCATTTGATAGCCCAATTATTGAGGAAGTCTATAGGCTATTTAACATCACGCTATGACCCTTAGGAGCTGTGCAAAAAGAAAAAAAGCCAGAAAGAACGCTAAGCGAAAACGAAGTGATGGCGCGGGCAGGTTATGTGATGCGATGGGGTGGGACGAGGAAACAAGAAATTTCACGCGGACAAAGTCGCGGTCAGAAGCTAGTTGATAGATATAAAAGCTTGTGTCCTATCCAACAGGTCTGTATCCTCATACTTGTCCAGCATTATACAGCCATAGCCTTCCATGAGTTTAAATATGAACAGATCCCCTCAGTTTTCCTTTGATAATTTTCCGTTCCTTAGCCTAGAATGGAAAACTACCCACATATTGTAAAGATCTTTGTGTTCACACACGCCTATGTTAGCTAATGTCGTTCTACGCGTCTGAATGTTTTGCTCGCTTGTATTGATAGTATTACAAACTAGGTCGCTCGAGATCTAATCTAGATATACTATAGGCTATACAAGGTTTCAATGCTAAACAGGTACTCTACAGTATAGATGAATGGAGCAGGTATACAATATACTTATACTATTTTTCATGAATGATAACTTTCCATCCAATACTTAAAAACCTGCTATAAAACGTGACTATTCGTCAATATTAGTAGCTACTTTTTGATTGCATTATTCCCACAACTACAATTTATAGAAGACTAATATCTTAGGGTCCCTACACCCTAGGTAACTTCGAGTGTTTTTAAAATTGCCTGCCAGACCTAGGCTGTGATTTTAGATCTCCTGTAACCCGCTTTCTTAGTCTCCTTAGACTTATGACATTTCGGGCCACTCTAAACTTAGGGTTACATCGCTTCGGCCACTTAGGAAATAGGGATTCACAGGCTAACTTCCCCCATCATAATCACACACTAAAATAGGAGACTCATTAGTGTATTAAACCACCTATATCATTACCTACCGTCAATCAAACTAAATAGGTCATAGGTTCAACCCCTAAGTACCTAATTAATTAATATTAATAGATTATTATCACACGACCATTTATCATCATGATTTAATACAAAACATTTGCGGAGACTCGCCTACATAACGTATTGTTTACTTCGATAGATCTATTAGCCTCTTTCTAGTTAGTACGTCACAGTTCAATTAAACTGGGCCTGATTTGTTCGCTATATTGTCTGAGATTGTCTGGAATTCATTGACGTAGCTGCTAGCCTCGGCAAATGAGGTCTTGGTTATCCGTGAGTACTGGTTTATAGGCAAATTCAATGATACAGCCTTGTTTTTGTCCCGGATGGATCATTAGCGTTACTGTCGAAAGATGTCTACTGCCAGATCGAATTCGCAATGTTAGACTCTCTTCAAGGTGGACTGAAGAACTTTGTGGCAATCTTAGGGGAGGCCTGCCTATGGCTAGGAATTGACGTCTTTTGACCTGGATGTTATTAATTTATGTCTAACTTTAAACGCTGCTGCTTTTCCACTGTTCTGCCTAAAAGTTTCACGATTCCATTTTGAAAGTATTTCTCAGTAGAGTCACACAAACGAGACGGATCCCTATCTGATCTCAGCATCGCCGTTCCACAAACGGAGCTGTTTCCATCCCGACATTGACATCATTCGAAGTTCATCTTACCTCTAACAACTACAACCGTGCTACTAAACAAATGTATCCTTGTACACGTGTTTACATCTCGGCGTGACGAATTGTGTTTGTGAGTGCGCTTACGCAACCAACACGGGTTAGTGTGGCAAGCGTGCGCGCCGCGGTTGTTTGTTTTGACGGCTTGCACTTTGCAGCGTGGCTGATTGGTACTGTTGAGTAGTTAAGTTGCTATCAGAGAGAGTGGGATGGAGCTAGGCAGTTCTAGCATTCTCTCTTTCTGCTTCTTAGTTAAGACTTGTGTTGGTATTTCCGGATCTTTTTTCTGGCGCAATCGTCAGGAATCTCGTCGAAATTTGAACATGATAGAACATGATTATCCGACCTCTGGATGTCATATCAGCAGCTCATAATACCATACGTACAAACACTTGTCTTGGGAATTATACTGTGATTAGACTAAGATACTCAAAAGCGTACATGTTAGGAGATTCGGGAATTTATTTTATTTATTTATTTATAGGAGAACCAACAGCTATAACAGAAGCATAACAATAGTATATGAGATCAGGTTCTCACGGGTAAAAACAGAAAATGTAGTAGAAATTGTGAAAGATTTTTATACAGGCTGATCAACAGTCATAACCTTGTCCAAATTATTGCCTTGTTGTTAACTTTGTGCACGTACATCAGGAATTCAAAGGGCGAATACTGATTACAATCAATATTCTTCAATTGCATCAATCTACGTCGTTATGTAACACACGACACCAAATCACGCGCATACAGTACGTCCACACACTCCTCTTGTTATGTTTTTATTACCAATTTATACCAGTTCATTGTTGCCGTATTGATATCGATGTACTCTTTAATTATTTCATTGATAATTCGAGGTGATGGGTGAATGACGTCAAACTATAGGAGAGGAGATGATTATAAAATAAAATAAAGTATTTGGTTAGTAAATTATGGTGGCAATATAGAATTAACAGGAAAATTTGATCGAACTGGTACTCGTTAGAATACATTAATATTAAAACGGCTTATCCGATTAATATGAAACCTTTATAGTTGATAGAATGATTAAAAAACATAAATTATGTTAGTCATACACATAGTTGAACCCAGTAGGTTCAAGGGCGTGAGTAAAACCGATTAACCATGAAAAACTGTATTTCTTTGTAATGTAATCTGGTGTTCAATCCATACTATAATACATATTATAAATGCAAAAGTGTGTCTGTCTGTTACCTCTTCACACTTAAACCGCTGTTGGCTATCAAATGCAAAAATAATTTTTCAAATTCGACTGGTAGTTCCAGAGGTTAACCCCCCCCCCCCAGTTCCCCCAGATCCTCTACATACAAACTTACAAACAAACAAAATTAATTTCTTTATTATAATAATATAACACTAAAGTATTATTAATAAATAAAAACCGGCCAAGAGCGTGTCGGGCCACGCTCAGTGTAGGGTTCCGTAGTTTCCCGTCCGTCACAATAAGTGTTACCACGTACAATTCGATAATACCCGACCCAATGTAATACAGTGCCAAGTACCTACAGCGCCATCTCTCGGGGAATTGGGTTACTAATTAATACATAGACGTGCCAGAAGTTTTCGGTGGTAATTTTGGATTGCGAGAACCGATTTTAATAATTTTTTTTTGTTTGAAAAAAGATACGTTCAGGATAATAAAATATGTAAACGAAGTTAAAAAAAAAATGCTTGCATATACGATTATACTACAAACTTAGTCCAGAAATTATTTTGTAAGTACAACTTTTTGTCATTTTTGTACAAAAACTGTTGTTTCCATCAAGTTCAAAATGATTTTCCTAGAAAGTCCTTATAAAGTTCTACTTTTCAGATTTTTTTTCATATTTTCTAAACTTATTGTTCAAAAGTTAGAGGGGGGGACACATTGTTTTTTACTTTTGGAGCGATTATTTCCGAAATTATTGACATTATCAAAAAATGATTTTAGTAAACCCCTACTCATTTTTAAATACCTTTCCAACAATATATCACACGTTAGGGTTGAAATTAAAAAAAAAATCACTTCCCACTTTACATATAGGGGGGCTGCCCTAATAAAACATTTTTTTCCAATTTTTATTTTACCACTTTGTCGGCGTGATTGATACACATATTGGTACCAAATTTCAGCTTTCTAGTGCTAACGGTCACAGAGATTAAGCGAGGACGGACAGACGGACGGACGGACAGACAGACAGACATGGCGAAACTATAAGGGTTCCTAGTTGACTACGGAACCCTAAAAACGGTACCCAATGCAGCAATTGACTAAAGATAACCATAAGCAACTGATATTAATAAAGTAGTTCAATAAGCGTTTCAATAAAGTGGTTATAGTTATTTAATGAATTCCTAAAATACATCAAAGTAAAGAACAACAGAAGTCGATAATATCACGTTTTTGTTATGAATATGAAATTAGTATAGGTATTAAACAGAAATAGCTTCGACATACTTAATCGTTCAACTTATCACACGTGTATGCGATGGCTTGATCAATATTTATCAATCGCTAGTTTTCCACTGGCAACTTAATTGTTGGTTGAATTTGAATAAAAAAAAAAACGTTTTGTTTTGTACTTATTTTGGAGTACATTGTGTCGAAGACTTTTGAAGTTTTTTTTGCAACTAATTTGTCGGAATCTCAAAAGTTTTTGTTGGAATGTAGTATTTTTTTAGCTAAAGAATTATGTGTCTTTAAAGTTCAATAGTCTTCTTCACAGTGCATCCTTACTCAAACCATTCGTTCCACCAGATGAAGACCTCCTGGACATGAGTTACCTTGGGTAACCTGGAAGTCTTTAAAGAGACTCCGGACCCAGGTTGGCCGATGCAAAGAAAACCTGTTCAGGTGGAGATTCATAGACGACTCTGCCTTTGGAGTGTAAATATGGTGCTGTTCCACAAACAATGGGACATTCAATATCGTGTCCTGCGTGTACACACGAACACACAGCTGCACGTTACAGGAACTGATGCGACGTTGGTGATGGCGCCAAACAAGTAGCTAAAATCTGGGCCGATTCCATTTAGATTGCTATCGACACGCTAAGAAGAAGACCAACCGACACAGCATATTCTTCAATGCGAGTCTACCGACTTTCCAAAAACCATAGAATCTTTCCTTTAGCAAACTGTTTTTCGACCGCAACAGTTACCAAAACGTGCCCAAACGCAGTCTCTTTCCGTATATTTCGTAGGCCTCGCATGCGCGGCGGTGCAGTGCCAACGTTCCGTTGCGCAATGACACACGGCTTGTATTGGTAAACAAGTGGGATCTTTACACAGCGAACGACCAGTCAACCTCATTGACATGAAGTGGGAGGGGAGGGGGAAACGTTTAGTTTGTGTGCAATAGATAATATCATGCGGGAGGGGAAACGATCGCAATGACATATAAACAACAAACAGGATCTAAATACTGTCGAGGCTTATAAGAAACTAGTGTGCAGGCCCGGCAAGGTGCACCGTAATGTACTTACTGATCAAGGCTTGGCAGAAACTGGAGTAAGACCAGGCAAGCGAAGAGGGAGTGATTAATGAGGTCGTGTGAAGGTCGATGAAAATGATGAAAAGGTGTCCCTTTCCAATTTGTCTTGTGTTGCAAAGTCAGGTTGATTCAACGGATTTGATTGCGTGGCTTGCGTGAGACGGCTTAGGTTCCTAATAATAGGAACTTTTAAGGTTTCAATGGCCAAATTGGATGAACGGCAGGGACGAGCTAGGGAAGTGGCTCGTGGACACATTCTGCCTACAAGTGACTTGATCAAACATGTCAGCTTAACTTAAACCGATGATACGATCGAAAAAGGTACCATTGATTTGTTCTTTCCGTTTCTAGTTTCAAAAGTAATTTCTACGAATACGGTAGAGTATTTAAAATAGCAAATTTTCTATACAAATCGTATCAGCCACTTAACAGCGTATTATGTCATTGTATATATTTCCATGCCTTTTAAAATTCATTTGTTTTGATTGCTAATCGCTTCGAGTCGCATAACTTTTGAAGGTTGGCCCGACACGTTGTTGTACAATATTAGTCTTTATTTGATTAATGATAAAGTTGTTGTTAGTGTAGCAGTCTGTTGTGTACTATTTATCATTAAATACAGGTTTGGCGACCTAGTGGACGTCATAGATAATGGTTTACGCTTGTCTGACCGTATGTGTCGCGACGGTTGTAATACATACGTTCTTATCGCGTGGACACGTTATCTTGCTAATGTTGGAAATAGAACGGGAAAATGTGCGAATATTATAAGGAGACTTAACTGTCACATCAAGTCTTGTGCTGATAATAGTAATTCTAGAATAATCTACTCGAACGCCTGTCGGAGTATTCAGGACTGCCCCGAGTTTTAAATTCTTCTTTGGGTTGTTGTCAGCTACCACTGCTGGGTCTTCTTCTCAAACACTTTGCATTCAGCCATTTGAAGCCAGAATTCCTAGTGCAGTTAGCAGCAGACAGTCTCCATTAAATTCTAGATAGATACACTAGAGTTGATTAGTATGAACTATATTTGGAAGCCGGCCCCAAAATAGTTGGACGATGATGAGTATGAGTAAAGTTGTAACTGTTGTAAGCATCAACATTCAACACGTTTCGGCACTCGAGATCACGCGATCGATGTGTGTAAATAAATAAACAATAAGCGGCGTTATTGGCTGGACTGTGTTTGTTAATGATGTCTCGCTCGCACGCGTTTTATCTTCTTTCTCCACGCTAATATTATCCTCGTCTATCTGCTGTCCGCCTAGTACCAGTCGTGCTTTCGATGCAGTTGCTTCACCCAAAGGGTTCTATCAGCTGGTCATGTCGTAAATATCCGTCTTGATTATGATACATAACCAGGATATCCCAATACTTTGACATGTCTTCCTAAGCCCAGTTGTCATGTTCCTTTCAGTCAGGGCCAACACCTGGGAATTATTACAGATTGCACAGTTTGTTTACTTCGATGATATCATCACATGATTTCCAGTGTTGACATGAGTTTGGAGTTCTGCCCATCCTATAATTTTCAAAGAACACAAAGAAACGTAACTATATATCAAAGTACATATACTTCTGGCCTTGCATTGTCGAAATCTTTTGTCTCGCTCCCCCAAGTTTTATACTTTATAGTTTCCTTGATTGTCACATTACAAATGTTATGATTACGATACCCATTGTTTGTTACTACAGTGATAATAATAAAATAGGGTTGATAGTCGTCTGTTTTGAAGGTGTTATCTTATCAACAAGCTTGTATTGCCTTGTGGTAACGGTTGATATCAAATGTAAGATACTTTTTTCAAATTTCGTTACCTTTTTCAACGAGGTTTAACAAAATGTCTTTTAAATTTTAATATTCTAGCACGTATGGCACGACGTACTTAAATGTTAAGGGTTGTCAAGGTTTCATGAATATAGATAGAAAATATAATATTATTTTGTCATGTTGTTTCCATGGCACTTCATTTACTTACACGTCACTTGATGGGCGACACCCCTAACCATGGCTGCCACCTACTCCATTTAACCCTCTTGTCCTAGTTTACACTCAACATTTTAGAGGGTAATACTGATAATGGCTACAATTTTAACTGGGTTATTGTCAAGGGGTAATTTAGATAACGCCAGTCTCTTTACCAGGTCTCCTTTGAACGAGCTAGGGTTTATTTACGTTGGACAGTGTTTAGATAAAATGTCCCGGTTAGTTTTAGTTAGTATTCTAGTGTGGCTAATATTTGCTTTGTTTTGAAGATAAGTTGTTAATTTATTTATTCAAAGTTCAGTCTAGATGTATGCGGACTACTGCTCGGATTAGGATTGGCTTTAGGTAATCAAAAAGACGTGTCTTCTGCTCTATTTCGCTGAAGAACTGTTGTCTTGCAAATAATTCATGATTCCATTGATATCGATCTGATAAACTGTTTTCAATAATAAATTGTCATCGATCAATGCACCCGTTAAGAAGTAATGAACAAATTCGTTCTAGATTATTCGAATAGTTTCAATTTCTAAATCGTACACAAGTATTCCTGGATGCACTGATCCTTGCGCCCACGCACCGTCTAGCGCGCATGCGCTATACGGCGACATTCTACCGGTCTAGTGCATCGTACTCCAGTACTGATACGATTAGAGTACGATGTTCTTATACATACTGGGATTAAAGAAAGGAATGAAGATTTATAGAATCTTGCACTATGTCTGTAATCCCTGTATTGTATGGTCTTTTGGGTGAACCTAAAGGTACCTATTCGCTTTTTCGGCAGTTTTAATTCCATCGATTTAGGATGACAATAAAATTGAATATTGTGTATGAAAGCTTTAGTTTAATATAAACGATTTAGAAGGCTTCTGGCTGAGAGAATGTTAGCTTTCTTCTACTAACATAAATACAAAGCTAAATTGTCACTTTTATCAGATTCCGGACATCCGAATGACTTTAAGAACAAGAGCAAGCTCTTTTACTTCCTGTACGGCATTTCTCAAACAAACAAAAAAAAAATGATATTAACTGTTATTATGTACCCACAAACTCGAATACTTACCGCCGTTCGTATTTGCTCATACACGAACAAATAGACAGCCACATTCTACCGGTCTGGTGCATCCCGCGTAGCAACTGGCTATGGAGAGGGACGTTAGCTCGAATCTATCTCTTTACTGCATGAGTGTATGCACGATGAGGAAAAAGGATTTGAAAACTCCGGCGAAATGTATGTGAAAGCATTTAATAGAGTTTTTGTCCAAGAATTTGTCTCCTGTTAAAATTATCCAGTTTAATCTATCAAGCGCCGCTAATAACACAATTGATTTTCTATTGTTTCGTCGCCAATGGGCGACACGCGCCGCTTGACCGGTTAAATGATTGTAAAGTGCTTTAGTATCTAGGTTAAAAATAGTCCATGTGTGTAGTGACTGGAGAATTCACATTACCGTTTTGCAAAAAATTAAATACTATCATTCTGTAATGAGCAATCTGATTTGCTGAAGAAAAGCTATCGCATCGCATTGCATATAATTAACATCTAGAGAAAAAGAGAAAAAAGGGTCTTGACGCAGAACGTCACTTTCGCAAAATGTCATCCTGAAAAATTTGGTCACTTTCGCATAATGTCATTTTCGCAAAAGGTCATTTTCTCAAAACGTCATTTTCTCAAATCGTCATCTTACAATGTCACTTTCGCATAACGTCATTTTCGCAGAATGTCATTCAAGCTATTTTTTGTCAGGAGAGACCTAATACTAACACTACAGAATCGGGTAAGTAATTAAGTAAGGAGCAGCCAGTGCTGCGCCTCCCACTTATAGAATGTGGTTCCTCTTCAGCCTTTTCACCACCGCTGTCGGGTTCAACAGTTCAGTAACTAGTGGGTTTGGAGGCAAGGTTAGGCGTGTTGTTCCTTGTACCGCTCGATTTCATAGTTTACTGTTGGCATTTGTAGATAGTCGTGGATTTCGTCGTTCCTAGCAAACCAAGGTGCGTTAACTATGGATCTTAGGATACCAATTGGACTCTTTGTAGGCAGAGTATGTTGGTTTTGCTGGCAACGTCCCACAATTAGATCCTGTAGGTCCTTAAAGTACTGTTTATTTTTATATAGTTGCAAAAAATATTTTACACATTAATTCAGGTAATGTCAATGATTGGCGGTCTTTCTTCAAAAGTTTATTGTTTTTTTTTTTGTCAAAATATATATTTCGGTATTCTGTATCCGCGGTAAGTAGGTATGTTTTATGTAAACTTTCTTTGATTCGCTTATCCCAATAGCGGCTTTCTTTCTAGACTCGAAAAATTACACAAGGCGTCTCATTACATTACACACCAATTTTTTAGCATAATAATTATAATAACCAATTACATGATAGATCATTTTAAGCACATAATGTATATAGTTATGTATGTAATAAAAATGTTATTGATGATTTTTTGTATATTTTTAATAAATTACTTACCCGATTCTACAGTGTTAGTATTAGGTCTCTCCCGATAAAAAAAATGGCTTGAATGACATTCTGCGAAAGTGACATTGTGAGAAAATGACGTTTTGAGAAAATGGCGTTGTGCGAAAATGACGTTTTGCGAAAGTGACATTATGCTAAAGTGACCAAATTTTTCTGGATGACATTTTGCGAAAGTGACGTTCTGCGTCAAGACCGAAACAAGATCTCTTTAGTTCTTGGATTTAGTTACAATCTAATAAGGGCTCTGTTACTCATTCAAGATTTGTCCAAATTCGCTTTCCTAGCCTACGTGCTTCAACAAAAGAGAAAACATGAAAAAGCTTTTACCATTCAACTCAATGCAGTGGTTTTGACCTCGAAAATCGCCTAATGGCATTATTTATTAAGGCAGGCGGAAAGTTAGCGGAAATTCATTGCCTTCATTGCCAAGGTGACGCTTCCGAAGAACTTAATTGACTAGATTCGTCATAGTACGTATGGGATGACAGAATAATTGGATGGGAGAAAATATATGGATCTCGTATAATCCTGGCTAGATAGACCGACAGGATGTTGGGACTTGTGGATTTATTTGACTAGTGTTGTCTGGTTTAGTATGTAGCGTTGAACAAGATCTAGTTCCAGGAAGAATTTTCATTTATAAGGATGTCTATTTGTATTTATTTTGAAGAATTTAAGCATGTGCATGATATTATGTTATAATCATCTTGAGATGTGGGTACCGTGATTGCTTTTGGAGTCTTAGAGCGGTTCTGCACTACGTCCGATCCGAATCCGAAAAATACCGGTCCGAAGTACTCCGAAGTGACCATAGTCCTATTTATATGAGGGGTTGCGCACTGGATCCGAACTCTATCCGTCCGAATTTAGAACATTCCCAATTCGGATTGAAGTCGGATCTTTAATTCGGATCGGATGTAGTGCGAAATCGTTCTTAGGGTATGGCCCCGTTAACACAGGGACGAGCAGTACCTACGATATTTTACTGTGTAACGACCGAACCCAATAACCTATTGACATATAGCTACTGATAGCCAGTATAATTATAACTGTCAGTATAATATAATCATACAGATCGCTACTGGTACAGATTATTGGGACGTTAAAACCAGAGATAGATAGGTTTTTCTACCTCCAGTATGTCAAAACTGGTGATAGATAGGTAATTGGCTTCGGCCGTTAGTTGGGATCACATGACGGTTTCATACTGTAACCGTTTCGACAGGGGGTGATGTTGTCGTGTGATACCAACTTTTTACCGTGAAATATCGTACAGGACACCTGTCGTAGCTACGTGTAAATGGGGCCTGAATACCCTCTTACATATATTCGCCTTTAGTTAGTTAGTTTTATGTTCCCGAACCGTTTGCTATAACTACATATAAAAGAAGCATTAGACAAATAATTAGCCTATTTACCTGTGCTACTTACTAAAGAAATCCGACGTATTAGTTTCTTGACTTCAGCCCAACAAGTCTTGGCCACGCTGGCAGTGGCACGTCGACGTTATCACAACCTAGATCTAACGGCGCCTAATCTGCGTTGATAAACAATACGGTATTTGTGTTCGTTGATAACAGAGCGATCTCGTACAGATTTGTGGCTTGTAATTGTTTGAGTTATTTTCTACTGGGTTTTGCTTGATTGAAATATACATAGGTTTTTGTTTAGTTAAAGTTTAGACTAAAGCATCTTATTGACCAGGTGGTCCTGCTTCATGCTTGTATTATCAGATTCATCATCATCATCATACTTTAAGCCGTAAGACGTCCAATGCTGGACTTGGGCCTCCTCAAAATTCAACATACGAGCCGTTACAACTGCCTTTTTTTTTTTAAAATATGATTGGCTCTGCCGATGCTACTGTCTTTGCCACTTGATTTCCCACGAGAAGATATACAAGTGTAGGTACATTTAGGGCTTTGAATTGAATTATATAAAATGACAATTAAATATTTAATTTCACATAACAATGTACTCCATCAGCTACTCGACGTAGACGGTTCATTGTTATAGAAACAGTATCAGCATAAATATATCTAAAACGTCTCGTTGGCGTAGTGGTTGTAAGCGCTATTGCTGGACATGAGGTCCTAGGTTCGATTCCCACGTTGGGAAAAATTGTTATTGGGTTTTTCCATCAGAAAGTTCTCAGTAGCAGCCTGAAGTCTGGATTTGTGTCCAGTTGATGGCAATAGCCTCCCCCCATTACATGGGACTTAAAAATAACTGGCGAAATGTGGGTGTACCTCTGTCTGATCATTCAGATGTACCTAACCCGTAAGGGCCAAAGCACACACGCTACTTTTTGCATCGGCGATCGGCGTTTTTGCGGCTGTATTGATGCTGCATCGCGTTTTGGCGACTCTCTGCGTTTGGGCGCTGTATCGGAATCGCGCGTTTTAGCGACTGCTCCAATGCTGCATCGCGTTTTGGCGACTCTCTGCGTTCGGACGTGGTATCGGAATCGCGCGTTTTAGCGACTGCTCCGATGCTGGCGCAAATGCCAAATCGCTGCGACCGGCATCCGAATGTGTGCGGAGTGTAGCGTTCAGCCGCTGTATCGAGCTTCCAAAAAGCGACTGAATCGCCGCGTTTGGCGTTTTTAAGTGTGCGGTGTGGAATGCTTGGTCGCTGCATTTAGCTTCTGAAAAGCAGCTGAATCGCCGATCGCCGATGCAAAAAGTAGCGTGTGTGCTTTGGCCCTAAGGGCGGTAAACTGGTAACGTGAACAAGTACCTAATACGAAATACATAGAATTTAAAGTCGCACTTGGCAACAAGATAATACCACCTATGAGGAAGATAATACATGCATACTATACTAATACATATTATAAATGCGAAAGTGTGTCTTGTCTGTCTGTTACCTCTTCACGCTTAAACCGCTGATCCGATTTAGATGAAATTTGGTACAAATAGTTTGAGTCCCGGGAAAGGACATAGGATACTTTTTATCCCGATATTCCCACGGGATCGAAACTTATGCGGGTGAAACCGCGGGGCTCTGCTAGTATAATATTACCTTACGGTTAACTCGACCTCTGCCTGACCTTTCAGCGAAATACAGGCGTGATATTATGTTATGTCTATAGCGCCATAATCTAGAGCACCATAATTTGAAGTACTTTTCACTTCCTGAGGGAAAAGAAACCCCACAATAGACCCGTTGTGATTCTCTAATGGATTTGGTTTATCATGGTCCCGATTGAAATCGTTTCCAGGATCAATATCTAATTACCTTTTAATGGTTCGGAAGTCTTTCAAAGTATTTGAATTGTTAAGTAGGTGAAAGGCGGTATCACATTCATCTACATCTACTAGTATATTATATCCGTAGGTTGAATATTATCCGCTGTGTATTGGATTTTATTGTTATGGTTCCCATCTATTAACAGCCAAACACTGTCTGTGGGTGTTGTAGAAAATGGCTAATAGCGGTGTTAAATGTGCAGCTGCGTTATCATGTACGCCAATTTCATCAACTCTAATGACTTTAACTAGCTTTCTGATTGAGTCTTACCTCAAACCCATTCCTTGGTATTAAATTTAAGACGTTTATGGGATTACCATAAATGCAGTTATTTATAAAGCACTAGCTGCGCCCCGCGGTTTCACCCGCATAAGTGTCGATCCCGTGGGAATATCGGGATAGATTTACAGAAAGTTTTAATTTGCCTGAAACATTTCATTATACACCAAAGTGTACTTACTACAAAAAAAAAACTTATTTAAAGAAAGTCTAAACTGTATTAATGGTTTTCTCGTTCATTAACTAAATTCAACGGTGTTTAAATTCGAGCTGCGACAAAGTTGGATTAGTTGGATACAAGACTAATAACCATTACCTACTTAGTCCACAACATATCAAACAGACTAATTTATGCATAATTATTGTATAAGTAGTACACAGAATAAGACACCAGTGGTGTTAGTTTTAGTCAACTATATGAGTAATTTAATATTCAGTTTAAATGACCCATATGCAACTTGTCAGGTAGATAAAAACTATTGTGAAACAGGGTCCTTGGTCTTTGTTTATCCAGATTGTCTAAAAACCTTATTTTTCCCTCTAATATCTCTATTCGGACATTTCGGACTGATTTTAAATTAGTGAGATAATCATTATCTGAGGAATAAATATTGCGGTTTGACTGCTTTTGTATAGAAATTATGCCAAACTGTCATATTTATTCTTCAGATATAAGTTATCTAATTATTTGAAAAATCAGCCCCTAAACTATTAATCCTATTCGCCATGAAGTGTCCTGAGCTCTCCTTAATTTGGACGCAATACTAAATTTTATCGCAAAAAAAAAGATGGATGGACTGTGAAAGATGATATGGCTAGAAAGGGGGTGACTACCGAGATGACGACTAATAGAGAACTATTGAAGAAAAAGGCATGTTGCCCCGACCCCAAATATATTGGGATAAAACCAGGAGAATGATAACGCGGGAAAAAATTGGTCACTTGTTTGGTGGTTCGGTCTCAAAAACATCACACAAGAAATAATTAATCATACATATTTAATTTCAAACGGGTGTAACTACATAGAAACAAAATCAAAATAATATGGTGCACAATGAGAAAGGAAACGTAACGTGACCGATTTATAGAACAATGAAACGGTAGACGCCGAATACACGCCATGTTTTGACAGCCAAAGACGAGGCAGCACGCAGATAGTCTGAATATTCTTTGAGATTTTTTAAGGGAAAATTGAGGAAAATGCATGTTTTGGCCAGGGTGCAGGTGTTAGATGATGGCTTATGATTTCATACAAGGCTGTTTGACCTTCTATTTTTACCCAGGATCTACATACAACATTTCCCAAAATCGAAATTTTACATACCTGCTTAAATTCACGCCTTCTTTCCGTCGGGGTAGGTCCTTTTTTATTTTTATTTAGCCTGCACTGTCCCGCCGCGCTGCTGAGTAAAGGCCACGATCGAAGGATCGAATTTTTCTTTTAAATAGCATATTTTCTTGTTAAAGGTTGTTAGTTGGTCTAACTGTCTAGAATGCGTTAGCCCTTTCTTATTTAAGGATTGTCTCTTGTGGATGCTGTTTTAATGGCCCCAGGAGTTAATTAAAATTATAAATATATAGAATTATATACAGTAACGAACGGTCGATGACTTAAACAGGTGGGAATTACGCAAGGTCATGTTTTTTTATGTGACAATTCCAGTTGTTAATGGCACTGGCTTTGATTTGTTGTTTAAACGATCGATTATTAAATCGATATGGTATTTTGGCTTTTACAGCGTCGTTTATAAATAAAATACTAGCAGCGCCCCGCGGTTTCACCCGCATAAGTCTCGATCCCGTAGGAATATCGGGATAAAAAGTGTCCTATGTCCTAATCCAGGTCATGGTCTACCCAGGTGCTAAATTTCATCTAAATCGGTTCAGCGGTTATTGATTCCCCATACAAACTTCCTTTCCCCTTTTCACCCCCTTAAAGGATGATTTCTGGTATAAAAACTATCCTATTTCCTTTCCCGGGACTCAAACTATATCAAATTTTATCTAAATCGGTTCAGCGGTTTAAGCGTGAAGAGGTAACGGACAGACAGACGGACACACTTTCGCATTTATAATATCAGTATGGATGGAGCCTGGCATACCATTTTTTTTTTCAAAATGGCGGCCACGCATAAAACCTATATAAATCGAAAGCTGTCATCAATTCAAACAAAAAAAGTAGAAACAAAAGAAGTAAAGCGTCACGTTTCCGAGATATTAACGTCCAAAATTGATAACGTGACATCTAGATATTTTTTAACCGACTTTAAAAAAGGAGGTTTTGTATTCGACCCGTATGTATGTATGTATGTATGTATGTTTGTATGTCCGCGATTATCTCAAAAACTACTGAACCGATTTTGATAATTCTTTCATTAGTGTGATCTTCATACTTTCAGGAAGGTTTTAGTATATAAAACATTAGGTAATTATTCTTATGTACGAAGTTATATGCATAAATGTACTGCATCTCCGGCATTTCTATGCGAATTTTGATGATTCTTCGAGTTGTGTCTTCAATTCTTCAATGCACTAGTGTTAATTGAATTAATGTGGGGTAGGTACAACTATAAAGTGAAAAATAAAAAACTTTTTTACAAAAAAAACAACCGACTTCAAAAAAAAAAAAACACTACAAACTGAAAAATAACTTTAATTTCGGAAGTCGGTGTCAAAAAACGAAAAGGCGGAACCAAAGACACCGACTTCCGAAATTAAAGTTATGTTTCACTTTGTAGTGTTTTTTTTTTTGAAGTCGGTTGTTATTTTTGTAAAAAAGTTTTTATTTTTTGAACTTGCGTATATTTGTTGCATAGATGTTTGATTATTTTAAACATTCAGTGATTATTTCATAACAAGGTTTCCCCCAGTTTTTCTCTTTTCCTCTGTCGCATAATTAATCATGTAAAATGCTATCTTACCAAAAATGGCTTTCGCTCATCAAATTTGCCTTTGCACACTTTTCAATTTCTCCGTTGATCTATGACAAAACCATCGCCATAACGATTGCATGCGAGACAAATGCAACGGCACTGTATCGCCTGTATTTATTTACGTTTTCAGCGGCTGTACACGATCTAGGCTGAATACTAATGGGCCTTTCAACGGTTATGTAGATGAAATACTAGTTCTTTAACGGCATGAAATGTTTTAGTGGACGCGAAAATTGTTATAAACAGTGTTGTTGGAAGAAATTATTTAAATTTTGTTTTATTTGAAATGTTTTTTGAAGCTTTAATAAATTGAACGTTGTATTTAGTTGGTTGTAAAGTGTCCTTAAATTATAATACCCAAACATCCAATTTACACGTCATTGCATATTGCATCACAGTGATGCATTTATCACACGACGAGTTATCAAATCACATCTTCAACTAAACTTGAACACAAACCTTCAAAAGGAAACATCCAAATTTTTTTCGCAAGCATTGTTTGTATATCAAACGCAGCCCCTGATTTCGGCCCCGAAAACATTCAAACAAAAATCGCCTGTCACTGCAATTGTACGTACGTATCAAATATTCTTTCTGTATCTAGTGTCACTGGCAACCGTGCACGTCCAAAAATACGTACCGTCTGTGTGACGGCTTGCGATGCGCGACGACGACCTATTTTTGTCTCTCAGTCCCGTATGATTTGTTTACAAAGGGTCCGCTACAAAGGAATGTCTCGAGATTGACATTTGTGTACGTTTTGTATGATTTGTGTCTAGTTCTGACACGGGGATCTGGTTTAAGGAAGATGTTGAGTGGATGAAAGAGATCGTTACAGCAGATGGGGATCGAGTTGGAAAGAGTCCCCCCGTTGTTGCTCTTGACAAGTTATTCATTATATGATGGTTAATTGGTTTCATTCTAATCCAACAAAATTCTTTTGAATTGAGCTATCTAGTCTTCAATAACATAATTATTAATAAACATATTCGAAACGGGATTAACTTCAGGACTGATTTCGGGAAGACCTCTGAACGTTTTTGGCGAAATTCTGGCGTGTTCGTTTTGCGATTGCTAAATTGCTGGCGGGCCGCTAATATCGCTTATACATTTATCTTTATGAGTCCTATAACTTTATAGCTTATATAAAATGGCGTCATACGATAACATCATATTTAGGTCATCAACTTAATTTCTTTAGGAGAAAAAACACAATTCTTGAAAAATAATAGCATATAGCTTATCGCTGTAGTATTTAAACTACTGCAGTGTTGCCTACTGCAGTTAAGTTAACAAACAATTAGGTGTAGTTGTTACCCTTCACATAAAAAGTAAAGCCTTCACAAGTCAGGCTACGAAACAGCATGGACTTACGCATTCTTTATCCACCATGGCTTTCGCGACGGAGGTCACTGCTCCCCGGAGACGACATGACGCCACGCGGTGTCTTTATTGCCTGTCTAATGTCTGCATGGGGTTAAACAATGTGTTTTTATGTCCTCTCGTTTTAACTACACATTACTGTGCCATTCGAAATGGTCTGTTTTCAAAAGATCGTCCAGATATGCTGTGTTTTTAGGAATAGTTTTATTGCCCGGATTGTCGGTGTCGGAGTTCTCAGGTGGGTTTGCTCTTTGCAACGTTTATCTCGGTTTCGTTCGGCTTTTGTTGCAACAATACGTTGAGGAATCAAGTTATTAATTTAATGAGTTTTTCTTAGTTATTTATTTGTTTAGGTTATGTTGATTCTTCTTTGAGATGGTCATTGTTGTGACGTCTTGTCTCCATAATAGATCGCGATGTTCTATATTAAATATCAGAAAGCAGTGAAATCAACATGACACAGTGTCTTAAATATTTGCACGTTATTTACACAAACATTTAACATAATGTTTGTAACGAGTCCCGCGGCATTGACGTACAATCAAGTCGCATGCCCAGGCAAAGTGGAGCATGGCGCTGCCAGATCGAAACTAAACCGAAAATGTCTTATCTCACAGTCGAAATTACTTTGACGATCAACCTGATCTGATGAAATACACGTGCAAGAGCTCGCAAGGATTTGCTATTTTATCATGAAGTTGTTAAAGCTGTTTTTGGTCTGAGTGTATCTCGGTTAGCAACAGATCCTATTATCAATCTTAGTCTGCTGGGAGCATATATGACTGTCGGCGGAGTTTGCTCAGCCTTTTGACGGACACTGGGTTTTTTGTGCCTTTTTGGCCGTTAATGGAAGCCGGTTGACGACTTTATGGGGTACGCGTTTACAGTTACAGAATAAAGGAGGTTGGCAATGTAATGGTTATTGTTACTAAATTATGTATTTTGTGTTGCCAACTATACACTGGTCCCTTCATGATTTGACTATGAATCGATGTAAGGATATTACGTTATCCGGGACTTCTTACTTCAACAACAACAAACTGACTATTATGTTTGTTGGATCTTTATTTTTTAGGAGCGCTATAATAGCGCACACTCATCTTAGAGAATGACGAAATGCAGCCATAAATTCCGAGTCGTGTGAACAAAATCGCTGCCTTCGAGCAAGGAGCTTTAAGTAAACAAGTTTCAGACGAGACGAGATACTGTTGACTAGGAAATTTTCGGAGCATCGATATAATGATTGAATGTAATTTAGCGCTATTATACGCCAAGGTCCTTGCGACAGGACATGGGCCCCACGTGCCGCCAACTGACTCACTCCTGACGTCACTCATATAAATAGAATATAGAATACTCTTGTAGTATTTTTTTGGTCAGCCATCCGTCCATTCATACGTCAATGGTATGGGTCGTGCGGTGATCGTATTGTGTGCAAATTGTTCGACAACTTTTGCGTGGATGGCTGGTGTCTGTAGGCGCGAATGGGTATTCAGGGCATGGCAGAAACTGTCATGTCGATGTGGAAATGCCTACTGGTTTCGCGAAAGTACTACGGATTTATTCATCAGCATCCTCTACTTGTTCCTAGAAAGTTGGAGTAGGCTCCCGAGCCAGATGCGTCTGAACAAATATTACTCTTTTGTGTAGTAAGCCAGGAAGAAAGTTCACTATTTATGGGAACCGTCAGTCAATTTGTTCATAACGCAAGCCGATCGTAATCTACAGATTAGCATCAAAACGGTACCGAGCAACCATTCATCGTAAAACAATCCACTACTCGTACCTAATAATAATCGATAAGCTTCATAAACATCGCTACAGATGGCGCAGTAACCAAATCTCTAAAACAAATGCTTGTCGCAAGATTTAATGGTGGTTCTAACTCCCGCAAAGTGGACAAGTAACATGATATACAAACTCGTCCCGATTGCCTTCTAGAATTTCTTCACAGGTCATTGGCTCATTTCCTTGTGCAGCAACTGAGTCACAATTTTGGTATGCAGACGTCTAGGGATGCATAGTTGGATGACCCTATCGTTGTCCGTCATCTATGATCCAGCTTGACTAAATTTGGTTGAATATCGGTTCCACAAATATATCCAAAAATCCAGCAGCTTTCCCCTTGTGTTCACCAACGTTACTTGACAACGCAGACTGATCGATCTGTTAGCCGCCATTTAATCAAGAGCCTCTTGATTGGATAGTCCCACAGTATGTCATCATCTGCCTAGCCTTTTCCCAACTATGTTGTGGTCGGCTTTCAGTCTAACCGGATGCAGCTGAATACCAGTATTAAATTAATTATTAATTTTCTATTATTATTTATTACTAGCTGCGCCCCGCGGTTTCACCCGCGTAAATGTCGATCCCGTGGGAATATCGGGATAAAAACTATCCTATGTCCTTTCCCGGGACTCAAACTATCTCTATACCAAATTTCATCGAAATCGGTCCAGCCGTTTTCATGTTATGTCGTGACAACGGAAAACGGGTTTCATTTTTATATATATAGATTAGTTCCACAGTATGTATGCAAATATTACTCGTCACACCGCGTCATTGTTTACGTTTGATGTCTACGCAAATGCTCTCTATTTTCGGAGTATTACAAGGTTTAATTTTGTCCAGCACTGAAATAAACTTTGTTTTGTAAATAGTTGCACGCTGCTTTGCCATTTCGGGGTGAGCAGAGCTAGCGTGCCAATGACTAGATGCGTCAGATTAGCTTGATATATTTTCTTAAATAACTGTGGAGGCGTTTTATCATGCACTAATTTTGTTCAATGAGTTGTGCTTCCATTCATCAAAGCTGCAAATATCACTCGCTAAACGTTTAACGTTTTCATGGGCCAATGAATTGCTGGAAATATTTTGTTAGTTGTTGATGTTCAATATTATCATGTTTTGTCGTTAACATAACAATCACTCTACAGTTATAAAATGTGCTAATTAACTCAGATATATTTCACTCTTTCACATAAAGCGGCTCTTACCTACATAGAAACGAGAAAGAAAAATATTACTTCACATTTATCTTGCTTTCCGTGAACGTGATTCTGGATACCTAGCTAGACATACAGTTTTGCAACTGCTTCCCCTAGTTATTATTTTCTTGGAATTTTCTTTCGAGTAAAAGCCGATATCCGCTTTTCAATGCAAACGTAGAAGCAGGGAAAAATTATTTTTCCTTTGAATATCTCATGGTGGAACTCAAATGATGCTTCATAATAATGTTCTATGACAGTATTTATTCACTCCACTATAATGTCAGCGTTAAGACATCATAAGAAGCATATTAGAAAGATAAGAAGGAAATGTAATTAGCTACCAAACACGTTCTTAATAAAATAAAACAAGACGTTCATAATACCATCCTTTTCTTTAGGAACGCTCGCAAATATCACGACCAGGATCCGTAGTCTTCACGTAATGAGGCTTTTTCCTCCTTGGGGAAGCACTAGGTCTCGGAACTTTTTCCATTAATCAGAACGGACGTAAGAGGCTTAAAATACAAGGCTTCTACCCTATTTCTGTTAGCTCCTTAAAAAAAGAACATGGCATGAAAAATCCGGAAAAATGTCGGACAATTACAAAGTTTCGACATCAGGCTATGTGCAGATGGACATATCGAAAATAGTTCCCTTTTACACGTTGCAACGAAATCCTGATAAGTCTAACAGACAGTTACATATGTCGGTTCCTATTTCACAATCAATAACGTTTGCTTCCCAAGCTTCAAAGTTCGCAACTACGGGAATCGAAGCAATGAAAGCTTTTCCCACTTGGACGTCTGTAGCACTGACATGGACTTAATTGGATGTTGCTGGCCTTTGAGATTCTTGTTTGCAAGATGGCGGATTTTTCTTTCTGAGCGTTAGGTATTGAATGCAAGGAGGCTGTTTGTTTGTAGTGCGCTCGAAGCTAGGTACGTGTTAGAGAATAGCGGTTGGATTTATAGATGCTGTCTTAGCCGATTGCTTGAGTACTATTCACTTTTTCTTATTGAAATCACTGTCTTTAAGTTTAGAATTGTTTGTTACTTAAAATATCAAGAATTCATCCACATCTACTTTGAGAGCTTCTTTAGTCAATTTATTCGATCCTAATGGTTCATCAATTATGTGATCCGTGTCCAATTAATCAGAATATTGACAACTTCAATAGTATTTGCGCGAATATCAGAAGCTTCTAGGCGGGACATGTATTATTTATCGCGGTTCCAAGACGCATACATATGTATAAGAGTTTAACTAATCATTGACTCAGACACACATAGGGTGACGTGGGCACGGACATGACGTCATCATCATAGCATTGTTTACGCACTGATGTCGGCAACCCATGGTTCAGTTTCGCAAATATGTATGACGTACGAAACTTGTGTGCAAGTAATTTATTTGGCTGAAATTTATTTAGTGTCATTATAGGTAAACGTCTTTTTTTAGGTTACCTACTTTACTGTTTACTGTCATCCAAAATCTTACTGCTGGGCTAAGGAGTTATACATATACTTCAATTAGGATCGAAAAACTTTCAGTTTTGAAATGTAGACGTGCATAAATGGCTTCCTATTACGCCGTAGTTTTTTTTTGGTCTTCTTGGAAGTAGGCATCCTTATTATATCCTATAATGATTGTTATAGAATTATTAAAAAACAGTTTGAATAAATGTAAGATCAGACAAGCTTTGCGCTTCTGTATCACAAGGATCTATAGCGACTAAGCGGCGTTTGTACTTTCTTCACAGAATTCAAAGTTTTTTATGTTTCCCAAACCAAACATAAATTATAGCAGTAGTTTATTAGGATCCTAACTTAGTTTACCTGTATCCTAAATATGAAGTCCTAACTTCACTTACAATTCTGTCTTTGGCTGAAGCAAGTTGATGAACTAAGATGTCCCAGTCGATTAAGCATTTGGGATCTTGAGCTACAATAAGTATAAGTACTGTAGAGATTATAGCCTATTTGGTGCATAACTGCAACCTTTATGAATACTTTCAAAAGTACCTAGATGCCAGAAATATGGGACAAACATTGATTTACAAAAATAATACGAAAAAAATATGGTAGGAATGAGATTGGCTGACAAGCCAGGGACAAGGAGGAAATTGTTTTCGTAAACCCATATTCTAGGAATAATTAAATTATTGATCTATCAATAATATTCTTATTGATTTTTGTTTTTTATTTATTATTGAACTGTGGTTTCATTTACTCGTCCCGGTGTACTAAGAGCTCGTAAAGCTCTCACAGACTTAACGACGTATCTTGACTTCGTTTCGTTGGAGTCAGATTAATTTGCCTTAGACAAGACTTATACTAAAGCGAATTAGGCTAAGGACTTCTCCCTCACTGCTTGAAAAATCCAAAGTCTTGCTTAGCAAAGGAATAAGTGTTCAACAAATCTTAATTTTGTTGTGAAGACTACTAATATGAATATTCATCTCCTAGTAGATAAAGATGATTCATCTTATGCCACGTTTTCGGTCTACTTACCATCAAACAAGATTGGGGTCGTGACAGTTCTTGCAAATTTAGCTATTTGAAATCGTTTTGTATTGACACCAGAAAATCATATCATTCCAATTACAACGATGTTTCGGAGAAGCCAGACTTATAATCAATTGTTTGTCTTCATCAATGCAAGTTTGTTTGTCTTCATCAATGCAAGTTATTTCACTCATGGGCAGTATTATTACAAATATTGCACTACAGTATTTAAAACAACGTGCGATACCATCTGTATCATCACATGCTGCACAGATCTCAGTGCTCACAAATCCATAAACTTGAATAACACCCAGAATCCAAGACAAACCTTAAGCCAACTATCCTACAAAAGTCAGCTCTAAGCAAATAGTATTAGAGTTTCAAATGAAGTGTTTACGCTGGCAGGACAAACAGGATTCAATTTATACGGCTGAGGGACGGCGATGGACAAACACGTTGGCTATGTAAATAGAATGTAGGGCTGTGTCGGGTTATATTTTTTGCGACTGTTATTTAAAATGCTAATTTGGATGAGATTGGCTTGTTTTCGCATTTTTGCTGGGCGGTAGTGAGAAGGAGATAGGTATTACCTTTTTACGTACGTAGTATTCAGACTGAGTTTTTATTTTGTTACTATCAGCCCTAAAGCAAATTTTGTTCCTAATAAAGTCTGATCAATAATTTATTAGGATTGAACAGTTATCTCATAAAACATCCAAAAACGCTAGATCGAGAAGAGAATAAAAATAAAATAGATGGCAGAAACGTCAACCCTTGCAAGAAAGCATTACACATTGCGGCAATCCAAAGCTACAGACAGTTCAGATCTAACGCACACATACACAGCTTTCACCCGTACCCACGAGGTGCGCACACATTGAAACTAAGTAAGGTTGCGTCTGATAGCGAAGGCAGTTCATCATGATTATATTTATGTTGTTTGTGGAATGTCTGCAGATTCAAATGGGGGTTTATGGTCATTGGCGATTGCGGAAGCGATTAAATTACTGTTGTTCAATATGGAGCTGAAGAGATATATTTCACAGATAGATGTATGTTTAGATGAACTGCTTCAGGTTTGGGACACATTATCCGAAAAAATCTGACCTTATATAACTCGCGTCTTCTGAATTCTGGTTTTAATGTTTTTCGTTGGGAGTTTTTATGGATTTCTCATGCAAATCTGGTCTTCTGTATATTTCTTCGCACAAGGACCCCATAGTTATGCATGATAGTCCTGAGCAGTCTTTATAAGCAATTTGCTTCGTTTTTCCAGCTCATACACGGTCTCCAGATTTACTCGTAGAAGCAATATTAAATCAAAATATTGTAACCCATTAAATATACTGATACAGTTATTAAAAAAGTATCCTTGCGTGTTCCGAATTTTCCGTCAGTCGATATACATTCTAGTGCTAAGTGTTGCAGGGCCAAATTCGGAGTGAACGACATTTACATCGGAAATCTATAAATTTCTCCAGTAACAAGTTCTTTATTCGGCAAAAAACACGAATGTGATGGCCGTTTGGGAATCGATACGATAATATCAATTCGATTACTGGAGCGCGGCTGATGTAATTTTCGAAGATGGTAGAGATTTTTCACGGCGTTCTCAAAACGGCGATCGTTTTTTGCGTTTTTATGCTACGATATTTTTCCATTATTGCCTCACCTTTTTATGTCTATGACTGAGTTTTATGAAGCCCTTGCGTGACCAGGATTCTCGTCATTAAATGTTCTGATTAATTTTTAGTGCAACAAAAATAACAAAATATGTGTTACTACAAAAATAACACAACATACACAATATAACAGTCTCATGTTGGAAAAAATGTAGTACAAACAATTTTGTGACGTTAGGTAATACGGGCTGTGTCCGCAACTCCATATCAAGGCGAGTATTTTGAGTACATTATAATTTTAAAGACTCCAAGAAGTTGTTGCTTATCATTATTTGTCCAAACTTTGGACTTTCCGATAGTTGTCACAGCTTAAATAAATCCACAAGATTCTAATTCCCGCCATATTTAAGTATTTAACCACTGAACACATCCTCCGTACTAGGGCTTTCAATCCGGAGTTCCGGAGTTTCGTAACTCCGGAGTTTCGGAGCGATTTTAAACATTTTTTAAATCCGGAGTTGAAATAGAAAACCGGAGTTGAAACCGGTTTTCAAAAATCATGTAAACATTATTTACAAAACGACGAAAAACGCATCTTAATTCTTGAGCGTACGTAACCCGTTGTTTCACAACACTTCGGTATTATTCGGTAGTGCTCGGCTTGCGTCGGCCCGATATTTTTTTTCATCAGAAGAAGATGATACTTTTAGAAAACCAAATAATGAACATATCTGAGACAATTGTTGACGTTTTGAAAAGATTGAAATACCGCGTAAACTTGCCATCTACATCATCAACAGAATTACCAATAGCTGGATCCACACCAGACGATCCAGTGCGCTCCGATCGCGCGCGGCACCTCCACATCGACCGCGCATTGTTCTTGCCGCGCCCGATCGGAGCGCACTGGATCATCCGGTGTGGATCCAGCTAATGGAAACGTATGAACCAGAGTTGCACCTAAGTGTTGCAGAGCAACTGGACAGGAGTTAAGCAAATTAAAAAATAAAAACAAAGCACCCCATCTGCTAATTTGGATCTGGATGGATTCGTAAGAGTAGAAAAAGCATTTTATGACAATGGCGGATGCAGAGGAAAACACCTTTCAGAAGCGTACCACTATCTGCTGTGTATCTTGCCGACGAGCGTGGAGTCAGAACAAGCATTCTCGGCAGCAGGCTTTTTCTGCGCGAAGCTTAGAAGTTCTCTTTCTGACTCATCTTTAAATGCCTTATCGTTTCTCAAAACGTATTACCAAGAACTTCGATCTCAAAAAAAGTAGATTTTATAGGTACCTATAAGTTCTTCTTTATTATTATATTGTAACTTGCCAAACAAATGTTTATTTTTTTATGATTGTTGATTGTTTTAATATTTTATAATGCGTTTTAGTTGTCTATTATAACTTATGTCTGTCAGACAGTAAGTTTTTAAACAAAAACACTGATTCCTTTGCAAATAAAACTTCTATTGATTAAAATAAGGGGCCTTTTTATTAATTTCTAAAAAAGCTGTCAACTCCGGAGCCAACTCCGGAGTTCCGGGTTTGATTGCTCAACATCGTAACTAGCTCCGGAGTTGATAACTATCCGAGTTTGAATGCCCTACTCCGTACTTAGCTCATCAAACATTCAGCCGACAGCGTGTGCCACTAAACATAAACTCTGCAACATAACCCCGGCATCACGCCGCGTGGGTAACGCAGTCTGGCTGGGGGTGGCGTCTTCGGGAGGCGTGACCTTGGAGGGCGACGACCGCGGTGACGTCACCATCCCCCCTCGCACTTCAGTCACTCCCTGGCTTCCTGTTGCCATCCGGTGTGGCGTGTAGTCGCAAAATATTTCGTTTGTAGGTTACTTGGGGAGATTTGAGTAGGGTGCTGTGTTTCAACCCAGGTCAATTGCTAATGTAAGCGTTTTTTGTTTGTTGCAGGTATGTTGGTGGTTTAGAAGGTTATGCTGGTTGAATTGAACAAACGTATGTAGTATCCTTGAATGGAAAAACAGCCCTGTTTCCATATGCCAAAGTTGGCTAGAAAGGCATGAAGCTTACATAAAGTAGATGATAATGATGAAGCTTACATATAAGGTGTTCCACCCAAGTGTAGGTACCAAAGTAATTATCAGGTGATCAGCAACTTAAAAGTTTTCTTGCTTTTTTTGCTAGGTTTTCAACTGACGACTTTTATTAACAGGGTAAAGAACGGTATAATCTCCAATTAGCCTAAGCTCTATAAAAAAATACGAAGAAAAAATTCTCACATATCTTGCTAGACTGTAGACATCCATTCAGATAAGTTTTTGCCTGGAATTATTTTTTCCTCAAACTAGACTACATTGTCGATTCAATGGATGGGATTAGATTTTCTTTTGGCTGCGTAACGAATAAAAACAAACTCTAGAATATTGACAGTCTGAAGAAACAGCTACTAATTAGGTAGCTGAAGAATATGTTCCTTCGGAATAATGGATCATTGATCGCCAATCCATCTACAAAGTTCGATTACAAAAGCATAATCCTTGCAAAGATTGATCGGTGTAGCGAAATATAAGCCTCTCTTGGTTATGTTATGTTGGCAAGTGGACCACTCCACCACCAGGGGTGCACAATGCGACCTATGTCTACCTCTGACCCATTTCTGCTAATCCCCTCATCTTTACGCCATTGTTCGCCGAGGTATGACTGAATGCTTACTCTGTTCCGAATTTGATGCTCCACTGATTTATACCTTGACAGAAATAAAACTGTGAGGGTGGGTGAGTTTTATTACAGCCTGTTTCAATATTATAATATTCGTTTTATGTATTATTACCGACTAAGAGGAAAGTTAAGCTTAACTTGTTACAAAATTATTTTCTGTTCGCTTTCATGGAAGTTTTACTCAGTATTGACGCTCGCATTAACATGAATTTACTTCACATCTCTTTGAGGGCGTGCTGCCCACACGCACGTGTTTCTAATACATGTTACACACTTAATTGAGTATTCTATGAGAGCCCGGCGAAGCGAAATATTCTGAGCAAACATTTTCCTAATAAAAGTGTTAAGGGTGAGCGCACACTGGGGAAAACGGAGTCGCTGATCGTTTTTGACGCATGCCGAAAGCTGGACGATGATTCTTCTCTGTGAGCTGAACGTTATGCTCACGTGTTAAATTGCCAATGTGTATGCATCAACGACCTACAGCTTTATTCAGCCGGTATTGCCAATATGAAGCCGGAAGCCACACGTTCTCGCGCCGATATTAGTAAACTTTGGCAAGTATGGTAAATATAAGAAGTGGCAATGTTGGGCTTTTATCGCTTATTGGGAGGGCCATTTTAATGGACGCAAAGCGAAAATATGAAAAACAATTACATCACATAACCGTTTCCTTCTAACTTTGAGTTGAGAAATATTCTTGCACTGGAATATTCGAGAAAGACGAGCCATAAATTCATACATTCTCGAGGTAAGAAACCTCTTAAGTCTTGTCTGAGAGTGCAAGAAACTTCAAATCAGGTGAAGACTTATAAAATAATAAACTTGGTTGCTCTCAAACAGACATAACAACGAAGTTTCAGGGTCTCGAAATTGCAACACAATACGTAATTGCTACAGCTGTTCTCTTTGTTTTTCCAAACTTTCTTTTAATCATGTTTTTATTTAGCTCTGAACATTTTTCCAATTGCCATAACAACGTTATTGCTTTATCTGAAAATAAAAACGAACGAGATCCTCTATTATCGTTGTTGGAACTTAAAGCTATGTAGAGGGATCGATGAATCGTAAATGACAACAGCCGCACGGGTAAATCGAAGGCTAAGCTACGTTTGCCGCGGTCGGTTCGTGGATGGGTGACCTTTCATTACATATCGAGAACCCTCTCGTGTCTCGGAAAGCATTCGTAGATCTTTCACAATCGTTACGGGTAGTCAAAAGCCCAAGTCTATCAACCAATCTTACCAAGGGGGATCGTCGTGTTATCCAGTAACTGGGTTTTGGAATTCAGATAAGTAGTCGCTCCATGTAAAAAAACTGGAATTCAGTTGCATCCGGTTAGACTGGACCCCAACATACATAGTATGGAAAAGGCTAGACAGTGATAATGGTGAACCCTATACATGTCCCAGAATGTGTGACCGTGCACTCAGTCTCTCAGGCTCAAGTGGAACTGGACCAGCTGATGATGATGAATGAAATTACACTCAAGAATTCTCTTTCATCTTCCAAGACTAATTTATAATAATATATTTATTTGCATAAAAACACGGTATAAAAATATGGTAAAAGTTCAATTTAGAACAAAACATGTTTTGCCAATATTATAATAATAAGCATGCAATTTTTTCTCAATGAAAATAATGATTATGGTCTGAATGTGGTAATAATATATTGCTAGTCGTACGTAACTCCATACTGTTAATAAACACCAACGGGACCGAAACCGCCCCTTTGGCAAAAGACCCACCAAACCACATTTATCTGCTTCAAATATAACCCTACATTACAGTTACAGCCACTTAGGCGCAAAAAATAACACCTCGTTTGTCATAGCTTTTCCCCTCAGAATAAGTTGTCTTGTCATTCTACCCCAAAATTTGCATAAGGAGGTATACGTGTGACTCAGATTGTTTGGGACTTGCAACCCCACACCCTCTTTCCTATGGGTAGTAACTAAACTTTAGAGTATTAGTGAGTAGGGAGACCCCTAACTTAGACTGTGTCGCTGTTAATTATGGGGTATTCATATGATGAACTTACTACGTCATGACTTCATGAGTCATGATCAACTCACCTCCAGGATTATGACGTAATCAGTTCATTATATGAATACCCCATAATTAACAAGACACGTGCAAAATCACGGGTCTACCTACTCCCTAATACTCTAAAGTCATCTCCAGGATTATGTAAATTTTCCAGTTCCATGTATTGTATGTCATACAGTTGTCTAATGATGCGTTGTGCGGCGAGCGGTATCAGTACTACTAAACTGGCAATATTTACTTGTTCTGTGTCAATTTGGGACCACTATATTATGCTACGGGGAGGTACACTAAGGAAAAATAAACACAAGATCAAAAACTGCTTGAGTACCACATTATAACATCTTTTCATCTAATTCAGTTCTGAAGACACGTGAAAAGAAAAATTACTCGATTTAATTTTCACGTTTGACTTTGTATTTTCGATTGCTGAAGTTCTAGATACACAATTACACAACACATAATCAGCCTATAATGTTCCCACTTCTGGGACACAGGCCTCCTCTCGGTGAGAGGGACTGGGCCGTAATCCACCACGCGGGCCCCGTGCGGATTGGCAGATGTCACATGTCTTCGAATTTTTGGTTCTAGGACATGCCCACACAATTGGACAAAAATATTTCAAGTACCTTTTCGGTGTTACGTTATATATAACTATTTTTTATGTTTATGTACTACCACGTGGTTTATTTTATCGAGCTATTGATTCCGTTGGACTTGCAAGAGGAATTGGGTATTAATGATACTCTTTTCTCTTGATTAACGGGTATTGCAGTTAGTTTCCGAAGTTTTACTTATAGTTAATACTAGCTGCGCCCCGCGGTTTTACCCGCATAAGTCTCGATCCCGTGGGAATATCGGGATAAAAACTATCCTTTGTCCTTTTCCGGGACTCAAACTATCTCTATACCAAATTTCATCTAAATCGGTTCAGTGGTTTAGGCGTGAAGAAGTAACAAACATATAAACACACACACACACACACACACACAAACTTTCGCCTTTATAATATTAGTGTGATAGTATGAATAGTATGATACTAGCTTCTGCTCGCGATTTCGTCCGCGTGAAATTTCTTGTTCTCCGAGCCACCCCGTCGCATCGCATCGCCTGCTCACGCTATTACTTCGTTTTCGTTTAGCGTTCTTACTTACATTTTTTTGGTTTTTGCTCGGTTCCTTAGGGTCCTACTGTCATGTTAGCCTAAACCTTCCTCAAGAATTTGGCTATCAAATGCATAAATAATTTTTCATATCCAGACTGGATGTTTCAGTGATTCAGACAAACAAACAGCTATTCAGCGTTATTATATTAGTAATTAATAGTTTATAATATAAGCTTGAAATCGTCGTGGTAAAACAATTCTGCCTGAGAGGAGGCTTTTGCCCTGCAGTGGTACAATAACAGGCTAGTATTTTTATTGCAGTTGGATTACAGACACAAAAAAGATATCAAGCTGGAGAACGTAGCTCCAGGATTTTGGCGATGACTCTTTATTTTTGGGCAAAGCTTGAAGAGTTATGTAGTCTGAAGTCACGACTAAAACCAATAAGACACTACACTACACTGCTTAGGGTAATAGCGTAACACACTAACGCAATGGCTTTCATTTTGACAGTTCAAGATCAGTTCCTTTTGGCAGACATATTTTTCGAACATATTTATTATGAAGCAATGGATTTGCAATACCCTTCAAATTGATTCAGATATTGATTGAAAGAGTGTTATGCCAATTAGGGTGCAGGACATAAACATCTGCCTATTAAATATTGAATTTTCAAACAGCAAAAAAAATATAAGTAATAAGAACACACAATCATGATGAATCTCCAAAACGTTCAAGGTTGTCCTTTCAGAGCTGATGAGGAAAATACGTCTCCTACCCTAATTCCCCTGGCAACATGAGGATTAATGTCAACGACTCGTACAGCCTTCCTTGTATACCGAATCTACTTGTTCGTTAATTATATATCAGGAAATATAAGTACAAGATAACAATATTTGTTGATGGAAAAGTTCATGTTTAGTTAGATAGGAGTTTGCGAATAACGCTACTGGTCATTAAGGGTTGATAGTTCGATACGTGCAGAAGCTAAATGTAAAGCGAGTAAAACAAAAACTGTTCGAATATGTAGGTAACCGTGTCTTTTAGTTTAGTTACCTGTCCAGTTCACAATGAAACGTTTTCTTTTTGTGACCCAAATAATTTCCTACAATAAATCGACATTTTGACGGACATGTTAACAGCTCTGGCAGATCGTTTGACCCGGACTGCCACCCAAAACTCCTCATCTATTTTCGCCAGACATTTGCCTGAATGACGAAAAAAATATTCTCTAACCCAACACAATAATATTGTACCCGCCACGTCTCATTTCCTTACTTCGAACACTGTTTTGTAATTCAGCCGGCTTATACTGAAAGGGCACGGGGTGAAGGACGCTTGTTATGTTGGGAAATTGGCGATCGATACTTTGTCTGTTGCCTGTCCATGCCAACTTCTACCTTATGTGGCCGAGGATAAAGTTTAACTTCCTCCTGTTATGTAATATGTTGACCTGTTGGTTGCGAACGTGTTCCGACTGCGAACTCCTTCAATTTTGAACGGCTGTGCTTATTATAAACGTTTGGCAACTTGTTGGCGATGACAGGGGATGCTGGTGGCATGCGGTGTTCGGATAAGTTCGGCCCTATTTATGTCACAACTGATGGTTGGCGGAAGATTAGTTGTTCCAACTATACGTCGGTAGTGTCAGAAGCAGCTGCCGTTGTAAGTCAGTCAAGGGAAGTAGGTTAAGCAGTTTCGTGCTGTAGCGGCCGGATTTTTGTGTTATAAATTTATAACATAGTGTGTTACTAGTTACTGCTGCATTGCGTTTTACGGCAGTTCATTTTATATGGCGTAGTTTGTGTTAGACATGCTGCTTTATTTGTTTTTGTTCAATGAAATAAAACGGAGACATTACTATGATGCGGAGGAGATTCACAGATGTAGGAGAAACTCGTTTCAACATGATTCCTTATCCTGTCAAAGCATGTAAGAAGATCTTCCTGTCAAATCTGCAATATTTTCTTCATGTCAAAAATGTTTGCTCGAACAAAATTTGCTGAGCTCCGATCCGCTCCTTACTTTATGACGTATAACAAAAGTATATTGTCCAATTCTCGGGAATCCTGACAGAGGCTTATTCGGATGAAGGTCTTTTTAAACAATGTATAACTTTGGGATATTTCAAGACATGTAGGTGGTTCTAAATATGTTTATAGATTTTCGGGCTTCATCTAGATGTGATTTTGTTTGTTGATGTAGAGGTGGGCGGGAGTTATGACGTTCTGTCTGGTTATATACAGGGTAATTTTGACGTGGGTTCACATGGATGGTATTACCACAGTGTGGTATTACCGTTCATTGCTGTATGGTATAGCTTTCTACATAATCTTTATCAGTTCAATTAGAAATAAATCCTGCGTCTTGGTAAGACGATGAAGTAAAAATGCACGTTGAAGGTAGACATGTATCTTAATGTCCATGTCCATACTCTACTCAAATTTCTATTGCTTTTACTACCACCTCCTGCCAAAACTCTAAAACCTCGTGATACGGCATAAGCCCTTAAAATAACTATAGCGTGTCTAATTACGGCTGCGGCTATTTAGTCGCAGCAATAATCGCACATGTGCGTGGGTTCTTACGGACTTGTAAACAAGCGTGTGACTATTGATTTCTTGCGAGCTGCCGGCGCTGCGACAAACACATTACCTACCGGCTTTTGTTTGTTTGTTATTTCTGTTTTGTCGGTAAGCTTTTATTCCATTTTTTGGACGAGAGTATTTAAAAGTTGATTGGGTGGTAGGGGCGGTCGGTTCTTTATATACATTTTCGTAATTTCTTTCGTGAGACTCATTTGTTTTTATTATTGTAAAAGTTTCGATCGCGTGCATGTTTCGAGATTGTCGACTTGTTTTGGACTCACACGGTCCCTAATCATGTGCTGATCACAGAGTATGGTTGCGAATCAAACTTATACCGTAGCAGATGATTTATAATATTAACTTCGGCTGTTGTAAGGGTCCCTGGTTCCTTTAAACAATTTTAATTGATTCTGTAGCACAGTAATTGAATTGTGTAAAATTGTCCCTATTGTCGCAAAATCCGGAACTAATTGTACACTTGCTTGCAATGATTGTTATTTCCCCTCAATGTTGGCGAACCGTCGTTTTAAAGGGAGAGATATGTTTATCTAAAGCCGTTCGGCTTTTAGGGTCAAGACAAGTCAAATCGATGCACCCGCCTCCTCCAGATTTTTGTCTCTTACCCTTGTTTATTGGCTATGTGCTGCTTTTTTAAAAACATTAAGACCTTTAGCATTTTCTTTATCCTTCAGCGTTGATATAATTTGCTATTCTGTAGTCCCATGCTCTGCTGATACCTGAGTCACAAGCTCTGGGGTATTATTTCATATTCAATGTAATAAGTACAATATACACACAGCATCCATCTCTCCCACCAACCTATCTTTTTCCCAACAATTTTAGATCCAGCTTCAACTTTAGAAATAGCGTTATTAAAATAACGTCCATATCTCCAACTCTATTTATACAAAACATAATTCATTGAATGAAATAATATGAGCGAATTGTACTCCCACTTGGTTACGACGACGGCGCCAATGTTATTGTACTGATAAGGAGTTGACAACGGTATCAGTAACGCTTTGTATCTGTGTGATAAGGATTCGTATTCATTCGCTTATTGCTTCTTGGCTCTGATTATGTCAAACATTTTTGGTATATTTTGCACCTGGATTGGATTAAGGTAGGGTAGATTATTCTGAGCATATATGGCGTCGTCTTTAGGTACCTGCTTACATCAATAGTGGTGGAAAAGATCAGTATGCATCTCTCTTTGGGAGTCTTTGATGGCGGAAGCATGCGTTTGAAGATGTAGTTGTGTAGACTGTCATTTGCTCAGGTCAAATGGTTGCCATATACCTATTCGAAGTTTCGGACTCATTCTAAAAGGCAAGGTATTTCTGGATTTAACATCGCATTGAAGACGAGGTCTGTTTCCCAGCAGTGGGAACGTTATAGGTTAATTATGCTTACATCGCATTGACTGCACAGCCTAGAACATCGAGGACTTCTAAGCCAATGAAGCACACAGTGTTATGCTATTCTCCTCCCTTAGTTCACAGAAAAAAAAAACGCACAAGCTACGTGAAAAATAAGTAGACAGCGAACGGAAACTACTGAAAGCTAAGTGCTTCCTTCCTAAGCGACTTTTATAATAGGCGCCATCCTTATTCATCTCCCCATACAAACTGGTTGAGAACACCTCCCCTTTACACCTTTTAGTCTAGTATTTACATTATCGTAGCGCCAAAAAACGTACTCACTGTCGTCATTTGCTGATAACAGTTTGTATATCAGCTTGATAAGCACCGCAAATTCATATGTCGACACTTTTGTTGTTTGTTCATATGTTTATGTTCGGGGGAATCCTATCCGCCGCCGTGATTGGACGTATTTGTTTTCAAGAACATTTTACGGATTATTGGTAAGAAAGAAAAATTGGTTTATTTGTCATAGAAACACTTATACAAAAAAGATAATTGGATCGAGTAATAAGAAAAATAAAAACAAAAAACATAGTTCTGAGAACAGCTATACAGTAACAATAAAGCTGAAGAGTTTGTTTGTTTGGACGCGCTAATCTCTAGAACTACCAGTCGGATTTGAAAAAATCTTTTTGCATTTGATAACAAAATTCTTGAAGAAGGCTATAGGCTATTTAATATCGCACTAGGACCCTTAAGAAACGAGCAAAGAGAAATTGTTAGAAAGACCGCTAAGCGACAACGAAGTAATGGCGAGAACAGGCAATGCGATGCGACAGGGTGGGTCGGGGGACCAAGAAATTTCACACGAACGAGGTTGCGGGCAGAAGCTAGTATAGATTAATCAAGGTAGTTGACCGAAGTAGATTTTTTGAAAACATGAGACATACGAACTGTCTTCTAAAGCCACAAAACGATGATGTTTAGACTTTAGGCGGACTCTGGCCTAATTCGGTCGGCTCTACAACAATTATGGCCGTTTTCCATTCAATTTTCACAGAAGCATTAAAAACACATCGTTTCTATCTGTTCGAAGAATCGGTTGTTCCAATAATTTTCATTCCATCAAAATGAATTTGCGACGAGGCGTTTCCCCGAAGCAGCGAGCATGCACCCTGCACGTTGCGCGCTGCCCGGGGGTTGCTATAAAATCGATACGTAGTGTTTATCTATGGAACGACGTTACGGCGCCTGTAAATACAGAAATGGGGCGCTGCACTTTGTTGGCAGTAAACAAGAGTTGCTACTTGGAAATGTATTCATATTTTTTAAATGAATTTTGTAAAAAAGAGCTTTACGTAACGGAAAAGAACGCCTGAATTCGCGTACATCTTGGATTATTTGAGACCTCAGCAACTCAAAAGTAGGTTTGTTTCTGCCTTTTTAGCACGTGGTATATATCTACCTATGTGTTTGTAGTTTTCTTTTACTATTCTATCCCACTGCTAAAAAGGCTGTGGGCAAAGGGCTTCTGCTCCACCACACTTTCCTCGTGTTGCCTTTTCTGACTAATTTATCATGGACGCTTTTAAGTCACCACACTAGCTTCTCCTAGGCCTGCCACGACGTCGTTCTTCAGGCACCCTGTGACGACCATTCCTTCCTCCTGCTATTGGCAAACTGCTGGTGCATTTCCACTTGACTCTGGACAGACTGAGTGGGCATTCTGGGAATCGTAGAGGGTTCATCATTATCACTGTCTAGCCTTTGCCCAGTTATGGGGTCGGCTTCTAGTCTAACCGGAAGCTGCAGATTGCCAATATTTTACAAAAAGCGACTGTTTTTTTGTCCTCCACATCCCAGATACTGGGTAATACGATACTCCTTGGTAAGACGGGTTATCAGACTAGACATTTATAGAGTTTTACGACCTAAACAACCCGTGGTTACAGTTTGTCAGGAACAAACTTACTTTTATTAATGTTTTTTTCGCTAACAGCATGAGAAAAACAGTGTTTATCCGTAACGTGTTATTATACAACGCTAGTTGCATAATTCAATGAGGTAAATACCTTGTTTTGCTGCAGACCTGTCTCTATTAACCCAATGACGTCACTTCTAGTAAACATTGGCTACTTTGACTTGCATACAACCGTCCATGTTGGACGCACTTTATCCTCTATGGTTCTTCCTTTAACTAATTTGAATTTAGAATGATAATAATTATGTTTTCAAATATTGTAACTTTGTTTTGAAATAAGGAAGCCGTCAATGGATAGTTTGATTCATAGACAATAAAATCTTCTTTTCTATGTTCAGGCCTGCTTACTACGTTTAGATTTTGCTTTACAATAAGCTGATTATATTTAACGTCAGATTGTTATCAAATTAAAATAGCGGACATAGATTTGTACTCGGGCAGAGTACAAATTCTCTTTTTATTATTACCTCAGTAGTGAGTAGTGACCAGAGTAAAATAAAACCCCGCCCCCTCTGCCCAATCAAATGATTATTAAAGCCTTAACAAAACATCAATGAATGGACGCAGTGTGAACATACAATTTTCCTTGTTATGTTCACACAACGGGCCATGCTAGTGGACTTTTCATCGTATATTGAAAGAAAATTTTGATAATGTGGGTACAGACTTTGATGTTTGTTTGAATAAAAACAGCAGTGTGTTGGTAACAATCTCATAGATAGATAAAATGCGTAAAATGTTTTAAGCGAGCATAGTAGCGCCCTCTTTTGCCTACAAAGCAAAACTTGAAGAAAATTCATAACAGATGGCAGTGTTTAAAACACTGATAAGTTTGTTTACAAAGGTATATTTTCGTACTCGCTAACAAAATTCTATTGATGCATGGTTCCCATAAACAATAACAAACTGTGTATAATTTGTATGCTCTTGGAAAGGCGGAGCCGTACCTAGCGAAATTAGACCAGAACAGAAATACATGAAAAGTTTTAGAACCCAAAACAAAAAACCGTATACAAAATCCACGTTCGTTATTCCGAACAAATGAATTCAATAACTTTTCCCACGTAACGTCGGATGCATAGCGTAATGCCGCGAGTCTGTGACGTAACGAAGTAGTAGCGTATATTTGTTTTGTTTAGCGCTCAACTTTAGCGCGGGGTCACGGATTGTTATGCTTTGAATACATTTATTTAGATTTAGTTGTTCACGTTGTTTGTGTAAAGTGCAGAATAAATGTATGAATAATTTAGAATTGAACGATTATTTGGAATTGGTATTTGTGGTAGGTTGAAGCTGAGACTGCTTCTGATTGGGTATTTTTTGAGATCCTCGGATCCTTGATTTCACCAAATAAAATAGTGAGAACATGAAGAGAACTGGAAAAATATGGGGAAGGTTTCTGCCATCTCGGTAAAGGAATTTCCCATATGTGTGATCAAACAAAATTTTTTTTTTTTTTTTTTTTATTAATGTTCAAAAAGTATATCGCAGAGTTTTTTAAAATACTAAAAGCCACAGAAGCCTTTGATGGCTTATATATGGCTAGAATAGGACGGCAAAAAAAATAATTTGAAGGCATAACTTGAATCACTTGGTCCATTTAGTGCAAAGAATCTAAAAGCATTCAGTAAAAGTACTAGAGGTTCTGCTACTATACTACCTATTAAACAAATCGACGTGAAACGCTATAAAATAAACCATCAATTTCGTTAGGACCATTTCTCTTTATCAGTTCAATCCCACAGCAGAGATAGCAACTGTTTATCTCGCGAAGTACAAGTTAAATGGGGCCCGTCAAACGCGATCGAACTTCATAAAGAGATTGAGGTATACCTAGCTACGAGTTCTAGGAAATTAATCCAGCATAGAATGTAGGTTTTGAATTAAATTAATATGAAATAGCGCCGAGCAATTGCGATGTAGAGCACTGTATGTATATTCAGAAACGTTGCTAGAATTGGAGCTGTGGGGAATTTGAAATTAGGGAGCTATGTGAACGTTATTTGTCTTCGTGCAATGTAGATTGGACATAATAGTCTGTAGGTAAATAAGTTTGCAGTACAAGGACTGCTTTCATAGCTTAATTAAGAATTGAATGCGAGCATTATGCCCTAGTGTATAATACGTAACAGGCTTAGCATGCAAGACTGATAAAGACTAGAACAACCCAAACAACAACACTAAGATTAAGTTCAAGTGTATTCGATAAACCGGCTGAATCTACTGACACGGTGATTATATACACGATGACTGACCGACTTCTTGACAGTTCAAAAGTGCCTGAAAATACTTTAATTAAAATAAATGCTTTGAGTTTGAGACCTACTCTGCAATATTCACTGTATAACACTTGAGTATCTGACGCAATCGTATGCCTAAATGCTTTTTTAAAGCAACTTCGACCCATAGAAAGTGAATACTGTTTTTACTCAGAATCCGACCACTAAAATAACTATAAAACCTTACCATTCCAAAAATACCACATCCATCCAAAATAATGAGCTGTATAACTTGAGTCTGGTATTTTATTGTCCCCACGGAACAACTGTTCAACATAAAAAGTTATTTTATCATCCACATCGGTTTTATGACCTAGTTAGTGCTCCTACGTGAGGCCTTAAACTTGCGCAGGACTTAGCAACACGGACACACTCGTTCTGCTAACTCCATGATAATTTTGAGGAAGATCGTGTTAGGGTTAATGGAGGAACACCAAAGGAAAGACCGTTCTAAGGATTTCAATAATATGTTTATTATCCTTTTATTTATATATTGGAAGGTGTGTTTACTAATATTATGTGAGACGTGTGATCCCACACAAGGCTAATAGAGTAGTAGTGTCACAATGCGAAAGTAAGGATTTCGTTCAAGTGGTAAGGGCAGGTTCGGATACTTAAAATAATATTTATGAGTTAGAATGAGAAAGACGATAGTGTTGAAGTAGGATCGATTTGTTTTTGCTATACTCCAACACGCCCCCTCAAAAATAAATCCTTTTCCTTTTAATTACGATATAAGATATCAAACATTTATATCAAACATCTTTATACAATTACAAAATCACACACCTCCAATTTATCTCTCAGTCTGGGAATACAATCATCATGGTCCAACATTTGTTGCGCAGGATTAGGGAAACCCAGAAAAACCTAATCAAACCATTATCAATCAATTTATCCATTTTTACTGGATACTATTAATGTTATTCATCTACATATTATAACCAAGCTCTTATAATTAACATATCCTTATCATTTTATTTATCCACGTTGAATATAATTACAACGACACCCCGAGTTTTATTCTCATCTCGGTGAAACGCACCGCGGGTAATGATTTTGTCAGGATATCAGCCAGCTGGTTATCTGTAGAAACATAAACCATTTTAATCACATTTTTCTCAACCTGTTCTCTAGAAAAATGATACTTAATGTCAATGTGTTTAGATCTTTTGTGACTAGTAGGATTGTTCGCGATGCTTATGCATCCATTATTATCCTCATAAATACAAATAGAATCTGGTATCGCAATACCAATACTTGTTACTAATGACTTTAAACACAGAGTTTCTTTTACTGCTTCATATAGAGCCATGTACTCTGCTTCAGTGGATGATGTTGCCACTGTATGCTGCCTTTTTGTTTGCCAGCATATTGTGCATTGATCAAATAATTTAAACAAATAACCCGTAGTACTTTTTCTATCTATTGTATTACTACCCCAGTCAGAATCAACAAAGCCACTTAGAATATTTTTGTAATCATTTCGTGTAAATGTTAACTTGAGATCTATAACGCAAGACCCTTTTTAAGTGTGACCATAATGAATGGTTGTTTTTGCTTGCATATCGACTCAAGATGTTAACAGAAAAACTTAGGTCAGGTCGAGTGCACAGCATGATATACATCAAACACCCAATAACATTTCTACAAGGGGCACTTGTGATTTCACACGAATTTAATGCTTTGTAATCTAGTTTACTTTCAAGGGGTGTAGTGACAGAATTACAGTCACTCATGTTAAACTTCTCAAGAACTGTTTTTATGTACAATTCCTGATCCAAAGTAACTTTGTTTTCTGACTTGGTTATTTTGATTCCCAGAAAACATTTGATCTCTTTTAAGTCTACCATTTTAAAAGTGTTCATTATGTATGTTTTAAAACTATTCATAGTATTTATATCTGATCTTTAGATCGTCAACATAAAGTAAAACATAAATATTCTTTAAAACATGACCTGCATTAAAAATGTAAATGCACCGGTCCGCTGATGAGTATTGAAAACCCCTTTTTATCAAAGCTTGCTCAAACATTTGGAACCAACAGCGTGCAGACTGTTTCAATCCATATAATGACTTATTTAATTTGCAAACCATATTACTTCCAGCCGGGATACCCTCGGGAATTTTCATATAGATTTCCTCATTCAGTTTCCCATTCAAAAATGCTGTTTTTACATCCATATGGTGAACCAGCAAATTAAATTGATTCGCTAAAGCTAATATTAGTCTAAAACTTGCAATCCTTGCAACAGGTGCAAACGTCTCGTTATAATCAATCAAATATTTCTGACTAAATCCACGAGCCACTAATCTCGCTTTATACTTCAAGGGTTTTCCAAACTCATCATTTTTAACTGTAAATACCCACTTACAATCGATAATATTTCTATTATCTGGCTTTGGTACTAAAGTCCACGTATCATTTTCAATAAGTGAATTAATTTCCTCTTTAATAGCATTTTCCCATAGATGCTTATCATCCCTGGTTTTAATTTCTGTGTATGATTGAGGAATTTGAGATATCAAAGATTCTGCACACAACAAGTACCTAGTTGTCATAAATACTGCCTCATCTTTTTCATTATAAGAAACAGTTGGCATGTTTTGGAACCTATTACTCCGTCTCAAATTATGTGATGTATCATTGTTTTGACATAAAGTTAATTCATTTTCATTGTGATATGAAGACCGATTCAAGTGCTCCCCTGTTTCATGAACAGATTTATTTACAGGTATTTCATCCGTTTGTTTACTCATAAAATCTGATTGATCCTTATGAGATTCACACCTCTTTTCAAAAGGTTGTACAGAGTCAGAGTTGTCAACAACAGAGTTATTGCTATTTCTAGCCATAATCCGTTCGGGCGCAGGTTGCACTGGCCTATTTGATAAGAATTTAATCTCATCCATTTCCACATCTCTTACAGAGTTGTCAACCACAGAGTTATTGCTATTTCTAGCCATAATCCGTTCGGGCGCAGGTTGCACTGGCCTATTTGATAAGAATTTAATCTCATCCATTTCCACATCTCTTACAGAGTTGTCAACCACAGAGTTATTGCTATTTCTAGCCATAATCCGTTCGGGCGCAGGTTGCACTGGCCTATTTGATAAGAATTTAATCTCATCCATTTCCACATCTCTGACTCTCACAAACTTTTCATTTACCACATCCCACACCTTATAACCATTTGGTTCATAACCAACGAAAATTCCCTTTAATGATTTCTTATCAAATTTCGTTTTTCTACTTTTATTAACAAAATAAACAGTTGAACCAAAAACTTTTAAATACTTTGGTTGCGGCTTAGTATTATGCCATAACTCATAAGGTGTTTTATCTAACCACAGTGCTTTCGTGGGGCTGATATTTATTAAATAAGTAGCAGTTAACACAGCCTCACCCCAGAACGATTGATTTAATTTAGACCCTTGTACCATTGTACGACTTCGTTCTGTTATTGTTCTTATCATACGTTCGGCAATACCATTCAAAGCCGGAGTATGTGGCACTGTTAAGTGGTAACTAATACCTTTATTCGCACAGAACTCTTTCATTTCATTGGATACAAATTCCCCTCCATTATCACAATATAAGTTAACAATTCTCAAACAAAAACGTGCTTCACTTTTCGCTACGTAATCCCGAAACGTAACAAAAACATCTGATTTACGAGCTAACAAGTAGGTAGCACAATAATGAGTGTAGGTATTCATCCACAAAAATCACAAAATAATTTTTGGCATCAATAGACGAAGGAGTTATAGGACCACAAACATCTGTGTGCACTTTAAATAGAGGTCGTTTCAAATCTTTTGTTTTCGATTTGTTAAATGGCAGGCATGATTGTTTACCATAAATACAAGCCTCACACAATTTATCGTTTGGCATAATATTATCAATTTTATCAATATCAGAAAATAATTTCTTTCTTTTTATTTCCATAAATTTTGATTTGCCTATATGGCCTAACCTCTGATGCCACAATTCATAATTATTATTTACGACTCTATTTAATGAGCATTCGCTATTTAAAGCATGTTTAGACAGCAGAAAGTTAATGCCGATTAGATTGTTCAAAGACTCACCCTTTATTACCGGCTTACCATCGTTGTACACAACAACACTACCGTTTTTATCAAAAACGACAGTCATTCCCGCATTCTGCATTTTCTTTACCGATAGCAGGTTGTAGGGAATATCAGAACAGAAAAGTACATCCTGTAGTATACCTGGTACGCCCATCTTGCTGGTAACGGGGAGATCACCTTTCTTTGTCGCTTGTATAAACGTGCCATTTTTCGCTACAGAAATATTCATAGGCTTTTCAAGCTCAATGAAGTTTAGGGCCAAATCTTCTCGATTTATCAAATGATCTGAGGCTCCAGAATCCAACACAAAAGTAATATTGTTTTGCCCGTCATTACTGTCATTTGTATCACTGTCCGTCATAAAAGCAAATCCAGCATTTTGTGGTTTTGAAGTCACCATCTGAACCGTTTTATTGTTGGTTCTTTTTTCAATAGCTCTTTTGTAAGAAAAACAATGCTTTTTAAAATGTCCCTTTTTGCCACAGTGATTACATTTCTTGTGTTTAAAATTGTTCGTGAACGGTTTTATTGACTTTTGCTTTTGTTGATGACGATTTCTTGAAATATTTGAAGGTGGTCTAGAACTTTCAGCCTGAAGTACTTTTACACTTAGATCATGTCCTTCGCTTGTAAATTTGATTTCATGATCTAATAATCTCGTTTTTACAAAAGCTAAAGTTATATTGTCTTCAGTCAATGTCTCGATTGCTGTGACGATGCTGTTATAGCTGTTCGGTAGAGTCATGAAAAGGTGGGTCACTTTATCGGATTCCTCTAATTTCGCACCTGCAGCCATAAGTTCGGTGACAATTTCATCAAATATTTGGAAATGTTTGAATAATTGGGTACCACTATCCAATTTCAAGTTCAGCAACCTTTTTCTAAGAGACAGCTGCGTCGCCACGCTTTTTCTTTCAAAGATAGAATCAAGCTTCGCGAAAATTTGTTTTGCGGTGTCTTGTTCTGTAGTCAGGCCAAGTAATGAGTCTGACAAACATTCTATCATCGTATTCTTAGCTGATGCATTACTTTTAAGCCACTCAGCACTTCTCTCTGTCGGAGATTCATCGTCGATAACGTTCAGAACTCCAAGTTCATTTAATAGATTGCGAATTCGAAATTTCCACACACTATACTTTTCTCCATCAAATTGTTTGATGTTCCTTTTAGATCTTAGATCCATTTTTAAACACTTGCACTAAAATAACTTTTTATTAATTATTTAGTGTCCAATCACTTTCACTTTATATTATTTATTCGCACTTTGACTTAGCGCTCTGGGCCCATAACCTGTTAGGGTTAATGGAGGAACACCAAAGGAAAGACCGTTCTAAGGATTTCAATAATATGTTTATTATCCTTTTATTTATATATTGGAAGGTGTGTTTACTAATATTATGTGAGACGTGTGATCCCACACAAGGCTAATAGAGTAGTAGTGTCACTATGCGAAAGTAAGGATTTCGTTCAAGTGGTAAGGGCAGGTTCGGATACTTAAAATAATATTTATGAGTTAGAATGAGAAAGACGATAGTGTTGAAGTAGGATCGATTTGTTTTTGCTATACTCCAACAGATCGGGGCTTTAATAGAAAGCATAAAATTTCTCATCCATCGCTTTCCATCAGGCGTGATCGAGGTCAAGAGCGGCCCATTCAGTAATAAAAATATTATTAAAAGGAACTGGCGAAATGTGGGTGCACTATAGGTATACCTCTGCCTATCTTCGGGGAATATAGGCGCGATGTTATGTGTGCGTTATAAAAGATCATGTTTCATCTGCTTCAGAAAGCAAGCGTTAGAAGATTCTAGAGCGCAAAAATCAAGTAGGTATTCCAGAAATATCATTGAAGTATGTAGAATGCCGTAACCGTACTGCCGTACGTAACTTCGAGAAATCCTATTGCAAAAAACGAAGCATTCATGCATAAAAATATTTTAATAACGGAGAGCTTGGAAGATATTCGCGACACGCGCAATATAGCGTACTTTCGGATGCGAGAATGCTGAGTATGGGAACGGTAGTAGGCGTAGTGGATGTTAATGGCTGTAGATTTATTTATATGGGCCTAAAACGTGGATGGGTGCCCCCGTTAACATGCCGAGTTCCCATAATGGACGCCATATTCAAGCCCCCTTTTACACGTATCTACGGTGGAGGCAAAAAAATCTACTATTATAGCCTCCTACGGTCCACCGTAGGAGGCTATAACAGTATTTTTTTTTTTGATCCCGAAAACCTCACTCAGAATAAGGCATGAGTTTGGGTAAAAAACTGTCTGATAATCATAGCATTATGTTTTAACTTAAAAGGCAGTATCCTTCTTCATTTGTTAAAAGCTGTTTAACTTCTGGATCATAATTAAAAATGTGTCGAGCAAAACAGCTCCAATTAACTACAATGTTACATTTATAAATTAGTCGACCTTTTAATTTTCCTCCCCTAAATTCGTCTATTCTAAATTGAGTCTTAAAAGGCAATCTTGTAGAGCGAAATTTCGGTCAGACTATTTCTATTTGCGACGCTTCCACCACTTGAGTACCTAACTTATGCATGTGGCCAAGGTTCTAAACGTGGAGTTGAGAGCTATCTAAAATAGGTTGTGAGGTGGAAATGCGAGGCCGAATCTGTAGTACGATGCAGTGCTGGATTCATAGTACAAACAAGCTGGAGTGAACTGAAACGTCGAAATTTCTCCGTACTACATTCAGGCGTGAGTTGTAAGCGGATGCATTGATCTGGATTTGAATGGTAGTCAGTCTATGTGTGGGAGTATTCTCGTGTAGGTAGGTGGATGTGAAGAGTGGGCGTGTGCGTCTATTCTGAAATTGATTGAAACTTGGTCATGGAAACAGCCATTATTGTCTACAATAAGAGCCGCTTCATATTGTAATGAACACTACTTATAGTATTTTTGTTCTGAATACTAAACTAATATTCTATAAACATACCTACATATTTTTGGCGTATGCCAAAGTTAAATTAAAATGTAAAGGATTTATTGTCAAAACAAATGTTGTCTTCAACCTCTATCATAGCTATGCTTTTACAATTTCTGTGCAAATTAAAAACGTCTGCGAACCAGACATAACAAACTCCCCTAGCGTTGAGCTAAAGTGCATTCAGAGCGTCGCCATGGCAACAGTTCATTAGTAACTACGTCACAAGCGTCTGTCCGGTTATTGAATTTACTGCACTGCGGGCGCCAATGAGCGGTACGCCCTCCTGTCGTAACTGTCCTATATCGCTTTAAACAGTTATAGTTATAGTTCTAGGTCATTAGTTTAGTCAATTATGTGGGCGTCGCGACACAACAATGTTGGCGCCCAACATGATGATGTTGGCGCCCGAATGAGCCTACCAGGTCCCGCGCTGGGCGCCAAATATTTATTGTTTACACCCCTACTTTAATAGTCGTATTTTAATTCCTTTAATGCTCTTTTGCTCGGCAGATGTCCAAGTTACGACGAATAATGGTACTTGAAGAAATTATTAATGCGATGTTTTTGGAAGAGGACTTGTTTCCGCGCACTTTAAACCACTCGAAAAACAGAACTTAAACTTGGATAGTGTATTTGTTGACTATTACAAAGATGTCTTCTTACCAAGATCGTATATTTAATCGTAAATAGTTTTATTTTCGCCATTTGCCTATGAAATAGTATTTCTAGTATGGATTTTTATATTTATGTATTGAAGTTTCTAAAGAACTTCTTCCTTCACTTTTCAGATGCACACTGCGCTTCCCTTCCACGAACATTCGGCTGGAGTTCCAGTCGCTGGTGGAGGAGAGCGGAGGCGGGGCTGGAGGCAGCTCCGCACAGATGCCGCCTCTCCGCATCACCATCCCCACTGACAGCGACGGACGTAGCCCGGCGCCTTCGCCTACAGGTAATACAGTCGTTTTAAAGCTCGATGCAAATATTTTAAGGGTATCTTTATACAGGGAATATTTATACAGAACTGAAAGTGTGCAGATTGAATATAATGTCATTGTAATTGAATATAAAATCCATGCGTCATGTTCGTGAACGGACGCCGTCGGTTGAGACTGGTCATCTCTTAACTGCCAAGGCTTATTTTTAATCTTATTTCTTGTATTGTTTCTTCATTTGTGTGTTTTTTTTTTATATTGTTCTTACATATAGAAGCAACAAGAATAATGTACTCAGGATTTTGTAATATCTTGATTTAAAAGAGTGTCCATGGAGTTTCTTGCCCGTTCTTCTCCATAGAGATCTACGCTTTGGAATGGGCGACTAGCTTCAACTTTCTGACTAACTGACCGACTACTTAATTTTGACAATTCAAAAGTACCTGTAATGGTTTAATTGAAATAAATGCTTTGAGTTTGAGTTTGAAAATAAACACATCTAGAAATTGCCATCTGCAATTTGTTCTTTGTGCTCACTTATATAGGCTGCCGTTTGAAAAGAAATACGACTAAAACAAAGAAAAGAAAAGATACAGCACTTGAAGCCTGCCTTCGTTAAAAGCACGTAATTAGGGTTCTCTCGCTCTTTAAAAAGCCCACTTTACACATTTACCCCTACTCTTTCCGTTTGAACCTTTCTTATAATCCTTACGATTCGTTTTGCTTGTATAAACTTCTGTCATATACATATCTAGGGCCATTGCCCTAGATATGTATATGACAGAAGTTTATAAAATATAGAAGTTTATAAGATTGATCCATTGATCAATATCCAAGATTACTTACTAAATCCTTACCTACAATGTTCCAGGCACAATAAGCGCAGCGAACAGTTGTCCAACGTCGCCGCGCGGCGCCGGCTCCTCCGGCCGAAGACACGCCGACCTCGGTCTCGTGGCCCATTACGCGGCCCTTGCTGACCATACGCGGCCCAACTCTAATGGAACAGCTGTGAGTATACATTACTATTGGAACACGGCTGAAGACCTAAAAAAACCTACAAAAAAAAAAGGAAGCCGAAGACCTTGGCTTTCTGGCCCTTTCTGCGGTCATCGCTGACCATTCGCAAGTGAAAATGATAAGAAGTTATCTGGGAAGCCTCAGAACTTCCCAGGTAAACATTCACAACCCACCCACAATGTATAATGGCATGTACCTCAGTATGTATAGTGGCAGCCAACCAGAAAACTCCAAGACAACGTAGCTTTTAGTGGAAGAGGTTAAGGCGAAAACACTATTTGCAGCTGAGCATCCATAACAGATATGTATTTACAGCGTTATAATTGTTAGAACCATCAACTCTCTTAAGAATTGGCCTCAAATGTCATGATTCAATCGGGCAATTTGAATTTAGGTGTTGATGATTTTAATAATTATACTTCGGTAAATCTAAATACTATATTGGTGCATAGGTACCCCTTAAAAAAAAATTAACCTTATCCACGTCCGCCACTAAAGAACATGAACGTATCCATTGACATGTAAATACTGTTAACATTTAGAAACTGTTTCAGGCCTCGTCCTCAAACTCGGACTCAGGTTACGGCAGCACGCGTGACGTGCGCGAGTCCCGCGAGGCTCGCGAGCCGCGCGACGATGCCAAGCCTCCGTACAGCTACGCGCAGCTCATCGTGCAGGCTGTGGCCTCCGCGCTCGACAAGCAGCTCACGCTCAGCGGCATCTACAGCTACATCACCAAGCATTACCCCTACTACCGCACCGCTGATAAGGGGTGGCAGAACTCGATTCGTCACAATTTGTCGCTCAATAGGTATGTGTTTTAAAAGCAAATATTTATATACTTTTCAGACATGAGCGAGTATTTTTATGACGTAAGTGTAGACAGTCTCGAAGGGCTTAGGTTAGAAATAACCACACTGTAAAGGTGTATTGTATATTTTCATCACCACTGCTCTCGAAACAGTTCAGAAAAAGGGAGGAAACCGGTATGTCCTAGACAAAAAAAATCGAAGACATGTGATATCCACCCGCATTGGGCTCGCGTGGTGGATTACGGCCCATTCCCTCTCACAGGGAGGTGGCCTGTGACCCAGCACTGGGAACACTATAGGTTGATTATGTGTAAAAGTGTATTGTTTAGTGCTTAGGCTAATGGCTCTGCATGATTCAAAAGTTTCAGACAGATGTTGGTCTTGGTGACCATTCTACACTGTAGGTAAAAAGAGAATATTGTTTCTCTGTATGAATGAATTGCACCGATCCCAGCATGGTTAAACCAGGCTCGATTAATCGAATGAACCCCAAGATTCGCACTAGCTCCTGTAGCCTCATGTTGATGGTGCTAGAGCGACCATTGCATATCAAGGAATAGACCGGGAGGCGCGGTAATGGTAGGGAAGACGTGCCCGAAGGATAGGTAAGCATTTAAGTAAAAAAAATGGGACCAGATTTGAGTCGGCCATGTAAACATACAATTTGATGTGATACTTTGACAAGCTTAACTAGACATGGGTGACATTTTCTCACTTCATTCGTTATTTTATTATTTTTTACAAGGAAATCTTGACTTACCATTCACGAACTACCTCCTCAACTTCCAGATACTTCATCAAAGTCCCCCGCAGCCAGGAGGAGCCAGGCAAAGGCAGCTTCTGGCGCATTGACCCTCAGAGCGAGGGCAAGCTTATCGAGCTGGCCTTCCGCCCGCGACGCCCGCGCGGCGTACAGTTCCGTGCGCCCTTTGGACTCTCCTCCAGGTACGATAGGTCCTACTGTTGGAGAAGAAACAGTTTGGATTTTCAGAGAGAAAGGGAATTCTGAATCTACGCGTTCTCATGTACTATGTCGCCTGTGCCGCGCTAAAAGATTTCAAACATTTGGAAACCCTTGGACTAGAATGACTGTGGTTTTAGTTCGGATGCCATGGCTTTTGGAAGCCGTCGTGGTTATATCGCTGCTGCAATAAGGATGTCTTTTAGTTTTTTCAGTGCAGCATCTATTCAGGTTATAAGCGCTGATATCGCTGCCACAATCTAAAGAGTTAAACCCATTTTATACAACTGTCGTTTCGCTCTGATGGTCTATTTATTTTGGATGATGTTGATCGTTCAAAGTTAACCACCACCTCCCAGGTCACTGGTAAGATGACCGACAATTTAGATTCTCTCTTTCCCAGACCAGCTATTTAGTTAGATTTAAAAGGAACTAGTATATTAGTGTCCTCTCTCGGCAGGTGTTTTGCGAGTAAAGTTGTTGGCAGATCGAAAGTCAAGAAAAAACCATAACCATATCCGAACAGGATCGAGCTTAGTTTTAAGCAGAAACAGACGTTTTAAATCAATCACGAATATTACCCTAAACGTGGGGTATACAGAGAGGTAACGGTCGGAATTGTTTATCAAAGATGCTGTTGGTAGTCAGCGGTGTGTCGAGGCGCATTCTGGTGTATTCTTATGATCTTTTGGTTTGGCTGATCGATTTAATGTGTGTGTTGAAATTTCTTTCCCTGGCTCACAAACTATCCCTGAACAACCAAGCCAACATTGCCTCCAATATTGGCTGGTTAGCCTGATCGCTCACATCTAGATTATATGCCTCTTTTAAGCCGAGTAGATCTAAATGTGAGAGTTGGAACAAGTGTTTGGTCTTAATTTGAAATACGCTTACACAGGCGGCTAAAATGCGCAATTCTTTTGGTTTTGGTTGACTGTGAAGCCTCAGCAACACCTATCGTTTCGTTTTACTGCAATGCGAATACTGTAGCAAAACTGCGCATTTTAGTTGCCCGTGTAAGCCTACCTTTCCTTACCTTCCTTCTCCTTCCCTGCGCCAGAGAGCGCCTCGATACAACCCACTACAAGTAGTAGGTACCGCTGACACTGTGCGTGTGGCTTGCAGGAGCGCGCCGACGTCTCCGTCGCAGGTGGGCGTGTCGGGGCTGGTGACGCCCGAGGAGCTGTCGCGCGAGCCCACGCCGGACCTGTTCCCGCCCGAGGAACAGGACCAGCCGCTCGGCAGAGAGGTGAGGAGCTTACCTTCATTATCATATTAGATCATAACTAGCTATAACGGCCGCTACCATTCCTAAATCATGCGATTACAGCCATGAAAACAACGGCACCGGTTTCTTACATCTGCCGCAATATATCGGCCGCTATGCGCCGCATCGATCGCCACCGCTTTTTGTAAGCAAATCCAAGCTTTGGGGTGAAATCTTCCACTTTATCAGTGATATTAGAGTGTGGTTACTCAGCTGCAATAATCATGCGATAGCGTAAACATCAGTGCATTCACATAACAAGTATTGTGACGCGTGACGCTGCTTGCATCCGAAGACTTTTATTAGAATTCCTTTTAAAGAAAGAAAGAAAATACAGTGTAAACTCTATATAACGACCCTCAAGGGACTGTGCATATTTTGACGTTATAGAGAGTTGTCGTTAAATGGAGAGAAGAAAAATTTGTATTAGATAAAAAAGGTAAAGTTTATTTCAGACTTATTTGAACGCTATTGCGTATAGTCTATTATTTTTGTCTAACGTCTTTTGCTGCACCAGTAATATTGTTGTATTTTTTAAATTATTTTATTCATATCTAGCAATATTTAGGTTTGTGAACAACTAAGAATTATGATAACGGATAGATAATCCATGACTCCTACTAACAACAGTCAGCACGTGCAAGCAATCCCAATTTGTAAACAAAAGAACGGATTTCTTAGAAAGTTCGGTATGTATAATGCCGACAGTCGAGTTTATTACGGGCTAGGATAATAAAGCGACAAAAGAACGTACACAGCTGCGCAGTCTTTACTAATTTTGGCAACTTAAAAAGTACTTTTTATTTTAAATTGTCGTTATTGAGAGTGGGTGTAACGCTATATTATAGAGTGTATCATTGTATGGGAAACAAGCTAAACCAACCAAAGCCGAGTGATGTCGACGCTTTAGGGAGTTTGTCGTTAAATTGAGTGACGTTACATGGAGTTTACACTGTACATTTATTTAGCACAGACTAAAAGACACACAATACACCAGATACATCAGATAAAAAAACAAAAAATAAAGATCAAATAAAAAGCGTAAAGTCCGATGTAAGTAATTAGCAGGAAAGTGTGCCTCACGGATGCGCCAAAAAATTTGAGATACTTATTAAAAAGTCTTTCAAAAGATATGTCGTTTCAATAACACAATATTTCAACTATTAAACGTTTAGCAATATTTGACGAGAATGTGTATGTTTCCAGTCGAGCCAGCAGCGGCTGAGCAGCAATAACAGTCAGTCGACGCAGTATCTGTTCCCGCAGCGCAGCGGGGTCAGCCAGAGTGCTCCCGGCTCTCCCGGTAAGTATTAATGAATAAATAATACTCGTTCGTACTGTGTTAATTGGCATTGATAGCCCATTACAATCCGACACACAAATAATAAGTCTATACAAACACAAAACTGATACAAGTTGTGTGCTTAACAAATGTATGCCTTCTCCCTTACTAACAGAGAAGGGTCTCCCTGAGCGGCATTCAGCAGGCCTAGCATGACGTTTTGTCGACGGAGGAATAGACAAAATTACACATTGAAATTGTTTATTGAAATAATTGATTTCCATAAATATTTACAAAAATAGGGCCTCATACCAGATGTAGGTAACAATAATTGGATTCTCATGTTCACATTGCCATGCTTAGACGCTTAGAATGCGTACAAATATTTCTACAATCTAATCTGTCATTTTGTTTATTCTTCCGTCGACAGACATAACCCGTTTCTACGGCAGTCATGCTACGCGTGCAGATCATAATAAAACGCCCGGCGTCCCCTGGCACCAGCCGGCACTCGGTACCTCACGAGTCCAGCTGCCCTCCCTCTCACCACGATGTTCCCCACGTTGCATCACCAATGGCACTTTTTAGAGCCACCACGGCTGGAATTTATCGGAAGAAGAAGACAGAGATATATATTATTCCCAAATAATTCCTTTATCTTTTGGGAGATCTATGTGGGTAAATCTGGTGGAGAAACATTTTGAACATAAACCAAATATCAATGGTTTAATTTGTTATACAAAACTGGTAACAAAATGACTTTGAAGCTAAAGGGAGAAAACGAGAATAAGCGAAATAGCGGTTTATATTCCAACATAATTTTTTACATGTCAGTACAACAAAAATGTCTGTGCGCAGGTCACGGGCTGGCGTACAGCTCGGCGGGCGGCGCGCTGGTGATGGCGGGACACCAGATCACCGTCGTCACCAACGGCGCCGGCGGCGAGAGAGAAGGTACGTGTCGCGCGGCAAGGGCTGGCTCCCCAGCACCTCGCACTCTGCCCACACTTAGGCTCTGTTCCTATAAACAAAACCGAATCGTTTTGCTTACCAATGGTAGCATTTTTTAATTGCCAAACTGTGCATTTAAATAGATTCGTAAAGAAATTCGAAGTGGAGGTGCTTGGAGGAGGCCTATGTCCAGCAGTGGACGTCTTTCGGCTGAAATGATGATGATGATGTAAAGAAATTTTACGTGTGATAGACACTTCCATGTGGGGTTAATGAACCTTTCGATTCTAATCGAACAAACAAGCATTTTATTAGCATGTCACAAGTACCATGAAAAACATTCATGAAAGCGTTTTTAAGTTTTTATGTTTTAACCTCAACTTCATACAATCATTCAAACTCAAAAACTCAAACTCAAAGCATTTATTTCAATTAAACCATGTACAGGCACTTGTGAATTGTCAAAATTAAGTAGTCGGTCAGTTGGTCAGAAAGTTGAAGCTAGGTGCCCATTCCAAAGCGTAGATCTCTATGGAGAAGAACGGGCAAGAAACTCCATGGACACTCTTTTTAAATCAAGATATTACAAAATCCTGGGTACATTATTCTTGTTGCTTCTATATGTGAGAACAATGTAAAAAAAACACACAAATGAAGAAACAATACAAGAAATAAGATTAAAAATAAGCCTTGGCAGTTAAGAGATGACCAGTCTCAACCGACGGCGTCCGTTCACGAACATGACATGACCATTAAACATTGATTTACTGTTATACATAAAAATATGCCAACATCCGGCTCCTGAGTAATCAGGGCGTTCAGCAGATTGATCTCCTGGGCTGTGGGAACATATCAAACAGTATGGGTACCACACCTTGTGTGGGGTGACACACGTTATATCAAAAAACGAACATACAAAGTGCGATGGGAGTCCCAGCTCAGCATTTGTCAGACAAATAGAAAATATTCATCATATCATGTCACAGCATATTATCCTTCGCATAATCCCAATGGTCTCCAAGGAAACCGAAGAAATTGTGACCTTCATCCGACAACTTTTATATTCATCATATTCATAGTCACATGACTATTTACTTGTTACCCTCCAACGTTATAAAAGGGACGCTGCCTAAAGGAGTTATTCTTCTCTTTGAAAGGATAATGCAACTTTTCCCAATAAATCGTAGTCCAAAAACCATGCTGCCCAGAGGCGCGACCACTGCCAAAAAGATCTTATTCTTTTTGGCAGTGGTCGCACCGATGGGCAGTGCGTTTTAAAAGGCTTATGTTTAACTTATCACCAGATAAAGTAAAATATAACATCAAAAAACACTTTTTACTGCCAAAAATAGTAAATGATCACTAAAATTAAAACTCATTCTCATTTGCTCGCTCTTGCATCCTATGTCGACGGAGCCCCGCTTCGTGGGGCTCTTATTTCTTTAAAGTAACCTAACCAAACCTAACCTCGGGGTACCCAGCTAGAACTGTTGTAATTTTAGACATCATTTTTTGGTGTTGAATATATATTTTTTAGTGATCATTATATTTAACCCCGTTTTAAAATTTTGAGCCAAATTGCATCATTCTTTATCTAAGAACCTATACTCCTACATACTAACGTTGTGTTATGTGTTCCAGAGAAGTACGTGGTGGGCACGACCGGCGGCAACCTGGTGTCCATCCAGGAGGAGGAGGTGCCCGCCAACGTCGTCATACACCAGCACTCGCCCTACTACGGGTAAGTGTCCTATACGTGTACTCACGACCATTAATTCCTCACTGTTATTCAAAATTCAAAAGCGAAAGCGAATTTCTTTATAATACACTAGCTTCACAGGTCCAGAATTTCCAATCCAGAATGCAGATCCTATTTTTTCAAAAAGTTCCAATACAGTACAGTCTCGTACGACCGTTTTTTTTTGTAGTGACAACGGTTAACGTACAGTCACCAAAGGAGATAAGTAACCAGGGTCGTTGGATATAGTTGAAGTTTAATAAGAAACCGATGGATGTTTTCGAATAAAATTTAATTTAATTGATAGAAAACAAACGGTTAATTTATCAAACAAAATTTCATTCGAAAACATCAATCGGTTTCTAACTAAACTTCAAATATTTCCGACGACCCTGGTTACTTATCTCCTTTGGTGACTGTACATACCTACCCTTATTGCCCCATCTCAAAAATCCACCCTGTTTATGTCGTGATTGACTGCTTAGCTCTATAAAGGTATAGCGTGATGATAATCATTTAAAAGCTTAAATCTGTAACTATCTTCAATATTTATGCTCGTCTTATTACAATTTGCGGTAAATTATAGAAGAATACGAACAAATTGTAATGTTACCTACTCATCGCCCATAGCAAATAGCGTGTTCATTTATAGCCTACAATCTGTCCAGACTTTAGGGACTATGTGGTAGTTTTTGTGTGATGCTGGAACATACGTTCAGACTAATGATATTATAAGTAATTGGTTCAGACCACAGATATAGATACACCTGGATAACGCAAGAGCACCTACTTCGCGTGCCAAAAATCGCACCAGTTTACGATCGAAAATCATAAGCCGCCACTTTCGCGCTCAGTCCTGCGTACTGCTGGCAGAGTGGGGCAAAAACTAATTGTAAAACAACTAACAACTAACAATTACATTGCCAAATTTAGTTGCAACTAACAACTAAAATAATTAATTGTAATTGTAACGTGTCGCAATTAACAATTAATTAATTGTGCTTGTAAAACTTAGCGATTACAATTAAATTAATTGTGCTTGTTAAAATTTGCAATTACAATTGATTAATTGTTAATTGTTTGATACACGTTTACAATTACAGTTAACAATTAATAAATGTAAGTAACTGAAAAATATAATTCAAACAATGCAAGAGCATTCTCCATAGTATTCTCAAAGATATGTAAAGCCTGGATTTAAGCCAGAACATTACGTAAAAGTGTAGCACAGGTACCTAACTAGAATAATTCAGGATTGGACGGTTCAAGGAAACAAGGATAACCGTAGTTTTAAATCTCCTGCCATACTCCTGCCATATTTACATTCATCAAATACGTAGTTAAATTAAATATTAATTGTTTGAAACAATTAATTTTAATGCAAATAAAATTTTAATTGCAGTTGAATTAATTGTAAACCACAATTAACAGATTTAATTGCAATTGATTTTAATTGCATTTCACAATTAAAAAATAATTGAATTAATTTAATTGCAATTAATTTAGTTGAAATAAAAATTGTAATTGTTTGCTTCTACAATTAAAAAATTAATTCAATTGTGCCCAACACTGACTGCTGGCTGGGTGAGCGTGAGCGAGAGAGCGCGAGCTTGTGACGTCATAGTAGGTAGTCAAAAAGTGGCACGCTTAGTTTTCATACAGTTCGTGATACTTGCGTTATCTATCTATATCTATATCTGTGGTTCAGACAAATAGATACAAATAAAAAAAAAAAAAATTTAATGAAATGGTTCTAATGAAGAAAATATTAAATATTTTCTTCATTAGAATCGTTTCAGTATGCAAAAGATGTGATACGAAGAGTAGGCGCCCTCTGGTGTTGGGACTGCGGACATTGCACTTAATTTGTTTCTCTCTTTTCCTTGCACATTTTTGTTGGGGCTGTGTATTAATATGACTGTATGCGGTTCCAGCGGCGGCTACGGCGGCGGCGAGGAGCTGGGCGCGGTGGGCGGCGAGCTGGTGATCTCCGACAGCGACCCGCCGCACAAGCGCGCGCGCCACTCCAACGTGCGTACTGCTTACTTTACACTTACAGCGACACGGACATTGAGCATAGCTTGTGTACAAATTATGACGACTACGTCTAAGGGCAAATTTCACGAATGAAATTGAACGCTATCAGCACATGTAAAGCGTGTTCAAGAACTGAAAATTTGAAAGACTACGACATAAAAGTAGTGTGAACATTGCTACAAGTTATAGGCTAAATAGATAAATTTTGAGCTACCAGCTGCCATCAAATTCAGATGTCATCTGCGAACTGAGAGCGAGAGGCGAACGTGACCTTGGTTTGTAAGCTAATTAGATCTAAAGGTGCAACCAGACTGGGATCGATCCACGCCGACCTTCGACTCAAAATTACTACGCGGTTTGTTTTCACCCTTAGATTTACATAAGCCTTAGGCCCTTTTACACACGCGTTTTTCTTGTTGTGAATAATTACGGTTGATTCGCCGTGCGTAGGCACAGTCGTTAGTGTTGTATGGATCATTATGGAAGCTTGTTGACAGACATGGCGGCAATACGAGCTCACATGATTATTTTACGGTGCGGTCAGTGCGCCGTTACCGTGAAGAAACCGTGCCGCGTACAAAGGGCTTTTTATTTCTGCCATCCTCCACGCTTGAAAATGTTTTCATAACAGGCTTGTGACTTCCAGATGTCGGAGCTTGAAGACCGGCGCGCGTATTGACGCGGCTCCCCGGCCGCGCGCCCCGCGCCGCGCCGCGCCGCGCCCTGACGCGCCCCCGCGCCCCCGCGCCCCCGGGCCCCCGCCGCGCCCCCGCGCCCCCGCGCCCCCGCCCCTCGCGGCCCGCGCGTGCGTCGACCCATGAGGCGCCCTCACGTCTCCCCACAAGCAGCCACTCAGAGCGCTCCACGTGAGCCACCGATACACTGATCCTGTAGTTTTTCATTTGATTGTAGAACTCTGGTGCAATATTGTACGATGATGTGTAATTGGTCTTCGAGACCCGTGATTCGTAATAAATGACAGTTTAACTAGAAGTTTCTGTTTGCTTTCATATTTTTTAATAAACAGTCCAAGAATGAGCTTCAAGTTAAGAAAGATACACTTCTTCGATGAAATTGGAACTGAATAAATTGCTTGGTAGGAGTAAGTTAGCTTGCTTTCCCTCATTGGTCGACGCACAGGATATCGTAGCAATAATAGTGATACGGACTATGAACAATTGAGTTGTTGAACAAGACGGTCTAGTATTAGTGTCGAGTGTTAAGTTCTACTCTTTAAGTTATAAACTTTTGTTCAGTAAGACGCGAACGAGCTTTAAGGTGAAGGAATAAGGAGTGAGGTAACGATGGTGACGTTTCGCCGTTTAAATATATAATTTTGACTATATATTAAATATATATACGCTTCATTCGTGCCCTGTGAACCGGGTGCTGTACACAGATTGCATATTATAGCAAGTATCTAAGCGATATTTGTACTAAGCGGGTTTGAACCTGAATTATAAGCGGATGCTACTCGCTACTGCTTGACCACTGTGGTCATATTCAGTTGGATACGCTGACAACTGTGAGAGCCTTCTAACAAGACTTTGTAAAATTTAAAAATGATTATCTATAACTGTAACTTTGTGGAAACAGGCGCTTGAACTCGAAATATAAGATTACGCTCAGTCATTTCGGAGGTCAATCTTCGCATACAGACAAACACCGAGGATTCATTCGCTCGACTACTCGAGTAGGCCCCGGTCGTATTGTCGAGCAAACCTGTCGTGTTATACGATCCTTATCTTGAGTTCTTCTTTTGTATATTACGCACGCAGTACTGGGTTGCCAGCTTCGAAAATATTCAAGTATTGCCATGCTTAAATATATGTATTTTGTAATGAAATGTGTGTGTAAAAACAAAAAACTTAGGGTCTATAGAAATTAATATTCGTAAATTAAATATTATATGAAAAATGTACACTGACTATATTAACTTTTAAAACACCAAATATGCAGGTTAATATTGTAAAGCCTAGAATCTCGAGATTAAAACAGAATATTTCTGAGGCTGGCATTTATATCTGAGGTGAGTGCGATGATAATATTATAAAAGTTCATGAAATGTTTAAATGTATGTATAAATATTACTTGTATCTAGCTTGGGGATCGACAATTCTTGTCAAAAGATTTTTTATTTAGAAATATAACCGAACACAGAATAGTAAATAAAAAACGGAATAATCATTTTCGTTGGTCGCCAAGACAATAATGTTGGCCCATTTCTCTTATTTTTTTTTTTACATCAATTGACGTTCCCCAAGCGTTCTTCACAAATCGATATACAATAGTCCAAGGTTATTATAAGAAAATTTACCGCGTATTCTGCGAGTCCAACTCGTAGAAATAAAATGTATAAACAATGTAGGTACATTTTTGTCGATTGGGTATAGAACTCACTGTTACATTACATTCGGTAATATCGACGAATAGGGCACAGAGTAGATAGTGAATGGAGTGCGGATATTCGCATTTTAGACGTGGCACAGAAGGAAGATGCGTCCATCAGAACAGAAAGAGCACCCGTCGGTTATCTGTCACTCCATTTGCTACTACTCTTTGTCTCAGTCTGAAACACCTGTCGGTATTGACACTGCGTTAGTATAAAAAATCTATATGAAAGCCATTTTTATATACCTTCACGATGTTTTTCCTCAACAGGGACGCGCAGAGTTTGAAGTAAATCCAACATAATATTACAATTTAATACTTGGAGCTCTGTTCGATCTTACAAGGGAAATAGTGCGATTATAACCAAGTTTGTTATAAGATCATAGCGAATTTAAACGCGGGTGCAACGACCGACAATTTATTAGTTAAAAAAATTGTATTAAAATAAATTTTGTATAGGAAAATATACACTGACATTTTGAAGTTTATTGAAAATCAATTTTAGTAATGATAGATTGGTTAATTCAAGGTCCTTTCTCGTGTATCTTGAAAGCACTTTGAACAATATTTACTCCTCTATGATAATGTTCAAGTTACATCCGTTCAAGTTTTTAGACGAAAAAATTACTTTTTGGAAACAGTGTGTAGATTAAAACAATAAAATGTAGGTAGCTATAAATATCTACATAAAAATTAGTTCAGGAGTTTCCAAACGTAGCATATTGGAAGCGACAGGCTCGTTGCACCTCTATAATAATAAATAAAAAAAAAATACATTAGGACGACTTTCTATGATTTAACTAACGTTATTATGTACTTGTACAGATACATAATGCATATAATATACAAAGGAACTGTTGACTATATCGCTTGAATCATTTATCTACACTTGAAAATATATATAGGTATACATACTTCGTATTATAGGTGTATCGCAAACATATTTAAAAATATAAAATTAAAGACATTTTCTTTAAGCCGGCAAAAGTACCTACTATATACTTGTGATTTAGCTTAGAGTGAACAAGTTTCTTTTGTTTTTCTCTTTAATAAATAATTTCTCCCTCGGTTTAGGTGTATAAACATAATTATTATAAATAAATAATAATATAGTAATTGAATATGTAAAGTAATATTCACTAGTAGTTTGTAATATGTTATTATTATTATACAGATAGTGTAAAAACCGCAAAAATTCTACAGTTAGTTGTAATTTAGCATTTAAATATGCGTCTACATGTGGATTGTAATAGTTTAGCAAGAGGCTTTCTTATGGAACAAATTTGTGTTTTGTCTTACGTAACCTTTTAATGTTATTATATCAGGATTCGGTAAAAACTGACCGGTATCTCGATCGAGTCGAAACATTTACGATTTCAATTTTATTTTTAATTCGGACTAATAGATTACAATATCGACTATTCTGCGAAAAGTCGATCAAGTTGACGATATAATTTCGATATAACATTTATCGATCTTCGATTATTTTACATTTTAGTAAACGACACGCCATTGCTTCTACTAGATGGCATTAAAAATTTATAAAAAAAAACGGAGTAAAGCATAAATGATTATTTTTCGCTCTGCGCCGATAAATGGCAACAGGCAACATTGAAAATAATAGGGGTTACTGTAAAAACATGTATAGAAACTTGATTTAATGATATTATTTTAGATATTTACGTATTTGGATGGATGGCTATGGTAAATTATAATCTCATAAGTAAATGTACCTATTTCTAATAAAATGTACATGTTTTTCAACTTACCGTGTTTACCATCAATAATAAGATGCTACATATTTAAATAATTAATATACTACATTAAAATTTAACTAACAAAAATATGATCCGATTCTCTATCCAAATGTGTAAAATGTCTAGAACAACCATTTTCTGCTTGAGGCTTCTCGTAATGATGCATGTCATTGTAAAGCACGGTTTCAAACTGCGCTAAACGGCGGAAGAATAGTTGTCGATGACATGTAGACCACGCTTTATATGGTACTTTTGTAATTGATCCGTTTTTGTTTAACATTTTTGCTTCAAAAAGTTCTGCTGATATATTTTCTTTCACAGATTAGCGCGAACGAAATGAATTTGATGATTAAACTTTTGAACGCCAGAGTATAAACGTATCGCCGTACGCCAGGCCAATTTAACAACACAACAACACACACACTTAAATTTCTCGATATTGGTGGTTTATTTATACTAGTTTCATGCAATACAATATAGATGGAAGCTTAAACTTTTAAATTATATAAATAAAAACACACAAAAGTAATGATTAAATTGTTTATTTCATAATATGGTGCGACCCGTGCGACGTGTATTTTATCATATATTTGTGACGTTGGCGTTCAGGGTAAGATTTCGTTTGTCACATATATGTGACAATGGCGTTCAAAAGGGTAATGAGTAGTTAGTGGCTTACACTGTGTAAAAGTACCATATTGAGCCTCAATACACATTTATGAAGACCTACTATCATTCCAATACTCTAAAAAATAATTAAAATACCGATATCTCTGCGTCATCCTTATTAGTTCTCAGTAAACCTTATCGGAATCGATATCAGCTCTTCAACGTGGATTGGAACTACGCTTGGCCTCAAGTGCTAGCATAAACCGATCAAGTCCTGGTGACTTTAGATTTAACTTAGAGTGTATAAGGCATATATATAAGGCATTTAATGCTATACTATTTCTTGTCTAAACAGTGTATGCGCGAAATATAGGCGTGGGAAAGGTTCACTTTGTATATGCGCGAAGAGCAGGCGGACTCTTCAACTGTCCGTTACTCTCTTTCAACTACCCACCATACATTGGCATTGTTTTTTTCGTAGCCTAGAATGTCCCACTGCTGAGCAAAGGCCTACCCCATATCTTAGATTACTCGAAATAAAAACTAAACAAATATAACTGTTTATGATGCAAATTCTCTTATAATCTCGTGCTTAGAAACTACACTTGCTGTCTCTTTCTCATTTTGACGTTGACACGTCTATCCCCTGTGTCTCAGTAAATGCGTAGAGCCTTTCCCACATTTCTGTTTTGTGAATGTATGTAGCGAACGTACATATTGTTATGTATATTGACTAAGATAAGAACATGCGTACAAGAGATGTAAAGGATATCGGTTGTAACGACAGCGTATGGTTTATTGACAAATTTTAAGAAATAAATGTATTTTATCTCCTTAGGTGGTTCGTTTTATTTGGTTTAGACTTAGTTACCCAACACCCCAGACGTGTCCATTACTGCGCTTACCATCAATTGCGCTAATTTATATTAATTACTTATGGGATATTTCATTATTTTTAATGAAGGAAAAAAATCGTAAGGATGTCCTAGAACCAAAAATTCGAAGACGTGACATTACCAACCTGCACTGGGACTGCGCGGTGGATTACGGCCCACTCATAAGGAGGAGGCCCGTGTCCCAGCAGTGGGAACATTAAAGACCGATTATGCTATCCATATACAATACGCAATACATGCATAAGAATATACTACCCGATAGGTTCCTCATCATCATTACCACAGCCCATGTCCATGAGCAGTCTTGTTCCATCCAGTGGAGTACAGGTATCCACTCCTCCTCTTTGGGCCATGCTGCAAGTTCCTATTAAGGTGAATGGGTAGTAGTAGCCCGCGAAATTCAATTTTTCTTACGTTTTTTGCAATTTTCAGGTCAGTGTCAGGTTTTATCTTGATGAAAATTTGATTCGCGACTATAACAGGTACGTATTCACAGAATTATAATCATCAGAATCATTAATACATCTTTCTAAGTTAGATTTCTACCATCAACACAAAAGTGTTGATGGTAGAATCTCGTATGGAAAACCATACGAGATTTGTTCTTAACGGTAGAAATCTAACTTAGAAAGATGTATTAATGATTCTAATTATTATAATTCTGTAAATACGTACCTGTTATAGTCGCGAATCATATTTTGATCAAGAAACAACCTGACACTGACTTGAAAATTGCAAAAAACGTAAGAAAAATTGAATTTCGCGGGCTACTACTACCCATTCACCTTAAGTAGGTACAGCTAATTATCCACAGTCTGAAAATTCTGTTTGAATCAGCAAATACACTCATTCAAGTGGCAACTAATTCAAACGAAGTAGCAACTTCTTGATTGCACATAACATCACAATTCATTTGCCTTCAAATCTGCCATGGTGACTTATAATGACATGCTTAAGTACCTACATTTATAAACAGGGACGTACAATGCGTGCCACGAAAGATGAGACTTGACACCACGTGGTTTGACTTGCGCAGTACACGATTTTAGGTCTAGCGGTATGAGGTCTGAGCGCGGGACGGGACTGGACGTCATAGGGCCGGCGGAAAGAGCTTCTTCTCCATAGAGATCTACGCTTTGGAATGGGCAACAAGCTTCAACTTTCTGACTAACTGACCGACTGGGTATTTAATTTTGACAATTCAAAAGTGCCTGTACATGGTTTAATTGAAATAAAATGCTTTGAGTTTGAGCGCGGGAGGCGGGGTCAAGTCTCATCTTTCGTGGCGCTAAATATAACTGAGGGGCAATTCTCGTAATTTTAAGAACGTTCACAGTCTGGTCTCAATCTGTCAAAAATTCCTCTAATTTCCCTACATTTTTGAAAAGTTTTTGACATTGATTATCGCTCAGATAAAATTGCGACTAGAGATTTTGAACGTTTTTAATTACGAGAATTGGCCTTCAGATATGCTTCTTTACTTCTACTTTTTTCACGTGCGTATTTCGGGTTTTCCCGAATGGTTTCGGACTCAAACAAGTCTCTGTTCGCAGCGAGGTCATAAATCTGGAGGCACTGGGCCCGCTTGGTGCATTACGGCCCACTCCCTTTCACCGAGAAGAGGCCTGTGTTCCTTCAGTGGGAACATTATAGCCTGATTATGCTTATGATCTACACACGAGGTACACACGTATACCACCTGATAGGTTCTTCTCATCATCATTATGATCATTACCTATCACTGCTCATGCCCATGAGCGGCCTTGTGTCATCCACTATTGTTATCCACTCTCCACTCATTTGAAAGAAAGAAAGAAAATACATTTATTTAGCACAGACTAAAAGACACACAATACCTACACCAGATACCTCTGATAAAAAAACAAAACAAAGATCAAATAAAAAGCGTAAAGTCCGATGTAAGTAATTAGCAGGAAAGTGTGCCTCACGGCTGCGCCAAAAAGGCCCAATTCAGCAATAATGCCAGACAACTAGTCCCTGACGCTGGTTTTCAACTGGACCTGGTGTGTGAGGTGGCGAATGTAAATCATGTGTCATGTTAGGTTAGGTTCCTAAGTATAGCGCAAATAAATAGGTACCTACTTACACAATAATCTTTCAAGTGGTACTTAATTCAAACGAAATAACTTATCGATAGTGCAATTAATTTACCTTCAAACCTGTCATGGTGACTTATACCTAATGCTACATGAGTACCTACCTATATTTCTAAAAAGAATTATCAAAATCGGTTCAGTAGTTTTTGAGATAATCGCGGACATACAAACATACATCATACATACATACATACGGGTCGAATACAGAACCGCCTTTTTTAAAGTCGGTTAAAAAGGGACGTAACTGAAATCCCTCTTTACTTCTACTTTATCTCACGTGCTTATTTTCCCGAATGGTTTCGAACTCAAATGTTGTGCAATTTCAAAACCTAGCAATTGACATTTCTAAAAATATTTTTTTTTGTCAGTTTCTAGGTTTTGAAATTGCACAGCCGAAATAAGACCGGTTTGCAGGGAGATCGTTAATATAAAAAAAAAATATTATACTTGCCTCCTTATGCAGTATTGCTACGTTCCGGTTTGAAGTAGGCCATTTTAGATCTGCCCCCTTATTCACAAACACTCGATATGCTTCCGTATCGTATCGAACATTAATCATTGTTATCGTAGGAGTCTTCTCAATGCTGTTCACAAGTCCAAAATCCGAAAATTTTGTCAGTTTAAATCAAATAGACGCCCGCTATTCTTCCAACAGCTATTTGCTGTTGAGGGGAAGTCAAATCAAGTTATCGAAATGTCAGGTTTTCGATACGATCGCCTGTCGTATGGTTGTAAATCAGGGCTCTGATTTTTGCGATACCAAACTAAATCATTTTTCATCATTCATCATTCTCCTGCCCTCATCCCAATATAGGTACTCGTATTTGAGGTCGGTGCAACATGACCTTTTCTTCCATAATTCTCTATTAGTCGTCATCTCGGTAGTCACCCCCTTTCTAATACCATCATTCACAGTCCATCCATCGTTTCTTTGGTCTTTCGCTACTCTTATAGACATCGATATTCATAGGTATTTAAAACTTCCTCATTCCTCCGTAACACATGCCCATACCATGACAACCGATTTCCACACAACTTTTCAATTACCGGTGCCACTTTCAGACTTCCTCTCTTATGTAGGTACTCATTTCTTATTCTATCCATCCGTGTAACATCTCACTGAATACCTTTCGTTCATTCCTTTTGTGACCGAACATTATTTTACGATGATTTAGCGATACCTACTTAACAAAATATAACGATACATTCCTAAATAACACTTGAAAATGTATTCGGATTTGTCCAGACAAGTCCGGCTTTTTGTCAATTGTGCAGACTTTTCGAACAAAGGGGCTTAAAAAAATATGGTTAAATTATTTCTGAATAAAAGAAATATTAAAAAGTAAAATGTCCGGCTTTATGTCAAGATTCTTTAACTTCGACATGGTAACATCCATACTAATACCTATTATAAATTCGAAAGTAACTCTGTCTGTCTATCTGTCTGTCTGTCTGTATGTTACCTTTTCACGCCTAAACCGCTAAACCGATTTAGATGAAATTTGGTATAGAGATAGTTTCAGTCCCGGGAAAGGACATAGGATACTTTTTATCCCAATATTGATCTAGACTTATGCGGGTGAAACCGCGGGGCGCAGCTAGTATTATATATTCTGTGATGGTAACCCTTTATTGGGGAAACCCGTTTTGTAAACTTCGGAATGAACTAATGTTACTTGTACTATAAATTACCCGGTATAAAGCGATGATAGCCGGTGGTGCAGACGAGTTCTAGAGAGGAGGGAAGGTGGCTGGGACAGACTGGATGTGGTGGGTGTTGTGGGTCTGCCTATGTCCACTTGTCCAGCAGTGGTCTGCGATAGGCTGAATTGATTGACTAGTAGGTACTATTATGTATTCTGTGCCAATATAATGCAATACAATACAATACGTCAAAACAACACAACACATCAAGATTATTTCAATACAATAAAATACATCAAGATTAAGTATTAATCCTGTATCTGCTGTTGTATTATCATAATAATTAATATTGATGATACAGCAGGTATGTATCAACAATATTAAGCTCTAAATCATCAATAAAAATATAGGTAGGATCATGTAGATTGTAGGTTACCTAATTAGTTTTATTCGAATTTCTTTACCATCGAAAGGTAAAAATCAAAGGTTCAGTATAAAACTTAAAGTTCTTTGCTAAGACCAAGGTGACAGTTAAGTTAAACCTTAGTAAAATTTTAATTAATTGGGAGTTTTTGTCAAAAGTAGTCAAGTAATTACGAGGTTGACTGTAACTACCAAAGCAGACTTTGCCCAGAGTTCTGCCGCGTGCAAGTGTGAAGATATGAATGACCCGTCGCGTCGTCCTAATGAGTGCCCTCTACACGGCATCGTATACCTACTTACAAAGTTATTAGATACATTTTGTTTATAAACAAAACGTGTTTACTAATTTATAATTGATCATTTGTAGACATTGATTAATCGGTAGACAAGATCGGAAGTTACGTTTCTAGAATTACCTACCTTACTGTTACCAAGTAGGTAAGAGAGATAGCGGGATGAGCTAGACCCCACAATTGCAGTAGACCTGGAAATGTGTAAAGAGGGAAGGGAGGCCTTTGCCCTGCATGAGGCTGCAGCGGGACAACACAGGCTTATAATAATAATTAACAAGTAGATAGGTACCTACTGTTTACATTACTAATAAGTAGGTATTACTTATGTTACATAAATACAATGGCAATCCACGCCGAATAAATAAACCGACTAATACAGATCGAGACATGCAGTTAGTTTCTAAAGGTACGGTTATTTCAACCCTCACAGCGGGGTAATTGCGTACACACTATCAGTAGCAATGACTTTAATTTTGACAGTTCAACAACATGCATTGGGGTGTGTTACGTGACTTAGAAAAGTGTAACATCGAATAACACGTCCCCGTAAGTTTACTAATACGAAACAATTAACAACGAATGCACGCTTCCACGAAAAACTTAACGTCGCCGTAGCTATGCGATCTCGAATAACCAAATCTCTAATTCATCTATTCGAAACACTTAACAACGAATGCACAATACCTACCACGATAAACTTAACGCCGTAGCCATGCGATCTCGAATAACTAAAATATCTCTAAATTCACTTATTACTTAGTTGAGCAGAGAAATTTTTCGAACATATGAAGCAATGGATTAGCAACTTCCTTCAAAATGATTCAAATTGAGATTGATAGTGTTTTACGCAACTAGGGTGCTGATCCGTCTGTCTATATCAAAATCCTTAGAAACCTACGTACTTACCTACATCAATTTTGAATGAAATGTTTTTTGCTTTGGAATAAATTGGCTAGCATCATCGTACTAACCCGCACTAGGCCCCGTCCGTCGTCCGACCAGACAGGCCCGATTTGGCGCTGCAGTGTTCCACGCGCGCCACTCGTGAGTGGGTGCGGCCATTATGGGAATGGGCGCACGGGGAGGTGGGACCCGCTGAGGAACAGCGGGTCGAGGCCTGTCGGGGGAGCGGTGAATGCTGTTGCGAATCCCGCACCCCAGGCCATAGGTAGAGGTGGAACACCGCGGTGGTTTTAGCCGGTAAGAGTCCGGCATGCCCCTCTGTCACCCCTACGATAGAGGAAGTCCATGAGGATTTCCACCGCGAGAAAAAAAAAAAGGCCCCCGTGGTGGATTACGGTCCAGTCCTTCGCACAGAGGCCTGTGTCTCGGAGTAGGAACGTTATAGGCTGATTATATTAATCATACTTTTCCTTCGCTGAACTGACGACGGTTGAAACAAGAAACTAGCCTACTAATTGAACCAGATGAAACAATACGTAAGTATTAGATCATTTTGTTCTCGGTAAAGTCCCGTTTCCAGTCATTGACAGAGTTAGGTATATGCAAACACATTTAATTATATCAACACGAAGTAGGGGTTACTGATAAAATTTTTCTTGGAAACAAATGAACGAACAACATTGTTATTCTAGGAGGAAAAAATAATAAAACCAATTTAGTAATACCTATAGTTACAATTAATGTGGGAACATATGAAGGACAGATGAGTACCTAACCATAACCACTTTGTTCCCAAAAGATATTATAAAGAGTAAACTATAAATAGGTACACAATATAAAAAAAGGATAAGTTTGCCATCCGTCAACATTAAAAACTACCCTTATTCAGGCACATATAAGTAATCCTGAAGACTTAATTTTAACGCATACTTACCTACAATGCGCGCCACGAAAGACAAGACTTGACCCCGCCTCCCGCGCTCTTTCCACCGCCCCTATGACGTCCCGGTCCCGTCCCGCGCTCAGACCTCATACCGCTAAAGAGACCTAAAATCGTGTACTACGCAAGTCAAACCACGTGTTGTGTCAAGTCTCATCTTTTGTGGCGCTAACTATACTTATAAATCACTATCTGCCCGCGAATTCGTCTGCGTGAAATTTCTTGTTTTAACATAAAGTATATCCTACGACACTGCAAGGCTATACATAGGTTCTCACTAGTGAAATAATTTTCGGAATCGGATTAGTAGTTCCGAAGATACAAAACCTATACAAACTCACTGACCTCTTTATCATATTAGTAAATTAGCATGTCGGAAAACAAATTGGATTTCATGGGTTCTAACATCAGCTATCTTCCAGTGAATCAGCAAATCGCGATTACTAAGCCGCCACAGTTGTATGCCTACTTTCAAATATGTACATTCAGTAAAAAGCTGTTATTTTGATATTACAAACAGGCACTTCAATTTTATTTATTTGTATAAATACTAGCGGTTACCCGCGACTACGTCCGCGTGTTTTTTTTTCTTTTTCTAATATAAAAGTAGCCTAAGTTACTCCTTATTACATCAGCTATCTGCCAGTGAAAATCCCGTAGAATTCGGTCCAGCCGTTTCAGAGATTAGCCGGAACAAACAGACAGACAAACAAAAATTGTAAAAAATGTTATTTTGGTATATGTACCGTGTATACATCCATATGCATTTACCTAGTAAAAAGCGGTTATTTACACTCCAATTTTATTTATTTGTATGTATTGAATAGATTATAATATATAGATAATGCCAACTGTACTTACTATAATTAATGGGTAGGTACATACATACATTCTTAGTCAGCCACTAATTCATCACAATTTCACGCGCAATTAATAGCAAATTAACACATTCGAAATTTACTGTCGTTCACGTATTTCCTGAACGAATCGCGTCTTAATAAGTGGAACTGTTCCCTTTCAATTAGTTAATTGAAACCCACGGAAGTATCTATGTGATGTGCCTACTTTAACATGAATTTTCCACAACAATACAGATCTAAGGATGAGTATGTAGTTCCTCTTAATCGTAACGCGTCGTTAAGATTAGGATGATGTTCGTTAATCGTTAATTATAGCCGCCAATCTTACTTGAGTGTGTCTGTTCTTGACCTTGGTTAATTGACAAGAGTTATATACAGCTTGGCTCATCGCCGCAAGGTTGCCTGCCTGTCGGTCTTCTACAGACTGTACTTCGGTGAATGTGCCCAAGAACTCCACGACCTCACTCCACCGGCCCCCTTCTACCTTCGGACATCCAGGCGCACTGCAAGTTACCGTCCCTACCTGGTTGCTATTCCACCAATCCGCACTAAGCGTTTGCAAATGTCGTTTATAATGCGCACAGCAAAAGAGTGGAACTCTCTACCTGCGTCTGTTTTTCCGAGCGCATACAACCCGAATCTCTTTAAAGTGAGAGTGAACAGGCTTCTTCTGGGTCAGCTTGCTCCATCGTCGACTTTGTCTCTGTCACCTTTGACCTAGGCTAGAGTCAAGAACAAGCCCATTTCAAATAAAAAAAATATGCGTAGAAAAATAATGAACTGGCCTCCTTTACGAATTTGTCAGTAGCCATGCCGTTGGTCCTGCACCTGCACCCGCATTGAGTCCGAGAGTTTTGAAGGAAACTGTTAACCTATGCTTCATAGCTTTGAAGAAATGAACGTTGTTGAACTGTCATCATGAATCTGTCAAGGAATTGCGATCAACTGTAATTTTATATGTGTTATGCAATTATCCCGCTAATATCTCCGTAACACACTATCAATGATAATTTGGATAATTTTGAAGGACTTTGCTAATCCATTGCTTCATAATTATGTTCGAATTTGTCTGCTCAACAACGTTAATAACGCAATGAATGTCGTTGAACTGTCAAAATGAAAACCGTTCCTACTGTTATAAATAGTGCCATCCACGAAGACGCGTCCCACTCTTCTTACTAATCTAGAGCTAGAGTACAGCCTGCCACTGACAAATTCCTGCACACACTTTGCCCGACCTGGAAATCGAACCCTGGACCTTATCCTCAGAGAGCAACGACGCAGTTCTTCATCAAAATCTGTTAATTATGAATCCTACTATAAGAAAATAAATAAATGTGAAACTTTGTGAAGATGTCTGGATGTTTGTTACTCAATCACGCGAAAACTAAGTACTGAACGGATTTGGATGAAATTTGGTACACAGATAATTTATAACCAGGATTAACATATGTGTTAATCCTGGTTATAAACTATACTATAAACTATACTTAGTAATAACTAAGATAAAAAGTATCCTATGGGATACTTTTTATCTCGAAACTGGTTGCTAATTTAATTGTAATTTTTTTTATTCTTTTTTTAGATTCATTACTCACACCCTGACTTATTACTTGTATTTTTTTTTTAATTAAAATTGTTTTGCTTGTACCATGTTTGTAAATATGTGAGCTATCAGATAATTAATAATAATAATATAATAATATTCCACAACTATCACACAACGCCATCTAGTCCCAAGCTAAGCAGAGCTTGTGTTATGGGTACTAGACAACTGATAAACATACTTATATATTTCTAAATACATACATATTATAGATAAATTACACCCAGACACAGAACAAATAATTAATTAATAATTATTCAGAATTAATTTATATGTCATGGTTTCGTTTTTAATTCTTTTACCTATTGTGGTACTTATAGTAATTTTATTGTAGGTGCATCGTCCTCACATGTTATTATATAATTTATAAATGTACCCATGCAAAATATTGTACCTAAAACATTTTAAAAGAGTAACGGTGGAGTTTCTTGCCCATTCTTCTCCATACGAAAACTACCTTTTGGAATTGGCGACTAAATTCTATTTTAAGATAATTTTTGACGTTCAAAAGTGCCTTTTATGTGCCTATTTGAAATAAATGCTTTGACTTTGACTCGATATTCCCACGGGATTGAAACTAATGCGGGTGAAACCGCTGGGCGCTGCTAGTAAGCTGATAAAGAGAGTAAACGCTAATTATATCCGGCATTAATTATTAATATTAATAAAACTAATTATAACATTGTTGGTGTGAACGTTCTATTTATTGCTAATAATGAGGAATGAAGAATAATAACATGTGTTAGTAATTTGTTATCTTGCGATACGTGTCGTGACTTATTATGACGTGTCCGTAGCGGTCTGAGCAGAACTGGTACAATATTTCCCTCATAAATTTTGTGGGTACAGACCACAGATATACTCGTAGAAAGACCTAGATAACGCAAGTATCTATAGATGGGTAATCCACCCGATTTAAACCCGGCGCTTTTGATAAACACCCAATAAACACCCAGAAAATTGGGTGCTTATCGGGTGTTTACCAAAAGCACCGGTTTTAAGCCCGGTGGATTGCCCATCTATACAAGTATCACGATCTGTATGAAAACCGAGCGTGCCATTTTTTGACTACCTACTATGACGTCATCAAGCACTATTTAGTGATGGGAAAATCAAATCGATTCAAAGGCGCCACCGCGTGCGCACCCGTCTCGCCACACCTCCGGAGCCTAGCACCAGCGCCACAAAACTGTATTTTGTGCCAGCGCTCACGCTCACCCAGCCAGCAGTACACAGGACTGAGCGCGAAAGTGGCGGCTTAAGATTTTTGTACGCCAGCTGGGGGGTTGTTCCACTGCGCTCCAGGAATGCATTCCACTGCGCTCTAAAATAAAATATGTAGAGTCAGCGCAAAATACGCGCATTGACGTGGAGTTGCGGACACCAGCCCGTATTACCTATTACCTATGTAAAGTCAGTGTTCTGTAAATAACCCATGATTGGACGAATTTGAGAGTGAATGTCTGTATGCGCTCACTAAATCGGCACGCGATTGGCTGTGCCGTACCCGCGAGCCGCTAAACATTATGGCGCGAAAGCGACGAGCGCGCCATCTGGTGAAGCTGGAAGAACGGATAGCGTCACTTAGTCTGGTCGCCGCCATTGACCCGATAAACTAGCTTTTTTGACTCCGTGAGTGAAAACTGATACAACAAGGACAAATTGTGCATCACCGTGTGGTGTTATTCGTGCCAGTCTCCTTCAGATCAATCGTAAGCCGTGCCGCAGCAGAAGAAAGGTGAGTCGTACTCAGATATTTCCCTGTTGAATTTGTTCCTTGATTGGGTGAACGGTGAGCGCCGTTCGTACAGAACTACCTATTTCTCATTTTACAACCAGCGTATATTACAGTCCACTTCTCTATTCCACATTCTGGTCCATTCGAGACGGATCTGGTCCATTTGAACACGGATCTGGTCATTCCAGCCCGTATTTCTTAATTTTATTTTGCTAAAACCACGCGTCCAAAATGGCGGAAGTTTTAGAAACCAAACGTAAAATCTTAATAGTTAGAAAGCAATATTTATTTACGAAAATACAAAAGCTATATGACTATTCCAAAAAGTTGGGAACAGATCCAGAAACATTACAATTGTTTACGGTATTATTGTCGGAAATGGAAAGTGTTCGTGCGAAGTTTGAATCCACCATATTTGATTTGTATGAAATAGAAGTGCAAATAAAACCTAAGGTACCTGCGGTAAATAAGGGCCAGCGGCTATTAAGGACCATTAGATAAACTACACACATTCAATAGTTTTATAGGTTAGATCTCTCGCATACGTAAAAAGGACCAATAGTATTGCTATCTCACGCGCGCGCGTTGCCGTGCGCGCCACCATTTTGTCAGTAGCCCCGAGTAACTCACTGGGGACGGTCGACGTCACAGTTTAAAAAAAAAAGCCGATGCAAGAACATTCAATAGAAAGAAAATAGTGTATTTTACAACAAGTGAACACCTAATTACTGTAAAGTGGACATTAGAGCTGTCGAATCAAGGTAAGCTCTTTTATTTTGTTGATATTTGCCAACTTTCAAATCAAGTTTTGTAAAAAGTGACGCCAATGCTAATAAGGGCCACCTGGAAGGAAGTGAATAAGGGCCGGCCCTTATTGGCCTGTCTAAATATTTTATTTTTTGTTTTGTTTTCTTTTCATTTAGATAAATAGCTGTATCTTTTTATTAACGTTGATGTTATTGTAAGTTATATCTATTTGAAACACTTTTACAAGCTTTTTAACTTGCTATGGTGTGTGGGTTTGTGTGTTCCCGATTTACAACTTTGCATGCTTTCGACGAAAATACAATATTATAGTAACAACGAGCTGATCTGATAATGGAGACAGTAGGTAGACAACGGAATTCAGATTTATGGTTTTTGGCAAATTTTGATCAGCATGCAGTACAAAACACGAGTTTTATAAAAGCTTGTTTATAAAACATATTTTTCAACAAATAATTGATTACAGACTGGAATAATGGAACCTCCCGTTAAGAAACGTCGTGCACTTTGGACAGTCAACCAATTGGCAGCTGCAATGGCAGCCGTGCAAAATGGACTACTATCAGAGCGTGCAGCAGCTATTCAGCACGGGATACCGAGAAGAACCCTGAAAAACCATTTAATGAACCGAACAAACGCAGAAGATTCGATTCCTTCATATTCAGCATCACCATCTTTATTGACAGAAGCAGACCATTCATTGCCGGTTTTGTACAACTCTAATACAACGACGAATCATCGTTTAGTCGATTACAGCTCATCAGATTCTGGCAGTATTATACAAGAACCACCTATTCAATTACAAGAAACAAATAACATTACAAGGCGACCAATTGTTTATAGCTCAGATACCGATACTTCTGTTGAAGACCTTATATCTCTTTTATCGAATTATCACAATAGGCAAGATAGCCAAAACTTATACAGCCCCACTCCATCAGAAGACCAAAATGCAGTTCTTCCATTGATGCAAGAATATACGCCAGAAAAAGGAATCAGCCACGGTAGTTACATACATAATGTGGCAAGGCAACGATCTGATAGTTCGTCATCAGAGGACTCAGAGGATATATACCATTACAGAATCTTAGACAGCAGAATAAAAGTTTGAAATCTCCTTTCCAACAGCTAATACCAACTCCAAATTATGCGGTGGTGAAGCAAAATAAACCAAGACGGAAAGCTATTAACTACAAAGGCCAGCGGGTTACTAGAAACTTTATTTTGGAAAGAGAGGAAAAAAAGAAAAGACAAAAGAGACAGCAAACTCCTAAAGGAGGCAAAAAGAACAAAGAAAATAAAAAAAACAAAGGGAACCCTGATGATACGTGGGCTACGCATGTCATACAGAAAGGATCCAAGATATGCGACAATGTCAAGTGTGTCAGAAATGGTACCACGACCAATGTGTTGGCCTAACGAAAGACGATATCAATTTCGTTTGCCCTGAATGCAATTAAATGATAGCTTTAGTTTGCAGGCCAAACTGAGGTTAAAATTAAGGATCTCATTGGATTATAGTTAATTACCTATGTTAATAATTAATAATGATAATACTGCGAATCCACCGACCATTGATATTTGTTGATCTCATAATTATATTTAGACTTTACGTACTTGTTACTATTTCATTATTTTAATAAGGGCCAGGGCATTTGCCGGGCAAAAAATAAGCATTTATTTTTTAATTTTTGTTAAACCTATATTTCTGGTTAAGAGGTTTTTATCTAAAAATAATATAAATTTGTTGATTTTACATAAATAACATCTTTTTGTTACAAAATAATTATTCTTTGAGTTTTATAAGGACCAATTTATGTTTTTTTTATATGATTAATGGTAATCTGTTAAATATTTTGCCTGAAAATATTAATTATGTTGAGTTATAGAGGAAAACAATTTATTTTATGTTTTATCAGCTTAGTTTCTTTTAATTTTGTCTCGGACCTTAATAGACTACCTGCGTTTATTAAGGTCCTTAGTAAAGGATTTTTTAAAGTTTATTTTTGTTCACAAAATGTTTAAAACCTAGCCATTTAGGCATTTTTTTTAGATCTCAAATAAATAATGTTCAATAATATTCCAGATTTTTATTTCAAATTCGCCCATTTTTTTCAATATTTAAGTTTTAATTATGCCGGCTCTTATTTACCACAGGTACCTTACTGCAAAAATGTCAATTAGTGAACTTGAAACATTTGACGAAATGTATAATGCATGTCAGTTAATCGCTAGTAAATATTCTAAATCAGAATCCGATTTCGGTACTGCGTCAGACAAAAATGATACAGTAGTACCAGTACCCGCGTTACCAAAGATAACATTATTTCAATTTGACGGAGAAGTTGAAAATTGGATAACTTTTTACGACACGTTTTCATCTTTAGTGCACAATAGAAATTTCTCAGATATCGATAAATTCCATTATTTACTTTCATGCGTCAAAGGTCCTGCTTTAAATATCGTTAAAAATCTACCTATCACTGCCGCTAATTACAAATTAGTATGGCAAAGTTTAGTTGATAAATATCACGACCACAGAACACTAGCATGTAGGTATTTCGATAAAATGTTCAACTTCGCACCGTTAACTAAAGATTCTACGTCGAACTTAACTTCATTTATAGAAACCTTTGATTATTCTCTTAAAGCGATTCAAGCATTGAAAATTAATAACTTAGACGATTTCTTATTGTGTCATTTGGCATTACAACGACTCGACCCTCATACGCGAAAATTATTCGAAGAATGCCGTGATCAAAAGTTGATACCTACGTTTGCGGAACTAATGGCGTTTGTAAACAAACAAATTAAAGTTCTAGAACACACTTTTACAGACAGCTCCTCGAATAACACGTCGAAGTCTAATAGTAATAATACACAAAATAAAAACCAAAGTAAATCTTCGTCTAAGTCAGTTCTTAATACGGCACGAGCTCCGCACAATAATAATAACCGTAATAATAACTTAAATTTGACTTGCGTGATTTGTAAACAAAATCATATGATTTATCGATGTGAACAATTTCGTAAATTGTCTGTTGATGAAAGAATGAACCGTGTTCAGTCGCTAAAACTTTGTCATAATTGTCTTAAATCTGATCGTCAGGCTAATACTTGTAAAAGTACAATGAATTGCGGGGTCTGCGCATCATCGCATCATTATTTATTACATAAAGATAACGCGAAGGAAGAAGGAATGTCGTCCGTGACGAACTCCATTAACGTGCAGCCGTCTCTTTCGCACTCGCAGCAAGCGCTAGTGTCGTCTCACTTCGTAAGTGATACAACACATTCACCGATACAGCAAGTGTTAATTAATAATAACTGCGATTATGGAGTAGTGTTAGGCACTACACTTACGCATGTTATTGACTGTGTTGGTCAATATCAAGATTGCCGTGCAGTCATTGATTCAGGCGCTCAGAGTTCTTTTATAACCACTGAATGTGCTCAGAAACTAGGATTACAACGTAAAAAATGTCCATTTTCCATTCACGGTATAGGTGGGGGCATAGTTAAAAATCAAGGCATGGTCACTTGTGTTTTAAAACCTAGACATGCGAAGGGTCCAACATTTAGTGTTAATTTAGTAGTTATTTCTAAGGTTTCCGCTGATATGCCTAATATCTCTTTCACAGATAATGTCATTAACGAATATGACACTTATAAGTTAGCGGATCCACTGTTTTTTAAGCGTTCGCGAATAGATATCTTGTTAGGTAACGACATAGTGCCAGATATCATTAGAGATAAACCATTAGTCATTAAGAAGGGTATTCCGAGTGTTATTAATACAGTTTTTGGTTATGTTATTAGCGGAAAATTATATCCACTTGATAATAATAGTTCGCAAAATCTTAACTTATCGGTATCATACAATGAAGAACAGTCGATTGAAAAAACTTTACGCAGTTTTTGGGAAATTGAGGAAGTGCCGTGCACGCCTTCAATAAATCCAATGGATCAATTAGCCGAGGAGATATTCTCTAAAGAACATACTCGAGAGTCGAACGGGCAATACGTAGTACCGCTGCCTTTTGCGCCTGAACGCTCGCCGCTAGGTGCAACGCGCGCCGTGGCTGAACGCCGGTTATTGTACACGGAACGTAAACTCGCGCGTACTACTGATTTAAATAAGAAGTATAAGGAGTTTATGCAAGAATATGAAGACCTCGGTCATATGGAACTTTATCAGGGTAACAAACCTAGCAAATACATTATTCCACATCACAGTATTTTGCGACCTACTAGTACCTCCACTCCTTTACGTGTAGTGTTCGATGCGTCCGCGAAGAGTAGCAATAACGTGTCCTTGAATGATATACTATTAGTCGGCCCTAAGTTGTATCCGGATATTGCGGCAATCATTTTGAAATTTCGACTATTTGAATATTGTCTAGTAAGTGATGTTTGTAAAATGGAAAAGAAGATCGCTTGTATCAACACATTTTATATCGGGAATCGCCTAACGATCCAATAAAATTATACGAATTAAAAACCGTGACGTACGGACTTAGTTGTTCACCGTTCTTAGCAATTCGGACGCTAATTCAGTTAGCTAACGATGAAGGAAAACGTTTTTCATTCGCTGCTCAGGTCCTCCGTGAGGGAGTTTACATGGACGATATTCTATATTCATGTAACACTTTTGAGCAAGCTTGCTTAGTACAGGATCAATTAATTAGTATTTTTAAAAGTGCCAACTTTACCTTAAAAAAGTGGATGAGTAACAGTGAGAAATTACTACAACGCGTACCCTCAGAAAATAGGGAAAATTCCGTGACATTCGTTAAAGATGAAAACGACAGTACCATTAAGGTTCTAGGTCTTAAATGGATTCCAAAATCCGATAATTTTGTTTTTTCAGTTAATTTAACAGACAGCATGTCAACCAAACGATCAGTGCTAAAATTGCTAGCGTCGATTTACGATCCCGTGGGTTTTATCGCACCATGCACTTTTGTGGCGAAGCAGATCATGCAAGAACTGTGGAAGCTAGGCATTGGTTGGGACGAAAAGTTGCCCGATAACATAAAAAAATCGTGGCAAAATTTTATTTTGGAACTTCCTCTGTTAAAGGAATTACGTATAGAGCGTCATATGCTACTACCAAGAGAGACGGAGTGCGACTTAGTGGGATTTTGTGATGCTTCATTGCGTGGCTATGCAGCATGCGTGTATGTTATTAGCCGCGACCAAAAGGGTAACGTAAAGGTTCGTCTTGTGATCGCGAAATCTAAAGTCGCACCAATAAAACCCGTCACAATTCCTCGGTTGGAGTTAATGGGTGCTGTTTTGTTGAGCAAATTAATGAAGTTCGTAGTTGACACATTTACTCGCGTTAAAATTAACAAAATAACAGTAGCTTCCGACTCGACAGTCGTACTGTCGTGGCTTCAAACGGAACCTTATAAACTGAAAACCTTTGTCAGTCATCGAGTTACGAAAATTATTGAAGTTTTACCCCCTCATTTTTGGCGGCATGTGTGTAGTGAACATAATTTAGCAGATATTTGTTCTCGCGGAGCGTCTCCGGAACAACTTGTCAGTTGTAATCAACGTTGGTTACAGGGCACTGATTGGATGTATCAAAATTATACCGATTGGCCCCTGACGGTGTTTGTTAATGAGAGTAATAATAAAGTACCGGAATTAAAAACGTCTATTAATTTCTTGACTGAACATAAAAATAATGATAATTTTAATGAAACTAAAACAGAATTTTGTGAAAGAATCTTTCAACAGTTTTCATCATTTTCCAAATTGCAAAGATCGTTTGCTTGGATTTTAAGATTTAGACGAAAAAATAGTGACATAAACACTAACTATAAATCGGGAGTATTATCAACCTTCGAATTAAACGAAGCTCACGATAAGTTGATAAAATTAGTTCAAAATGCTTATTTTGAAGCGGAATTCAAATTGATTAAAGATAAGAAACACGTTTCATCCTTACGAAAATTATCTCCATTTATTGATTCCAACGACTTCCTCAGGGTAGGGGGTCGCATAGGTCATTCCGAACTCCCGTATAATTCTAAACATCCGCGGCTTCTTCCGAAAAACAGTTTATTTACCAAACTATTAATCAATTATTTACATAAAAAATATTTACATGTAGGACCGCGAACATTGCAAAGTATAATCAATGAAAATTTTTGGATATTGTCTGCTCGTAGCGTCATAAGATCCGTTTTATCCAAGTGTAAAACGTGTTTTAAATGTAAACCGTCTTTACTGCAACCCGAAATGGCACCTTTGCCACCAACTCGGTTGATACCTAATAAGGTATTTTCTAACGTCGGAGTTGACCTCGGGGGTCCTTTTTTAATTAAAGAAAGCTTACGTCGCAATGCTAAAGTGACCAAGGCGTATTTAGCACTGTTTGTCTGTTTTTCAACAAAAGCAGTACATCTGGAAGTGTTATCTTCTCTCTCCGCAGATTGTTTCCTTGCGTGCTTAGACAGATTCGTAGCTCGTAGAGGTCTATGCGCTGTTCTCCACTCTGACTGTGGTACTAATTTTATTGGTGCAAGTAAACATCTGTCTGAAATCAAAAGGTTCCTGCGTGAGAGTCAAGATGACATTTCGGATGGCTGCTCTAAAAGACAGATTGATTGGAAATTTAATGTTCCCAGCGCCCCACATATGGGTGGTCTCTGGGAAGCGGGTATAAAGTCCGCAAAATATCACTTAGTGCGAAGTGTAGGGGAAAAGTCCTTAACGTTTGAGGAACTTTCTACGATATTTTGTAAGGCGGAAGCCATTTTAAATTCGCGTCCCTTATGCCCATTACCTGCTAGCGATAATCCCAACGAATTTAATGTTTTAACCGCCGGACACTTTCTCATTGGTCAAAGCCTTACTTCCATACCCGAGTACAACGTTCAAGAGGTAAACATTAACAGACTGTCACGTTGGCAGTATATTCAGAGGTGCTCCCAACTTTTCTGGAAACGTTGGAGCCATGAATATTTAAACACTCTTCAGCAGAAAACTAAGTGGTTTACGTCTTCCTCTAACCCAAAGGTTGGAGATTTAGTAATAATAAAAACTGATAATGTTCCCTCCTGTAATTGGCCTCTTGGCAAAATAGAAAAATTACATCCAGGTCCCGACGGTATAGTTCGGTGTGTAACGCTGCGCACTGAAAAAAGTGTCTTGCATAGACCAACTAATAAACTCTGCCTATTACCTTATACCAACTAGATTCAAATAAAACGTTTTTGTTAGATATAGGTACCTAGTTTAGTGTTTATTTTAGGGATCTCTTTAATGATAATTATAGGTAATAAGGTATCTAATCTTAATTTTCTGAAACCATCACTATGGTTTCGGTAGGGGGTATGTTCTGTAAATAACCCATGATTGGACGAATTTGAGAGTGAATGTCTGTATGCGCTCACTAAATCGGCACGCGATTGGCTGTGCCGTACCCGCGAGCCGCTAAACATTATGGCGCGAAAGCGACGAGCGCGCCATCTGGTGAAGCTGGAAGAACGGATAGCGTCACTTAGTCTGGTCGCCGCCTTTGACCCGATAAACTAGCTTTTTTGACTCCGTGAGTGAAAACTGATACAACAAGGACAAATTGTGCATCACCGTGTGGTGTTATTCGTGCCAGTCTCCTTCAGATCAATCGTAAGCCGTGCCGCAGCAGAAGAAAGGTGAGTCGTACTCAGATATTTCCCTGTTGAATTTGTTCCTTGATTGGGTGAACGGTGAGCGCCGTTCGTACAGAACTACCTATTTCTCATTTTACAACCAGCGTATATTACAGTCCACTTCTCTATTCCACAGTCAGCATAAAAGGCAAACCATAAGTTGTTTGTACAAATATAAATATCGGTAGTATTTTTTAACCGTGGATTCATCTCGTGTGTCAAAGTGCTCAAGGCCATTTCGCACTTTATGGCCCTAGTGTGACTGAATAAACATATTTGATACAAGCTTATGCATGTTTTTTTCTTTTTTTTTATGATATTTAATATAATGTTTCATGCACAGATATAGATCTACATAGATAACGCAAATGCATGCACTTCGCGTGTCTGAACCCCGACCAAGCGTCGAGGTTGGTCGCCGCTAACTTCAATCCCCGCGCGTCCGTTGTTGCAGCCGAACGTCCGCAAAAAACTAAAAAAATGCCTCGTTGCGTGATAATTAACTGCAATAGCCCAAAAATTTCGAGCACCCAAAGGCAGGAACATATTTCCTATCACAGGTAAGTTATTTTAAAATTATATTATGCGTAAATTCATATTAAAACTGTTTTTAAGTATTCCAAGCTGCGTGTCGTTCCAGAATATACCTAACTATAAATTACCGTTAAGTAAACTTTATTCACATTACGTTGCCGCGTTTGCTTTGGACGTTTGATCTGACGTTGTGTGTTAGGAGACGATGAATATCGGAACAAGCGATACTGTCGCTCATCGCTTCGACTTCGTGGTACAGGCAATTTGTCATTCGTCTGTCAATTGTAGCAACTAGTGCTGTTCGTTCTACAACATATATCAATAATCGATTTTAATCGATATCGGACAGACGAATGATATAAAAAAGCCAATTTAGTAGATATAACAAGCTCATATGCATGACCTAATTTTACACTACAGCTATAAAAGGAAGATAATTTTTTTTTAGGGTTAATGTATTTAATGTGTTTTTGTTTATCCTTTCAACATTATACGACTATTTTTATATATTTATTGTGTTTATTTTCTATTGCATTTAAAAAAAATTTTTTTAGTTTCCCACATGATCCAATCATAAAAGAAAAATGGATTGCGAGGTGAGAGCGAGCGGGACAACAGATATAAAATATATGAGTATGAGCGAGACGATCACGACAGCGGCTTCAGTTGAATCGTAGCGGGGCGAAGGGGCATCGGCGGCATCGATGGCTTTGAATCGGTTTGGATGTCCCGTCACTAAATTGCGGCTGTGACGTCACAGTAGGTATTAAAAAGTCGGCACGCTTGGTTTCAATACAAATCGTGATAGTTGCGTTATCTATGTAGATCTATATCTGTGGTTTCATGCTTAGTTTATTTTTTTGCTAACTCTACTCAACTTTTCTTGGAGCGCAGTGGAATCAATGTATGTGTTACCGGCCAAACCCGATTTCAGGACAAACTAGTTTAGCCTAGGCTAAACTAGTTCCGTCGACACAGGATGCAAGGGCGAGCGAAGGGCACCCCGAGGTTTGGTTTGGTTAGGTTACTTTAAACCCTTTACACAGAAATAGGGGCCCCGCGAAGCGGGGCTCCGTCGACATAAGATCCAAGGGCGAGCGAAGGGCACCCCCAATCGCGTATAGGAAGAACTAGTTTAGCCTAGGCTAAACTAGTTTGTCCTGAAATCGGGTTTGGCCGGTAACATATGAACATTAAAATTATGAGAACAATGGGTTTTGGAGCGCAGTGGAACTACCCAGTTGGGCACGCGAAGTAGTTGCTCTTGCGTTATCTAGGTGTATCTGTATCTGTGGTACAGACAGTCATAAATATATCTTAGTTACCTACGCAAAATTCAAAAGAGTTTTTCTCGAGAGATAAACATTACGTTTCGATAAGATAATATAATCGGACTTCTTCGTTGGTCTAGTGGTCGGGGCTGCACCATGATTATTTAATACACCTATCAATGACAATCTCAATCATATTGAAGGATATTGCTAATCCATTGCTTCATATCTACGCTAATCTAAGTAACGTAACTGATTCGAAGCATATTTTACAATACAGTATTACTACTTGATTTTGAACGTCTCGGGACCGTGGGGTGCCGGTTCTTTGGAAGGCGTCCGAGGTGCCGAAGCCAACTCGCAGAGGCCCTTAGGAAATTTTAATGAAATGTGGCACTAACCGACGATTATCCCTGTATGCTACGGATATCTATGCTGTATGCACTATGCAAGTACACCCAAGGATAACCCCCGGTTCGTGTAGGACTATTGCAGGATATGGAAAAGTAAAAAGTCGGACTATGGGTTTAGGTGGCTAAAGTGGACTGTTTACCAAGAACTATGACCCCTGCCTGATCAATGTTTTATATATACACGGATAAAATGGCAGGGGGTGACTTGCACACTCAATAATGGGCCCCCGGAAACGGCCGCTAGCACATAGTGACGTAGCGACAAGGGGGTAACATGTCCTGAGGTGCTTATGAGGAGTGGAGAGGTATTCCACGGTTATCAGGATAATCCCGGAAGTACGGTTAAGATCCCTACCAGCATCTTACTGGAATACTTCCTTCGATTCGCAAGAGCAAACGTGCTCGGAGGAGCACGTTTGCTCTTTCGAATCTCCACTCAAGCCGGCCAATAAAGGCAAGAATGAGGTGGGAGCTCTGTTCCTCGTCATTGTTCACTCCAGCCGGCCAATAAAGGCAAGCCAGAGGTGAGGAACAAGACTTCTCCCGTGAGATAGGGTCCGTGGGGTCGCTACTGCCCAATAGCTCGCCACATGCTGCCCTGCGGGTGTATTACTACATAACAGATACGTCACTTCGTGAAATCATTGTTTTTATTTTGTTCGGAATACATGACCAGATAACAGATTCGACTTGGAAAATGTATCAAATTACTATATTAGGTCAGCTTAGTCCAAAATATCAGATACGTCAGTTAGATTAGTGACGATATGTTCGAAATATTTGTCTGCTCAACAACGTGAATAACGCAATGAATGTTGTTGAACTGTCAAAATGAACCCATTGCTACTGATAGTGTGTTACGCAATTACTTCGCTGCCTCGTTCGTGTAGTGGTCGCAAGCGTTACTACTGAGCATGAGGTCCTTTTGATGAAAAATCATCAAATGACCCCTCCCGCTCTGGGTGGAGCGGAAGGGAGTGTCAGACTCTTACTGACTAAAACCCATCCATGTTCCTTCCTTAGCCCATTGTGTTCCGGGGTAGCGGTAATCCTTTCGGACAATCCCGCTACCCCGGCAGGCTTCGGCTCTAACAGGCCCCTTCCTTTATGCTGACATCTCTCAAAGCATGAGGTACTGGGTTCGATTTCCGGGTCGAGCAAAGTTTATTGGTTTTTTTTTTCATCTGGACTTTTCATTATGGAGTCTGGATTTGTGCCCGGTTAATGGCAATAGGCTCGCGCCCTGTTACATGGGACTTAAAGATAACTGGCGTTGGGTGTATTTTAGCGTGACATTAACGTTACGGATGATAAGATAATACTGGCGTAAATTTATATTTCGATAATAATACTATGTGCGTAACACTATAACATAATATAATACTTTACGAGAAAACTGCTTTGAATCTTGCATAAGTGTAGGGTGTTTATGCTGATGACTGTACAAACATTATTGTATGACGTTGTAAAGTGTAATTTTATGCTTTGTAAAATAATGCGTTAGAGCGGTTGGCGCTGTGGCTGATAGATTGGATACTGCGCTAAGTACGTGTCGCAGGTTCATTTACTGCAGGGAAAAAATATTTGTATGATCTATACAATTTGATAAGGCCCTCCACTCCTTCGCAGAGGAAATAAAGGGCACAGCACAAGAGTGACTGTGATAGCCAGTGTTGTCCGTACCTAGGTCATTCAACAATGACCTAATTAAAATATCATAATTGGTACCAAATTCAACAATGTTTTCTAGCAATGCATTTTTAATCGACTTCAAAAACAGGTTACCAATTCGATACGTATGAATCTATGAATGCTATATTCATCACATATGATAATATAATCTGTTAGGGCTTCCAAACAAATATACACAATTTTATAGGTGTGTGTATGTATGTTTATCCACAAACTTTCTCCCAAACTATTACCTGATTAGGTAATCAACGGTCTCAATCCGATTGGATTGAGACCGTTTTTTCTAGCAGTGCATTTTAAACTTTACTTTAAATCATTCAGAGGAAACAGGTAATCGGTTAATAAAAAAAAAAGTAAATAGTGGTAAATAGTTGTAGATGATTATTTAGTATGCTGAAGCATGTCCCAATGAGCGTCCTTGCTGGCATAGCAAGCTGCATTAAAATAAGTTTACCTTAAAATACACCTATCACAGGAGCAAACAGACATTTTGTTCTTATACATTTTTACCTAAGTATAAACATACAATCCTATAGTATTTTAACAACAGTTTTCGCACTTCACTATGAGGACTTAGTGGAAGGACAGTAGGTAGTGTAGGCTTTACCATTACCTTTATCCTGCTGTTCGGTAGTACAGACTTCATCATTCTCATGCCCTTAGCTGAATGTATCCTACTAGTCCCACTAATCTTACTTCCCACTATCATACTATCCTTCCTACTAATATCATAAATGTGAAAGTTTGTGAGGATGTTTGTTACTCTTTCACGCAAAAACTACTGAACGGATTTTGATGAAACTTTGCAGTAATATAGCTTATACGTCAGAATAACATATAGAATACTTTTTATCCCGATATTCTCACGGGATCGGTACTTATGCGGGTGAAACCGCGGGGCGCTGCTATATAAATGTGATATTTTGTGAAAATGTTTGTTACTCTTTCACGTAAAAACTACTGAACGGATTTTGATGAAACTTTGCAGTAAGATAGCTTATACGTCAGAATATCATCTAAGTATCTATACATATAATAAAATCGTAGGAAAGTCAAAACGGTACATTGAATATTTTTTTAAAAGAATACTTGGGGCGTGATCTACAATCGATATCGAAGCCAAACATATAGTTTTTAGAATTTTTGTCTGTTTGTCTGTATGTATGTCCGGGATAAACTCAAAAAGTACTGCATGGATTTACTTCAAATTTTGCATGAATATTACTAAGAGGTCGGGTCAACATATAGGCTACATATTATCACGCTATCACCTACGGGGGAGGAGCTGTGAATCTTTATTTTTTTTACGCATTCTGTGACAGCGTGTAATCTAACGACGCATATTTAAATGTTGTTTTTCAGTAAGCCATGCTATTATCTAGCTTTACACTATAAAAACTACGCCATTTAAGTCACTTGGGCAGAAAAAACATAGTTTAATGAATTTTAGTAGTATAAAGAAAATTTTGAAGCAGCGCCATCTATGAGATTTCATAAAAATCAAATCAAGTTACATGTTGACACTTTTTGGAAATTAATAATTTAAATTTGATCATGTTGGCGAGGTTAGTAGTTAGTCATTCTTAAAATTCATAGATGGCAATGTGCATTTTCTTCAAAAAAGTTGTATCGTATAGTTCGTTTTGACAAATTCAAGTTCCAACAAAACCCTTAAAATCTTGAGCAGAGTTGAGGACGACAATTAAAAAAAAAATGCGGTGTTAAGTATTACAAAAAAGTTATGTTCCTACTGGAGACGAAGTCGGAGTAACTGATGAACGCGTGCTGAACACCTGTCTCAGTTCACTTCAAGATGTGGTCATTTCTATCGGCGGCAATCCACTGATCGAATATGGGTTACCAGCTCCCCAATCATCACCGCATCAAGACCGTGTAAATCGGGAGTATAACGCTGAGACAAATTACGATCCGGGCGAAATGACCATGTCGCTTTGTTCTCTTCAGAGCAAAAACAAATTTATGACACCGTCCTTGAAAGCGTTGGGAAAAAACCAGGGTCAAATGTTTTTCTTGGAATGCGTCTGGTGGAACAGGAAAAACATGTGTTACCACTTGCATACTTGCAGAGGTCAGCAGGCAAGGCAAAATTGCTATTGCTGTAGCGTCGTCGGGAATCGCTGCAACACTGCTTCCGAGTGGCAAGACAGCACATGCCATGTTTAAAATTCCCATCGATTTAGAGAGCGCCGAAACGCCTGTTTGTGGTGTGTCACGTAACAGCGATAAGGGACACTTGCTCAAGGATTGCTCTTTGATCGTATGGGATGAGTGTACGATGGCCAATAGGAAGGCAGTTGAGGCCGTGGACGGAACCCTGCAGGACATCCGCAGGAACGAACATTTGATGCGTCGTATCACAGTTCTGTTCAGTGGCGATTTCCGGCAAACGCTTCCCGTGGTGACACGGGGATCGAGGGCTGACGAGGTGAATGCTTCGTTGAAACTATCTTCGTTGTGGTCACGAGTTCGTACGCTGCGCTTGACCATTAATATGAGAGCTCGGCTCGGCGGCAATGCACGTGCTCAAGAATTCTCCAATGTCCTTCTAAATCTTTGCGAAGGCACTCTACCAGAAGAGAGAGGTGGACAGGTGGTGCTTCCAGAGTCTCTCGGTAGAGTGGTATCCAGCTTAGAAGAACTCATTTGCTGTGTGTACGGGAACATCAGTCGTATACCGCACCTGCAGAATTCTTGGGTGTGTGAGCGGGTCATTTTGACGTCCAAAAATGATCAGGCTGCAGCAATTAACGAATGCATTCTCTCGGAAATTGAGGGGAATGAAGTGGTTTACACCTCGATAAATACTGTTGTCGAGCAAGATGACGCCACACATTATCCCTTGGAATTTCTGAACTCCCTGTCAGCAAGTGGACTTTCAGCGCATACCATCAAGCTGAAGGTCGGTTTCCCGATTATGCTTCTTCGGAACCTATCTCCTCCGAAGTTGTGTAACGGGACCCGCCTTAAAGTCATCTCGCTCCACAGACACACCATTGAGGCGGAAATTCTTACGGGTTGTGGCGTCGGCGAGGCAGTATTTATACCACGCATTCCCCTCATACCTCATAACTTCCCGTTCCAGTTCAAGCGCGTACAGTTCCCCGTGAGTGTTTGCTTCGCGATAACCATCAATAAATCGCAGGGGCAGACACTGAGGGCAGCGGGTGTCGACCTCAGGACGAGTTGCTTCTCAAACGGGCAACTATACGTCGCTTGTTCCCGCGTCACCAGTCCTGACTCTCTTTGGCTCCTGGCAGCATAACCACCAACGTAGTTTATAGGGAAGTGTTGTAAGGTATGATACCTTTGCACGTATTTTTACTCTTTTGTGTCCTGGAATGTATTCCTGCATTATTTTCTCTATTTCCTTCAGTCACATCTTATAACTGAACTCAGCAGGATTCCCATATAACTCTCTTCACTTGCTTGGCTTGCAAAAAAATATATATTTTAATGCTATTTTAAAAGTTGTTTACTTAAAATGCTATAGCGACACTGGCATCTTAGGTATTTTTGTTGCTGTAGAGCCTTCACGCAGACGACGTCCCGGGCAGCAGCTAGTTTATGTAATAAAATAACCGAGTAACCACTGTGTTTTTACAAAATCGAAAGTTCCCCGAAGTGGCCAGTAGATACCGCTTTTATCTCTCCCCGAAGTGGTGATGAATCGCTCATTAATTAATACCTATATCTAAATGGGTTTTAAAACTTTTCGCCATTAAACTTGTCTTGTAATGTTTGTGTGCAATATCCAATTGTAGATAAAATGACACTGGTATTTTTTAAATAAACAGACAATATAATGTTATCATGTGACGTTTTAACCTCATCTCCGGGGTCATTCGCGTACTCCTAGTATATTACCGAAGCTACATCGTCTTGCGCACAGTGTGCACTAAACCTCATCACAATGCGCGTCTTAATTTTTCTGGTCCTAAGTGTAACCGCGGTTACAACAGAATCGTGGTCCTTCGTTCCGTCGTTCAAGACCTTCTTTAAAGAACAAAGTAATAATGTCAAGACCATCTACAACGATGCCGTCAACATGAAGGATTCCGTCGATAACTATGTTGAAGAACAGCAGCAGATGATCAAGGACAATCTCAACAACTATGTGGAGGATATTCAGGAGAATAAAAGAAACCTCGTAGACCAATCGTCTCACAGTCTTGGCGTTGATACATTTTCGGCGCTGGAAAATCCTGACGTTCTTCTATCAGTACCTGGAATAATCACAAGAAATGGATACATATGTGAGACCCACACGGTCATATCTCAAGGCTACGTTCTCAACTTACACAGAATTCCTCGAACCAGGCATGACAGGGAAGTGCCAACGAAGACTGTTCTTCTCCAACACGGGTTATTCGCAAGCTCGGCTGACTGGATCATAAATGGACCTGGAAAAGGACTCGCCTATGTCTTGGCTGATGCTGGCTATGACGTTTGGATGTCCAACATAAGAGGAAACAGGTATTCCAAAGATCATGTTTGGTTCAAATCGAATTCCCAAGCCTATTGGGACTTCTCTTGGCACGAAGTAGCTTTGTATGATGTTCCTGCGGTCATAGACTACATTTTGGAGACTAAAGGAGTAGATACTAAGATAACTTACATTGGACATTCGATGGGGACTACTATTCTCTTCGCTATGCTGACGTTGAAGCCAGAATATAACGATATATTGTCAGCTGGATTTGCGTTGGCTCCTGTCGTGTTTCTATCAGATATGAAGTCGCCATTGAAGTCTATGGCACCAATTGCCAGTAACCTAGCATACATAGACGGGTTGCAAGGGGCTTATGAATTCATCCCAAAAAATTCAGCGCTGGGTAAGATTTCAAGCGCATGTAACGGAGAAAACATGGATTCCTTAATTTGTAAGAACATTGTATTCTACTTGTGCGGCTTTAACGAGAGGCAGTTCAATAAGACCCTCCTGCCAGTCTTCCTGGCACATTTGGGTACAGGGACATCTTGGAAGACAGCAGTTCACTTCTCGCAAGAAATCCTGTCTGGTAAATTCGAGCAGTTTGATTATGGATATTTGAACAATTGGAGGATCTATGGAGCTGGCTCGCCTCCCGCGTATGACCTGAGCAAGGTAACTGTTCCTATCAAGTTATTCTGGTCTAAAAACGACTTGTTGTCAAGTGAGAAGGATGTGCAAGAACTTTATAATAGGCTGCCTTCAAAGCCTGAGATGTTCCTGGTTCCTGACGAGAAGTTCAATCACTTGGACTACCTCTGGGCTATTGATGCTCCCAGGCTACTAAACGATGAAGTGTTATCCTCTCTGCACACGTATATGAGTGATTATACATTTACTATAAGATTTTGAAGGAGAAATTGGTTTTAACTGGTTCACTAAAATAACTACTGATCTTTTTTGCCCGTTCGTGTGTAAAAAAAAATGTTGCCGCAATACTAACGAGTATCAGTAGGTGATATACTAAAGAAAGATTCTGGCCAAAGTTACCGAACGAATTTATGAAGAAGAAGTACCAGAGCCACTTAAAAAGTGACAAGACTGGGAAAGTGTTACAACCATACTCTTATTTATCCCAGAAAACAAAGCTGTGTTTCTGTTTGAAGTGTAATAGACCCAGTGAAATCAGAGACACATTAAACTTTTGAGCGTTTACCCAAAAGTTGGCAACGCGTTTGCAAGCCATAGTGTAGCAGATGTCAGTTGCCACTTGCCATAAGCTGGGCCGCCTGTTGCCAACCGATTACGAATAAAAGTGGGGGTGAGTAAAGGTCACGTCCGAAAGACCTTTGATCGAGGCTACGCGTATCTTCAACAACCAGCAGGAAGACTCGAATGCCGCGTAACTTCCGGCTGTGCATTTAATACTAAGTATTGATAAGCCTGTGATATATTTAGACTAATTATTTGCAATTGTTTACAATCATTTTCTTGGTAGTCGCCGTGACCTGATTCTAGTGGAGAAGAGGTCAACCTTAGCCGTACGCGATAAGTGCTGATTGTAAGACAGTTGTCTCTGAGAAGTTGTGTAATAATTATGCACATATGTGTAATAAATTAATTAGTATTATATACACGTGTTTGTTCTTTGACCCTAAAATATTCAAGAGAATCAGAAATTTCTTTAACCCGCCAAGCGGCGCGGTTCGCCGATCGGCGACGAAACAATAGAAAATCAATTGTGTCTCATTATCGGAGCTTGACAGATTAAGATGAGTTCACAGGTAAAAATTATTAGGAAATGTTTTCAGGAGGCGCTAGAATTGTAGTATTTTATTTCTTAGTTTTATTAAACTGAGACTCCATCCGTTTTGAAATTTTTGGCCGGTAAGAACGATGAAAAAGACTTTCACAAAATGATCTAAAATTGATTGAAGACGATGCACACACACTGCAATCATCGTTTACGACAGAGACAAATTATAACTGGTAATAATTAATGATTACAAACCCTTCTTTGTAGAGCAGCAATTATAAATGACCAATACTTATGGATCTGTCAAATAACTGTCAGACATATGCAGGTACAGTCACCAAAGGAGATAAGTAACCAGGGTCGTCAGATATAGTCGAAGTTTAATATTAAAACGATAAATAAAAATAAAAAAAATTTAAAAAATTAATTTTATTAATGAAAACAAACAGTTAATTTACCAAATTAGATTTCATTCGAAAACATCCATCGGTTTCTTACTAAACTACAACTACACACATCAAAAGTGTCTAGGGATCAAGCATTTTTATGCGGATTTCTTGAGATTGAGATGTGGCTTTGTAATAAATTTATGATTTTATAAATTTATATGGATCCTTTTTGGTGCATTTCATAATTTGAATCAGGAACTGTGAATCAAATTCGAGTAAAAGATGAAAATCAGCTGTCAATATTTTCCCTATAAAAACATACAACGCATTGAAGACATTATTAGTGCTACTGTTTCCCTACTACTGATTAAAACCAACGTTATTATGGAGCGGCGACGTCATTTAAGCAGGGAAGAAATGCTCAGAGCCGTGGGAATGATAGAAGCTGGTTCCCGGCAACGTACTGTGGCTTTAGCTCTGAATACAAGTCAGAGTGTTATCAGTCGACTTTGGACACGTTACCGAAGCACTGGTACCGTGGCTGAGCGCCATGGAGGACGGTATCGCTGCACCACACGGAGACAAGACCGATACATTCAAATCTTAACTCGAAGAGCTCCAACAATAACCGCCATGATGTTAGCCGTGAGGCTTCATCACTCTTCAGGGAACTTAATTAGCGACCAAACAGTCAGAAACCGCTTGCATGAAGTGAACCTTCATTCCCGAAGACCGCTACGGGTACCACCTATAGCAATGCACAATCGTAGGATTCGATATCAATGGGCTCTTGAACACAGAAATTGGGCAGAAGAACAATGGCGTTTCGTGTGCTTTTCTGATGAGTCTCGTTTTGGTATGAGACCGGATACAAGACGTATACGACACTGGAGAACCCCTGGACGCCAACAGCGATTAAAATCCTGCCAGGAAGTCCATCCTTATAGTGGTGGAACCATCATGGTATGGGCGGGTATTTGGATCGGCGGAAGAACTGAGTTGATTTGGATCAGAGGCAACCTCAACGCTCAAATTTATGCTGAGACGATTGTATCAGACGTCATCGTTCCTCTACAAGTGCAAATCGGTCCCTTATTTCAGTTAATGCATGATAATGCACGACCGCACACCGCAAGAGTTGTAAGACAGACTCTCGCCGCAGCTAACATCAATGTCCTGCCCTGGCCTGCTCAGTCGCCAGACTTGAACCCGATTGAGCATGCATGGGATATGCTACAGAGAAGAGCTCTGCCGAATATGGAGGGTATCCAGTCGCAAGAAGACCTTTTTTTGTTGTTGCAACGAACATGGGCGGCCATTCCACAGCGTGATTTGGATGAACTCATTTTGAGTATGCCAAACCGATGTTCTTGTGTTGTTAGTGTTCGCGGTAGAAACACGGATTATTAATTGTTTAAGTTACCCAATAAAATTTTAAAGAAAACTGTTATTTCAGTCTTTTTTTCGAACTTTTGTGTTAGTGGTTCAAATGTCAAAAATCCCTTTATTAGGAAAATGGCAAATTTCTTTATTAATGCAAAGGTGACTTGGTTTATCGTTACTGTGACAAACGAAAACACTTTATTTGATGAATCCTTAAAGAAAATTTTAATTAATATCAATCAGGAGAAAAGTTATTGCAAAAATATATGTTGATCCCTAGACACTTTTGATGTGTGTATATCCGACGACCCTGGTTACTTATCTCCTTTGGAGACCGTACATGTAAGTATGCTGTCTTGTTCAAACAGTCAAAAACTGTAGCCGGCCTAGTCTTTTTCCAACTATGTTGGGGCGGCTTCCAATCTTACCGGATGCAGCTGGATACCAGTATTTGACATGGATACTGCCTATTCTGACCTCCACAACTCATTTACTCGGTAACACGATACCCCTTGGTTGGACTGGTGGTCAGACTTTTTCAACCAGTCAATTAATGATTTTTGTTTTTTTTGAAGTGAAACTTCTTTAGGCGCGCTTGACTTGGGGAGTAAACTGGCGAATGCGTTACGAAAACGTGTGATCGCGAGTAGGGAAGGTACGTAAAAAATAGCTGGAAATACCTGGTGTAAAAACCCGGGCCCGGTCGTATAAATATGCGACCGGGTTTTTACACCAGGTATTTGCTTCCAAGTACGCACACCGGGTACCGACTCAAAATACTTGCAAGACTATTAAGTATCTTATACGGCTACTCGCTCAAAAACGTAGGTACTCAACCGCGTCAGTTTTCGCAAATGCGATCATGCTCCTTTTGGAACAATTTCGTATGCAAGTATTTTTTACCGACTTCACAAAAAGGAAGAAGTTTTTTGTATGTTTGTTCATCGAATACTCCGCCAATTGTCGACGGATTTTCAAAATTCTTTTTTTGTTCCAAAGTAGATAGTTTTGAGGTGGTCCCACTGTCACCAAGTTAGGATCTGATGATGGGATCTTAGAGTAATCGAGGGCAACCTTTAAATTTTATAGGCTCACTTATTGTTTTTCGCATATTTTATGAAGTATCTTGTGTATTTGCGTATGGTTGTCACCATCTCAGGTAGCTGGGCTGATGATGGAAGTTACAACTCCTTAACAGTAAGAAGTTACTCGAACAGGCAAGGACTGTTTTAGTCAATTGTTTTGATGTTTGATAGGGCATTTGCCACATTTGGTCTCATGATCATCAAGTCATGACCTGATGCTGCAGTCAGGATAGTCTGCAGAGTACCTAACTCCTCGACAACTAACAGCAGATATATCGTGTTAAGGCTCATTGAAAAGGGCTCGATGTGTGGATAAACGTACTGTTAATGAGGAACACCGAAGTACATAAAGACCTGATGCCGAAGCCAGGAGCATTAGAAAAAGTACCAACCTTGAAATTACAGCACCGTAGTCGTGTTTGGGCTCATTTTAAACAGGACTAAATTTTAAGTTCAATGCAATGTTGACAAGTCTGGCCTGATGCTGCAGCCAGGATTATCAGCATCTAGTCTAAAAACATCAGGGCAGGATTTGATGATGGGATCCTGGAGAAATCGAAGGAACTCTTCAAATATTATAGGCACACCTATAGCGATTTGGGTATTTTTTATAGTAACTCGTGCATTTGCTCTCGGAAAGCACTATTTGGTGATGTGGAACTGATGATGAAGACCACAGATGGCCACCGGAACTACTCAATAATATCTAAGTATTTCACGGGTTGCGATTCGATTACTTTAATATGGTTGCTAAACAATTTATGCTCGTCACAATGTGAATGGTGATACGGAGCTGATGGTGGATCTGGAGAACTCCTCAACAATTAACTTCCCTGTATCGGGAAAAGCAATATTTTGTTTGTAAAAGGCGATGATCACTAGGCTATTGTAACTTAGATAAATTATAAGCAGACCCACTAAAAAGCGTGAAATAAAAACTTTTTAAGAAAAAAAAAAAACCGACTCAAAAAAACACTACAAAGTGAAAAATATCTTTAATTTCGGAAGTCGGTGGCAAAAAACTAAAATAAAGATCCAAAGACACCGACTTCCGAAATTAAAGTTATTTTTCACTTTGTAAAGTTTTTTTTGGAAGTCGGTTTTTTTTTTTCTTAAAAACTTTTTTTTACTTTAATGGTTTGCAAGTATTTATTTGTAAACGCGATTTTGCTCCTTATTTATTCGAAGTCTTTGATCAATTTCCTATGCAAGTAGTTTTACTTCCAACGGGGCTTTTGAATACGCGATTGTATTTCTTATGAAGTTATGGATCAGTTTTCTATGCAGATAGAAAATACTTGAAAGTATCTCGCTCAGTCGTGCCTCGACGCTAGGGTTGCCAACTCTTGAAAGGACCAACCCGGGAGAATTTAAAAAAATCGAGCTCAATCATTTATTAGTTTTTAAATTTATATTTACTTTGCTTTCGAGCAGCATCTAATAATTGACGGATTTTTACCACACAATCATAAACGTTTTTACATGAAAAAATCGAGTGGGTGTTGAAAGTAAATCTCAATTATTTATTAATTTATATTTACTTTGCTTTCGAGCAGCATCTAATATTTGACGTTTTCTTACTACAAAATCATAAAAGTTTTTACAAGAAAATTTGAAGTTTGTTAGTAGATTTGTAACTCTGCTTTTACTAAAGAAATGTTCATTCGGTTTCTTTCCTTGCTCCATAAGTCCATACTTGTTCCATCATGCTGACTACGCGCTCGCAAGAAACATTAGAGACAGGAATGGAAAGAACAAACATGACGAGTAGCGACGTGCGAGCGGCGGATGCACATAATCTTTTAAAACCGGAGAAATGATTGTAAACCGGGAGATCGGGAGGTTAACCATTATTACCGGAGTCTCCCGGGCAATCCGGGAGGGTTGGGAACCCTACTCGACGCTCGAGTACGTAGGTACTCAAATAGTTCAACAACCGCGTTTGTTTTCGCAAATGCAATCATACTCCTTATCAGTAAGAGCACAGAATACTTTACAGTACTACGTACAGAAAGGACACTCCCTTCCTCGCCCTCATATCAGATACCGCACCTCACCCCGCACTTCGAGGTATTCGTCGCCGACTCTTTACCAAGGGCGCTCGCGAACCGCAGCGCTGTATTGCTGACACACAATTATGCGATTTAAAAGTTTTATTTGAGTTTTAATCACGATGGTTGGATATTGTGATGCTTTTCCGAATTCGTATTTACATATACTGTTTGTATGATTTCGCATTTTTAATAACATGCGATTTAATAACCCATTATTTACAGAAAAGTAATTTAAACTAAACTATTTTAGTATTTTTATTTCATTACGAACCCGTCTATATAAATAAACAATTGAACTACTTTGTTACTTCATAATAATGCACACGTTCGGGCAGCGCCGCCGCCGACGTCGTTCGGTTCCCCGACACAAATTGCTTTCCGCGCCATTTTTTTTTACGCTACTAGATTTCACGCACACATTTGCACGTATACAAACATCATTTGTTTATGTAGTAGTAATAGGTAATTATTTTGCGAGCGTTGTATGGAGTGTCCGAGGTGTGGTAAGAGTCTACGGAACAATTTCGTATGCAAGTATTTTTACTTTAATGGTTTGTAAAAGTATTTATTTGTAAACGCGATTGTGCTCCTTATTTATAGGAATTCACGGATCAATTTCCTATGCAAGTACTTTTTACTTCCAACAGGGCTTTTGTTTGATTACGCGATTGTACTTCTTATTTGTATGAAGTTATTGATCAGTTTTCGATGCAGATAGAAAATACTTGAAAGTATCTCGAGCCCTGGTTTTAGGCCCTGGTTTCTTAAGGTGGACGTACTTGGAAGCCCTGGTACTCGATTTTGCAAGTACGACCCATGTCTAAGGGCTACGGGCGAGGCGAACGGGAGTTGAGTGGGGGATATAAGCAAGAGAAAGCAGTGCGCGCGCACATTTTCTTTCTCTCTTCCTCTCATAGCCAAATACGTTTGAAGTTTCACTTCAGTCGTGTGGTCATAAGCACACTCGGTTTTTTTTTGTACCATTGCATCGGAATATGGATAATTAAGAGGATGATGTGAACACACGCTAAATATCTTCAAACCAGAGTGAGTTCTACTACGAGAGTACCTCGAAAAATTGGGGAATGAGTGACCAATCAGCGCACTATAAAAAAAAAATGTACCACTATAAAGTAGGTATGCATAAGTAGGTAACACATATTTTTTAAACATTCGATTTCGGGTCTAAAGGTCTCGGCAGTTTTTTCCTTAAATATCAATGTCAACAATTACTTACGTCAATGTTGTTATCTATTGTTTACGAGAATAGTATTAGCAGATAATTTTTAAGATACCTATATTTATTAATTGATTGTTAAGTAGATACTTGTAAAAATATCCGGATGTAGGTATAAATAATTAACTTCTTTATCATTTCAGCCGAAAGACGTCCACTGCTGGACATAGGCCTCACCCAAGCACCTCCACTTCGACCGGTTTTCAGCGGATTCCTGCGGCCTTCACCAGGTCGTCGGTCCACCTTGTGGGAGACCTTCCAACGCTACGTCTTCCAGTACGCGGTCGCCACTCCAGAACTTTTCGGCCCCATCGGCCATCTGTTCTGTTACTTCAAGTTCTTATTTTGACGAAACTTAAATAAATATCAATAGCCATATGACGGCTGGTGGTAGCAGCTGAACGAGAGTTGCCATGAATTGAGTTGAATGATCACTATTGGAGAGGCTTATGTCCAGCATCACTATGCTGGATATAGGTTCGGTATAGGGCTGATGATGAAGAAATAGCCATGAGGAGCCGCCATTGCAATTAATCCAAAACGGCCAAGACCAATTTACATTAGTTATAGCCACAAACACATAAGTTAAGTAAAATAATGAAAAGTATAGTAGTTGCCAACGGGCTATGGAACGAAGTATACTAAGTGTCAAACTCATAGACCGCATTAAAAACTCTATACTTCGTTCCAAAACACAAATAGCGGACGCTGGTCGCACAGCTGCTGGATTAAAGTGGAACTGAGCTGGCCATATCTGTCGCAATTCGGAGCAGCAATATGCAAAAGCCACCACTCACTGGATCCCCAATGGCAGGAAACGACTGCGCGGCAGGCATAGAAAGAGATGGCGGGATGAGCTGGACTCCTTCTTATAGGATTGGCATACAATCGCAGTAGACCGGGAAAAGTGGAAAGAGGGAAGGGAGGCCTTTGCCCTTCAGTGGGACAACACAGGCTTATAATAATAATAAAATAAATACTCGATAGTCATACGCTCATCTTACAATACTCCAGACGTACTGACAAGATCTTCTTCCATTCGTCCGCGAACATATCACAGTCAGGCTTAGCGTCCAAGAGAGCGTTGAGCGCAGGGAGCGTGCGAGCGACAGGAGACTGCTCGAGCTACGGCATGGCATTGCGTTGGCATGGCATTGACAGTGAGAGATGACAATTATCATGGCTGAATCAATAGCCCTGCTAGTACAGGCCCAAGCCTACTTTGGGAGTTACCATCAGGTTTTTGAAATACGTATGGATGTTGGAATATGACTTTCGGTTTGAAGTCTCATTACAAAGCACCATGTAGAAGTTCATGCCAGAAGCTTTTAAACCGATAGGATTTTCATGGAGCCCAGCCAAAGTGTGAGTGAACCCTGAGATAACTGATAATAGAGATTTGTCGAAGACTTTTCCATCATCTGCTGCACATTTTCCCAACTATGTTGGGGTCGGCTTTCAGTCTAACTGGATGCAGCTGAATACCAGTATTTTACATGGAGCGACTGCCTATCTGACATCCACAACCCAGTTATTGGGCAATACGATACCCCTTGGCAAGACTGGTTGTCAGACTTACAGGCTTCTGACGACCCATAACAACTGTCAAAGATCCACGATTGCCAGCCGGGACCAACCGCGATCTTGGTAAGTAAAGATCACCCATCCACGGACTAACCGCGGCAAGCGTAGCTTAACATGATCGATCGATCCGTGCAGCTGTTCTTACTTAGCTACAAGCCCCTCACTCAGCCACAAGCCCCTCTGTCGAAGACTTTGCCGTGCCCCTAAATAAATTATGATCAGGATCTCTAAAAGCACGAAATCCGTAGTTTCAGTAGAAGTTACGGGCGATTCCTATTCCGTATAACCTATGGACATAATATTAGTTCGGAACCCGACCTAAGAATGAATGACACCGATTTGACAGTTGTCCTTACTCCCGATATATTTTAATTCGTCAGAAAAAGGTATTTAATCGGGTGTAGGGTTCACTTCGAAGTTTCGAGCTACTTTTGAAAGGGCTTGTATCTTCGTTGACAGAGTTAGAGCTTAGGCCCTCAGTGCAGAATGACAATGATATATTTTCCTTTTTATTACACTTTGAATTTATTACAAGGTTCCTTCCAATTTTCCCTTCCAAAATTCCCTGATGAATTCAGGGCGGAGGCAGGCAGACCCCATATTACAGGGCCTCGTAGCTATACTCCCTACGTTAATTTTATAGTAATTAATTATACATAATCTAATCAGCCTATAATATAGGATCAAGAATAATTACACTAGATTCAGGATTACATAATCAGCCTATAATGGTCCCACTGCTGGGACACAGGCCGCCTCTCAGTGAGAGGGAGTGGGCCGTAATCCACCACGCGGGCCCATTGCGGGTTGGCAGATATCGCATGTCTTCGAATTTTTGGTTCTAGGACATGCCGGTTTCCTCACGATGTTTTCCTTCACCGTTTTGAGAGCAGTGGTGATGAAATAATTTACACAAAGTAAAGCGCCTGTCTGGATTCGAACCTACGACCTACAACAGACTCGTAAGTCGCGGCCGTTACCACTTAGCCACTACTGCTCTCAGTAATTAATTATATTCAGCGAATCTATTAGAAACAAGTAGACGCCAAGTGGTGTTTCATCATTCAAATAGTTGTTTCTGAAAGGTTATTCGTTATACGTCGCTTTTGACTTGAAACATAATATCTACCTAAACTAGCAGGCTTGGCGTCCGACCTACCGCGTCGCACTTCATTGCCCCACGCGCTGTTACTTGGTTTTCGCTTAGCGTTCTTTCTGAAGTTTTCGTTTCGATCGGCTCCAAAGGGTCGTTACCTACATTATTCAAGAATTAGGCTATCACATAAAAAAATATATTTTAATCCGACTGGGAATTTTATTTTTAGTTATTACTAGCTGCTGCCCACGACTTCGTACGCGGATCCTGTTGCTTATGCCAGCGAAAACGGGGTCGTCAAAATCGAAGATCTGAAACGTCTGATGTCGAATTCTAAGAGCCCGGGGACTGGAAAACAACAGGATGCGCGAGAGGATTCGAGACGTTCCAGATCTTTCATTTTTGTAAGTCAACCTGAAATGCCCATTAGACTAATCAACTTTTGCTAAGACGTCATTCCTATTATGTTATAGTGTCGCTGGGCTTTGGAGTTCCAGAGCAGGTGTTCCGGATCTTCAAATTTATTCTCACAGCAGAAAATGCTCTTCACGTGGAATAATTTTTGCTATGGCGCCATTTTTATATCTCTTATATTGCGGTTCTGCATCAGGTGTCCCATTTTCCAAAATAAATTATAGCTTTTATGTTGCCCAGACTATACAATAGACTATACAATAGACTATACAACACCTATACAATAAAAAAACTTTTCTTCCCGTAATTCCGCAGCGGATCCCAAGGGTACACTGAATTAATTGTAAATAACTTTAAAAAAAAAACTTTATAAACTATATTATTTTCTTGATAATTGGATACGAAATACACACATCAAAAGTATCTAGGGATCAACATATATTTTTGCAATAACTTTTCTCCTGATTGATATTAATTAAAATTTTCTTTAAGGATTCATCAAATAAAGTGTTTTCGTTTGTCACAGTAACGATAAACCAAGTCACCTTTGCATTAATAAAGAAATTTGCCATTTTCCTAATAAAGGGATTTTTGACATTTGAACCACTAACACAAAAGTTCGAAAAAAAGACTGAAATAACAGTTTTCTTTAAAATTTTATTGGGTTACTTAAACAATTAATAATCCGTGTTTCTACCGCGAACACTAACAACACAAGAACATCGGTTTGGCATACTCAAAATGAGTTCATCCAAATCACGCTGTGGAATGGCCGCCCATGTTCGTTGCAACAACAAAAAAAGGTCTTCTTGCGACTGGATACCCTCCATATTCGGCAGAGCTCTTCTCTGTAGCATATCCCATGCATGCTCAATCGGGTTCAAGTCTGGCGACTGAGCAGGCCAGGGCAGGACATTGATGTTAGCTGCGGCGAGAGTCTGTCTTACAACTCTTGCGGTGTGCGGTCGTGCATTATCATGCATTAACTGAAATAAGGGACCGATTTGCACTTGTAGAGGAACGATGACGTCTGATACAATCGTCTCAGCATAAATTTGAGCGTTGAGGTTGCCTCTGATCCAAATCAACTCAGTTCTTCCGCCGATCCAAATACCCGCCCATACCATGATGGTTCCACCACTATAAGGATGGACTTCCTGGCAGGATTTTAATTGCTGTTGGCGTCCAGGGGTTCTCCAGTGTCGTATACGTCTTGTATCCGGTCTCATACCAAAACGAGACTCATCAGAAAAGCACACGAAACGCCATTGTTCTTCTGCCCAATTTCTGTGTTCAAGAGCCCATTGATATCGAATCCTACGATTGTGCATTGCTATAGGTGGTACCCGTAGCGGTCTTCGGGAATGAAGGTTCACTTCATGCAAGCGGTTTCTGACTGTTTGGTCGCTAATTAAGTTCCCTGAAGAGTGATGAAGCCTCACGGCTAACATCATGGCGGTTATTGTTGGAGCTCTTCGAGTTAAGATTTGAATGTATCGGTCTTGTCTCCGTGTGGTGCAGCGATACCGTCCTCCATGGCGCTCAGCCACGGTACCAGTGCTTCGGTAACGTGTCCAAAGTCGACTGATAACACTCTGACTTGTATTCAGAGCTAAAGCCACAGTACGTTGCCGGGAACCAGCTTCTATCATTCCCACGGCTCTGAGCATTTCTTCCCTGCTTAAATGACGTCGCCGCTCCATAATAACGTTGGTTTTAATCAGTAGTAGGGAAACAGTAGCACTAATAATGTCTTCAATGCGTTGTATGTTTTTATAGGGAAAATATTGACAGCTGATTTTCATCTTTTACTCGAATTTGATTCACAGTTCCTGATTCAAATTATGAAATGCACCAAAAAGGATCCATATAAATTTATAAAATCATAAATTTATTACAAAGCCACATCTCAATCTCAAGAAATCCGCATAAAAATGCTTGATCCCTAGACACTTTTGATGTGTGTATATTCGGAGAAACTTGGGGTCATTTACTGGCAACAATGAACCAATGAGGTGGAAACTTGGCCTTGCACTTTGAATGTTGGCATAAATGGGCCTTCTGAAATCTGTTTCGCACCAAAAGATGTCATTTGAAAGGCATTAGGTATTTTACGAACGGATTTTGTCCAAGAAATGTTTTGACTGTGGATGGTCACCGATTAGCAGTGATCTTAATATTTTTGGAGGATTTTGTAATATTTCAATATGTACTTTCCCACCTGAGCAACACATACCGTTTGTTTCGAGCTTCACAAAAAGTACAATTTTGAACCATAACTCCGATGGCGGAATATGTGGCGTAGTCAATCATAAGAGTATACGTAAATGCACTCCGTTCCTTATCAACCCCATGCCCTACGGCTATATCTTGAGACACATCCGATTCTTCAGATGATATCGACATTCTGTTCAGAGAATGTCGAAGTCGATCAGAATTCAAACGTTCGTTGCGCTCTTCTTCAGCAATTCTTTCTCTCTCACTTTCTAACTGATTATGAATGTTTTGTTGTGTGCGTGTTCGGGATAATGTATGATAATCTCGATCAGCAGTTAGTCGCGCATCACGTTCATCACTCGTTTCAAAGACCTGTTAGTAGATGTGCGAATACGCTGAGAACTCAAGCGTGATTCTGTATCGGTAAATGTTTCCGATTCGCGAGACAATGCATGTCGCTTACGATCAGCGGACAGTCGCGCATCTCGTTCCGCACTTGTCTCTAGAGACCTAGAAGCAGATGCGTAGGTACGCTGAGAACTCAAGCGCAATTCTCTATCCGTGAACGTCTCCGACTCGAGAGACAATGCGTGACGTTCACGATCAGCGGTCAGTCGCGCATCACGTTCCCCACTTGTCTCTAGAGACCTAGAAGTCGATGCGTAGATACGCTTGGAACTCAAGCGCAAGTCTCTATCCGTGAACGTCTCCGACTCGCGAGACAATGCATGACGTTCTTGATCAGCGGTCAGTCGCGCATCATATTCTTCACTGGTCTCTAGAGACCTGGATGTAGATGCGTAAATACGCTGAGAACGCCGGCATGCTTCGCGATCCGAAGAGATTTCCACGGAGCGAGTTGCAGCCTGATGTTGAACAGTATCAAGGCTCTCCTGACGCTCTTCGGTAGATTCTTGGGATCTTGTGATCCTCAATCTTTTAGCTCCTTTAGAACATTGGGAAAGATTTGACCTCTTTCTAGGCATGGTTATAGTTTTATTGTGAAGATACCTGATCAATTAAAATCTAAGTGACTGCTCTTCCGCGTTACCGGGTAGGCTACCGTGTCACGAAGATAAATGGAAAAGGAAATTAAACACTCAAATAACATAAGCCCGAAGGCATATTTATTCGATAAATTAAAAAAATAAATGGGAGTTTTGGCCAGTAGAGTCAAATTTTCAATGATATACCATCGTCATCGAAAATCAGTCCTAAACTGTTACCGCCTTCACCGCGTGGAGGTACTCCCAGCTTATGTTATTTTATAATTATACAGTGAAATTAGTGATAGCTTTGATTTCCACATCAGATGTTTCTGATCTTCGATTTTTATAAGTCAACAGGAAATGCCCATCAGACCGAACAACTTTTGCTAAGAAGTCATTCCTATATGTGTTATGGTGTAGCTGGGCTCTTGGAGTGCCACATCAGGTGTTCCAGATCTTCAAATTTATTCTCTCAGCAGAAAATTCTCATCACGTGGAACAATTTTTGCTATGGTACCATTTTTGTATCTCGTATAATTTAGCTGGCCTGTTGCGGTTCTGCACCAGGTGTTCAAGTTTCCAAGATAAATTTTAGTCTATATGTTGCCCAGACATAATACCTATACAACAAAAAACAATCATTCAAATCCGTCCAGTAGTTCCGAAGATTAGCGTGTACAAACAAACAGACAATTTTTTTTTTAGATTCGTGCCCTATTACTGTTTCTAAACCCCACTCAATTTTTTTTTTTTTAATATATTGAATGTACAGACACAGTTTTTTGACTGTTTTATTATATGTATAGTTTATTATTGGACAATAAACAGCTACAATAAAAAATTATTACAAATAACAATAAGGCATGAGTAGTGTTTGAGTATCGCGTATAGCCAAGGGCGCTTTTGATATTTCCTACTCAGAAACAGGCTAAAGGATGGTGAATTGAAATAGGTCAAGTACTCACGGGATGCTGGGAGCCAGGAGATCACCACAATGTGTTTTTTCCACAGCGCGCGCATGTTGGTGGCCGGCCGGCGATTTTGATGAGTTGGAACTGATTTCTTCTTCACGCCGTCAGGTGGCGTGAGCGATGCGTTGTCCTTGTAGCACTCAATGAGCGAGTGCCAGTGGCGGTAAATTTAAAACAGGGAGGAAATGGAAAGGACTGGGGACCTCAAGCCTGTTCAAGTAGTATTAACAATATTCCAGAGATTAGCGTGTTCAAACAAACAAACATTATGCGGAGATCGGAGCCTTTTTGACCTCGCACAGGTCTTTTTTTTATTGTTTTTAATGCAAGTTTGTTAGTTTTAAATGCTCCTTTTTTACTTTTCCTGTGCGTGTCCCAAATGAAATAATTTTCTTTATTCTTTTCTTTTTTTAAAGTTGAGATGTTGGCTAATATGTAATGCGCTTTTGTTTCAAAAAAATCCCGCGGTTCCGGAATTTTGTGTTTCTTTCTGACTATAGAATCGGATGCATATCTACCTACCTAATATTGTAAAGTAGGTAGGTAGATACCAAACAGATTGCTGTTTGGTATCTACCTACCAAACAACGTCAAAATAAGATAACGGACTACATAATAAATAAATTTCTTAGAGAAACATGATGTATTATGTAGTCAACAGAATGGTTTCATTAAGCGAAAATCTACAACTTTGGCATGTTTTAAACTAGTAAAAGAAATTATGGATGCTACCAATAAAGAAGAAATCCCATTAGCAGTATTTTTAGATATGAGTAAGGCGTTTGATATGGTATGTCATGAAACCTTATTACGTAAACTTGAGCAATATGGTATACGAGGCGTTGCTTATAATTGGTTCGAAAGCTACTTAAAAGGCCGAAAACAATGCACGGAAATTAAAAAAATGTGTGCGGAAACTAACACCGAGAAAACCTTTAGGTCACCGTACTTAGCAAATTACTGTGGTGTACCACAGGGAAGTGTACTTGGCCCCTTATTGTTTATAATATACAGAGTTGATATGACAGAGGGGATTTTAAATTACAGTACGTAACTATAGGTGTTTAGTATTAATTCAATACGGTCTAAAAATAAAAAGCCCCAAAAACAAGAATTTGTTTTTTTCAAACAAACTAAATAGCTTACAAATTAGAGTAAAACGCAACAGCCTTTGTAAATAAAGTTGACTGAACTTAGATACCTGGGTAACAAAAATGGCAACGTCGCGCCTCGCGCGTGTGCCTATCTCGTGTCGAGGCGGGCGGCGGGCGTCCGACGCCGGCAGTGACTTGGCGCGGGCGGCGGCTTTTATGTTAGGTACAGGGCACATCAACCTACTACAAGCTCTCAAATTTCTTTAATAAATTTTCAACTTTATTGCTAAACTAAAAGGTTCAAAATTGATTGGGAAAATTTTACAGTTTCGGGTAGGTTGATGTGCTGGCGTCTGTACCTATGGTTTTGAAGTACGCGCACAACAATCACAAAAAAAAACACAAAATTTTTAAATTCTCGATGTGTCCTCCATTGTTATTTATTTTTCTAATTAAATCACTGTCCGTCGCTAAGAATGCTAAAATAATCCTATTTTTTAGTTCAAATACAGTCTTAAACTTATAATTTAGTGTCCTATCACAATAACTAAACAAAATCACAATAATAATTGTCAGCGCGCGAGTTCGACAAAAGTGGCGCGGAAGCTCCCGTGTTACATAACGCACCGCACGCTCCGAAAGGGTGCCGTCGGCGCACTGAAAAAACATGTTTTTTAGAGGTCGGGAAGCCCCACTTATCGATCGCAAGGATCTAGGATGCAATAGCAACACACTGACCTATTTCTATTTCTTTTACGCGCGGGATGTTTTGCTATGATTGTCACTTTCGTAATGAAAGAGCAAGTATGTGTATTTATTGCTTCCTTGTTTGCATTGCCAACTTTTTTGTGAAATATTTGGTTGTACTTTTGACTTGCGTCAGAGCGGCAACAACGTAACTCAGATTTATCGTTTTAAGGTGCATGACCTATGCGTTAGACATACTCAGCTGTTACGAAAGATACATCGTGTTCAAACGGGGTAAAAACTTAAAAAATCATTTGCGACTAAACTACTGCTGCTATTTAATTGATTTTTGGTACAGAGCTTGGAAATGGTACCTAGTATAAGCAGTTTAAAGGAAAGCCCCTCTGTCGTATCAACTCTGTATATAAACGAGCTGCCCAACTCCACGAACCAATATACTATATTATTTGCAGATGATACTACCGTGTTGACAAAAGAAAAGACTCTAGTTAACAGCAAAATAGTCACGAATAAAGCATTGACAGATTTAATCAATTGGCTAGATAGAAATAACCTTAAAATAAATGCAAATAAAACCAAATTTATAACATTTTCGACATATAATAACCACAAAAAATTAGCAAATGAAGTTTAAAATGCAACAATAATGACATAGAAGAAGTTAATAATATCAAATTTTTAGCAGTAGTTATGGACAGACATTGCAATTGGAAAGCTCAAGTAGATAATCATCATCATCATCAGCCTATAATGTTCCCACTGCTGGGACACAGGCCTCCTCTCTGTGAGAGGGAGTGGGCCGTAATCCACCACGCGGGCCCAGTGCGGGTTGGTAGATGTCACATGTCGTTGAATTTTTGGTTCTAGGACATGCCGGTTTCCTCACGATGTTTTACTTCACCGTTTTTGAGAGCAGTGGTGATGAAATAATTTTACACAAAGTAAAGCGCCTGTCTGGGTAGATAATGTATGTAAGAAAATAAACAAATTCGTATTTGCTCTTAGGAGGATCAAAAATTTAACAGACATTCAAACAGCCTTATTGGTATACCATAGCCATGTTTGTTCTGTTTTAAGGTATGGAATAGCTGTATGGGGGAATTCAACAGATGCCCAGAGGGCATTCATAGCTCAAAAAAAGTGTGTAAGGTCAATTTTTAATCTTAAGTGGACGGACTCTTGTAAACCTATATTTATAAAACAAAAGCTAAACCTATATTTATAAAATAAAACAAAAATTTGAGACGGGAGGGTAAGCCCTCCCGTCTCAAATTTTTACGAAATAACTACTCTCTTTTTGAAATAGATGAAAAGGCGATGTCAAAGAGGAAAACAGTACGAAAGCCACTAGTAGTCCCCCGTAATAGACTCAAAGTATGCGACAAAAATTGTTATACCATGGCGGTGAAACTATATAACCACTTAGCTGAAGAATTTAGAAGTGCTACAGATTTGGAATTTAATGTGTGAGAGATGTTTTTATTCCATCAATGAATATTTAGAGTGCAAAATGTAAAATTTATTTATTATGATTGTTATGACATCTACATAATTATTGACATTTTCATTGCCTATTCAAGTTATATTTTTTATTGACATGACATTATTATTGCTTATTTATTTCTTGACATTATTATTTTATTATTATTTGAAATGAACAGAATTGTATTTAGTTTTATTAATTACATGTACCTAATCAAAATTTAAATTATGAAATTATTATTAGTATTTTATATTATTGTTACTACATGCATGCTATCCAGAATGTAAAATCTAAATATTTGTATGGCTGAAAAGCCGAATATAGTGAAACTCATTATAAATGTTAAGAACTTATGTTACCTATATTATTCTTGCAAATAAATATATCATTCATTCATTCATTCATATATTTAGAATAATTTTCTTTATGTAGTTCCTTCCTTCCATACTATAAGTACATCCGACTCGTTATCCATTCCCGGTGTTCCAGGCATCCTGGGATTATTTACAGAAAAAAATATTTTAAGAAGCCGCTTCCATACTTTCACAACTAAAAGTTCACTTTAGGTAAATATGCATCCTAATATCTTATCTCTAGTCATGACTCATGACCGATGGGTGAGCCAATATCAGCCACTCCAGATATTTCCATCGGTCATTACCAAGAAGAACTTTAGGTAAATATGCATCTCGTATCCGATCTCTAGTTATTTCTGTGAAATTTTTACAGATCGAAAACAAAACCTGTCTAAAACAAAACCGAAATAACGCATAATATTCTTACATCTAAACTAATGAAAAGAGAAAAGATTAGATTTGTTTGTTTTGTTTTTATCCCGATGTTTCCACTGGATCGAGACTTATAATAATAATAAAACGTTTATTTCGGAAACTTGCTCCATAGATCTTTGTTAGTGATACAACATACGTAACTATGTTAGTACTTAAATTTAATTAAAAACAAAATAAAAATAAAACCTATAATTATATTAATTTATGTATTTTCCTGCAGTATCAGACCCGTAGTTATGCATACGGGTCCAATACTTCAGGAAAACGCCGTCCAGCCTATTCTCAATCACCCTTACACCCTTATGCGGGTGACACCGCGGGATGCAACTATTATAGTAAGTAATATTGAGCAAATCTAGTGACTTGAAGTATCTACTTGAAAAATACCTACCTACTTGAGTTACACGGGCTATCCATGAAACGTGAATGCTGCTATCATACAAATAATGTAGATAAGATCCGAACCGTTTCAATGGTGGAGAGGTTGCCATTGAAATTCAAGGTTTAATTCCTTTTTGACGTGAAACATGGTTCGGTATGTAGTTGTAGTGCAGTTGTAAGTAGAGTAGTTGTTGAGTAGTTGTAACGGCCGCTACTTACGAGTTGCAGGTCGTAGGTTCGAACCCAGGCAAGCGCTTTACTTTGCGTAAATTATTTCACCACCACTGCTCTTAAAACGGTGAAGGAAAACATCGTGAGGAAACCGGCATGTCGAACCAACAATTTGAAGATGTGACATCTACCAACCCGCACTGGGTCCGCGTGGTGGATTACGGCCCACTCCCCTCTTGTCGAGAGGAGGCCTGTGTCCTAGCAGTGGGACCATTATAGGCTGATGAACCTAGTGTAATTATGATCCTATATTATTATAGGCTGATTAGATTATGTATAATTATTTACTATAAAATTGACGTAGGGAGTATAGCTACGAGGCCTGCTCTTAAAACGGTGAAGGAAAACATCGTGAGGAAACCGGCATGTCCTATAACTAACAATTTGAAGACGTGACATCTACCAACCTGCACGGGGCCCGCATGGTGGATTACGGCCCACTCCCCTCTTGCCGAGAGGAGGCATGTGTCCCAGCAGTGGCAGTATAGGCTGATTATGAAGTAGTTGCTAAAACCGCATGCCGTGAAAACAAGTCGCCTCGGTGACGTAGTCTCGTGGCGTAGCTCTGTAACTATGTGTCATTCGCGATTAATTTATATATCGGTGAGTAGAGTTAAGTAGCCATAGCTAAGTGGCCTCTGACTCATGCAGCTATTCTATTTAAGTATAATGACGATGCTCCTCATTCGAATTTTGACCAGCATCATGGGCCACAAAGCTCACAAACAGCCAGACCTGGAACAAATTTCTGGAGACCATAAAATATCGTAGTTGTTCCGTGAGAGATTCGAACCTGCGTCACGTAGAGCAGTAGCCAATCTACCAGTGCACAAACCGTATCGTCGTTTGTTGGTCACCAATTGTAGCAGATTGCTGTAATTAGCCACTTCGGGCAATACAGGTGCACAGTTATCGTTAACTTGTTATTTACTAATACATATTCAAAGATGCATTAGTCTGCCTGACACCCTCTGAAAACCTCTCCTTTCCCTGTTTCCGGTTGATGTTATTTGAATCGGTTTAACAAATATCAACTTTATGCTAGTATAAATTAATTTGATTTTAGAATCACACTATCACACTAATATTATAAAGGCGAAAGTTTGTGAGTGTGTGTGTGTGTGTTTATATGTTTGTTACTTCTTCACGCTCAACCCTCCATATTGGTGCCTAAGATACAGGCTAGCCTAGTTTGGGGCCAATGTAAAATCTCTGTATATAATTTTTGAGTAATAAAGTTTTATTATTATTTTATTATTATTAAATGGCTGCACCAATATTGATAAAATTGTGTATGGAGGTAGCTGACACCCTGGATTAACATATAGGCTACTTTTTATCCCGATATTCTCACGGGATCGACATTTACGCGGGTGAAACCGCGGGGCGCAGCTAGTATTGTATATGTTGCGGGCAACGTGATTAACTGGGCATTATTAATAAGAACCGGCAATTATTAATAATGCCCAAGAGCGATGGGCAAAGTGATTAATTTATCACTTTGACCGGCCATAATTAATAATGCCCGACGGCCCGTGGTCCATGTAATAAGTCAGTGTTTGAGATAGCTTGAACTTATCACTTGGACCGGGCAGTATGAATAATTCCCTACTTGTAGCCGGGCATGTGCCCGCGATTCCGCGTCTGGCTGCCGTAGCGCACACTCGTGCTCTTGGCTCCCTATCGCTGTCCGCTCCGCGCCCCGCGCGCCCCCCCCGTCTCGGTCTCGCTGGAGTGCTACGCCCGTAGCACTCTCGGCTACGCCGCACTCGCGTAGGCCACCGGCCCCGCCCCTTTCCGTAGCAGTGCTACGGTTTGCGTTCACGCGCAGACCAAGTGCTGCTACGAGAACTACGGCGTAGCAGATCGGCTACGAGTGCTAGGCATTCGTAGTCTATCCACTGCGCTCGCGTTTTAAGCTCCTTCAGAGCAAAAATCCACAGATTTAAGTGGTACTTGGGGGAAACCTTACGGTGCCAACGAACCCAAGTGGGTGGAGACCCGCCACACCCGCCGACCCCCTTCAGGGCTAGGCAAATTGTTCGGAAGGGCTCCGACTGCGGCCTTGGGGGATCTCCTAGTCGCAGTCTGGTAGCATTTTAACCCCGTTTGTCCACAGCTGCACCCGGGACGTCTGGGTGTTTCTACCCCAGCGGCCCGGATCGGTCGCAAGACCCATAGGGCCCTACCGCACATTAAGATTGGCGGTAGGTTTACAAGCTTAGGGCTCACCCTAGGTACTCACCTCCCTGCCTAAACCCGGCAGGGAGGGTTACCCATCCCCGGGCCAACCCACCCGGGGAGTTAGTGTTAGGTTTCAGTACGCTAGACGTACGTAGTCCCCCCCCCCCCCCCCCCAAGACCATGCAGGACGCCATTATATTGGCGTTCTTCAAGGAGGTCCTCTTCAAGGACCCCGACTTCATCGCCAAATATGGCGAGAAATTCGCTGCCATGCAGCAATCCCCCCCCTCCCCACCGACTTTTTCCGACTCGGAAGAGTCGGTGCACTCACCCGTCCTCATGGACACAGAGGAGGCCTCGTCGAAGCGCCTCCTTGACCCCCCTTCGGATGTGGAGTCCCTCCACTTCTCCTCCCCCGCCCCCTCCTCCGACGACGACGGCTTCACGCTGGCGTCAGGGAGGAGCAACAAAAGGCGGAAGAAGTTCTCTTCCGCCCAAAAATCCAAGCTGGTGGCGACCGAGCCGGCCCTAGCAGCACCCTCCCCCTCCCCCGCCACAGTGACTTCCTCAGCCACTGCCCCCCCCCCGACTCCCTCATCATCCCAAAAGGATGCCTCTCCCAGCCTCAGTGCTGGACCGACCCCGACCACTTCTACCCTGAAGAAGGTACCCCCCCCTCCCCCTGTGTTCATCCAAGACAAGGGGCGTTGGACCGATGTGTCCAAATGGTGTGCCGAGCGTAAAATTAATTTTACAAACGCCCGGTCCACCCTCCAGGGCATCAAGGTGTCCATCCCGACATCGAGAGATTACCGGGACCTCACCCTACTTCTCCGCCAGAGGGACGTGTCTTTCCACACGTACTCCCTGCCGGAAGAACGCCAGATCCGAGTGGTGATTCGCCGTATCCCAAAGGAGATCACGGTCGCCGACATTAAGGCTGACCTCGAACTCCAATCGGTCCCTGTGGCAGAAGTCCACAGGATGCACCGTTCACGAGGACAAGTCCCCTTCGACATGGTCCTCGTTGTCTGCCCTCCCACTGAGGGCCATCACCCGATTTTTCAGATCAAAAGTATCTGCAACCTCTCAGGCATCTCAATCGAGAAGCCTAAAAAGTCTGGCATCGTCGGTCAGTGTCACCGATGCCAGCTATATGGCCATTCTCAGAGCTTCTGCCATGCTAAGCCTAGATGCGTGAAGTGTCTGGGTGAACATGGCACGGAAAACTGCCCCCGTCCCAAGGACCGTACCCTGTGTACGGAACCCCCAAGCTGCGTACTATGCGGCGAGTCCGGTCACCCAGCCAACTACCGTGGCTGCCCCAAGGCCCCCAAGTCCTCTTCCTCCAAATTGACGAAGCGCGCAGGCGCCCGTCAACTTAGGGAGACCCCCTCCCAAGGACCTTCTGCCCTTCCCGAGCGGCTAAGCCCCCAAAGGCCCAGCCCCTGGAACCTCCTAAACCACCAGAGTGCTTTCCCAGCTCTCGCGGCTACCAAGCCACCCACGCCTCCCGCCCACACTAGGTTGGACCCCCGTATAACCCGCTCCGCGGCGCCCAACCCCGCGCCCCCCTCCACACCCGCACCCGCTGCTAGGGCTGCTCCCGCCGCACTCCCAGCGCCCCCCCCGACCACAGCCACTCCCGCTCTTGATCCCTTCAATGTGATCACGAGCACATTCCTGACATTCGTCAGCCCCCGCGCCAGGAAAATGGCAAGCGAAATCGTCGCTGCCAGATACTCCGGCGACCTTTACCAAATTCAGGCGATCTACAACGCCTACCCTGATATAACTCAGGCTCTCACCTCTTTCGTCACTAAACCCAGTAATGGATAGAGGAATTGTATCTAGAACCAAACCCCGATCCCTCAACATAGCCTATTTCAATGCCAATGGCATTCAAAGTCAAAAAGATGAGATCGCCACCTTCATCCGCGACCATCAAATTGACATCTTCCTCGTTCAAGAGACCTTCCTCAAGCCTAGTCATCGCAACCCGTCAATCGCGAACTATCGTATAGTTCGCAACGACAGATCGCGATGCCACGCAGGCGGCACTCTTATTTACTACAAAAAAGAACTCTACTGCATCCCAATGGATCCGCCCCCTCTTTCACGACTTGAAGTGTCCATCTGTCGGCTAGGCATGTCAGGACACCAACCAATCACAATAGTTTCAGCCTACATCCCTCCCACGACCTCTGCAGAGTACTCACAACCTCTGTCAAACGACCTCTCAGCCCTTCTTGGCTTAAGCGACTCCGTAATTATAGCGGGTGACCTTAACGCCAAACACCCTGCCTGGAACAGCACCAGGGTCTCCACCAGAGGTAAAATCCTATTTGACCTCTCCCCCATTCTGAACTTCGACGTCATCGGACCGATGACTCCCACCCACTTTCCGAACAATCCCAGTCATACCCCAGACGTCCTCGACGTGGCACTTCTAAAGAACGTCAACCTACGGTTGAACGATATAGAAGTGGTACAAGAGCTATCCTCTGATCACCGACCAGTCATCATCAGAATGGCCCCCCGTATTGGTCTCCCCGACCCCAATCATCCCCCCCAGACAAAAGTGGTAACGGACTGGAGGAAAGTAAGCGAACGCCTGAAATCCACCACATCCCCCCACTTAGACTCTATTCCTGATCAGTTCAACTCTATCGCGGACACGTCGGCCGCGATCGACTCGCTCACGGAACACGTACAGTCAGTCCTGAACGACTGTTCAAGGGAGATTCCAGCGATGGATGACCATCAATGGAAACTGCCTGACGACTTGCGTGAACTACTGTGTGAGAAGAACGCGGCTGTCCGTGCTTACAGCAGCTTTCCCTGCGATGCGAACAAAGCCCATATGCGTTACTTACAGAGATCTGTGAGGACTCGCATAGCGGAGTGGCGTGAAGTCAAATGGGATAAGACGCTGAGCGATCTAGAACCCACACATCAGGCATTCTGGAATCTTCAAAGGAGACTCAGATCTCAAGAGATAGTCTCCATGCCCCCACTGACCCGCCCTGACAAAACCATTGCCTTCGACGACAATGACAAGGCCGAATGCCTGGCCGACAGTCTCGAAGCCCAGTGTACACCTAGCTCCCTACCCGTTGACCAAGCCCATCTCTCTGAGGTTGACGCGGAAGTCGAACGCAAAGCCTCCCTCCCACCTGTCGAGGACCCTGATAATCCTCTGCCACCCGTCACTCCAGACGAAGTGCAGGATATCATCAAGCGCCTCAAACCTAGAAAAGCCCCTGGCTCAGACGGTATCACCAACAGAGTGATTCAACTCTTCCCTGCCCAAATAATAATGCTATTGGTCACCATCTTCAATGGCGCCATGAGCAACAACATCTTCCCACAAGCGTGGAAAGAAGCCACTGTTATCGGCATTCCCAAGCCCGGCAAACCCAAATCGGAACCTTCGAGTTACCGCCCCATCAGTCTGCTCAATGTTCTCGGTAAGGTCTACGAGAGGCTTATTTACAAGCGTCTCAGAGACTACGCCGAAACAAAGGGCCTTATCCCTAATGAACAATTCGGTTTTCGGACCCAACACTCCTGCGTCCAGCAGGTCCACCGCATCACCGAACATATACACGCAGGTTTCCTACGCGGGTATATGACAGGTGCAGTCTTCTTCGATATAGCGAAAGCCTTCGACAAGGTCTGGCACAATGGCTTAATCTATAAGCTATACCAACTCAAAGTGCCTGACCGTCTCGTACTCATCATACGGGACTTTCTGTTGAACCGCACCTTCCGTTATAAAGTTGAAGGAGCGATATCCTCCCCACACCCCATCCGAGCAGGTGTACCCCAGGGCTCTGTGCTTGCCCCACTCATCTTCACGCTGTTCACCAGCGATATCCCCACGAATAAAAAGGCCCAGCTGGCCCTGTTCGCTGACGACACAGCCATTTTCTACACTGGTCGCAGCCTAGTCCAGATCTCACTCACTCTCCAAACCGCTGTCAACAAACTCGCTGACTGGTTTAGGAAGTGGAGAATAGAGGTCAATCCCGACAAAAGTCAAGCAGTTCTCTTTTCCAAACCGCGACATAAACCCAACCCCCCCCGACCTATCACCCTGTTCAGCAAGCCGATCCCTTGGGAAAAGCAAGCTAAATATCTAGGAGTAATTCTCGACAGGCACCTTTCCTTCGCAGAGCACATAAAGACGGTTCGCTCGCGCGCCGCTTTCGCTCTCGGCAGACTCCACTCCGTTCTCAATGCACGCAGCAAATTGTCACTAAGATGCAAATTGCGCATCTACACTGCGTGCATTAGACCCATAATGACCTACGCCTGTGTAGTCTTCGCTCACGCGAAACCCCACCACATCCACAGGATGCAGACCCTCCAAAACCGCTTCCTCCGTAAGGCTACGGGATCCCCTTGGTTCGTTCGAAATGAGATCCTCCATCTTGACCTCAAAATCCCCACCATCAAACAATTCATGAAACGTCTTTCCAAGAGTTTCTTTGATACCGCCGCCAAACATCGCAACCCACTGGTTGTCGAGGCCACCAAATACACCCCATCCCATATCAGCAAACTTCGCCGTCCAAGGCATGCTCTCTCCGAACCTGACGACCCCATAACTCTCCTCCAGGAGAAAAACAAATCGACCAGTACAGTGCACAAACACAAAACACCGTCATTCCGACCTCGCCGCCGAGGTCCCTCGCGACGTCCCCAAGTAAATGCTTCCCCCCGACCCTTGCTCGAAGAACGGCCAGCCCGCGCCGCAGCTGAGCCTGTAGCTTTAAATTCCCGACTGTGACCTCTGAGTTTGTTTCGGCATTTCTTCTCAGAGCAGTCAGATAGGAAATGCCGGCCTCATCAAGCTTAAATAATATTATTATGATCCAGCCTGTCCCATCTTGCTGCCCTCCCCCAGCGACGCCCTAAGCCGAGGTTCGTACCCCAAAGGGGGTGCCCTTAGCGTGTAGTCGCTTAGTATACTAGTTTTACGCCCCTGGCTGGAGGCTTTGAGTTTACTTAAGGCAACCACAGGATAGTCCGGTTAAGTAGTCACGACCTCTATAGGTCAACTACGAGATGCCATATAGGAAAAAAAAAAAAAAAAAAAAGCCGGGCATGTGATAAACTGGACCGCCGCGGCCGTGCCTTGCAACATGCGAGGGGCGCGTACGTGCGGGGGGAGGGTAAAAGTAGGTAACTACTGATGTTATTACATTTTTAGCTGTTTATTTTTTAACTAATATGTTCAATAGTTTATTTTTTGTTAACTTTTCATGAAAATTTTGTAAGTTTAATTTCATTTAATAAACAAAAACACTACAGTTCACCTATTTTATTACTTTGCCCAAGATAGGGTGGGCATTATTCATAATGGCCGGGAAAAGAGATTAATCATGCTGTTTTAATCACATTGCCCAATTGAGTCGGGCATTATGAATACAGACCGGCCATTATTAATAGTGCCCGGACTTATCAAATTGCCCGTAACATATATATTGTTGCTGTCGGTAGATCTTTATAAATAAATAAAATCAGATAAATGCAGAATAATATTTGTCATAATGATTCAGATAATTACATTACAAGTAGATAATGAGAAAGTTTTAAAACAATTAGTACAATGATACCTATCGCTCGAGCGAAGCCGGTGCGAGTAGATAAATTATATTGGTACTAGCTGCGCCCCGCGGTTTCTCCCGCATAAGTTTCGATCCCGTGGGAATATCGGGATAAAAATTAGCCTATATGTTAATGCAGGGTGTCAGCTACCTCCATACAAAATTTTATCAAAATTGCTCCAGCCGTTTGAGCGTGAAGAAGTAACAAACATATAAACACACACACTCACAAACTTTCGCCTTTATAATATTAGTGTGGTTACGTAGGCTAATATTTCCCCTCTTAATAATTATGTACTTGTGTAAAGTATAGTTGAATCATTCTTGGTAATGACCGATGGAAATATCTGGAGTGGCTGATATTGGCTCACCCATCGGTCATGAGTCATGACTAGAGATCAGATATTCGGATGCATGGTCAGAAAAAAACACAAACTTCCGGAATCGCGGGATTTTTGCGATCGATACAAAAGTGCATTCCATATAAGCCAACATTTGAAAGTAAGTAAATATACATCCGATTCCATAATCAGAATCCTAAATTTGTAGATCCCGGAACCACGGGGATTTTTTCGATCCAAAAGCGCATTCCATATCAGCCAACATCTCAACTTTAGGTGAATATGCATCCGAATATCCAATCTCTAGTCTTGCAAGAGGTGTCCCTTATAAAGGCTGTTCGAAAATTGCTTTATAATCAACCTGAAATTTTCCCACTGCTGGGACTCAGGCCACCTCTGTGAGAGGGAGTGGGCCGTCCCTAATCTACCACGCAGGCGAAACGCGGGTTAAAAGTAGCACATTCACGACTTTTTTATTTAATGATAAATGATTTTATTTCTGTAAGTAGGTTTGTAGTTGTACAAACACTTTTACACGTCACTCATATTTTTTTTATAGCTAGATGAGGTCGGCGTTTCCTATCTGACTACTCTGAGAAGAAAAGCCGAAACAAACACAGAGGTCACAGTCTCTTTTAAAGTCCAGACAAAACCTTGGTCAGATCAATTTTAGCGTAAAACCTTTTTTTTCTCATTGCAATGTAACTTTATTGTAAGTATGTAACTCTAATACTACAGAATGCCACGAGCTATCATTATAATAGTCCTCCAGGCCGTATTTCGGCCACGGCGGCGGCGGCCAATCTCAACAGAGAAGTAGCCTTCGGCTGGGGAAATATTTTACTGCACAAGTGTGTGCACTCTCTCTTCCCTCACTCTCATAGTCCGATGGGACGGCAATCTGTTGGAGTCGTGGTCGCAAACACTACTGTAACTCTTTTCATTGTTATAAAGTAGGTACTAGCTTCTGCCCGCGACTTCGTCGACTTCAAAAAAAGAGGTCCTGTATTCGACCCGTATTTATGTGTGTGTGTTTGTATGTCCGCGATTTTCTCAAAAACTAATGAATCGATTTTAATAATTCTGTCAATAAAGTGATCTAAACACTTTCAGGAAGGTTTTAGTATATAATACATTAGGTAATTATTCTAATGTACGAAGTAATATGCATAAATGTACTGCATCTCCGGCATTTCTATGCGAATTGTGATGATTCTTCTAGTCGGTGTCTTCAATTCTTCAGTGCACTAGTGTTAATTGAATTTGTGTGACGTAGGTACGTACGAGTACAACTTAAAAGTGAAAAATAAAAACATTTTTACAAAAAAAAAACAACCGACTACAAAAAATACTACAAAGTGATTAATTTTAATTTCGGAAGTCGGTGTCAAAAAACGAAAATGCGGAACCAATGACACCGGCTTCCGAAATTAAAGTTATTTATCACTTTGTAGTGTTTTTTTGAAGTCGGTTGTTTTAACGTAAAATATTCCTGTGACATTCGGCAATACTGTTGCTTTCCACGTGAAAGAATTTTCGCAAACGAATCAATAGTTCCGATGATTAGATACAAACTCACAAACATTCATCATCTTCATTATGGACTAGCTGCGCCCCGCGGTTTCACCCGCATAAGTCTGGAAATTGCGTGTATTGTGGAAATTTCCTATGTCGTAATCCAGGTCATGGTCTACCGATATGCCAAATTTCACCCAAATCCATTCAGCCGTTTTAGCATACAAAAAATCTAATCTTTTCTCTTTAAAATATTATTTTAGAACTATAGATAGTAAAAGGAAATTTATTTATGTTGATAGATCCACGGTGCTCACGTATTTAGGTACAAATATTGCAACCCTAGACGATTTTTCCTTTATGAATTTATAACTGTTGTATGTGATGTATTTCTCCAAGTTACCAGGGCAGGGTAACATAAGTTATGAATTCGGGGCATGCCTGCGCCATCTGTGACACTTGGACTGTTTTCGTTATTCGGGTACAGGGACATGTTAGACGGAACTATTCACATATACTTATAATATTTGTTGTTAATGGGACTTTTAAATTCGGTAATCTTGTACCTGGATCATTTTTTAACTTTCAGACCCATATATTAAAGTATTTAAGTCAAACCTCGTTGGAGGTTTCTTAAAAGTTACCTAGTTCAGAAATTAAATTGTATTGGTCTAACTGTACTACATAATCTACATATAAGGTGGATTTTTGAGATGAGGCTGTAAGGACAGGTACTTCAACCGTTGCCGCTACAATAAAACGTTATAAAGGTCGCAGCACACGTATCAAATCGGAAAGAGATCTGCACCGTATCAACTCGAGCCGTTCAGTATTCTTTGTATGAAAGTCCCTACTGCATCGCACACTAATCGGAATCGTAACGTAATCACCTCAACTCGGGACAAGCTCACGAACCGCGTTGCGGTGCGTTACGGCTCGTCGTCCCCGCGCTTACGGCTCGTCGTCCCCGTGCTTACGTCTCTCCGTACCCGAGCTTACGTCTCTTCGTCCACCCTTGCCCCTCTCTCCCTCCGGCCTGCATGCTGCACCATCAACCAGCGGTCGGATGGTTGATGCTCCGATACGTCGCCTAGCCGTAGCCGAGCCGACGTATCGGAGCTTCTGATCCGCTTTAGTTACGTGCTTACGTTAGGTTGATGCCTGTTTGATAGTGAGGCGATACTCGTAGGCGATACGGTGCCGATCCCTTTCCGATTTGATACGTGTGCTACATCTTAAGAAGCCTAAATGTTCATAAAACAAAAAAAAAAAAAACGAGATTTGAAGTTCATTTTTTGGTTCCCTATCCATTTGCATAAAATTTTAATAACTTAGCATAATTTTGTTTGGCATAATTATATTTTCGCATAATATAATTACGCATAACAGCTTACGCATAATTTTTTTAAGCATAATTTCTCTAACCATAATAGGTAATGATTAAGCATAATATTGTAAAGCATAAATTTATTAAGCATAAAGTTCTAAAGCATAACTTTTTTAAGCATAATATCCTAAAGCATAAATTTATTTACGCATAATGATATTAAAACATATTTTTATTTTTCGCTGTAGGAAGCATGAAGGAAGCAAGCATACAGCATGCAAGCAAGCATGCAAGCAAGCATGCAGCAAAAAAGCAAGCATGCAGCATGCAAGCAAGCATGCAGCATGCAGCATTCAAGCGCTCGCATCCTATGTCGACGGAGCCCGGCTTCGCGGGGCCCCTATTTCTGTGTATAGGGTTTAAAGTAACCTAACCAAACCGAACCTCGGGGTGCCCATTGCTCGCTCTTGCATCCTATGTCGACGGAGCCCCGCTTCGCGGGGCCCCTATTTCTGTGTAAAGGGTTTAAAGTAACCTAACCATTTTTTTTTTTTTTTTTTAACGTGGAGAAATGCTCATGCATTCTGCACTACCACGGGGAGATAGTGCAGTTATGTGGGACTCCAACCCACTAAAACTCCACGGTGTCCTCCTCTGCTGCTTACGGCGGGAGCACGGGCACGCGTTAGCACTCATCCGTGAACCCGCCGCGGCTGTCCGTCACCGGACCCTCCTCTGGGGAGTATTCCCCATCACCGGCGCACCAGAACACATAGCACGCCGTGACCACCCCAGGGACCAAACCAGCACATGGGCGCCAGACGACCCTGTCTGGGCACCCTTGGTCCCCCTGCGACGGGTCAGGTCATTGGCCCCGCCGCCTCTCAATTTTCGGCCGCAGAGGATAGGGAGAGCGGCCAACGTCATACCAACACTCCTCTTCCTCTGCGGCCCCACCGCGTCCGCCATCAGACGTTGGCGACCCAGTCAAGGCCGCGGAAGGTAGGGAGAGCGGCGCACCACAATACCGGCACTCCTCTCCCGCCGCGGCCTCCAACCCTCAGCCGCGATGCCTCCGATACGACATCGCGGCCCGCCTCAGCTGCGATGTCGCTCAAGCGGCACCGCAACCTACTTGTTGGCCGCTACGTCGTCGGCTTACCGGCAAAAGCCCTGATGAGCGGCCCCTCCTCGGGTTCCACTTCGCTTCACCGTGGGTGTCTAAGCCGCGGCTACTGAGCCCCCCCGCCTCGACAATGCGGGAACCCACCGGGGGGGAAAGTAACCTAACCAAACCGAACCTCGGGGTGCCCTTCGCTCGCTCTTGCATCCTACGTCGTCTATTGCGTTCGTTGAGTTCGGGTGCGGTAACGGTAACGGAAATAATTCGGAGTATTGAAAATCGGAATGTCGTTTTTCGGACCGCGAACCCATCGAGCATTTGATTCTTCGAATATATGAAAATCGGAAAACAAACAAGTCGCATTTATGACTTTCGGTAAAATAAATTTCGTGATTTTTAATAATAGAATTATAATTCTTAGGTATTATGAAATTCGGACTTTTGAAAATAGGAACATCGAAATTTGGAATAAAATATTTCGGAGTATTTGGGTGTTCCCGTTTCAAGCAGTTAACTTCTATCTGAGGAATAACCACCATATTTATTTCTCATAATAGAAATTAACTGATCGACATATTTTTTTAGGGTATCATTTAAGCTATCACCAATTTAATTAGTTTTGTGTTTCTTAAATAATAGGGTTTGTCCTCCAAATAGTAGATCTGTCACCAAAATGTAGTCACCAAACAATGCAAGTGACCTAACCAAACCGAACCTCGGGGTGCCCTTCACTCGCTCTTGCATCCTATGTCGACGGAGCCCCGCTTCGCGGGGCCCCTATTTCTGTGTAAAGGGTTTAAAGTAACCTAACCAAACCGAACCTCGGGGTGCCCTTCGCTCGTTCTTGCATCCTATGTCGACGGAGCCCCGCTATCTGAGAACGAAAATATTTCGTGGCGATAGATCTATTTATTAGGTGATACAAATATTTCGTGGCGATAGATCTATTTATTAGGTGATACAACTTGATGACAAATATAAATTTTGGTGATAGAAAATATAGTTCGCATTTTTTTATACAAAAACTGTCAAAACATCTAATATATTCTTCAGATAAAAGTTATCTCGCGATTGAAAAATCGTTTAACTTACATAATGTTATGTATAAATTATATTAATTGAATGCCTTTTCCTATAATATTATAATATGTTCTTTTAGAAACTAACTATATACATTAGATACTAAAATAAATGACTAACTAACTTACAATACAAATATATAAAAATAAAAAACTTAGGCGTCGAAGTATTCATCCGCATCGCTGTCATCCGGAAACGTGCCCAGAAGACTGGCAGCATTGCCACGTTGAATGGCAATGCTAATTCTTTGGCCAAAGAACGACCCAGCCCTCTGGTCACGTGAAGTATCGACCAGCCGGCGAGAAATTTCCTTAAAAAGGAGACGCGCGCTCGGGCCCCATGACCCGAGCGTTTCGACCCCAAACGGCTCAAAGCTGTAGTTGCCCACAAGGTTACAGTATTTGCGCCGTTTGAGGGTCTCAGCAGCTGCAGCAGCGGCGCCAGCACAGCCCGCAGTGCTAGGAACATGAGATGGCGCAAGGGTATCGACACATGTTGCGTCCCACACCAGAGGCCTACCCACCTTCCAAGGCAACAACGTCATGCCGTCTGGTCTCTTCCCATCATCACGTACCAAGCCGTTTGGTTCTAGCACCGCTGGTACGCCGGCGGTGACAAGGGCTCGACGAATAATATCGTTGATGCTGGCGTGCCGTGCTATGCGACCTGCGCTCCTGCAGCAGGACAGGCCATGGTGTCCGAGACTGTCGACAGCTTCACCGCAGTGACATCGGTGCGGAGCAACACAAGGTGCGCCCAAGCGTAGACACGTAGCGAGCCGAAACGATGAGTCATCCATCATTGTGCCTATGGTGGATGACGGGAGCGCCTGAAGCCACAAACCTGACTCCCATTCTCCCACAGCCAGCAGACGGGCACGCTCAACAGTATTACGTGACGTGTTTACAAGGGTATTCCGTATAATACTGCAGAGCGGCACGTCCCACTGTCTCTGGGAAGACGGGTTATCAGGCAAAACCGTATTGGGACAAGCCATTTTCCAAGCATTCAACGCATCGGTCAAAAACGGCACTTCAAAATCGACCAGTGAGGAAGATAAATTGTTCCTGGTTAATTTATCGGTACTGTGGACCGAGGAGAGGAAGGCTGGTAAACTAATACTTGAAATTTTGCGGACGCCGAGACCGCCCAAGCGAATGGGTAGTGTGGCTTGCTGCCACGCACGGTCGTCCAGGGCCACATTTAGGATGGAAGTTAATGTGTTTCTAATAATTTGGTCTACTTTTTCTAAAAGTTGTGGATGCTTCCATAGATGAGAGGAGCGAAGGCTATAAGTAAATTTTGGTCCAAAACAACAGTACCGAATGAGTGTGAAGGCCGAATGAATATTAATTTTGAAAAGTCTTTCCGAGACGTCATTAAAATTTTGTATCTTCTCCTCAATGAACGTTGGAAAGGATTCGTCAAAAATTGGGGACCCTAGAAGGTGAAGAGAGTTTCTTTCCGTAATTTTGATATTTGGAGCTATTGTACTAAATTTTGCAATGGTTGTCTGTCTGTCAGTCGTTTGGGGAAGATAAATTTCGCATTTTGAAAGGTTAAGGTCTAGGCCAATGGAACTGAATTTTTCTTTTAAAAACTGTAAATCTTTTAAGACTGTGTCTACATCACCTCCTAGGGTTCCGTCATCCAAGTACCATACGTTGAATTTAGAATTTAGTTGTCGAATAATTGGATTTATTGCCAAACTAAAAATGACTGGCCCAAGAGGGTCACCCTGTTGACAACCAACTGCTGATTTCAAAAGGTTGTCTTTATAAAGTAATTTAGAGGGGTGCCTGTAACATTGATAGAGAAAACTGTAAATTTTGGGTATTTCTTTTTGAACTTCTGTCAACAAGGTGTCCCTGTTTACGGAATTGAAAGCATTCTTAATGTCAACCTTAAGAATGACCTCTCCTTTATCGCTATTGAGATAGGTGGATAATGCATGTACCGCAGCCTCACAGCCCCCTTTAGACCCAAAGCCTAGCTGTCGGGGCTGGAATTTGCTGGCTAGTGTTTCGCTGTAAAAAGCACAGCAAATTTTGGCTGCGATACGACGGTAAGTGGACCCTACAGCAATGGGACGAATGCCGCCATCCTTCTTGCGCAGGGCACATAAATTTGCCCCATACAAAATATCAATGACGGCTTCGTTCACATTGCCGGAGAGCATGAGATTGATGAGGGCCGTCAGCTCCTTCAAAAGGGACTCACCAGCCTCCCCGGCGCCTGAACACATTAAGTCCTTCACGTGTTGAGGTGTCAGGCCGTCGAGGCCGCCGGCGGAGCCACTTCGAAAAGAGCAAACGGCCGCACATACTTGTTGAGCTGTAATTTCAATTGTGTTCACTTCCGGATCGGGTGGGTCAGGGAAGGAGAGGTCATCTGCCGGGATGGGGTGTTTGCTCTCCAGAGCTGTAAGAGTCTCTGGAGAGTACGGCGCAACCACATCGCTGCTAAAGATGATTCTAGCTGCGCCTCTGATATCACCCTCGCCTAGTTTAGATTCCACATGGTGCAATAAACCACTTGAATGAATGCCTAAATATTATTATGCTAATAGTCATTAGGCCTACTAACGTTATGCTAATAGTCATTAGGCCTACTAACGTTATGCGAATCAAATTTATGCCAAAACAAATTAGTCTTTAAGATGATTATGCCAACATAAAATGTATGCGTAAAAAAATTATGCCGAAGTATTATTATGCCAAAACAAATTGTGCCAAAATCGTTATGCCGAAGTATATTAGGACAAAGAACATTATGCGAAAAGAAGGGATCCCTCATTTTTTAGTTTATTTTCAGCAAGTCTACCTATACTTTGTGAAACATAAGGTTGGTGTCCCGTTTCCTACGAAATGTATATCTCCCCGTTGTTATGGAAATAATGGCTCTGTCTTCATAGAAACGCGAGTCTATGGGTCGCCCCGTGCTCAGGCAGAAGAGATGTCAATTTGTACAGATAGAACTTTGTCTATTGTTGGTAGAATATAGATAGAATTGGTCATGCTACGCGAGCTGGATGAGACTCGCACGGAGCAGGGTAGCATGGCACAAAAGTTGGGAGGCCTATATTACTCAGCAACTCAGCACTGGTTGGAACAATGCCAATGATGATGATAATGTTGACTTGGCTACGAAAAACCTCCTTCCTTGTTCGTTAAAATAATACACAACGAAAGCTCAAAAGAACACAAACTTAATTGATACTGAAAGTTTTAATTAACTTGAAGGGCAAACTCACAATCCGTCGGTAATCCGAAAATGCCGGATTCTCATTAGAAATAGATCGTTTTGGGACGAAGGTTTCACACTCGATTGGGAGCAGATGCAACTGGGAACCAATCGGTTCATTTATTGTATGGTTTGATGGAGTGTTGAGACTATGGTAGCGTATGTATGTAAATAAATAAATATTTATAGTTTTGTCGACGATTTCGGCATCAATATTGGTACATGTGAGTGTCTCGTGGCTAAACAATATCAGCCACACCGGTGGATCGAAGGTTAAACTACGCTTGCCGCGGTCGGTTCGTGGATGGGTGACCATCGATTAGATATCGAGACGTAAGGTTGGTTGGTCCCGGCTGTCATTCGTTGATCTTTGACAGTCGTTACAAAAAGTCTGACAACCAGTCTTAACAAGGGGTATCGTGTTACCCAGTAACTGGTTTGTGTAGGTCAGATTGGCAGTATGCAGCTGCACCCGGTTAGACAGGATAGTTGGGAAAAGGCTGGGTGGATGGTCATCCATCGACGAACTGACCGCGGCAAGCGTATACTGTTTCATTTTTTCTAGACTTTGAACTACGAGGAAAACTGGTTCTTAAAACATAATTCTTGAGTCTCCATTTTGTAGGATGTTCGAAAAATTTAAGGGGCAGGCGGACCGAACGTTTCAAAATGAGCCTGAATCGCATCATATAACGCCATCCACTCGACATTCTGCTCATGCCTGTTTTGATATTTCGCTTTAATATAAATGCAGCTAGCGTTTGTTAGTAAAATTGCAAGAGTAGCTTTGAAACAAATGGATGATTTTGTTAAACATTCTGCTTTTTTTTGGTCTAGGCAGGGATGGCGAACCTCTATACACCTATGTACTATTTTTTCCAAATAAATATTTTATGAGGTTTTCTAATGAAAAAAGTTCCTTCCCCCAACTGCACAGAATGTGGGAAAGCGGACGACGTTCTTCACATCATGGTGGAGTGTACCGGGAACGAAGATTAGTAATACATTTTGGTGTTGATGTGAGAGAGGTGGGAAGATACAATAATATTTTGGCGTTCCCCTTGTCAGAAACAGCCAGGCTATTTAATAAACTTGTGCGGACTGGTATTCGTAGAAGATAGGTATTTTATTTATTTTATTTTATTTGGGAAACAAACAGATGCAATAACAAACATAAGTAAATATACAATTAGCTCAACACAATCCAGAAACAGTTTCCACAGATTATTACACACACACACAGTTAAGGACTGTATTATGTTTATAAAATGATGTTTATATAATGTTATAAGATAGCCTTACGGAGCAACTTAGTCACGTCGACCAAGCTCCTTAATAAATAATAAATTGTCCATACACAAACATAGCGCCTGTGATCCCCGAAGGGTTAGGTAGAGACCTTTGGTACACCTACATTTCGCCAGTTATGTTTATGTTTTTCGTCATGCGTTCTTCAAACGACTTTAAAAGACCGTCTACTTTTTTACTTCTATTCAAAGCTTTGGTCCGTTCTCAATTGGAATTTGCAGTACCGGTTTGGAGTCCCATTTTTGATGTTTACATAAAAGGAATAGAAATGGTTCAAAAAAAATTTTTACGTGCTATGCACTACAGATGCACTAAGTCTAAATTACCATACACCCAATTATTAATGCGTTATAAACTACTAAGCCTGGAGTCAAGACGAAGCCTGCTTATAGCCATGATGCTTCATGGTCTATGTAATAACAGGTTCGATTGTTCAGATATTACCAACAAACTATGTTACATTGTACCTAGAACTGTGATGCGTCGAGAGGCGCGTGTGCCTCGGCTGTTCCACACCGCAAGATGCAGAACTCACGCTGGTGCACGGGCGCCTCTCCGACGCATTGTAGATACGTATAACTCCCATTTCATCGATTTGGATATATTTGCGCTTACACACTTTAAGTTCAAAAAGATGGCTATTGAATCCTTAAAATAGCTATCTTAAACCTAATATTCTAGCAATATTAACGAGAACTTCTTACTCTTTTCCAAAATCAGTGCACGCATTATACTATGTGTCTTTAAACTATTATTTCGCGGACATTGGTGTGGGTTACACGTTTACATAGTTTTTAATTTATTTTGTCACACTAAAATTGTAATGTGTAACTGTTTTATGTCCCAATAAAGTAAAATAAAAATAAAAAAATAAAATGTCCCACGTAAAGGGCAAGCCTATTGCCATTAATCGGCCACAAATCCAGAGTCCGAGCTGCTACTGAAAAAATCCTGATGGAAAACCCAATAACACTTTGCCCGACCCGAGAATCGAACCCAGGGACCTCATGCTCAGCAATAGCGCTCACCCGTCAGGGAATATAATATGACAGATGTGTCAAATAACGTCCAGGATATAAACGATGACATACTTGTGTGCCATATGTAATTCAAAAACAAAACACTACATGCCGCACTCGACATGCAATCAGCACTTATAATTACCGCTATATAAACGTAATTCACCACCCGGTCGACTACGTTTATACATACCTATCAACCATGGAGGTGCTACAGTTATTCGTGGTGCTACTAAGTTTGTTCGCGACTGCTCTGGCGTGTGACCTGAAACAAACAGACGCCGAAATTGCTGCCAAGGCTGCTGTGGAAAAATACATTAACGACACCAGGCCAACCATCAATAGCAGGTACAGATTGCTCTACCATGTAGCTCCCCCAGTCGGCTGGATGAACGATCCCAATGGATTTTCTTTCTTCAAAGAAAATTATCAACTGTTTTATCAGTATTACCCTTACAACACGTCGACGGGAAGTATTCACTGGGGACACGTGGTAAGCAAGGATCTAGTGACGTGGACACAAGAGCCAGTTGCATTGCTACCGGAGGAGGAACTGATATTCTCAGGCAGCGCGATTGTAATAGACGGGACGTTAGTTCTAATGTACACTGCTCACAAGCAAATGAATGCTACGTTCGCTAACGAGACGCAGTACTTAGCGTTCAGCAACGACGGTGTTATTTTCAACAAATACAAAAAGAAGAATCCAGTTATATCGTTTACGCCCGATAACTCTCCAGATTTCCGGGACCCTAAAGTATGGAAACATGGAAACTACTACTACGTCGTCATGGGTAGCCAGACTGCAGATCAAAAGGGCAGAGTACTGCTGTACAGGTCATTGGACATGGCATACTGGGAGTTTCTGAGTGAAGTGGGAAAATCGAATGGAGACTTGGGCTACATGTGGGAGTGTCCGGACTTCTTCGAGTTGAACGGGAGCTATGTCCTGCTCATGTCTCCTCAAGGTATACCCGAAGCAAACAAGACAGCTGGTGACAGGTACCATAACCAGTTTCAGACAGGATACATCATTGGAAGCTTCAATTATGCAACAGGCCAGTTCATAGAGACTGTACCTTTCCAAGAAATTGACTATGGTCATGATTTTTACGCAACCCAGACAATGGAGAAAGACGGAAAGAGGTATCTAATCGCATGGATGGGGTCGTGGGATGGTGCTTTCCCGGAGCGTGCTGATGGCTGGGCAGGATCCATGACCATCATTAGAGAGTTGACATTAAGAGGAGACCGCATCTTGATGAAACCTGTTGAAGCGATCACCAGTCTTAGAGGACCAGCCGTTTATAACGGAAACTTGGCAACAAATGCAAAAATTGAAACACTTAACAAAACGGGCGAATTAATTGTTACTTTTGATTTGGGCCAAAATTTTAGTTTGAACATTGCCGGTGCTAATGATGCTCAGCTTGTCTCTTTGAAGTGGAATGTGAATACTGAAAAAATTTCGTTAGACAGGGGTACTGCGACTGCGCCAGACATTAGACAAGGAGTATGGAATCCCGTCTCTTCACAAACCTTGAGAATCTTCTTGGATGCTAGTTCGATAGAGGTGTTCTGTGGTGAAGGTGAAATAGTGTTCAGCTCCAGAGTATATCCGAGTGGGGCATGGGTTGTAACCAATACAGCCGCCCAAACCATAAACGTTGTAGCATACCAGTTGAAGAGAAGTGTCCCTGCATAAATTGTTCGTTCTTTTTGTCCTTTGAATTACTGTTTCATTTGAGAAAATTATTGTAATTGTTTAAAAACCTCTTTTTAGGGTTCCGTAACCAATTGGCAAAAAACGGAACCCTTACGGATTCGTCATGTGTCTGTCTGTCTGTCCGTCCGTCCGTATGTCACAGCCACTTTTTTCCGAAACTATAAGAACTATACTGTTGAAACTTGTTAAGTAGATGTATTCTGTGAACCGCAGTAAGATTTTCACACAAAAATAGAAAAAAAAACAATAAATTTTGGGGTTCCCCATACTTACAACTGAAACTCCAAAAATTTTTTTTCATCAAACCTGTACGTGTGGGGTATCTATGGATAGGTCTTCAAAAATGATATTGAGGTTTCTAATAGCATTTTTTTCTGAACTGAATAGTTTGCGCGAGAGACACTTCCAAATTGGTAAAATGTATGTCCCCCCCCCCTCTAACTTCTAAAATAAGAGAATGATAAAATTAAAAAAATATATATAATGTACATTACCATGTAAACTTCCACCGAAAATTGGTTTGAACGAGATCTAGTAAGTAGTTTTTTTTAATACGTCATAAATCGAAAACCGCAATTTACCTTTCACAAAGTTACAACGAACTACAAGAACTTTTATATTATGTTACTTGCTGCTACGGAACCCTTCATGGGCGAGTCCGACTCGCACTTGGCCGGTTTTTTATTGTTTAAGGGTGCTTGCATAAAGACGCGGGTTCCCTGTAAAGGCAAGTACGTACCGGTCGGTGCGGGTAAAATATCAACAAACGGAAAGACATATTAAACGTTTCTTTCCGTAGACCAACCTGCCGCGATCTGTACCAGTGAACCCGCTGCTTTATGCAAATACCCTTATTATATTTTAATATGAAATTGAAATCTATTTACAAGTTTCCGCCATATTGTCTTAATAATTTTTGATTTTTGATGAAACAATGAACCTTTTGTGATATTTATTATTATTGGAAGTACGAGTATCCCTGTATAATTTGTTCTTTTCTGTCTCTTATCTACATGTGTTTACAACTTTCTATAATAGGATGTCTTTATTTGCTCCTAAAATTTTCATTGTATGTGTTTAAAAGGACTATTTTTATTGATAGTGTTTGTTATTTTTCGTTTTTGAAACCAATAAATGTATTTTTATTTGATTATCATTTTAGATTTTCCCTTTGTATAATGTTTATTAATTAAGGAATATGATTTCAAAGTCAGATCTAAGCATCAGCGGTGCTGTTACGCCTTATTTATCAGCCCTAATTTATGAGCCCTTATTCATCAGCCCTTATTCATAAGCTCTTATCGATATGTGCAGCTACATCTTCCATCTAGTAAAAGCTGAGGGATAAATTCAACCCGTACATACATTAATTTACGCCTTTTTTAATAGGGTTAAGTTGAAACTGTAGAACCCTTCGTAGCTGTTTTCCAAGCAAGGAAAGAGGGCTTTGGCGGTAAGACTTTAAAAAAATTTAGGGAAGTTACAGTTGTACCTGCTGTAGAGCCCAGGGTTCGAATCCCAGGGCAGGCAAAGTAATATTGAGTATTTTCGTGTGGAGTTTTCAGTAGCAGCTTGGAGTCTGGAACTGTGCCCAGTTTACTTAATGGCAGTAGGATCGCTTTCGGTTACATGGAAATTAGACATAATATAGCCTGTGGGTAATATATCTACTATACAGGAAGATTTTTTCATCACCATCCAAATTTTTACAGGGTGTTCTACCCATGAATATGAACAACTTTCACTATTGGACCAACTCTGAAATCACGAAAAAAAAAAACAGCTGTTTCATACAAAAGTTCAATACCTACTTGACCAAAATGTACGAAACAGCTGATTTTCTTTCGTGATTTCAGAGTTGGTCCCATAGTGAAAGTTGTTCATATTCATGGGTAGAACAACCTGTAAAAATTTGGATGGTGATAACAAAATCTTCCTGTATGTAACTATACCTACATAAACGCCTCTGCATAACCCCTCGAGGGATACAGGCGTGATGTTACGTTGTAGAAGTTGTTCCCTAGCGTATTACCAGACTGTTTAGCGGCGACTTAATCTGCGAGAGTCTGCTGGATGTGAAGGTTGCTACTAGGTCTTACGCCAGGACATCCAGGCGCGGTCCAAACACAAGATTTTGGCGGGGTTAATGTGTCTCGGCTCTAGATTAGAGAGAGGCGGCCACAGATAAGTAAGTCAAATAGGCTGTCGGCAGTTTGAATGAGTTCCGAGGAAGGGGGGAGGGGTTATGATCCCTGTGACCCTTAAGACAGCGCCTGCGCACAACATTGGAATAGACGTAGTGGCAGAGTGAAGACGGAGACTTCATCTCCCCTAATCGATGGTGTTTTCATTTACTAACATGCTTTTATACCATACAGGATGTTAGTTAGGTTAAATCTTCTTTTTCCTCGAGTCGCTGGCGCGACAGTCATTCTGATTTTTGATAGACCCAAAACTTCGCCACTTCCGCGGCGTTATCAGTGGCAGCGCAGAGGTCACTTTGGCTGCATGTTTTGGGGCACATTTGGGAGAGGAATAAAGAATTTCTCATAGTACTTGGGCTTAGGTATGTACCTAAGCCCAAGTACTATGAGAAATTCTTTATTCCTCTCCCAAATGTGCCCACCACATGGGCTTACCGACCTCTCCTGCTCAAACCTGCACCGTTACCAGTAAAATATGTATTTTACTGGTAACGGTGCAGGTTTGAGCAGGAGAGGTCGGTAAGCCCATGTGTATATCTTCTAACGATACATTCAAATAACAATGGGTATATGTTTTCGTAATAATAGGCACGACAATTTTTAAGTTCAATAAAGGGAAAATATGTAATATCTTAAATAGGTTCATATCTAATAGGGCTGTTCATTTTCTACGTAAGACAATTTTGATCATTTCCTGATACCCCAGCCCCTACATAAAAAAAAATAAGACTTGGAAGAACCTCCTCCGCCCCTTTCAATTTTACGTAAGATAAGTGTCTACCAAAATTGCAAAGAAAAAGTTACAACTTTAGCTTACCTTTGTGTAACAACAATCTATAGGTACCCCTCCTACGTCCACGTAAGAAAAAATAAGACTTGTTTGGACCCCCTTCCCCCTCGAAACGTCTTACGTAATAAATGAACAGCCGTTATTAGTATTATTTTCCTGATACAATTTATTTTTATGATCAAAACTCACGAATTTTTTATACGGGGTTAGCAGAAACTGCAGAACGCTACATTCCCCTGACCTATTTGAAGGGTATCACCATTAAGGCCTTCATCGCCGGATCCCCAACTCCCCTGTTCTCCCCACCCGTCGTTTGCACCTTCACCTTTGCCTTTGGTTAATCCCCCATTACGGCATCCTTATAACCAAATTATCTAAGCACTAGCTGCTGCCCGTTACGTCGTCTGCGTGAAGGCTCTACAGCACCAAAAATACATAAGATGCCAGTGTCGCTATAGCATTATAAGTAAACAACTTTTAAAAAATAGCATTAAAATATAAGTTTTTTTTTGCAAGCGAAGCAAGTGAAGAGAGTTATATGGAAATCCTGCTGAGTTCAGTCATAAAATGTGACTGAAGGAAATAGAGAAAATAATGCAGGAATACATTCCAGGACACAAAAGAATAAAAATACGTACAAAGGTATCATACCTTACAACGCTTCCCTATAAACTACGTTGGTAGTTAAGCTGCCAGGAGCCAAAATGTAAAGAGAGTCAGGACTGTGACGCGGGAGCAAGCGACGTACAGTGGCCCGTGTGAGAAGCAACTCGTCCTGGGGTCGACACCCGCTGCCCTCAGTATCTGCCCCTGCGACTTATTGATGGTCATCGCGAAGCAAACACTCACGGGGAACTGTACGCAATTGAACTGGAACAAGAAGTTATGAGGTATGAGGGGAATGCGTGGTATAAATACTGCCTCGCCGACGCCACAACCCGTAAGAATTTCCGCCTCAATGGTGTGTCTGTGGAGCGAGATGACTTTAAGGTGGGTCCCGTTACACAACTTGACAACATGATTTATCGAAACGCACGGAGGATTCCAAATGTTCACGATAAGGTTCAAATTCGCTATTACTCAAGTGGGTCAGATAATGTTGGCAACCGACTGTACGTACAAAGTTACTCGTCCAGTGTTATTTCGTGTCTTATTTTTGTTTGTATTATGAAGAGATTATAATATCAATACCTTAAAATGATTTGCTCTTCATTGACATTAACTTCGCATAAAGACATACATCATCATAGGGGCGAGATAAAATCAAACGCGTTGACGTGCGTTATATCATCATATCACAAACAAAACACTTGAAATATCTTATCACCCCCAAAAGACTAGTATATAAACAGATTACCACACGAGATGATATATCAATCAGTCATGTTTCTTATAAAGTTAGTCGCGGTGTTTCTCACTTTGGTCGCCACCGTGCATCTAAAGACCATTAAACAAAGCGATGCGATAGCAGATTTAGAAGCTTATATTGAAGAGAAAAAGGCGGAAATCAACCCCAGGTACAGACTACATTACCATGTGGCGCCCCCTGTGGGATGGATGAACGACCCTAATGGATTTTCATACTACAAAGGAGAATATCATCTATTCTACCAATTTTATCCCTACGACAGTCAGTGGGGTCCTATGCACTGGGGTCATGTGGTGAGCCCAAATCTTGTGGATTGGAGTCGACTTCCTACAGCCTTACTGCCTGAAGAGGAACAGTGCTTCTCAGGAAGTGCTGTCGTTAAAGATGACACCCTGGTCCTAATGTATACGGCCCACAAACCAAAGAACGAAGAACCTTTCGACAATCAAACTCAGTATTTGGCGTTCAGTGATGATGGCGTAGCATTCCACAAGTACGAAGGTAACCCAGTTATACCAAGTGCACCTAACGACCACCCAGATTTCCGAGATCCTAAAGTATGGAAGCATGGTGACCACTGGTATGTTGTGATTGGGAGCAGGACTGATGACAGAGGCAGAGTATTGCTGTACAGATCCTTAGACATGATTGACTGGGAATTCTTAAGTGTCCTAGGAGAATCTACGGGTGAATTGGGCTATATGTGGGAGTGTCCTGACTTCTTCGAGCTTAAAGGAAAACACATTCTTCTGATGTCTCCTCAAGGCATAACCCCGCAAGGAGACAGATACAAGAACACTCACCAAACAGGATATATCATCGGAAGTTTTAATTATGAAACTTTTGAATTTTTGCCTGAAATAAGTTTCCAAGAACTCGACTTTGGCCATGACTTCTACGCCGCTCAAACTACAGGAGAATATGGAAATAGGTATCTGGTCTCGTGGTTCGGAATGTGGGATGTCCCAATTCCCGAGGTCGTTGACGGCTGGGCAGGAGCTATGACTATCATCAGAGAACTCGATTTAGTTGGTAACCGTGTCCTGATGAAGCCTGTTGAAACGATGATCAGCCTGAGAGAGGAAACAGTATGGGATGGGAAGGTTGCAGAGAATGTTGCTATACAATTTGATAACACTGGAGAATTACTGGTGAGCGGCGACTTGAGCCAAAATATAGAGTTGGAAATCAAAGGCAGTAATGGAGGCGGTCAAGTTTCACTGCGATGGGACCCTCAAGTCCGTACAGTTGTGGTAGATAGAGAAGGAGATGTCAGACAAGTGGAATGGCTTCCTCTGGGTTCCGAAGTGTGGAGGATCTTCTTGGATACTTCTTCTCTGGAGCTATTCTGTGGTGAAGGCGAGGTAGTGTTCAGCACGAGAGTGTATCCTGACGGAGGCTGGCAAGTAACGAATCTGAGCCCTCAGGCTCTAGACGTTGTAGCTTATAAATTAAGGAGAAGCGTTCCTGAATAGTTTATGAACATTATCTTAAAGTTGATGGTAATGTTGTGGACTGGTTTCTGAGGTAAATTACTCCGAAACACTTTTTGATACTTATTGTAAAATTCTCATGTTAGTAAATTATTATTTTGTTATAATGTTGTGGTGATATTTGAAAGTATTATTGAATTTTAAATATATGTTAATAATGTAAACATATTATATGTATACCAAAATTTTTGGCAAATAAATGATAACAATTTCTAAAAAAAATATTTCAGTGTTTGAATAACTATCTGCGTTAATCAAGAAAAAATAACTGCTGATTTATATGTATGTAAGAAAAAGTCTACATCTTTTTAATAATATAATCGATAGACGTCATTTTAATAGATAAATAAAGATAAAATAGATCAACCATTTTTCAGATTATTTAAAGTACGAGTACATACATCTTTTATGTTAAATGTTACAATAAAATACCTACCTTATGATATTTTGCAATTAAATGAAAGACATATTACAAGTACACTTTGTAAACAAGCATATTACAAATTAGAGGATTATATCCAAGATAAGAAATGTTTATTTCTGTTTATAGATCTTTTAATTAAAAGACACTTTTACTCGTCAGTATTTTAAGAATGCTTGGAAACATGCTGGTCCTGCTCCATACGAAGTACCAACTTGGTATTTTTCAAAACAACTCAGCCGGAGTTTTCAACATCAGACCCCGTCCGATGTTGAAATTTGGCAGACGAAACCTATATATGTACAGTCGCCAGCAAAATTGCATGGGTACCTTAGTGTCTATTTTCCCGTGAACGTTTGAATTCATGTTTTCGAAAATAAACTAGATGGCGTTGGTTTCTTCACAACTATGACTAATTTACGAAACGTAAGTAAGGAGTTAATTATAATTGTTTGAATGTTTGAAGAAACAAAAAGAAACTACAAAAATATTTTATCATATAAAGCAAAGCAACGCCATGTAATAACAGCATAATTAAATTTTGATAAGATAAGATAAGATAAGATAATTTTTTATTTGTTCAAACATGAGTATACACACGATAATAAAAATCGGCATGCAAGTTGTTAAAAGTATTATAAACAGGTCGTCATGCTTGCCTTATACAATGGCATACAAATATTTAAATAGGTAAGTATAAGCAAAAAGTTTAAGGCATTCAAATTATACAAGCTAATAAAATTATTTAAATAGAAATATATAACCACAATTCAATTATCCAAATTAAAATATTTAACACTCGTAGTCAACATGGAAAACTATATAAAGTAAGTAGTCAAAACAAATAGGTCAAAATTATAATAGTCATTCAAAATATTTTTCAAATAAAAAATCATTGATGGTGTAATAAGCTCTTTCTGCCAAAAATTTTTTAACTTTCAGTTTAAACTGCACGTCACTTAAAAGCTTCCAACTTTTTGGCAATTTATTATAGATTATTGGAGCCATGCAAAAGACACTCTTCCGCATAAGAGTTGTTCTGGCTTGTTGTACACAAATCTGAGTGTTGTCACGTCTGTTGCGTGGAAACATCTCAGCCATGCGAGGAAACAGATTAGGATTCGACCTTACAAACATTGCATTTTCTATTATATAAATGGACGGTAATGTCAAAATATTATATTTTTCAAAATAAGGCCTACAGCTCTGAGTGGTTTCTAGTTTGAACATAGACCTAATACATTTTTTTTGTGCTTTGAATATAGTGTCCTTATCAGTTGAGTTACCCCAAAAGATAATCCCGTATCTTAGGACAGATTCCACCAACCCGTAGTACGCAGTAAGTAACGCATCTACACTAGTTATTTCGCCCAGTGTGTACAGAGCATAAGCTGAGGAACAAATTTTCTTAGTTATGATCTCTATATGTGCTTTCCAATTTAATTTTGTGTCAATAATTAATCCTAAAAATTTTGTTGTATCAACCGAGTCAATGTTAGTATTCTTGTATTTTATGTCCAGTTTATTAATTAATGTCAATGGTCGTTGTCTGAAGTGCATGATTTTAGTCTTAATTAAATTCATTTTTAAATTATTATTATTTAACCATTTTATTATTGAAATTAGGGATTTATTAATATCATACTCATATTGATTACTATTATTACATGGAATCGTCACAACACTATCATCAGCAAATAGGCTCATGGGTTGGTCTGTGGACTTAGGCAAGTCATTTATATATAATGTAAAAAGGGGAGGACCTAATACACTTCCCTGTGGAACACCATACACTACTTCACGTTCTTGGGATATATGGATTTCTTCTCGTTTTGTAGTCAAATTTATCCTACTAACTTCTGTAATTTGCGTTCTTTTCTGTAGGTATGACTCAAATAATTTTAGAACATTACCTCGAACTCCATAAGCTTCGAGTTTCTTAATCAAAATGTTGTGATCAACATAGTCGAAAGCTTGCGTCATATCACAGAATATGGCACAAACTGGGATATTATGATCCATATTTGTCATCACCGTTTGTAAGAAGTCATAAATTGCCATGTTTATCGTCTTTTTCTCTCTGAAGCCTTTTTGTTCATTGCAAATAATATTATTTTTTTCTACATATGAGTTAAGTTGTCTATACATATATTTTTCAAATATTTTAGAAATTACGGAGATCAGTGATATTGGTCTGTAATTTTGCATTAGTTCCCTATTTTCCTTTTTAAATAGTGGTTTCACTACTGATTTTTTTAACGCATCTGGGAATACACCGACGGTTATGCTCAAGTTTATTATGTAACTTAGGGGAGTACTTATCTCGTTGGCTACAGCTTTGAGAATTCTCGTGGATATTCCATCATATCCCACACTATTAGTATTTCTAAGCGTTTTTATAATTTTAAATACATCATATGGTGTACTTGGGGCCATAAACATAGAATCTTTTTTGTTCAAAATATTTTGCGTTACTTCAGATCCTGCATTTTTGATGGGTTCAATTTTATCAATGAAATAATTATTAAATAAATCCGCTATGTGGTTTGGCTCCGTGACTGTTTTATTATTAACTTTAATTTTTTCTATGAATGGTCTTGGTAAATTTAATTTGTTTTGTTTTGTTAGTCGTTAACTGGTTTTACGCTAGATGGCGTCATTTCTCGCTTCATACGATTTTGTTTCTGTACTACCCATGCACTTTTGCAGCCTATCGTACATACAGTGGCCTCCAAAAGTTTGTTGGCATTTTTCCTGTTCACCTGTGACACCACATTATGATTAAAAAATTCTAGTTCCAAATGTTTGAATTACTAAAACGTTTTTATTGATTAATTCAACTACCTTTAACATATCATAAAAAATTATCAAGTAATCCCTAAGGAGTACCTAATTATTTTTTTATTTATTCAAATTTAGAAACGCTGGATCTTACATATTTCACAGATTTGCGAAACAATGTGTCAGTAAGGCGTTATACAGGATGTCCCTGGAAGTATGGATCAAATCGAATAGGGGGGTGCGCCAAAGTTCACCTAAATTCTCAACTCCGATAATTGAAAATCCGAAAATGTTTCATTTATCATCCTAACAATCATAATTCCTAACTACTCTGTCTCTAATGTTCATAATTCCGAATCATTCAACTTCATAATGTCAGTAGCAATAAACATCTATCATACTTTTATTTGTTTTCCTATATTTTCTCAACATAGCCATCTTTTACACTATTATTCAAAGTCATATATTTTTTGTTTAGATCGTCAACATAGGATGCAAAAACGAGCGAAGGGCACCCCGAGGTTCGGTTTGGTTAGGTTACTTTAAACCCCTTACACAGAAATAGGGGCCCCGCGAAGCGGGGCTCCGTCGACATAGGATGCAAGGGCGAGCGAAGGGCACCCCGAGGTTCGGTTTGGTTAGGTTACTTTAAGCCCTTTACACAGAAATAGGGCCCCCGCGAAGCGGGGCTCCGTCGACGTAGGATGACAAAGGATGAAAAAAAAAAGTGTTTATCATATTAGACTAAATAGGTTTTATGTCTATTGAGTGGTATATCAAACGATTTTATATTAATTGTCTGTTATTCTTACAGAAATTAGTTACATTAAAATTATATCAATCGTTTATTATATTGACTGATCATTATCTATACATATAATAAAACAGTAAAAAAACTGTGTCTGTACATTTAATGTATTTAAAAAAAAATAATTGAGGGGGGTTTAGAAACAGTAATAGGGCACGAATCTAAAAAAAAAAAAATGTCTGTGTGTCTGTTTGTTTGTACACGCTAATCTTCGGAACTACTGGACGGATTTGAATGATTTTTTTTTATTGTATTGGTATTATGTCTGGGCAACATATAGACTATAATTTATCTTGGAAACTTGAACACCTGGTGCAGAACCGCAACAGATCAGCTAAACTATACGGGATACAAAAATGGTACCATAGCAAAAATTGTTCCACGTGATGAGCATTTTCTGCTGAGAGAATAAATTTGAAGATATGGAACACCTGATGTGGAACTCCAAGAGCCCAGCTACACCATAACACATATAGGAATGACGTCTTAGCAAAAGTTGTTCGGTCTGATGGGCATTTTCTGTTGACTTATAAAATTTGAAGATCAGAGACATCTGATGTGGAAATCAAAGCTATCACTAATTTCACTGTATAATTATAAAATAACATAAGCTGGGAGTACCTCCACGCGGTGAAGGCGGTAACAGTTTAGGACTGATTTTCGATGACGATGGTATATCATTGAAAATTTGACTCTACTGCCCAAAACTCCCATTTATTTTTTTAACTAGCTGCGTCCCGCGGTTTCATCCGCATAAGTTTCGATCCCGTGGAAATATCGAGATAAAAAGTAGCTTATGTCCTTTCCCGGGACTCAAACTATCTCTATACCAAATTTCATCTAAATCGGTTCAGCGGTTTGAGCGTGAAGAAGTAACAAACATATAAACACACACACACACTCAAAAACTTTCGCCTTTATAAAATTAGTGTGGTTTATCGAATAAATATGCCTTCGGGCTTATGTTATTTGAGTGTTTAATTTCCTTTTCCATTTATCTTCGTGACAAGGTAGCCTCCCCGGTAACGCAGGAGAGCAGTCACTTAGATTTTAATTGATCAGGTATCTTCACAATAAAACTATAACCATGCCTAGAAAGAGGTCAAATCTTTCCCAATGTTCCAAAGGAGCTAAAAGATTGAGGATCATAAGATCCCAAGAATCTACCGAAGAGCGTCAGGAGAGCCTTGATACTGTTCAACATCAGGCTGCAACTCGCTCCGTGGAAACCTCTTCGGATCGCGAAGCGCGCCTGCGTTCTCAGCGTATTTACGCATCTACATCCAGGTCACTAGAGACAAGTGCGGAACGTGATGCGCGACTGACCGCTGATCGTGAACGTCATGCATTGTCTCGCGAGTCGGAGACGTTCACGGATAGAGACTTGCGCTTGAGTTCTCAGCGTATCTACGCATCTGCTTCTTTGTCTCTAGAGACAAGTGCGGAACGTGATGCGCGACTGACCGCTGATCGTGAACGTCATGCATTGTCTCGCGAGTCGGAGACGTTCACGGATAGAGACTTGCGCTTGAGTTCTCAGCGTATCTACGCATCTGCTTCTTTGTCTCTAGAGACAAGTGCGGAACGTGATGCGCGACTGTCCGCTGATCGTAAGCGACATGCATTGTCTCGCGAATCGGAAACGTTTACCGATACAGAATCACGCTTGAGTTCTCAGCGTATTCGCACATCTACTAACAGGTCTTTTGAAACGAGTGATGAACGTGATGCGCGACTAACTGCTGATTGAGATTATCATACATTGTCCCGAACACGCACACAACAAAACATTCATAATCAGTTAGAAAGTGAGAGAGAAAGAATTGCTGGAGTACGGCATGAAGAGACAGAAGAAGAGCGCAACGAACGTTTGAATTCTGATCGACTTCGACATTCTCTGAACAGAATGTCGATATCATCTGAAGAATCGGATGTATCTCAAGATATAGCCGTAGGGCATGGCGACCTTCCTTGGGTTGATAAGGAACGGAGTGCATTTACGTATACTCTTATGATTGACTACGCCACATATTCCGCCATCGGAGGTATGGTTCAAAATTGTAGTTTTTGTGAAGCTGGAAACAAACGGTATGTGTTGCTCAGATGGGAAAGTACATATTGAAATATTACAAAATCTTCCAAAAATATTAAGATCACTGCTAATCGGTGACCATCCACAGTCAAAACATTTCTTGGACAACATCCGTTCGTACAATACCTAATGCCTTTCAAATGACATCTTTTGGTGCGAAACAGATTTCAGAAGGCCCATTTACCTATGCCAACATTCAAAGTGCAAGGCCAAGTTTACCACCTCATTGGTTCATTATTGTCAGTAAATGACCCCAAGTTTCTCCAAATATATTTCGTATCCAATTATCAAGAAAATATAGTTTATAAAGAATTTTTTTTTAAAGTTATTTGCAATTAATTCAGTGTGCCCTTGGGATCCGCTGCGGAATTACGGGAAGAAAAGTTTTTTTATTGTATAGGTATTAAGTCTGGGCAACATAAAAGCTATAATTTATTTTGGAAAATGGGACACCTGATGCAGAACCGCAATATAAGAGATATAAAAATGGCGCCATAGCAAAAATTATTCCACGTGAAGAGCATTTTCTGCTGTGAGAATAAACTTGAAGATCTGGAACACCTGCTCTGGAACTCCAAAACCCAGCGACACTATATCGTAATAGGAATGACGTCTTAGCAAAAGTTGATTAGTCTAATGGTATTTCCCGTTGACTTACAAAAATGAAAGATCTGGAACGTCTCGAATCGTCTCGCGCATCCCGTTGTTTTCCAGTCCTCGGGCTCTTAGAATTCGACATCAGATGTTTCAGATCTTCGATTTTGACGACCCCGTTTTCGCTGGCATAAGCAACAGGATCCGCGCACGAAGTCGTGGGCAGCAGCTAGTATCAAATAAAATTATAGGTTCAGTGGTTATATCTTGTAAATATTAGAGGTTTTGTAATTATATCATATATTACTTACCCGTATAAACTCCCAGGCCATGAAAATATTATGGTAGTTATGTTTAGGGATAAAAGCGTTAAAATATTTACATTAATGATATTATTAATTACAATTTTCGGAAACATGAGTGTTATGAACATCGCCGGTAGCACTACAAATAGTATGAATGAAAACTTTAGGATGAAAAATTTTAGGAAGAGTGATCATTCGGATTATAAATCGTTAGGAAGAATAATTTCGGGTAAAGAACTTTAGTTGAGCCAATATGGACCCCGAATAGGGGCGTGGGCAAGGTCATTTCCAAACTTTTTAACCCTGAGAATGTCAGAATTTTTTTACGGTTTGAAAGTTATGACCGATTTTAATTTTTTTTCAATCACTTAGCTTAGTGTTCAAAGAAAATAATCATAAAAAATACTATCAGGGCTATTTAAAAAAAATAAATTGATAGCCCTGATAGTTTCTTCCCCTGCCCTGGTAGATCTTTCGTCTCTTTTTTATTAGTATTTTTTTTAGTATGTTTTTTGGTATTTTTTTTTGCTAAAACGTTTGGAAATGACCTTGCCCACGTCCCTATTCGATTTGATCCATACTTCCAGGGACACCCTGTATAATTCCAAGGTTGTTAGACAAAACATATTTTTATGATACTTAGGTATACATATTTTTTCTATACTAATCGCTTCGTCTTGAAATATCTTTCACCTCCTCACCTCATAGTAAAAAATATTTTAGAACAACAGAACAGATTGGCGTCGTTATATTTTTAGTAGACATATTTTGTGCCTAAATATTAAAATATAAGTGTTCCCTTAAACTTGCTACTACATACAACATAGAAGCACAGTTTGAGCTTACATGTTAATAAAAGCGAAACATATAATTATTTAGCAGCACTCCACGGTTTCACCCGCATAGCTTACTTTTATGTAAAAACAATCTAGATCCCTCCTACGTCCACTTAAGAAAAAATAAGACTTGTTTGGACCCCCTTCCCCCTCAAAACGTCTTACGTAATAAATGAACAGCCGTTATTAGTATTATTTTCCTGATACAATTTATTTTTTAACCGACGAAAAAACGGAGGAGGAGGTTATCAATTCGACGCGTATATATATATTTTTTTTTATGTATGATCACACATAACTTTTTACGAGCAGTCCGATTTTGATAATTCTTTTTTGATTGGAAAGGATATACCCTGAAGTTGGTCCCATATAAAATGAAACAAAAAAATCCAACCCTTAGGGTAGGAAAACAAAGGATGATTGATTGTTCACTCACTGATTGTAATGTATGACCACGCATAACTTTTTACAGAGTAGTCCGATTTTGATAATTCTTTTTTTATTGGATTAACATACCTCGAAATTGGTCCAATGTAAATTTGGAAAAAGAATCCTACCGTAAGGGTGGGAAAATAGGGGTGATTTATTGTTCATTCACAGATTTTAATGCTGAGCTGTGTATTACAATTAAAATAAAATAAAAGGCCTTTCTATGTCGGTATATAGCCTGTTTTTTTAAGTATTTTAGTATACAAAAAATAATAGTTAAAGTAGGATTATATAACAGTTAATATCTAAAGTAAGGTAGGTAGCTATTTTAAAAGTAATAAAAAATTAAGCATGTTGTAATTAGTAAATTATAGCCTCAAAAAATTATAAAATAGAAACTTTTTAACAAAAAAATTAAACCTCCGAAAAAACTGAAAAGCAAAAAATAAAAACCTTTTTTATTTTACCTTAATAAATAAGTTCTTAAACTAATGAAAGTATACCTAAGAAATTTTGAGTCGGCGCCAAACAGTCAATGAACAAAGATCACTAAATTACCTTAAATTTAAAGAAATAACTAAATCGAATTAATAATGCAACGTGAAATCTCCAGCGATAAATATTAACATCTATATATCTATACATATAATAAAACAGTAAAAAAACTGTGTCTGTACATTTAATGTATTTAAAAAAAAATAATTGAGGGGGGTTTAGAAACAGTAATAGGGCACGAATCTAAAAAAAAAAAAATGTCTGTGTGTCTGTTTGTTTGTACACGCTAATCTTCGGAACTACTGGACGGATTTGAATGATTTTTTTTTATTGTATTGGTATTATGTCTGGGCAACATATAGACTATAATTTATCTTGGAAACTTGAACACCTGGTGCAGAACCGCAACAGATCAGCTAAACTATACGGGATACAAAAATGGTACCATAGCAAAAATTGTTCCACGTGATGAGCATTTTCTGCTGAGAGAATAAATTTGAAGATATGGAACACCTGATGTGGAACTCCAAGAGCCCAGCTACACCATAACACATATAGGAATGACGTCTTAGCAAAAGTTGTTCGGTCTGATGGGCATTTTCTGTTGACTTATAAAATTTGAAGATCAGAGACATCTGATGTGGAAATCAAAGCTATCACTAATTTCACTGTATAATTATAAAATAACATAAGCTGGGAGTACCTCCACGCGGTGAAGGCGGTAACAGTTTAGGACTGATTTTCGATGACGATGGTATATCATTGAAAATTTGACTCTACTGCCCAAAACTCCCATTTATTTTTTTAACTAGCTGCGTCCCGCGGTTTCATCCGCATAAGTTTCGATCCCGTGGAAATATCGAGATAAAAAGTAGCTTATGTCCTTTCCCGGGACTCAAACTATCTCTATACCAAATTTCATCTAAATCGGTTCAGCGGTTTGAGCGTGAAGAAGTAACAAACATATAAACACACACACACACTCAAAAACTTTCGCCTTTATAAAATTAGTGTGGTTTATCGAATAAATATGCCTTCGGGCTTATGTTATTTGAGTGTTTAATTTCCTTTTCCATTTATCTTCGTGACAAGGTAGCCTCCCCGGTAACGCAGGAGAGCAGTCACTTAGATTTTAATTGATCAGGTATCTTCACAATAAAACTATAACCATGCCTAGAAAGAGGTCAAATCTTTCCCAATGTTCCAAAGGAGCTAAAAGATTGAGGATCATAAGATCCCAAGAATCTACCGAAGAGCGTCAGGAGAGCCTTGATACTGTTCAACATCAGGCTGCAACTCGCTCCGTGGAAACCTCTTCGGATCGCGAAGCGCGCCTGCGTTCTCAGCGTATTTACGCATCTACATCCAGGTCACTAGAGACAAGTGCGGAACGTGATGCGCGACTGACCGCTGATCGTGAACGTCATGCATTGTCTCGCGAGTCGGAGACGTTCACGGATAGAGACTTGCGCTTGAGTTCTCAGCGTATCTACGCATCTGCTTCTTTGTCTCTAGAGACAAGTGCGGAACGTGATGCGCGACTGACCGCTGATCGTGAACGTCATGCATTGTCTCGCGAGTCGGAGACGTTCACGGATAGAGACTTGCGCTTGAGTTCTCAGCGTATCTACGCATCTGCTTCTTTGTCTCTAGAGACAAGTGCGGAACGTGATGCGCGACTGTCCGCTGATCGTAAGCGACATGCATTGTCTCGCGAATCGGAAACGTTTACCGATACAGAATCACGCTTGAGTTCTCAGCGTATTCGCACATCTACTAACAGGTCTTTTGAAACGAGTGATGAACGTGATGCGCGACTAACTGCTGATTGAGATTATCATACATTGTCCCGAACACGCACACAACAAAACATTCATAATCAGTTAGAAAGTGAGAGAGAAAGAATTGCTGGAGTACGGCATGAAGAGACAGAAGAAGAGCGCAACGAACGTTTGAATTCTGATCGACTTCGACATTCTCTGAACAGAATGTCGATATCATCTGAAGAATCGGATGTATCTCAAGATATAGCCGTAGGGCATGGCGACCTTCCTTGGGTTGATAAGGAACGGAGTGCATTTACGTATACTCTTATGATTGACTACGCCACATATTCCGCCATCGGAGGTATGGTTCAAAATTGTAGTTTTTGTGAAGCTGGAAACAAACGGTATGTGTTGCTCAGATGGGAAAGTACATATTGAAATATTACAAAATCTTCCAAAAATATTAAGATCACTGCTAATCGGTGACCATCCACAGTCAAAACATTTCTTGGACAACATCCGTTCGTACAATACCTAATGCCTTTCAAATGACATCTTTTGGTGCGAAACAGATTTCAGAAGGCCCATTTACCTATGCCAACATTCAAAGTGCAAGGCCAAGTTTACCACCTCATTGGTTCATTATTGTCAGTAAATGACCCCAAGTTTCTCCAAATATATTTCGTATCCAATTATCAAGAAAATATAGTTTATAAAGAATTTTTTTTTAAAGTTATTTGCAATTAATTCAGTGTGCCCTTGGGATCCGCTGCGGAATTACGGGAAGAAAAGTTTTTTTATTGTATAGGTATTAAGTCTGGGCAACATAAAAGCTATAATTTATTTTGGAAAATGGGACACCTGATGCAGAACCGCAATATAAGAGATATAAAAATGGCGCCATAGCAAAAATTATTCCACGTGAAGAGCATTTTCTGCTGTGAGAATAAACTTGAAGATCTGGAACACCTGCTCTGGAACTCCAAAACCCAGCGACACTATATCGTAATAGGAATGACGTCTTAGCAAAAGTTGATTAGTCTAATGGTATTTCCCGTTGACTTACAAAAATGAAAGATCTGGAACGTCTCGAATCGTCTCGCGCATCCCGTTGTTTTCCAGTCCTCGGGCTCTTAGAATTCGACATCAGATGTTTCAGATCTTCGATTTTGACGACCCCGTTTTCGCTGGCATAAGCAACAGGATCCGCGCACGAAGTCGTGGGCAGCAGCTAGTTCCAAAATAAAAATGCGCTCTCCACACGACCACTCGCAACGATATTAAATTGCTTGTTTGGCGCCGACTCAAAATTAGTTAGGTATACTTGCATTAGTTTAAGAACTTATTTATTAAGGTAAAATAAAAAAGGTTTTTATTTTTTGCTTTTCAGTTTTTTCGGAGGTTTAATTTTTTTGTTAAAAAGTTTTTATGATCGCAACTCACGACTTTTTTCTACGGTGGTAGGCAGAAACTGCATAACGCTACATTTCCCTGACCTATTTGAAAGGTATCGCCATTAAGGCCTTCATCGCCGGATGGCCGTCTAGGGCCATCCCCCATTATGACATCCTAATAACCAAATTATCTAAGCATACTCTTTTATTAAAATAAAGAGGATGCTCTTTTTTCTTTGAGGGGCTCGTGGCTAAATAATAACAGCCGCACAGGTCGATCGATCAGGTTAAGCTACGCTTGCCACGGTTGGTCTGTGGATGGGTGACCATCTTTACCGAGACCCCGCCGTGCCTAGGAAGGCACGTTAAGCTGTTTGTCCCGGCTGTCATTCGTGGATCTTTGACAGTCGTTACGGGTAGTCAGAAGCCCGAATGTCTGACAACCAGTATTACCAAGGGGTATCGTATTACCCAGTAACTGGGTTGTGGAGTTCAGATAGGCAGTCGCTCCATGTAAAATACTGGTATTCAGCTGCATCCGGTTAGACTGAAAGCCGACCCCAATATAGTTGGTAAAAAGCTAGGCAGATGATGACTCTTTTATCTTAGTCACTTTATCTTCTTTTATAAACCGTTGTCTTGTCATGTCATATCACAATCTATGTAACCACCACTTATATCGCAATGAACGCATTTCCACGGCATTAATTCTAATTTCATGTCTGTTCTGCCCAACCCAACATTTATTTCCATACAAGGCGTACGCAGAAGCACATTATTGACAATTCACCGCATAGTCGTTGTGGACATCAAATGGTTGGCAACAATTGCATGTACAGCACATATCAACAACATAGGGCTATTTTGCCAATTCTTATCTCTGCGATGTCGTCGCTGTCGTTAGTACTCGCCCAATGTTATTTCTTGTTTATATTATGAAGAGATTATAAAAGAAAAGAATAGATTAGAATACCCTTTTTATGTACACCATATAAATTACAGACACAAACATAGAAACTTTACAATGGGTGACACAATGGGCGGTCAATACCCTATTATGATTTGCCCTTCAATGACATTAACTTCGCATTACGAGAGATATCATCATAGGGGCGAGATAAAATCAATCGCGTTGATGTGCGTTATATCATCATATCACAAACAAAACAATTAAAATATATTATCACCCCCAAAAGACTAGTATATAAACAGATTACCACACGAGACGATATATCAATCAGTCATGTTTCTTATAAAGTTAGTCGCGGTGTTTTTCACTTTGGCCACCACCGTGCATCTAAAGACCATTAAACAAAGCGATGCGATAGCAGAATTAGAAGCTTATATTGAAGAGAAGAAGGGGGAGATTAACCCCAGGTACAGACTACATTACCATGTGGCGCCTCCTGTGGGATGGATGAACGACCCTAATGGATTTTCATACTACAAAGGCGAATATCATCTATTCTACCAATTTTATCCCTACGACAGTGTGTGGGGTCCTATGCATTGGGGTCATGTGGTGAGCCCAAATCTTGTGGATTGGAGACGACTTCCTACAGCCTTACTGCCTGAAGAGGAACAGTGCTTCTCAGGAAGTGCTGTCGTTAAAGATGATACCCTGGTCCTGATGTATACGGCCCACAAACCAAAAAACGAAGAACCTTTCTTCAATCAAACTCAGTATTTGGCGTTCAGTAATGATGGCGTAGCATTCCACAAGTTCGAAGGTAACCCAGTTATACCAAGTGCACCCAACGACCACCCAGATTTCCGAGATCCTAAAGCATGGAAGCATGGTGACCACTGGTATGTTGTGATTGGGAGCAGGACTGATGACAGAGGCAGAGTATTGCTGTACAGATCCTTAGACGTGATTAACTGGGAATTCATAAGTGTCCTAGGAGAATCTACGGGTGAATTGGGCTTTATGTGGGAGTGTCCTGACTTCTTCGAGCTTAAAGGAAAACACATTCTTTATAAGAAACAAACTTTATAAGAAACATGACTGATTGATATATCGTCTCGTGTGGTAATCTGTTTATATACTAGTCTTTTGGGGGTGATAATATATTTTAATTGTTTTGTTTGTGATATGATGATATAACGCACATCAACGCGATTGATTTTATCTCGCCCCTATGATGATATCTCTCGTAATGCGAAGTTAATGTCATTGAAGGGCAAATCATAATAGGGTATTGACCGCCCATTGTGTCACCCATTGTAAAGTTTCTATGTTTGTGTCTGTAATTTATATGGTGTACATAAAAAGGGTATTCTAATCTATTCTTTTCTTTTATAATCTCTTCATAATATAAACAAGAAATAACATTGGGCGAGTACTAACGACAGCGACGACATCGCAGAGATAAGAATTGGCAAAATAGCCCTATGTTGTTGATATGTGCTGTACATGCAATTGTTGCCAACCATTTGATGTCCACAACGACTATGCGGTGAATTGTCAATAATGTGCTTCTGCGTACGCCTTGTATGGAAATAAATGTTGGGTTTGGCAGAACAGACATGAAATTAGAATTAATGCCGTGGAAATGCGTTCATTGCGATATAAGTGGTGGTTACATAGATTGTGATATGACATGACAAGACAACGGTTTATAAAAGAAGATAAAGTGACTAAGATAAAAGAGTCATCATCTGCCTAGCTTTTTACCAACTATATTGGGGTCGGCTTTCAGTCTAACCGGATGCAGCTGAATACCAGTATTTTACATGGAGCGACTGCCTATCTGAACTCCACAACCCAGTTACTGGGTAATACGATACCCCTTGGTAATACTGGTTGTCAGACATTCGGGCTTCTGACTACCCGTAACGACTGTCAAAGATCCACGAATGACAGCCGGGACAAACAGCTTAACGTGCCTTCCTAGGCACGGCGGGGTCTCGGTAAAGATGGTCACCCATCCACAGACCAACCGTGGCAAGCGTAGCTTAACCTGATCGATCGACCTGTGCGGCTGTTATTATTTAGCCACGAGCCCCTCAAAGAAAAAAGAGCATCCTCTTTATTTTAATAAAAGAGTATGCTTAGATAATTTGGTTATTAGGATGTCATAATGGGGGATGGCCCTAGACGGCCATCCGGCGATGAAGGCCTTAATGGCGATACCTTTCAAATAGGTCAGGGAAATGTAGCGTTATGCAGTTTCTGCCTACCACCGTAGAAAAAAGTCGTGAGTTGCGATCATAAAAACTTTTTAACAAAAAAATTAAACCTCCGAAAAAACTGAAAAGCAAAAAATAAAAACCTTTTTTATTTTACCTTAATAAATAAGTTCTTAAACTAATGCAAGTATACCTAACTAATTTTGAGTCGGCGCCAAACAAGCAATTTAATATCGTTGCGAGTGGTCGTGTGGAGAGCGCATTTTTATTTTGGAACTAGCTGCTGCCCACGACTTCGTGCGCGGATCCTGTTGCTTATGCCAGCGAAAACGGGGTCGTCAAAATCGAAGATCTGAAACATCTGATGTCGAATTCTAAGAGCCCGAGGACTGGAAAACAACGGGATGCGCGAGACGATTCGAGACGTTCCAGATCTTTCATTTTTGTAAGTCAACGGGAAATACCATTAGACTAATCAACTTTTGCTAAGACGTCATTCCTATTACGATATAGTGTCGCTGGGTTTTGGAGTTCCAGAGCAGGTGTTCCAGATCTTCAAGTTTATTCTCACAGCAGAAAATGCTCTTCACGTGGAATAATTTTTGCTATGGCGCCATTTTTATATCTCTTATATTGCGGTTCTGCATCAGGTGTCCCATTTTCCAAAATAAATTATAGCTTTTATGTTGCCCAGACTTAATACCTATACAATAAAAAAACTTTTCTTCCCGTAATTCCGCAGCGGATCCCAAGGGCACACTGAATTAATTGCAAATAACTTTAAAAAAAAATTCTTTATAAACTATATTTTCTTGATAATTGGATACGAAATATATTTGGAGAAACTTGGGGTCATTTACTGACAATAATGAACCAATGAGGTGGTAAACTTGGCCTTGCACTTTGAATGTTGGCATAGGTAAATGGGCCTTCTGAAATCTGTTTCGCACCAAAAGATGTCATTTGAAAGGCATTAGGTATTGTACGAACGGATGTTGTCCAAGAAATGTTTTGACTGTGGATGGTCACCGATTAGCAGTGATCTTAATATTTTTGGAAGATTTTGTAATATTTCAATATGTACTTTCCCATCTGAGCAACACATACCGTTTGTTTCCAGCTTCACAAAAACTACAATTTTGAACCATACCTCCGATGGCGGAATATGTGGCGTAGTCAATCATAAGAGTATACGTAAATGCACTCCGTTCCTTATCAACCCAAGGAAGGTCGCCATGCCCTACGGCTATATCTTGAGATACATCCGATTCTTCAGATGATATCGACATTCTGTTCAGAGAATGTCGAAGTCGATCAGAATTCAAACGTTCGTTGCGCTCTTCTTCTGTCTCTTCATGCCGTACTCCAGCAATTCTTTCTCTCTCACTTTCTAACTGATTATGAATGTTTTGTTGTGTGCGTGTTCGGGACAATGTATGATAATCTCAATCAGCAGTTAGTCGCGCATCACGTTCATCACTCGTTTCAAAAGACCTGTTAGTAGATGTGCGAATACGCTGAGAACTCAAGCGTGATTCTGTATCGGTAAACGTTTCCGATTCGCGAGACAATGCATGTCGCTTACGATCAGCGGACAGTCGCGCATCACGTTCCGCACTTGTCTCTAGAGACAAAGAAGCAGATGCGTAGATACGCTGAGAACTCAAGCGCAAGTCTCTATCCGTGAACGTCTCCGACTCGCGAGACAATGCATGACGTTCACGATCAGCGGTCAGTCGCGCATCACGTTCCGCACTTGTCTCTAGAGACAAAGAAGCAGATGCGTAGATACGCTGAGAACTCAAGCGCAAGTCTCTATCCGTGAACGTCTCCGACTCGCGAGACAATGCATGACGTTCACGATCAGCGGTCAGTCGCGCATCACGTTCCGCACTTGTCTCTAGTGACCTGGATGTAGATGCGTAAATACGCTGAGAACGCAGGCGCGCTTCGCGATCCGAAGAGGTTTCCACGGAGCGAGTTGCAGCCTGATGTTGAACAGTATCAAGGCTCTCCTGACGCTCTTCGGTAGATTCTTGGGATCTTATGATCCTCAATCTTTTAGCTCCTTTGGAACATTGGGAAAGATTTGACCTCTTTCTAGGCATGGTTATAGTTTTATTGTGAAGATACCTGATCAATTAAAATCTAAGTGACTGCTCTCCTGCGTTACCGGGGAGGCTACCTTGTCACGAAGATAAATGGAAAAGGAAATTAAACACTCAAATAACATAAGCCCGAAGGCATATTTATTCGATAAACCACACTAATTTTATAAAGGCGAAAGTTTTTGAGTGTGTGTGTGTGTTTATATGTTTGTTACTTCTTCACGCTCAAACCGCTGAACCGATTTAGATGAAATTTGGTATAGAGATAGTTTGAGTCCCGGGAAAGGACATAAGCTACTTTTTATCTCGATATTTCCACGGGATCGAAACTTATGCGGATGAAACCGCGGGACGCAGCTAGTTAAAAAAATAAATGGGAGTTTTGGGCAGTAGAGTCAAATTTTCAATGATATACCATCGTCATCGAAAATCAGTCCTAAACTGTTACCGCCTTCACCGCGTGGAGGTACTCCCAGCTTATGTTATTTTATAATTATACAGTGAAATTAGTGATAGCTTTGATTTCCACATCAGATGTCTCTGATCTTCAAATTTTATAAGTCAACAGAAAATGCCCATCAGACCGAACAACTTTTGCTAAGACGTCATTCCTATATGTGTTATGGTGTAGCTGGGCTCTTGGAGTTCCACATCAGGTGTTCCATATCTTCAAATTTATTCTCTCAGCAGAAAATGCTCATCACGTGGAACAATTTTTGCTATGGTACCATTTTTGTATCCCGTATAGTTTAGCTGATCTGTTGCGGTTCTGCACCAGGTGTTCAAGTTTCCAAGATAAATTATAGTCTATATGTTGCCCAGACATAATACCAATACAATAAAAAAAAATCATTCAAATCCGTCCAGTAGTTCCGAAGATTAGCGTGTACAAACAAACAGACACACAGACATTTTTTTTTTTTTAGATTCGTGCCCTATTACTGTTTCTAAACCCCCCTCAATTATTTTTTTTTAAATACATTAAATGTACAGACACAGTTTTTTTACTGTTTTATTATATGTATAGATATATAGATGTTAATATTTATCGCTGGAGATTTCACGTTGCATTATTAATTCGATTTAGTTATTTCTTTAAATTTAAGGTAATTTAGTGATCTTTGTTCATTGACTGTTTGGCGCCGACTCAAAATTTCTTAGGTATACTTTCATTAGTTTAAGAACTTATTTATTAAGGTAAAATAAAAAAGGTTTTTATTTTTTGCTTTTCAGTTTTTTCGGAGGTTTAATTTTTTTGTTAAAAAGTTTCTATTTTATAATTTTTTGAGGCTATAATTTACTAATTACAACATGCTTAATTTTTTATTACTTTTAAAATAGCTACCTACCTTACTTTAGATATTAACTGTTATATAATCCTACTTTAACTATTATTTTTTGTATACTAAAATACTTAAAAAAACAGGCTATATACCGACATAGAAAGGCCTTTTATTTTATTTTAATTGTAATACACAGCTCAGCATTAAAATCTGTGAATGAACAATAAATCACCCCTATTTTCCCACCCTTACGGTAGGATTCTTTTTCCAAATTTACATTGGACCAATTTCGAGGTATGTTAATCCAATAAAAAAAGAATTATCAAAATCGGACTACTCTGTAAAAAGTTATGCGTGGTCATACATTACAATCAGTGAGTGAACAATCAATCATCCTTTGTTTTCCTACCCTAAGGGTTGGATTTTTTTGTTTCATTTTATATGGGACCAACTTCAGGGTATATCCTTTCCAATCAAAAAAGTATTATCAAAATCGGACTGCTCGTAAAAAGTTATGTGTGATCATACATAAAAAAAAATATATATATACGCGTCGAATTGATAACCTCCTCCTCCGTTTTTTCGTCGGTTAAAAAATAAATTGTATCAGGAAAATAATACTAATAACGGCTGTTCATTTATTACGTAAGACGTTTTGAGGGGGAAGGGGGTCCAAACAAGTCTTATTTTTTCTTAAGTGGACGTAGGAGGGATCTAGATTGTTTTTACATAAAAGTAAGCTATGCGGGTGAAACCGTGGAGTGCTGCTAAATAATTATATGTTTCGCTTTTATTAACATGTAAGCTCAAACTGTGCTTCTATGTTGTATGTAGTAGCAAGTTTAAGGGAACACTTATATTTTAATATTTAGGCACAAAATATGTCTACTAAAAATATAACGACGCCAATCTGTTCTGTTGTTCTAAAATATTTTTTACTATGAGGTGAGGAGGTGAAAGATATTTCAAGACGAAGCGATTAGTATAGAAAAAATATGTATACCTAAGTATCATAAAAATATGTTTTGTCTAACAACCTTGGAATTATACAGGGTGTCCCTGGAAGTATGGATCAAATCGAATAGGGACGTGGGCAAGGTCATTTCCAAACGTTTTAGCAAAAAAAAATACCAAAAAACATACTAAAAAAAATACTAATAAAAAAGAGACGAAAGATCTACCAGGGCAGGGGAAGAAACTATCAGGGCTATCAATTTATTTTTTTTAAATAGCCCTGATAGTATTTTTTATGATTATTTTCTTTGAACACTAAGCTAAGTGATTGAAAAAAAATTAAAATCGGTCATAACTTTCAAACCGTAAAAAAATTCTGACATTCTCAGGGTTAAAAAGTTTGGAAATGACCTTGCCCACGCCCCTATTCGGGGTCCATATTGGCTCAACTAAAGTTCTTTACCCGAAATTATTCTTCCTAACGATTTATAATCCGAATGATCACTCTTCCTAAAATTTTTCATCCTAAAGTTTTCATTCATACTATTTGTAGTGCTACCGGCGATGTTCATAACACTCATGTTTCCGAAAATTGTAATTAATAATATCATTAATGTAAATATTTTAACGCTTTTATCCCTAAACATAACTACCATAATATTTTCATGGCCTGGGAGTTTATACGGGTAAGTAATATATGATATAATTACAAAACCTCTAATATTTACAAGATATAACCACTGAACCTATAATTTTATTTGATACTAGCTGCTGCCCACGACTTCGTGCGCGGATCCTGTTGCTTATGCCAGCGAAAACGGGGTCGTCAAAATCGAAGATCTGAAACATCTGATGTCGAATTCTAAGAGCCCGAGGACTGGAAAACAACGGGATGCGCGAGACGATTCGAGACGTTCCAGATCTTTCATTTTTGTAAGTCAACGGGAAATACCATTAGACTAATCAACTTTTGCTAAGACGTCATTCCTATTACGATATAGTGTCGCTGGGTTTTGGAGTTCCAGAGCAGGTGTTCCAGATCTTCAAGTTTATTCTCACAGCAGAAAATGCTCTTCACGTGGAATAATTTTTGCTATGGCGCCATTTTTATATCTCTTATATTGCGGTTCTGCATCAGGTGTCCCATTTTCCAAAATAAATTATAGCTTTTATGTTGCCCAGACTTAATACCTATACAATAAAAAAACTTTTCTTCCCGTAATTCCGCAGCGGATCCCAAGGGCACACTGAATTAATTGCAAATAACTTTAAAAAAAAATTCTTTATAAACTATATTTTCTTGATAATTGGATACGAAATATATTTGGAGAAACTTGGGGTCATTTACTGACAATAATGAACCAATGAGGTGGTAAACTTGGCCTTGCACTTTGAATGTTGGCATAGGTAAATGGGCCTTCTGAAATCTGTTTCGCACCAAAAGATGTCATTTGAAAGGCATTAGGTATTGTACGAACGGATGTTGTCCAAGAAATGTTTTGACTGTGGATGGTCACCGATTAGCAGTGATCTTAATATTTTTGGAAGATTTTGTAATATTTCAATATGTACTTTCCCATCTGAGCAACACATACCGTTTGTTTCCAGCTTCACAAAAACTACAATTTTGAACCATACCTCCGATGGCGGAATATGTGGCGTAGTCAATCATAAGAGTATACGTAAATGCACTCCGTTCCTTATCAACCCAAGGAAGGTCGCCATGCCCTACGGCTATATCTTGAGATACATCCGATTCTTCAGATGATATCGACATTCTGTTCAGAGAATGTCGAAGTCGATCAGAATTCAAACGTTCGTTGCGCTCTTCTTCTGTCTCTTCATGCCGTACTCCAGCAATTCTTTCTCTCTCACTTTCTAACTGATTATGAATGTTTTGTTGTGTGCGTGTTCGGGACAATGTATGATAATCTCAATCAGCAGTTAGTCGCGCATCACGTTCATCACTCGTTTCAAAAGACCTGTTAGTAGATGTGCGAATACGCTGAGAACTCAAGCGTGATTCTGTATCGGTAAACGTTTCCGATTCGCGAGACAATGCATGTCGCTTACGATCAGCGGACAGTCGCGCATCACGTTCCGCACTTGTCTCTAGAGACAAAGAAGCAGATGCGTAGATACGCTGAGAACTCAAGCGCAAGTCTCTATCCGTGAACGTCTCCGACTCGCGAGACAATGCATGACGTTCACGATCAGCGGTCAGTCGCGCATCACGTTCCGCACTTGTCTCTAGAGACAAAGAAGCAGATGCGTAGATACGCTGAGAACTCAAGCGCAAGTCTCTATCCGTGAACGTCTCCGACTCGCGAGACAATGCATGACGTTCACGATCAGCGGTCAGTCGCGCATCACGTTCCGCACTTGTCTCTAGTGACCTGGATGTAGATGCGTAAATACGCTGAGAACGCAGGCGCGCTTCGCGATCCGAAGAGGTTTCCACGGAGCGAGTTGCAGCCTGATGTTGAACAGTATCAAGGCTCTCCTGACGCTCTTCGGTAGATTCTTGGGATCTTATGATCCTCAATCTTTTAGCTCCTTTGGAACATTGGGAAAGATTTGACCTCTTTCTAGGCATGGTTATAGTTTTATTGTGAAGATACCTGATCAATTAAAATCTAAGTGACTGCTCTCCTGCGTTACCGGGGAGGCTACCTTGTCACGAAGATAAATGGAAAAGGAAATTAAACACTCAAATAACATAAGCCCGAAGGCATATTTATTCGATAAACCACACTAATTTTATAAAGGCGAAAGTTTTTGAGTGTGTGTATGTGTTTATATGTTTGTTACTTCTTCACGCTCAAACCGCTGAACCGATTTAGATGAAATTTGGTATAGAGATAGTTTGAGTCCCGGGAAAGGACATAAGCTACTTTTTATCTCGATATTTCCACGGGATCGAAACTTATGCGGATGAAACCGCGGGACGCAGCTAGTTAAAAAAATAAATGGGAGTTTTGGGCAGTAGAGTCAAATTTTCAATGATATACCATCGTCATCGAAAATCAGTCCTAAACTGTTACCGCCTTCACCGCGTGGAGGTACTCCCAGCTTATGTTATTTTATAATTATACAGTGAAATTAGTGATAGCTTTGATTTCCACATCAGATGTCTCTGATCTTCAAATTTTATAAGTCAACAGAAAATGCCCATCAGACCGAACAACTTTTGCTAAGACGTCATTCCTATATGTGTTATGGTGTAGCTGGGCTCTTGGAGTTCCACATCAGGTGTTCCATATCTTCAAATTTATTCTCTCAGCAGAAAATGCTCATCACGTGGAACAATTTTTGCTATGGTACCATTTTTGTATCCCGTATAGTTTAGCTGATCTGTTGCGGTTCTGCACCAGGTGTTCAAGTTTCCAAGATAAATTATAGTCTATATGTTGCCCAGACATAATACCAATACAATAAAAAAAAATCATTCAAATCCGTCCAGTAGTTCCGAAGATTAGCGTGTACAAACAAACAGACACACAGACATTTTTTTTTTTTAGATTCGTGCCCTATTACTGTTTCTAAACCCCCCTCAATTATTTTTTTTTAAATACATTAAATGTACAGACACAGTTTTTTTACTGTTTTATTATATGTATAGATAGATAATGATCAGTCAATATAATAAACGATTGATATAATTTTAATGTAACTAATTTCTGTAAGAATAACAGACAATTAATATAAAATCGTTTGATATACCACTCAATAGACATAAAACCTATTTAGTCTAATATGATAAACACTTTTTTTTTTCATCCTTTGTCATCCTACGTCGACGGAGCCCCGCTTCGCGGGGGCCCTATTTCTGTGTAAAGGGCTTAAAGTAACCTAACCAAACCGAACCTCGGGGTGCCCTTCGCTCGCCCTTGCATCCTATGTCGACGGAGCCCCGCTTCGCGGGGCCCCTATTTCTGTGTAAGGGGTTTAAAGTAACCTAACCAAACCGAACCTCGGGGTGCCCTTCGCTCGTTTTTGCATCCTATGTTGACGATCTAAACAAAAAATATATGACTTTGAATAATAGTGTAAAAGATGGCTATGTTGAGAAAATATAGGAAAACAAATAAAAGTATGATAGATGTTTATTGCTACTGACATTATGAAGTTGAATGATTCGGAATTATGAACATTAGAGACAGAGTAGTTAGGAATTATGATTGTTAGGATGATAAATGAAACATTTTCGGATTTTCAATTATCGGAGTTGAGAATTTAGGTGAACTTTGGCGCACCCCCCTATTCGATTTGATCCATACTTCCAGGGACATCCTGTATAACGCCTTACTGACACATTGTTTCGCAAATCTGTGAAATATGTAAGATCCAGCGTTTCTAAATTTGAATAAATAAAAAAATAATTAGGTACTCCTTAGGGATTACTTGATAATTTTTTATGATATGTTAAAGGTAGTTGAATTAATCAATAAAAACGTTTTAGTAATTCAAACATTTGGAACTAGAATTTTTTAATCATAATGTGGTGTCACAGGTGAACAGGAAAAATGCCAACAAACTTTTGGAGGCCACTGTATGTACGATAGGCTGCAAAAGTGCATGGGTAGTACAGAAACAAAATCGTATGAAGCGAGAAATGACGCCATCTAGCGTAAAACCAGTTAACGACTAACAAAACAAAACAAATTAAATTTACCAAGACCATTCATAGAAAAAATTAAAGTTAATAATAAAACAGTCACGGAGCCAAACCACATAGCGGATTTATTTAATAATTATTTCATTGATAAAATTGAACCCATCAAAAATGCAGGATCTGAAGTAACGCAAAATATTTTGAACAAAAAAGATTCTATGTTTATGGCCCCAAGTACACCATATGATGTATTTAAAATTATAAAAACGCTTAGAAATACTAATAGTGTGGGATATGATGGAATATCCACGAGAATTCTCAAAGCTGTAGCCAACGAGATAAGTACTCCCCTAAGTTACATAATAAACTTGAGCATAACCGTCGGTGTATTCCCAGATGCGTTAAAAAAATCAGTAGTGAAACCACTATTTAAAAAGGAAAATAGGGAACTAATGCAAAATTACAGACCAATATCACTGATCTCCGTAATTTCTAAAATATTTGAAAAATATATGTATAGACAACTTAACTCATATGTAGAAAAAAATAATATTATTTGCAATGAACAAAAAGGCTTCAGAGAGAAAAAGACGATAAACATGGCAATTTATGACTTCTTACAAACGGTGATGACAAATATGGATCATAATATCCCAGTTTGTGCCATATTCTGTGATATGACGCAAGCTTTCGACTATGTTGATCACAACATTTTGATTAAGAAACTCGAAGCTTATGGAGTTCGAGGTAATGTTCTAAAATTATTTGAGTCATACCTACAGAAAAGAACGCAAATTACAGAAGTTAGTAGGATAAATTTGACTACAAAACGAGAAGAAATCCATATATCCCAAGAACGTGAAGTAGTGTATGGTGTTCCACAGGGAAGTGTATTAGGTCCTCCCCTTTTTACATTATATATAAATGACTTGCCTAAGTCCACAGACCAACCCATGAGCCTATTTGCTGATGATAGTGTTGTGACGATTCCATGTAATAATAGTAATCAATATGAGTATGATATTAATAAATCCCTAATTTCAATAATAAAATGGTTAAATAATAATAATTTAAAAATGAATTTAATTAAGACTAAAATCATGCACTTCAGACAACGACCATTGACATTAATTAATAAACTGGACATAAAATACAAGAATACTAACATTGACTCGGTTGATACAACAAAATTTTTAGGATTAATTATTGACACAAAATTAAATTGGAAAGCACATATAGAGATCATAACTAAGAAAATTTGTTCCTCAGCTTATGCTCTGTACACACTGGGCGAAATAACTAGTGTAGATGCGTTACTTACTGCGTACTACGGGTTGGTGGAATCTGTCCTAAGATACGGGATTATCTTTTGGGGTAACTCAACTGATAAGGACACTATATTCAAAGCACAAAAAAAATGTATTAGGTCTATGTTCAAACTAGAAACCACTCAGAGCTGTAGGCCTTATTTTGAAAAATATAATATTTTGACATTACCGTCCATTTATATAATAGAAAATGCAATGTTTGTAAGGTCGAATCCTAATCTGTTTCCTCGCATGGCTGAGATGTTTCCACGCAACAGACGTGACAACACTCAGATTTGTGTACAACAAGCCAGAACAACTCTTATGCGGAAGAGTGTCTTTTGCATGGCTCCAATAATCTATAATAAATTGCCAAAAAGTTGGAAGCTTTTAAGTGACGTGCAGTTTAAACTGAAAGTTAAAAAATTTTTGGCAGAAAGAGCTTATTACACCATCAATGATTTTTTATTTGAAAAATATTTTGAATGACTATTATAATTTTGACCTATTTGTTTTGACTACTTACTCTATATAGTTTTCCATGTTGACTACGAGTGTTAAATATTTTAATTTGGATAATTGAATTGTGGTTATATATTTCTATTTAAATAATTTTATTAGCTTGTATAATTTGAATGCCTTAAACTTTTTGCTTATACTTACCTATTTAAATATTTGTATGCCATTGTATAAGGCAAGCATGACGACCTGTTTATAATACTTTTAACAACTTGCATGCCGATTTTTATTATCGTGTGTATACTCATGTTTGAACAAATAAAAAATTATCTTATCTTATCTTATCAAAATTTAATTATGCTGTTATTACATGGCGTTGCTTTGCTTTATATGATAAAATATTTTTGTAGTTTCTTTTTGTTTCTTCAAACATTCAAACAATTATAATTAACTCCTTACTTACGTTTCGTAAATTAGTCATAGTTGTGAAGAAACCAACGCCATCTAGTTTATTTTCGAAAACATGAATTCAAACGTTCACGGGAAAATAGACACTAAGGTACCCATGCAATTTTGCTGGCGACTGTACATATATAGGTTTCGTCTGCCAAATTTCAACATCGGACGGGGTCTGATGTTGAAAACTCCGGCTGAGTTGTTTTGAAAAATACCAAGTTGGTACTTCGTATGGAGCAGGACCAGCATGTTTCCAAGCATTCTTAAAATACTGACGAGTAAAAGTGTCTTTTAATTAAAAGATCTATAAACAGAAATAAACATTTCTTATCTTGGATATAATCCTCTAATTTGTAATATGCTTGTTTACAAAGTGTACTTGTAATATGTCTTTCATTTAATTGCAAAATATCATAAGGTAGGTATTTTATTGTAACATTTAACATAAAAGATGTATGTACTCGTACTTTAAATAATCTGAAAAATGGTTGATCTATTTTATCTTTATTTATCTATTAAAATGACGTCTATCGATTATATTATTAAAAAGATGTAGACTTTTTCTTACATACATATAAATCAGCAGTTATTTTTTCTTGATTAACGCAGATAGTTATTCAAACACCGAAATATTTTTTTTAGAAATTGTTATCATTTATTTGCCAAAAATTTTGGTATACATATAATATGTTTACATTATTAACATATATTTAAAATTCAATAATACTTTCAAATATCACCACAACATTATAACAAAATAATAATTTACTAACATGAGAATTTTACAATAAGTATCAAAAAGTGTTTCGGAGTAATTTACCTCAGAAACCAGTCCACAACATTACCATCAACTTTAAGATAATGTTCATAAACTATTCAGGAACGCTTCTCCTTAATTTATAAGCTACAACGTCTAGAGCCTGAGGGCTCAGATTCGTTACTTGCCAGCCTCCGTCAGGATACACTCTCGTGCTGAACACTACCTCGCCTTCACCACAGAATAGCTCCAGAGAAGAAGTATCCAAGAAGATCCTCCACACTTCGGAACCCAAAGGAAACCATTCCACTTGTCTGACATCTCCTTCTCTATCTACCACAACTGTACGGACTTGAGGGTCCCATCGCAGTGAAACTTGACCGCCTCCATTACTGCCTTTGATTTCCAACTCTATATTTTGGCTCAAGTCGCCGCTCACCAGTAATTCTCCAGTGTTATCAAATTGTATAGCAACATTCTCTGCAACCTTCCCATCCCATACTGTTTCCTCTCTCAGGCTGATCATCGTTTCAACAGGCTTCATCAGGACACGGTTACCAACTAAATCGAGTTCTCTGATGATAGTCATAGCTCCTGCCCAGCCGTCAACGACCTCGGGAATTGGGACATCCCACATTCCGAACCACGAGACCAGATACCTATTTCCATATTCTCCTGTAGTTTGAGCGGCGTAGAAGTCATGGCCAAAGTCGAGTTCTTGGAAACTTCCTTCAGGCAAGAATTCAAAAGTTTCATAATTAAAACTTCCGATGATATATCCTGTTTGGTAAGTGTTCTTGTATCTGTCTCCTTGCGGGGTCATGCCTTGAGGAGATATCAGAAGAATGTGTTTTCCTTTAAGCTCGAAGAAGTCAGGACACTCCCACATAAAGCCCAATTCACCCGTAGATTCTCCTAGGACACTTATGAATTCCCAGTTAATCACGTCTAAGGATCTGTACAGCAATACTCTGCCTCTGTCATCAGTCCTGCTCCCAATCACAACATACCAGTGGTCACCATGCTTCCATGCTTTAGGATCTCGGAAATCTGGGTGGTCGTTGGGTGCACTTGGTATAACTGGGTTACCTTCGAATTTGTGGAATGCTACGCCATCATTACTGAACGCCAAATACTGAGTTTGATTGAAGAAAGGTTCTTCGTTTTTTGGTTTGTGGGCCGTATACATCAGGACCAGGGTATCATCTTTAACGACAGCACTTCCTGAGAAGCACTGTTCCTCTTCAGGCAGTAAGGCTGTAGGAAGTCGTCTCCAATCCACAAGATTTGGGCTCACCACATGACCCCAATGCATAGGACCCCACACACTGTCGTAGGGATAAAATTGGTAGAATAGATGATATTCGCCTTTGTAGTATGAAAATCCATTAGGGTCGTTCATCCATCCCACAGGAGGCGCCACATGGTAATGTAGTCTGTACCTGGGGTTAATCTCCGCCTTCTTCTCTTCAATATAAGCTTCTAATTCTGCTATCGCATCGCTTTGTTTAATGGTCTTTAGATGCACGGTGGTGGCCAAAGTGAAAAACACCGCGACTAACTTTATAAGAAACATGACTGATTGATATATCGTCTCGTGTGGTAATCTGTTTATATACTAGTCTTTTGGGGGTGATAATATATTTTAATTGTTTTGTTTGTGATATGATGATATAACGCACATCAACGCGATTGATTTTATCTCGCCCCTATGATGATATCTCTCGTAATGCGAAGTTAATGTCATTGAAGGGCAAATCATAATAGGGTATTGACCGCCCATTGTGTCACCCATTGTAAAGTTTCTATGTTTGTGTCTGTAATTTATATGGTGTACATAAAAAGGGTATTCTAATCTATTCTTTTATTTTATAATCTCTTCATAATATAAACAAGAAATAACATTGGGCGAGTACTAACGACAGCGACGACATCGCAGAGATAAGAATTGGCAAAATAGCCCTATGTTGTTGATATGTGCTGTACATGCAATTGTTGCCAACCATTTGATGTCCACAACGACTATGCGGTGAATTGTCAATAATGTGCTTCTGCGTACGCCTTGTATGGAAATAAATGTTGGGTTTGGCAGAACAGACATGAAATTAGAATTAATGCCGTGGAAATGCGTTCATTGCGATATAAGTGGTGGTTACATAGATTGTGATATGACATGACAAGACAACGGTTTATAAAAGAAGATAAAGTGACTAAGATAGAAAGAAAGAAAGAAAGAAAGAAAAATGTTTATTTGGACACAGTTCGTGAAACACAAAATATAAAAAAAAAAAAAAAAAAAAAAAAAAAAAAAAAAAAAAAAAAAAAAAAGATAAAAGAGTCATCATCTGCCTAGCTTTTTACCAACTATATTGGGGTCGGCTTCCAGTCTAACCGGATGCAGCTGAATACCAGTATTTTACATGGAGCGACTGCCTATCTGAACTCCACAACCCAGTTACTGGGTAATACGATACCCCTTGGTAATACTGGTTGTCAGACATTCGGGCTTCTGACTACCCGTAACGACTGTCAAAGATCCACGAATGACAGCCGGGACAAACAGCTTAACGTGCCTTCCTAGGCACGGCGGGGTCTCGGTAAAGATGGTCACCCATCCACAGACCAACCGTGGCAAGCGTAGCTTAACCTGATCGATCGACCTGTGCGGCTGTTATTATTTAGCCACGGGCCCCTCAAAGAAAAAAGAGCATCCTCTTTATTTTAATAAAAGAGTATGCTTGGATAATTTGGTTATTAGGATGTCATAATGGGGGATGGCCCTAGACGGCCATCCGGCGATGAAGGTCTTAATGGCGATACCCTTCAAATAGGTCAGGGGAATGTAGCGTTATGCAGTTTCGGCCTACCACCGTAGAAAAAAGTCGTGAGTTGTGATCATAAAAACTTTTTAACAAAAAAATTAAACCTCCGAAAAAACTGAAAAGCAAAAAATAAAAACCTTTTTATTTTACCTTAATAAATAAGTTCTTAAACTAATGCAAGTATACCTAACTAATTTTGAGTCGGCGCCAAACAAGCAACTTAATATCGTTGCGAGTGGTCGTGTGGAGAGCGCATTTTTATTTTGGAATGTTAATATTTATCGCTGGAGATTTCACGTTGCATTATTAATTTGATTTAGTTATTTCTTTAAATTTAAGGTAATTTAGTGATCTTTGTTCATTGACCGTTTGGCGCCGACTCAAAATTTCTTAGGTATAGTTGCATTAGTTTAAGAACTTATTTATTAAGGTAAAATAAAAAAGGTTTTTATTTTTTGCTTTTCAGTTTTTTCGGAGGTTTAATTTTTTTGTTAAAAAGTTTCTATTTTATAATTTTTTGAGGCTATAATTTACTAATTACTACATGCTTAATTTTTTATTACTTTTAAAATAGCTACCTACCTTACTTTAGATATTAACTGTTATATAATCCTACTTTAACTATTATTTTTTGTATACTAAAATACTTAAAAAAAACAGGCTATATACCGACATAGAAAGGCCTTTTATTTTATTTTAATTGTAATACACAGCTCAGCATTAAAATCTGTGAATGAACAATAAATCACCCCTATTTTCCCACCCTTAGGGTAGGATTTTTTTTTCCAAATTTACATTGGACCAACTTCAAGGTATGTCCTATCCAATAAAAAAAGAATTATTAAAATCGGACTACTCTGTAAAAAGTTATGCGTGGTCATACATTACAATCAGTGAGTGAACAATCAATCAATTTTTTTGTAAAATGTCTATCTTTAGTTATTGAATCTGTCCTTAAAATTTTTGTACTTGATAAAAGTTGACCTTATTATTTGATTCTGCCGCTCACCTGTGCCAAATAATGCCAATTTGAACATGTGTGTAGCTCCCCTAAGAACCTTTTATGGAAATATTGATAGTCAAATAGAAAGGGTAGGATCCTCCGAACAGACGGGTGTTGTGTCTTATGGACTACTGCCCAAAGATTGATGTCGGGATGTTGTATATTATGCTAGTCGCGCGGTAAACTTTGCTTGCGGGATGCAGGATTTTTGCGTAATGTCAGTGTGATGTGTAGTGCGTATGGTGACGATGTAGATGCCGCCACAAAGTCTTTATCGAAAACAAGTGTTATGGACGAGATCCTATAGATGTTACGAAAATTATAATAGAAATAAATACTAATGAACTCTTATCATAAACGTTATCCCAAAACCAATTTAAAATCGACATTTATTAGAAACCAATACGACATGTTATGTTTGAACAAGATAAACGAGTAGCTTCACGCTCGCGGGCGCGTATAAATGTAAAATATCTCGTCGCAACTTGTCATATGTAGAACTAAACGATAGAGATTTATTAAAATGAAAATATTTATATACAGGGTGTCCCTGGAAGTATGGATCAAATCGAATAGGTACGTAGGCATGGTCATTTCCAAACGTTTTAGCAAAAAATAAAAAATAAAAAGAAAATCTAAAAAAAAAGAGAAGAAAAATCGAATTCGTGATAACTATCAGGGCTATCAATTTATTTTTTTAGATAGCGCTGATAGTATTTTTTATGATTATTTTCTTTGAGAACTAAGAGAAGTGATTGAAAAAAAATAAAAATCGGTCATGACTTTTGAACCGTAAAAAAATTCACTGAAAATTCTCAGGGTTAAAAAGTTTGGAAATGACCTTGCCCACGCCCCTATTCGATTTGATCCATACTTCCAGGGACAACCTGTATATCGCGTATTGAGATATGTGATCATGTTGTCTGTATGTATGGAGCTACGTGCTGCGAAGCCGAATACTCCGGTGTATATTTCCCGCCTCCACTACACCACTGACGCGGAAGACATCGTAACGTACGTGCGCCAAAGGTTGAAGTACGCGCCGAGAGTGCAGCTGCTAGAGTCGCGTCGCAACGTCAACTTTAAGGCGTTTGTGGTGCGCATACCAACATGCTACTTGCACCTGGTGATGGAAGAAAGCTTTTGGCCGCAGGATGTGGTATTCCGCCGCTTTCGCGGACAAGTGCCACCGGAACGCACAAAGACTTGTGCAACTAAGTGATACTAACATAGTTTTTAAGTTTTATTTACTAACAAAATTGTTACTATATTATTATGTATACTTAGGTTAAGGTATGTATCTATGGGTCTTTGTAACCTGAAAATAAATGGTTTATTATTATTAAATCTCAATTCAGTAAAGGTTTTTTATTATTTTTTCGGGTGTTTCTGTAATGCATCGTTAGAATTGCACGCCAACTACAAACGGACTGTGTACTGCAAATAAAATAAAACTAAATTAAACGACTTTAAAAAGATGAAAGAAGAAAAGTTCCTGTGGGGGATTCAGTAGAGGCCTTTGCCCAGTAGTGGAAAAGAATAAGCTAAAAAAAATGGAGTGAAAATAATTTCGAAATTTCAAGAAGACGCCAACGCTTTGAAACTACATACACTCCGTTCACAGTTATTTTACCTCTGTTCTTGCATCACTGTCCAAATCTCAGTGACCTTTATTCTCATTCTATAATACTTGCTGTTGGGTTGCTACCATTGACAAGTCTGCCAAATCATTGTGATTTTTAGTCTCAAAACAATTGCTGTTGTTAGAGGTAAAATAACTTTGAACGGACTGTAACAAACTGACAAAGGTAATGTCTTTCATTTTGAAAATCATTGCGTTTTTGAAAGAAAGATTTTTTTTTATTTGGACTCGCACAGGATGATCACAGACTAAACAAAACAAAAACCATTTAAAAAATGAAAATAAAAACAGAAAAATTTCGGAAAAGAAAAAATAACGTGTGGAATCGGGGGACCGCGCGGCAGGAACGAAGTTCAAAATGAAAATCTGAGATGGCGTCTGCGAAAGGGGTTTGAAGGTTTTGGCCCTAAAATCAGCCGCCATTTTGATTTTTTTTCAGAATCGCGGTGCACAACAAAAGTTATGTATTTAGATAGAGGACACTTATACAAACAAAAAATGTTAGATAACATAATATCCTAAAGCGTCAGGTTTCGGAGTTATTCACCGAAATATAAGTCGAAAACAACAAGGATTTTTTTGTTTTTTTCCCTCTAGGTAAGCATATTAAACTATTGAGGTATTAGAAACGTTATGAAACCTTTATGGAGAAGAAACAAATGAAGAATAGACATTTTTTAAATAAATAATTAAACACGGCAATTTATAGTTCGATTTTTAATCCCAGAGACTAATCCATGCGACTTTTTTTAATAACGCTTTTTCGTTTCGTGACGATATCTCCAAGTTTACTCCTACCGCAAGCTCCGTTAAAGAACTTCGTTCCATAAAGTCGGAGAGAAAGTAGACGGTTTTACGCCCACCTAAGAAAAAATAAGACTTGTTTGGACCCCCTTCCCCCTCAAAACGTCTTACGTAATAAATGAACAGCCGTTGTTAGTATTATTTTCCTAATACAATTTATTTTTATGATCAAAACTCACGACTTTTTCTACGGGGTTTGGCAGAAACTGCAGAACGCTACATTCCCCTGACCTATTTGAAGGGTCACCATTAAGGCCTTCATCGCCGGATGGCCGTCTAGGGCCATCCCCCATTATGGCATCCTTCTAAGTAACCAAATTATCTAAGCATACTCTTTTATCTTAAAAAGAAGAGTATGCTCTTTTTTCTTAGAGGGGCCCCGTGGCTAAATAATAACAGCCGCAAAGCTCGATCGATCAGGTTAAGCTACGCTTGCCACAGTTGGTCTGTGGATGGGTGACCATCTTTACATAACGAGACCCCTCGGAACGGCCCGTCGCCGTCCCGGCCGTGCCGTCCCGGCTGTCATTCGTGGATCTTTGACAGTCGTTACGGGTAGTCAGAAGCCCGAACGTCTGACAACCAGTATTACCCCAGTAACTGGGTTGTGGAGGTCAGATAGGCAGTCGCTCCATGTAAAATACTAGTATTCAGCTGCATCCGGTTAGACTGGAAGCCGACCCCAATATAGTTGGTTAAAGGCTAGGCAGATGATGACTCTTTTATCTTAGTCACTTTATCTTCTTTTATAAACCGTTGTCTTGTCATGTCATTCCACAATCTATGTAACCACCATTTACATCGCAATGAACGCATTTCCACGGCATTATTTCTAATTTCATGTCTGTTCTGCCACACCCAACATTTATTTCCATTCAAGGCGTACGCAGAAGCACATTATTGACAATTTTGTCAGCAGAGTCGTCGTGGACATCAAATTATTGGCATCAATTGCATGTACAGCACATATCAACAACATAGGGCTATTTTGCCAATTCTTATCTACGCGATGTCGTACGTACAAAGGTACTCGTCCAATGTTATTTCGTGTCTTATTTTCGTTTTTATTATGAAGAGATTATAATATTAATCCCTTATTATGATTTGCCGTTCAATGACATTAACTTCGCATTAAGACAGATATCATCATAGGGGCGAGATAAAATCAATCGCGCTGATGTGCGTTATATCATCATATCACAAACAAAACAATTAACAAAATATCTTATCACCCCCAAAGGACTAGTATATAAACAGTTACCACACGAGACGATATATCAATCAGTCATGTTTCTTATAAAGTTAGTCGCGGTGTTTTTCACTTTGGTCGCCACCGTGCATCTAAAGACCATTAAACAAAGCGATGCGATAGCAGCATTATAAGCTTATATTGAAGAGAAGAAGGGGGAGATCAACCCCAGGTACAGACTACATTACCATGTGGCGCCCCCTGTGGGATGGATGAACGACCCTAATGGATTTTCATACTACAAAGGAGAATATCATCTATTCTACCAATTTTATCCCTACGACAGTCAGTGGGGTCCTATGCACTGGGGTCATGTGGTGAGCCCAAATCTTGTGGATTGGAGTCCACTTCCTACAGCCTTACTGCCTGAAGAGGAACAGTGCTTCTCAGGAAGTGCTGTCGTTAAAGATGATACCCTGGTCCTGATGTATACGGCCCACAAACCAAAGAACGAAGAACCTTTCTTCAATCAAACTCAGTATTTGGCGTTCAGTGATGATGGCGTAGCATTCCACAAGTTCGAAGGTAACCCAGTTATACCAAGTGCACCCAACGACCACCCAGATATCCGAGATCCTAAAGCATGGAAGCATGGTGACCACTGGTATGTTGTGATTGGGAGCAGGACCGATGACAGAGGCAGAGTATTGCTTTACAGATCCTTAGACATGATTGACTGGGAATTCTTAAGTGTCCTAGGGGAATCTACGGGTGAATTGGGCTTTATGTGGGAGTGTCCTGACTTCTTCAAGCTTAAGGGAAAACACATTCTTCTGATATCTCCTCAAGGCATGACCCCGCAAGGAGACAGATACAAAAACACTTACCAAACAGGATATATCATCGGAAGTTTTAATTATGAAACTTTTGAATTCTTGCCTGAAGGAAGTTTCCAAGAACTCGACTTTGGCCATGATTTCTACGCCGCTCAAACTACAGAAGAAGATGGAAATAGGTATCTGGTCTCGTGGTTCGGAATGTGGGATGTCCCAATTCTCGAGGTCGTTGACGGCTGGGCAGGAGCTATGACTATCATCAGAGAACTCGATTTAGTTGGTAACCGTGTCCTGATGAAGCCTGTTGAAACGATGACCAGCCTGAGAGAGGAAACAGTATGGGATGGGAAGGTTGCAGAGAATGTTGCTATACAATTTGATAACACTGGAGAATTACTGGTCAGCGGCGACTTGAGCCAAAACATAGAGTTGGAAATCAAAGGCAGTAATGGAGGCGGTCAAGTTTCATTGCGATGGGACCCTCAAGTCCGTACAGTTGTGGTAGATAGAGAAGGAGATGTCAGACAAGTGGAATGGCTTCCTCTGGGTTCCGAAGTGTGGAGGATCTTCTTGGATACTTCTTCTCTGGAGCTATTCTGTGGTGAAGGCGAGGTAGTGTTCAGCACGAGAGTGTATCCTGACGGAGGCTGGCAAGTAACGAATCTGAGCCCTCAGGCTCTAGACGTTGTAGCTTATAAATTAAGGAGAAGCGTTCCTGAATAGTTTATGAACACTATCTAAAACTTGATGTTAATGATTCTGAGGTAAATTACTCCGAAATACTTTTTGATAATTATTGTAAAATTCTCATGTTAGTAAATTATTATTTTGTTATAATGTTGTGGTAATATTTGAAAGTATTACTGAATTTTAAGAAATGTTAATAATGTAACCATATTATATGTATACCAAAATTTTTGGCAAATAAATTATTTCTATTTCTAAAAAAAAAAATGATTTCTGTGTTTGAATAACTATCCGCGTTAATCAAGAAAAAAATAACTGCTGATTTATTTGTATGTAAGAAAAAACCTACATCTTTTTAATTAAATAAGCGATTTTAGTTAGTTTTTTTAGTTTTACGTTGAGCAGACGATTTTTTTAACCTACGCAGCAATTAATCAGGATGTCCGTCATATTTCTTCGGAATGTGATTAAAATTGTGTCGCTGTTGGGGTACTACTCTCTCAAATTTCCTTTCCAAAACTAGGCAGGTATATTTGTTCTCCTCACAGTCGGCTAATCAGTGCAAAGAGTCTGGAGAAAATTAGTATTCAGTGTTTGCGCTGCACTTGGGCTCATTAGAACCCCGGAAACTAAAACTGATTCTACACCGTGAATTCCGTGGTGTGCATGATAATGCTTAAAAAATATGCTTCCAAGATTTCTTTGCCTTTTCTGAGCAATCCGATCCACAGGTATTGGCTTGAAGTCCATCGGAGTGCAATCATCATCATCATCATTTCAGCCGAAAGACGTCCACTGCTGCCGGTCGATTCTGTAAAAATCTCACCGTGAAAACTTGCGTGAAGTGAGCTGTCAGTGTCATCCCACTGATGCTAGGGATTGACCAAGCAAACATTTACAATCATAATCGAGATTTTAATAATAGATTTTATGCTAATTCTATTGATCATTTTATATAATTTCAAAGCTAGTATTTTAGTGGTCAAAACATTAATATTATTATTATTTATTTATTTATATATACTTTATTGTACACCACAAAAATAGTTCCGGGTTAGTTTCCGGGGTTCTAATGAGCCCAAGTGCAGCGCAAACACTGAATACTAATTTTCTCCAGACTCTTTGCACTGATTAGCCGACTGTGAGGAGAACAAATATACCTGCCTAGTTTTGGAAAGGAAATTTGAGAGAGTAGTACCCCAACAGCGACACAATTTTAATCACATTCCGAAGAAATATGACGGACATCCTGATTAATTGCTGCGTAGGTTAAAAAAATCGTCTGCTCAACGTAAAACTAAAAAAACTAACTAAAATCGCTTATTTAATTAAAAAGATGTAGGTTTTTTCTTACATACAAATAAATCAGCAGTTATTTTTTTCTTGATTAACGCGGATAGTTATTCAAACACAGAAATCATTTTTTTTTTTAGAAATAGAAATAATTTATTTGCCAAAAATTTTGGTATACATATAATATGGTTACATTATTAACATTTCTTAAAATTCAGTAATACTTTCAAATATTACCACAACATTATAACAAAATAATAATTTACTAACATGAGAATTTTACAATAATTATCAAAAAGTATTTCGGAGTAATTTACCTCAGAATCATTAACATCAAGTTTTAGATAGTGTTCATAAACTATTCAGGAACGCTTCTCCTTAATTTATAAGCTACAACGTCTAGAGCCTGAGGGCTCAGATTCGTTACTTGCCAGCCTCCGTCAGGATACACTCTCGTGCTGAACACTACCTCGCCTTCACCACAGAATAGCTCCAGAGAAGAAGTATCCAAGAAGATCCTCCACACTTCGGAACCCAGAGGAAGCCATTCCACTTGTCTGACATCTCCTTCTCTATCTACCACAACTGTACGGACTTGAGGGTCCCATCGCAATGAAACTTGACCGCCTCCATTACTGCCTTTGATTTCCAACTCTATGTTTTGGCTCAAGTCGCCGCTGACCAGTAATTCTCCAGTGTTATCAAATTGTATAGCAACATTCTCTGCAACCTTCCCATCCCATACTGTTTCCTCTCTCAGGCTGGTCATCGTTTCAACAGGCTTCATCAGGACACGGTTACCAACTAAATCGAGTTCTCTGATGATAGTCATAGCTCCTGCCCAGCCGTCAACGACCTCGAGAATTGGGACATCCCACATTCCGAACCACGAGACCAGATACCTATTTCCATCTTCTTCTGTAGTTTGAGCGGCGTAGAAATCATGGCCAAAGTCGAGTTCTTGGAAACTTCCTTCAGGCAAGAATTCAAAAGTTTCATAATTAAAACTTCCGATGATATATCCTGTTTGGTAAGTGTTTTTGTATCTGTCTCCTTGCGGGGTCATGCCTTGAGGAGATATCAGAAGAATGTGTTTTCCCTTAAGCTTGAAGAAGTCAGGACACTCCCACATAAAGCCCAATTCACCCGTAGATTCCCCTAGGACACTTAAGAATTCCCAGTCAATCATGTCTAAGGATCTGTAAAGCAATACTCTGCCTCTGTCATCGGTCCTGCTCCCAATCACAACATACCAGTGGTCACCATGCTTCCATGCTTTAGGATCTCGGATATCTGGGTGGTCGTTGGGTGCACTTGGTATAACTGGGTTACCTTCGAACTTGTGGAATGCTACGCCATCATCACTGAACGCCAAATACTGAGTTTGATTGAAGAAAGGTTCTTCGTTCTTTGGTTTGTGGGCCGTATACATCAGGACCAGGGTATCATCTTTAACGACAGCACTTCCTGAGAAGCACTGTTCCTCTTCAGGCAGTAAGGCTGTAGGAAGTGGACTCCAATCCACAAGATTTGGGCTCACCACATGACCCCAGTGCATAGGACCCCACTGACTGTCGTAGGGATAAAATTGGTAGAATAGATGATATTCTCCTTTGTAGTATGAAAATCCATTAGGGTCGTTCATCCATCCCACAGGGGGCGCCACATGGTAATGTAGTCTGTACCTGGGGTTGATCTCCCCCTTCTTCTCTTCAATATAAGCTTATAATGCTGCTATCGCATCGCTTTGTTTAATGGTCTTTAGATGCACGGTGGCGACCAAAGTGAAAAACACCGCGACTAACTTTATAAGAAACATGACTGATTGATATATCGTCTCGTGTGGTAACTGTTTATATACTAGTCCTTTGGGGGTGATAAGATATTTTGTTAATTGTTTTGTTTGTGATATGATGATATAACGCACATCAGCGCGATTGATTTTATCTCGCCCCTATGATGATATCTGTCTTAATGCGAAGTTAATGTCATTGAACGGCAAATCATAATAAGGGATTAATATTATAATCTCTTCATAATAAAAACGAAAATAAGACACGAAATAACATTGGACGAGTACCTTTGTACGTACGACATCGCGTAGATAAGAATTGGCAAAATAGCCCTATGTTGTTGATATGTGCTGTACATGCAATTGATGCCAATAATTTGATGTCCACGACGACTCTGCTGACAAAATTGTCAATAATGTGCTTCTGCGTACGCCTTGAATGGAAATAAATGTTGGGTGTGGCAGAACAGACATGAAATTAGAAATAATGCCGTGGAAATGCGTTCATTGCGATGTAAATGGTGGTTACATAGATTGTGGAATGACATGACAAGACAACGGTTTATAAAAGAAGATAAAGTGACTAAGATAAAAGAGTCATCATCTGCCTAGCCTTTAACCAACTATATTGGGGTCGGCTTCCAGTCTAACCGGATGCAGCTGAATACTAGTATTTTACATGGAGCGACTGCCTATCTGACCTCCACAACCCAGTTACTGGGGTAATACTGGTTGTCAGACGTTCGGGCTTCTGACTACCCGTAACGACTGTCAAAGATCCACGAATGACAGCCGGGACGGCACGGCCGGGACGGCGACGGGCCGTTCCGAGGGGTCTCGTTATGTAAAGATGGTCACCCATCCACAGACCAACTGTGGCAAGCGTAGCTTAACCTGATCGATCGAGCTTTGCGGCTGTTATTATTTAGCCACGGGGCCCCTCTAAGAAAAAAGAGCATACTCTTCTTTTTAAGATAAAAGAGTATGCTTAGATAATTTGGTTACTTAGAAGGATGCCATAATGGGGGATGGCCCTAGACGGCCATCCGGCGATGAAGGCCTTAATGGTGACCCTTCAAATAGGTCAGGGGAATGTAGCGTTCTGCAGTTTCTGCCAAACCCCGTAGAAAAAGTCGTGAGTTTTGATCATAAAAATAAATTGTATTAGGAAAATAATACTAACAACGGCTGTTCATTTATTACGTAAGACGTTTTGAGGGGGAAGGGGGTCCAAACAAGTCTTATTTTTTCTTAGGTGGGCGTAAAACCGTCTACTTTCTCTCCGACTTTATGGAACGAAGTTCTTTAACGGAGCTTGCGGTAGGAGTAAACTTGGAGATATCGTCACGAAACGAAAAAGCGTTATTAAAAAAAGTCGCATGGATTAGTCTCTGGGATTAAAAATCGAACTATAAATTGCCGTGTTTAATTATTTATTTAAAAAATGTCTATTCTTCATTTGTTTCTTCTCCATAAAGGTTTCATAACGTTTCTAATACCTCAATAGTTTAATATGCTTACCTAGAGGGAAAAAAACAAAAAAATCCTTGTTGTTTTCGACTTATATTTCGGTGAATAACTCCGAAACCTGACGCTTTAGGATATTATGTTATCTAACATTTTTTGTTTGTATAAGTGTCCTCTATCTAAATACATAACTTTTGTTGTGCACCGCGATTCTGAAAAAAAATCAAAATGGCGGCTGATTTTAGGGCCAAAACCTTCAAACCCCTTTCGCAGACGCCATCTCAGATTTTCATTTTGAACTTCGTTCCTGCCGCGCGGTCCCCCGATTCCACACGTTATTTTTTCTTTTCCGAAATTTTTCTGTTTTTATTTTCATTTTTTAAATGGTTTTTGTTTTGTTTAGTCTGTGATCATCCTGTGCGAGTCCAAATAAAAAAAAATCTTTCTTTCAAAAACGCAATGATTTTCAAAATGAAAGACATTACCTTTGTCAGTTTGTTACAGTCCGTTCAAAGTTATTTTACCTCTAACAACAGCAATTGTTTTGAGACTAAAAATCACAATGATTTGGCAGACTTGTCAATGGTAGCAACCCAACAGCAAGTATTATAGAATGAGAATAAAGGTCACTGAGATTTGGACAGTGATGCAAGAACAGAGGTAAAATAACTGTGAACGGAGTGTATGTAGTTTCAAAGCGTTGGCGTCTTCTTGAAATTTCGAAATTATTTTCACTCCATTTTTTTTAGCTTATTCTTTTCCACTACTGGGCAAAGGCCTCTACTGAATCCCCCACAGGAACTTTTCTTCTTTCATCTTTTTAAAGTCGTTTAATTTAGTTTTATTTTATTTGCAGTACACAGTCCGTTTGTAGTTGGCGTGCAATTCTAACGATGCATTACAGAAACACCCGAAAAAATAATAAAAAACCTTTACTGAATTGAGATTTAATAATAATAAACCATTTATTTTCAGGTTACAAAGACCCATAGATACATACCTTAACCTAAGTATACATAATAATATAGTAACAATTTTGTTAGTAAATAAAACTTAAAAACTATGTTAGTATCACTTAGTTGCACAAGTCTTTGTGCGTTCCGGTGGCACTTGTCCGCGAAAGCGGCGGAATACCACATCCTGCGGCCAAAAGCTTTCTTCCATCACCAGGTGCAAGTAGCATGTTGGTATGCGCACCACAAACGCCTTAAAGTTGACGTTGCGACGCGACTCTAGCAGCTGCACTCTCGGCGCGTACTTCAACCTTTGGCGCACGTACGTTACGATGTCTTCCGCGTCAGTGGTGTAGTGGAGGCGGGAAATATACACCGGAGTATTCGGCTTCGCAGCACGTAGCTCCATACATACAGACAACATGATCACATATCTCAATACGCGATATACAGGTTGTCCCTGGAAGTATGGATCAAATCGAATAGGGGCGTGGGCAAGGTCATTTCCAAACTTTTTAACCCTGAGAATTTTCAGTGAATTTTTTTACGGTTCAAAAGTCATGACCGATTTTTATTTTTTTTCAATCACTTCTCTTAGTTCTCAAAGAAAATAATCATAAAAAATACTATCAGCGCTATCTAAAAAAATAAATTGATAGCCCTGATAGTTATCACGAATTCGATTTTTCTTCTCTTTTTTTTTAGATTTTCTTTTTATTTTTTATTTTTTGCTAAAACGTTTGGAAATGACCATGCCTACGTACCTATTCGATTTGATCCATACTTCCAGGGACACCCTGTATATAAATATTTTCATTTTAATAAATCTCTATCGTTTAGTTCTACATATGACAAGTTGCGACGAGATATTTTACATTTATACGCGCCCGCGAGCGTGAAGCTACTCGTTTATCTTGTTCAAACATAACATGTCGTATTGGTTTCTAATAAATGTCGATTTTAAATTGGTTTTGGGATAACGTTTATGATAAGAGTTCATTAGTATTTATTTCTATTATAATTTTCGTAACATCTATAGGATCTCGTCCATAACACTTGTTTTCGATAAAGACTTTGTGGCGGCATCTACATCGTCACCATACGCACTACACATCACACTGACATTACGCAAAAATCCTGCATCCCGCAAGCAAAGTTTACCGCGCGACTAGCATAATATACAACATCCCGACATCAATCTTTGGGCAGTAGTCCATAAGACACAACACCCGTCTGTTCGGAGGATCCTACCCTTTCTATTTGACTATCAATATTTCCATAAAAGGTTCTTAGGGGAGCTACACACATGTTCAAATTGGCATTATTTGGCACAGGTGAGCGGCAGAATCAAATAATAAGGTCAACTTTTATCAAGTACAAAAATTTTAAGGACAGATTCAATAACTAAAGATAGACATTTTACAAAAAAAATAATAAATTTCTATACGCTAGTTTCCAAGAAAAACACCAAAAACCATTTTGTTTAAAAATTCAAATAACAACAACCTGTGTATTAATGGCTAACGTACTCTAGGCAGATAACAATGGTTGCGCCTGCACACGTGCGGCGGCGGCGTGTCCCCCGCTTGCTGCACCCGCTGCACCCGCCTTGCGCGGCTGGCATTCAGAGCTGGAGATTGTCTTTCAGTTCGCCAAAATCAAGTTACCGAATTGTGTGTTGTCTGTGCGAAAATTTTCGAAATCCCGTATCGGTATTCATCCCGAGAATACATGAATATGGCTATGTGCTATCACGACGCAGGTGAAATAATGTTGCGGGCACAAGAACTGTACGCCCAGAGGTTTGGACGAGTGGTCAATATTCGCACCATTCTTCGAGCCGTGCAGCGCTTCAGAGAGAGTGAGAACTTCCAGGCTCGTCTTATTGACTCGGGGAGGCCACGACACCCAGTGCAGCTTGAAGAGGAGGTGCTGGATTTCTTTCACCGGCACCCAGTGGCGAGCACCGGAGACGCTGCCCATGTGTTTGGCGTAAGCCAGAATTACGTGTGGCAGCTCCTGCGCAGTGAAGGTTACCATCCCTTCCATTTCACTCGGGTCCAGGAGTTGCTGCCTGAGGATTACGCGCCTGTGGGGTAGGGCCAAAGACCTAGTGTATGGGAACGACGGTCATACAATCCGTACAGTGGAAGAATTACGTGCGCGAATTGTGTGTGCATTTAATGTGATGTCCAGTGACCATCAAGTGCTTACTGAAGTGCGGAGACATTGTCTCGATCGCGCTAGACAGTGTGTGCGACAACAAGGGCGTCACGTCCAACAATTGATGTGATATGTGTAAATAACTAGTAAATTGTGTAAACAAGTGTAAATCTGTTAATGAATTTTGACTATTTTTAACATGCCAAGTTAATGCAAAAAGTTAGGTTAGTTGTTAACATTTTTACATTAATTCAATACTAAAAAAAATAACAAACTGTATTAAATTGTTAGTCCAAAGCCTGAAAAAGTGTGATGGAAAATTAAAATACGATAGATTAGCGCAAAGGTTAAAATCGTTTCTTAACATGTGTCACAGTCTTAGTCAATGCAGTCCGAGCGATGACGTAATACCGGGTTAAATGACCCTGGGTTTTTTGGGGGTGCAGACCCGAACAATTGAGTCGGACTCGGTATACAGTATGCTTTTTAAAATATTGTAATTTTTGTGTTAGAAAAACTGAAAAAAGAAACTAGCCTGATTATTTGAACTAAAATGTTAGGGCCGTATTTCTATCGTATGGATAGACGATCTGTTTAAATTTTTGTACTTGATAAAAGTTGACCTTATATATGACGGATTATCAGTCATATTTTAACTAATGTGGGCGAACTATGGGTATGTGTTGGTTATTGCGCAATAGAAAAACGGTTTGCAGTTCAAATCAGATTATAATTTCACGAACAATTTAATCACACTAGCAAATCACACACTATAGGTACACGATACATCCAGATACGGAACGCAGGACAGTTTCTGAGCGCATGTTGTTCGTTTGATGTCCGATGTCCAAGAGCCCCGCTCCACCACGTTGCACGCTCTCTTGTACTCCCCACGAACTCAGGCTAGACTCTGTCAAGCGCCGCCAGATGGCGCTGGCGTTCCGAATAGTCAAACGAATGACCGGATGCGACATATATATTATTTACGAGACACACATGCCTTCTTCGTTATATATATATAACGGAGAAGGCATGTGTGTCTCGTTATTATCAGCCATATTTCAACTACTGTGGGCGAACTATGGGTATGTGTTGGTTATTGCGCAATAGAAAAACGGTTTGCAGTTCAAATTAGATTATAATTTCACGAACAATTTAATTACACTAGCAAATCACACAATATAGGTACACGATACAACCAGATACGGAACGCGGGACAGTTTCTAAGCGCATGTTGTTCGTCTGATGTCCGATGTCCAAGAGGGCGCTCCACCGCGTTGCACGCTCTCTTGTACTCCCCACGAACTCAGGCTAGACTCTGTCAGGCGCCACCAGATGGCGCTGGCGTTCCGAATAGTCAAACGAATGACCGGATGCGACATATATTATTATGTTCGGAAAAAAGCAGCTACGCTTAGCTCGAATTGTGCAAAAACAAAATATTGCAACGACGGGAAGGATATCTGACAATACGGCCATAGATCTTTTTACTCTCGTTATATCCTTCTGCAGTTTTCTCATATAGCAAGTTATATCCCCATTTTAACTTTGTAAACTTATCAACTATCCTATCCTAACCTATGGCGCCTAGATTTGGTCTTTGAAAGAGGCTCAGAAGTCCAAACTCAAGGTTTGCCGAAGAGCGATGGAGCGTAGTATCTTAAAGAATAAACTTACCGACCAAATTCGCAACACCACAATACGCTCCAAGACAGGTATCGCCGATGTTGCCGGCAAGTCTGTGAGGCTGAAGTGGGACTGGGTGAGTCACACTTATAGGATGCATCCAGACAGATGGGCCAAAGTCGTCTCATAGTAGGTGCATGAAGACGGGCGTCGTCACCGAGGCAGGTCTAAGAAACGCTGGCGTGACGATTTAGATTCATTCCTAACCGACTGGACAGAGAAGGCACAGCACAAGGAAATGTGGAAGAATATGGGGCAGGCTTTTGCCCAGCAGTGGGACAGTACAGGCTAAAGCAAAAAAAAAAATAATTATGAAACATACAGACAGAATCAGTTTCGCATGTACATTATTGGAGTTGGAATTATCTAATCTTTTACCGCATTGGATGCAGTAAACAGATAAGATGAGAGATTCTTGTGAGCACTGATTCCAGCATTTATCGCTGTAGGTATTTTTTGAGGTGACCCCAGATCCGGTTAATGATAACAAGAAAATATTTTGACCACCTTAAAGTGATAGGTAACGTGAGACCATCTGAACGCGTGTATGAATATAATTGCAGAGGTCAGTCTGTGTAATAGGTATGTGGTCATTTGTACCTTCAGAACTATCTCTTTTGACCAAAATCCGTGCAATAATGTTGATAGTTGATTTTCTTTTTTTTTTTTCTTTTTTATAATATGGCGTCTGGTTGCCGCCATATTAAATTTTGATTACTGTCATGTCTTTAATGACACACAAGATGAACTGATGTAAGAATCATCAAAATCGGCCCACGTGTTTGGTCTCTAGAGCGCCTCAAAGAAATAAACAGACTTACATTTATAGTCTGATCAACACCCTCCTTTGCGTGGCGCAGTCGGGTATAAAACATGATAGTTCCCCTAATCAGGTTGGATCCAAAGGTCTTCTTTCCTCTTCAGTCATTACTCATTATTCAGATTCACAATTCACAATGACTTTCAAGTTTATTGCTACTTTAAATTTTTTATCATCATATCAAAACAGAATACACTTGAAAAATCTTATAAGCCCAAAAACCTGCATTACTTCATCTATGTAAATATAACAAAGTCGGGTTAGTTACACCATTTATTTATAACCACCACCATTTATTTATTCCTTATAAGTAAAACATCAGCTATTTGCCAGTGAAAGTCCCGTCAAAATCAGTTCAGCCGTTTTGGAGATTAGCCGGAACAAACAGATAGATATACAAAAAATTTAAAATTGTTTTTTTTAATGTTACAGTACCGTATATACTTTAATACGCATTTAGTAAAAAGCTCAAATCAAGCTCAATCTTCAAGCATCAAGCTTCAATTGCATTTATTTGTAAAATAGATGAGACAGTCTCCTAGAAAATTTTAAGTCGCACAAACCGAACCTGCCCTGAATACCGGTATTCAGTTGCATTCGGCTGGACTGGATGCCGACCAGAAGATAATTAGGAAAAGGTTACACAGAAGACCAGCAGATCCTAACCTTAATTTACGATACAACTACATCCATACTAATATTACAAATTCGAAAGTAACTCTGCCTGTCTGTCTGTCTATCTGTATGTTACCTTTTCACGCCTAAACCGCTGAACCGTTTTAGATGAAATTTGGTATAGATGTAGTTTGAGTCCCGGGAAAGGACATAGGATACTTTTTATCCCGATATTCCCACGGGATCGAGACTTATGCGTTTGTTTAAGTTCTATGCTTGCTTAATTATTTAACTTACCACAAATACCCTTTATGCAATAATTATTTTTATTATTATTATTAATTTATCATGAATTATTGCTCGCTGTAACATAAAATTTCCTTTTTTTTGTCCTAGAACCAAAAGCTCGAAGACATGTGACATCTGGCAACCCGCACTGGGCCCGCGTGGTGGATTACGGCCCACTCCCTCTCACCGAGAGGAGGCCTGTGTCCCAGCAGTGGCAACATTATAGGCTGATTATGATGTAACATAAAATTTCCTTCTCCTTACTCCTGTAGAAAAATATGTATAATTGCCTTGTAAATACTTACAGCAAATAATCTATGTAATTATATAAAATTCAAAGTCCTGACTGACTGATATATCAACGCACAGTCTAAACCAATGGTCCTTGAGACATGAAATTTGAAGAAAGGGTTTTTCGAAATTCCACCCCTTAGAGGGTGAATAGGGAAGGATGAAATTTCACGCGGACAAAGTCACGGGTAGAAGCTAGTTCCACAATAAGATAATTATTATTGACTGCTTGCAACTATTAACAAGAAACGATATGCAATACTAATGGTACACTAACTTTTTCTTGTTACTGACAGAATTGTAAGAAAAATATTTGCGCATCTACTTTGTACTAGTTTATTTACGAGTACCTACCGTTCTTCATAATTTCGTGTATCAAGTGTTATGATTAACTTGTATTTCTCATCATAAGTGAGAAATAAATGTCTTAAACCGTATTATAGTATACCTATAAATATGGATAGGTGTCCCTATGTATTTATTGTATAATTATGTAAATGGTAAACCTACCTGCAGAATCGTCTCTCCTTCTCCCTTTAAATCCATCCAAATGTTGTGTTTAAAAGATTGCAAGTCTGGTTAAGCAGACGACCACCTCCAAGGACACTGAGAGAAGCCATAAAAAAACAATCGCTTTTATCGATAAGACCGCCCGTGTATGTAGGTATGTAAAATATCTACATTTCTAACTAAATTCGTATGGTGTACAATTGACAACATTTCAAACCTGACACGACCTTAAAACAAAAATACTATTTCTTTATTTTCGTATCCTGAGTTCAAATATATTTTTATTTTATTTTTTTATTTCTAAATTTCTGAGAAAAAAAATAAAAATAAAAAAACATGTGATGACGTCACATAAACGGCGGAATGAGGTAGTTACCTTTGCGCATTCCAATGTCTTTGATTGAAAACATTATATCAAACAAGACATGTCAATGTCACCTAAGAAGTGTAACTAGAAAACAACTAAAAAACTGAATTGAAATCAACAATATTTTTTCCTATCAACTCGACACGCTGCTTACTGTTAATATTATCAATTTTTGATTGATATTTCGCCAATAAAATGGATCCCAATGAAAAATATACGCCAATGACGGAACCAAAACAACGACTGAGACAAGTGACATCTAACAGTTTTTTTGACGGGTCACAATAAAGCAAAGGTAATATCGCCATTCTACCGTCACAGATGACGGTAGAATGGCGATATTACCTTTGCTTTCGGTGTATTCTAAAAAGACGTAAGTGCCAGAGCACTTACGTCTTTTTAGAATACACCGAATTTCAAAGTTAAAATTATGAATGAAAAGTACATAATTTCGAAAAACGAAAAAATATGGGTGCCCTAGATTTGAATTTACTTTTATATAACGTAATAATACATGCAGGTTAAAAATATGAAATGTTGTCAATTGTACATAATAACGAATAGTCTATTCTATAAGATTGTGCGCAAAACGCACAACCATTCAAAAATTGGGAATGAAATGCGTGCATTCAAAATCAGCAATATCCACAGTTAGTAACCTGCCCGCCCTATTCAACGATGTGAACGAAACCATAGCGAGATTCAGGAATTGGCTCTGAGCGAACAACGCCATCTATCGAAGAGTACAGAAGTTATGAACTTGTACCTTTCCTCTACTAATACTTTTTTTATAAAATGTTGGGCCTAATTGGGTAAATACGTGGTGTCAAAAAGTGTTCAATAATTATTATTACATATCTATACATGATTATTATAAATTAAAGCCGCTTTTCATGTCTGTGTTGTGACCGCGTTGCTTGATGCGGTTTTCACCATCATTTCTAGTGAATTTATTTTGGAAGGTTTATGTGTATCGATTGATATTAAATTAACATATTATAATAAAGAAATATCATCTATATAAATAAAACAAAGTCGGGTTAGTTACACCATTTATAGATAAAGAACGGCTGGACCGATTTTTATGATCTTTTATTTGTTGGATTATAGCAAATAGCAGAATAACTATTAAAGAATTATGAAGATTCGTTTTCTCATACATTTTGTATTTATTGGTTCTGGAGTGGAAAGAAGTTCGCCGGGTCAGTATTCATTAAATTCTATATCCTCACACCCGGTTTCTGGGATGAAAATCAACGTCGATCTTGTCAAAATTAAAGTCTTCCAAGGGATCTGATTGACTATTTTTTAAATCTTTATTTACTAACGAGTATTTGATCACATAGTGACCATCATAGGGCCTTTTGTCATGCAAAACTTAACATCTAATTAACTTGATTGGCTCTTAATCAATCACAGCAGTTGACATACATTTGACATTTTAATGCGATATTTTTGCCATCGAACGATTTCTCAAACATAAAGAAGATACAGTCAAAATGAAAGGGATTGACATATATCACTCCAATGTGTACAGAGCAGTGGTAGCGCAGTGGTAATGGCCCCGACTTACGGTCGTGAGTTCGAACCCAGGCAGGCACTTTACTGTGTGCACCTAATTAATTTCATCACTACTGCTCTCAGAACGGTGAACGAAAACATCGTGAGGAAACCGGCATATCCTAGAATCAAATTCGAACACATGTGACATTAAACCATGAAACAACCCGCACTGGACCCGCTTGTTGGATTTCGGCCCACTCTCTCTCACTGAGAGGAGGCCTGTGTCCCAGCAGTGCGAACATTATAGGCTGAGTAGTGATTATATTATGTATATGCTATTAGTATTGCCAGTGTTTTCAGTCATCGGCGTATTGTCGTCTCCATATTGTATAATACGTATAGCCGTAGATCGAAGCAATTATACTAAAGTTTACAGCTTTTCAGACCATAACAGTAGTTAGTAGTCTACAAGAGTTTGAAAGCGAAATACAGTGCAAATGGCGCCATTAGCTTTTTATTTCAGTTTCCTACTTTAACACGGAATCTTAATTACGTCTCCACGGCGACTGACTTGGAATTTAATAGAGAATTTACTGTAGTACCTAGATATAAACGGAGAGTTGCCTCAGCGACGTCGCGAAAAAAAAAATCAGCTGTTCCCTACGTTTTGACGAGTTATGCGAACATAAAAGTAGGGAACAGCTGATTTTTTCTTTGCGATTTCAGGTTTGGTCCCATAGTAAAAGTTGTTCATAATGATGAGTACAATCTCCCATTTCGATTTGTCGCATGTTTTCAATTTCAGCCTGTATACGGTCTGTCGTGCTCGGCGGCCTGTTGCGCTTTGAGTGCACGGATCAATCTCATCTAGATTAATCGAGAAAAACACGTTTTGCTGAGACTAGAGACTGAAATTAGATTTTTTTTGTCCGTTTGTCTGGATGTGCGTTCAGTGTTGCCGCAAAAACGACCGAATGGATTTGGATGAAACGATTTAGAATGATGACGATTCATGGTTTGGAACACGGATAGTTTATAACCTGGATTAACACATAAGGTACTTATAATCCCGGCAGTACGTTCTCGTAGGATATGTTCCGACAAATACGGATATAAAAAAAAAAACAGGTACCATACCAGAACATTACATGAATGGTTTGATTCTATCGAATCGGGAATTCGTGATTGTATCAGAAAACATCAATACAGCCTGTACTGTGGTTTGGACAGTTGAAAATGATCTCTTTTGATGCCAAATATTTGCGATGGATCTCATTTACTTTCAAAGGATATAATTCAAAATTAAAATGATCTGGTTTGGCATTTCAATAATCTTGATCTTTTCGCTGAAAGGCAAAGGAGATTTGTAATGTGAATATGTACATGGCATGTTAACATGGTAGATCCAAATACGAGGATAAGAGACGAACAGTAAGGCGAAGATTTCAGAAAAGTTGCTATGTGCTAGTTTTATAAGATACTAGCTGCGCCCCACGGTTTCACCCGAGTAAATGTCGATCCCGTGGGGAATATCGGGATAAAAAGTAGCCTAGATGTTAATCCAGGGTGTCAGCTACCTCCAAACAAAATTTTATCAAAATTGGTCTAGCCGTTTAAGCGTGAAGAAGCAACAAACATATAAACACATATACAAACGGGGTGTGTGTCTCACAAACTTTCGCTTTTATAATATTAGTGTGATATATAAAATTCAAAGTCCTGACTGACTGATATATATCAACGCACAACCTAAACCGCTGGTCCTAGAGACATGAAATCAGAGGGTGTGTTCTTTGTGAAGAGTAGGTATCCACTAAGAAAGGGTTTTTCGAAATTCCACGTCTAAGAGGGTGAATGGGGGGGAGGGTGAAATTTCACGCGGACGTAGTCGCGGGCAGAAGCTAGTTTTATAACATAACGTGTACAAATGAATCTGATATCCTATTCATAGAATAAACAATTTCATTTCATGATTTTCTGTAAGGCACCTGTCCATAATGAAATCTAAGCAAATTCTCAGTTTCCTTGTATCCGTATACTTTGAGTCTTCTTTCTGAAAATACAATATCCTGACACCGGAGGTTTCGGTTTTCTCAAAAGGGTTCATTTTGTATTTAATTATAATAGACTACGTCGCTAGAGGAAATGTTTTGGCATTTTTTATAGTAACAGGAATATTGGTAAACTTTTTTGCACGGCATTAAAACAAGTCCGGTTAGTGACTAAAGATTGGTCCTCTATTACTTACATGGGAGTTATTTTGCAACTGAAGACTGTTTTCCGTAATTAAAAACGTTTAAAATCTTCTCGATCTAAAAAGTGGTACATACTTATTCCATGCTTTTCAGAGACAAACAATGTCAAAAATGTACAGGTGGCATGGAATTAGTATGTACTAAGGTAGTGTTATTGACAGATGACCCGAGGGCTGGCTTTTAGCTTGGCCAGAGGCTAAAAGCATTGCCGATGTAGACGTGGCAATGTTGCCACTGTTTGGAGACATTACCAGTCGACAGCGATGCGGAGGAAACTTTCGACGACATAGCCGCCAAACCATTTTAGTGGTTTGGCGGCTATGTCGAAGCCACTGTCACTGGCCGATCAAAATAATAGTGGGCCAACTCTTTTAATTAAAACCGTTCAAAATCAAGACGCAATTTCATCTCGGCGACAATCAATGTCAAAATAAAATAATTTTGTTTTGGACAGCTAAAAGAGTACCTAAAAACATGCTAAAAACAAATAAAATACTCTTATTAATTCAAACTCAAACTCAAAGCATTTATTTCAATTAAACCATGTACAGGCACTTTTGAATTATCAAAATTAAATAGTCGGTCATTTAGTCTGAAAGTTGAAGCTAGTTGCCTGCTAATTATTTAAGCAAAAGACGAAAAGTCCAAAGACCAGAACTGGTGCCCTGAGACAGTGCGGCGGAGTCGCGGCAGACCACGTAGGAGATGGTGGGACGAGGAGGTTCCGTAAAAATTGGAGGGAGGACGCGCGGGCTCGCGAAAGATGGAAGGAGTGGAGGGAGGCCTTTGTCTAGGAGTAGGACATCGCAGGCTAGTAAAAAATAAAAGACAAATTAATGGGAAGACAGTGGTCTTCGCAATAATTCGCCTTTTTTAGGTGTTTTAGGTTTTATAGTGTGGAATAGAGAAGTGGACTGTAAGATACGCAGGTTGTAGAATGAGAATTAGGTAGTTCTGTTCGAACAGCGCTCACCGTTCACCCAATCAAGGAACAAATTCAACAGGGAAAAATCTGAGTACGACTCACCTCTCTTTGCTGCGGCACGGCTTACGATTGATCTGAATGGTCTTTTGGGTGGACCGTTGATCACGGAGACTGGCACGAATAACACCACACGGTGATGCACAAATTGTGCTTGTTTTATCAATTTTCACTCACGGAGTCAAAAATAGATGGTTTATCGGGTCAATGGCGGCGACCAGACTAAGCGACGCTGTGTGTTCTCTCTGCTTCTCCAGATGGCGCGCTCGTCGATTTCGCGCCATAATGTTTAGCGGCTCGTGGGTACGGCACAGCCAATCGCGTGCCGATTTAGCGAGCGCATACAGACATTCACCCTCAAATTCGTCCAATCATGGGTTATTTACAGAACATATAGGGTATAAGTCATCGCACAAATTGCCTTATTATGGCGGAGGAATGCTACATTGTGACTGCCTCTTGTTCTGCTCAGGAGGGAGGCCTTTTTTTGCGGATGATGGCATGAAATCCATCAGGATGTGTTACTGCGAATATTTCTGAGGCAGTGCAAAAACGAGGCAGTCGCAGCAGCATCCTAATAACATTATTGTATTGGACGCGTAGAACATCCAGCGACCTTTTCGAGTAGTTGGTCTAATTATTATCAGCCATTTCTGTCCCACTGCAGGGCAAAGGCCTCCCTTCCCTCCTTCCACTTATCCCTATCCAGTGCTGTTACACGCCAATCGTTATGGAAAGAGTCGAGTTCGTCCCGCCATCTCATTCTGGGCCTGCCGCGTTGCCGTTTGCTGCTGTTTGGGACCCATTGTGTGGTTACTTTAGCCCACAGCTCCTCCGGCATGCGACATATGTGACCAGCCCAGTTCCATTTTAGCTTGGCAGCCGTGTGACCTACATCGGCAATTTGAGTTTTAGAACGCAGTATCGAGTTCCTTATACGATCAGTAAGTTTAACTCCAAGGATACTGCGCTCCATTGCTCGCTGACAGACCCCGAGTACGGACTTTTGACGATTAGTAAGTGACCATGTCTGCGCTCCATAGGTGAGGGTGGGAAGGATGCCCATGTTCATGAGTTTACTCTTTAGTGAGAGAGGGCGAGTTCCCTTCATTATTTGTTTCATCGAGCAATAGCTCTTCCAGGCGTTCTCGGTGCGTCAAGCAACTTCTTTATCAGGTTGGCCTAAGGATTTTTATTTTTAGCCGTTAATGCCCCAATGCTGGGTAAAGGCCTCCCTACTCTCTTTCTTCCCCTACTTTCTTTCCATCTCTCTCTGTCCAGAGCTGCCAAGGACTCATCTTTATCAAAGAAGTCCAGCTCACATCGCCATCTCCCTCTGGGCCTGCCGCGATGTCGGGCAAGGATCCAAGGATTACCGATGTAAAAACTCTGACAATAAGATTTACATAACATAACATAATCAGCCTATAACGTTCCCACTGCTGGGACACAGGCCTCCTCTCAGTGAGAGGGAGTGGGCCGTAATCCACCACGCGGGCCCAGTGCGGGTTCCGGTTTCCTCACGATGTTTTCCTTCACCGTTTTGAGATTTAAAAAGCGTAATATTCACTTGGGCAGTACAGCATCACCTTTGTACGTAGTTTTCTGTTCTATTCTTCTTGACTGTTTATAAATATGTGTGTACATAAATGTTTAAATACTTAAATAATTAATGAAATCTTATGGCTCCTATAAGTGTACACCGGATCTTTATCCTCGAGAGTAAAAGACGCCTATTAAATATCCTATTGTTTTAATAATTTCTTTCCTCCATTCATCTTGGACCTTTCCAAGGTCTGCTCTGGAGGTTAATTTATTTAAGGCAAAAATATAAAAGAATATCTTTGGAGAAAAAGGTCGACAAATAATTTAGTATTCATTAAGAGAATAATTAATGAAATTGAGGATGTTATAAGAGGAGAAGATTTGATGGGCCCGTGGCTAAATAATAACAGCCGCACAGGTCGATCGGTCAGGTTAAGCTACGCTTGCCGCGGTTGGTCTGTGGATGGGTGACCATCCTTACATACCGAGACCCCTCCGTGCTTCGGAAAGCACGCTAAGCCGTTGGTCCCGGCTGTCATTCGTGTATCTTTGAAGGGGTATCGTATTACCCAGTAACTGGGTTGTGGGGGTCAGATAAGGCAATCGCTCTATATAAAATACTGGTATTCAGCTGCATCCGTTTAGACTGGAAGCCGACCCCAACATAGTTGGGAAAAGGCTAGGCAGATGATGATAAGAGGAGAAGTTTGACATTCTGATTTTAGGGTGTGATTGAAATGGGCTGCTTGAGATTAGCTAAGTCATCATTATCATTAACCTACAGCAGTCCACTGTTGAACGTATGTCTATTCAATTTCAAACCATTTCTCTCGATTCTCGGCAACTCTCATCCAGCTATCAGCCATCCTGCTCGTATCAGCGCTTCACCTAGCCTGAGATTTTTAGCCGTAATAAACGTAAAGATTGTAGATTTCCACTGATTTTAGTACCTTTACTACTCCCATTTTTAATGAATTATAGACCAATTTATTATCCACATTAAAACCGAAAGGAATATATAAAAGCCTACTAAGGTAATTTAATTTCACATGCAAAGTTATACAGATTTTAAGAAGCGTACCTTTAATTATTCTAATCAAATACACGCTTAATTAACTTTTATCTCAAACTCATTTTAATTTTTAAGCAACGTTTTTACGTAATAAAAAGGAGGTCCATAACTATAAAGAGGAAAGATTCGATTTTTGTTTGATGTTTGTTTGTTGCTCTTTCAAGCTAAAACGGCTGAATGAATTTAGATGAAATTTGGCACATCGGTAGACCATGATTGGATTATGACATTGGATAATTTTTATCCCGATATTGTCACGGAATCGAGATTTATGCGAGTGAAACCTTGGGGCATAGCTAGTGTTGCAGTAGGTGTAACATTTATGCGGGTGAAGCCGCACAGTTAGTGTTTTAGTAGGTATAAGAAGGCACGAAATTAAAAAAATATTGTTCTTTTGCTAGAGTCGGCCCCTGAGAAATCTTTTGACCTCGAGTGACGTTGACGGGAGGCGTTGTTTGTAAAAAATTGTGTTGTCATGGGAAATGTTCTGAAAAAACAAGATGAAATTAAATGAAATTGTTATTTTGTAAATAGGATACCAGAATTACTTTTACACGTCATATAGAAAAAAACAAGCTAGATAAAGACGGCATTTCCTATCTGACTACCCCTGGGAAGAAAAACCGAAACAAACTTAGAGGACAGCCTGTTCTATACATATGTCCAGACATAAATCTGCCCGTGGTCATGGAAGAAGACTTCTCGCCGCAGAACGTGGTGTTCCGTCGCTTCCGCGGACAAGTACGAAAAAGCTAGTGAAGTGAAGTTCTATTTTATAGTAAAAATATGTATTTTTAGGTTAAGGTATATATTTATGGGCCTGGGTCGCCTGAAATAAATGAATAAATAAATAAAATAAAATAAAGAAGAGACTATCTTGGTCAGATCATGTGAGGACCACGTAGATTAGTGTCTGAAATGGACTTTTGAGGAAAGAGCCACACAGATTTGAGCGGACCTGTCCTGCCCAGGACCTGCTGAAGAGTTTTTTGCGATACTTCTTCTTCCCAGCTGAAGCACTAGAAGTGGTGAAGGGCGAGTGTCTCGGAGGACTGTCCTATGTAATTTTGACGTTAAACAAGTGCTGAATCTTAGACTTATTTGATTACTTATTGTCTTTTGATTTGATTTTGCCATACCTACTTCTACTTCTAGCATATAACGTAACAGGGTCGCTGATTCGAAGCAGCGATACTGTTCTAACACCGAGTGGCGGCTCTTAGAGATAATCCGGCGCCACAGAGACGGCAAAGGGCAACCTACTGAGGGCAAACGCAAAACCAGTTACCATGGCAACGTACAATCAACCACACGTATATGATTACAATTTGACATGGACAGTGCCTTTTTGTAGCGGTTTTTGTAGGTCAAGTGTGTGTTGCTGGCCGAACCAGCTCCGCTATTTATTTATGAAACTTTGTTATCTCATAATAGGGCAAATCAAACATTAATTTATTTAGAAGAGGCTAGTTAATGTTTTTGATCAACATTGAAACTTCTTTACGCACGCTTGACTTGGGGAGTAAGCTGGCGAACGCGTGACGTAAGCATTACGAAAAGTGTGATCGGGCGTGGCGAACGGGAGTTGAGTGGGGGATATAAGCAAGAGAAAGCAGTGCGCGCGCACATTTTCTTTCGCTCTTCCTCTCATAGCCAAATACGTTTGAATTTTCACTTCAGTCGTGAGGTCATAAGCACACTCGGTTTTTTTTTTACTGTCGAAACGGGGTAGGCTGTCATGGGCGGCACGAGTGTACAATTTGAAACAGTAGTCTGCAGAAAATGATTTGTTACTTCTTCACGCACACACGCTGGACCAATTTTTGATAACATTTGGTGTGGAGGTAGCTGACTCCCTGGATTAGCACATTTGCTATTTATTATCCCGATATTCCTGCGGGACCGGCACTTACGCGGGTGAAACCGCGGGGCGCATACATTTTAAAAACAGCAAAAGGAGGGTGCCACACGACGCCTCTTGACTTTTTTCTATTAATTAACCGGTTCTACAATGCCTATGTAAAGATTACCATTTTTAATCAACCGTGATGCCGGCAAGCCTTTGCAAAGGTAAGGTTACACTGAGCCATTGTTTTATAATGGAGCTATTTAAGTGAGTAAAGATCAAACCAGGGATGTGAATATAACATGGGTGCAGTGGCGTGCATTGGTTTTCAGAATAGGTAGGCACTAGGCCGGGTCTAGTCTAGGCAAACGCGGTAACTAATCAGAAAAAAAGTGAGGTCAAAAGTGTGGTTATTTGAGTATGCATGCCTACTTAAGGGTGATAAATTGCGAAGGTCCAATTGGTTGCTATATCCAAAAATGTGGTAATTTGATGATTGTCATAATAGCTTTAGCGACTTTTAATACAGGTTACAGACAGGCCTGATGGTCTAGTGGTTAGTGACCCTGACTGCTATGCGGAGGTCGTGGGTTCGATTCCCACCCAGGACAAATGTTTGTGTGATGAGCACGATCATTTGTTCTGTGTCTGGGTGTAATTTATCTATAATATGTATGTAGGTATTTAGAAATATATAAGTATGTTTATCAGTTGTCTAGTACCCATAACACAAGCTCTGCTTAGCTTGGGGCTAGATGGCGTTGTGTGATAGTTGTGGAATAAAAAATAAAAAAAAATACGTAGAAGAGCTATTAAGTAAAAATATACGGATATTTGATTATTATGTCTAAAGAACTAACTAGTATATTGATCTGTAGACAATATTCTCGATGTTGCCTAAGGGCTCCAACACATAAACACGAAACGACGTCGCCTCGTGCTACGACGCGGTATCGTTTTAACGTTTGATTGAAAAGTTACTACAATCGTAAGTAGACCATCATATTCGTCGTAGCATGACGCGACGTCGTATCGTGTTTATGTGTTGGAGCCCTAAGGTCTGTGAAATGATCAACTATTGCTACGTCGTAGGCGTAATGGCGACACGCCTACGCAAGCTACGCTGTCGTAGCGGATCAAGCTGCTACGCAAAAGGTCTGTATTGATAGTATATTTTTAACGAAACCGAACGATGTTTGAACAGCTAAAATTGTATCACGCTTGTTATGTCATAAGGGTTAGGCAGAGATGTACCTACAGCTACAGTACAACCATATTTCGCAGTTATGTTTAAGTCCCATGTAATAAGGGGGTGAGTGTATTGCCATCAACAGGTCACAAATCCATACATAGGACTACTGCTGAGAAATTCCTGATGGAAAACACAAAAACAATTTATCCGACCTGGGAATTGAATCCAGGACCTCACGCTCAGTAGTCCCGCTTGCTACCACTAGACCATCGAGGCTGTTCATTATGCGTGATCATACCTACATAAAAAAAATAATATACCCGTTGAATTGATAACCTCCTCCGTTTTTTCGTCGGTTAAAAATTGTGTTCAATCTACTAGCCTTTTCTCAACTATGTTGGGGTCGGCTTCCAGTCTAACCGGATGCAGCTGAATACCTGTATTTTACATGGAGCGACTGCCTATCTGACCTCCACAAACCAGTTACTAGGTAATACGATACCCCTTGAAAAGACTGGTTGTCAGACTTTCGGGCTCCTGACGACCCGTAACGACTGTCAAAGATCTACGAATGACAGCCGGGACCAACGGGTTGGAGGGGTCTTGGTATGTAAAGATGGTCACCCATCCACGGACCAACCGCGGCAAGCGTAGCTTAACCTGATCGATCGCTCCGTGCGGCTGTTATAACTTATATCACCTATCGTGAAACATTAGTAAACCACTCATTTTATTATAAACAATTTTGTTGTTGAAAGTACCCGCATTCAGATTTTTTTTAAACATTTGGGATCCAACGGATAAAAAATCTATTATCATCCTTAGAGCAGCGCTGCATGAGGCGGGTCTCCCGTCGCACGCGATAATAGAAAACAGCACGCCGCGCGGCGCCCGCTCCGTGCTCCCGCTTAACGCAGCGGACGGCCTTAATTATTGATATTATATTCTGTAATTTTTCCTCAGGAAAATACCTCTACTTCCTAAATAATGGAAAAACACCTCAAAACCCCAGTTTTTTATAAATCCTCAAAATTAACAAATGATCGGTGACACAATAGGGCTGATATCGTCGACCCTAACCATTCGATGAATTAATTAATTTGTTTATAAATAGGTTTTTGTTGTCGACTAAGCAACTTTGATTATGTTTCTTATATTAATAACAGTTAAACGATTTTTTTGGGCTCATTAGCATGCTGTTAGGGCTCGTGGCTAAGTAATAACAGCCGCACGGGTCGGTCGATCAGGTTAAGCTACGCTTGCCGCGGCTCGTCCGTGGATGGGTGACCATCTTTACTTACCAAATCTAGCATGCTGTCAGAGGCTCGTGGCTTAGTAATAACAGCCGCACGGGTCGGTCGATCAGGTTAAGCTACGCTGGCTCGGTTGGTCCGTGGATGGGTGAACATCTTTACTTACCAACTCTAGCATGCTGTCAGAGGCTCGTGGCTTAGTAATAACAGCCGCACGGGTCGGTCGATCAGGTTAAGCTACGTTTGCCGCGGCTGGACCGTGGATGGGTGACCATCATCTTTACTTACCAACTCTAGCATGCTGTCAGGGGCTTGTGGCTTAGTAATAACAGCCGCACGGGTCGGTCGATCAGGTTAAGCTACGCTTGCCGCGGCTGGTCCGTGGATGGGTGACCATCTTTACATACCAAGACCCCTCCGTGTCTCGGAAAGCACGTTAAGCAGTTAGTCCCGGCTGTCATTTGTAGATCTTTGACGGTCGTTACATATATACATATTTTGTTAATATTTTGATGAAGCTGGCAGTATCATCACAACGCTAATGTTTTCTCATTGTTTGTCTTATTTATTTTTAGTATATTCGTGTATTTATGTATATTTATATGTAATTAGGTATATACAGGATGTCCGGTAATTAATGGATAACCTCTTAAGGGGCTATTGTAGTTATCATTATGAACAACTATTACTATTACCAAACCTGAAATCGCGAAAACAGAATCACCTGTTCCCTACATTTTTGACGTGTTATGCGAACATAAATGTAGGGAACAGGTGATTTTTTTTCGCAATTTCAGGTTTGGTCCCATAGTAAAAGTTGTTCATAATGAGAAGTACAATGACCCCTTAAGAGGTTACCCATTAATTACCGGACACCCTGTTAGTTAATATATTTATACTTTTAAATAGTTTTATGCTTATCTTTATATTTAAAAATATTTATTCCTCAATTTTCATGATTGCACCTACCACTGTTTGTCTCTGCATCACCCAAAGGTTGACTGGTAGAAAATGCCTATGGCAAAGTCCGTCTGTGTACATTTGTTTGTTAAAGTAATAAATAAATGTTAGTAACAATAGTGTTTAGGTAACTAGGTTGGTATTGTTAGTTTTCACAAATTAAATTTTATTTATTCAGTCTTGTGACTGTCGCCACCCAGGGTCCTTAAAAGGCAGAGTCCGCTCTGGCAGCGATCATTGCCAGAATACTGTTGCCACTACCATGCAGGCATAGTATGGAGGCCGCTTTCTTTCGCATGATGGCAAACCATGAAGCGATTGTTTGGTTAATTGATCCGTTTTTTTGTATTAAAGGAACCAGCTCTAGCAAAAGTATTAAATATACAATACGGAGCAATACAAAACGCCTTGAAAAACAACCGTCCCAAAAATAAAACCAGTACTTTTTGCTTCGTTTCACACAAAACTAAATTCATCCGTTCGAGTTGTTCGGGTGCCATTGAACACCCAGCAGGAAACCTGACAAAGTTAATGGCTTATGTAATGGTGAAAAACTTCGTGACCCGTATTCGTGCGCTTTGTAAACAAATGGCAGGGTGTTGTGTAAATGAGTGCTGATGTGTTTTGTTATTTGCTTTTTTGGGAAGGCTAGGTGACTGGAGAGTTTTCTAAATCATTTCATCCTAATTGGATTTTTTTCCTGACAATTGCTTCTTGTTTGAATTCCGTCGTTCATGTTTTGTTCCGTATTCACTTGTTACAATTTTAACTTTTTAATTAATGTAATTATTTTATTTAATCTGTTTAATTTGATTGTATTATTATTAATTTATTTTATTTTATCATTAACAATTTATCTGATTTTATTATTTCGTTTATTTGTCTATATACATATTTGATTAAATTTTTAAATATTTCTTAACATATAAAAAATAAGTATAAAAAACATTTAAAAATATAAAAAAATGGTAGTCCGCCGGTGTCGGGAGCAGGGTCCAAGCTACCGGTGGTTAGGGCTCCAAAGATAGGAACCTCCTCACAATACGAGCCGTATCGAGGAGTACTGCTTTCTGAATCAGGCCCTTGATCCAACAGCCTAACGAGAGCCTCGATAGATGTTGATCGAGGCTTTCTGCCAAGGTGATTTTATTATTATTAACTTATTTGATTTTGTAATAACTAGAAAAGAAAGAAAGAAAGAAAATACATTTATTTAGCACCGAATAAAGGACACACAATACACTAGATACATCAGATAAAAAACAAAACAAAGATCAAATAAAAAGCGTAAAGTCCGATGTAAGTAATTAGCAGGAAAGTGTGCCTCACGGCTGCGCCAAAAAGGCCCAGTTCAGCAATAATGCCAGACAACTAGTTCCTGACGCTGGTTTTCAACTGGACCTGATGTGTGAGGTGACGAATGTAAATCAGCTTTACGATGCAACGTGATGTGTGTATGCTTACTTACTTAAATAAAATATGCGTAAGACAAGAAAAAAATAAAAATAGTAACAAATAAGTAGATACCTAAATACATAAATAGTGTGAGTTGAATAAAATTCCAAAAATAAGCAATGAATAATAATTAACATCGTGCAAATGAGGCTGATACATAAACGAGATGGCCGCATGATAGACCAAAACCTGTCTTCCACGTTCCAACACATTGTCGTAATGCATTTCATCGCACAATACGCTGCAAGCAGCCGAGCGCGGCGGAACTACATATTTACGGACAGTTTGCAACTTGCGCATTTTAAACTTAGCTTGGTTTACATTGGGATTAACCCGATAAGATGGATATTATAATGTCCATAAAAAGTCCGCTAAACATTAATAGCAAAAGTGGAAATGGAAGTAAAAAAAAAAAAAAATAAAAAAAAAAAAAAACATGCACAAAATCAAAGAAAAAAAAAAATATAAGGATGAAAGGTAAGCGCTTTGATAAAAATATTATATGCAGAAAAAAAAAACGTTATGGATTCTTGTATAGTGTGAAATGTGAAAGCACCTACCCACTTTTAATTTATCGCCTCCATTCTACAGTCTTATGGATGTCAAAACACAAGCTGTGCACAGAGGTTCGCCCACTGCCAGGTCTTGGTGAAAGATGGGAGAAATGGCGCCATCCCGACACCGTACGTCTCATTCGTGTGCAAGTAGGCCAGACAACATTGGGTACGTGGTGGATCATAAATTACTGGTCAACAAACTGTATAGATATGGCATACGGGGTAATGCTCTAGACTTGATAAAATCGTATTTAAGCCAGAGATCACAAATAACTGAAATTAGTAAGCTTTCTTTTACGACGAAAACTGAAGTGCAGTATCTATCAAACCCGAGGGATGTTACATATGGCGTGCCGCAGGGAAGTGTTTTGGGTCCCTTGCTTTTCCTCATATATATAAACGATTTACCAAGAGCCGTAAAAATTCCGTTAGTCCTTTTTGCTGATGACAGCACTGCTGTATTTTCTCCTACTGACATCAACACATTTGAAAATGACATAAACGATACTTTAAATGACATTATAAATTGGTTAACATGTAATAATCTCATAATTAATTTAGACAAAACAAAAATAGTTAGTTATTACCAAAGAAAAATGCCTTTGACATTAAATGTAAATTATGAAATGAAAAAAATAGAGGAAACAGATACCATCAAATTCTTAGGACTATGGATTGACAAAAATATGTCATGGAGAACGCAAATTGATACGGTGTGTAAAAAACTAAATAAATTTTCCTACGCTTTATATAGACTATCCAAGATTGTAAATCAAACAGCAGTACTAACCGCCTATCATGCCTATGTAACGTCTACGCTTAGATATGGAGTTATTTATTGGGGGAATGCTACAGACAGGGAACTCGCCTTTAGAGCGCAGAAGAAGTGTCTTAGAGCTGTTTGTGGCATACGTGCCCCAGATAGCTGTAAACCATATTTTAAAAAGCTTAAGATTTTAACCTTTCCTGCCCTCTACATCTATGAGGTCGCTACATTTGTAAAAACTAATAAGGAAAAGTTTGGTAACCTGCACTCTCGTCGACATGTCGACAAAATAACAAATATGCCCTCAAAAACAGCCCTACTTTCTAAAAGTTTCTTCGGAATGTCTTCACGAATTTATAATAAGCTTCCTAAGCAAATAAGAGAAATTGAAAACATTCAATTGTTTAAGAAAAAATTAAATGACTTCTTGGTAAATAGACCATATTATACAGTACATGAATTTCTGTCCGACAGATTCGTGACGAGTTAGTGCCACACTATGTTTTGATGCAAAATATTTCAATTAAAATGTCTATTTAATTTTTTATTTTTTAAATTGTCCAAACTATTGTATGCCTAACATGGTGGAGCAGTGCAAGCGCACACCAAAATAATTCAAATAACAACTTTGTAACCACTGTCTCACAATAAAGATCTTTGACTTTGACTTTGACTTTGACTTTACGTTGACAAACAAACATGGTTCAGCGATGTATTAGTTTATAGTTATAACATTTATTTAAATTTGTTCGTCTTGCATTTTACAGGTTTCACATCTGCGAATGAGACGCAGTAGTGCTGCGGATAACGCAACCACACCCAACGAACCGAGGATACCAGCCAACCAACCGAGCCGAGCGCCAGCATAAGCAAGAGCAGTTCCCAGCAATGAAATTGTATAGTATTATAACAAATTATTTACATTTCCGTGCAACATTCACCGACAGAAATACTGACACATACTCACATGGACAGGTACTCATACATCATATAATTGAGACATTTAGTGTGACCATATCTAGCTCCCTTTGCGCTTCTATGAGGTACTGCCGTAAACGTCGTCTAAAAGCGTCTATGGTGTTAATTTCCCTAATTGGTGGGGGTAGGTTATTCCATATTTTGGAAGCCGCGTAACGGAAGCTACCTCTAAAAGCGGCTGTACTATGCGACTGGGTCGAGAGTTGTTGCGAGCATTGCCTTCTCCCACATTCACGTCTATTGGCTATCCAACTTAACTTCTCGTACAGGTAGTCCGGCTTCTGGTATTTAACTACGCCAAACAGAAGGCACGCCAAGTGTAGTTTGCGTCTCGATTTCATTTTTAATGTGAAATGTTTATTTAAAAATGGAGTCACGTGACTTCTGGGAGGAATATTATAACAAAACCGAGCACAAGCGTTTGGAACCCTTTGAATGAGCCGATCAGTGCGAGCTAATAGGCGCGGGCCGTATACTGTATCAGCGTAGTTTAGTCTAGACAAAACCAGGGTTTCAACTAGCTGCTCCCGTAGTGTTTCGGACAAGTATGGCCTAATTTTGTACAAAACTTTCAGGCGGTAAAAGCAGTTTCTTACCGAGTCGGCCACATGTTTTTCGAAACGAAGTTCTTTGTCCATTATAAGACCAAGGTTCCGCGCCTCATAGACTCTGTCAATTGGTTCGCCCATTAGCTCCAGGTGAAACGTTGCGGGTAATTTAGCTAGTTGCTGCCTTGTGCCAAATACTATGTATTTGGTTTTGGATGGGTTTAGCGACAGGCAATTGTCTTCAGACCAGGCAGCAATTCTAAGAAGGTCCTCGTTTAGATCTTTAATGGCACTGTCGTAATCCTCTGGACTAAAAGATATGTATAGTTGGACGTCATCGGCGTATATATGGTAGGTACTTGCATTTCTGGAGGCATTTAATTATATCTGCACAGTATAAAATAAATATAATTGGGCCTAATATAGATCCCTGCGGAACCTCCCTCTTAATGGAAGTAATAGTCGATGTAAGAGCAGTGCCGTCACCTAAACGAAGATCCACAAGTTGTTTTCGATCACTAAGGTAGCTGCGGAACCATTGCGTAGCGCTGGGGTCAAATCCGTAATAATTGAGCTTCGATAGTAATAACAGAATATTTATTGCGTCAAATGCCCGGGAAAAATCTAGCAAGACCAGCAATGAACACATTCCCTTATCTTGGGCTGATAGAAGATTATCAGTCACATCCAGTAAGGCAGTGGCAGTACTGCGCTGTTTTCTGAAACCAGACTGTAAGTCCGGCAACACGTTAGTTTGTTCCAGAAATTGAGTTAACTGGTGGCTGACGACTTTCTCTAACACTTTAGACAGACACGGCAAAATGCTAATAGGGCGAAGGTCTTTTACTTCAATTGGATTGTCATTTTTTGGTAAGGGCCTAACTGAAGCGATTTTCCATTGGTCAGGGAAGGTTGACGTCACTATTGAGCAGTTTATAATGTCAGTTACAGTACATAGTGCGTATGGCAGAATCATGTTTATCATATCAAGGGTAATATTATCATAACCTTCGGCGTTACTTTTAAGGTTGGATATAATACGAGAGATGTCGTTCTGTTCCACAGGATTGATTGTGAAAATTGCTTCACCATGCCTATGGTTCTCAAAATAGGTCATAAGTGTCGTGCTTGCAACGGGGTTACTGGGAACTATCAAAAAAGTATTATTAATTAAATTTGGATCTGTAAAATGCGACGGAAGGTCTTGTCTGGGTTTATAGGGTGATAATGTGGATTTAAGATTTTTCCATAATAGTTTAGTGTTCTTTATTTTACTATTTATATTATGCTTGAAAAACGCAACTTTTTCGTTGTACAGAGAACTTAACACAAGGGACTTTAACTCTTTGTAGTATTCTTTTTTAGAATCTGACTTCATTTTTCTGGAACAAGTTAATGCATCGTCCCGTAAACGCATCATAAGTTTAATCGTATCAGTTATCCACGGATAAGACCTTTCCTTGACAGTACATGTTTTGATTGGCGCGTGAACATCGAACAGTGAAATTATACTGGAGTTAAATACATGCACCATGTCATTTACATTGTCAAACGAGGAAATGCTTTCAAGACATAAAAGCAACAAGTCCATATTAAAGCTATCCATGCAAACATTTTTAAGCGGCCTAAATTTTACTACGTATGGCTTAAACTTGTCACGTTTTACGTGAAATTCCCCAACTATGATAGAGTGACCGTTCACTGAGCCAAAAGACTCCACTGAGGTGTATCTTGCTCTTAGGTCGGTACACAGCAGATCGATGAGAGTTTCACTGGTGGCTGTGAAGTGAGTAGGAGAGGCAATTAATTGAGTAAGACTGAGGCTATTCAGAAATTCGTTAGTTTTTTTTTGTTTTTATGCAGCCTGTGTCCAGCAAATTCACATTAAAATCACCTAGCAGTATGAAATGGTCACAATCACCCAGTGAGCTAAGCGTATCCGTTATAGCGTCCAGGAACAGAACAAGGTCAAACCATGGTGGCCGGTACGCTGTACCTATAGCAATTAATTATAAACTAATTTCTTTGATTTTATTATGATTAACTTATTCGATTATAACTATTGTTATTTTTATCACTTTAATTACCTACCTAGTAAATCAATTAGGCAAACTGTGTAAGTGCTGTGCACACCTTTAAGTATATACTAAAGTTAAGCTCTCTGTTAATAATTATGTGGACTAATCGTTGGAGTGCCATAATAAATAAATTTTCAGCCTGATTCGATTTTTTTCCGTACATTACAAAGTTCATTTCAAATTAAAATCGATAGGTACAAACTTGTTGGCTTGAAAGAGTATGGCAGTTGAGAGTATGTCATGTCTCACTGATGAGTCGTTCCACTAAAATCCCCTAGACCAGTCCCCTAGGGGACTACACAGCACTCAACGTTCCACTACGATCCCCTATGTTGGGGATTCTCTAAGTACTAATAAATGCTATTCCTTTATAATCCCTTCTAAATAAAAAAGCCACTTACAACGTAACAATAAATGTGATACATATAATTAAAAATCAGCAGAGGGGATAACAATAACGTAAATTAACATTTCTAAAATAAGTTAGATTTTGAAAAAAAGTACCAAAAGCTTTGGCAGGTTCACTCTCACAGAGCAGCGCGAGCGAGGCGCATGTGTTGGATCATTCGGTTCCCTACAAAATGGTTGAGCTCGATAGGGCTGATCCATGCGTCATGTTCCTGAACGGGCGCCGTCGGTTGAGACTGGTTATCTCTTAACTACTAGGGCTTAATTTTATTCAAGATATTTTGAATTATTTCTTCATTTTATTTTTTTAAATTGTTGTCACATATAGAAAGAAGCAAGTAGGATAAACGAGAGAGTGGAGGTTCTTATCCATTCTTCTCCATAGAGATCTACGACTTGGAATGGGCAACTATCTTCAGCTTTCTGAATAACTGACCGAATCTTTGACAATCCAAAAATGCCTGTAAATGGTTAATCACATCACATCACACTAATATTATAAAGGCGAAAGTTTGTGAGTGTGTGTGTGTGTGTGTGTGTTTATATGTTTGTAACTTCTTCACGCTCAAACGGCTGGACCAATTTTGATAAAATTTTGTATGGAGGTAGCTGACTCCCTGGATTAACATATAGGCTACTTTTTATCCCGATACCTACTAATATTACAAAGGAGAAAGTTTGTGTGTGTGTGTGTTTAGATGTTTGTTACTTCTTCACGCTCAAACGGCTGGACCAATTTTGATAAAATTTTGTATGGAGGTAGCTGACACCCTAGATTAACATATATGCAACTTTTTATCCCGATATTCCCACGGAATCGAAATTTACGCGGATGAAACCTCGGGGCGCAGCTAGTTTGAAATTAAAGCTGGACTTTCTCATAATCATGTAACATCTTTTAATGCCGGCAGCACAAATTAAGATCAAATTACTATTTGGTCCGGACTTAGAGAGGAAAATAAGCTTCCACTCTTTGGAGTTAAGAGAATAACCAGCAGCGGGAACGCTGCCGTTTATTAATAATGCCCGTTTAAAAATGACACTACGCAACACTTAAAAGCAATGCCTAATCAAAACGCAATTGGATTTTCGACTCTCGGCGTTCAGCAGACCGTTGAAAATCCAAGAGAGTGGTTTTATTGGGCAAAATACATAAAGATACTGCGCAGTATTAGTGAAAACTGAGCAGTGGTGGCCCAGTGGCAACGGCCCCGGCTTACGAGTTGTAGGTCAAAGGTTCGAATCCAGACAGGCGCTTTACTTTGTGTAAATAATTTCATCACCACTGCTCTCAAAACAGTGAAGGAAACCTTCGTGAGGAAACCGGCATGTCCTAGAACTAAAAATTTGCACTGGGCCCGCGTGGTGGATTACAGCCCACTCCCTCTCGAAGAGAGAAGGCCTGTATCCTAGCAATGGGAACATTATGGCTGATTATGTCATGCTTATGCTTTAGTCAAAACTAATAACAAAACACTGCATTGTATCAGTTTGCCAAGTATGGTGATTAAAGCAATTTCCCCCTCTCCTACCATTTTCCCAACTATGTTGGGGTCGGCTTCCAGTCTAACCGGATGCAGCTGAATACCAGTATTTTACATGAAAGAGAAAAACTTATATCTGACCTCCACAACCCGGTTGTTAGGTTATACGGTACCCATTGGTGAGAATGGTTGTCAGGCGTCGGGCTGCTGATTACACGTAACGACTGCCTGTCCGACCTCCATAACCCAGTTACTGGGTAACACGATATTTCCTCTACTGTTCATTGTAGCTGTATTCGGAAGGCTGCCACGTTGGTCTCGTGGTTGCAAGCGCGACTGCTGAGCGTGGGGTCCTGGGTTCGATTCCCGGGTCGGACAGTATTATTGGGTACTCCATTAGGAATTTCTTAGTAACAGCCTGGAGTTTGGAAGTTGGCGGTTTAATACCCTCGTGTCTCGGAAAGTACGTGAAGCCGTTGGTCCTGCGCCTGATCTCTCCCCGGTCGTGTTGGATTGCCGTCCCATTGGACTGTGAGAGTAAGGCTGGCTTCACAGCTATCCGGGAGACCCGTACGGGCCGACCGTACACGGGAGACCCGTACGGGTAGTACCCGCAGTGCTCTGAAACGATGATTCAGTACGATACGGTTGCTAGCAGGAGACAGATGCGCTGTACGGGCTCAACCCGGAGCGGGTCGTGTACGGATCAAGCCGCGTCGCTGTGAAACGATGTTCTAGCGCCTAACATGTGCTCCAGCCCGTACGGGTCTCCCGGATAGCTGTGAAGCCAGCCTAAAGGAACAGAGACTGCATCTGTGTTTACGCACACACTTGTGCACTATAATATCTCCTGCGTACCTGGCTAATCTCCGTTGAGCTTGCCCACCGTGACCGAAATCGGTCGGGAGGCTATTATTAGTCGGAAGGACCCCAATTCGCCAAAATAAAATTTACGGGCCACTGTTGAATGATAGAACCCAAAATACCCATTTATCACTATGTACAACGAGCTCAATTCTTCGGCATTTCCTAAACCCATTCATCTGTGATCAAGGCGAGAGATATATTCAACTTATAAATCAGATTGTCACCTCCTCAATAACTATGAGATCGTTATTTAACACAACACTGAAACACACGGCCTTATAATTGCTACGATAGAAAATTATATATATACCAGCTGCGCCCCGCGGTTTCATCCGCATAAGTATCGATCCCGTAGGAATATCTAGCCTATATGTTAATCCAGGGTATCAGCTACCTCCATATAAAATTTTATCAAAATTGGTCCGGCCGATTGAGCGTGAAGAAGTAACAAACATATAAACACACCCTCACTCACAAACTTTCGCCTTTATAATATTAGTGTGATTTATTAGGGCTGGCTTAGTCTTTGGCCCAAAAATTTTTGGGCACATTTTCTGTTGAAAGTTTGATGCCTTTTAATTATTTCCCCTCCATTTTATATATACGAGTACTATACATGTAGGAATAAAAGGGCTGAGGTCAGAGGAAAAACACAGTTGATACGAATATACTGGCTTATTCCTTTACAAACTCGTACAACAAACACGTCTTAATGAAAAAAATTTCGTCCTTCCAAAAAGCCCTTATCATTCTCACTATTAAAATACCTTCCACGTAAGTAATCCCAAGCATACGACTTTGGCATACGTCATCTGTCTCACTTACACCTTAGCATTCAGCTCTTTCATACAATCATGCATTCATCAACGTTCCATTCCTACATACATACTTATTATACTGGATGTCCCAGGAAACCTGTACCAGCGAAGGTCTGTGGTCGGGGGACACTAATACCCATCGATTCAACCCCTATGTAAGTTCCACAATATTTTGTAGTGTTCGAGAAATTATGTTTTTGTTTTATTTCTAGATTTTTTAAATGGTAAGTGGTTTTAGTCATAACTTTATCTGAGTGGTGTTTCTTTGAGATTTTTTTTGTCAGTATTATGGCTAGAATGTGTATTTACATAATCAGCCTATAACGTTCCCACTGCTGGGACACAGGCCTCCTCTCTGTGAGAGGGAGTGGGCCGTAATCCACCACGCGGGCCCAGTGCGGGTTGGTGGATGTCACATGTCTTCGAATTTTTGGTTCTAGGACATGCCGGTTTCCTCACGATGTTTTCCTTCACCGTTTTGAGAGCAGTGGTGATGAAATAATTTACACAAAGTAAAGCGCCTGTCGGGGTTCGAACCTACGACCTACAACTTGTATGTCGCGGCTGATACCACTGGGCCACCACTGCTCTCAAAGGTGTATTTACATGTTGTAAAACACAAAACGCCCAAATTCTAACTACTACGTAGTATTTCAGAATTTGATCACAACGTTAAAATTTCTGTTGTAGAGTAATTTATAATTTCTCGAAAACTACCAAATATCGCAGAATATACATAGGGGTCCAATAGATAGATATTAGTGTCCACTAACTACAGACCTTCGCTGGTACAGGTTTCCTGGGACATTATGTATATATACGTGTACTTAATATTATCAATTGCTATTTTAGGACTGTTAGCTTTTTAAATTGCCGAAATCGGAAATAATCGTTTGCCGCTATCTGGACGTTTATTTCAGGTGTCAAGTTCCAAAGTCTTAAATAATTGCCATCATTACGCCCAAGGTGAATAAGAAGAGCAAGGATATTATCTTGAAGTCAAACGTCGCGCGCAGACTTATCTTGAGCGCACTCTAATAAGGGTGAGCTTTTTAACATTAAGTAGGCACAAATTCAGATTCCGTTCTGATTCTGAGAATTTCTCAATATAAACTCAAACTCAAAGCATTTATTTTAATTAAACCATGTACAGGCACTTTTGAATTATTGTCAAAATTAAATAGTCGGTCAGTTAGTCAGAAAGTTGAAGCTAGTTGCCCGTTCCAAAGCGTAGACACAGTAGACTGTGGCGTAGATCTCTATGGAGAAGAACGGGCAAGAAACTCCATAGACACTCTTTTAAATCAAGATATTACAAAATCCTGGGTACATTATTCCTGTTGCTTCTATATGTGAGAACAATGTAAAAAAACACAAATGAAGAAACAATTAAAAAAATAAGATTAAAAGTAAGCCTTGGCAATTAAGAGATGACCAGTCGCAACCGACGGCGCCCGTTCACGAACATGACGCGTAGATCAGCACCACCCAGCTCAACCATTTAGTCCGAAAACACTACTCAAGTTGGCCCATGACCCCACACTCAGTCCCATCACTACACAAGCTTAAAATTCTTGTGCTAGAGAAGCTGGATCAACACACATTGCAAGAAATCTTATTTTTGCGAGTCGCCGAACGCTGCTACTATCTTTTGTAACTAAATTGCTTCTCATCGCAAACGAAACAATTTTCCCACGGGCTAGTTTTTTTATCTGCACGCATAAATATTAACGAAGCAAGACTGTAAATATTATGATTTGATGTGTGTGAGTTATGTATGACTAATGACATTGATGTAATTTCATGATATTATAATGCATGTACTAGAAATATTTGCACGACTGATAATTCGAATACAGTGAGACTAAAATTATTTTACCATGTTATATTGTAAGTACCTGTATTCTGGCAAATAAATACAATTTCAATTTCAATAAAAATTTAGCTCAGCTCCTTCCCTTGCCCTGTTGCCTCACAGCCCCTGCATCTTCATGAATATTTTTTTAATAAAGCCTTTTTGCTGATGTTTTTATGCCTCGAGGGATACATGATACCCTCATATTAGACACTTGTTGAAAGGAAACTCTTTTCCTGTGCATTTAAATAAAATGTAGAATATATTTACCTTTATTATTATTTCGAAAGCGTTTGAGGGCTTAAAACAACCGTGTAGCTACGCATAGAACAATTTGCGATGTTAAGCTACGCTACCTACGGAGTTTCTTGTCCGTTTTTAACCGACTTCAGAAAAAGGAGGTTCTGTATTCTATTCGTATGTATGTATGTCCGTGATTTTCTCAAAAACTACTGATCCGTTTTGGATGGGGTTTTCGTTATTCTCCATAAGTATAGTAATGGGCTTCATCTTTCTGACTGACGTTGGTGTAATCGAAATAAATACTTTGAGGATTTTTTTTTGAGCTGTCCGTATCTGCCTAAGGGAAGTCAGAACCCGAAAGTCTCACACCAGCATAGCTATTCACAACCACTCGATACGCTTCCGTACCGTATCGAACATCAATCAATGTTATCGTAGGAGTCCTCTAAACGCTGTTCACAAGTCCAAAACTCAAGAATTTTGTCAGTTTAAATCAAATAGACGACATATGGTTACTTTCGAAATGACTAGGAAGTACCTACATAAATGGAGTTGGCCCCCAATAATACCCAATAATGGGGAAAACACAAATGATAGAATTAATTTCAAAAGTAACGCCCAAAATATCCTCCCGTATATTCCCGGCTCTCACCGGCTATTTGGTAAATTGCCACCAGATGCATAGCCTTTGTGAATTATAGCCGACAGTATATTGCTTAGTAAATCACTATTGCACGATTTGGTGAGGTAAGACTAAGGGTAAGACGGACGATGTGATTTAGAAAACACGCACGCCAGAGTCAAAACAGTTTTGTCCGATGTAGAGACACAAGTCACAACTGTTCTGAGTTTTGACTTGTGTTATGTTTTTTCAGCAGATTTTAAGCAATTTTAACTGGTTACGAATGTGCGCGCGGTTATTATGTATTTTCATTAGAAAAGACCGAACCTAAGTCCGTCAAAAGAAGCTCCTAGGCCCTATGTTGATTTTTTTTTAAATAAAATAAAAGTACTATTTCAGTGCGCCGGTGATGCGCGCCCGCCCTGGCTGGAGGCCTTAATTTATTGAGGCATCCAAAGGCAAGCCCAGTTAAGCAGACGACAACCTAAAGGTTGATTTGCGAGATGCCATTTATAAAAATAAAAAAAGAGTGGGCGCTCAGTACCTAAATGTAAGAGGGCTATTCTCCGTGCCAAAACGAATTGCTATTTAATTAAGTCAAATAAGCTCACAACAAAGAAATGAAACCTAATTTTGGAGAAAGTTCTTCTGAACAAATCTAAGTCTAAAGACAACACGCCATTGTCTTCATTTTCATCATATTAACCTATTTCGCCCACTTAACCTTTTAAGGGGTGGTCACACGGGCAACTAGGCAACTAAAGTTGAGCAACTCTTAGCGGATGAGGAAGAGTACCTGTGTTTGCGCACACACTTCTGCACTATTATATCTCCTGTGTACCTACTTAGCTTATCTCCGCTGGTATTGGCCACCGTGACTGAAATACGGTCTGGAGGAAAATATTTATGTAGTCACAACAATTAACTGCTATGCTAAGACCGTAGCAATTTTAAAATTGCTAGAGAATCGCCACACCTTGTTAGCGTTGTAGCGGCATCTACAACGCCACATGCGAACAACGCGTCATACTGACGTCACGCAAATCCTGCATCTCGCAAGCAGAGTTTACCGCGCAACTAGCATAGATACAACAGCCCGACATGAATCATCGGGCAGTTACCCGCCAGACACAACACCCGTCTGGTCGGATGTCCTCCCTTTTCTATGGAGGTTGAGTGAACTTTATACCCTGTTCCTCATACCTCTATACCGTTTTGGAGCAACTTACAAGCAAGACACATTGCGCCGACATCAAATATATTGGGATAAGGGCAACATATTGATAATGATGAAGTGACTAAGTAAACTCGATTGCGAGAAATTATTATTGGATTGTGAGAAATTCCTTGAGTCATTTCTCCAGTACCGGCAACTGTTGCCGGCAACAATTTCTTATAAAATTGTTCGTGTAAGCGGAGCTTTACAGAGAACGTGTCTACCACGTGATGGGTACGATACGTCTCGCGCGAAATATCCCCCCATCCTTTTCAAGATCAAAGACGAAGGAGCCTGCTACTTAATTATATTACTTGCTAATTAGAGTAGGCGGCGGGAGAAAATCTTCTTACATGATTTCCCTGAAGATTTGGTGGAACTTGGTGTTCAATTAGGATTTTCAGCGATTATAATATAAACTTAGTACGATCTGCAATAAAAGTCCATTCTCACTGTCACACTTTTACTTATTATTATCAACATATAACATAACTAGCTGCGCCCCGCGGTTTCACCCGCATAAGTCTCGATCCCGTGGGAATATCGGGATAAAACTATCCTATGTCCTTTCCCGGGACTCAAACTATCTCTATACCCATCTAAATCGATTCAGCGGCTTAGGCGTGAAAAGGTAATATACATACAGACAGAGTTACTTTAGAATTTATAATATTAGTATGGATATCACGCCTGTAATGTTCGAAGGTTAAGGCAGAGTTATACCCAAAGTATACCCTTATTTCGACAGATATGTTTAAGTCCCATGTAATAGGGGGCAAGCCTATGCTATCAACCGGGCACAAATCCAGACTCCGGGCTGCTACTGAAACGTGAAACAAAAAAAACAAGAAACAGTAGATATTTATTGTGACACGCACAGGAATACCACAAACTAACCTAAACACAATCATAGAAACAAAAGAAAACGAAAATAAAAACAGAAAGTCCTGAACGAGGCCAAATAAAGGGCCCTCGGGACTGAAAATTTTCTAATGGAAAAACCTAATAACACTTTGCCCGACGGGGATTCGAACCCTCATGCTCAGCAGTGGCGCTTGGTTCATGTAATCTGATTCGATAAAATATGGATAAAGGTAAAATATAATAGGTACATACTTGTTTTTTTATTTGGCCTCTTTGTTGGTCGCAAGTACTCCAAGAACCGCTTACCTGTGTGTTTATTATTTACTAGCATTCGTGCCCGGCGTCGCCCGGGTGAACGTCAAACTGCGCGTTCCATTTTTTCTATTGAGATTTTCATATAAAAATACCATCTAAACCGACTTTCCAGGTGGATTAAAAAAAAAACTCTTGTTCAAACTTTGTCCCGACAATTACAAACACAAAAAAAAAAAAAATTAAATCGGTCGAGCAATTTTCAAGTGATGATCTTTCATAATGCGGCGATTGGTTTTCATTTATACTTATGGTATAAATAATTTGGGATGCATAAAGAAGCCTCCTCGTGTAGCGCACTTTGTTCCGCCAGTTACTCAACTGAACCGAGCGCTCGGCGCATCCTGGACAGTCACACCCAACACCTTATTTGACTGACCAATTCTTTCCTTGCGGTGGTTGGTAACGCTCGCCTGTTTTGCGACCACCCTCCCACCGGAGTCCGGCGTCAAACAGCCTGCTGTGTTTCGTCGATGCGTGGGAGTTCCAGTGCCCTGGGCACGCTCGTTCCATCATAGACCTCATCCATCGCTTTTCATCAGGCGTGATCGAGGTCAAAAGCAAGCCCATTCAGCAATAAAAAAAAAAATTGAAACCACAGAGTATAAATACAGCTTTTATTGGAAAAAAATATTTAAGGCCGACCAGCGACACACGTTTCCGTCTTGAGTTGAACTTAGGGCGAGTTGTATCTTTTATTGTGTTAGGAAGATTTATTCCGGTAGGATCCCCTGAGCCCCCCCTCCACCCCCCCCCCCCCCTCGATCCCCTGCTAGTTCGTCTTCTGTTTGGAATAACAAAAACCACTTCTTTATTAACCTGAGAATTACATAGATCACCTACTGACCTGACTGACCTCTTGAGTAAGAGAAACTAAACCATGTTTGATGACGATTGATACGACATTTGTATGATCGAACAATTTGCTTAACAATAAGTTTCCTTGTCTGTACATTATTAACGACCAATTTAAATTGTCCGTATATTCAAATCACAACTTTCATTTATTTATTTATTAAAAATTATTTTAATCAATTATTAAAAGTGTTATAAATATGTTAAATTAGTGTAATATAGTCGAACCTAGAAATTAAGTATTAAATACAGTGATTAGAAAGTGTTTTTTGTCGCGAAAACTTCGTACAAAAAGGATTTAAAACCGGCTGTCAACTCAACGCACCAACGGTGACGGATTTCAAAATATCATCGATCCCGGGGAGTATTTTGTTTTATTTAAGTGATTGTAGTTAATATTAACAGACCACAGAACATCACAAAATACTACTCAGGTCTCTGAGCTACGTCCATCACACATTGGCACGGTTTATGTCTCCTTTTGCTTGACAACTAGTGGAAGCAAAATCGATGACGAAAACATTCGCCCAGACAATAAACACTACATATTTTACTGTACAAAATAAGCTAATTAAGAGCTCTTGCTATTATAATTATGTATACTAAATTATAGCCTGTAATGTGTCTCAAACTCTTCACATAAAATCAATTTATATTGTACTATCTAGTTTAAAGATAAAAACAAGGAAAGCAGTGTTTTCTATAGTATCTCTCTTCTGTTTAACTTTCCAATCTAACTCTAATTAACTTACTTAATCTAAATGTAATACTTAGCTATTTCTCAACAAATTACTTTATTTACTTTTCCCCTAACTACCTCCTACTTATTCACATATTAGAACATCTTTTCTTGCACTGTCATTTAGCTGCATAATTTCACACATTCCAGGTGAGTGACAATTATCCAAAATGATGACCCGCAGAGCTACAATCAAGGAGATGGAAGCAAAACTGACAGCTACTTTAAAAGAGCTTGAAGCTTCTGAAGCTGAACGCAAACAACTACTCCAGGAAAGGGAAGACAGCGAGGTGGAAGTGGAGAACATTTTATTGCAAAGAACACCTTCCTGAAAAATGAGCTGGCTGAGCTACACATTCAACACATGGACTTAACCGACCAGTATAGTCGACTACAACATCAAGTGTCAACGTTTCAAGAGTGTAGTGACACCCACGAACTGGCTTTGAACCATATTGCAGAACTTAAACAGCAATTATGTGATGCCCATAAGGCCCTATCTCTCTCAGAGTCTGTTAAGGTCAGTGAACAGGTTGCTAACACCGATAACCTTTTTTATCGACTGGTAGGTAGTAAGTCAAAATCAATGTGTCAGCCAGCTGTAACAATAGATTTGACTGGTGATGATACCATACCATTGTGTCCAATTGTTATGAGTCATAATAAACTAAAGAAATATATTAAAATTAAGAAATTAATTAAACGGTCACAGAGAGCAATTAAGAAACAAAATCTTTTAAAATTAAATATTTCCCTTAGAAGGGAACGTGTTATCCTTTCTAAAAGTTTAAATAGTTGTACTGTTGAGTTAGATGAATGTAGGGAAAAATATGACATTGATACAAAGCTCCTATATAATGATATACTACACAAGGAGCACTTGCTGAAGGATATTTTTGAGAAATATGAGACTTCACAACAACAACTAAGTGAGCGATTATTTGAGGCTGGGGAACTACTGGAGTTGGTGAAGTGCAATGCTGAGAGTTATGAGTTTCTGACTAATAATCTCTCATGTAGCTGTGCCAACCAACCACCACCTCCTCAGCCTCAGAGTGACTTGTCTCCACCGGTGTTGGCTCTTCCAGCAGAGTCCTGTGTTAGTACACAGAATAATAAATCAATTTTTTTTAGTGACGAAGTAGGTTCAGGCTTTGGAAAAATATTACTTAATTACCTTAGCCATAGTTTTACCAATCATTGCTATCATAACATAAGTTTTAAACAAATGATTAAAAGAATTGCAAACACAAACCTAGACAATTATTCTACAATGGTTTTGCTACTAGGTAAAAGTACTGGTATTACCAGAGAGGACATAGTGGATGGTGTCAACACCTTATTAAAGTTAAACATAGGTAAACTAATGTTGTGTGCTTTACCTTACTCTGATACTCTATCAGAAGATGAGAATAAATTATATATATATAAGTTGAATAACACTATTCACATGCTGACATGTTATCATAGTGACAAATTATTGTTTTTTGAGACTAATAAGTTTGTTAGTGGTTTTAAGTTAACTCAGAGAACTTTATCTCTGTCTTGGGAATGTAGACATATGATTGCTATGTTGATAGCATATAATATTAACGGTGTTATAGCTAATATAACAAATTCTAGTGTTAGGGACAAGTCTGTGTTGTCTAGTCATACTAACAACATAGTGATAATTAATTATGAATCTTCATGTTGTACGAAGGAGGGTCCACCTACAATACCAACATCTTTGGAGGCCACTACCAGTCAGATAGGGTATTCTCTTCCTGCTGGAACTCATACGGGCTTCCTAGACACTTCAGTCGTAGTTGTGGAAGTCTCTCCGGATAACTCTTTAAACTAGTCAGTAAGACAACAGAAGTTACCCCTTCAAATAACCTATTACTATTAGAGAATAATAAAAAGGTATCTTCTGGCAATATTACTCAGAATAATAAAAAACCAAAGGGCGGGCAACATGTTTTAAAATTATTTAACTTAACTTAACTTATTACTTATTTAACTTATTATTTAATTATTCAAGGTTGCTCTTCTAAATTACTGGAAATAGAATTGTTTTTAGAAAAAACCAAGTTTGATGTGATTTGTTTAACAGAACATTGGTTAAAAGCTCATCAAGTAATGTCAATTGACTATGAAAATTATTGTGTAGTTAGCCATTTCAGCCGAACATGTATGATACATGGTGGATCATTAATATTAGTTAAAAATTCTGTTAAATCAAAGGAACGAAAAGACATCGTCGGGCTGTCTGTTGAACACGCCATTGAATTGTCCTGTGTTGAGCTCGATAAGCATATGTGTATACAGACCTCCAAGTTACCAGAATCTATCTATGTTTGATTCTGTAATGGAAGATGTGCTAAAGAAACTTTCTGCTAGTAGTAAGTCAATAATCATATGCGGCGATTTTAATATTAATTTATTAGAAATTAACTCAAATACTATGAGATTATTAAGTCTTTTTAGGTCATTTGACTTGTCAAATGTTTTTATTGAACCCACCCGAGTGACAGCTTCCTCTGCCACTTGTATAGATAATATTTTCTGTAACTGTGATTATTTACACAAACAAATTGTAAATAAGTTGCCATCTGATCACAGCGGACAAACAATAACATTTTGCTCCTACATGCCTTTACAAAAAACTCTAATAAGGTTTAGGCCAATTACATCTAAAAATTTAGAGAAATTAAATAATTCTTTGGCAAGTAAATTATGTGTTCAGAGTTTTAATAATTTATGTGACCCGAATGAGTTCTACGCCGAGTTCTTTTCACTATTAAACACGCAATTTAATGACACATTCCCACTAAAGACTAAAAGTATTTACACAAAGTTCTTATTTAGTGATTGGGCGACTCCAGGTATTCGTAAAAGCAGGGAAAACCTTTTTGAACTTTATGGCCTAAAGCAACATATGAATAACACAAGCTTTCATCAGTATGTTGCAACATATTCTAAGACTTTTAAAAGTGTATGCAAAATAGCTAAAGCTCTTTATATTAGCAATAAAATAAAATCAGCCAATGATAAAATAAAAACTACCTGGCAAATAATAAATAATGAAACAGGTAGGAAAAAACAGCGTAATACTGAATTTAATTTAGAAACTGCACATGGCCCCATAAACTCAGATGTAGAAATTGCTCAGGAATTTGAAAACTTTTTTGCTAATATCCCAATTAAAACTACTGAAGCTTTAAATTCCTCACCCGCGCGTTCTGCTGATTTACTTAGAAATAATGTTAAGGCATGCCCCTCGGAGTTTAGTTTTCAACATACAAACCCCCAGGCTGTTATAAAAGCTTTTAAAGATCTTAAAATTAAATCAACAGAAGATCTCTGTGGAATGTCTGTAAAAGTTTGTAGATCTATCATTGAAACGATTGCGCCCTATTTAGCTTTCATATTTAAGATCAGTATAGACCAAGGAGTCTTTCCGGATCTCATGAAACACAGTAAAGTAGTACCTTTATTCAAAGCCGGTGATAGTAAAGAACCCAACAATTATAGGCCTGTGTCAATTCTGCCAGTTCTCAGTAAGGTGTTTGAAAAGTTGATGCTCAATCAAATGTTACGCCACTTTAATAAAAATTCCATCTTTCATGAACAACAGTACGGTTTCACCAAAGGGCGTTGTACGACTGACGCCGGTGTCACCCTAATAAAGAACATTTTTAACGCCTGGGAAGAAGCACAAGATGCCATTGGAATCTTTTGCGACCTCTCAAAGGCGTTCGATTGCGTCAACCATGAGACACTTCTGCTGAAACTTGAGCACTATGGGATTAGGAATTTAGCTCTTGATTTACTAAAGTCGTATCTAAAAGATAGAAAGCTTAAAGTTCAAGTAAACGGCGTAAACTCATTGGGGTCTGAAATGGCAATGGGCGTTCCTCAAGGTTCGATATTGGGTCCATTCCTCTTTTTAGTTTACATTAATGATTTACCACAATTACTTCAAAATCAACCGAAGATGGTGTTATTTGCAGATGACACATCATTGATCTTTAAGATAGACAGACGGGCACAAAATCTTGACGACGTGAATAACTCTATTCTTCAGGTCCAAGATTGGTTTACGGTAAATAATTTGGTACTAAATGAAAAGAAAACCAAATGCATTAGATTTAAATTACCAAATGTTAGAAGTAGCGAATGTGACATCATACTGAATGGAGAGAAACTAGAATTTGTTGATCAAACAGTTTTCCTGGGAATCACGCTAGACGAGAAATTACAATGGGGACCTCACATAACATCTCTTGCGGGGCGGCTTAGCTCGGCCGCTTATGCTGTTAGGAAGATAAGACAGTTAACAGATGTAGAAACCGCGCGTTTAGTCTATTTTAGCTACTTTCACAGCATTATGTCGTACGGCATTTTACTATGGGGTCGTGCTGCTGACATTGAATCCATCTTTATTTTGCAAAAGAGAGCTGTCAGAGCCATTTATAATCTACGTCGCCGCGAATCTCTCAGGGAACTATTTAAAAGGATTAATATTATGACGGTACCTTGCCAATTCATTTATGAAAATATTATGTATGTAAGAAAAAATCTACACCTTTTTAATAAAATAAGCGATAGACATAACTTTAATACAAGAAATAAAGATAAAATACATCAACCATTTTTCAGATTAGCCAAAGTACATACATCTTTTATGGGGTACTGTGTTAAATGTTACAATAAAATACCTTGTGATATATTGCAATTAAATGAAAGAAAATTTAAAACTCACATTAAACGTACACTTTGTAAACAAGCATACTATAAATTAGAAGATTATATCCAAGATAAGAACGCTTGGAAACATGCTGGTCCTTCTCCATAGGTCAATCTAGAGTATAGACAAAATCAAACTGGTTGCTAATTTAATTGTAAATTTTTTTATTCTTTTTTTTTACATTTATTACTCACACCCTGACTTATTACTTGTATTTTGTTTTTTAATTAAAATCGTTTTGCTTGTACCATGTTTGTAAATATGTGAGCTCCATGTATCTATCAGATAATTAATTTATATGTCATGGTTTCGTTTTTAATTCTTTTACCTGTTGTGGTATATTAATTTTATTGTAGGTGCCTCGTAGGTGCATCGTCCTCACATGTTATTATATAATTAATGTACCCATGCAAAATATTGTACCTAAAACATTTTAAAAGAGTAACGGTGGAGTTTCTTGCCCGTTCTTCTCCATACGAAAACTACCTTTTGGAATGGGCGACTAGAATCAATTCTATTTTATTAATAATATAATAATTTTTGACGTTCAAAAGTGCCTTTTATGTGCGTATTTGAAATAAATGCTTTGACTTTGACTTAAAACTTTATGCACAAGTAAAAAAATAATACTGTACAAAGGCGGACTTAATGCCTGAGGCATTTTCTACCAGTCAACCTTAGGGTGATGCAGAGACAAAACATGGCAGGTGCAACATACAGATAACTAGCTGGGAAATTAATATAAAATACAATACAAATACAGATACATACATATAAACCAAATGAACTTTCAGGGGAAAAATGATCGGTAGAGGAGAAAACGAATCCAGCAAATCAGCGCTTGGATGTTACGGCCAACTTCTGCCGAATATGTTCACGTGCCTTCACTTTAAAAGATAACCGACTGGTTGCCGTCCTGATGTTCAGAGGGAGCGCATTCCATAGAAAGACCGCCTGGACAAAGAAAGAAGAATGAATGAAACCAGAACGGTGAGAAGGACATCGTAGAAGGCGATTGTTGGTTCATTCTTTGTCAGTCGTATGAAATGGTTATAACACGGCAAAGTGACAAAGACTGGTCAATTTGCTTAACAATTAATTTTCCTTGGCTATATAAAAATTTATGTATAATACAGTTAACAGAGCTGACAGAGAATGTTTCAACTTAAAACATTCTCACTTCATTCATAAATCATAATACAAATCAACTAACTTTCTTCAAAAGTCCTCTTTGCTCCTTAAACTGAAATATTATTCAAGATGCTCCCCATAACTTAATATGATCAACATTACCTCAGGTGGCTGTAACACCTGCTACATGTAAGTAATAAGGTTTTAGGTACCTACTCTGAATTTCAGGAGTTTGGTCCAAGGCATAAAAGGTATTTGAGGTATTGTGCACAAAAATAATTCCAAGATTTTTTACTGATACTCCTTACGTTTCATAGTCTTTGGATAGGCAATATTCACCAAATAAATTAAAAAAGTAACAGAATTTGCATAAAACCGTTTTTAAGGGCTGATTATTCCATCGGCAGATAACTTTCAGTTTTTGCATGAAATAACCGTCAAAATTTCAAAATTATTCCTCGTATAAAGTTATCAGATGATTGAAAAATCAGCCCTAAATAAAGCTATGTTATTAGCCAGTTAAATAACTCATCCAAAACTAATTTAAAGGAGATGCAACATGCTGTACCGTACCCTACTTGTAGAAAAACATGATTAAAAAGTCATGACATTCTGAATTTTTCTTCGGAAATAACTTCAAGTCAGAAGATCCATAAGACTCAATTTACATTGCCACGGAACGCAAAATAAGCTAATTTTTGTAACGAAATTGTACAAAGTTACAAACATCTTTTGTGTCTGTTTGTATGTTTTATGTTTTATACATTAAAAAGCGTCGTGGACGACGGGCCTCAGACTCCTGTCCCTTTCAATCAATCGTCACATACATTTGGTCTAGTAGGTATTGAAGTTTTATATGGGACGATTGATGTTTTTCACGATTACGATGTTGGTCCCCGGGGAAAAGTTGTTCAGTTTGATGTCCTGTACCACACACCCCCAAGTTTGGTCACACCCCTCTGAAACATTGTATAGTTGATCGCTATGACTGTTCAAGCCTTTTTAAATAACTCTAAAAGTATCAGTTTCCGGCCATACATATGGGGGGTTGAATTTGTCACATTTTAGCTCCCCTATCACCTCCTGCAAGGAAGTGGTCGAGTTTCCAGTAACCCTGTATATAAAAATATAAAATCAACTCAGAAATGAAAATAAGCCGTGGCAGCTAGGAGATGACCAAAGGTAAATTAAAGGCAAAAAAGGTATATTAAAGCTAAAAAAAGGCTTAAAGGTATATTTTTCCATCCATATGTGCATATGTATGTATCATGTTACACATATTTAAACAAATAAATGCATCTTTATCTCAATCGCAGGCTTTAATTTATGGTTTAATTTGTTTTTGCGCCTGCAAAACTTATGTTTCGCTGTGTAGACTGCACTCTAGTAACTTGAACCTTCTCGTCACCATCTGTGTACCTCATACCATATTTACACATTCTAAGCTTTGTTAAGTGACTTTCACAACTTTCGGGATCTTCAGAGACAACATTATGAAGCAACTGTTTTAATTCTTTCTAAGACTCTTAAGTGAACATAATGTTTGACAAGTTTTGTATGAGCGAGCGTTAATTTAAGTGGGTGTACTGTAGGTACACCTCTGGACTCTCCCCCCTCTCCCTTCAGGGACAAAAGACGTGAAGTTGTGTTATTTTAATTTAGTTTGTCACAGTGTGAATGTCGTGATAGCCCAGTGGCTAAGGCCTCGTCTCTCATGCTCGAGGTTATGGGTTTGAATCCGAGTAAATATCTAGAAATGTGACTTTTATATTCATACTAGCTGCGCCCCGCGGTTTCACCCGCGTAATATTCGATCCCGTGGGAATATCGGGATAAAAAGTAACCGAAGGAAATGTGGAAGAAAATGGGGGAGGCCTTTGCCCAGCAGTGGGATAGTACAGGCTAACGGAAACAAAAAATACTTTGGCTCTGGCCCTGGTACCTAGTCCTTTTGCTCCGTTTTTACGTTTACTACATTTGCACATTGCGAGTACTGCGCACCTGACCTTTCTGAAGAACCTCACCAAAAAAAATCTTATATGGTATGTCAGTAACCGAAAATTATCTGGTAGTTAAACGTCCCTCAATGTCTACTAAACTTAAAAAAAATCTTTAGTATAAAAGGAGGACATCGCCGTCGAGGTAGACCACAGCAAAGGTGGTCTGACGATCTGATAACGTTTGCAGGGCCAACATGGCCAGAGATCGCACAAGACATAGGTTTGGAAGGAAAAAGGAGAGACTTTTGCCCAGGAGTGGGACGCAATATAGGTTAGTAGCAAAAAAAAATAAATAAAAAAACGAATTCTTCTCTCATTTCCTAACATGCAAAGTACTTTTAGTTTCTAGTTCACTAACGTGTTGTACAAAAAGGAAAAAAACTACACGGTGCCCGACAACGACACATGACAGTTTATTTTCATAGAACATGCCTTTGTGTCATTATGACTTGTCTCCCGAAAAGGAGTGCATGAGTTCTTTTAAAGTTTCTAGTATTATATTTTGGAGTACCTACTTACTTAGGCATGTTTTTCATAAACACTTCTTGGTAGAAGTGCACATATGTTTAGGTAACACACACACACACACACACCGTATTGCGTAACACAGTTTCAATTACATTGCTTCACCTGTTCGAAAAATTTGTCTGCTCAACAACGTAAATAACGCAATGAATGTTGTTGTTCTGTCAAAATAAAACCAATTGCTACTGTTTGTGAATTACGTACCCCGCGGGTAGACTGATTCGGCAGTATTTGATGAACTACAAAGCCGACCCGAAATCATTACTACACATATACGGCTTGCATTGGTTTAGTGCTGATCGCCTAATTATGTTTGGGTTGGCTCGGTACAATTCGAGCTGAGCTGATCGGTTTTCCCGAACATCTACCTACATAAGTATTAAGTATACTCGATTTTGCCGCCTGGCTGTGCCATATTATGCCGACCATTTGCTATTAGGCCATGTTTAGCAACACGGCCTAATAGCAAATAGGACGAGCTGCTCACAGGTCTTTTTGCTCTTAGAGGACATTGTGCTCCTAGCACACCCCAGACACTCCATACCACAGACATACTATATCTGTGCTCCATACAATGCTCGCAAAATAATTACCTATTACTACTACATAATCAAATGACGTTTGTATACGTGCAAATGTGTGTGTGAAATCTAGTAGGGTTGGCTGTCGTGCGTAGCGTAAAAAATGGCGCGGAAAGCGGTTTGTGTCGGGGAACCGAACGACGACGGCGCTGCCCGAACGTGTGCATTATTATGAAGTGACCTTGTAGTTCAATTGTTTATTTATATAGTCGGGTTCGTAATAAAACAATAACATAAAAATAGTTTAGTTTAAATGACTTATCTGTAAATAATCGGTTATTAAATCGCATGGTATTAAAAATGCGAAATATTACAAACAGTTTATGTAAATACAAATTCGGAAAAGCATCACAATATCCAACCATCGTGATTAAAACTCAAATAAAACTTTTAAATCGCAAAATTGTGTGTTCGTGTTAGCAGTACAGCGCTGCGGTTCGCGAGCACCCTTGCTAAAGAGTTGGCGACGAATACCTCGAATTGCGGGGTGAGGTGCGGTATCTGATATGAATGCGGGGAAGGGAGTGTCTTTTCTGTACGTAGTACTATTAAGTATTCTGTGCTCATAGGACGTTTTACTTAAATGTCCTTCCGATACGAAAGGGAGCCGTACGCGTGTCTAGCATCCCTAAGAACAAGTTGCCTTTGTGTCATTATAACTTTTCTTCCTAGTACATGTAGGTACACGAGTTTTTTTAAGTTCGAAGTATAATAATATCAAGCACCTACTACCTTATGTACGTTTTATAAGTTTTTTTTATAAGTTTTTATTGAATCATAAATTAGTGTTACATTATTTGGGTATGACACTGGATCCCGCACTAGGATACCCTGTGTCGCAGGATCCAGTCTCTTTCGACAGAAAATATGACTTAAGTATAGAAATTTTAACAAATGCAACGGTTTCAGTAGAAATAATAAATTTAAACTTAGAACTAAAAGGTAACCAAATGCAAGTGTGTGTGATGAGTGTAAGTGTGAATGTGATGAGTGTGAGTGTGTATAAGATGAGTGTAAGTATATATGTGATGAGTGTGTATGTATGTGATGTGTGTAAGTATGCATGTGATGGGTGTTAACGTGTATATGATGATGAAAACTTTATTAGTTGAATGATACCAGATTTTCCGTTTCAGTATAATTAAGCCCAAGCAGCCATTTTACATAAACACTTCTTGGTAAAGGCGTTTTCCTGACACGTTGGAGGTGTTTACTGTTTGTGAGAGCAGTGGTGGCCCAGTGGTATCTGCTGCGTGGTCGTAGGTTCGAACCCAGACAGGTGCTTTTTTTTTAATCTAGCCTGCGCTCTCCCACTCCTGGGCAAAGGCCTCCCTCCACTCTTTCACGAGTTCACGATCTTTCACGAGCCCGCGCGTCCTCCCTCCAGTTTTCAGTCCAGTTTTGACGGAACCTATCCAGCTCGTCCTGTCATATCCTACGTGGTGCTTTACTTTGTGTAAATAATTTCATCACCACTGCTCTCAAAACGGTGAAGGAAAACATCGAGAGGAAACCAGCATGTCCTGGAAACAAAAATTCGAAGACCTGTGACATCTACCAACCCGCACTGGGCCCGCGTGATGGATTACGGCCCTCTCCCTCTCACAGAGAGGAGGCCTGTGTCCCAGCAGCGGGAACGATATAGGCTGATTATGTATTTTATGTAAGGATGTGCAATTTACAGAACAATTCTTCAAATTCTAAAATCTTTCCACTTCCACTTCAAAAATGTTGTCGAAAAATTGTCACAAGGAAATCGTGATATAAAATTTGACACACAAGTACCCACAACTATTCGCTTTATCCTATAAACGTCAGTTGCAGCGTCACGGGGCCTCTCGAATATCTCGAAACCGCCATTTTTGTTGACAGCCGCGAACGATGTTATATTGTTGAAATATGAATATTTTTCAGTGTATTTGAAATTGGGTGATTTTTATTGAAAAGCTTTTGTTAGAATTTTTAAACTCAAACTCAAAGCGTTTATTTCAATTAAACCATTACAGGCACTTTTGAATTGTCAAAATTAAGTAGTCGGTCAGTTAGTCAGAAAGTTGAAGCTAGTTGCCCATTCCAAAGCGTAGATCTCTATGGAGAAGAACGGACAAGAAACTTCATGGACACTCTTTTAAATCAAGATATTACAAAATCCTGGGTACATTATTCTTGTTGCTTCTATATGTGAGAATTGAATCCCAAATAGAAGTTTTTTTACCTAATAAAATCAATCAATCAATCGATATTTTTTTAACCTAATACTTACTATAAAAAGCTTTCTCAGTCTCACAATTGAATATTACTAAATGGTTCAAAATAATAAGAATTTCTTGGTTATTACCACTCATTAATCACATTTTACAAATAATCATTATCAAATTATCATAAATCATGTTGAAACTCTGAACATAAATAATATATTTTTTTGGGCAAAATTGTGGATTCACGTAATCAGCAAAATTCGTGCGCGCTAACATCCGCATAAAGCTGTCACCACACGGTCATGCAATCGCAAAACCGGGCCAATCCAGGGCAAAACGATCTCCTCTCATCACTTATCACAAGAGATCGGAATAGGTTTGCCATAGGTTAGAATAATATGGATATTCCCCGAGTCCCGGGATTTGGTTTTTAAGTAGTAACTACTCTAGCGACAGAAACACCCCGCTATTGTTTTCTTTTGTTTCCATAATGCGGCGACATTACGCGTCTCAACAAAGCGGAAACGGCGCACTTGGCAAAAAGTTTTATAGCGTGCTATTGACGTAAAATTTACAACGTCGCTCATGCGCTTATTGGCTTACATAAACCATTTTTATACATATTGACAAAAAGAATGAAATGCAATAAAATCCCGCAGTATCAGTCTCCCGTAATATTTGCAGTCAACGAACCTAAATAGCTCTACCTATTCCGATCACTGCTTATCACTCACCTGTGAGCGAATCCAGCTTAATATCGAACTCGTTAACCTCAAAACAAGCACTTTACAAGTTAAACCAAACATTGCGTGACGAAAGCCAATAGATTATTACATGTATTTGCCGCCAAAGTGTACCTTTATTCGGATAACAGCGATTATCCGGGCGACCCGGAATAACCGGAAGCGGTTTATGATTTAACCGGGTGGTTTAAATGGATTTTGTTTCGGCGAGTTTAAGTTAACGGGCTGTAATGTGGAAAGTCATGTTTGATGGTAGTATTTTGCATTCCTTTATGTACGGTCTAATAAGCTATTTGGTATACAGGCAAAAATATTCATCTTTCCACTACACTGCCAATATTTAGTTTTATTTGGTGCGTTATAACTTTTTCAGCTAATGGCATCCTTAATTAAATAGAGTGGTATAAAAGAATCGAATAACTCAGCACACCATTGTTTAAAAACGTGGACATTGACGGTCGGGCTGGTCCACAAATTCAAGGTCCACGAACGAGCTATGCTCGGAGTCTCTTTGAAGGATAAAATCAGGAATCCGGAAAAGAACCGGAGTTACCGACATAGCAAACTAAAGTGGCAGTGGGCTGGCCATGTCTGTCGAAGGACCGATGGCCGGTGGAGCAGACGAGTCCTGGAGTGGAGACCGCGTACCGGCAAGCGTAGTGTGGGACGCCCCCAGCTAGATGGACGGACGACCTAAAGAAGGTGGCTGGGGTAGACTGGATGCGGAAGGCGAAGGACAGGGTGTTGTGGCGCAGTCTGGAAGAGGCCTATGTCCAGCAGTGGACTGCGATAGGCTGAGTTGATTGATTGTTTAAAAGCAGTTGCAAGTTAGCTGCCTGTTTATCAAATAGCTTGTTCGACCGTACTTATCATACATATCAGATGCATCGGAAAATCAGTATTTTGTATGGAGCGACTCCTATTTGGCTGCCGACACCTTATACCGATACACGGTTATATCTGTTGCTTTATTCTGTAAAGATCTTACCCACAGATATAGATACACCTAGATAACGCAAGAGCAATTTCTACTTCGCGTGCCAAAAATCGCACCGGCTTACGTTCGAAAATCATAAGCCGCCACTTTCGCGATCAGTCCTGCGTACTCAGTACTGCTGGCTGGATGAGCGTGAGCGAGAGAGCGCGAGCTTGTGACGTCATAGTAGGTAGTCAAAAAGTGGCACGTTTAGTTTTCATACAGTTCGTGATACTTGCGTTATCTAGGTATATCTATATCTGTGATCTCACCATAAAAACTTAGGTGAAGTGAACTGTCAAAAGCGTCAGTCTCTAGCGTTGGGTGGAAAGACAGCTCACTCACCTAACTTTTCGCGATGAGATTAATACGGATAAGACCGGCTGGTGTCAGAATTTTGAACGGTTCCATGAAATACGTGTTCCTGTTACCGTGGTAAAATAACTTTACATCCATACTAATCCATACTAATATTATAGATTCGAAAGTAACTCTGTCAGTCTGTATGTTACCTTTTCACGCCAAAACCACTGAACGGATTTAGACGAAATTTGGCAGAGACATAGATTGCATCCCGGGAAAGGACATAGGATAGTTTTTATCCCAGAAATCATCTTTTAAGGGGGTGAAAAGGGAGGTGAAAGTTTGTACGGGGAATCAATAACCGCTGAACCGATTTGGATGAGGTATGGAGATATTTTGAGTTGTGAGGATATATAATAGTTTTTATCCCCGAAATTACCCCTTAACCGGTCAAGCACCGCTCGTCGCCTATTGACGACGAAACAATAGAAAATCAATTGTGTCTCATTAGCGGAGCTCGAAAGATGAAGGATCTAAAAAGGGGGGTGGAGATTTGTAAAGGGAATCAATAAAAAAGGACTATATATGTATAATGCTTTTATCGCGGGTGAAACCGCGGGGCACAGCTAGTAAGTACACATAAATAAGGTATTACCTACCTGTTTCAATGCGAGATCACAACCCATTCCTATAGCAATGGGTTTGTTCTAGTATTTGTCCCAAAAAAAGCTATTAGTGACCGACACACTTCACTCGCAATTCTCGCATATATCACCAAGTTGCGATTAGGTGAACAAATCAGGCCTTAGGCCATATTATAGGAATATAATTGAATAATCCCGGGTACAGCCGCGGCTCACGAGATCACAGTGACATTGATTGAAGGCATAATTAGGGTAACGTCTCCCCGCGCGTTTCGAACTTTTCATCCGACGTAGTCCGCAGTAGTGATGGGCTTTAATTGTATCGACATTTTTGTTTGTTTTTTTTTTTATTAATAATAACTAATAGATATATTATTACGCAAATGCTATTATTTCACATAACATGAAAAATATTAATTTTGAGAGAAAAATGGTTTTGTTTGTTGGTTTACGCATACTTCATATCCGTTGATTTAGTCTCAAATAATTCAGCAATATTTGAGTGACGCTTTGCTGATCGATTGTTTTCATTAAATATACTAAGCTAAAGTTAGTTTTTCTGGTTAAAATGGTAACTAAGTTCACAAATTATTATATTCTATCAAAATATAAAATCTCTGGTTATCTAACACCAACCACAACAACGGTCAAAACAATTTCATATTGGCTCAAGCTCATTGAGTTTTATTTTAAAACTTGAACCCAATGTAAGTTATAAAGTCCGATTAAGTAACAGTTGCTTAACATTCCGAACGAGTTTACAATTAAGTGATAGAAACGGCTTGCCTTGCCACTTGTACGTAACTGGCAATCTTCCAGCAAGCCAGCAACTTCCCACTTTTCGTGCACGACTAAAGTTTTTAAAGCACTTTTTGAACTCGCTGCAGAATGTGGAATCAAGTAAAGACGTGCTTGGAATTGATACGGATTTGAATAAACGTGGTTCCCGGATATGAGTTCTTATTACATCGTTGGCAGGCAAGTTATCGAATTTGGTTATTATTATATTTCCTTTATAAGTTTGGCTAAAAAAAAGACGTGTATGTGAATAATAAATCGAATTGCCTATACGTTTGTGAGTTTTGTTAATATTGGGAATACCCATATTCTTATATTTTTATGTGTGAGCACTGTTCGACGTCAGAAATAGAAAGGTAATAGACAATTAGACAGTTATTATTCTTAGTCTCCACAAAAAAAAAAAACATTGCAGGCACATAAGTGTAAGTTTTTCATGAGAAAGAAAATAAAAGAAAGAAAATGCGTTTATTGGCATCACAGCAAAAAAATAAACCTTAAAACTATAAAAAACAGAAAACAAAGAGTATAGTGCCACTTCAGCATAATGTCGGATGACAATACAACGCGATTCCAGTGGGCGGCTATTTTACAGTTTCCAATGAAGATTAATATAATTATTGTCATATTTTTATCGATATTGAGTGTCCCAACACTACCGCATCAACTGTTGACTGACACGAGGGTTATAACAAAATGGCTTTTTAAATCGATGCCTCCAAAATGTGTTTGCGAGTCATGCAGGCATTAAAGTGGCTTTGTTTTATGATTACTATTTAATCGTAAATGAAGGGTTTGTAAATATACAGAATATGTGATTAGATTTATAACGGTTTTAAGTAAAAGCCTTATGGAATACTTGCATTTTTTCGAATTAAAAATGCTTATGTTTAACTTATCACCAGATAAAGTAAAATACATTAAAAAAACACCTTTTAGTGCCAAAAATAGTAAATGATCACCAACATTAAAACTCCATTTTATTGTAAAATACCTACTTAGGTAAAGGTATTTGTATTCTCATTTGCTCGCTCTTGCATCCTATATCGACGGAGTCCCGTTTGGCGGGGTTCCTATTTCTGTGTAAAGGGTTTAAAGTAACCTAACCATTTTTTTTTTTTTTTTTTTTTTAACGTGGAGAAATGCTCATGCATTCTGCACTACCACGGGGAGATAGTGCAGTTATGTGGGACTCCAACCCACTAAAACTCCACGGTGTCCTCCTCTGCCGCTTACGGCGGGAACACGGGCACGCGTTAGCACTCATCCGTGAACCCGCCGCGGCTGTCCGTCACCGGACCCTCCTCTGGGGAGTATTCCCCATCACCGGCGCACCAGAACACATAGCACGCCGTGACCACCCCAGGGACCAAACCAGCACATGGGCGCCAGACGACCCCGTGTCTGGGCACCCTTGGTCCCCCTGCGACGGGTCAGGTCATTGGCCCCGCCGCCTGCCAATTTTCGGCCGCAGAGGATAGGGAGAGCGGCCAACGTCATACCAACACTCCTCTTCCTCTGCGGCCCCACCGCGTCCGCCATCGGACGGTGGCGACCCCGTCAAGGCCGCGGAAGGTAGGGAGAGCGGCGCACCGCAATACCGGCACTCCTCTCCCACCGCGGCCTCCAACCCTCAGCCGCGATGCCTCCGATACGACATCGCGGCCCGCCTCAGCTGCGATGTCGCTCAAGCGGCACCGCAACCTACTTGTTGGCCGCTACGTCGTCGGCTTACCGGCAAAAGCCCTGACGAGCGGCCCCTCCTCGGGTTCCACTTCGCTTCACCGTGGGTGTCCAAGCCACGGCTACTGAGCCCCCCCGCCTCGACAATGCGGGAACCCACCGGGGGGGAAAGTAACCTAACCAAACCTAACCTCGAGGTACTCGGCTAGAACTATTATAATTTTAGACTTAATTTTTTGGTGTTCAATATATTTTTTTGGTGATCATTATATTTAATCCCAATTAAAAAACAATAAAGTTCGTAATTCGACTGTATTTTTTTTCCGGTAGTTATTCATACGAGTAAATAGGTAATAGATAATACGGGCTGGTGTCCGCAACTCCACGTCAATGCGCGTATTTTGCGTGCGGTACGAGGAAGCAAAAATAAAAATACACTTGGGAGCAAATAAATCGAGCCACTTCCTTTTTTCACGTATAATGGTTATTATTTTTGGTATTATGGAACGTATCAAATCGAAACATATATCGCCTAAGAGCTTATTTAATAATCTTTACAATGAGGGTAAATTATTGAATGATAACCTTATTTAATGATAAATTATTGGCTCTGAAAGAAAAACGGTAATTTTGATAGAAAATTGTCAGTCCAGAAAAAAACAATTAAAAACAAAATTATGGTATAAACTTATTCTTAATATCTTGTATTACCCCCCCTTGCCCTGATTTCGATAGATTTTCTGGACTGTTTTAACCCTACAATTTTCTATCAAAATTACCGTTTTTCTTTCAGAGCCAATAATTTATCCCTAAATAAGGTTATCATTCAAAAATTTACCCTCATTGTAAAGATTATTAAATAAGCTCTTAGGCGATATATGTTTCGATTTGATACGTTCCATAATACCAAAAATAATAACCATTATACGTGCAAAAAAAAGCAAGTGGCGCGATTTATTTGCTCCCAAGTGTAGTTTATTCTACACAAACTGCACAATTACAAAAACAATGACAAAGGCATGCATATGCCGTTGCATAATTATATGAAAGTAGTAGCCATCAAGCATATCTTTTAAGGTACTATTTGGAACCGAGCTGCCTACTGCAACTGTCGACAGCACGTGCAGCGGCTGCTAACCACGGCTAACATAACGGCTGGTAACCTTAGCCGATTGGATGCAGTCGCTGCACGTGCTGTCGGCAGTTGCAGTTGGCAGCTCGGTTCCAAATAGTACCTTTATGATCTCGATGAATATAAATCAAAAGGACTGAGAATAGCATAACAGTATAATCAGCCTATAATGTTCCTGGGACACAGGCCTCCTCTCTGTGAGATGGAGTGGGCCCATAGATATATGAAAGATTTCTATGAGTGGGCCATACTTCACCACGCGGGCCCGGTGCGGGTTGGTAGATCAGATGGCACATGTCATCGAATTTTTGGTTCTAGATTATGGCGGTTTCCTCACGATGTTTTTCTTCACCATTTTGTGAGAAACTCAAACACAAATTCAAAGCATTTATTCTAAGTAAATCATTTACAGACAGCGCCATCCACGAAGACGCGCCCCACTCTTCTTCCTAATCGCTTACAGTACAAGTGTGCAACATTACGCTAGTGTTTTAGTTTTGTCGATACACAATAATTACTTATTAATGGTTAATTAGTGTGTATCAAAAAACTAAAACACTAGCGGTATTAACTAGCGATAACCACTAGCGATTAGTAAGAAGAGTGTGGTGCGTCTTCGTAGATGCCACTATCTATACATACTTTTGAATTGTCAAGGAGTCGGGCAGTCAGAAATACGAAGCTAGTTGCCCATTCCAAAACTTAGTAGGTACCTATGGAGAAGAACGGGCAAGAAACTCCATGGACACTCTTTGTAGTTAAAAAAGCTAGAGCCAAGAGGAGCAACAAAAGCAATCGCGTAAAACAAACTACGATCAACAATCCGAACGCATCTACACCGTGAATCCCGGATGCATTAAATCAAAACACCTGAATACTTTAGCAAACCTAAGGCAAGCGTCCATCCATCTTGGAAATAAATCAGAATCAAACTTACTGACCCGCTCGAAAAGTCCGAGAAGTTGTACTCGTAAATAAGAGGGACCCGCTTGTACATTGTGTGTTTTCTTAACTTGTCCTAATTGGTAAACAAACATTGCGTCGTACTACGCTTTTAATGTTGGCCAAAATCAACCACGGCCCCCAGTTCCCGGTCGCTTTGCTATTCCTGATTTTGGCGTCGGCCACGGTAACGGCAAGGGGGCTTAATAAATGTATTTCTTTCTTTCTTTACTAAGCAATTGCAGAGGCCTCTGTCTAGCATGCTGTAGGCTGATGATGATGAAATTATCGTGTTTTTAACGATGTTGCTCTTTTTGATGTAATCTATGCCAAATGAGCGTCTTACAAATATCAAGAAGTTACCAAACCAAATAGTACGTTATTGATCCGAAAACTCGTGCTTGTTATAGCGTGTTTGTTTACAAAACGTGACATGTAAGAAAAAACACACTATACATAATCGTGTAAAGTGGATCCCTTTGGCCCGATCTGTTTAAAGGTTTTAGTCACGTATTGGGACAAAATGGCCGCGATTTAAGGTCGTGTGGGCAAGGATAAAGATTGAAGATGGCATGAGAAGATTTCAAACTGAGCTTTTTTATTTTATTTGGAACAACCCAACAAACAATTACACGATAGAGTATACAAAAAGCGAAACTTAAAATTAGTAATTATTTAATCACCAGCATTATTCACAGGCCTGTGTCCCAGCAGTGGGAACATTATAGGCTGATGATGATGATTATTCACAGCACATATACACCTACAGGCATAATATTAATAACGACCGTCATAGAGAACATATTATGCGTTACAAAGTAATGAATTAAAACTTGAGAATGATTTTACACTTTTATTAACCGACTTCAAATAAGGAGGAGGTTATATGCTCGACTTTATGTATGTTTTTTTTTTATGTATGTTCAGCGATTTCTCCGTCAATTGTGGACGTGTGAAACATTTTTTACAAAAAAAAAAAAAAAAAACAACCGACTTCCAAAAAAAACATTACAAAGTAAAAAAAAAACGTTATGTTTTTTTAGAAGTCAGTAGATTTTTTTTTTTTGAAAAAAAAGTTATCTTTTCCCGTTAGTAAGTATGTTACCGTGGTATAATTTCAGACCTCCAGGTGGGCGAAGCCGCAAGCAAAAGCGCTAGTTAGGTTATAACATATGTAAAGCCAATGAAACTTTGTCCTGTTAGCTAATGAGACACTGTTGTTAGAAAGGAAACGAGCTCGATAGTGAAGTACGCTATGATAACTTCCAAGAAGGCACATCTCTCGTTAGTAAGTACTAGCTTAAGTTTAGAAACTATGTTTGAACTTTAAGGCGGTACCCCGACCAAAATCGCGTTTTTCTTCGTAATTCAGAGGCTATTAACTCAATAATTTATCACACTAACATTATAAAGGCGAAAGTTTGTGTGTGTGTGTTTATATTATATGTTTGTTACTTTATGGATTCCCTAAAGATAAAGATAAAGATATTTTATTTTGCAAATATGGGTACAGTACATGGTGTTATAGGGAAATAGGTTCAGCCATATTTTACCAGTAGGCATGCAAAAATTACGAAAAAAAAAAAAGAATAACTAAATACTAAACTTTAACATACAAACAGAACAAGAGACAACACAAAACCAAAAAAAAAAAACATTATTGTAAACAGTCTAAGTTTCAATTTTTTTATCATTCAAGAATTCTGTTACACTATAGTATGCTTTGACTGTCAAAAAGCTTCGCAGCCTCTTTTTAAATAACGATAGCGGCAATTCTTTCCAACTTTTAGGTATTTTATCATATATGACCGGAGCCATGCAGTAAACGCTTTTGCGCATTAGTGCTGTCTTAGCGAACTGATGACACAGTAAGGTATTATCGCGCCTATTACGTGAAACTACATCGGCAAGACGTTTAAAACGATTTGGGTTTAACTTAACAAACACAGCAACTTCTAATATATATAAACAAGGCAATGTTAGTATTTTATACTGTTTAAAGTATGGCACGCAACTATCGGTAGTTTTAAGCTTAAACATTGCCCGTATGCATCTTTTTTGAGCTTTAAAAGCTGTTTCTTTTTCGGTTGAGTTACCCCAAAATATTATTCCGTATCGTAGGTGGGATTCCGCTATGCCGTAATAAGCTGTAAGGAGTGCATCCGTGAATATTATTGAAGATAATGTATGTAAAGCATATGCAGATTTACTAATTTTCTTACATAAAACATTAATGTGTGATTTCCAGTTAAGATGTTTATCTATTTCGAGACCCAGGAATTTTGTAGTCTCAACTTCTTCTACAACATTATTATTATAGTGTACATTAAGGCTCATGCTAGGAATCCGTTGACTGAAATGTATGACCTTTGTTTTGCTTAAGTTTATTTTTAAATTGTTTTCGTCTAACCAGTTTACAACTAATTTTAATGAGTTATTAATATCACTTTCATAGGTCTCTACACTTTTACAAGGTATTGTCACGGTGCTATCGTCCGCAAACAGTGTTACTGGTTGTTCAATGCATTTAGGGAGGTCATTAATGTACAATATAAATATAAAAGGACCCAGTACACTCCCTTGTGGTACTCCAAATTTAACTTCACGCTCTGATGATCGAATTATCTCTTCCTTCTTATTTTCTGTATTAATTTGGCTAATTTCAGTTACTTGTTTTCTATTTTTTAAGTAAGATTCAATTAAATTAAGAACATTGCCTCTAATACCATAGGCTTCTAGTTTTTTTAATAGAGTTGTATAATGTACGTAATCAAATGCCTGGGTCATATCGCAAAATATGCCACAGACAGGTGTACGTTTATCGACATTGTTAATAACATTGTATATAAAGTCATAAATGGCCATATTAATTGTCCTATGCAGTCTAAATCCCTTCTGTTCCTCACACAAAATGCTATGTTTTTCAATAAATTTATACAATTCCTTATAAATATATTTCTCAAATATTTTTGAAATTACGGGAATAAGTGAGATGGGTCGATAACATTCCATTAGTTCTCTATTTTCCTTCTTAAACAGTGGCTTTATAATTGATGTTTTTAATGCGTCTGGGTAGATACCTGCGCTGATACTTAGGTTAATTAGATGACTTATATGACCGCATATTTCCATTGATACATGTTTTAATATTTTTGTAGTAATACCATCGTATCCCACACTACTTGTATTATTTAACGACATTATTATTTTGTGTATATCTAATGGAGTACTAGGCGCCATGAACATAGATTTACTATTGGTATTTATTTTAAAAGATTTAGGTTTGGAGATGGCATCTGGATTTGCCTGAATTTTGTCGATAAAATAATTGTTAAATTCCTCAGCGATGCATTTGGGATTTGACAAAATTTGATTATTTACCTTGATTTTATTAATATTATGTTTAGGCATGTTATACTTTGCGCGATTAATAATTTGCCAAGTAGTTTTAGACTTACTTTTAGATGCTTTTATTTTGTGATTATTTTGTGCCTTTTGTGTCAAGTGAATAATTTTTTTATGTAACTTTGAATAGTTTAGAAATCTGATTTTGTTATTTCTGTTAGGATTTAATCGTAATTGCCACAAAAGTTTTCTTTTCTTTCGACTACATAGTTTAATTCCTTTAGATAACCATTTCGGTTTTTTTATTATATCTACTTTTATTAATTTAATTGGAAAACATAAATCGTAAATAAGTTTGAATGTATCAAGAAATTGTTTATAGGCTACATTTGGATCATCCATGTCATACATCTCCGAAAAAGACAGACTTTTTATATAATCTTTGAATTTAGCTATATTTTCCATATTATAATCCCTTCTAGCCGTATACCAATAGTTTATTGCATATATTGTTTGAACCGGACAGTGAAGCAGCTGTGCTGTATGATCGGACAACGCAGTTTGCGTTGTCCGATCTAAGACATCAGTTTTAAATGATTTATTAAAATTATGCGCAAAATTGTCTAAACATGTCAAGCTGGCCATTCGGGTCGGTTGTTTTAATGCTAGTTTCAAATTATAACTCAATAACAGACATTCAAATGCATTTGTGTGGCTATTTTGTTTAAGCACATCTATATTAAAATCACCACCAATAACAATGTTCTTATAGCGTGAACGTGATATTTCTTGCAAAAGAGTTTCAAGTTTATCAAGGCAATAGTTAAGATTGTTCACATTTGGCACTCTATAGATACAGACGATAATTATCTTATAATCGGTAAGCTCAACAGCACAACATTCAAATATGCCTGGAGATGATAAATTCGATATTTTAGGCAATTCCTTCCATTCAAGACCGTTTCTCACAAGGATACATGCTCCTCCCCTCTTTTGCTCCTTTCTACAGTAAGAAGTAGCCAGACAGTAATTCGGTACAAACAATTGATTCTGATATCCTTCTTTAATAAAATGCTCTGTGATGCACAACACATCTACATTTATCTTTTTTTCACATAACTCATCTAAACATACAGTAAGTGCGTTTGATTTTTTTATCAGGCCGGCAATATTTTGATGTAAAATTTTGATATAGTTATTGGAGAAAAAACAATTCATTCGCGTGATCTTTTGTGTTCGAGAGAGAAAGAGGGGATGACTCATCCTCCTGCTTTGTGCTAAGGAAATGGTTTATATCCTCTTCATTACAATAATACACAAATTCATTTATCATCAATTTTAGATTAACAAATATATTCACCATGCCTTGATTATTGACACATCCACTTTTCTTCCAAAACATTTTATAATCATATGACAAATAAAAGTTAGAATCAAATAAATATGCGTAATTATGAGTAGTTGCATCTAGATACATCAGGCTGTTAAACGTTTCTATTCTTCCGTTGAATATCGTGGAAAAGTCGTTCAGTTTAAATGTAGGTGCGCATATCACAACATTTGTGTGTTGTATTTTTGAAAGTGTTTCCCGTACGGTAATTGTTAGGTCAACGTAGTTGGTAGTTCGTCGAAAGTCCTCTTCCCCGATGAAAATCAAGCAGTAGTCGTTCATTGTATAGTTCTTTAATTTTTTATCAATGTTATCAATAAGCTTCTTCATTCCACAATTCGGTGATAAATAATGGCAAACTTGATAATTTGGAAACGTATCTTCTGCGATTGTTAGTATCTTGTTATTGTTATTGCTACTCAAGATACATAGTTTGTGTTTTTGAGTATAGTTCCTTTGTTGGTTATGACAGAATTCCTTGTAGTTCGTGGGATTTTTACTATTCGAGATTTCTAAACTATTAGGGACTGGTTGGTTTTTTGGTTTAGATTCCGAAACGTTACCAGTAGCGCCATCTGTTGTGGATAGATGAGAATCTTTGCAACTTGTATTGATTTTATAATCGGAGGACAGACTAAGGTCTTTTGAAATTTTCTTCTTATTTCCTTTTGTTTTGTGCAATGAATCCTTTATTAACCCTATACTATATATAGACAGGCATGCCTAAATTGGGAATCCAATAACTCAATATTTTTTGCTTTTTTTACTACGGACGTCTGAAGTAATCTTTCTAGTGAGGTGATAATGAAGCGGCCCTAGTGTCTGTAACACAGGTTAACTCCTAGCACGGAACTGGGTTTGCTCCACTACCCACTATAATATTCCTATCCGTCGCTCATAATGTAGTATTTAAGTTACCTGTACTCAAAGTTGTTTGAAAAAAATAAAGATTATTATTATTATTACTTCTTCACGCTCAAACGGCTGGACCAATTTTGATAAAATTTTGTATGGAAGTAGCTGACACCGTGGATTAACATATAGGCTACTCTTTATCCCGATATTCCCACGGGATCGACATTTACGCGGGTGAAACCGCGGGGCGCAGCTATTGAGAAATAAACTACATACATCTCATTACCTAGATTAGCAATTTTAAAGACGTATTCACGTCAAAAAGTCAGAACACGCTAAGTGAATACGAAGTTATAGCGCTGGCGGGCAATACGATGCGATGGGGTGGGACGGGGGAACAAGAATTTTACGCGGACAAAGTCGCGGGAAGAAGTTAGCCCCTTCGTACACAAGGCTACTCAAATCTTAGATATTCAACGATTTTAGTCTTCAAGCGACTTCCGCCATACAAATCCATTGAAGTTCGTACACGAGTCGCGTCACCGATATTTTCAACTTAAATGGATTTGTATGGCGGAAGTCGCTTGAAGACTAAAATCGTTGAATATCTAAGATTTGAGTAGCCTTGTGTAAGAAGGGGCTTAGCGTGAAATAAAATATTTTGAATTGAAAAGATTTTCACATGGAATTACCGTTGAGTTAATAAAATGGTTGTGAAATTTTCATGTTAGTGCACCCACAGTGCATGTTAACCTAATGAGGATAATGCTGGTTCATTAAATACACTCCAGAGCATAATTATTATAATAAAACAACCATTTATTTTCAAAGCGGTTTCATTAAATATGTGCGGTTTTTTAAAATATGCTGCAACAATATTTTAGCACCGTCCGCTCTAAATTATTATTGGTTTTGTAATATGTGATTATTAATTATTTAGTACCACTGATTTAGGTCGGTTGGTTAACCGATATTCTATGCTTAAAATTACTGCATAATCAGCCTGTAATGTTCCCACTACTGGGTCACAGGCCTCCTCTCCTCGAGATGGACTGGGCTGCAATTTACCACGCGGGCCCAGTGCGGGTAAATGTCTCATGTCTTCGAATTATTATTAGGACATGCCGGTTTCCTCAAAATGTTCATTGTTTTTTAGAGGAGTGGTGATGAAATAATTTACACAATGTAAACATTGGAAACTGTCGAGTTAACGCAACTGTCTAATCGGTAAAACTGACGAATCAGTGAAACTGACTAATCAACGAAACTGGCGAATTAAATAAACTGACGACTGAGGGAAACTGACCAGTGATACGCGGACTCTTGGATATAACCTAAATCAGGGCTGGCATAAAACATGTCGAGAGCACTATTCCGTATAAAAACAGTTCATTAACTCACAGTAAATTAGCAGCAGTAAAGAGCAGTGGTGGCCCAGTGGTAACGGCTCCGATACCGCTTCCATTGCAACAAAAAAACCGAGTGCGCTTATGACCACACGACTGAAGTGAAACTTCAAACGTATTTGGCTATGAGAGGAAGAGAGAAAGAAAATGTGCGCGCGCACTGCTTTCTCTTGCTTATATCCCCCACTCAACTCCCGTTCGCCTCGCCCGATCACACTTTTCGTAACGCTCACGTCACGTGTTCGCCAGCTTACTTCCCAAAGTCAAGCGTGCGTAAAGAAGTTTCATTTTAAAAAACTTATTAGGACCTTTTTGTTACAAATGGTCACTCAAAAATCAACTTAGAATATATTTCACTAAGGACTGATTTTTCCATCGCCAGATAACTTTTATTCGAGGAATAAAATTGACGTTTCACAGTTTTTTTATGAAATAACTGTCAATATTATTCCTCAAATAAAGTTATCAGATGATTGAAAAATCATCAGCTCTTAAGTAGATAACTGATAGAATGTAATTATCTGAAATTATGAACACTGCTATACATGGTAGGTAGGTACAGTCAGCATCAAAAGTCGATTAACACTATCATTTTTACATGTTATTAAAATGACAACAACTTTTTTCAATAAACTGATTTATAGCTTTTCACATAATAGACAAGAGTATATATTCTAAAAAAAATTCTTCTGCTGCAATTTTGAACAAATATTTTGCTCAATAACTAAGATTGAAAAAACTGAAGTGTTAATCAACTTTTGATGCTGACCGTATTACTTAGTTTGAATTCCCGCGCATTTGTTGAGAAAAGTATCAATGCCTGGTTACGGCTAAGGCTTATATAGGCCTTAGCCGTAACCAGGCATTGATGGACTCACATTTCCCCGTTCGTCCATGCATGCGTGGCTGCTGCAGTAGCGTACCTATACCTACTAATTTCGCCTAAAATAAATGAATGTTAGAAATATAAATAAGACAATTTTAATAGGAAAATATGAATTCTTTAATTAAAAACTTCCAGTTGCTCCCAGGTACGCAGTAAACCCCGCTTCGGGTTCCGTAGGATTTATAACAACAGGATCTTCGAATCGTACTTCTGCTGGGTCTTTTTCGCACATAAACATGGCTTTGACATTACACCAGGTGTCATCCAGTTTGCCCGTCTTTAGCAAGGAACCACAGTACTGCCCCTGGCCCAAGTTATCCGGCTGGCCCCATCCCCAAACGTGGTATACATTTTCTATAGTGTCACCTGTAAAAAAATCATGTTCTTAAAACTACAGACAATAATCTGTCATGTTTTACCAAGGGGTATCGTCTTATCCAGTTACTGGATTGTGGGCGTCAGATAGGCGGTCGCTCCATGTAAAATACTGGCATTCTACTGGATCCGGTTGGACTAGAAGCTTACCCCAATTTAATTGGAAAAGAGCTAAAATAACAAATCAGCTGCCCCTTACGTTTTTTCGGTTCATGTGAACGATGTATGAAGCTGATTTTTCTTGGGATTTCAGAGTTGGTCCCATACTACACGTTTTTCGAAATGATGACTATAATAACTCTCTTCAGCTTTAGGGGAAATAAAAACTAAGGCTCTAGTGTTAACTTAAACCATACCATGAACAGTACTCCAAGTGCCTGTTTGATCCCAATCACGTAGACCTATGAACATTGGCTCCCAGTCGTCAAACTTAGAAATATTGAGAGGTCTCTTTGAAGACATATTCATTAGAATGTTGGCCTCTTCTTCATTGTTGACGACGGCTAGGTACCCTCCCTCAGCCACGCATATCGTATTCGCAAGCGACCACTCTCTACGTTCTTCGTGTAGCTTGTAACAGCTGCCTGTGAGTTCTAGTTTATATTCTGAAAACATAAAAGGAGTTGTATTATACTGTGGGCCTAATAAGAACCTGTGGAGTAAATGTAACGTTAAACCGAACGATTTTAAATTAAAATGCTCGTTCCGCACTTATTATTTACTTCGAATTTTAACTTTATTAACATGCAATAGGATAGCGTATTTAAAATTGTTGGATTAAATAAATCGTTCGACTTTACTTTACATTATGTTTACGTCGCGCGTTCCTGCTAGGGCTCCTGGCTGAACAAGACTGATGGCCATTGGAGCAGACGAGTCCTAGAGAAGAGACCGCGTATCGGCAAGCGTAGCGTGGCAGCTAGATGGACCAATGGCCTCAAAAGGTAGGAAAGACTGGATGCGGACAGCGGAGAATCGAGTGTTGTGATGCAACTTGGGAGTGGCCTATGTCCAGCAGTAGACTGCTATAACCTGAGTTGATTGAATGAGCGAATGCCATGACGAAATCACAACTCTGCTCCAACAGTTCCTTTTCATGTCCTAGCAGTGGAACCTTATTATTTTCAGCCCAGTTTGGTTAAGGATGCAACCCAAGCCGATAGTTATCAGCTGGATGTCAGAGTCTATATTTGATCTGTTCGAGAGCGCATTCTCGAACAGATTACATTATATAGACAAGATGTTGCATTAAATCGTACTTCATGGAGCGGGGCTTTATTCCCATTTGAAGGGTATGGGTCCCGGTGACCAGGCAATCGAAACATTGCAGTTTCGTCTCTGGGGTGCCAATAACCCTGCCAAGCTTCTGGTGTTCCAGATGTGGTTTGCCAACGAATACAAAAAAGTGATTCTTAAAAAGAAGGCTAATGGGTAATTGACTACGTTAACGACAAGAATAAAAGTTACAATAAATCATGCTTACTATTATCAAAGGTGCCACATTCAAAATTGACCGGCTGTTCTGTGCGTTTCCTATAACACATGTAGGGTAGCAATCTGGTACAGTTACTTGTTTTTGCTCGTCTATTGCCTGTCAAAATGACGCAGGTCTCATCGGGCTTGAATCCATACGAGACAGAGATCGGCATGTTGTTTAGAGGAACACCTAAAACAGACAAGAACACAAAAAAAGACAATTAAGCCAAGCGCACTTTACAGCCGCAACGGGTGGCAGCGCAACACATTTCATACAAAGGAGTGCGGCGTTCCTGTAGTATGCGTTGGGTCATAGAAAATGTACGACAGTGATGAAGGAGAATTTTTGCAGGGCGTTACGTTGCGGTGCAGCCTGCTCCAATTTGCGCTATCCTTTGATAAGAACTCACCTCCCAAAATGTTGATTGATTTCCAAAAGAAAATAGCTAAAAACAGTGACTGATCCCGAAACAAGTCGTGTTGTTACAAACACAATGCGTTTCTAAAATCTTTTAATCTCGGGTCCTTGCCACCCTACGGAACCCAAAAAGAAGTATCCATTTGTTACTAATATAATGGCTCGATTACTATTACTAGACAAAGCTATAGGACAAACATAAAGGTCGAGACTATTGTCAGTAACCAGGTGAAAACCCAGACGCTGGGCTGCTACTAAGAAAATCCTGGTGGAAAACCCCAAAAACATTTTGCTTGACCGGATCGAACCGAAAACAGCGCAGCAGTCGAGATTGCGATACGAGGCAGTTACCAGCGAAATGTAACAAACTCTGCCCACACCTTTGTGGTAGGATAATAATATAAATTATATGTGTACTAGAATATAAGAGAAAGTCTGAAAGAAGCACGGGTGACTGAAAGTTGTTTGGAAATCGGTTGTCGTGGTAACGGTATGTGATGTGAAGGAATGAGGAAAATGTCGTGAAGAAAGTTTTGACTGTCAATGTGGATAGCTATAAGAGTAGTAGAAGACCAAAGAAACAATGAACCAGTGTGGATTAGTAGGGACATATGGAGCACAAGGTCCCATATATCCCTACCGGTAGCGATAATTGGAAAAATCTCCAAGTATCCCTACCATTGGAGATATATCAGTAGGGATATAAGGAACAGGGGGAATGGACTGTGTGAAAGATAATATGGTTAGAAAGTGGGTGCCTACCGAAATGACGACTAATGGAGAAGTATGGAAGAAAAAGTCATTTTGTGCCGACCCTAAATAAATTGGGATACAATCAGGAGAGTGAAGGTGAGTACTAGAATGCACTTACCTTCTACGGACAAAAAGTCACCCTCCGAGAACAAAGAATGCGTTCCAATCCAAAAGAAACTATCCGCCATTATCTTTTTTTCCTCAAGGATATCTGCTAACGCTTCGTTGATTGGAGAGGCTAAAATAGCACCTGAAATAAGTAGGAAAACCTGTTAAGTGTTGATTCAGTTTCAGTTAAGACAAGAATTTCGATTAAAAAATTACAAGCAACAGCCTACAGTGTTAATTTTCCAGGTGGGAATGGATGGCCAAATCCAAATGTAAGAAATAGCAAAAAATATTCAGAAACGTTTTGGCGTTCGATTTTGATGAGACTAAGGGCTGATTTTTCAATCTACAGATATTTATTATTCGTGGAATAAAATTGACATCTCACAGATTTTGTATTCGCGTGTAAAACTGTCCAAGAGTGACCTCACACAATAATAATGGCGTCTCCATGGGAATTAAGTCAAATCACTGTACCATTGTGTGCCAGAGGTTTCACAACGAATTATAAACGCGACCATCTTTTGACGCGGTAGGGCGAATCTAAAAGTTTAAATCCTTGATTGATCTCGAGTTAACACACACAGAAATATTGTGCGCATGCGTCTACCTCATACAATTAAGAGACCAGTGAGGCTTCGTGTATGAAAACTTCCGTACATAAAAACATACTGTGATTATCCTACAGTGCTATAATAACAACATAAAATTGTAACCTTTGTTTTTAGGGAAATTATTTTTTTACTAATTTAACGACCAACTTAAAGTGTATAATCAGCCTCTAATCTTCCCACTGCTGGGTCACAGGCCTCCTCTCAGTCAGAGGTAGGGGGCCGTAATCCACCACGCGGGCCCAGTGTGGATTGGTAGATGTCACATGTCTGTGTGTCATACTGTGATGAGATAATTTACAGAAAGTATAGCGCCTGGCTGGGTTCGAACCTACGACCTACAATTCGTAAGTCGCGGCCGTTACCACTGGGCTACCACAGATCGCACTTAAAGTCGCCCAATATTAATGTCACAACTGTCATTATTTTTGTCAATTCTTTTTAAAATTAATTTCCCTGACCGTACAGAGAGGTACAAAATACGGTGGAGATTTGAGCTTACCCTCATAGTAACATGTTAGGTAGGCATCCTTAAAAGTAGCGGGTGTTTTGTGCAGCTTGATCCAGCCAGCCACGTTGTTATTGTGAAGGTAATCAGGTACACCTTGGATTAAATCTGCAAATAAAATATTCCAACGTTAATTCGGATTTATTTGTAGGACCTTCCATCGACTGCACGCAAACGTTCATTATCAACATAAAACGTTTTCAAGACAGATGAACATCATCTGCCTAGCCTTTTCCCAACTATGTTGGGGTCGGCTTCCAGTCTAACCGGATGCAGCTGCTTCCAAATACTGGTATTAAGCTTCTTCTTAGCGTGTCAAAAATAAAACGAAAAAATAGGTATGTCATTTTTAGGGTTCCGTACCCAAAGGGTAAAAACGGGACCCAAATACTAAGACTCCACTGTCCATCCGTCTGTCTGTCACTAGGCTGTATCTCATGAACCGTGATGATAGCTAGACAGTTGAAATTTTGACAGATGATGTATTTCTGTTGCCGCTATAACAACAAACACTAAAAACGGAATAAAATAAATATTTAAGGGGGGCTCCCATACAAAAAACGTGATTTTTTGCCATTATTTGCTCGATATTAATAACGTCAACAGGTAGACGCTTGAAATATTCACAGAATATTTAGTTGTATAATATTCACTTAAAAAATAAATCATTAAAATCAAATAATATTTAAGGGGGGCTCCCATACAACAGACGTGATTTTTGTATATTATTATGTAGTGATAAATATTGTACGGTAGTACGGAATCCTTCGTGTGCGACTCCGACTCGCACTTGGCCGTTTTTTTTTATAAATTGTTTCGGCCCAAAATTGACGTGATTAAAAACTTGCCTACTAAAATGATGTCAATTTAAGTCAGTTACTCGCCAGTTACTCGACTGAACCGAGCGCTCGGCGCATCCTGGACAGTCACACCCAAGACCTTATTTGACAGGCCAATTCTTCCCTTGCGGTGGTAGGGCAAACGTCCGCCTGTTTTGCGACCACCCTCCCACCGGAGTCCGGAGTCAAGCAGCCTGCTGTGTTTCGTCGATGCGTGGGAGTTCCAGTGCCTTAGGTATCTTCTGGGCACTCTCGTTCCAGCATATACCTCATCCATCGCTTTCCATCAGGCGTGATAGAGGTCAAGAGCGGGGCCCATTCAGCAATAAAAAAAATAAATGAAAAGTAAGAAACTAAAAACAAGCTTTTAGTTAAAATACGCTAAAAATAATGAAGTAAACTTTTCCTTTAAAACTTTTACTATCAACTTATAACGTCATTAAGTACACAATTTATATGATATAAAAACTTGTCGCGAGATTTAATCTGTCAAGCTCCGCTAATGAGACACAATTGATTTTCTATTGTTTCGTCGCCGATCGGCGAACCGCGACGCTTGACCGGTTAAGTACTCGTATTTACTTAGTTTGAATTTTTTTTAAATTAAAATCAATCAGATCAAGTTATTTAATTTACTTGTTTATCTGCACAGGTAAATCTCGCGACAAGCTTTTATATCATACAGATTGTGTGCTTAATGATGTTATAAGTTGATAGTACAAGTTTTAAAGGAAGTTGTGCGAAGACTTGTTCCATAGTTTCTGGGTGTCAAGTTGTTGGGTGGTCTTCGCACTCTTTCGTCTTTAGTTTAAGTTACTAACAATAGTATTTTAAGTGCAAAACTGTTACTGTTACAAGTTATGGATTTTATTGTTGTCCGAAATAAAATGATTATTATTATTATTTTAGCTTTTCAGTTAGTTTTAGTAAAGGTTGCAGTCGGGTTTTTAAATTTTTTAAATTACTTTTTTTAAAAGTTTTTTACTTTTAATTTATTTTTTTACTTTTTAGCTATCGCTGGACATGTTTTTTATAAGTCAGGCGCTGATTAATTTGAGAGAACTAAACAAAAATTTATCTTCTGTCCTTTTCTTAATGAAATAGAAAGAAAAAGCTGCACTGAACTTAAATTAAGTTTATTTTGTGAACAACAGAATCGGCACCACTGTATATTTAGCACCGGTCGAATATAATTTTTTGATTTTAAATATTTCACTTTTAGTTTAGCAAATCATAATTAAGTTACTTACCAGCCACAATAAATAGGGTCGTTAAAGAAACATAAGCAATCCCGAACATTTCAGTGCATTCCGTGTCACTGCTCAAATTGTAATGACCTGTCTTGAACAGCTAGATTACATATTGTTTTATATACATATACTACTCAAAACAAAATAAGAGCCACTTGTGAATTTTAACATCCGGTCTGATTAAATTATTTTAAAGCGTTCTTAAACGATATGTCTTTTGTCTGGTATATCCTGAAGTATTAACAAACATAATGTGAGGATACCACTTGCATAATTTTTAAAATGGGTCTTTTGATACTTTTTTTTTGTAACCACTTGAATTTGCCCTACTCTAAGACGAATACTTAAGTCATTTCAATTGTGGATTCTTTTAGGAACATTCTTACATTTGCTAAGTTACAACGTGGATAAACATTTTGAAAGCGCTATGCCGAGGATCCGAAGACATATGGACTTGCAAACCGCAACTGGAGCCATCACATCGATCCAAGAGGGACATTCGCAGCGTTCTGTAGCTTTACAGCTTGACTTTTCAAGGCGAGCGGTCCAGAATGTTTGGAATCGATTTCAAGAGACTGGGAGTGTAACCAGAAGACGGGTATCTGGCAGGAATCGAGCAACCACCTCGCAGGAAGACTGCTACATACGTTTGGCTGCGCGAAGAGAGCGCGTCGTCACCGCCCGCGCCTTTCAAAATCGCTTACGTCAGACGACCGGTACCCGCGTGAGTGACCAAATGATTAGAAATCGGTTACATGAAGACCAGCAGTTTTCTAGGAGACGCGTAGTGCGGATTCCATTGACTAGTGTACACTGTGCAAACCGATTATCATTCGCAAGGCTGCACCTGGACTGGGACATAAGTGAATGGAGCTCAGTATTGTTCACTGATGAGTGTACTCGTAAAGTGAATTTTTTTAGTGATGATCGTCGTATTAGAGTATGGAGACGAGAAGGTGAGCGATTTTCGGATGTTTGTATCCATGAAAGTGACAGATTTGGGGGTCCCAATGTCATGGTATGGGGAGGAATCTCTCTATCAGGTCGAACCGAACTCGCAATACTCAGCGGAGGCACGGTAACGGCTGTGCGATAAATTGAGGTGATAATAAGACCTCATGTGATGCCACAAGCACAAAGAATTATTGCAAGATTTACATTAATGCGCGACAATGCCCGCGCTCATACAGCTAGAGCCACTAGGGAATCCCTAGACGATGCTGGTATACGTGTCTTGCCGTGGCCTGCCAACAGTCCGGACCTTAACCCCATCGAACGGGATCCCTTCTTTTCGCATAATGTTCTTTGTCCTACTTAGTATACTTCGGCATAACGATTTTGGCACAATTTGTTTTGGCATAATAATACTTCGGCATAATTTTTTTAGGCATACATTTTATGTTGGCATAATCATCTTAAAGACTAAATTGTTTTGGCATAAATTTGATTCGCATAATACTAAACGACGTCAGGGGCACCCCGAGGTTCGGTTTGGTTAGGTTCCTTTAAACCCTGCAGACAGAAATAGGAGCTCCGCGTAGCGGGGCTCCGTCGACCTGACGTCGTTAGAAATAAAACGCTCATGCTAAATTTTATGCTTTAGAATGTTATGCTTAATCATTATTATGACTAGAGAAATTATGCTTAAAAAAATTATGCGTAAGCTGTTATGCGTAATTATATTATGCGAAAATATAATTATGCCAAACAAAATTATGCTAAGTTATATTAGGTCTTAAAATTTTTTGCAAATGGATAGGGAACCCCATCGAACACATGTGGGATTTGTTAAAAAGAAGTGTCCAGGACACAAATCAACCCTTACATAATTAATGCAGTTTATTAACGTGCTGGGAACAAACAAGTCAAGCTGGGAACAAATTTCAGAAGAGACACTGTGACATCTGGTGGAGAGTGTGCCATCCAGGCTTCAAGAATGTGTTCGAAAAAGAGGAGGACACACACGATACTAAAGAAGTGCAAAAAAGAGAAAAAGCTTTCGACATTTTTTTCATTAAATGTATTTTTTTACTGAAATAGCATTTTTTACAATAAATTTAATTTTAAGGTTTTTGCATTAACAATTAGCTAGCTAATTCAATTTAATTATTTATCTACCCTCAAACTCAATACATTTATTGGAATACACAAAATACATGGTGGCTCTTATTTTGTTTTGAGTAGTATACAATAACTTATCATTGATACACAATCGTCCAAGCTGTAAACTATCTAAATTTAAGTACCTCATAACAGGGTCTAAGTTACGGAGATACTATTAGATTTTATGAACTAAAAATAATAATGTTGATTGGCTGTACAGTTTTTTGGGGCTTGTGGCTAAGTAATAACAGCCGCACGGGTCGGTCGTGCAGGTTCAGCCACGCATGCCGCGGCTAGTCCGAGGATGGGTGAATATCTTTACATACCCCCTCCGTACCTTCCCGGCTGCCAGTCGTGGATCTAAGACAGTCGTAACGGGTCGTCAGAAGTCCGAGTCTGACGACCAGTCTTACCAAAGGTCTTAACCCAGCTACTGGGTAATACGATACGTATTACCCAGTAGCTGGGTTGTGGAGCTCAGGCAGGCTGTCGCTCTATGTAAAATACTGGTATTCAGCTGCACCCGGTTAGACTGGAAGCCGACCCCAACATAGTTGGGAGAAAAGGCTAGGTAGATGATGACTACTTTTTTATTATGGGTTTCTATGGAAAGAAAAATTGGTAATTCATTTTCAAATTTGGGAGAAACTGAACGACCTTTTTATGGGATCTTTTATTGGTTAGGACAACGTATATCGGGTCAACTAGTTATTTATATAGTATACAATTGTTTTGTTAAAAAATCACCTTTCTTTTGGTATTTGAACAATCCCGCTGTGTACTCGTATGTTAGTTATTGAGATATTCACGAAAAACTGTTTTTATTTTTCCCGTATAATTTAATTTTTACGACTACCGTTTTATTCGCCGGAGACGGCGACGTATTCTACATTACGTATTTTAAACACACACAATTAAATTAATTAATAACAATTTACATTTGTAGCCGTGGGACCTCCCACGGCTAGAATGTAAATTGTTATAAATTTTTTGTATATGTCGCATCCGGTCATTCGTTTGACTATTCGGAACGCCAGCGCCATTTGGCGAGGCTTGACAGAGTCTAGCGTGAGTTCGTGGGGGTTCGACAACAGCGCGACAGAACGATGTGGCTCTCTTGGACATCGGACAGCATACGAACAACATGTGCTCAGAAACTGTCCCGCGTTCCGTATCTGGTTGTATCGTGTACCCTATAGTGTGTGGTTAAAATGTTCAACTGCAAACGATTTTTGTATTGCGCAATAACCAACACTATAGCCATAGTTCGCCCACAGTAGTTAAAAAATATGGCTGATGATAACGAGACACACATACCTACTCCGTTATATATATATTTATTTTTTCGTTTAAGTATTTAACAACATTGTGATTATTTGGTAACAATACCAGTTTGTGTTGAATTGTTGATACCATCGCCCCGCGCGTGTCTAGTGCTAAGGGAGGCTTATGTCGTGCCAATTTTTAAGCTGGATTTATTTTGTTTGAAAATTCTGTTTTAAATTTTTTGTAAAATTGTTTATTTTATAATTTTAACAGATTCATCATTCATTCTCTGCCTAGCTTTTCCAAACTATCTTTGGAGCCGGCTTCTAGTCTAGCCGGATGCAGCTGACTACCAGTATTTTACATGGAGCAACTGCCTTTTTTGACCTTCACAACCCAGTTACTGGGTAACACGATACCCCTTGCTTACCAAGGTGTATAGCCTTAACCTCATGGTTAAACTTTCGGGCTTCTGCCGACCCGTAACGACTGTCAAAGATCCACGAATGACAGCCGGTACTTAACGTGCTTTCCGAGACACGGAGGGGTCTCGGTAAGTTAGGATCCATTCACGGACCGAGAATTCTGCAGTAAAACAAATTTTAAGGTTGGGTTATTATGTCGTCAACTGTACCCAAAACGAAGCCATTTGCTATCAAAACTTCTGGGAACTATTTCTCCGAGATGTATTATCTATTTTTTTAACAAAGGCTATCCACCTAATAATGAAGACGTAAGAAGGCTGTGTTGAATCAGGGATGATAAATATACCATCCCTGATTCAACACAACCTTCTCAGCCAATAGGCTCAGCTCAACTGGTTCTAAGGTTTCGAACACAAATACGTACTTAGTTGGTCGTGTAGTTAACGCACATGAGTAGATAATGCTACAGAGACCACCGAGCTTTGTACAAATTGTACAATTGAGCAATTGGTGGCTGGGGTAGACTGGATGCGGAAGGCGGAGGATAGGGTGCTGTGGCGCAGTCTGGGCGAGGCCTATGTCAAGCAGTGGACTGCGATAGGCTGAGTTGATTGTACAATTGAGCTTCTTTTCTCGTATAGCACCAACAAATAGCATAATATGGTAAAAACTGAAAACTGCGACACTTCGCTAGGCGTGGTGAACCCCTTGACAATTCAAAAGGGCCTGTAATTGGTTTATTTGAAATAAATGATATGAGTTATCAAATTTTGATGGCAGATGGAGCAGAGCCCTAACGGATTGGTTGCCAAGAGACGGTCGAAGGAGCGTTGGCAGACCAACGGCCAGGTGGGTAAAAGACCTACAGAAGGACGCGGGGTAGATCTGGATGAAACTCGCACAGACTAGGGAAACATGCGCCACAAAAAGGAAGAAGTCTAAACTCAGCAGTGGGTGCAATAAGGCTGCCGATGATATTGATGAAGACGCTAGCGGGGCAGGTCCAGGGTGTGCCGGACGTACCCAACACTGAAGTAGCAGTTGACTGCTGAAAACATAGTAAGTTGGAGTTTCTTGCCCGTTCTTCTCCATAGGTACTATCGCGGACACTCCCGCCTGACCATCACTAAGTAAACCACTAGGAAGACCACTGCTTAGTGCTTCAACATATCCGCCCTTCTCCAAGAAGGCGGGTGTTTTTGAGAATTGTCTCATGTAATTTTGACGGTAAAAAGCTGATTGTCAGCCTAAAGAGATGGCTAAAAAAAAACCCAGAATCGCCAGAAACTTCATATATGCCATTTTTATAGGCATAATATGTACAACAAAAATATATAATAATATACTGCAAAAACGACGTGGTATACTAGATATACAGGTTGAATTTTTCAAGTGGGCGTGGATGGCCAAATCCGAAACTATGACGACTAGCGAAAAGTACTCAAAGGAGTCACGGGCTCGATTTTGATGAAAACTAAAACTGCATCATTGGATTTTTGAAAAATCAATATTTCTAGCCAAGAATCGAACCTGTTGATTTTCAAAAAAAAAAACACTGTATCTATTATTACACCATTCGATAGTGTCGCTAATAAGGATCGAATTCTGGGAAGTAATGACATACGTCAAACTAAAACAAAGAGCTCTTTTATAACAAAGTAAAAAAAAAAACATCCTGTATAAAGATTATTAATAATAAAACGTATTAAAAGATGAAGGGTATATTTTTACATTATTTTAATATATTTTTATTATTTATATATTATTAATTATTATATTATTAATATATTTTTTTTATTTATTTTTATTTGTTTATTTTTTTTTACATTATTTTAATATATTATCATAATTATACTAAAGAGATTGTGATAAAATGAAAGTCGAGTAATCAATGTAAGTATGAATAACATAAACACACAAAGTATAATAACTTTTATACTCTATGGTTTAGGAGGCTGATTTTTTGAAACCGTGCTGGGTTTACTATAGTGAACCCATTTTTATACATTTCGTTGCTGGCGATTCTGGGTTTTTTGTCTATGAACTTTTAGCCAAGTCCTTTGAATCAATGAATTTTAGAAGAGTAACCGTGGAGTTTTCAGATGAAACGAACAATTGGAACCGTGTACCTAGCTTAACCGGTCAAGCAACGCGCGTCGCTTATTGGCGACGAAACAATAGAAAATCAATTGTGTCTCATTAGCGGAGCTTGACAGATTAAGACGTTTCATAAGTGCCGTGAAATAAAAATATTTTTATTTTGATTATGATGAAACTTGGTCTCTGTCGAATATCTATTCATGTACCTTCTAAAATAGTGTCCCAGAGGTGTGAGAAATAAACACCTGGTGTCTCAAGTACTATTTGCGGGTAGGATTGTAATGAGGGTAGCTTTGAAAACATTGGGTATCGTAATTAGAGGGAGGCAGGTGAATTAGTGAAAAGTTTCGCGAATTCCGGATTAATTTATACTGAACTCTTCAGATTAGTGTACCTTGGGTTTATTCATGTTTTGAATAGTAGAACCGTGGGGTAATTGCGTAACACTTTATCAATCGGAATCGGTTTCATTTTGACAGTTCAACAACATTCATTGCGTTATTTACGTGTTGAGCAGACAAATTTTTCGAACTTATGAAGCAATGGATTATCAATGGGCTTTGAAATGATTCTGATTCCGATTGATAGTGTGTTACGCAATTAGGGTGCTGTTCGTTTCTTGCAATTATATTCGTAGTAGGCCTCTCAGAAGGTGGACTGATTACCTTGTGAAGACCGCAGGAACCCGCTGGATGCGGGAAGCACAGAACCGGTTGAAGTGGAGGTGCTTGGGAGAGGCCTATGTCCAGCAGTGGACGTCTTTCAGTTGAAATGATGATGATGATGATATTTGTAGTGAAGGTTATTTTACGAATAGGCGGACGGCCTTATTGATCTAGGCACATTTAGAACTGTGTACCAAGGTGTAGTAAGACTTTTAATATAACGACTATGGTCAGATTATTCGCAGTTTTAAAAGTAGGTACATCAAGCTACCTGAAACTGTAAAATTTTCCCAATCAACTTTGAACCTTATGATTTAGCGATAAAGTTGAAAATCTATTGCAGAAATTTGACAGATTGTAGTAGCTTGATGTGCTGGCGTCTGTACAAGTAAATGGTTAAGTCACTGAAATAAGTGCTACAAGCTGGACATCACGCCTGTATTCTCCGAAGGGTTAGGCAGAGGTGTACCTATAGTACACCCGCATTGCCCCAGTTACGTTTAAGTCCCATGGAATAGGGGGCGACCCTATTGCCATCAACAGGTCACAACTCCAGACTCCAACCTGCTGAGAAGCTCCAGAGGGCAAAACCCAATAACACTTTGCCAAACCTGGCATCGAACTCAAGACCTCGTGCTCAGCAGTATCGCTTGCGACTACTAGACTAACGAAGCAGTGAAGTAACTACAAGTAAATGCTCTAATAGCTGAAATAAATGCTTTTTTAACCGACTTCAAAAAAAGGAGGCTCTGTATTCGACCCGTACGTATGTTTGTATGTCCGCGATTATCTCAAAAAGTACTGAACTGATTTTGATAATTCTTTCATTAGTGTGATCCACATACTTTCAGGAAGGTTTTAGTATATAATTACACTCGGCGTCACATAAATCGCACCTCTTCGAAAATAAGTTTAAAGCATATCCCGCCAGCAACGAATACATTAAACCTAATTAATATTGGTATCAATTGAAAGTATGTTTAACGACCTTTAAATTAACAACAGTAAGAATTCCTAAACACAACAGATCTCATTAGCACGTAACGTTAAAAAAAATGTTGTCAAAATACGCATTACAACGGCCACTAATTGCACCTCCCTACAAGGGTATAAAACGGGCGACCCGGGTTAAATGTGGGTCATTCGCTATTCAACCTTTGAAGTGAACACACGTGAACAGCTACAGCAAGAAAAATACCCCAGAAGATGGATACCACTGCAGATGAAGCCGCTCAAGTCATTGCACTACTGCAATCAGGGATGCGGCAATGTGATGTAGCTCGGCAACTGAACTTGAGTCGTTTTGCCGTTCGACGAGTGTTCCAACGCTTCCAAGAGACTGGTGGCTATATCCGAAGACGTGGATCTGGAAGACAACGGTGCGCATCCGAAAGAGACGATCGCTTCATTGTTTCGACGTCTTTACGTAATCGGTTCTCCAATGCTGTTGAGCTGCAACAACAACTGCGATCAGCTCGCAGAACTTCTGTAAGCGTCTCCACGATTAGAAGAAGACTGCAGGAGAAGAAAATTGCAGCTCATAGGGCTACTACAGGGCCAAAATTGACTGCACAGCATAGGAGAGACCGGTTGCAATTTGAGAGGGCTGTGCTCTTCTCGGATGAGACGTCTTTGTCTTTTGTGAGATGTCTTTTCTGCAACGATAGGCGTCGAAAAGTGTATAGGAGGCAAGGGGAACGATTCGCACAAGCCTGTATTCAAGAGACAGTGGAATACGGGGGTGGCTCGTGCATGTTCTGGGGTGGCATGTCAATCGACGGCAAAACGAACCTTGTGTGTGTTTCTCAGACTGGAAGTGCTCGCGGGCAAGGGTCGCTGACTGCTGCTCGGTACATAACAGAGATCTTAGATGAGCAGGTTGTCCCTTATGCGCGTTTTGTTGGCAGTGGGTTCACGTTAATGCACGATAACGCCCGCTGTCACACCGCTTTAATTGTAAGAGACTACCTGCAAGAAGTTGGAATCCCTGTTATGCGCTGGCCGGCGCGAAGTCCAGACCTAAACCCTATTGAGCACCTTTGGGATGAACTGAAACGGCGAGTACGGGCACGTGATCCTGCCCCTACCACTCTCCAAGATGCCGTCGTTGCAGAATGGGACAACATTCCGCAAGAGACTGTTGTCACATTAATTAGGTCCATGAGAGAACGCATGGAAGCAGTCATCAGGGCTAGGGGGGTAACACTAGGTTTTAAGTTGTTTTTAAGGACTTTGTTGTAATTTTTGCTGATAAAATAAAATTTAACTTTTTAATCATTTGCATTAGCTTGCTTTTTTTTATTCCCTGGTAAACAAAAAACCAAATCCATTGATTTATTCTGAAATTTAAATAAATTGCGTTTCCAATGATATCTTATAGTCATATGTCTACCATTAATTAATAGGGTTAAAATGACTTTGAAGGGAATTTTTAAAGAGGTGCGATTTTTGTGACGCCGAGTGTATATTAGGTAATTATTCTTATGTACGAAATTATATGCATAAATGTACTGCATCTCCCGCATTTCTATGTGAATTTTCATGAGTCTTCGAGTCGTGTCTTCAATTCTTCAATGCACTAGTGTTAATTGAATTTGTGTGGAGAAGGTATAACTAAAAAGTGAAAAATAAAAACTTTTTCGCAAAAAAAACAACCGACTTCAAAAAAAAAAACAATACGTAGTGAAAAATAACTTTAATTTCGGAAGTCGGTGTTAATAAACGAAAATGCGGAAGCAACGACACCGACTTCCGAAATTAAAGTTATTTTTCACTATGTATTGTTTTTTTTTTTTTTGAAGTCGGTTGTTTTTTACTGCTGAATGGGCCCGCTTTTGACCTCGTTCGCGCCTGATGGAAAGCGATGGATGAGGTCTATGATGGAATAAGCGTGCCCAGAAGATGCCTAAGGCACTGAAACTCTCACGCAACGACGAAATACAGCAGGCTGCTTGATGTCGCCGGACTCCGGTGGGAGGGTGGTCGCAAACCAGGCGAGCGTGAGCCCTACCACCGCAAGGGAAGAATTGGCCAGTCAAATAAGGTGTTGGGTGTGACTGTCCAGGATGCGACGAGCGCTCGGTTCAATTGAGTAACTGCAAGAGCAAACTGCGCTACACGAGGAGGCTTCTTCATGCATCCCAAAATGAAAAAAAAAAATGCTACATTCCTGTCCTTACAATTTATTTTATTTGACTATGTGCAGAACGTTTCTCATAACTGTAGCTACTAGGGTAATATGGGCAGAGCTCAGAATACAGAACAGTATTCTGAGGGGCAGAGGAGTAATTGCATAACACACTAACTGTAGGAATGGCTTTCATTTTGACAGTTCAACACATTGATGTATTTTATACATCAATGGTTCAACAACATTCATTGCGTTATTTACATTGTTGAGCAGACACATTTATCGAACATATGAAGCAATGGATTAGCAATATCCTTCAAAATTAATCAGATTTGATAGTGTATTACGCAACTAGGGTACTGGTGTCCGCAATTCCACGCTAAAGCTCGTATTTGGCGTAACCAGCTACTAATAGGTCATCATCATCATCTGCCCAGCCTTTTCCCAACTATGTTGGGGTCGGCTTCCAGTCTACCCGGATGCAGCTGAATACAAGTATTTTACATGAAGCGACTGCCTATCTGACTTTCACAACCCAGTTATTGGGTAATACGATACCCCTTGGTAAGACTGGTTGTCAGATTTTCGGGCTTCTGACGAAATTTTCAGCTATAAGTAATAATTATTTCTTATTCTTATTTTCTGTGTTAAAAGTCATGACCGCTACTTTTTAACCGACTTTAAAAAAGGAGGTTCTGTATTCGACCCGTATGTATGTATGTATGTATGTATGTATGTATGTATGTATGTATGTTTGTATGTCCGCGATTATCTCAAAAACTACTAAACCGATTTTAATAATTCTTTCATTAGTGTGATCTGCATACTTTCAGGAAGGTTTTAGTATATAATACATTAGGTAATTATACTCATGTACGAAGTTATATGCATAAATGTACTGCATCTCCGGCATTTCTATGGGAATTTTGATGATTCTTCGAGTCGTGTCTTCAATTCTTCAATGCACTAGTGTTAATTGAATTTGTGTGTGGTAGGTACAACTAAAAAGTGAAAAATAAAATTTTTTTTACAAAAAAAACAACCGACTTCAAAAAAAAAAAAACTACAAAGTGAAAAATAACTTTAATTTCGGAAGTCGGTGTCAAAAAATGAAAATGCGAAACCAACGACACCGACTTCCGAAATTAAAGTTATTTTTCACTTTGTAGTTTTTTTTTTTTTGAAGTCGGTTGTTTTTTTTGTAAAAAAAATTTTAAAAGTCATGACCGCTACTTTTAGTACTTAATTTTGAACTAAGAAAGTACCACCCACTTAGGCAAAAAAATAGGGCGAAAATTATGGCAATAACTCTTGAAAATTAAAAGTTTCCCCTTTCTTTCTAACAGTTTAAACGGACACAAATAATTTGTTTTCACTTTTGAGAAACGTTTGGAGCAAATGTTGCAAGAGTTGTGGCTTTACTTTTTGTGTTTTCTTTGAGGTAAAAGAAAGTAGTATCCGTATTTATTTAATGTATTTTTGTATGTGTTTTTTGATCTTTCATTCATTCAACTTAACAGGGATGATGACTTTCATCTGAAATGTTCGAACAAATAATGTAATTTCTAAGAAGGCATAGTAAAATGAGATAATATATTTATATAGATTAATAGTACTTCATGTATGTATTTATTGTATTGTGTAAATGGTACACCACAGACTACCTACAGTATTTGTCTGTCCATCCCGTTTTTAATCCATCCAAAGGTTGTCTTTAAAAGATCGCTCTTAGCGATAAGACCGCCCATTGTGTCAACCATTGTAAAGTTTCTATATGTATGTCTGTAATTTATATGGTGTACATAATAAAGAGTATTCTATTCTATTCTAATCGAAAAAATCAGTACTTATAATCGATGGAAATATGGAGAAGCTACACGCATTAAAAGTTTTTGTATGGCGCTAGTGTGAAGTTACATAGTCGTGACGTCGCTTTTCTGATAGAACCGTCCTTCTCTAGCATTTATTTTAAAACGTTTATAACTTGGCCATTTTTTAAGCTTTTAGACTTTTTAAAGTATTGTTTTTGCACTATTTCTAGACAAATACATTTTTGACTTTAAAAAACAAACAATATTGTCTTCATCCCTATTATAGATAAATTCAGGTACCTACTGATTGTCTTTAGTGGCTTTGGGCGAATTTCACCAAAGACACAGAATGCGATCAGGACATTTAAACTCCATTCAAGATCTGTGAATGGCATCATTTTTGTGGAATACTGACACTGAAGGCTCATGAACGCGGTTTAGATGACAGTGCTAATTGCATTCGGTTTCATTGGTGTGGTGACATTCGCCCCGTAGATACGCGGTTCCCCAGAAGAGCGATGACTGCACATAACGGCCGCAATGACGACGGTCATGAAAAAGGTCATCAATATAGGTGGAGAAGATAGGAGTGAGCCATGTACCTACACTCTGCCTGGAAATAGGCACGCAAAATTTATAAAAATTGTTAAGAAGTTATCGAAAAATAAAATTACAAATTAAAATGTCACAGTTAGAATTATTACAATTTTACACACATCGTTGCGACTGCAACTTGACACATAGTGCGACTTTCAACAAAATATATGAAAATTGTCGGCCGCAGTCTGTCGTTACGTCTGGTCGCCGAGCTGTCGCAGCCGCATGTCGCATATTGTGCGCCATTTGTAATTCGTTTTCGATTCGGTTGGTAACCTAAAAGTTCTTGACGTTTTCCTCCAGAACATTCCTCTGTCATTTCTATAATAGTTTATTTGCTGTAAGTACTAGAAAATAGAAAAACTTCTACACTAACCATTACTAAAAAGTAAAAAGAACGATAAAGAGCCAAATCATTCGAATAAACTCCACGTAAAATATATGGGGAAACTTCTTAACCTGATCACATTGAGCGTTTAGTATTCGGTCCCAGACTCCGATACTATAACATATGAGGCGGCGCTGGTATAATAAATTATAGCCTTCAAATAAACTATTTACACTTCTAGAGTTATTTATTTAATACTTTAAGCACACCAATTTATAGAGGCTGACTTTACCTTTGAGCGATGCAGAGAAAAACAGCGGTATGTGCAAAAATCAAAATTTAGAAATAAAAAAACGTACGTACAGGCGGACGGACGGATGGACGGTTTGAACGTAATACTTTATATTTTTAAATATCTTAATATTCATATACGCATAAACCTATCAAAACTATAAATATCATATAAAAATCATTATTATGATTCTCCTGCCGGTATCCCAATTTATTTGGTGTCGGGGCAACATGTCTTTTTCAAAAATTTTGACGACATCGACGTTTCGTATTCCCCTTTTTTTTTCCACGAAAACTGAGCCGATTCAATTATTTTTTACATTAACATTTTAAGGAAGAGTATGTTTAGATTCCTGTAATTTTTTATGTTAAATAATTTTCTAATTTGTCTGGTAGTCCTCTAATCACGGCGGTAAAATTAGGGCATTTTTATTAATTTTTAGAGGGTCATATTTTCTTTACTAATTAGTTGCTGAAAAAAAGAAAATGACAGGGCCGTGTTTACAGCAGACCTTGATTACACGAAAAAAAAATGTTGCTCTAGAGGCGTTATTTAGGAAGAAAAAAGGGAAATACGTTTGTATGGAGAATAGAACTCCCTGTTCCCTCTTAAACTAATATTATACAACGTGCACTACAATGGCGACATTAATGTAACACACGGGTAGGGCTAATGGCCAGTAATCATAAAAATTATAAAAACATAAAAAAAATTAATACCTACTATAACCGCCTGCGCCGCTCGACAACATAGGGCTCTCTCTCTTTTCTTCAATTCGCCTACCCTTTATTCGTTTTAATTTCATTAATGCGATGTTATGATCAGTTCTTTAAGCATAGGTTGCTCCAAGATGCTAATTTAGAAAATTGTAGGCAAATAAATAATTACGTTTAATGAAATTAAAATAATTATGTTCATAAAACGAAAACGCGAAACCGTATACCTACGTGTGATAAATTAATGGCGCCATTAAAGCGACACGCTGTATAAATATACATACATAATCAGCCTATAATGTTCCCACTGCTGGGACACAGGCCTCCTCTCTGTGAGAGGGAGTGGGCCATGATCTACCACGCGGGCCCAGTGCGGGTTGGTAGATGTCACATGTCTTCGAATTTTTGGTTCTAGGACATGCCGGTTTCCTCACGATGCTTTCCTTCACCGTTTTTGAGAGCAGTGGTGATGAAATAATTTACACAAAGTAAAGCGCCTGTCGAACTTACGACCTACAACTCGTAAGTCGCGGCCTTTACCACTGGGCCACCACTGCTCCCCTGCTGGGCCTGCGCTGCTGTATAAATATAGTCCTTAAGTATTTATATGGGAACAACCCTACAGCAAACCCTATTAATAATATCAATTTGATCCAAAATTACAATTAACTCGATGCCAAAACTTCTTACATACGGTACACCATGATCCAATTAGCAATAATTATTTGTGCATACTAATCAAAGCAAACTCGGCGATTTAATACCTACGAAGCCGTGTAACTCTGCGCTAATTAACTTACCCAACGGTTCTGCCTGGCCCCTTTTTTGGGGAAAGCGTGATTTATTCGAGTGGGTAGTTTCAACTGAATTAAATTTTAATTTGTCGTTAGGCTCGTGATTCGGCTCGGCGTGTGGCGCATAAATTGTGGACCACAGTATATACAATGTATGACATTGTGGTCGGATTTGTTCTCATTTGGATCGAGTAAATATTAGTTTTGTATGGGGCAGCTGATTTTTGGATTATGACGGTGACCGCAGAGCAGTGGTGACCCATAGGTAACGGCCACCAGGCATTCTACTTTGTGTAAATTATTTAATCACCACTGTTTTCAATACGGTGAAACAAAACATCGTGAGGAAGCCGGCATGTCGTAGAACTAAACAATCGAAGGCATGTGACATCCGCGAACCCGCACTGGGCCCGCGTGGTGGATTACGACCCACTTCCTCTCACGGAGAAGCCTGTGTCCCAGCAGTGGGAACATTACAGGCTGATTATAATGTTGGCTCCATGGAGAAAGTGGTTCAGTTTGATGGTCTGTACCATACCCCTAAATACGACCACACTATAAAGGGTTAAATTTTAATCACCGTTTTCCTCTTAAGGGGTCATTGTACTCATCGTTATGAACAACTTTTACTATGGGATCAAACATGAAAAAGTGAAAAAAAAATCTGCTGTTCCCTACATTTATGTTCGCATAACTTGTCAAAAAGTAGGGAACAGCTGATTTTTTTTTCACGATTTCGGGTTTGGTCCCATTGTAAAAGTTGCTCATATTGATGAGTACAATGACCCATTAAGAGGAAAACGGTGATTAAAATTTCACATTGTATAGATAACTATGTAAACATAGATTAGATGGAATGATCAAAATTCGTCACAAAACATGCACTGATGAATATCCCTCAAGGATGGCCACAACCACCTGCGCTACAGTTTTCACATAAGTATATTTTTTTTAGACGTTTAAATAAATATATACACATTGACTGCCAGACAACAGACACAATAGAGAATCTATTGTTCGCGGTCACCGGGGTGACCGTGGTGGCACTCAATGCCTTAAGTTTCCCAGAAAATTTTCAAATTCGCGAAAAATTGAACGCCCTTTTTTGTGAATTATTGAAATTTGGATAAAACAACGTCAGTTGGGTCACTATAACACAAATCATTTCACAAAACTCACCTAAAAGCCTTTTAGGTGTCGACATCTAAATTCTAATTATTATTGTATATGCCGACATTAATATTCGTTGTAATCTTAATACTCTGTGGGGTGCGTTAATCACGCGCATACATAACGTTGTATACAACCACGAAATTGGGGCGGTTCTGTACCGAGTTTAATCTACTGCGAAAGGATGATAATTACTGGAGTCTTATTATGATTTTGTATCGACACTGGCTGCGCCCCGCGGTTTTACCCGCATAAGTTTCGATCCCATGGGAATCTCGGGATAAAAACTATTCTATGGCCTTCCCCGGGATGTAATCTATCTCTTAGTCAAATTTTATCGAAATCCGTTCAGTGGTTTAGGCGTGAAAAGGTAACATACCGAATCTCGCACGGATCGAGACAAACTTCGTAACTTGAATTAACATCAAAGAAAAAACTTGAATTAATAAAAAAAAAATATTGCATAAATATTATAATTGCATAAGTTGATAAAAAATGCTATGCAATAGCTTTACCCCGGCAGTCCCCTAGTGCCACACGTATTTTTGAAGTGAAACTTCTTTACGCACGCTTGACTTAGGGAGTAAACTGGCGAACGCGTGACGTAAGCGTTACGAAAAGTGTGATCGGGCGAGGCGAACGGGAGTTGAGTGGGGGGGGTGGGGGATATAAGCAAGAGCAAGCAGTGCGCGCGCACATTTTCTTTCACTCTTCCTCTCATAGCCAAATACGTTTGAAGTTTCACTTCAGTCGTGTGGTCATAAGCACACTCGGTTTTTTTTTATTGCTGAATGGGCGTTCTTGATCTCGATTCATTTATGAAAATATTATGTATGTAAGAAAAAATCTACATCTTTTTAACAAAATAAGCGATAGACATAACTTTAATACAAGAAATAAAGATAAAATACATCAACCATTTTTCAGATTAGCCAAAGTACATACATCTTTTATGGGGTACTGTGTTAAATGTTACAATAAAATACCTTGTGATATATTGCAATTAAATGAAAGAAAATTTAAAACTCACATTAAACGTACACTTTGTAAACAAGCATACTATAAATTAGAAGATTATATCCAAGATAAGAACGCTTGGAAACATGCTGGTCCTGCTCCATAGGACAATCTAGAGTCTAGACAAAATCAAACTGGTTGCTAATTTAATTGTAAATTTTTTTATTCTTTTTTTTACATTTATTACTCACACCCTGACTTATTACTTGTATTTTGTTTTTTAATTAAAATCGTTTTGCTTGTACCATGTTTGTAAATATGTGAGCACCATGTATCTATCAGATAATTAATTTATATGTCATGGTTTCGTTTTTAATTCTTTTACCTATTGTGGTATAGTAATTTTATTGTAGGTGCATCGTCCTCACATGTTATTATATAATTAATGTACCCATGCAAAATATTGTACCTAAACATTTTAAAAGAGTAACGGTGGAGTTTCTTGCCCGTTCTTCTCCATACGAAAACTACCTTTTGGAATGGGCGACTAGAATCAATTCTATTTTAAGATAATTTTTGACGTTCAAAAGTGCCTTTTATGTGCCTATTTGAAATAAATGCTTTGACTTTGACTTTGACTCGATCACGCCTGATGGAAAGCGATGCGAAAACAGGGCAAAAAAATCGTGATAGTGGTATGGAAGCCCCCTTAAATATTTATTTTATTTTGGTTTTAGTGTTTGTTGTTATAGCGGCAACAGAAATACATAATTTGTGAAAATTTCAACTGTCTAGCTATCGCGGTTTCTGAGATACAGCCTGGTGACAGACAGACGGACGGACGGACAGACAAGTCTTAGTAATAGGGTCCCGTTTTTACCCTTTGGGTACGGAACCATAAAAATTAGCCTTTAGAAATACAAATACGCTTTTCCCAAGACTAGTACCTACTGCTGTTCTAAAAGAAAGAAAAAAAAACGCGTTTATTGGCATTACAACAAAAAAAAAAAACACCTTAAAACTATAAAAACAGAAAAAAAAGATTATAATGCCAAAAGGGCCTCAGCTCAGCATAATGTCAGATGACGTGTGTGTCCGTTAAAATTAAGAGAATCAATTAAACACTACAAATCAATTAATTATTCAATCAATTCAATTATTTCTACACTAGTAGTAGATCGTAGTTGCTAGTATTTGCTATCGTGTGTCGTTCCTCCTGCGTCGTCCTTCAAAGATACAAATCTCTCTGCACAAACATGTGAACCCCAGTATCACTCAAATATTTGTTCTGTGCGAGTATATATCTACACATATTCCCGGTCAAAGGGAATATACAACGTTCATACGGAATTCGACCTGATACTCGTAGTTCATCAGAAAATCGTTGAGCCACTAAGTCAACTGACGACTGTAGGTGCAGTTGTCCAAAGCGAACCCGGCATCTTCTGGGCACGCTCGTTTCATCATCATAGACCTTATCCATCGCTTTCCATCAGTCGTGATCGAGATAAAGAGCGCCCATTCAGCAATAAAAAAGACATTGGCACTCCGGGAGCGCCGACAGTAGTGAAAACAAAACGCAAACAATACTTTGCCACCACTCATTGACATATCGGATATCCGAGTACATCCCGAAGACAGCCGAACACATCCGAAGCGGTGTCGCTTACGGTAACAGTGGCGCGAATTAAATGGTTTTTTCCCATCTCAAAAAATGCCTAACTAAAGAAGTTTGTTCTGATGAGTGATTTGCTATTTTTCCCACTTGGTGTATCTTGATAATTTATGTTGATGTTTTATACATGCATATCTAGTAAGTAGTAGTATACGAATTTGGCTCAGTTTAGGTACCACAAATAAAAAGTGAAAAATAAAAACTTTTTTCAAAACCAAAGCTGCCCTCCGAAATTAAAATGATTTTTTACTTTGTAGTGTTTTTTTGGACGTCGGTTGTTTTTTATTCCTGTAAAAACTATTTTGATTGCAGTTACTTTGTTTCTGTGACGAATAAACATATTGTTATTCTTTCTCTCAAATCTTTGGTCCGTTTGCCCGCACCGAAAAAATTGGTATTTCAATTTCACAAAATTGAATAATAAGGGTTGTGTGAGCCTCAAGGCTGCTCCAAACAAGTTCTATTTACCATAATGTCAAACTACACCGCCTAAAGCAGAAGCCAATTTGTCAGCTAAAACGCCAAGTGAGGTCCTACCAGGAACGCGCGGTGTAAACTTAGCGTAAAGGGGATTGAAAATTTATAAGGAGCTTAGCATACCTACCTACTGTCGCGCCATTTTGTTTTTTTTTTTTTAAATACCGGCCGCACTGTAACCTATAATATAAATCGATAGCTGACATTAATGCAAACGGAAAATATAACAGGACCAAATAGCATAAAGCGTCACGTTTCCGCGATATTAACGCTCAAAGTTGATCACGTGACATCCATGTTTATTTAACGTCAAAATAAATAAGTTAAATTAAAAATTTAAAAAACCCCCGACTCATCCAAAAACCTCTAAAAAGTAAAATAATAATATATATTAGGCCTTTAAGTTTAATATAAGTTGCAGGAAATATTTTGATCCAAGCGTCCTCACGTCGGGGGACGGCTAATGAAAATTGGAAGTTAACAGCAGGTTATGTTTCTACAATAGTTACATTCATTATTGCTGGGTTTAAGCCTCATCTGTTTGGCGTATTCCTTTGTGAATTCGCCATTTCTGGTGGCGGCCATCTTAGATTTGAAATTTGTAATAGTGTATAGTATTCTACTAGTCAAGCCCTTTTATTTGATACCCATATTGAGGGAATTGTGAAAAAAAATATATAATTCGCCATTTTGTGGTGGCGGCCATCTTGGTTTTGAAATTTATAATAGTGTTTGGTATTCTACTTGTCAAGCCCTTTCATTTGATACCCATATTGAGGGAGTTGTGAAAAAATATGTAATCCGCCATTTTGTGGCGGCGGCCATCTTGGACCGATTGTCTTCAAACATAGCTAAGAACACTCGCGACTAATTCACCTTTCAAACAAAAAAACAAAATCAAAATCGGTTCATCCGTTCGGGAGCTACGATGTCACAGACAGACACACACACACACACACACACACACACACACACAGACACGTCAAACTTATAACACCCCGTCGGTTTTGCGTCGGGGGTTAATAAACAATATGGCGACAGGTCAGTAGGCCTCGGACATTTGATTCAAAACCCCTTTGAAAATACAACCATATTATTGGTTAAAAAATTTGCGACAGTCACAATTACTAAAACAGATATGAAAAAATGTCTTAGAAGTAAGCAATGATTATGTGCGAAACTAGTTTTTTTTTTTTTAAATAACCTGCTTTACTGTCATAGTCACCCAAAAAGCAGTCAAGTGAGACGGGACCGAAAAAGTTTGCCGACTTCTCACCCTATTCCTGTTTCGGCAAAGTAAACTCTATCGGCACAAACCTAGATTTCATAAGAGCGCGCAAGCCCCAACACGACGTCAATGTAGAAATACGGCGGTGGAGTGATTATTATTAAGTACTAGCTGCGCCCCGCGGTTTCACCCGCGTGAATGTCGATCCCGTGTGAATATCGGGATAAAAAGTAGCCTAAATGTTAATCCAGGGTGTCAGCTACCTCCATACAAAATTTTATCAAAATTGGTCCAGCCGTTTGGGTGTGAAGAAGTAACAAATAATATAAACACACACACACACACTCGCCCAGGTATCGGCCCCAACTTACGAGTTGTAGGTCGTGGGTTCGTACCCAGACAGGCGCTTTACTTTGTATAAATAATTTCATCACCACTACTCTCAAAACGGTGAAGGAAAACATCGTGAGGAAACCGGCATGTCTTAGAACCAAAAATTCGAAGACATGTGACATCTACCAACCCGCACTGGGCCCGCGTGGTCGATGACATACAGCCTACTGTAGGATCTCGAAAAGAGGCCCATGTCCCAGCAGTGGGAACATTATTGACACATTATGCTTAACCAACTTACGTTACTTACTCCGTTCGTGCTGGGCTTACAGAGCCGAATAACCAGAAATTTGATGCCTACACTTTGTTACATTCAAAATATCACGTACACAATATTATTTCAACTATCATGCTCGTGATTTATCAATGTGATCCATATGCGGATTCTTTTTGATTTATGAACCGCTCGCTCCCGAACGGAATGCTGATGAGATTCATCATTTGATACTCGATTTATGTATTGGAATTTGATAGTTTTGATACGGGTGTATGGAGTTTGTTAGGAAAGCTCTATACATATTAGGAACGTTAGAACATATACACGGTGTTATTGAATTAACGCAAAACCTATTAAGGGTTAATTTTACTCTGCAATTTCAGGTTTGTTGCCATAGTAAAAGTTGTTCATAATGATGAGTACAATGACCCCTTAAGAGGTTTTGCAGTAATTCAATGACACCTTGTTTTTGACAAGCGTTGGATAGATCTATGTGTATTGGCTGTGTTACTTGATAGACGTGACATGTAAAATTATGTGAGATATTTTTTTTTGTTAATTTAACCGTATAGTTCGGTAGCGCCCCCTTTAGGACCCGAACACAAGAACCTCCGCCGGCTCGGTAATGACCCCTTTAGGACCCAAGAATTACGACATACGACACCCTACATTGATTATGTAAATATTTATTAAGCTACCCATCAAATCTTATGAATGTGCGTTAATTAAGAGAGTTGGATAAAAAACTCATATATTAACGCCATTAAATATTTCACATTTAGCGCGCAAGCTTATTACTTTACCTTTATAAAATTCAAGTCTGTAAATGCGATAATCGCCATTTTGTTGACAGTGGTGGTCGAGGCTAAAAAACATAAAAATTCGGGATTTCGAACATCCAAACTCCACTACAGGGGCAGTGAATAATACATAATTTAATTATTTGACGAATTCATCCATTGTTCAAGTTAAAATAAGTAGTGGTAATGAAGTTTTTTGATATCTAATGCCGAAGTTTCGCGCCAATTGTGCGTGTTTACATTTTTACTTTTCACAAATATCACACACACACAAGTAGATAAGATTTAAAATGTGACAAATATTATTGTAAATGTTATTAACAACACGAAAATGCCCAAATCTTAACGTAATATTGAAACACAGGTCGAATAACACGTATTATTCATTACCACTACTCAATTTGTGTTCAAAATCGCCGTCCATGATTGTTTTTTTTATCGTAATGATGTGCGAAAGCGATTATGCAAAACGATTCTTTTTTAAATTTCGATTGACTCGGGTAATTAATATGTCGAATATCGGAAATCGATACTCAGAAATTGAAATAAAATTATTTTAAGCATTAAATACAATAGGCATTGTTTATAATAATGATTTATGCTTTTCTAATGTAATTTTAATAGTTTTTTGGACATTCAATTGAACTGAGTCAATAACACTGAGGACCTTAGACCATAGTCATTTATTGAATTTCGCGCCGAATTGTTTCTATATTTGAATTTATCTTCGAATGTGCTCGCCGTATAAAATTATTTTTATTTATTTTACAATTAAGTATTTATTTTTGATAGTTTTCTAATAGTTTGCTACAGAATGCCCAGTATACATTTTTTAGGTAGGCTGAGCAGAAGTTTGGGAATGATGATAAATTAATTGTATAAATTGCGTATTCCGCAATCACTTTACATTTTAATATGTGATGTTAGTTTTATGAGCTTGGTAGTTTTTGTTTCTATTAGTTTACTTGAGTAATAGTAATTGTTTGTTTTTGTGGTAGTTTCCCAACGAAATTTAAAAAAAACTTTCCATGTTTATGTCGGACCACGCACAGTGAAAGGTTCCGTTAGGGTTGAATATTCACGCATGCACAATGTACATCATCATTAATTTGATCAACTGCAAAAATAAGTTTGTTTTTCATAAACCAATCATTCATAAGGTACCTACTCAAAAATTAAAGTGCCAGCCAGAAAAGAAAAGTCCTACTGTTTTCTTGTGGGGAATAACATCTTGAGCATTTCTTACTATTGAGATTGAAAATGCCAAAAATCTTATTTTTAACCGACTTTTTATAACAAGTGTTTTAAGCATAACATTTAAAAACTTTAAATTGAATATAGGTAACGTCCCGAACATATTTTGACTGTGACCAAATGTAAGTATGTACGCAGTATAGAATGAGAGATTTGCTATATTATTTGAAGACCAGACGTCTGATAGGATCTCTTGGAATCTAGAATAATCACAGAACTATATTTTGTAGTTTTTTTTTTATTATTTTAGGCTGTGGTTTCAGATATATTGTTTCCATTTAATAGAATAATAAATAATTTTTTTCAGTTATTAAAAAATATGTTTGTGACCCTCACGACAAACCCTTTCATTTAATATATCACACGGTACTTACAGTAAGCAAAGCTTTTTCATTTCTCATACTCGGAAAGTAGTATTTGTTTGATCCGAATAGCGGGTGGAAGACGTTGCTTCCCACCTTAAGGCGGGAAAGACTCATAGTAATTGCTTCCCTCTCTAGGTCGGGAATGAATTTAAAAATAGAACTAAATTGGTTAAGTAGTCAGCTACGAAATTTTTACATAATTAAGAAAAATGTTGCGGTCTTGTGAGTGTATAAACAGCCAGTGTGAAAAAAATACCTATCAAGCGGGACGGCCTGCGGCAGTGACGCGGTGTGTTCCATATTTAAAATAGCACACAAATTGTTCTAATATTTCAATTAATTTTAAATAGGTACCATGTTATTATTATCAATAAATATTTTAGAAAGACCACTATTTTTTTACTTTCCTTATATTCGAAATGAAAAGTAGAGTGTTTAACACGGGTGAAAGTCATCAATTCCTACTCGGACTATAGTCTAAATACCTCATATGGGAATAGATTCCTTTCGACCCTTGTATAACGATCTACCATTTACCCGACTGCGCCAGAAGGAGGGTTATGTTTTTCGAGAGTATGTAAGTATGTATAATTGTTTGGCACGCTCTTCGGCCTGAACGGCTCGAATGATTTTAGCTTGAGCGGTGTCGTTAGATTCGTATTTACTGTGAGAGTGACACTGGGCATATCAAAATATAAAAAAAACAAAATGGCGGATTTCAGGCGCCATATTATGCCTTCAATATTTTTTTTTTCTCAATACCTGTCGAGTGGGGTATCAAAATAAAGGGTTTTAAAAGGTTATTACAAAAATATACAACTTATATGGTTAAAAGTAATTCAAAGTGACAAATCGTAAAAAACACGTATCAAGAACTAAATCGTCTGCGAAACACATCTTTCACATTTGTAAACTAAAAAGCTGGAAATAAAAAAAAAGTAATTACAAAAATTAAAAAAACCCGACTGCATCCTTGTACTGAAACTAACTGAAAAGCTAAAAACAAACCCATATTAAATTAAATAAAATTTGGAAGCAGGCGGGACCCATTTGAGTTTGAAACTATAATAATGGTATTTTTTTTTTATCCAATGTGACCCCAAAAAGTGACCCCATAGTCATAATTAATTTATTCATGTTACACGTCCGTATTTGAGTCACAGAAATTTATATGTGTACCAAATTTCAACTTAATCGGTCCAGTAGATTCGAAACAAATCGATTGTAACAAACCTACAGACAGACACACGAGTGATCCTATAAGGGTTCCGTTTTTTCATTCGGACGTAGGGAACCATAAAAAGTTACACCCCTATCCACACTGTACGTGTTTGTACTTATTAAAATGATTATATTTCAAAAACTATTCATTCATGATAAAATATACCAAAGAGTTTTTATTCAGTCTCTACAATTTTTTCATTTTTTTTTTAAATACCGATTATCGATTAGGCTTTATGACATTTTTGAATCGGAATAAGAAAATTGGGTGGATGGTCAGCACTAAGAGGTGTCACGTCGCAACACAATTTTTAGTAATTTTTATCAAGATTTGATCATGTTTTTTATGTAGTTTGTGTATGAAAAATGGTAAAAGTAAGAATGCAGAGAGAATAACAATATCTTTATTTTTCCCTTTTGCATATTTTCATCAAGAGATTAGGTGGTTTATGTACATATTTTCAGCGATTTTAAGGTGTCTACCTTTTGGATAGGTGTAGTAATATCTATTTTATACAACTTTCGCAGTAGAATGACGCGGTTTTACCGACCTCAGCATATAGTTAAAGATATTTGCCACAAACTTATTTTACAAAATAGGCGCGGTAACACAGTTTCCTTAATAAATTCGAATGCTGAAAGTTAAAGTAAATTTCTGATTATCATGACGAAATTCGCAACACCCCGTCGAGTCAGCTGGTGTGTCATATGTCAGAATTTTGTCGAGCAGAGAGGTTTTCATTGTTTTATTTCGTTTTTTTAACTGACTTCAAAAAAGGAGGAGGTTCTCAATTTTGATGTTTATGTATATTTTTGAAGTGAAAAATTCTTTAGGCGCGTTGGGCATTTTATGAGATGGGAAAAAACCATTGGATTCGCGCCACTGTTACCGTAAGCGACACCGCTTCGGATGTGTTCGGCTGTTCTCGGGATGTACTCGGTTTTAATGTATATCCGATATGTCAGTGACTGATGGCAAAGTATTCTGTTTGTGTTTTGTTTTCACTTTTTTCGGCACTCCCGGAGTGCCACTGTTTTTTTTTTTAATGTATTTTCGGGCATAACATCGTCATACACAGACGGATTTGCAAAGTTCTTTTTTAATGGATAAGGTGCATACCTTATCCATTAAAAAAGAACTTTGCAAATCCGTCTGTGTTTATCAAATTTATATGGGACCCTTAGGCATCTAAGGGTCCCATATAAATTTGATAAACTTTGTTTGAGTAGTTTTTGAGTTAGCTTCAATAATACGATTTATTCCTATTAGTTTTTATTGATGATGTTTTAATAACTTCCTGTCTCTGATATTTACCTACGTAGCAAGTAGTCTTATATGATTTTTTGTGGGGTAGGTACTACAACTAAAAAGTGAAAAATAAAAACTGTTTTACAAAAAAAAAAAACAACCAACTTACAAAAAAAAAATACTACAAGATGAAAAATAACTTTAATTTCAGAAGTCGGTGTCAAAAAACGAAAATACGGAACCAAAGACACCGACTTTTATTCTACAAATGTGATTTATAGATGTCCGTAGATGTGTCCATCACAGTGGGCCCTATCAGAATATTCATTTTTTTAATGACCCCTCCGTGCCTCGGAAAGCACGTTAAGCTGTTGGACCCGGCTGTCATTCATGGATCTTTGACAGTCGTTACGGGTAGTCAGAAGCCCGAAAGTCTGACAATCAGTCTTACCAAATGGTATCGTATTACCCAGTAACTGGATTGTGGAGGTCAGATAGGCAGTCGCTCCATGTAAAATACTGGTATTTAGCTGCATCCGGTTAGACTGGAAGCCGACCTTAACATAGTTGGGAAAAGGCTAGGCAGATGATGATGATCGCTTGTTAGCAAGTAATAATGCTAGCTAGATGGCGTCACAGAAACGTGGGATCAGAGTTTTTGTAAGACATGTGGGCGCCGCCTTTGACGTGCTAGATGTTCATCAGCCGCCGCCCTGAGTTGATATCCTGCACTAATATCGACTGTTCCATCCGAGCCTATTTGGGTGTGTTTATCCCATAGCATAGCATCTACATTTAGTTCAATACTAAAGGCACGACAGTTTAAAGTCATATCGAGGACTAATTATATCCTATTTAATTTATCTTTAATTTAGACACAGTGTCCATAAAATAAATACAAAAAAGACGTTAGTAGAGTTGTTAGTAGTACTCACACACAAAAATAAAAAGGTGTTAGTAATTTGTTAGTTCATAAACAAAACCATAATTCCTGTAAATGGACTATCAATTTTGCACGCTAACGTTCTGAGGACAGTGTTGGTGCTACCACGTACCCTGCTCATCATCGATGCAGTTCTTTTCCTGATGACGGCGAAGAAAACATCGATGTATGCATCCACAAACATTGTGAAAGCATTGCAGTGAATGTACAATTCATTAGCATTAATTATTTTATGTTTTTAATTTAAAAAAAATCTATTAGGTATTTATCCTCTCCAAAAGGGCAACATCTGAAATAACGCAATGAATGTTGTTGAACTGACAAAATGAAACCGATTCCGATTGATAATGTGTTAGGTACGCAATTGCCCCGCTGGTCGGATTTGAAAAAATCTTTTTGCATTTGATAGCCCTATTTATGAGGAAGACTGTTTAACATCACGCTATGAGCTAGCGTAAATAAATTGGACCTTAGGAGCCGAGCAAAAGAAAAAAGTCAGAAAGATTGCCAAGCGAAAACGAAGTGACAGCGCGGGCAGGTGATGCGATGCGACGGGGTGGGTCAGGGAACAAGAAATTTCACGCGGGCGAAGTCGCGGGCAGAAGCTAGTTATATTAATAAAAATAGTTCTTTTTTTACACTGTGGCACCGATATTCCATTTATACTAATTCTTTTTTTACACTGTGGCACCGATATTCCATTTATACTAATAGTATAAATGGAATATCGGTGCCACAGTGTAAAAAAAGAACTATTTTTATTAATATAACTAGCTTCTGCTGAAGCCATCGAACAGGTAATAGATAATAAATAGAACCGCCTCCATTTCCTCAATGCCGGGACAGACCGGAAAGTTTCCCGCTCTGTCAACCGTGTCCCGATTCTGAACACAAACTCGAAGATTTAGCCGAACTCTGCCGAACTCGCCGAAACTTCCCGGGATAAAAATATCACGAACAACCGAAATCCGATAACAATACAAAAAAGGTTCGAAGACGAGAGAAACTCCTGTATTAAAACTAACATTAGATAAGGAAAATATTGGATGTTTGTGGGGCAATGTCAAAAGTGACGTTGTGAGCTTAGCCACTTTTCTTGTGGGTCGACTGGTCAATTATTGTATTTGCAATTTTTTTTTTTCTTTAGTCATAATTAGCGCGTTTGTGGTCAAGTGTGCATCTTTCGGAGAGCCACGGTCGAGGTATGAGCGCCGAAAGTATGCTGAGCTCAATATAAATAAATGAAACATGAAAATTTATTACAAAGCATATTAAATATATAAACAAAAGAACGTATATACATATAAAACTAAAAATAGAAAATTAAAATTCTTCGTCTGAGTCATCGTCATCATCATCCACATGAATGATGAACTCTTCGCATAAATGTGCTTTTCTTAAGTCTTCATCTTGCAGCAATTCTGCATGTTCCACACATTTTTGCCAATTTTCAATGGAGACATTGGAAATGGCTTCATCGACTAACTTCTCGACATCAGCAATCTTGAAGGTTTTGTTTTTCGTTGCAACTTCATTTTTTACTTGAGCCCACACCAACTTAATGAATGCAGTATTTTTACGTGATAACCTTAATGATTCTGTTATCGATAATGGCCTTGCGCGCGCGCAACTAGCGCACATCCCTACTCCGATTATGATTTATGACCGAGTCTGCAGCGAGATTTTAACTACACTATAGTGAATAAATGACATTCTATCACCGTGCTGTAGACAAAGGTAGTCCACCTATGTGGTTACACTCAAAATAAATGCTATACTATACCAATTGCCACGATGCGTGTTACGAAAAGCCAACGCCATCCTCCCGTGTTATTTGTAAAAACATTATAAAAGCCAATTATTTTTAAAAGAGTAACCGTAGAATTTCTTGCCGGCTCTTCTCCATAGGAAACGACCAATTGGAACCGTGTACCTAGCTTCTGACGTTTTTTATAAGTACCCTGTAGGATTAAGTATGTGAAATGAAATATTTTGAATTTGGAAATCAAATGTGCACCAGCGCACTGCGCTGCACTGACCCTGGTGTCTTCGCTCTTTCAAACTCAAACTATTTATTTCATAACCCAATTACAGGCACTTTTGAAGTGTCAAGGGGTCGGTCAGTCAGAATGATGAAGCTAGTTGCCCATTTCAAAGCGTAGTAGGTACCATCGCGGCCTTTTCCGCCTGATCACTTAAAATCCGAAATCGAATCTCAAATCGAATCGAATCTGATGAATCCGAAATCGTTAGGGAGTAGGGTTCAGTCTCGGATATCTAAATCTATGGTTCAGTCCGACGTATCGGACTACTGTCGGACGGGCTCGTTACTTCGTTGAAGGACTTAGAGAGTAGACCCACAGGCCTGACGTGTTTCACGCGCGCCTCAAAGAGTTGTCAGCATAAAGGATGGGGCCTGCCAGGGCCGAAGCCTGCCGGGAGTGCGAGATTGTCCGAAAGGGTTACCGCTACCCCGGAACATAGAAGGCTAAGGAAGGAACACGGATGGGTTTTAGTCAGTAAGAGTCTGACACTCCCTTTCGCTCCACCTAGAGCAGGAGGGGTCACTTGATGATTTCCCATAAAAAAAAAAAGGGTCGGTCAGTCAGAAAGATGAAGCTAGTTGCCCATTCCAAAGGGTAGTAGGTACTTACCTATGGGGAAGAACGGGCACACACCACGGTCACTCTTTTCATTTAATTATAAAATAGTTAATTAGTTACAAAGTATTGGTTTAATCATTAATGTTGAAATTATACAAGTGAGAACGATGTAGAAAGACGTGCACGGTAAAAGCGTCTGTAATAAAAAAGATAAAAACAATTCAGAAATTAAAATAAGCCATGGCACATAGGAGATGACCAAACCTTAAAGGTATCATCCAAAATTAATTACCAAAATTCCAGATCATTCCGTTATTACCAGTTCATTTAACATAAAAGACCCATACATAACAAGACATGATTTATAACCTCCTATTCATGGGATACACGAATGGCTGCCTCCAAATAGTCGCGGACCGAATGGCAACCTTTATTACTCAATGTAATGTATTGTGAATGGGATGAATGCAGACCAAAATAGACCTTATATACCTTTTGATGATTGAAATGAAAGACGTAAGACGATTTCTTAGTGCTTGGCCAGACTGGCAGCGTGGGCGCAGGGCGGGCGCGGCGCGGGGTACTCTCAAACATAAGAACTTCATATGAGTGTCATAGTGGGCACGCGGGCGCGGTGAGCGGCGCGGACTGCTCGGCGCGGCGAGCGCGCGGGCAACTCACGCCATAGCTCGTTCATACAAGTGGCCGCAGTAGGAGCGCGGGCGGCCCGCGCGGGGACCGGGGTTCTCAAACTAGTTCGAGCTTTTTCTAGGAATAATAAGTCTTCTTCATCCATATTATATTTTGACTAACACTGGACACGACAACACCCAGAACGCAGCCGCGCTCCACTGCGGACAGGCAAATCGCGCGCGTTCCCGCACCCGCGCGCTCGCGCTGCCAGTCTGGCCAAACACTTTTAGGCGCGTTATGGCGCCCTTGTTTATATAAATGAAACCAGATCCAGTTCTTGTAGAATGTGTATTTATGTCACAACACACGGTACAGTATCCAAGTGGCAGCGAAGGAATAGGTACACGTTTACTTAAGATAATAACATCGGTTAATAAGTAAGTTCTGTGGAGAAGAGTTATTGTGATTTTCAAAATCAGACCAACCAGCTACTTGCTGTGCCATAGACATTCTGCTCTAGATCCGCGTAGTGTTGTCTTTATGATGTGGGAACCATAGACAATTAGTTTGGTTCGCCACACCACCCCCCCACGGAGAAATACAAGGTATACATACATACCGAAAAAATAAAATAAAACAATATAAGATCAAAATTATAAATCTAGAATATCCCTAAATTTAACCCGTCTGCCAGCTCTGGTGGTGACAGTGTCTGAAGGGGATGGAGTAGTTGGCGTGGAGGAACTTGGGTGTGTGGAAGGAGAATCTGGAACGGGAACTGAAACAGGTGGTGAGGAAACAAGTTCAGAGTCCAGGTATGCTGGCTTAACACGGTCTATGCTGACCGTAGCCTCTCTTCCGTTCATCTCCAAGGTAAGGGTTTTGTCCCTTCTCCTTAGGATACGGTATGGGCCAGTGTATGGAGGTTGCAGAGGCCGTCGTACAGTGTCGTCGCGGAGTAAGACGTGTGTCGACGTCGCCAAATCTTTGAACACGAAGGTTGACGGTCGGGCGTGTCGTGAGGCTGGTATTGGACGTAAAATTTCCATCCGGCTCCTCAACTCCGTGACGAAATCTGTAATGTCATTTGGGCTCCTGGGTTCTTCCGCTGGCATGATAAGTTCTCCAGGAAGTCGAAGAGGTTCTCCATAGACTAGCTCAGCGGACGAGGTGTTAAGGTCCTCTTTGAGGGCAGTCCTCATGCCAAGGAGTACCAGTGGAAGTGCCTTGCTCCACGTTTGGGGATGGCACATTAAAGAAGCTTTTAGTTGGCGGTGCATGCGTTCTACCATGCCATTTGCGCACGGGTGGTAACTGGTTGTGCGAATCCGCTTTGTTGCGCATACGTTCATGAGGCGCCGAAACAAGGCTGATTCAAACTGGCGACCCTGGTCGGTCGTCACGGTACTTGGCACACCGAAGCGGGATATCCAACCAGTCACCAGTGTGTCTGCCACTTCTTCCGCTGTGATAGATGTCATAGGCCACGCTTCGGGCCATCGCGTGAATCTGTCAACCGCGGTAAGACAATATGTGAAATTGTTTGAAGGCGGCAGTGGTCCTATGATATCAATGTGGACATGACAGAATCTTTTTGATGCGATCGGAAAAGACATTAACGGTGCAGATGTGTGCCTGGTCACCTTACTGCGTTGGCACTGTAAGCATGACTTCGCCCATTGTCGGCAATCGGTGTTAATATGCGGCCATACGTATCGCTCAGCCACCAATCGTAAGGTTGCTCTCACGCCAGGGTGACTAAGACTATGCAGTCGATCGAAAGCTGCTCGACGGAAAGGTAAGGTGAGGTAAGGGCGAGGTCTGCCTGTCGACGTGTCGCACAGTATGGAAGTATCAGTTCCTGGGACAACGATTTTTCTCAATTTTAGAGAAGTAAATGAACCCGCCTCTTTAAGTTCTTCGTCTTTCTCTTGCGACTCTGCAAGGGCTTGGAAGTCCTCCTCCAATGAAATGGATTCAACCCGCGACATAGCATCTGCGACCACGTTGTCGGTCCCCTTAATATATCTTATGTCGGTGGTAAATTGGCTGATAAAAGTTAATTGGTTGAGTTGTGTTGGTGGAAGCTTGTCACGACGCTGTGCGAAGGCATACACGAGAGGCTTATGGTCGGTAAAAACTGCTGCGTTCTGTACTTCTAGTATGTGCCGAAAGTGTTGAACGCTCTCGTACACAGCTAGAAGTTCCCTATAATAAGCGGGCCACTGAGATTGTTTCTCAGTAAGCTTTTTGCTGAAATATGCTAGGGGTTGCCAGTTGTTATCAACCTTCTGCTGTAAACATGCACCTACGTGCATGCTCGACGCGTCGGTAAAAAGACCTAAGGGGGCCTCACAATTTGGGTGCGATAGAGTAGTAACATTGGCTAGACTCTTTTTGCAGTCCTCAAAACATTGTTCGAGCTCGGGCGTCCATGGAAATGGTTTTGCGCCTTTGCTGTTAGTTGCAGCGACTGCGTCAATTAAAGGAGCCTGATACTTAGCGGCGTCGGGCAAAAATCTGCGGTAATAGTTAACCATGCCCAAGAACCTACGTACGCCTTGCACAGTCTTAGGAAGAGCGAAATCCACTAAGGCACGGATACGGTCTTCGGGAGGAAAGGTACCTGAAGCGTTAATACGGTAACCCAAAAACGTTACCTCGGCTGCCCCAAGTACACACTTCGCGGGATTGATGACCACTCCGTACTGGTGCAGTCGGTGAAACAAGAGTCTGAGGTGTTCAGCATGTTGTTGGGGGTCTCTCGAATACACGAGTATATCGTCGACGTAGGCAAAACAGAAATTAAGTCCTCGCACAACTTCGTCTATGAACCTTTGAAACGTCTGTCCGGCATTTCTAAGGCCAAAGGTCATATAGGGAAATTCATAGAGTCCAAAAGGTGTGATTATGGCTGTTTTACAAATGTCATCAGGATGGACTGGAATTTGTTGGTATGCTTTAACTAAATCAAGGGTGCTGAAAACTGAGCATCCGGACAAGTTGTGACCGAAATCCCCTATATGGCGGACAGGGTAGCAGTCCGGAATTGTGCGAGCGTTTAATGCGCGATAGTCGCCGCACGGGCGATAGGTCTCGTCTTTTTTAAGCGCGAGGTGTAGCGGGGAGGACCATGAGCTACTGGAAGGTCGAGCGGTGCCTACGCGAATCATCTCCTCGAATTCTGTCTGGGCAGCTCGAAGTTTTAGTGGAGCAAGACGACGTGGTCGCGCTGTCACGGGTGGGCCATCTGTAGTTTTTATAAAGTGCACCGTAGTGTGCTTCACCTCTTTAGGCGCGCCAGGAGGGCGCGATATGCTCGGGAACTCGGTCAAAATGTGCGAGTATGGCGAGTCAGGTGATTGAATGAGTTTAACACTGGGTTGGTCGATTAAGGAGAATTGTGTTTCCGCTGATAACCCTGTTTTACCGTCTCGTAACCTTCCGTGAGCGCAGTCTGGTAAAAGGTGGTAATGAGCCAGGAAGTCTGAACCAATTATAGGAGTTCCTACTTCTGCGACGATGAATTTCCATGAAAAATCGCGTCTTAAACCTAAGTTCAATTTAAGTTCGACTAAACCAAAAGTATTTATTTTAGTGCCGTTGGCTGCTAAAAGTTCGTACGGAAGTGGCTGCTTTTTACCCTGGGAGTAACGTCTAGGTAGGCACGAAAGATCGGATCCGGTGTCGATTAAAAATCGTCGGCCCGAATACCGATCGGTAACAAATAGACGGCGACTTGCTAGGGAGCAGTCAGTGGTCGCCACTACTGACTGCTGCTTGAGTTTTCCTGTGGTACTGGACCAGACCAAGTGCACGGTTGTAAACACTTGGAAGCTTTCGCCGCGAATCGCCTGTGATACCAGCACTCGCCGTAAGGAGTGCGTGAGCGTGAGCTTGAGCGACTGCGGTTATTTCTGCCATTACTTGTGGTGAGGCCGGTCACAAGCCGTGTCAGGTCCGCCACTTGTTGTTGGAGCATCTTAAGTTGTTCCTTGGTGTCATCACTAGATGGTGATGCCCTACCAGCTGCATGGACATTCATTGGTTGTGGACTGATTTCTTGCAGCTTATCAGCCAACTCACCCAAGTCCTCAATGGATGAATGCTTTTGGGCGACTAAAATACCTTGCATGTAATGAGGCAACCTATTAGTCCAAATACTTTGGAGGAGCTGCTCCGGGAAAGATGAACCAGCGAGAGTCTTGAGGTGACGGAAGAAGGATGAAGGCTTCCTATCCCCAATCTCCTCTTTCTCAAGGAGCCTTCTAATTTTTTCTTCATATGACTCAGAGAAACGGGAGATAAGGGCCTTTTTAAGACAAGTGTATGGTTGACTCTTGGGTGGCTCAATAATTATGTCTTCAACCTCAGTTGCAGATTTGGTGTCGAGTTGACTTATGGCATAGTAGTATTTAGTCGACTCTTGCATGATGCAATTGATATGGAACTGTGCTTCTAAACTTGAAAACCAGAGACTAGGGCGGTCTGGCCAGAAAGGAGGAACGCGGATGGATACTCGATTGACTAATATAGGTTGAGATCCAGATGAGGACGGGTTAGCGGACTGTTCACCACCAGTTCCAGGTTCAGGATCCAGGAAAATATCCTTTCCCTCGGTAGTCATTGCGTTAATATACAAACTATTGTTATCTCACAAACAAAACACAACCCTAAGAGGAACACAGTACAACTCATACAATAGTGGCACAGAGGTGAAATCAAAAAGTTAAATAGTCAACATCAGAAAGCACATTCATAACAAATAGGACACACAAAACAAAAAAAATATATACATGCAGCGCGCAGGCAAATAAAAGGTAAAGTGTAAAATAAATGTAAACAGTAAAAAAATAAAAATGTTCTCTAAAAACCTCTTTTTAAAATATTAGCATTGCGTCCGTGCCTCCAATGGAATATTAGCAATTAAACCGGAATAATTATTACATGCAGAGTGCACAAAACATAAAGAAGAGAAAAACAGTTGGGTGAATTTCAACAAGAGATTTTTATGTATCATTTCGGTGGGATTTTTTTATTTCAATGCAATCTATATATTTTTAGTGACAAATAATACTTTAGTCTATTTTATAACATTGTGCGTGAGTGGACATCAAATATTATCAAAACTTACATAAATATTTAAGGATAAAGTTTTAAGAGTCCACTGAAATTAAAAGTGTCCACCGAAATGATAAAAATTACCACCGAAATGATAAATCCACCGAAATGATACAGCTAAGAACAACCGTGGCACCCCCAGCCAGGGTTCCGTACTTTGTTAGGTTTGATTTCCACAAATTTTAGATAAACACTGAGACAGGACAGTACACAGTTTTTTTAATATCATCATTAATATACAGATATTACAGTTAGTATTATTACATATATCATTCTTTGAGGTTACAATAACCTCAAAGAATGATATTAATGTAATGTAATGTTTATTATGATATGAATGAATAGTTTCTTTACTTTTATAACCTTTGGTAATTTTTGTGGTTGTTGTTGTGTGAAAATGTTGGAAAACTTTATCGTAAATGCTGGTAACCTTAAATAAATATTTTTGCTTGTTTATGTACTAATACTAATTTACTTGATATATTTTCAAAAGAATCAACGTATCGCGATTAGAAAGCTTAAAGTTTCTGATTAATATGATGGTTGCATTTGTAAGTTATGCCATTAATAGTAATACCTAATGTCTACCTATTGCACTAAGAGAAAAATGCTAGGTATAATTTAGTTAAATTGGTAACGAGAGGAGAATAGTGTTTCTACAGGTATATCAGTAAAACTTCTAAAATTAAATCAACTCTTATATTTTTAAAATACAATAAATGAATAAGAAACATTATAAAAATATCTTAGTAGTAATAGCTTAGTACTTTTAATCCTTTTACATAAACGTATGAAACATAACAGAAACCTGAGATTGAGATCACTTTATTCTTAAATTACTACAACAATAGAGAAACGAACATATCTAAATAGAACAAAAAACAACAAAGTTTTGTTCTACCTATAACTATAATTCGCAATTATGTATAAGTAATTCTTATACCTAATGCGAATTATAGTTATTCCAATAAAACAGTCTTTCTGGGTACGTATTTACGAGTAGGTTCAAGTATGTAGCTTAAAGATTAATTTTTCATCATGTCACTTTAAATCACACAATTATTTCTCAAATTCACTAATCACCCTCTTTTCATGACTATAAATATAGGTTTTTAATTTAGATATGTACCTAATAAACAAATCTTCTTTAATTATCACACCACAGCACGTCTTTACTATAATTATTATAGTCATCAGTCTTCTTTAATAAGTTTAACTTCCTACCTAAAACAAGTCATGCCATTAAATGACAGCAAATATTTAAAAAACTAAATATACAATAACAAAAATCAAAAAATATTCAAATCAGAACTGGACGAAGACGAAGATAATCTTCTTACTTTTCTCTTCTTGGCTGTAATCATGATTTCTTCTTCGCTGTCAATATTTCTTGTCCTTTCATACTTTTCAATAATTTCAGTATCATTGTTTTCAAAAAATGAACACGATGGAGTGCTAAATTCATTGAAGTTTTCATATTTTTCGAGCAATGATTTGGGTATTATCGATGATTCCTGCTCATTCTCTCCTTTTTGATTATTCATTCCATCAAAGGAATGGGATGTTGAGGGCTTAATAATTGATATTTCAATGTTTGTGATTGAGTGTGTGTGTGGTTCATGTATGAAACTATTCCTTTGTAATTTTTTGGAAAGATTCTTTTCATTGAATGGCTTGGGACGTAGTACTAATTTTTCTGACAGTTGAATTGGACGCAGATGTGCTATATTTGTATTATTTGCAAAATTCGTTGATTGAATCCCAGTGAAGTCATGAAAACCTAAATGCTTGCCGTGAGGGCACCTAATAGTTTTATTTAGGCATTCTCTTTCAATACAGGACAGATGTCGAAGTGCCAAACGGTTTCCTGACTCTTTAGACCAAACAACTTGGTGAACTTTCATAGTTCCCGGAAAAGTCTTTAAGTCTTTGGGCAAGAGCCAATCTTTTTCTGTCACCTGATAATCTTCAACTGTTTCAATGTTCACACCTTTAACATAACACTGTAGGTTTTGTACCAGCGATTCAATATTGGTAATATCATGTTGATATGAGACTTGTTTATCTAGCGTTCTCTTTAATACTCCACCCACTCCATCTGCTGCGCTTTTTCCATGACCACACTCACAATAGTTCCAAATTATGTGGGTCAGCATCGGACAATAGGAGGATAACTGAGTTATTATATATAATATATTTTTATTCCTGTATTGCGCAGATGGTGAGTCAGAAATAACGTAAAGTTTACGAACCAGAGGAGCAGTTATCTCAATTTCTTGCAAAACAGGAATGAGGTGTGCCCATACTGCAGCAGCATCATGCCTTAAAGAGGTACTTACAGTACAAAATGACTGAGTTTTGCAAGTTTCGTTGTCGAGTTTGAAATATATTACGACAGTATGCAAAGTGAACTGTTGTCTGCTACCACCAAAATGAAGGGATTGAATTTCGGATCCATATTTGGCATTATAATTTTCACTGAAATCAATTTGTATAATACAGTCTTCCGTAGTCATATTTTCTTTTAACGTTTTGAAAGCTTGATTTTGATTTTTATTATTGACGCAATGTTTAAGGAATGGTTTCAGGCTATCTTCGAATTTTTTTATTAAATCTAGTGGTTTCACCCAACGCCTTACTTTTTCAACTTTAATAGCAGATTTTTCTACATTATTTTTGACATATATGCTTTTATTCTTCTCCCAACCCCAATACGCTATGTTCACTTCATTATTAAACTCTTGATAATCAATGTGTCTATTTTTACAACTTGAGCATATTCTTTGCAGACAATCGATGTTATCTTTACTACAACATAGGCTACTTAAAACGTCGGATATTGTATTTTCTTTGATAAGGCGGTTTCTTTTCATAGATTCAATCAAAAGTTTCATATTTTCGTGCTTTTCACATAGGCATGTATTTCGTGCATTCACATTTGGTTGAGTGACCCAGAAAGGCTTCATTCTTGAAAATGTTGAATAGCTTATCGGTGGTTCTCCTGATCCCAAATATTTCAAGTGTAAATTTTTAAGTGTGTCTGTCAATAGTCTTTTTTGTTTTTTTAATCCATGTCTAGATATGGTGTCATTTTTTCCAGGACACAGTGTTGAATTTTCATCATCTTCTAAAAATTTCACCACCCTCCTGAGAATTCGATTTTTTTTTTCATCAGGTTTTATGACTTCTACTGCTGGTTTTTCTCCTTTTTGGGTACTTTTCTTCAAAATCATATAATTGCTTTGTAGTCTGTTACACCTTTTTTTGAACATTTCTTTTTCCTTAGTGACCTGTAATAATTTGTTTTGTAATTCTGTTATTAGCTTAGTTTTAGTTTTTTGATATTTTCGAAATTTGTCTTTAAGTCCTCGCTTGAATTCTACAGATGTAATTGACGAGTCTGAAACAGGGCTGTTGGGGCATAATGTTGACTCGATACTACTTAGATTTGATGGACATGTTATTCGTTGTACGCCACTTGGTTGTACACAATGAGTGCCAGTTACTACATTGTCATCAATATGATGTTGAATATTGGAACCAATTGTACTATCGCTATTCATCGGCAAGCAGCGCCGAGCCGAAGATGGATTCCCTTGACGAGAAGTGCTTGGACCAGGATTGCTATAGTCAAAATTTACAAAATTTTGATGCGTTGATAGCAGGGTTTGTCGTGGACTGCTTGTGTATACCCGATGAAAGCTTCTAGCTTCTGTAGTATTAGAACGTTGGATTTGGATATTCGTACTAATACTATTGCTGTTCAATCGTAAGCTGCGCCGTAAAGTAGGCAAGAAGGAACTGTGACAGGAAGTGCTTAGTCCAGGACCATCACTTTGATCCCCAATTGTCTCATCCAGAGGGTTAGCACGAGCCGCTATAGGAGCTGGAGCTGCTCTATTTTTTTTTCTTTGGTAATAAGCAGCAGCACTTATTTTGTTTTTTCTTCTTAGGATTCTTAATTTTTTAGGGGTCATTAGATGCCTTGAAACAATTAATCCCGCTGCTTTTTTTCTGGCATACCTTTCTCTGTCTTTTCTCAAAAACTCTTCGCGTGAGACTTCATTGCTCTTAATTCTCTCTTTTCTTCTTCTTTCATACAACCTCCTTTTTTCCAACCTTTCTTCTCTAGTCTGTTGCTTAGGCCGCGGCATCCTAAAATCAAAATACACGCTTTTCAATTTTCTTCTTTCTCATATCCACAGACATACATTCATACACACTATACTATGATCCTATAAAATACTATACCTTCAGATACACCACGCGCTCACACACTAGCTCTCTTGCATTGACTCAGACAAACACTCTCACAGGCAATTTCTCATCACATAGGTATATCTCTTTTTTTTTCATGTAACGTTTAAATGCTCTTTAACTTATTTGTTATATCTTGTAAAATTAAGAAATTTTGTAATTATATCAAATATTATTTATTATTGTTATTTACTCGTAATAAATGATATAAAAATAAAGGTAAGTGACTTATATTGAAGGTAAACCCTCGAAATAATTATTTTGTTGACAATTAGTAGGTATAATAATCTACACTGTGGTGACCCACACACTCATCACATTTTCGTTGAGCCGAACAAATGTGTATCTAAAGTATAGTAAACATGTACTAACTACATAGATATATGTATATATTATATATCTTAAGCACAAATATTACACAACAAATACACCTAAATAATCTAATCGACACTCTAGGTAAAAGTAGGTACATTACAAAACTATGACTTTGTATTTGACACCAGGATCTCTAAAACTTTATGTTTTTATCATTTCGGAGATACTTTTAATTCCGGTGGACTGTAATTGGTATAACAGTCCACCGAATCCACTGAAATGATAACACTGAGATGATAAAATAGAGGTTAGTTCTACATTTAACTCCGAAAAAAAATTATTTAAAAAATATGAACACTACTCAAACAAAACTGTACTTACTGCGAATTTAATACACAATTTTGAAACAAATTAAACAAATCTAGCACGAGTTATAACAGCCACCGAAATGAAACTATTTTTGTCCCCATATTACTGAAATGATAAACTTACTTTTTTGGCGGGAAACCGCAAGACGTTGGGACCGGTGCGTTCGCGCCGAGAGCTTAAGCCGGACTGATCCGGAGTGAGAAAAGGTGAAAGGGGCGTAACAACGCAATGTTGATGTGGCTATTCTACTAAAACTTACTGTCCTCTGAAATGATAACTTTTTTCCAGACAAAAGTTGACTGCCTGTCAAATCCATGAGAAAGAAGATAAACAAACAAAAATTGTTTTATTTGATCGAATATATTACAATTTAATGATAACAAAATCAATTTAAATCCATATTACGAATGTATTTGCAGGAGAAGGTATGTTATGAGCGGAATTGGGTTCAGGACAGGTCACCGTGATGATAAAATAACACTTTGTAATTTTTTTTTTGGGTATATTAGAGGGTAGATACCAATGATTTTTTTTGCCAAGGTAGAGAAATACTTACGTTGTTGAGAAAAAATATATAAAATTAATAATCAGCACATTGCACTACCGTTCTCAGGTTTGCCGTGTATTTTTTTGCTTGGGCAATTCACCCAGTTATGTTGTTATGTTTAAGCCTTTAGTTTAAAATTAAGCACTTATTGTTCTTAATAAAGAAACACCGTTGTAGGTTGTCGGAAAGTCCATCCATACAGAGTTCAGATAAAAATAAAAAATAACTTACAAGCTTCTGTTGTCACACTATTGAGTATGGAACACACCTTTACGTATTGAGTTTCTCTGGAACGCAGCCGGTTACGTTTGACGTTTGCAGATAGTGATGACAGACACATATGTCAGTGTCAAGCTATGTCAAACTTCGCGCGAAATTAGAAGTTTCCATAAAAAATCCGCACAAGAAAAAATGGCGCTGCTATCGCGGAATTATATGATTTTCTTGTTTCGGGTCGATAAAGTTCAAACACGGACACACGGTGTAATTTGGCACAGTAGGTATGCACAGCTGAACACTATCTCGTTAGTCAATGCACTAATAGCACGAAAGTTCAATCTTCCTCGATTTTCGTAGGTAAACTCGCGTCATGACGGCGAGTAGGTACCGACTTGGGACTTTTTCACGGAGAAAACCGCTGCAAACCGCTGCCAGGGATGAGTGAGCTCGTTGCGCTTCACGATACTGGATTCCAATTCTTCTATTTACACTGATATGTTCTTCTATCGTCGGGGTCACCAATTTAGGCGCGTTATGGCGCCCTTGTTTATATAAATGAAACCAGATCCAGTTCTTGTAGAATGTGTATTTATGTCACAACACACGGTACAGTATCCAAGTGGCAGCGAAGGAATAGGTACACGTTTACTTAAGATAATAACATCGGTTAATAAGTAAGTTCTGTGGAGAAGAGTTATTGTGATTTTCAAAATCAGACCAACCAGCTACTTGCTGTGCCATAGACATTCTGCTCTAGATCCGCGTAGTGTTGTCTTTATGATGTGGGAACCATAGACAATTAGTTTGGTTCGCCACACACTTACTTCTTATTATTAATGTAACTACTTAAGTTGAAATGTTCGTATGACTTAAGGATGTGGCTGTAAGGGGCAGGCGGGAGCGATTTCATAAGCGGATTGTGTAGCGTTTACACGGGTGTGAGTTAGTGTTTCCCAAGACTGCAGTGCCCGCTACGTGGCGTCCGCAATTTACCGTCAAATGACGTCACTGAAAATGTTGTTTATGAAAGTAAGTTGATGTGTTTATTCATAATTTTTATGACGACCGTCACTGCGGCCGTTATGTTGCGGCCACCGCTGTCGTAGGAAGACCAAGCTTTAGCCACAAAATATAGAGAGTACAGAAGTCAATCACATGTATGTTCTTCACTTTTCATACCTACGCTCGGCGGTCGCGCTAGGGTTGTCAACTTTGACTCATGTACAAAAAACTATCGTGGTAGTGGCACTCGTATCTAGTTCTGACTACCCTATTTACACAATTTATTTTGCACTATCCGTTTTAGACCTTAACCTATTAAATGACACAAAAAACAACACTATATCTACACAAACAAAAAATCATGTTTTCAACTTAATATTTGGTGCCGTGAATTTACCTTACAAAAAAGTTACTTCGTTTATACTGATTCAGAATAGGAAACTATTATATAAACCGAGCTTAGATAGCCACCTTACAACAAATTCATGCCATGATCAGAAAAAATATCAACTCTTAATAGTTATGATCGGCGGCGGCAGCTACGCGGGCGGCCGGCTCGCCGAACAGTTCTATCTTAACCGTTTATAATGAGGAAAATGAGCGTATTTTTTAACTTACAGGTACTGCAATAAATACCTAATATAAATTGTAGAACCCAATGGTTTGGCACGCGACGATGGTAAGAGACCAGACGGGATGACCATAATGCCTTGGAAGGTAGGTAGGCCCTTGGTGTGGGATGCAACGTGTGTCGACACCCTTGCGCCATCCCATCTTCCAAGCACGGTAAGCTGTGCTGGGGCGGCTGCTGCAGGTGCGGAAAACCTCAAACGGCGCAAATACTCCAATCTCTTTGGAACTTACATATTTGAGCCGTTTGGGGTTGAAACACTAGGGCCATGGGGCCCGAGTGCCCACTTAGTATTCCGAGACATCGCCAAGCGGTTGGTCGACTCATCACGTGACCAGAGGGCTGGCCTATTTTTTGGCCAAAGAATCAGCATTGCCATACAACGTGGCAATGCTGCCAGCCTTTTGGGCACGTTTCCCGTTGACAGTGATGCGGACGAATTTTTTGATGCCCTTTGATTATTTTCCCTCCCTTTTTATATACTTGTACATATTATTATTTTAAGATTGTTAGCATAATATTAACTGAATATTTTAATAAAAAGTTGATTATATAAATTGTAAAAATGTTACAAGGCCACGTCATGTCGCTTGTCGCTTTTACGGCGCGAGGCCGGAAGCCGGGTCGCTTACCTAACTATTCTGTGTTACGTTAAAACGAACCATCGAAATACAAGCAAATACCTACTTACCTCTCTGAAACAACTGGTTGCTTAAAAAACGACAATTCACCGTTTTATTTAGCCCCGCGCGCGCGTCTCTTTCCCCCCCACCGTCTACCGCACCACTGAGTCGCCCTCTCAGCACAGAATACTTAATAGTACTACGTGCAGAAAGGACACTCCCTTCTCCGCACTCATATCAGATACCGCACCTCACCCCGCACTTCGAAGTATTCGTCGCCGACTCTTTAGCAAGGGCGCTCGCGAACCGCAGCGCTGCCGCGCTGTACTGCTGACAAAAACACACAATTTTGCTATTTAAAAGATTTATTTGAGTTTTAATCACGGTGGTTAGATATTGTGATGCTTTTCCGAATTTGTATTTACTTAAACTGTTTGTAAGATTTCGCATTTTTAATAACATGCGATTTAATAACCGATTATTTAGAGATAAGTCATTATTTCAGTGTTTTTATTTCATTACGAACCCAACTTTATAAATATACAATTGAACTACCTACAAGGTCACTTCATTACCTATAACAAGCCTGATGGTCTACTGGTTAGTGACCCTGACTGCTATGCCGGAGGTCGTGGGTTCGATTCCCACCCAGGACAAATGTTTGTGTGATGAGCACGATCATTTGTTATGTGTCTGGGTGTAATTTATCTATAATATGTATGTATTTAGAAATATATAAGTATGTTTATCAGTTGTCTAGTACCCATAACACAAGCTCTGCTTAGCTTGGGACTAGATGGCGTTGTGTGATAGTTGTGGAATATTATTATTATTATTAATGCACACGTTCGGGCAGTGCCGTCGCCGTCGTCGTTCTCTTTCCGCGCCATTTTTTACGCTACGCACAACAGCCAACCCTACTAGATTTCACGCACACATTTGCACGTGTACCAACGTCATTTGGTTATACAAGGTGTTACGGAAAGGGTATATCAATACAAACGGGTTGAAGAGTGTATCTAGTCTAGAATCTCTGTACGAAATTTCAGCTCAAAAGCATTAACTTTGAAAATGCTTAATATTTTTTTATTTCGACATCACGGCGCTGCACTGGCGCGCGGCGGCGTGATGTGAGTGTACTAGGCGCACAGACACACTACAGATAATGGATAATGACCCCCGTAGTGCGGCGGCACGTTTGTTATGATTTCAATTTAATGAACTATCGAAATAAAAAAATATTAAGCATTTTCAAAGTTACTGCTTTTGAGCTGAAATTTTGTACAGAGATTCTAGACCAGATACACTCTTCAACCCGTTTGTATTGATATACCCTTTCTGTAACACCCTGTATAGTAGTAATAGGTAATTATTTTGCGAGCGTTGTATGGAGTGTCCGAGGTGTGGTCTCAATAGGTACAGGAAGCAACGGCATCGCAAGCGTGTGTGAATATTACTTATTCGGCACTTTAATATTCTTCAGTTTTCTCGATATTTGCTAGTTTTGCTAACGGTCAGCAAACTTAGCGTGAACGGGTATTACTTTTAGACAACTGAATTCCTTCTCAAAACTCCGTCTGTGTACGAGCCTTCGAAGTGTTACTAAACAGTGGCATTGTTTGGTTTGTTACAATACTTTATTATAAATGGCAGACAATGGCCCAATACAGGTGGCCAGTCAATTGCCTATTTACAATGCCCAAGCACCTGTACTCGTGAGAATCTAAGATCTGCGCCTGTAACCGGATCGCGCTGCTGTTCGAGCTAAATATGTTTGCGATCGACACGCAAAAAGAAGATTTACAGAAAATGATGAGAAATAATCCTAATCATATAACTTATACAGGCTGAAATTAAATTCATGGGCATCCTTTTAAGGGGGGAACAACTTTTACTATGGGACTAAACATCCCGAAAAAAAATCAGCTGTGCCTTGCATTTATGTTCACATAACTCGTCAAAATGTAGGGAAGAGCTGATTTTTCTTCGCGTTTTCAGGTTTGGTCCCATAGTAAAAGTTGTTCATAATGATGATTACAATCACCCCTTAAAAGGATGCCCATGAATTCAATTTCACCCTGTAGAATTTATAAAAAAAAATAAAAAGACTTTATTATTCCTTAATTCTTCTCCGAAATCCATACTAATATTATAAATTCGAAAGTAACTCTGTCTGTCTGTATGTTACCTTTTCACACCTAAACCACTGAACGGATTTAGATGGGCAGAGAGATAGATCCCGGGGAAGGACATAGGATAGTTTTTATCCCAGAAATCGTCCTTTAAGGGGGTGAAAAGGAGGGTGGAATTTTGTATGTGGAATCAATAACCGTAGAACCGATTTAGTATGGAGATAGTTTGAGTTGCGGGGAAGGATATAGGTAGAATAGTTTTTATCCCCGAAATTATCCCCTAAGGGTGTAAAAAGGGGGGTGGAGATTTGTAAAGGGAATCAATAAAAAAGGACTATAATACTTTTATCGCGGGTGAAACCGCGAGGCACAGATAGTTCTTAATAAAATAAGTAATATTAATCTGTCAAGCTCCGCTAATGTGAAATAATTGATTTTCTATTGTTTCGTCGCCAATGTGCGACGCGCGCCGCTTGACCGGTTAATTAAATTACCTAATCAAGGACCCCTCGACGGGTATAGGTCTCCTCCAGTAATTTCCAGTTTTATCTGTTTTTTGCTTTCACAAGCCATGATTTGCCAACCAATTCCTCTATCACGTCGTGCCACCGTTCTGCTGCTGGTCTACCTCTTCTTTGCTTTCCGTGCGGGCCTTTCCAAACGGATGTTCTAAGGGTACCTGTCTTCTGATCGCGACAGATGGTCCATAGATGAATACGTTTTATAGGGTTCAACAAAATCACTTGTTTTAGGCTTGTTTCATACGTACCACAACCACAGCACGTGGGCGGGCGCTAATTTGTATGAAAATCAATAGTTAAATTCACACGGACCACATTTTGTCGTCATTATCGACCGCGTGTGTGATACCGACCACATCGCAGCCACGTCGCAACCACAACGCAACCACCAGCGACACCGCGAACTAGCGGCCGGCCACACCGCAAACACAACGTTAACACATTTTGTAGGTACCACAACGCAACCGCAAGAAGCCGCAGCGACACTATTCACACGTAACCACAGCATGACCACATTTTGTCGCTGCGATGTGGTGTGGTTGAGGTACGTGTGAATGGGCCCTTAAAATCAACTTCCTCCCAAATATTCTATATCGTAATATCTTTAATCTGTCAAGCTCCGCTAATGAAATACAATTGATTTTCTATTGTTTCGTCGCCGATCGGCGAACCGCGCCGCTTGACCGGTTAATAGAAATCTCCTTATCGTGTATATTAGGCCTTATATTGATATCTCAAAAAAAATTGTAGTTGTCATCTGCCTAGCCTTTTCTCCCATCTATGTTGGGGTCGGCTTCCAGTCTAACCGGTTGCAGCTGAATACCAGTATTTTACATAGAGCGACAGCCTGCCTGAGCTCCACAACCCAGCTACTGGGTAATACGATACCCTTTGGTAAGACTGGTCGTCAGACTCGGACTACTGACGACCCGTTACTACTGTCTTAGATCCACGAATGGCAGCCGGGAAGGCACGGAGGGGGTATGTAAAGATGTTCACCTATCCTCGGACTAGCCGCGGCAAGCGTGGCTGAACCTGATTGATCGACCCGTGCGGCTGTTATTACTTATCCCCAAGCCCCAAAAAACTGTACAGCCAATCAACATTATTATTTTTAGTTCCAAAAATCTAGTATCTCCGTAACTTAGACACTGTTATTACTTGCATTCAGATAGTTTACAGTTTGGACGATTGTGTATCAATGATAAGTTATTGTATATACAACAATATTCAATCCTGCTGTTCAAGACAGGTCATTACAATTTGAGCAGTGACACGAAGTGCACTAAAATGTTCGGGATTGCTTGTGTTTCTTTAACGACCGTATTTATTGTGGCAAGTAAGTAACTTAATTATGATTTTTCAAACTAAAAGTGAAATATTCAAAATCAAAAAAATAAAGGGTTTTTCAACAAGAACTTTGTTTTCTAAAACAAAATAAAACAAAGAATTAGATGAAGATGATTCAAATTTTTATTGTATTACGAAGAGAAAAGTTTGACAAATATGAATGAAAAATTATATCTGGCAAATGTCCACCACGACCACGCTGACTGTCAATTCTTTCATCATAGTTTTTAGTCACTTTTTGGCAAAATGGCGGGTCTATTTCGTTAATCACACCTCGGATTTTGAGTTATCGATTCGATTGGCTCCGTATAAACTCTGTCCTTAACATAACCATGCAAGCAATTGCTTAACATAACATAATTCTTAATAGCAGTCTCAGAAGGACGATTATGTTGTCCGAAAATACCACGAATTTTAAATGTAACTTTAACAGAACCACCATTTTCATAGTGGATTTTAATTATTTTAATTCAATTTTCGAGCGAAATTTAATTCATTCTAACAATTGCCAAAGCATCTGCTACGAATACATCAAAAAACTAAATCTCAAAACTGACATGTTGTTGGTGCTACCCCAATTGAAAAACAAAGTTCTTGTTGAAAAACCCTTTAGTATCCGACCAGTGCTAAATACACAACGGTGCCGATTCTGTTGTTCACAAACTAAACTAAATTTAAGTTCAATGCATGTTTTTCTTTCTATTTCATTAAGTAAACGACAGAAGATAAATTTTAGTTTAGTTCTGTCAAATAAATCAGCGCCTGACTTTTTTTTTACAAGTTTCATTTAACATTTTTAATACAAGCTTTTATTTAACTTGCAATGTACTTTGTATGTAACTATGTTAGTTCGGGTGGACTCTAGCAATTCAATTTTGAAGCAGATTTCTTCAACCGACGTCTCTCTAAATCCAATATGGCGGACTTCTAAACCTAAAGATGGCGGACTAGTTATTTTTAATGCACTCCTACAATATGGGTATCAAACGAAAGGGCTTGCTGAGAATAACTCGAAAAGTAAAATGACGTTACTCTAAATCCAATATGGCGGACTTTTAAAGCTGGCTGACTAAGTTTTCTATGCTTTCCTACAATATGGGTATCAAATGAAAGGTCTTGCTGAGAATACGAATGCGAGTTAAACTCAAAAAAAAAAACCTGTCAAGTGATAAGTAAAAAGTAAAAAATTAATTAAAAGTAAAAAACTTTTTTAAAAACAAGCTTTTAGTTAAAATACGCTACAAATAATAAAATAAACTTTTACTATCAATTTATAACGTCGTTAAGTACACAATTTATATGATATAAAAGCTTTTCGCGAGATTTACCTGTGTAGATAAATAAGTAAATTAAATAACTTGATCTGATTGATTTTAATTTTTATAATTTTCAAACTAAGTAAATAAGTACGAGTATTTAAACCTCCCGACAAGCTTGTTTTTAGTTTCTTACTTTTCATTTATTTTTATTTTTTTTATTGCTGAATGGGCCCGCTCTTGACCTCGATCACGCCTGATGGAAAGCGATGGATGAGGTCTATGATGGAACGAGCGTGCCCTGAAGATGCCTAAGGCACTGGAACTCCCACGCATCGACGAAACACAACAGGCTGCTTGACTCCGGACTCTGGTGGGAGGGTGGTCGAGGTTGTTGTATGGGAGTCCCCCTTAAATGTTTATTTTATTTTAATTTTTTAAATGAATATACAATAAATATTCCGTGAATATTTCAAACGTCTACATGTTGCCGTTATTAATGTCGAGCAAATAACGGCAAAAAAATCACGTTAGTTGTATTGGAGCCTCTTTAAATATTAATTTTATTCTGTTTTTAGTATTTATTGTTATAGCGGCAACAGAAATACATCACCTGTAAAAATTTCAACTGTCTAGCTATCACGGTTCATGAGATACAGCCTGGTGACAGACAGACAGACAGACGGACAAACAGACGGATAGTGGAGTCTTAGTAATAGGGTCCTGTTTTTACCCTTTGGGTACGGAACCCTAAAAATGACATATTTTTTCATGTTATTTCTGACACGCTAAGAAGAAGCTTAATTGGTATTAACCGGATGCAGCTGCTTTCAAATACTGGTGTATTTGAAAGCAGCTGCATCCGGTTAGACTGGAAGCCGACCCTAACATAGTTGGGAAAAGGCTAGGCAGATGATGGTCATCTGTCTTGAAAACGTTTTATGTTGATAATGAACGTTTGCGTGCAGTCGATGGAAGGTCCTACAAATAAATCCGAATTAACGTTGGAATATTTTATTTGCAGATTTAGTCAAAGGTGCACCTGATTACCTTCACAATAACAACGTGGCTGGCTGGATCAAGCTGCACAAAACACCCGCTACTTTTAAGGATGCCTACCTAACATGTTACTATGAGGGTAAGCTCAAATCTCCACCGTATTTTGTACCTCTCTGTACGGTCAGGGAAATTAATTTTAAAAAGAATTGACTAAAATAATGACAGTTGTGACTTTAATATTGGGCGACTTGAAGTGCGAGCTGTGGTGGCCCAGTGATAACGGCCGCGACTTACGAGTTGTAGGTCGTAGGTTCGAACCCAGTCAGGCGCTATACTTTCTTTAAATTATCTCATCACCACTGCTCTTGAGAAAACCGGCATGTGACATCTACCAATGCGCACTGGGCCCGCGTGGTCGATTACGGCCCCTTCCCTCTTACTGAGAGGAGGCCTGTGTCCCAGCAGTGGGAAGATTAGAGGCTAATTATACAGTTTAAGTTGGTCGTTAAATTGGTAAAAAATTAATTTCCCTAAAAACAGAGATCACAATATTATGTTGTTATTATAGCACAGTAGAATAGTTGTTATGTACGGATGTTTTTATACACGAAGCCTCACTGGTCTCTTAATTGTGTGAGGTAGACGCATGCCCACAATATTTCTGTTTGTGTTAACTCTTCTAGATCAATCAAAGATTTAAACTTTTAGATTCGCCCTACCGCGTCAAAAGATGGTCGCGTTTATAATTCGTTGTGAAACCTCTGGCACACAATGGTACAGTGATTTGACTTGTTTCCCATTTAAACGTCATTATTATTTTGTGAGGATATTCTTGGACAGTTTTATGCGCGAATACAAAAACTGTGAGATGTCAATTTTATTCCACGAATAATAAATATCTGTGGATTGAAAAATCAGCCCTTAGTCTCATCAAAATCGAACGCCAAAACGTTTTTGAATATTTTTCGCTATTTCTTACATTTGGATTTTGCCATCCATTCCCACCTGGAAAATTAACACTGTAGGCTGTTGCTTGTAATTTTTTAATCGAAATTCTTGTCTTAACTTAAACTGAATCAACACTTAACAGATTTTCCTACTTATTTCAGGTGCTATTTTAGCCTCTCCAATCAACGAAGCGTTAGCAGATATCCTTGAGGAAAAAAAGATAATGGCGGATAGTTTCTTTTGGATAGGAACGTATTCTTTGTTCTCGGAAGGTGACTTTCTGTCCGTAGAAGGTAAGTGCATTCTAGTAAGAAAAAAAAAAAAAGAGAGAATGAAAATACTACCACCACTACTCACCATCCTGCCCTCCGTTAAGAGTATTTGTGTTCTGTGATCCTGCCATTATCCCAATTTATTTGTAGTCGGTGCAACACGTCTTTTTCTTAAATACGAGACCTTCTCCTTAAGTCGTCATTTCGGTAGGCACCCACTTTCTAATTATATGGTTAACTATCTTTCACACAGTCCATTCCCCCTGTTCCTTATATCCCTACTGATATATCTCCACTGGTAGGAATACTTGGAGATTTTTTCAATTATCGCTACCGGTAGGGATATATGGAACCTTGTGCTCCATATATCCCTACTGATCCGCACTGGTTCATTGTTTCTTTGGTCTTCTCCTACTCTTATTGCTATCCACATTGATACTCAAAACTTTCTTCACGACATTTTTCTCATTCCTTCACATCGCATACCGTTACCATGACAACCGATTTCCAAACAACTTTTCAGTCACCGGTGCTTCTTTCAGACTTCCTCTTATATCCTAGTACACATATAATTTATATTATTATCCTACCACAAAGGTGTGGGCAGAGTTTGTCACATTTCGCTGGTAACTGCCTCGTATCGCAATCTCGACTGCTGCGCTGTTTTCGGTTCGATCCGGTCAAGCAAAATGTTTTTGGGGTTTTCCACCAGGATTTTCTTAGTAGCAGCCCAGCGTCTGGGTTTTCACCTGGTTACTGACAATAGTCTCGCCCTTTATGTTTGTCCTATAGCTTTGTCTGGTTATTAGTCGAGCCATTATATTAGTAACAAATGGATACTTCTTTTTGGGTTCCGTAGGGTGGCAAGGACAGGTCCTTGCCACCATACGGAACCCAAAAAGAAAAAAAAAAAATCTAAAATCTTTTAATCTCAGGAGATTAAAAGATTTTAGAAACGCATTATGTTTGTAACAACACGACTTGTTTCGGAATCAAACCCTGTTTTTAGCTATTTTCTTTTGGAAACCAATCAACATTTTGGGAGGTGAATTATTATCAAAGGATAGCGCAAATTGGAGCAGGCTGCACCGCACGCAACGCCCTGAAAAAATCCTCCTTCATCACGGTCGTACATTTTCTATGCCCCAACGCACACTATAGGCGCGCCGCACTTCTTTGTATGAAAATGCGTTGCGCTGCCACCCGTTGCGGCTGTAAAGTGCGCTTGGCTTAATTGTCTTTTTTTTTGTGTTCTTGTCTGTTTTAGGTGTTCCTCTAAACGACATGCCGATCTCTGTCTCGTATGGATTCAAGCCCGATGAGAACTGCGTCATTTTGACAGGCAAAAGACGAGCAAAAACAAGTAACTGTACCAGATTGCTACCCTACATGTGTTATAGGAAACGCACAGAACGCCATTCGCCGGTTAATTTTGAATGTGGCACCTTCGATAATAGTAAGCATGATTTATTGTAACTTTTGTTCTTGTCATTAACGTAGTCAATTACCCATTAGCCTTCTTTTTAAGAAGCACTTTTTTGTATTCGTTGGCAAAACACATCTGGAACACCAGAAGCTTGGCAGGGTTATTGGCAACCCAGAGACAAAACTGAAAAGTTTCGATTGCCTGGTCACCGGGACCCATACCCTTCAAATCGGAACAAAGCTCCGCTCCATGAAGTACGATATAATGCAACATCTTGTCTATATAATATAATCTGTTCGAGAATGCGCTCTCGAACAGATCATAGACTTCTGACATCCAGCTGATAACTATCGGCTTGGGTTGCATCCTTAACCAAACCGGGCTGAAAATAATAAGGTTCCACTGCTAGGACATGAAAAGGAATTGTTGGAGCAGAGTTGTGATCTCGTCATGGCATTCGCTCATTCAATCAACTCAGGTTATAGCAGTCTACTGCTGGACGTAGACTACTCCCAAGTTGCACCACAACACTCGATTCTCCGCTGTCCGCATCCAGTCTTTCCTACCTTTTCAGGTCATTGGTCCATCTAGCTGCCACGCTACGCTTGCCGATACGCGGTTTCTTCTCTAGGACTCGTCTGCTCCAATGGCCATCAGTCTTGTTCAGCCAGGAGCCCTAGCAGAAACGCGCGACGTAAACGTAATGTGAAGTAAAGTCGAACAATTTATTTAATCCAACAATTTTAAATACGCTATCCCATTGCATGTTAATAAAGTTAAAATTCGATGTAAATAATAAGTGCGCAACGAGCATTTTCAATTTAAAATCGTTCGGGTTTACTTTACATTTACTCCGCAGGTTCTTGTTAGGCCCACAGTTTAATACAACTCCTGTTATGTTTTCAGAATATAAACTAGAACCCCTCACAGGCAGCTGTTACAAGCTACACGAAGAACGTAGAGAGTGGTCGCTTGCGAATACGATATGCGTGGCTGAGGGAGGGTACCTAGCCATCGTCAACAATGAAGATGAGGCCAACATTCTAATGAATAGGTCTTTAAAGAGAACTCTCAATATTTCTAAGTTTGACGACTGGGAGCCAATGTTCATAGGTCTACGTGATTGGGATCAAACAGGCACTTGGAGTACTGTTCATGGTATGGTTTAAGTTAACACTAGAACCTTAGTTTTTATTTCCCCTAAAGCTGAAAAGAGTTATTATAGTCATCATTACGAAAAACGTGTAGTATGGGACCAACTCTGAAATCCCAAGAAAAATCAGCTCCATACATCGTTCACATGAATCGACAAAACGTAAGGGGCAGCTGATTTGTTATTTTAGTTCTTTTCCAATTAAGTTGGGGTTAGCTTCTTGTCCAACCGGATCCAGTAGAATAGCAGTATTTTACATGGAGCGACTGCCTATCTGACACCCACAATCCAGTAACTGGGTAACACGATACCCTTTGGTAAAACATGACAGATTATTGTCTGTAGTTTTAAGAACATGATTTGTTTACAGGTGAAACTATACAAAATGTATACCACGTTTGGGGATGGGGCCAGCCGGATAACTTAGGCCAGGGGCAGTACTGTGGTTCCTTGCTAAAGACGGGCAAACTGGATGACACCTGGTGTAATGTCAAAGCCATGTTTATGTGCGAAAAAGACCCAGCAGAAGTACGATTCGAAAATCCTGTTGCTATAAATCTTACGGAACCCGAGGGGGGGTTTTTTATTGCGGACCTGGAAGCAGCTGCAAGTTTTTAATTAAAGAATTCATATTTTCCTATTAAAATTGTCTTATTTATATTTCTTACATTCATTTATTTTAGGCGAAATTAGTAGGTTTAGGTACGCTACTGCGTTTCGTCACGTATGGTCAAATTCGCAATCGGTCAAGTGACTGAAAAACCGTCAAAATCGCGCTCGGTCAAAATAGCGATTGGTCCATATCGCGAACAGCAGCTGGCTAAAGACGCATGCATGGATGAACGTGAAAATGTGAGTCCATCAATGCCTGGTTACGGCCAAGGCTTATATAGTACCTACTTTCCTCAACAAATGCGCGGGAATTCAAACTAAGTAGTACCTACCCACCATGTATAGCAGTGTTCATAATCTCAGATAATTATTACATGCTATCGCTACTTAGGTAATCAGTTATCTACTTAAGAGCTGATGATTTTTCAATGATCTGATAACTTTATTCGAGGAATAATTTTGAAATTTTGACAGTTACTTCATAAAAAAACTGTCAAACGTCAATTTTATTCCTCAAATCAAGAGAGAGATCAAGAGTAAATCTCGGGCAAAACCAGTATCAATACTTATACTAGCGACCTATTCACATGACACCAAAGCATATTTTATTTGCGACCAGCTCGTTGAACTGCACAAACTGTGGGACAGTGAGTGATGGGCACTCTGGTTCACAGATGTGTCCCCAGTTTACAGAACAGATTTTTCTAGACATCTCCATTTTGATTTATTTATTTATTACTAGCTGCGCCCCGCGATTTCACCCGCGTAAATGTCGATTTCGGAGGAATATCGGGACAAAAAGTAGCCTATATGTTAATCCAGGGTACCAGCTACCTCCGTACAATATTTTATCAAAATTGGTCCAGCCGTTTGAGCGTGAAGAAGTAACAAACATTATAAACACACACACAAACTTTCGCCTTTATAATATTAGTGTGATAGTGTGACAACAACACAAACATTTACAAGTAACAGAGGACAGAGACATGGACTAGTGTTTACGTCAATTACAGACGTGCACAGCATTAAAAAGATGTTATTAATACTGTTTGTGAAAGAAAGATGTTTGTGAAAAATAAATTAGAAAATACATGGGCAAATTATATTAGCTAGTGATTAACATCGATATACAAACATGATAGTGAAGTGGAGTTGGGCAGAACATCTATAGTCTCAGTTTATAAGTGTATGATCTATAGGCCGACCGCTTATCTGAGACGTTGCCTGAGCTAGCAGCGCGGTGCGCAAGGGGTGTGGTGACGTGATGCGGGAGCTCACTGATTCTTCAACTTGTGACAACTATCACCTCTCCCGCAACGCGCAACTACCTCAGTAAAACGTCTCAGTTAAGCGGTCGGCTTATAGTTAGATGAGGAGACGGTCGATGGAGTAAAGCTGTGACCCAATGGAGGCCAATTTAGGGCTAAGAAACTACAGCCGTTTAAAGCCGCGTTGGGTTGACGATACCGTTAAAGTCTCGGAAAAAACCTAAAGAAGGGACCCACGGAACCGCAAGTAAGGCAGAAGAAGAGGGAACCCAGCAGTGGAAATCATCCCACGGGAACGTACAGTCACCAAAGGAGACAAGTAACCAGGGTCGTCAGATATAGTTGAAGTTTAATAAGAAACCGATGGATGTTTTCGAATAAAATTTTATTTAATTCATAGAAAAGAAACAGTTAATTTCAAAACATCAATCGGTTTCTTACTAAACTTCAACTATATCCGATGACCCTGGTTACTTATCTCTTTAGTTTAGTGACCGTACTTACAGATGAAAAAGTATCCTATAACCTAATCCACGTCATGGTCTATCCGTGTGCCAAATTCTATACCAATCCAGCCAGGCGTGAAAGTTTACCTAACAGACAGACAGAGTTCCTTTCGCATTTAGAAGTAATGAAGTCGTGTTGGTTCAGGCAAGCTTATTTTTTTTTTTGTGACGGTTTTATTTCAACAACAATAGGCGATTTCACAAAAGATTCAATTTCTGTCCTTTGTGTCAACCGGTATAAACCTACCGAAATGAATAAAGGATTATTATGTAAACGTTCGCGAGTCCGAGTCGCACTTGACCGATTTTGTACTGATACTTGATTGAATGTAAGTTGGAAAAATGGATATTTTGCAAAATGGTTATTTAGAGAAAGAGGCATTGAGAAATGCTCATTTTTAGAAAGGGACGTTGGGTGAAGTGGTCATTTTGCGACTGAGCCACATTAAATAGTCAGGAAAAGTTTCCTGAACATAAATGATGCAGAGATAGTAGATTAACTTAATAATTAAGCATGTCAATCTTTGTGCTCCTATTGTGTGACTTTGGACGACAAAGACGGGCAACTATTCCATACCACAAGTAAGTTTGCACTTGAAATTAATGGTGAATGCATTTTGGTAAATAATTTTGCTGAAACAACTATCATTATAAAGCAAAACGTACCTTTGTGTTCGTGAAAGTGACTGATTGAATGGAAGAGTACCAGAGACATCAACACGTAAACTGTAACCATGAACACACTTCTAGACCCCTAGCGTAGAAATTTTTCGTCGGTTATCAAAAAAGACAGGAGCTGTTTCATAGAAAAGTGCAATACCTGTGCGGTCAAAAAGTGCAATACCTGTGTAGTCAAAAAGTGCAATACCTGTGCGGTTAAAAAGAAAATTTACTTTACCAACGTTTTTTAAATAATCCTCGAAAAATTTCGACGCAGGAGAATCATGATTATTGCCAAAGTTGACATTTTTGGAGAAATAGGTGTTGGGAAGATATTTTTACACCAACTAGATTAAACTATATATATTAGTAATTTAGTGGACACTAAATTACTAATGTATTCAGTTATGTAGCTCGTCTGCTCCCGATTTTAATTACGGGTTACAATATTGTCTTCATACAATGCGGCCCCGTGATTAATTAGTTGTTAATTATACTGCAATGCTGCGCACTTTAAACAGGTAGGTAATTATTGCAAGGAAATCGGGTTTAGGTGATATGTAGATAGAGCTTGGATGATGTTAGGAATTAGGTGCCTAAATCGTTGGTTTTATTTTGACTTTCAGGTTTTCATGAATAACAATGGCAAATAAAGGATTGTCCATTTTTCTATGGCTTTGGGTTTCTTCCGTGAAAGACATTTGCGCGAACCACTCGCGCAGAAACACATTTCCGCGAATGGACTTTGGCGCTAACGGACTTTTGCGAGAAGCGTCACTTGCGCTAAAAAAAAATCCTCGAATGGACTTTTGTGCAAATCCAAAAGGCTTACTCTTTCTTACTTCTCTCTTATGCTCTGCGTATCCAATACAATAACGCATTCATGGCATTCCCACAGTGCATCAAAGCCGTCAGTGCGTGCGTTTGCAGACGCACTGTGGCGTAAGAAATCTGTCTCGCTACTCCGCAGGTTGCATGGCAGGCCCAAGACTATTCTGCAATCGATAGCCGGCAGGGCAGACAGCCCGCTACCTACTATGGGCGCTCACACCCGAGGACCCGATCTGTTTCAGTTATTAAGTACTAACATAAGCCGCATTGTAGTCTGAACAAATAAAGAATAATCAAAATCAAAAGTCATTTATTCAAACTAGGCTGAGAATCAGTACTTTCCGAACGTCAAAATTACAAAAGACAGTCCCCCAAAACGCCCGCCCTTCACCACTTCCTAGTGCTTTCGCTGGGGAGAAGAAGTGGCGGAACAAACTCCCCAGCAGCACAGCTGTCTGTTCAGTTATGATAATATTAATATGCCTAACCTTTCGGGGATTATTTTATTGTCATATTCTTTAATGAAAACACTTAACTAAACCACAACAATCTTAGCAAATCGCCCACTTGTATCACAAAGTATTATCAAATAAACTTTACGGTCTATTCGATCAGTAATGCTGAGCATTTGCATTTATTATCACTATCGTAAAGCCGATGAGATCTAGAATACGAAGAACTATCGTAACATTGTATTGGATCATGAAACAAAGTATTGGACGCTTAGTACTGATGGATTGTGCCGCCATATTGCTTTTAGTGGTGAAAAGGAAATGCGATTGGTAATAGACAATATTGAAACTTTGAGAGCCTCTATTGAAAAGTTGTCAATTTGCAATTGATTCGAACTTACGACCGCCGGTACTCGTAAGTCGTGGCCGTTACCACTTGATCACCACTGCTCTCTAGTTACTTTTAATGCAATGTTATTTAGTTTGATGTACATGATGTTTGATGTACATGTCATGTTCGTGAACGGGCGCCGTCAGTAGGGACTGGTCATCTCTTTGCTGCCATGGCTTATTTTATTTTATTTAATATTTGAATTGTTGTTTTTTCTTATCTTTTCATTATGGACGCTTTTAATTATCTGCATCGTTCTCACATGTATAATTTTTAACATGAATGATGTAACCAAGACTTTGTAACCATATTATTTTGATTTAAAAGAATGTCCATGGAGTTTCTTGCCCGTTCTTCTCCATAGGTACCTACGCTTTGGAATGGGCAACTAGCTTCATCTTTCTGACTGACCGACCCTTTGACAATTCAAAAGTGCCTTTAATTGGTTTAATTGAAATAAATGCTTTGAGTTTGAGTACAGAATGCGTATTTAACGGCTATGCGATGGGTCGTTTTACACCCTGTACCTAAACCTCTGTCTACTCCTTCGGGGAACATGCGTAATGTTATTTGAAATATCGGTTTTTAATGAATTCTCTGCTCGACGTCCGTATGTTACTGCAGGGATCCAGCAGAATATCAACGTCGCCTGACACATGCTGAGCTGGACTCCGATTTGGTGCAACCTAGAGACGCACACCGCACTTTGTATATTCGTTTTTTAGGGTTCCGTAGTCAACTAGGAACCCTTATAGTTTCGCCATGTCTGTCTGTCCGTCCGTCCGTCCGTCTGTCCGTCCTCGCTTAATCTCTGTGACCGTTAGCACTAGAAAGCTGAAATTTGGTACCAATATGTATATCAATCACGCCGACAAAGTGGTAAAATAAAAATTGGAAAAAAATGTTTTATTAGGGTAGCCCCCCTATATGTAAAGTGGGAAGTGATTTTTTTATTAATTTCAACCCTAACGTGTGATATATTGTTGGAAAGGTATTTAAAAATGAATAGCGGTTTACTAAAATCATTTTTTGATAATGTCAATAATTTCGGAAATAATAGCTCCAAAAGTAAAAAACAATGTGTCCCCCCCCCTCTAACTTTTGAACCATAAGTTTAGAAAATATAAAAAAAAACTGAAAAGTACAACTTTATAAGGACTTTCTAGGAAAATCATTTTGAACTTGATGGAAACAACAGTTTTTGTACAAAAAAGATAAAAGTTGTACAAAATCATTTCTGGACTAAGTTTGTAGTATAATCGTATATGCAAGCATTTTTTTTTTAACTTCGTTTACATATTTTATTATCCTGAACGTATCTTTTTTCAAACAAAAAAAGAATGATTAAAATTGGTTCTCACAATCCAAAATTACCACCGAAAACTTCTGGCACGTCTATGTACTAATTAGTAACCCAATTCCCCGAGAGATGGCGCTGTAGGTACTTATTACATTGGGTCGGGTATTATCGAATTGTACGTGGGAACACTTATTGTGACGGACGGAAAACTACGGAACCCTACACTGAGCGTGGCCCGACACGCTCTTGGCCGGTTTTTTTTTTTTAATTTAAAGTATGTCATAGTGTTATCATCTCTCTAGCCTTTACCCAACTATGTCGGCTTCCAGTCTAACCGGATGCAGCTGAATATCAGTATTTTACATGGAGTGACTGCCTGTCTGACCTCCACAACCCAGTTACCGGGTAATACGATACCCCTTGGAAAGACTGGTTGTCTGACTTTCGGACTTCTGACCACCAAAGATCAACGAATGACAGCCAGGACCAACGGTTTAACGTGCTTTCCAAGGCACGGAGGGGTCTTGATATGTAAAGATACCCCTTGGAAAGACTGGTTGCCAGACTTTCGGGCTCTGACCACCCTTAACGACTGACAAACATCCACGTATGACAGCCGGGACCAACGGCTTAGCGCACTTACCGAGGCACGGAGGGGTCTCGGTATATAAAGATGGTCACCCATCCACAGACCAACCGCGGCAAGCGTAGCTTAACCTGATCGATCGACCTGTGCGGCTGTTATTATTAAGCCACGGGCCCCTCTAACGTATGTCATAGTGTGACTTAATTTATTTAAGCAGGTATGTTTTAATGTTTTATGTTGGCACCTTTTACTTATTCTATTCATGTTATTTGTTATCATTTAATTGTGTTTATGTGTATTGTGCTATCTCGTTTGTGTATACCAAATAAATGGTTTATCTAACTATCTAGCTAATTGCCAATTACCAGCCTGTTATTACACAAAGCCAATATTCACCTACAGTAATAAAACACTGGGATCCCCCTAATCACAAATAGCTCATATTTCATGGTAGGTAGGTACGGTCAACAGATGAACAATTTTAATTTGAAAGCAGCAGCCTAATTGCGGAACGCCAAATCGTCAAATGATTCTGATCAGTTGGCTTCATTTCTATCACAATTGGCTTCATTTTACGATTTTCGAATTGCGAAACTCTAGTTTATTATGAAACCAATTATTAACGTTAAGGCCCTGCGCAGAAACTAGAGTTTCGCAATTCGAAAATCGTAAAATGAAGCCAATTGATCACAATTGGCTTCATTTTACGATTTTCGAATTGCGAAACTCTCAGTTGGCTTCATTTCTATCAAGAAATGAAGCCAACTGATCAGAATCATTTGACGATTTGGCGTTCCGCAATTAGGCTGCTGACTCTTGTCGGGTTTTTCCCAGAAACTGGGTCGTGTCAGCAAAAAAAACAACATTATGAGGTATTTTCGGACAACTTATTTACATAAATGACATACTATTTGTACAGCGTGCCAGGGACATCTACGCACAACCTGCTACAATACAGTCAGTAGGTACATAATTCCGAACCCCCTGAGTTGGTTATTAACAAAATAAAGGTATGATTCCGATCTCGGCAGCACGCAGCAGTGCTGCCGCGGCAGTGCGGTCGCAGCACTACTGGTCCTCATACATTTTCTATGGGTTCATATGAAATTACATTCCGATCTCGGCAGCAATGCTGCGTGACATTCCTATAGAGAATATATGGGGACCAGCACTGCTGCGGCAAAAAAAAAAAAAAAACAACCGACTTCCAAAAAAAAAACACTACAAAATGAAAAATTACTTTAATTTCGGAAGTCGGCGCGTCGTTGGTTCCGCATTTTCGTTTTTTGACACCGACTTCCGAAATTAAAGTAATTTTTCACTTAGTAGTTTTTTTTTTTGACTGATAGCCGGTGGAGCAGACGAGTCCTGGAGTGGAGACCGCGTACCGGCAAGCGTAGTGTGGGACGCCCCCCAGCTAGATGGACAGACGACCTAAAGAAGGTGGCTGGGGTAGACTGGATGCGGAAGGCGGAGGACAGGGTGCTGTGGCGCAGTCTGGGAGAGGCCTATGTCCAACAGTGGACTGCGATAGGCTGAGTTGACTGATTGATTTTTTTGAGTTTTTTTTTAGAAGTCGGTTATTTTTTTTTTTTTTAAGTTTATATTACTAGCTATAGTGACGTGATGGTAACTAAACTATCGACTATAAGGGTTAAATTAAATTAGCTAGCGAACCTCCCCAAAAGTTACAGGTATTGATATGAAATCAGGACAAAACAAACATTTTTTAGAGGTCAATGACCACTGGTATGTTACTTGAAGTACCTATGAGTTGAGAAACTTTTTCTTTTTATTTCACCGTGTTTAGATAATTATTATCGATAAGTACCCAACACGTATATATTATGAAGCTTACACAAAGAAAACTGATTTTTAAACTGATATTTCAAGTGACTTGCGGTTGATGACCCCAAAAACAAACTCATCAAATTAATTTCTTATTTTTGTAATCATGTTTACATATCGCTCAAGTCTGACGTCACGACCTTGTATACACAGTTTAATTTATTTTCATGTAAAATACCTATAAATAGGGAAGTAAGTACATGCTTGGTTTGAGCATTATTTTGACAATCTTTTTCGAGATAAATCGAAATTGCTGTAATAGCCAAATACATGCGAGCAGCGGCTGGTAAAAGTTGTATGAAAATCCATATCTGTCGTGGTTTAGCGGCCAAATAAATTATATACTAAACTCATATCTGTCGTGTAATTTAAAAATGGAACGATCTTTTATTCTGAAACCTGGCAACCAAGGAGGTACCTTATCAAAGGTTTTATTTAAATTTCGAACTGGTTTGCTAATAGACATCTGTTTATTGAAAAAAAAAACAAATGAAGACTTTAACGCGGGAAAAAATATTTTTGTTCGTTGTTAGTCATTGATTTTGAAAAGTAATTGTATTTGACAAAATTCCGCGCATTATTTGAAAAAAGTACTATACAAGCCTTGGCCATAACTAGGCATTGATGGACTTACGTATGTGTGCCTCAGCCCACATTTACACGTTTGTCCATCAATGCCTCTTTTGCTGGCCGCTGCAGTAATGTGCTAAGTATTAATGTCAAGCAGAAATTCATAGTTGAACAATTTTACATCAGCAGCAAGTAAATTAATTCCGAAGCAAGAATATTACTTACGTTTCAGTGCGTTTAAAAGACAACGTGCATTCTATTGAAATGTTTCATTGAAATTTTTGAATTATTCGACGAAAGGGAATGCAAGGTCTGTTATAGGATCCAACGGAAATACATAATAATGTTTTGTGGGATCCTACGCCAAAAATATTATAACCTGTCTGTGGAGGGGCCACAGATAGGCTAGGTGTAGGTAGATACAGTCACAAAACAGATTACGCGCAGAAGGTTAGAACCACATTTATACCGCGTTTCCACGGCCTGATTTCTCACAGGACAGGCCATGGGAACCATCGTATCCGATGAGGCCTGCGGTGGTCCGTTACCGCGCGTCGTATCCGTCGGGGGTTGGTAAGTTCAAAGACGCGGCGTGACGCCTGTCGCGGCCTATACGGCCTGTACGGCCTGCACAGGTGCGTTTCTTTTTGCGTTGATAATATGGGAATGCTTGGCATGGACCGCGACAGGCCTCGACAGGCGTAGCAAAGCCTGGCGTTTCCACAGCCCATCAGTTAACGGGCCGTGGGAACGCGGCATTAGACATACATCCACGTACAGCGGTGCAACTGGCATTCGTTTTTGATAGTTCCGTACGTACGCGACTGTGTGCGTGCATTTTCGCTAGATGTATGAAGTTGGTCTTCTGAACCTATCAATTTTGTGCTGCAGACACTTCGTGAACTGTTAACCTTTTAACCGCTTGTGTCGCATTTATGCGACACATATTTTCGTGCCCCTACCTCGTGTCGTATTTCTGCGACAGAGAACATGCATGATTTTTTCGTTCTATTTTTGTCCTATTAACTGTGTGGTACAACTAAAACCATTATCAAATAGAGATAAAGAGTTTTTGACTATTTTTTAATCGATACAACGATTTCTCCTTCTTATTTATTTTAGGTATTATTTTATCTTGATTTTATCGATTTGTAGCCGCGCGCTAGGGGTACGGCAATTGACATTCAGCCAAGCGCTTAAAAGGTTAAATAAAAAATAAAATTCATTTATTTCCGGCAAGTTTTTTACACGTACACCCATAGTAACACACATACACATACACGTATACATAGTTAATTTGCCTTTGATTTTGCATAAGTGATCTTTATTCTCGTAGCAAATAAGGTTGTAGTTATTTATTATGTTATGGGTAATATTACTTTGAAAGGTGTAAATGTGATTCATCAAGCTTTAGAAAGATACTTCTAGACTCTAGCAACGCCGCCACTATAACTCATACCAGCATGGCAATTGCGCAACACATTATCAATCGGAATCGGTTTCATTTTGACAGTTCAACAACATTCATTGCGTTATTACCAGAAATACCAGCGCTGCGACATTTAGTTTTTAAACGTCGAGCGCATGCTGAGATAGGAGCCTTTTGGCCTCGTATAGGAGTTTCTGTCTCATTTTTCTTTTTGTTATTTTTTTTTATATAACTTGTTTTTTTGAAGTGAAAACTTCTTTAGCGGCGTTGCACACTTTTTGTAATGGGTAAAAAATGTTAAACTCGCGTCAGGACACGTGACCGTCAGGAGAGATTCCCCCCCCCCCCCTCTCTTTCTACGGCGGCGCCAACCGAAGTGAACCAAGCGACACACGACAATGGATGGATGGATCGATGGATGGATCGATGGATGGATGGATCGATGGATCGATGGATGGATGGATGGATGGATGGATCGACGGATGGATGGATGGATGGATCGATGGATTTATGGATGGATCGATGGATGGATCGATGGATCGATGGATGGATCGATGGATCGATGGATGGATCGATGGATCGATGGATAGATCGATGGATGGATGGATGGATGGATCGATGGATGGATCGATGGATGGATCGATGGATGCATCGATGGATCGATGGATGGATCGATGGATGGATGGATGGATCGATGGATGGATGGATGGATCGATGGATGGATCGATGGATCGATGGATCGATGGATGGATCTATGGATCGATGGATGGATCGATGGATGGATCGATGGATGGATCGATGGATCGATGGATGGATCGATGGATGGATGGATAGACGTGGACGTGGACGTGTACGTGGACGTGGACGTGGACATGGATGGATGGATGGACAGCTGATGGCTCGACCGTCTGTGTAGTAGCCACACTGCTGTGTATTCGTAAAATTCGTGTATATAAAATGTTTAAAATATGGAAATTGAACAAAGTGCATCTATTAATGAAAAAAGTGAGGCAGAAATATTGAAAAAAAATGTAATTGATTTATTTCAACGTTAATATTCAAGTTTTCACTTCTGCCGGCACTCCCGGAGTGCAACCCGTCTTTTTTTTTATTTTTTTAGTTTGTGATCTTCCTGTACGAGTCGCAATAAATACTTTTTCTTTCTTTCCTTATTTACGTGTTGAGCGGACAAATTTTTCGAACTTATGAAGCAATGGATAAGCAATTTGCTTCAAAATGATTCAGATTCCGCTTGATAGTTTGTTTACGAAATTAGGGTGCTCAATGAGTGATGCGGCGATTCATAAACTCAATGTCCACTATTTACAGCCGGATTTATCTCAAAGCCACCGTCTATTTATGGTAGTATTATTCCTTTGTGTATTGAAACGTTCCAACGAGCGATCCACGTGAGACACAATGGCTTTTTGTTCCTGTAATTACGGCATTCAACTGATTAATATTCGATATAATTACTTGCTATTACCCGTACACAAATCTAGGCTTGGGACTGAGCAGCTATTGAGAATTTCCTAATGGTTAAACTCAAAAAACAGTTTGTCCAATCAAACCGAAGTCTCCACGTTCAGGTTTTGTTATATTGTAGAGTTTTTCCTGATTCGTTCCTGAAACAAAATAAATATGGAATAAATAGTTTCAACTTGCGGTTTGGCATGGAAGTACAGACGCCAGCACTCAAGCTATCCGAAACTGTAAAATTTTCCCAATCAACTTTGAACCTAATGCTTTAATAGCGGTAAAGTTTATTTATTTATTTAAGCTTGCGGGAGTGATGATGATGACGTCACGCTGAAGTATTTGCACGAAGACTGCGCTGACGTTCATGTTCGGGGTCACCAGTATAGAGGTATGAGGAACAGGGTGTAAAGTTCACTCATACTCTATAGAAAAGGGAGGATCCTTCGACCAGACGGGTGTTGTGTCTGGCGGGCAACTGCCCAATGAGTCATGTCGGGCTGTTGTATCTATGCTAGTTGCGCGGTAAACTCTGCTTGCAATATGCAGGATTTGCGTGACGTCAGTATGACGCGTTGTTCGCATGTGGCGTTGTAGATACCGCTACAATTTATTTATTTTCGGATCTCCAACAAAAGATATACACTAAATATTATATGGTTAATGGACAACAAAGTATTTGGTATGTGTACTCTTTCAATTACAGGAGATCACAGCATGCACAATAAAATGAGCAACTAAGCTAACAAATTAAATACCTAATACACTACATACCCAGCTAGAACTATTGTAATTTTATTATTTTTGACTTAATTTTTTGGTGTTCAATATATTTTTTTGGTGATCATTATATTTAACCCCTTTATGTTTTCCTCTCATGTTTACATAAATAACCAATGGGGATTGCCACCCTTAATTAATTGTTTTCGTAGTTTCACTTTACTTACCATTTTTTAGCGGTGCATAGAATAGGTACAACTCTTTTCAATGTTCAACAGGTTAGTTAAAATACGCTAAAAATAATGAAGTAAACTTTTCCTTTAAAACTTTTACTATCAACTTATAACGTCATTAAGTACACAATTTATATGATATAAAAACTTGTCGCGAGATTTAATCTGTCAAGCTCCGCTAATGAGACACAATTGATTTTCTATTGTTTCGGTTAAATTACGAATTAATTAATAGATGTTGATACCCATCAAGTCTGCAGAGTTTTGCTATCTAATTTACTTTGATCCTGTATAGTGCTCGTTTTCGAGTAAAATGGCTGTGTTATGTTGGCATCGGGACAGACGAACATGACGAAATTATAAGGGTTCCGTTTTAAGAGAACTACATGACCTAAAGCGCGGTCACTGTCAGACTGCATAGAAAAGAAAGAGAAGCGCGATGACACAACCCTGGTAATTTATTGCAAAATATGAAGCAATTATCTATTTACAAAAAATCTATTGTTTGGACTAAAAAAATTAAAACATTAGTGCTTTAGTATGTTGCTTGTAGAATAATCTGACAAAAAATCATAATGATTATATGTATATTAGTATGATTTTTATTGTAAAAAGAAAGTTTTTAGAGGTATCTTCAAGATGTTTGTTTTAATTTTTTTATATACAGGGTGTCCCAAAACTCAACGTCAAGCCGAAACGGGGTGACAGGATTGATCATAACCATCACGAGAAAAATCTGAAAAAAAATCTATCCCATGCAGTTTAAAAATTATGGGCATTTTAAGAAAAACCTAGAAATTTGATCAAACTGTACCATTTTTCGGTTATTGTGGTTATTCTTTTTTATTTTTGTTCATTTGAACTTTGGAAACGTAATCCTAAATAACATTTCTAGAATCCCAATAAAAAATAATGACACAATTGCCTCAAGTTTCCGAGAATTGAGACTATTTGTTAAACTACGAATTTAAAATTTTCAAGATTCGTCGACTTTGACAGGCCCTCCTATAAAAAAAATGTACTAGAGTGCCTTGGCAAGTGGCATTAAAAGTTGGCGCATTTAATCAGAATTCTAAAATGGTACAATACTTGTTAGTTCCATACAATAGAAAAGAGTAAAAAAATTAAAACCTCAAGTAACCCGATTTTTGCTATCTCATTTTACTCAGTTAAAATGTTTTTAATTCACACAAGCTCTAGGTAGGTTCTTAATTTTAAGACAAAATGATGAGAGAGATGGATAATGGGTATGTTCGCCATGAGTGAGCGAGACAGATAGTGACGCCACTTTTACCAAAGTGAAAAAAAGTTAGTAAAATTAGTAAAATAATTAGGTTTGTTGGAATAAAAGTCTGATGATAGAGAAATAACGTTTTTTATTACAATAAATGTTCAAATTGTTTACCATCAGCCTCAATACAAGCCCTACATCTTCTTAAAAAAGATCTACTTATTAGTCGGGCATATCTTCGAGAGTTGATCGCCTCAGCTGCTTGAGAAATGCGTTCACGCAGGTCGGCTACGTTCTCAATGGGCTTTGAGTAAACTTTTTCTTTGAGAACTCCCCAATAGAAAAAATCCAGGGGATTTAAATCTGGTGAACGGGCGGGCCACGAGATAGTGCCCGAACGTCCAATCCACCTTCCCGGATATTCCTGGTCAAGGAAATCTCTTACTTGCACTGCGAAATGCGCTGGGCAGCCATCTTGTTGAAACCACATGTCGCGAAGATCTGCTAGTGGTACGTCCTCTAACAGGGTTGGTAAATCTTCTCTTAAAAAATGTAGGTAATTAGTTCCATTCAAGTTCTCAGGCAGTTCAATAGGCCCAATAATTTTACCGTTTAAAATTCCGGTCCACAGGTTTACTTTAAAACGATACTGGGATCTATCTTCTCGCATTAAATGTGGATTCTCCACATGCCACTCGTGATAATTGTGCAAGTTCATGTAACCATCTTTTTTCAATGTCGATTCATCTGACCAGAGAATTTTTTGGATGAATTGGGGATTCTCATTATGCCTCTGTAGCATTGTTCTACAAAAAGAAATCCTTTCCTGATAATCTCGAGGTAGAAGACTTTGAACTCGTTGTACGTGAAACGGATGCATTTCGGCTCTTTGTAAAATACGATGAGCAGTGCTTTTCGGTATTCCCGTTCTTTCTTCAATTCCACGTACGGAAATACTTCGGTCACGTGCGACCTCTTGCAATACTTCTTCCTGGAAAGGAAACACAGGTCTACCTCCAGCCTGTATTTGATTCGGGAAATGGCCGCCCTCTGTGAGTGAACGGTGCACATTAACAAACACGCGGTGATCCGGGTAGCGCTCTAAATTTGGATATCTTTCACGATAAAGTCTAGCGGCAGCACTTGCGTTGCATCTGCATTCCCCATAAATGAGGTGCATGTTCGCATATTCTTGTGAAGTGTAGCGCGTAGGCATGGTAGATAAAAAGGATGCCAACACAAAAGTCCAGAGAGAAGCCAAAGTTGCCGGTATGTTATCAACAAGTCCAATTCACAAAGATTCAAGTCCAAAAAGAGAAGCCAAAGTTGTCAGTACTAAATCAACACAAGCGAATACGAACGTGCGCAGTAGACGAATGAGCGAAACGTACTAACTGGTTGGTGTCGGACTGGTAGCGTAGCCATTTGCTTGGCTGAAACTAGTGCGAATGAAACAGATAGATGCCATAGCATCTATCTGTTTCATTCGCACTCGTTTAAACGACGCATCTCCGTCTCAATGCGTGGCGTCACTATCTGTCTCGCTCACTCATGGCAAACATACCCATTATCCATCTCTCTCATCATTTTGCCTTAAAATTAAGAACCTACCTAGAGCTTGTGCGAATTAAAAACATTTTAACTGAGTAAAATCTGATAGCAAAAAGCGGGTTACTTGAGGTTTTAATTTTTTTACTCTTTTCTATTGTATGGAACTAACAAGTATTGTACCATTTTAGAATTCTGATTAAATGCGCCAACTTTTAATGCTACTTGCCAAGGCACTCTAGTACATTTTTTTTATAGGAGGGCCTGTCAAAGTCGACGAATCTTGAAAATTTTAAATTCGTAGTTTAACAAATAGTCTCAATTCTCGGGAACTTAAGGCAATTGTGTCATTATTTTTTATTGGGATTCTAGAAATGTTATTTAGGATTACGTTTCTAAAGTTCAAATGAACAAAAATAAAAAATAATAACCACAATAACCGAAAAATGGTACAGTTTGATCAAATTTCTAGGTTTTTCTTAAAATGCCCATAATTTTCAAACTGCATGGGATAGATTTTTTTTCAGATTTTTCTCGTGATGGTTATGATCAATCCTGTCACCCCGTTTCGGCTTGACGTTGAGTTTTGGGACACCCTGTATATATATATTTTTTTTTTTACTAACCCATATGGATGCTGCTTATCCGAATTAAAGATTATTTGAAATGATTTTTGCGTTTAGGTCCTGTAAGCCCCTTAAGAACGTTGTATCTTTTATACTTCTACTCCCAGAAACATCCGAAAAACATCACGAACACAATATACGATTAAAGTCTTAAGGTGCTCCCTCATCGGGAGCATTCGCCTGTAATGTAACTTTACAGATTCGAGCATTACATCAGTGAGGGAGGAAAATTGAGCATTACAGCGCGCACCTTGTAATGATACAATGTGTAATACCTTGATACAACTTGTAACATCAATGCGCTCCACTTGTAAAAAGTCAAATCTGTAATGTTACATTACACGCGAATGCTCGTCAGTCAGGGAAGTAGTATTGTAATATAATGGTCAAAGTCGAATCTGTAATGTTACATTACACTCGAATGCTCTTGTTGAGGGAGCACCTTTAAAATCTAATACCATAAAACTCTTAAATTATTGCTTTTACAACAGACTCGCACAGATTGTCCCAAGGAAAAGTGCAGCTAACGTTTTCAGTCAGTTGTGACGTCACCTCCGCTTTTTACTAGAGGCTTTTAGTAGCACTAAACGTTTTCAGTAGTGATGGTGAAAAATGAAGATTTTTAAAAGCTGGCTCTTGTATTTTGACTTCCGTTTTTATAGCACTTCTGGATGGTGCACTTGCACTAACCGAAATGCAGTAGTAGTTGAGGTTAAAAATAATCGGATCTCGGTGTTATCTTGATTGATTTTAATTGCTGTGTATACAAATAAATAAAAATGGAGTGTCTGTTTATAATATTATAAAATAACCGCTTTTTACTAAATGCATATAGTACATCCATATGCATTTAGTGAAAAGCGGTTATTTATACACGGTACATATACCTTAATAACATTTTTCAAAAAAATAAAAAAATATAAAGGTAGCCTAAGTTACTCCTTATTACATCAGCCATCTGCCAGTGAAAGTCCTGGCAAAATCGGTTCAGCCGTTTCAGAGATTAGTCGGAACAAACAGACAGACTAAAATTTCACTTTGACAACTAACGATTAGCAAATTTTTTTATGACAACGTTTCATTTGGTAGAATTATTGTTAAGCTGATTATTATAATGACACAAAACGTTTGGGACATTTATCATTTGTCAAACATTTCACTAGGCCACACAACTATTAGACGAATGACGTTCCCTTTTCATACATTTCCTCTCTCTCTTCTCTCTCCCTTTCGTTCTCTGCCTTTTCGTCTTTTTTTTTAAGTTAGGTTAGGTTAGAGTATAACAAACAACGCACGAGCCGAGCGAGCGAAGCGAGCGTGCCGCGGCAGCGGCTGGCGATGTGCCAGAAGCGAATCGCTTTTGTAAAAGGAAACAGGTTAGGTCACATTAAAGATGAAGTAAAAAAAAGATGGGTTGCACTCCGGGAGTGCCGGCAGAAGTGAAAACTTGAATATTAACGTTGAAATAAATCAATTATTAATTTAAAAAGCTAACAATCTTAAAATAATAATATGTACAAGCATATAAAAAGGGAAAATCCACCACCACTACCAACACCACCACCACCACCACCACCACCACCAGCACCACCACCACCATCACCACCACCACCACCACCACCACCACCACCACCACCACCACCACCACCACCACCACCACCACCACCACCACCACCACCAGCAGCACCAGAAATAAAACAAAATTATATAATACGTTGGCAAATGATTATTCAGCGAAAAAAAATTCTGCGAAACGTTAGTTGGCAAATGAAAATCTGGTTTACAATTTTCGACGAAAAGGCAGAGAACCCAATCAATCAATCAACTCAGCCTATCGCACACCACTGCTGGATGGCCCAAGCTGCGCCACAACATCCTGTCCTCCGCCTTCTTCATCCAGTCTGTCCCAGCCATTATCGTATTATAATATCTCATTCTCATATTGATAAAGGAATGTCAAATCAGCTATAACAACAGTAACGACCCGCACACAAGTAGGCACTCGTAAACAAGACCCCATTTTATACCTCGTAAAGTTAGCCAACAATGTCTGTGAGACAGCTTAAGTAATTGTTCGGTGAACATAAAGTAACTTAGGAATTAATTGAGTTTATTTATCTTTTCAACGGTTAGGTACAGCAGCTGGGGTAGATGTTATATGTAAGTAAATAGAATAACAGAATTAGATTGTGGAGCAATGCTTTTAATAATAGATTGTTTGCCAAGGGAGCAAACAATTGTTTTGAAGGCGAGAGTGTTTCGTAGAAAGTACGTCACTCGAGCTTAAAATAGTGCTGCTCCCGAGGTGGATACCCTACTTTTTATCTTATATTTACATGACATACAATTTTGAGTAAACAATTACGAACGAAGGCAGAATGATTTTCGCGCGTTTTTTATTTTTTCATATTTTTTTTTTTTTGTTCAATTTGGCTCGCGCGCCTTTTACTTTATCATACAGTTTGTTACTTGTTCATAGCGACAGGCCTGATGGTCTAGTGGTTAGTGACCCTGACTGCTATGCCGGAGGTCGTGGGTTCGATTCCCACCCAGGACAAATGTTTGTGTGATGAGCACGATCATTTGTTCTGTGTCTGGGTGTAATTTATCTGTAATATGTATGTATTTAGAAACATATAAGTATGTTTATCAGTTGTCTAGTACCCATAACACAAGCTCTGCTTAGCTTGGGACTAGATGGCGTTGTGTGATAGTTGTGGAATATTATTATTATTATACAATGTTCGTGAATTCGTGATTGTACTCTTTGATGATTGGAACTTTTACTAACAATATCCACATTCAAAATTCAAATCACATTTTGTCCCTAGGGATTAAAGAGCTATTTTAGTCCCTGTTTACGAGAATACACTAGCTCTTTTTGAATAGATGTGATAAAAAATATATTATTTTTAACGGGCATTTGTCAAAGTGTAATTTTGATTCGTAATTATACAATCAATAATATTAATACTGACCTAATAATCTCTGTCCTGTAATAAATATACAGTGCCCTTCAAAAGTTAGTCGACATTTTCCACTTCAGGTGTGTTGCTACATTATGATTTGAAATTCTAGTGTTCCAAATGCTTGAAATGATATAACGTTTTTATTGACTAATTCAACTAGCTATGACTTATCATAAAAAATAATCAAGATGCGTACCTTATTATTTCTTTATTTTAAATCATAATGTAGCATTACAGCTGAAGTGACTTTTGGAGGGCACTTTATGTACAGTCAACAAAAGAGAAAAGTATGCAGGATCGTCGAATATAGTTGAAGTTTAGTAAGAAAGCGATGGATGTTATCGAATAAAATTTGAATTAATAGAAAACTACCAGCTCATCATTTATCAAATTAAATTTCAGTCGACAAAATCCATCATTTATACATACAAACATTCATCGGTTTCTTACGAAACTTTAACCATATCCGACGATCCTCCATACTTATCTCTTTTGTTGACTATACCAAATATTTGCATGTCCCACTAGTAGTTTCTTCTACAGGCTAGCGATTGGCACTGAACAACTTTCTCTTGAAAGCCATACTTTCTAATCCGTAATATATTCGATTCGTGAAATAGGTAGACAGAGAGTACTTACTTCAAATCCTTCGTCCAGTGCACTTACTGGAAATAAAAAGGGATAGCCCTTTTTCAACGGAATCATTGGCTTTAACATTTTATAATACGCGCTTCTGGCCACCAAACATATTATTTACCCTAAGAATCGAAGACACGCTGTTCACGATACTTTCAACCCCCATACCAACTTCCACTACGCCAATTAATCAATTTAAACCGTTCCATCCTTCGGCAATAATCCCTTTATCCTCATTCTATCAGTATTTAATCTTGCTCTCGCGCCTCAGAGAACAGGATCAAAGATACAAGTCCAGAAAACTTTCCTCCATCAGAGATCAAAGTTATCTCTTTAATTATAACCATAGAACACGGACACAGCCGCTGCCAGAGGTGGCACTATCAATACTTTCCATACAAACCAACGTATCACCGTTTAGACACACTATAACACAAATGACGTGTAGAAACTGATGGCTTTGAAGGCAATCCGTGACAGAAGTTGCGTATAATCAGCCTATAATGGTCCCACCGCTGGGACACTGGTCTCTCCGAGAAGGAGTGGGCGCGGGCCCAGTGCGGGATGGTAGATGTTACATGTTTTCGAATTTCGGTTCTAGGTCATGCTGGTTTCCTCACGATGTTTTCTTTCACCGTTTTGAGGGTAGTGGTAATGTAATTATTTACACAAAGTAAAGCGCCTGCCTGGGTTTGAACTCACGACCTACAATTCTTAAGTCGGAGCCGTTGCCACTGGGCCACCAGTGCCATCAGAAGTTGTGCATTTTATTAGTACTGACGTCTAAAGACGGATTGTGGTGGTCAGATAGGTAATCGCTTCATGTAAAATACTGGTATTCAGTTGCACCCGGTTAGACTGGAAGCCGACCCCGATAACATCATCATCATCTGCCTAGCCTTTTGCGAACTATGTTGGGGTCGGCTTCCAATCTAACCAGATGCAGCTGAGTATTTTATGACCTCCATAACCTAGTTACTGGGTAATACCTTACCCCTTGTTAAGATTGGTAGTCAGGCTTTTGAGCTTCTGACGACCCGTAATGAGTGTCAAAGATCCACGAATGACAGCCGGGGCCAATATAGTAGGGAAAAAGCTAGGCAGATAGGTCGTCTTTAGACGGGGCGGGGCGATTCCGAGCTCTGTGATAACGCAATTTTCAACCACAATGTTTAGACATACATAGTAGCTATTGACTAAACTTTTTGGTGTCTAGACGAATATAAAAAGGTTTTATGCTGAAGCATCTGTTTTGGGATGACTCGTGAAATGTAAACATTTTGTGAGGACATTAGCTTTTTAGAGATTGGGTATTTTATTTTTAGGGTTCTTTCAACTTCAGTTGAGTTTGGGAATTAAATGGCCAAATTTTATACAGCATTTTTATCTCACGAAACGACGCGCACTTTACTTGTTATAACCAATTGTGCAAACACGCTGTAAATGTATGCGTGATGACAAGTAGCGTCAGCACATAAAGAAAGAAAATACATTTATTTAGCACAGACTAAAAGACACACAATACACCAGACATCAGATAAAAAAAAAAACAATAAAAAAAGATGAAATAAAAAGCGTAAAGTCCGAAGTAAGTAATTAGCAGGAAAGTGTGCCTCACGGCTGCGCCAAAAGGCACGTCCAAACACACGCAGACTTCCGAATTCGCCATTGTCTCGACCGAAATACGGTCTAAAGGACTTTTTATATATTATGTAGTTCAGCGGTTGGCAAGCTTTTAGCAGGCACGGGCCACATAATGGCAAAATGAAATAAATGCACTTGTTCATAATTGTGTGTACCTATATCGATTACGTCAAAAATGAAAAAAAAAACAACTACACATATTTACGTTTACATAATTTTATTTATAATTAGGAGAAATGACAAAATATAAACAAATTAAATGAGATCTATAATTTATTATGCTTTCGCGAGTGGCACTGATTTCAGTTCTGGCGCGAAATTTAAATAATTCCAAATGATAAGACCATGTATTTACAAAAAATTAAATTTAAAAAATCTTATTTTATTCTTTTCAGTTATGAGTTGTAAATCCCACTTAAGTGTGATAGTTTTCCTTTAAACTTCGTAATATATAGGTACTACTGCCGTAAAATTTAAATTTCTAACTACAACCGTTTAGTTGGTAGAGGGGGAGGACGGGTAAGTAAAATAAGATATAATTAAAAAACCTCTAATATTTACAAGATATAACAAGTGAACCTATAATTTTATTTGATATAATGATCAGTTAATATAATAAACGATTAATATAATTTTAATGTAACTAATTTCTATAAGAATAACAGACAATTAATATAAAATCGTTTGATGTTCCACTCAATAGACATACAACCTATTTAGTCTAATATGATAAAAACTTTTTTTTTCATCCTATGTCGACGCGACGGAGCCCCGCTTCACGGGGCACCTATTTCTGTGTAAAGGGTTTAAAGTAACCTAACCAAACCGAACCTCGGGGTGCCCGTCGCTCGCCCTTGCATCCTATGTCGACGGAGCCCCTATTTCTGTGTAAAGGGTTTAAAGTAACCTAACCAAACCGATCCTCGGGGTGCCCTTCGCTCGCCCTTGCATCCTATGTCGACGGAGCCCCGCTTCGCGGGGCTATTTCTGTGTAAAGGGTTTAAAGTAACCTAACCAAACTGCACCTCAGGGTGCCTTTCGCTCGCCCTTGCATCCTATGTCGACGAAGCCCCGCTTCGCGGGGCCCCTATTTCTGTGTAAAGGGTTTAAAGTAACCTAACCAAACCGAACCTCGGAGTGCCCTTCGCTCGCTCTTGCATCCTACGTCGTCTATTGCGTTCGTTGAGTTCGTGTGCAGTAACGGTAACGGAAATAATTCGGAAGCCACGAAGGCTTTCTAACCTAAGCTGTCCGAGTCGGATTGCTCTGAATCGGGGTGTTAACCATAATGACGGTATCAATATATATTTTAAACGATAGACCTAATGATTTTCGATTAAATTAACGTTATATCCAATAACGTTATACGAAGTAAGTTTTAAAGTATATAAATGTTATATGTAAAGAAATTACTATATTAACAGTTGGTATATCTCACGTTTATTATATCTTATGAACGTTATTGAAATGAAAATATACCAAATAACTTTATACGATATGAGACGCACCCGGGGAGGACACTTGATTCTAACGAAAATTGGTACTTTAAAGCTTGATAAGTCACGAACGGTTTACTTAATTAAAAAACGGTCTATCCATACCACTAATATTTTTGAAAGACCTATCCAACAATATCCCACTTGACATAGTATGTTGACTTTATTTTTTTTTCATTTTAACAATATGGCGTCCAGTAGTCGCCATATTGAATTTTCAGTAACGTCATGTCTTTAGTGACACTCGCCGGACTAAGAGGAATCAATTGACGTATGAATCATAAAAATCGGCCCAGGCGTTTGGTTTGTATAGTGCTTCAAAGGAACATACATACATAGGCTGATAAACACATTACCAATCCTTTGCGTCGCGCAGTCGGGTAAAAACAGTTGCCGGCCGCGGGTTGCCGACCGCTGATGTAGTTCATCAACTCAGCTTGTTGCAGTCATCTGCTGGAAATAGGCCTCTCCCAAGCCCAACTTATTGAAAATATTATCAGCGTTTTCAAGTTCTAACGTTTATTGAAGTTATACGTACCTACACAATAATTAATTCTTATCAACAAACCTTTTATCAAACTATTAGGAGTACATAATGGTTAATTATTTAAGAGTAGGTCCAGTACAATATAGTTACTACTATAAAAAGAAATCTTCTATACGTATACATATTATTATTATTATACATACTACATATATACATATAAATAAAATTGAAGTATCTGTTTGTAATGTCAAAATATCAGCTTTTTACTAAATGCATATGAAAGCATAACAAAGAAAAAAAAAAAAAACTTTTTTGTCTGTTTGTTCCGGCTAATCTCCGAAACGGCTGGACCGATTTCGACGTGACTTTCACTGACAGATAGCTGATGTTATAAGGAGAAACATAGGCTACTTTTATTCTAGAAAAATAATTAGGGTTCCGTGCATAATCCAATTTGTTTTCCGACATGCTCGTGAATGAAGTTGCAAGCATAGCTGGTATAAAATATTAATGTCAAATTGTTAAGACTAATAATTATTTTTTAAATAAATTCTGTTGTGAAATGAATTATTCTTCATTTCAAAACAGAATTTATTTAAAAAATAATTCATACATTTCTTGTTATTTAAATGATGTAATATATATATTTTTTAATTATGTCTTTCAATGTCTTTCTCGATACAAACTAAATATGATTACCTACCTATTTGTGTTTTACGTTTTGTTGTGTTGTTAAATTATGATTAATCATAAATTCATATTTTGTAATGGAAAACATCGTGTGGAGACCGGTATGCCAACCCGCACTGGCCCGCATGTTGGATTATGGCCCACTCTCTCTCACAGAGAGGAGGCCTGTGTCCCAGCAGTGGGAATATTATAGGATGATTATGCTATACTTATGCATAATTTGTAAATTTATAATTTAGTTTTTCACTCTCCTCAGATTTTATACTAGCCTTCAACATAAAGTACCTACCTTTTTTTTAAGGATGGGAAATCATCAAATGACCCCTCCCGCTCTGGGTGGAGCGGAAGGGAGTGTCAGACTCTTACTGACTAAAACCCATCCGTGTTCCTTCCTTAGCCCTTTATGTTCCGGGGTAGCCGTAACCCTTTCGGACAATGCCGGGGGGCAGGCTTCGGCCCTGGCAGGCTCCTTCCCTTTTGCTGACATCTCTTTGAGGCGCGCGTGGAACACGTACGCGTCGTTCGGCACGGGCCTGGTCCTCATCGGACGGTGAACTACCCATTACTCTCCGTGTGTAGGCCCGCGCCTACGGTGGCCGGGAGTCGTCACGCGGCTCCCGAAGCCGGAGCGTTTAAACCACCATAAAGACCATAAAGTGCCTACTGATTAAATTCTGCAATACGAGTAAAACCGCGGGAATGGGTAGTAATACAGTTATGTACTTGATATTAATGAGCAGAGTTAATCTAGAATGCTATAATAATAAGTCGCTAACAGTACGGGCGAAGGAAGTGCGTCTTTCTGAATCATACAAACGCGTTATCAGGAGAGTAAGTAGAAATTAATAATTTTTTTGATTTAAGAAATATTATCGTAGGCTTACATGTTAAATATTTCATGTATATAATGATGATGACGGGAGGGGCTCTTGGGTCACAGCTGCACGATTAGGTTAAGCTACGCTTGCCGCGGTCGATCCGTGGATGGGTAATCATCTTTACATACAAAGACCCCCCGTATCTTGGAAAGCACGTTAAGCCGCTGGTCTCGTCTGTCATTCTTGGATCTTTGACAGTCATTACGGGTCGTCATAAGCCCGAAAGTCCGACAACCAGTCTTACCCAGTAACTAGGTTGTGGAGGTCAGATAGGCAGTCGCTTTATGTAAAATACTCTGCTCCGGTATTTGGCTGCATCCGGTTAGACTGGAGATGATGAGATGTTGGCCATTTTAATTTAAATGTCTATGTCTATTATTAAATACTTCGAGTTACTCGTAGTTACCAAGTAAAGTATCAGAATCAATCCAGGCCATTAAAATAATATAATGTAACATAAATCACGAAATCATCAATTCGTTCTTAAGGTAACTGAGTTCGTTCTAAAGATAACCCGCTTGTTTACAGGCGAAGCAACAATCATGATAATAAATGCACAAAAATATATTGCAGTCAAACGTTTTGGAAAATACCCGAAGGGAAGCGACTTCGTACTCATGAAGTACCAAATGCCTGATCTACTTGAAAATCATATCCTCGTCAAAGTGGAGTGGGTCAGTGTGGATCCCTATCTTCGTTCATCCAGCACCAACTATGATCTACCTTACGACCAATTTGGTTGCCAGATCGGAATAGTAATAGAGTCGAGAGACAAAGGCTACCCTGTAGGCACTCGCGTAGTGTCACACAAAGGATGGTGTGACTACTGCATGATTGATCCCAACATAAAAATAAACGGCGTCGATTTTTCCAAAGTAGACTTCGGTTGCTATAAACTACCAGATTTGAGGGGTCTACCTATATCCCTGGGTATTGGCGCCGTTGGAATGCCGGGTGCGACTGCCTACTTTGGCCTCCTCAATATCTGCAAGCCTGTAGAAGGCGAAACGGTGGTGGTCACGACAGCTGCTGGTGCCGTTGGGTCCATCGCTGGGCAGATAGCGAAGATCAAAGGTTGTAAGGTGATAGGAGTTACGGTCAGCGATGAAAAGGTAAAATGGTTGACGCAAGAACTTGGCTTCGATCACGCCTTTAACTATAAAAAAGGAAATCTCAGTGAAGCCTTACTGCAAGCTGCTCCAGATGGGATTGACTGTTTTTTTGATAATGTTGGTGGAGAACTAAGCTGTACCATCATGAATCACATGAACTCTTACGGGAGAGTTGCTCTTTGTGGTACTATTGGTGTTCAAGATGAAAAACCTTCCAATAACTTCGAACAAAACGTTATACAACCGCTTATCATGGTGAAGCAACTCAAAGTTGAAGGGGTTATAGTTTTCCGATGGTTTAATAAATGGCCTGAAGCATTCGCCGAGCTGACGAAATGGGTAAGGAGTGGGCAGTTGAAGGCCAAGGAACATGTAACTGAAGGTTTGGACAATGTTGTGAATGCCTTTGTGGGTATGCTTAAAGGTGAAAATTTCGGGAAGGCGGTGATCAAGGTTAGTTAAATTAAGAATACTGTACTTACACAATAAATTAACGGTGTGTGATAGTAGTATGAAAAGTTTTATTTCTACGATGACAAAAAGCTAGTTCAATGAAATCGATAAAGAATTTCTAACGAAATTGTGCAATTTTTTGTGAAAATTTTATTCGAGTTTAATATACGATGATTAAGGAATCCGTATTAGCTACCTAGGTATAGTGTCAACTTTAATCAGTTGAATGAACTGTATAGAAGAAAAAACTTATTTACAAAAAAAAAAAAAACACACGACTTCAAAAAAAAAAAACTACAAATTGATAAATAACTTTAATTTCACTTTTTAGTTGTACCTACCCCACACAAATTCAATTAACACTAGTACATTGAAAAATTGAAGATACCGACTAGAAGAATAAACAAAATTCGAATAGAAATTCTGGAGATGCAGTAAATGTATGCATATAACTTCGCACATAAGAATAGTTACCTAATGTATTATATACTAAAATCTTCCTGACAGTATGTAGCTGACATTAATGAAAGAATTATCAAAATCGGTTCATTAGTTTTTGAGAAAATCGCGGACATACAAACATACATACGTACACACACACGTACGTATATACGGGTCGAATACAGAACCTCCTTTTTTGAAGTCGGTTAAAAATAGTTATATTCTAATTCTCATACAGTTCTATTGAGGTCATCAAGTGAGCAGTGGTGGCCCAGTGGTATCGGCCGCGACTTACGAGTTGTAGGTCGTAGGTTCGAACCCAGACAGGCGCTTTACTTTGTGTAAATTATTTCATCACCACTGCTCTCAAAACGGTGAAGGAAAACATCGTGAGGAAACCGGCATGTCCTAGAACCAAAAATTCAAAGACATGTGACATCTACCAACCCGCACTGGGCCCGCGTGGTAGATTACGGCCCACTCCCTCTCACAGAGAGGAGGCCTGTGTCCCAGCAGTGGGAACATTATAGGCTGATGATGAGGTCATCAAGACGATGATTATTAATATGACAATGAAGGAAGATAGGCAATGAAGCATAATTTAATACTTAACTGGAGCTAAGTCTAATAATAACCTGCTTTACTCGCAATTCGCAATCAAGAGATTTATCAAACAAGTTAGTAACATACACCTTACCGAGTGCTCATGGTATTTTTAAGGAAATTTCAAAACGGCTGGTTGACACTTCCCGTGACCCAAGGGCTGGCTGTTACCTTGGCCAAAGGCTAAGCATTGCCATACAACGTGGTAATGCCGCCAGTCTCTTGGGTACATTACCAGTCAACAGCAACTCAGCCTATCGCAGTCCACTGCTGGACATAGGCCTCTCCCAGACTGCGCCACAGCACCCTGTCCTCCGCCTTCCGCATCCAATACACATACATAGCTAGACATAGCTTGCAGAGTAAGCAAACTGAAGTGGCAGTGGGCTGGCCATGTCTGTCGAAGGACTGATGGCCGGTGGAGCAGACGAGTCCTGGAGTGGAGACCGCGTACCGGCAAGCGTAGTGTGGGACGTCCCCCAGCTAGATGGACAGACGACCTAAAAAAGGTGGCTGGGGTAGATTGGTCAACAGCGATGCGGATGAATTTTTCGACGCTATATTTTAGTTTGTGTATAGTTTTAGTTAAGGTAGGTTTTAATTTTGTTATTTTTGTTAATTAAGGATAAACACTTATACAGGTTGAAATTGAAAACATGCGACAAATCGAAATGGGAGATTATACTCATCATTATGAACAACTTTTACTATGGGACCAAACCTGAAATCCCAAAAAAAAAAATCAGCTGTTCCCTAAATTTTGACGAGTTATACGAACATAAATGTAGGGAACAGCTGATTTTTTTTTCGCGATTTCAGGTTTAGTCCCATAGTAAAAGTTGTTCACAATGATGAGTACAATCTTCGCATGTTTTCAATTTCACCCTGTATTATTATGTTAAAATAAATTTTATTTTTCTTACGTCTATGGCGCCAAAAACGTAGCCGAATTCTGGGCTGTGTCCATTTATATGTCATCAACACGATAAGAAGAAGAGAATCTACAAACGCTTATCATAGATTCCGAATGTAACTACTTAGGTGAGCTAATTTCTGTAAAGACAACAGGTATCTTCACAAAAGTTTATGAATTTTCCCTGTAGAGTGATAGGTAAATTCAAAGCAGTGTTTAATAAAGATCAAGATACTTTGGCAAAAGACTGCCCATTCAAGATAATGGTATAAACATTAGGTATTCGTTCGCAAAGATAAGTAACTCTTTTGGGGGATTAAGGCGGTACCCCGACCAAATAACCTTGAGCATTCGCGACAGAGAGCGACTCAACTTCCTCGTACGAAACGGATGCAGCGTACCCTTCGCACGCCCCTTTATCATAAAACTCGCAAAATTTTCGGAATTATTTTATTAAAAAAAGAATAGCGATCTTTTTAATTAAATTAAAAAGAGGATTATTTCGATTTTTAAATTATCTATCCGTTGGTGAAATCGTCAAATTAATAGAACGTCAACTTTAGCAAAAGATGAATGCAATCAATAATTTTATTCCTTTTGTTAAAAGGGGATTTTAAATGTATTAGTAACATATAAAAACAAATAATAACGGGCAATGTGATGATAGGATATCGAACATTAATAATAATGTGCTTTCAGATGTGGTTTATTTCTCATAATTATTGAGTTAATAGCCTCTGAATAACGAAGAAAAACGCGGTTTTGGTCGGGGTACCGCCTTAAGATAGTTTGATAAAAATCGCAGGTGACTAGTACATTTTTCATCAAAATGTCGACCTTCACGCGGCGGGAGATCGGCTGCGACTGAGCATTTTCAGTGTCAATTTTAGTTACCTGCCGCATGGCCGCACGACAAAAGTCGAAACCTACTCTACTTTGGAACTTGCAATTTTAGTCACCTGCGGCTTAGCCGAATTGCCATTTAGACAGTCGATTTTCCCGGTGCGGCGGGAATCGTGCGGCTGTAGTTACTTGTGTAAAGCCGGTATAATCTCCCGAAATCTGTCAGTCTGTCTGTCACCAAGCTGTATCTCAAAAACCGAGATAGCTAGACAGTTGAAATTTTCACAAATTATGTATTTCTATTGCCGCTATAACAACACATACTAACAAAATAAAATAAATATGGCTCCTATACAACAGACGTGATTTTTTTGCCGTTTTTTGCTCGATATTAATAACGGCAACAGGTAGACGCTTGAAATATTTACAGAATAGCAACTTAGTTGTATATTCACTTTAAAACAAATAATGAAAATAAAATAAAATAAGGGGGGCTCCCATACAACAAACGTGATTTTTTTATATTATGTAGTGTTAAATATTGTACGGTGGTACGGAACCCTTCGTGTGCGAGTCCGGCTCGCACTTGGCCGGTTTTAGTTTTTGTGTAATACTTATATTAAAATAACTCATAACCTCCACAAGTGGGGGTTGACGGAAGGCTCAGACCTCCGGTGTTTATGCCGTGTCTCTCCACAGATAATGGAATATTTTGACATTTATGTCCATTACTAGCTGCGCCCCGCAGTTTCACCCGCGTAAATTTCGGTCCCGTGGGAATATCGGGATAAAAAATAGCCTATATATTAATCCAGGGTGTCAGCTACCCTCATAATTTTTTTTATCAAAATTGGTCCAGCCGTTTGTGCGTGAAGAAGTAACAAACATATAAACACACACACATACACTCACAAACTTTCGCCTTTATAATATTAGTGTGATAATCCTGAAAGTCGATTTAGCACTCTCAAAAAAACGACAGTCAAAAAACCGAATACCAGCCTTTTTTCAACCGTAAAATGACTGTGAAGTATCGGCAAAGTTCTCTAAAGTGGCCAAAGTGAGAAATTGCAAGTCGATTTTTTTTTTGTTTTAACCTCAAAGGAATTGGCAAAATTGCTCCAACGAGGTATTTCAAGCCACCTAAGCGTTTTCCAACTTTTAAGTGCTGGTTTAAAAAGTCCGAGTAATTTAAATGTTCCCCGTGAGAAGGGTTTTTTAACGTGCACTGTACGACGAAGATAATTGGATATTGAAATTAGTAAGCGTTTAGTTGAATATGCGTGTTTATGTAGGCAAAAATGTGTTAAATATTTAGCAGTAAGTTTTACACTACATTTAGGTCTGGTCTCGTAAGTAATATATTCAATATACACCTTCCACCATACAGTACCAATATGAATATTTATTCAGAATTAAAGTAAAATGTACAGACGCCAGCACATCAAGCTACCCGAAACTGTAAAATTTTCCCAGTCAACTTTGAACCTTTTGCTTTAGGCGATAAAGTTGAAAATCTATTAAAGAAATTTGACTGATTGTAGTAATTTGAAGTGCTGGCGTCTGTACATAATAAATTACAACTTATACCTACCTAATTAAAAATTTAAAATAACAATATAATATCCTAACTCAAGTAACGTTCTATTAAAAAAATATTACCAGAATTCTAACTCTAAAATTAAAACTAAACAATATAGGTATTTCTACTAAGAAACAGTCAAGAAAACTACTTAATTGCTTATCGAATTGCCACACAAAGTCAATTCAAAGAATGACAGTCTCAAGTGATTTGAATATACAAGCAATTTTAATTCGTAGCCAATTTTATAAAAAAAAATATAATTTCCCTATCTAACTTTACTTTGGTTTAGAACAAAATAGCATGTACACACCACTGTCAATACGTCGTGTTTAAAATGCGATTTCTTAAGGGGGTGCCGACCATACGCCGACCGCACAGTGGCGCCATCATCGTTTTTTTGGTTATTTCTTTTATTTTAGAATGAAAATGCAGAAAATAGGCACGGTAAGTTGTGCTCCACAAGATCATAAGTTAATATTATTACAAACGGTAGTTTTATATTGTCCCGTTTTTTTATCATCACTAAAACGGATAAAAGTGGCCACTATTATCCCTTTTAGTGATTATAATAAAACTAAACAATGTAAAACTACCGTTTGTAATAATATTAACGTATAATCTTGTGGAGCACAACTTAACGTGCCTATTTTCTGCATTTTCATTCTAAAATAAAAGAAATAACCAAAAAACGATGAGGGCGCCACTGTGCGGTCGGCGTATGGTCGGCGCCGTCTTAAACTACTGCTGTAACAAAGCACTATCAACAAGCTATCAACTCACGTCCGTATCCGCACTGTCATTTGTCATTGTTAAGACCCTAGTCTGCACTGCGGAATGCAGATACGAAATGTAGTTTTACTGAAAGGGACTACATCTTTTCAGTAGGTAGCTTATGAAAATAAATGAATAAGAATGTGTTATATCTATGAATGCCAATTTGTGGTGCCTTGAATTCATTATTTTAATATTTACGGGGGATGCGCTAAAGCAACTCACGAAATTCAAAGTTTCTTACGTTTTTTGAGAATTGTATTGATAATTTTTAGGGTTCCGTATCTCAAAATGAAAAACGGAACCCTTTATATGGAGGGAGTGGGCCATAATCCACCACGTGGGCCCAGTGCGGGTCGGTGGATGTCACATGTTTTCGAACTTTTGGTTCTAGGACATGCCGGTTTCCTCACGATGTTTTCCTTCACCGTTTTGGTAGCAGTGGTGATGGAATTAAGTAATCAAAGTAAAGTGCCTGCTTGGGTTTGAACTCAAGACCTACTCGTTCGTCGGGTGGGCCACCATTACTGTACCACAGCGACCTAACAAACATACAATCTAATACTCAATTATTTATATTATCTTAGCTAAATGACTTGCAGCCCAAACAATTGGATCTCAGCGCATTTTCATTTGGCGCAAATTATCTTAAATGCGTCGAGTCTTGAGACATGAGAATAGCACTGCATGTTTATATACGAGCTGCTAACAGTCTGTGGCGTATTGTTGTCACTAGAGGCGCAGCGGTGGTAAGGAAGTAGGCACACGGAGCGCGTTATAAGCGTTGTGGGTATTTTAAGGTTGACGCGCGATGTCGCGTTTTATTACGCTTTCGTATGTTTTTTTTGCTTGGTTACTTATGATCTAAAAAACGTTGACCATGGTTTGGATGTAAAATTCAGAAACCATATTGTAAAAAAAATTGACTACTAACTTGTAAATTGTCCGCATATTCAAAATACACGGCTAATTGACGGAGGGTGTAAAGGACATCCTTTATTTCGTACCCGAAAATTAAAGTGTTTTCTTTCTCGGATAGAAAAAAAAGTACTTTCTTCTTAAGGGAAATAACGTCTTGAGCATTTTTACTATACTATATGCCCTTTTTATTAACCTCCTTGCCGATATTTGAGATTGAAAATGCCAAAAATCATGTTTTTATAACAAGTGTTTTAAGCATACCAAAATGCCAACTTTTAATTGAATCCATCCCTAACATGTTTTAACTAAGTATTACAACATAGATCTACAATCAACCCCCTGGCTGCTATTTGAGTTTGCAAGTACCAAAAATCTTATTTTATTTTTGTCTACAATAGTTTTGGACACTCGTTTATTAAAAACACAAACGAATAATATATGGATTCGCTGGTTTTCAGTCCTAAGCATTTTACCCCATGGTAAAAAATTAACATGAGCGTTAAACAAAATAAGTATTAAAAATACCGAAAAAAAGATTGAGAGAAACGTTTCTATTATTTATTAATTTTCCTGACTGTATCTACGAAGGAAGAAACTCCTCAAGTGTAAATAAAATTGACCTCCTTCTCATTCTTGTTTTTACTGAGATATAAAAATAGCAATAGCCTAAATTTAAGTTAGTATGTGCCACATTATCGCTTTAATAAAAACATACTCAAAACTCAATTCTTTATTGCATTCCATATCATGTATTACATAGATGGTATTATAAAATAAAAGATCAATATGGACCCTGTCGGGCACAGCAAAATTAGGAGAGAGGAAGAGGGCTTAGTAGCATAATCAATATTATTTTAAATTATAAATTATTAGATGTGCTTAATTGGGTGTATAATAATATTATATTAATAGGTTTGTGTATACAGGCTTATTTTTTTTATCACCATCCAAATTTTTACAGGGTGTTCTACCCATGAATATGAACAACTTTTACTATGGGACCAACTCTGAAATCACGAAAAAAAATCAGCTGTTTCATACAAAAGTTCAATACCTACTTGACCAAAATGTATAAAACAGCAGATTTTTTTTTTTGTGATTTCAAAGTTGGTCCCATAGTGAAAGTTGTTCATATTCACCCTGTAAAAATTTGGATGGTAATAAAAAAAAACAAGCCTGTGTAGGTGGTGGTGGTGTTAATAAAAAAAATAACATTTTAAACGCGCCATTCCTCTCATTGTGTCCCAGCCCCCAAACCACAGTTTTCACTCGACAATCTAAACACAGCTGAGGTGTGGGATGTAGTATATCTTCAATTAATTACGTATTCAGCCACTGTTTGTGCTAACAATTTATTACTATTGTTCCCAATTCCAGCAGTTTTGCTGTTTATTCTGAATAAGTAATGATATTCTCACGGGCTTAAAGGATTTTCATGTACTTTTGGGGGTTTATGAAGATAACAGGGATTTGCAAATTACGGGATTAAGTAATATTATTGGCTGGGTAGGTAGGTACATTATTCCTTGTTGTTTATTGGGTAAATCAGTGATCGGAATAGGCTGAGTATATTTACCTAAAGTTTAAAGAACAGAGACGGAAATCGGAGACTTCCATATGACTAAATTAAAAAAATATATACATATATGTTGGTTGAACATTCCAATATAACATGAATATATTTTTAATATTGGTTATGTTATTTATCAAAACACTGATAACGATTTATTAAAGCATTTATAATGTTAATGATACAATAAGATATTGAAAGTTACATAATTAAAGTTCCGGTAAATTTACCGGTAAAAAAAATTTAGTCTTAAGGAAAGTGTCCGATATCCGTCTTCTCTGTTCTTTAAACTTTAGGTAAATATACTCAGCCTATTCCGATCACTGGTAACAATAATGTTGTCTATACTACAATAAGTATTATAAAGAGGTAAAACTTGTTTGTTTGTTTGTATGAAGGGGTTAAACTCCCTAAATTACCCCTTACCTCATCATGTGCCAATTCTTTTCCTAACTATGTTGGAGTCGGCTTCCAGTCTAACCAGATGCAGCCGAATACCAGTATTTTACATGGAGCGACTGCCTATCTGACCTCCACAACCCAGTTACTGGATAATACGATACCTGATCGATCGACCCGTGCGGCTGTTATTACTTAGTCACAAGCTCCTCTTCAAGATTGAGCAGATGCTCCATGTAAAATACCAGCAGCTGCGTCTGGTCACCTCAACATAGTTGGGAAAAAGCTAGGTAGACAAGGGTAGGTCTTGGCATAAATAAAACGAAATTAGTAAAGGAATAAATCTTAAAGAAGCTAGGAAGTGGCCTTTAATAACTTATCGTCCACTGCAAGTTAAAAGCTTTTGCATAATAAATGTGAATGAAAGCAGCTTACTTTTAAACCGGGTCAAATTAAATTAACTAGCGATACTCTACAGACTATGAATATTGATATCTAAACACGATGATAAAAAGACAAAGAAACTTATTTGACCATGTTTTTTGTCTTTGTGGGGTCAACAACCGCTTGTAGAATTGTTACCTGCAGTATGAGTTGAGAAAATCTCAAACTCAAAGTATTTATATCAATTAAACCAATTACAGGCAGTTTTGAATGGGTATCATTTAAGCTATCACCAATTTAATTAGTTTTGTGTTTCTTAAATAATAGGGTTTGTCCTCCAAATAGTAGATCTGTCACCAAAATGTAGTCACCAAACAATGCAAGTGACCTAACCAAACCGAACCTCGGGGTGCCCTTCGCTCGCTCTTGCATCCTATGTCGACGGAGCCCCGCTTCGCGGGGCCCCTATTTCTGTGTAAAGGGTTTAAAGTAACCTAACCAAACCGAACCTCGGGGTGCCCTTCGCTCGTTCTTGCATCCTATGTCGACGGAGCCCCGCTATCTGAGAACGAAAATATTTCGTGGCGATAGATCTATTTATTAGGTGATACAAATATTTCGTGGCGATAGATCTATTTATTAGGTGATACAACTTGATGACAAATATAAATTTTGGTGATAGAAAATATAGTTCCCGTTTTGAATTGTCAAGGGGTCGGTCAGTCAGAAAGATGAAGCTAGTTGCCCATTCCAAAGCGTAGGTACCTATGGAGAAGAACAGGCAAGAAACTCCATGGACACTCTGAGATCTGTTTTCTTTTGTTTTATCGAATTGAGATGTTGATACCCATCACGTTTGTAAAGTTTTAACAGATAAAAACGTATTTTAAATTGATATTTCAAGTGACTTCACTACCTGCGGTTGACGACCCCACAAAAAAAACATCGTTAATTTAAATCATACATCCAGAAACACTACAGATACCACATTTGTATACGAGTGGATAATCCGATTTGAATGTAACTGCTTCTGAAGGGGTAGAGACCAGAGAGGCAATACTCGTAACTTTAAGGAAGTTCACAGTCTGAAGGCCAATTCTCGTAATTTAAAACGTTCAAAATCTAGTCGCAGTCTCATCTCAGCGACAAACAAATGTCAAGCTCTTGTTAAAATGTTTGGAGGTATTTTCGACAGATTGAGACTGAGATCAGACTGTAAACGTTCTTAAAAATTACGAGAATTGCCCCTCAGATCTCAGTCTCAATCTGTCAAAAATACTTCAGATTTCCATACATTTTGACAAGTTTTTGACATTTGTTTGTCGCTTAGATGACACTGCGACTATATTTTGAACGTTTTAAATTACGAGAATTGGCCTTATGGTGTCCTGAAATACAGGTCTTACGCCTAGCTTAGGCACCTGTCTCCCACAGTATAATTTAAACTATTATGTATTGTTCTTGATCTTTTGCTGAACTTATATATTATGGTGAGAAATAAATCATTACCTTCAATCAATCAACTCAGCCTATCGCAGTCCACTGCTGGACATAGGCCTCTCCCAGACTGCGCCACAGCACCCTGTCCTCCGCCTTCCGCATCCAGTCTACCCCAGCCACCTTCTTTAGGTCGTCTGTCCATCTAGCTGGGGGGCGTCCCAAACTACGCTTGCCGGTACGCGGTCTCCACTCCAGGACTCGCCTGCTCCACCGGCCATCAGTCCTTCGACAGACATTGCCAGCCCACTGCCACTTCAGTTTGCTTACTCTGCAAGCTATGTCGGTCACTCCGGTTCCTTATCTTATCTTATTACCTACACATTAGAACAATAACTGACTAACCCATATAATTTACACACATAACATCACGCCTACATGGTTTCTCCCAAAGGTTAAGCAGAGGTGTTCCTATAGCTACCTATATTTCGCCAGTTATGTTTATGTCACATGTAATAGGAGACGAACCTATTGCCACAATCGGGTACAGATCCGAGACTCCGAGCTGCTACTTCAAAAAATCATAATCAGCCTATAATGTTCCCACTGCTGGGACACAGGCCTCCTCTCAGTGTGAGGGAGTGAACCGTAATCTACCACGCAGGCCCAGTGTGGGTTGGTGGATGTCGTCAGACATGCAAGTGGACAAATACGCATTTCGTCATCTCTCAGGATAGATTCGCAACTTGTCAGAAACGGAACTCGACAGACACGCAACACGAATGTCTTCGAATTTTTGGTTCTAGGACATGCCGGTTTTCTCACGATGTTTTCCTTCACCATTTTGAGAGCAGTGGTGATGAAATAAAAAAAATAATAATAATAGCCATAATTTACATAGCCTTAAATTAGATATCCAGGAGATGTTTATTCCCAGTTTCCTTAGGAAAGGCTTCTATAAAACAGCTTTGAATTACGTTGGCAATGTGTGCACACCGATCTTTTATTCATAGGCGGAGTCTTGGAGTTTCTTTTAACTGGATTACTAACACAAAGAGTAAAGAACTTCTTTTGAAATGACGCCATAACGGTATTACTTACAGTTTAGTTTACTTTGTGTATTAAAAACAAAAATAAATCGATGTCGCGATTTGGCTTCCTTAAAAGTAGGTACCTACAAACGGGGTAATAGGGATGCAGGGGTGAATCGGGACGAAACTTTAAAATGGATTTTAACGTTAAAATAATATAGTTTGTTGTCAATAACGGCACGTAATCGTTAATTAAATTGCAGTAAACACGTTTGGGGTACTTTTTGGCCACAAACTATATTATTTTAATGTTAAAATCCCTTTTAAAGTTTTGTCCCGATTCACCCCTGCATCCCTATTCACCCCGTTTGACGGTACCGAATGTGTGCACTTTTTAATTTTAATCTATGGTTTTTTTATAGTTATGGATCAGGTTTTTTTTTCTTGGAGTTTCCCTAATAGTTTTGGGACTAAAACTTTGACCTTGGGTTTAGAAAAATTATAATGGGAACATTTCGGAATAAACCTCTTCACCTACATATAAAAAAATACTTCCGAGTTGAGAACGTTTTTGAAGTCGGTTAAGAAGAGAAACTCTTGGTTCATCATCATCATCCACAGCCTGACTACTCCCACAGCTGAGCATAAATGCCCCTATTTTCAAGTGCCATTCCCCGCGCCCCTGTGCCGGGCGCCTTACCCAGGTTCTACCCGCGATGGCAACAATATCGTCCTGACCATCTCGCCGTAAGACGACCGAAACTTCGTCTTCCAGTCCTTGGACAAAATATAAAAATGTTAAGGCGGTACCCCGACCAAATAACCTTGAGCATTGCGACAGAGACAGAGAGCGACACAACTTCCTCGTACGAAAGGGATGCAGCGCACCCTACGCACGCTCCTTTATCATAGAATTCGCACAATTTTTGGAATTGTTTAAATAAAAAAAGAATAGCGATCTTTTTAAATAAATTAAAACATGGATTATTTAGATTTTAAATTATCTATCCATTGGTGAAATCCTCAAATTAATAACAAAAGATGTATTCAATAATTTTAGTCACTTTTTTAAAAGGAGATTTTAAATATATTAGTAACATATAAAAAGAAATAATAACGTGCAATGTGATGATAGGATACCAAACATTAATAATGTGCTTTCAGATGTAGTTTATTTCTCATAATTATTGAGTTAATAGCCTCTGAATAACGAAGAAAAACGCGGTTTTGGTCGGGGTACCGCCTTATGAAAAATTGGTTACTGGTTGTCGTAACGTCTCTACTTCTCTAAATTATTTTAAAATAATGTTCTCTAAATTATTTTAAAATAATGTTTCAGAATGTATTTCTCATCAGAAATAATAGATACTTAGCAAAAACATTTTAATAAATTCTGGTACAAGCTTGAAAAATATCTTTAAAACATTTTTAATACATACTTTATTCCCTCGAAGCCGCAAACTCTTGACTCACTGCCAAGAATCCACCTTAAAGATTCTATGGTCCCATTTGGCAACTGTTCTATTTCATCCATCTTCAGGTCTAACCCAGATTTAGAGACTACATTCCAATATGCAGTCCCGGCATAGTGTGTGTGGTTTTCAATTTGCTGACACGTTTCCTAACACAACGTGGGGGAAGCCAAGGAAAATCTACGAGGTTTCGCTTTGTGAGTATGGATATGTATTTCACTAAATTTTTACGTAGGACAAAATGTTTAGTTGAAAGGAATACTTGGTTGGGGGTTCTGTAATATAAATTGAATCTTCGAAGTCAAGTCGGCCTGAATTTACACGAAGGCATCACATTTAATTTCTACATGTTCTGTCTTCTAGTTTCATTTATGTTTTACACTTAAAACCAGTTGTAAAAACCTTGTCGAAAATAAGATAAGTGAACAATGTAGTTATTAATATATTTCTAAAACAACGTCAATACATTGGATGTTGGATGGGTCTGTAATCCCCCTTTTAATTTAAAATACACGTAATACATTTTAATGTATTTAATACATATTATTCATGGTGATGATCAGAGAATAGCTGTGAATTTAATGTGAAGTCACATAGCCACCACCACCAGCCGACGATCAAGACGCTCCCATTCGGCATTTGGCAAATTATGTTTAACAATAAGTGGTTTAGAAGTTATGAGGGAACAGATGAACATACATACATACATATACCGGTCAAAATCAAAAACCCAAAAATGTACTGTGCACATGAGATGAGTGTTTTGCTCTTCGGGTTTTTATCATAATCCTCCTTTTTGTTGTAAATTAAATGCGAGTGAACGAGTAGTATACAAACAGTTCTGCCTAACCCATAGGTGAATACAGGCGCAATGCTCCTAATTTGTTGGTACAAGCTCATCGTGATAAAAACGTTATATTTACTCGTATTTCTCTTCTTGCAGTAAATAATTTAATTTGACCTCTTACAAAGTAACTTATTTCTCACTGTCGAAGCTGCCGAGAACATTTTACAGTTCTTGTTTAATTGAAAAAGCGGAGTACAATTAATTTTTCAGGCTTTATGAATTAAAGAATACCTTGGAGTTTTCTTACGAACTAGTTTCTGCCCGCGACTTTGTCCGCGTGATGTTAAATAGCCTCAAGCTTTCCTCAAGAATTGGGCTATCAAATGAAAAAAGAATTATTCTTGCTGGTAGTTCCAGAGATTAGCGCGTTTAAACAAACTAAAAAAAAAACACAAACTACTCTTCGGCTTTCTTATTAGTATATATAGATAATACAGTTTGCCTGGTACGTTTCTACGAGTAAACTAAGAACGAGGCTACACGATGCGTTAACCGTGCGGTGCCGCACCGCACCGTTAATTCGAGCTATAGGGTGCCACACGGGCGGTGCGGCACCGCAGTAGAACGCTGTACGATGCACTCCGGCGCCGCGGCGCATCACCCCTCCCTGCCTCATCTCGCAGGTCATAAGCGCGGTGCGCCTACGGTGCGAAGATCACGGTGGCCTCAGTGACATGGCATAGTGATTTGTGTAGTATGACGTTGCGGCACCGCTCCGTCGTCGCGCACCGCACCGTTAACGCATCGTGTGGCCTTAAGAAATTTGATATATTATCTAGCGTAGGTAATACATTTAAAAACTTTTAACGCAATTAGTCTTGGGCACAGCTGGTAGGTACAGACGGCAGCACATCAACCTACCCGAAACTGTCACATTTTCCCAATCAACTTTGAACCTTACGCTCTAGTGACAAAGTTGAAAATCTATAAAAGAAATTTGACAGATTGTAGTAGGTTGATGTGCTGGCGTCTGTACATTAATATCTGGTTACTATAATATGGCCAGACATGCTAGAATATTATGTCAGGGGCAGTTTAAAAGTGACGCCAGTGACAGAAATGTGGAAAGGAAATGCGATTGTCGCGTTCATATGTCACTTTTTGTTTGGAAAAATAAAAGGCGCCCTCTGTCGGCGTGACCACGCGTTCCGGTTAACCGAACACAAAGTGACATATGAACACGACGATCGCTTTTGGTTAGAACGCGGCCTAAGTCTGCATAGATGACGTCGTCAATCATAAACAGCCTCGGTAAGACCTACATAGATGGGCTCGTGGCTTAATAATAACAGCCGCACGAGTCGATCTTCAAGGTTAAGCAACGCTTGCCGAGGTCGGTCCGTGGGTGGTTTACCATCCATTACATACCGAGACCCCTCCATGTCTAACAGTCGTTACGGGTAATTAGAAACCCGAAAGCCCCTGTTACCCATGAACTGGGTAGTGGAGGTCAGATAGGAAGTCGCTTCATGTAAAATACTGGTATACAGCTGCATCCGGTTAGACTGGAAGCCGACCCCAACATAGCTGGGAAAAGGCTAGGCAGATGATGAGAACAGAACAGATGGCGATGGGTCCGAAAGGTTTTGTGACGTAACTGAAAACGTACCGTTAGAAAGGTCCAGAAAGTGGGCCGTTGACCTGGTGAAGGCCGCAAGAATCCGCTGGATGCGAGAAGTATGGAACCGGTCGAAGTGGCGGTGCTTGGGGGAGGCCTAAATCCAGCAGTGGATGTGGCAAGCTTTTATCACACTAATATTATAAAGGCGAAAGTTTGTGTGTGTGTGTGCTTGTGTGTGTTTATATGTTTGTTACTTCTTCACGCTCAAACGGCTGGACCAATTTTGATAAAATTTTGTATGGAGGTAGCTGACACCCTGGATTAATATATAGGCTACTTTTTATCCCGATATTTCAACCGCGGGACGCAGCTATTATATCATAAATAAATTGTGTAATGTAATCATAAATAAATGTTGATGGGTGTGATTCAATTTAAAATTTATTTTCTTCTTTTTAGAGCATTTTTTAATTCTAAAAACAATTTTACAAAAAAAACAACCGACTTCAAAAAAAAAACAATACAAAGTGAAAAATAACTTTAATTTCGGTAGTCGGTGTCGTTGGTTCCGCATTTTCGTTTTTTGACACCGTCTTCCGAAATTAAAGTTATTTTTCACTTTGTAGTGTTTTTTTTTTGAAGTCGGTTGTTTTTTTTGTAAAAAAGTTTTTATTTTTCTCTTTTTAGTTGTACCTATCCCACATAAATTCAATTAACACTAGTGCATTGAAGACACGACTCGAAGAATCATCAAAATTCCCATAGAAATGCCGGAGATGAAGTACATTTATGCATATATAACTTCGTACATAAGAATAATTACCTAATGTTTTATATACTAAAACCTTCCTGACAGTATGTAGATCACACTAATGAAAGAATTATCAAAATCGGTTTAGCAGTTTTTGAGATAATCGTGGACATACAAACATACATACATACATACGGGTCGAATACAGAACCTCCTTTTTTAAAGTCGGTTAAATATATACGTATACGTAGACATCCGTTTGCAAAAACGCATACTATTGCAAAACTGTTGTAACGGTAACGTATAAAATGTTATTAAATACGTATTTCGGTTTAGCTCTCGTTCGCCAAGTGTACCTACACTAAAAAAATATTAAGCATTTTCAAAGTTACTGCTTTTGAGCTGAAATTTTGTACAGAGATTCTAGACCAGATACCCTCTTCAACCCGTTTGTATTGATATAGATACCCTTTCTGTAACACCCAGTAGAGTGCGTAAAGGAACTTAGTTCCAAAAATGAAATATCTACAGAAGTATTGGTTGCATGTAAACGTAAACCGAATTTTATTCTGACAATCCGTCTAAAGGGAGTGTTATTCTATGTTCCCAATAGGTACAATAAGGAATAATAAGTAAATAAAGGAATTCTCGTATTGATGGCGGGAAATATTTATTTAGGGGAAAGTTAGTCAAGTGAATGATGATCGAATTACCTTTGTTCCGTTCGAGTGACGTTTTGACAGTAATTAGAAAAATAAACGAAGGACATGACCGAGTCCAATCCCTGGTTCTGTTTATTACTTTCATGTATTTCGTCCTGTTCTAGTTCGGAGCCCTGTTCATAATGAAATTATAATAATCGTCTTAAATTCACTGCCCTTGTTTACTAGCAACAAACATATTTATAGGTACCTATAGGTATTTTAGAAATATTATTTCTTGGAATGAACTAATGAAGTATTTCAACGCGGCTTGCGGCCGTTGGGGCACGTTCAAATCAATGAAAGACGTTCCCACTAAGCTTAAGGCCCGGTATCCACCAAAGGGGAGAGGAGATATGCTGCGAAGCTGGCAGGTTATTTCCACCAAAGCGGAGACGAGATGCGTAGCGGAGGTGAGCTGTGCATAGCGGAGATGTTGTGATGGGAAGAGGTCGGGCGCGCGAGAGCGGGCGCCGCCGCCCGCCCGGCCGCCCGGCTACACACATCTCCGCTGTGCCGCGCCGCTTGCTTGCAAAATTCTATAGAAAAATGAGACATCTCTCCTCTCCGCTTGATCCATTTCCACCGAAGCTAAGCGGAGAGGAGATGTAGAAATAACGAAATCTGATCGGTTATTCAAAACACATCTCCTCTCGTCTCCTCTTTTCTCCGCTTTGGTGGATACCGGCCCTTAGGCCCGGACTCCACTGAAGCGGAGCTGGGCGGAGCGGAGCAAAGACGTGCATGAATCGTCCAATCACAGACGAGACGAGTGACGCGATGAGGATTTCAACCATTTCAATCATGTTGTTGGTTGGCTTATTATTTTTATCATGGGTTAACAATAAATGTTCAAAAGAAAATAAACCTCGGGCCGTGAGCTCCGAGTACTTAGATCTCCAAACGGCTGGTTGACCTTTCCCGAGACCCGAGGGACCTTGGCGAGAGGCTAAGCATTGCCATACAACGTGGCATTGCCGCCAGTCTCGTGGGTACATTACCAGTCAACAACGATGCAGATGAATTTTTCGACGCCATATTTTAAGGCCTATTCAAACCTAAGCGGTATTCGCTGCCGCTGTGGGTAAAGGTACATACTGCGCGGGTTTCGCTCAGGTATTTAGTATCAAGTTCCGCGGCTAGAGCGACCTAAGCGGTATTCGCTGCCGCTGTGGGTAGAAGTGCATACCGCGTGGGTTTCGCTCAGGTATTTAGATCGAGTTCCGCGGCTAGAGCGATGAAATCCGCTTTGGTGTGAACAGTAATATTACCGCATACCCACTCGGTTTTCTCTGCCGCAGACGTTAGCGAATACCGCTTAGGTTTGAATAGGCCTAAAGGTTGGTAATAGTTATAGTTAAGTAACGATATTATATTGTTATTTTTCCGAGACTTTCAGGAATCTTTATATGACCCTAACCCTAATTCATTGCTCTCGAGTGTATCATAATTCAAGTACTTTTCTCGTGGTAGTAAACAAAATGGTCTGAGATGTGACTAGCAACACCCTTACCTTATGATTCCAAACCAAAAGAATACAGAGGTAAAGTCAATAATTCGAAAATCATTGCTTTCATAGCCCCACTGCGACTTTTTGGCTCGCAGAAGTCTCTAAATTTGAGGACCTTCAAACAATAAAAAGTTTGCAAAAAATCCTTTAAAAAAATCTGTGTGACATAATTCATGAAAGAGTAATAAACTACTCGTACCACATTATCCCACTAAAAGGGAAAAGGTAGAACAAAGTATGTGTGCCAAAACCATCTACACTCCAAAACTGCTCATGATATCGAGGGTCGGGCCCAAAAACATCTGGAAGTCAAGTACACTGTATATTACGGTCAAAGCCGATTTGTTAGATAAAAACTACTAGGGACTTGAAGCTGTTATTCATAAGTCGGGGTAAGGGTGTAAACCTTTCGCAGTATAGTGATATCTGACATATTTATACTGCTTTATCTAAGGAGTAGGTTTGGCTGAATGAATCACCTTGTTGAATGCATGAATGAATAGTGTAGTGTATCTGTTATGCTCAAACATAACATAATCAGCCTATAATTTTCCCACTGCTGGGACACAGGTCTCCTCTCTTCGTAAGGGAGTGGGCTGTAATCCACCACGCGGGCCCAGTGCGGGTTGGTAATGTTACATGTCTTCGAATTTTTGGTTCTAGGACATGCCGGTTTCCTTACGATGTTTTCCTTCACCGTTTTTGAGAGTAATGGTGATGAAATAAATTACACAAAGTAAAGCGTCTGTCTGGGTTCGAAACTGCGACCTACAACTCGTAAGTTGGGGTCGTTACCACTGGAACACCACTGCTCTTGGCCACCACTGCTCTCAGCAGTGTAAAAGTGTCTTAAATAAATACAGTCACGTCTAAAAGTATGTATACACTGGGCAATTTTCAATTGCGATTTTTTCGTGAAATAACGAAAGCAACGTTGCAATACGACACTTAACATAAACCTATGGGTTCGAAAATACTATTTTCGTAATAACATAAAATTTCATTCAAAAATAAAGGAGAAAATCGCCTTTGAATAAAGCCAAGTGTATACATACTTTTAGACGTGACTGTACATATATAAACATTTCATTTCATATCTTACTAAGATACCATACCGTACCATTAAATAAAATTCCTATTATTTTGTGTAATATACGTACACGCTATGAGCAAACGTGTATGTTACACAAAATAATGGGAATTTTATGCCTAAAAATTCAACAAAATATTAGATCACAATTGTAATAACACACAGTGTCATAACTCGAAATGTCGACTTATAACGCAAAACCGTTTGATTTATCTGAACAAATTTTTATTACGTTGTCATGCTCCTAAATCTGGTTACGCAATATAAACGCGTTTTGCGTAATAGTATTATTTTATGCCAAGCGGCGGAAAGGTGATTATGTTTTACGTGAATATTATTTTTTGTTGATTGGTTGGCTCAAAGCGCAAGGTCATGCATGGATGACGATACATCCAGGGCGTTTTTTGCGGTCAGAAAGTTCTGGTTTTGTAAAGACTACAAAACACAAAACAAAACACAAAAGACAAGACTACAAAATATCGCGGAACATACATAGGGGTCCAATCGATGGGTATTAGTGCTCCCTGACTACATACCTTCGCTGGTACACCCAAGATTTCTGGGACACCCTGTATAGTTAACTCGTACCCAAAATCGAGAGGCAGAGTTACTCTAAATACTTCAAACCCTCATGATGCTCCATTGATTGATACTGCGGGGCAATTGCGTAACACTTTATCAATCGGAATCGGTTTCATTTTGACAGTTCAACAACATTCATTGCGTTATTTACGTGTTGAGCAGACAAATTTTTCAAACTTTTGAAGCAATGGATTATCAATTGGCTTCGAAATGATTCTGATTCCGATTGATAGTGTGTTACGCAATTAGGGTGCTGGCTACTACGCCAATAAAGAAGATATGGATAACCTCGTCAACTACCTATTTGTATAATTTCCTCCCAATGTGAATACGACGTATTTCAAGGAAGTGAATGGCAGCATACTGGACCCTATCGGTGACAAATGCAGAGATATTGAATACGGAACTGATGACTTCTGGAAGTGCTATGTCTACTGCATGTCTACCAGTATGTGGAACTATGGTGGTACTTGTTCTATGGGTTCTAAGGTCGATTCCAAGTTGAAGGTCTTCGGAGTCAAGGGATTGAGGGTTGTAGATGCAAGTGTCATGCTAATTGTTATCACTGGTGGTAACTATGTGGCAACAATTGTGATCGCTGAGAAAGCGTCTGATATGATTAAGGAAGAACATCAAGGGAATTAAAGATCTTTGAAGTAAATATATGTTTCTTCATTTATGTTTCAAAAAAACATATTATACGTTGTGTTGTTTGTGTGTTTTGTGTTTTATGTTTCATTTTTGTTTTGTTTTGGTTTTTTGTTTCGCTCTTAGCGATAAGACCGCCCATTGTGTCACCCATTGTAAAGTTTCTATATTTATGTCTGTAATTTATATGGTGTACATAATAAAGAGTATTATTCTGTTCTATTCTAGTGAACCATCGTAGATTTTGAAATGTATACAGAGGGTTGATGAATATGAATAACAATAATGTTCACAATAAATCAGTCGCTTTGGTAACCCGATATAAATTTTGCAACACACGCCATTTTATACCTTCCTGGAAGTAATATTTTTGTTTACACGTGTTTTTCATTTTGTGGCTTTAATTTACTGCCGTTTAAATTATATTCTTCTCTTTTTGCTATTTCAGATTCTGATGAGCACAAAATTTATAAAGTTCTTGTAGAATTCAACATCCTTAGCAACGACTATCTGAGTGACATGTGTATTGCATAAATAATTGCCATTATTGTTAAAACTTACGGTTTCAAAACGATTGTCATTTGTCTAGGAAAGCGAAGACAAGTGATAATCGCTTTTCAATTAAAGTAATTGAAAGAAACCAAGAAAGAAATAATAACATAATTATTTGATAAAAGAATGTAAATGATTGTTTATTATTTTAAGTGACATTTCTAAGTGGTGCAATCTATATAAATAAAAATGAATCGCCGAAATGTATGTACGCACATGACTTCCGAACGGCTGCATCAAATTGGATAATTCTTTTTTTGTTGTGTCCGTTACTGCCAGGATAAGGTTTGTATGAAATACAATTTCGGAATTTGAATTAAAAATTGCACCCGTGCGTAGATGGGGCGGGCCGCTAAAAAAAATTAATGTAAATCTCTGGCACGACCACTAGACCAACGAAGAAGTCTGGATTTATGTCTAGTTAATGGCAAAGCAGTGAGCAGTGGTGCCCTAGTGGTAATGGCCCTAACTTACGAGTTGTAGGTGGTAGGTTGGAACACAGGCGTTTTACTTTGTGTACATAATTTCATCACCACTGCTCTCAAAACGGTGAAGGAAAACATCGTGAGGAAACCTGCATGTCCTAGAACCAAAAATTCGAAGAGATGTGACATCTACCAATCCGCACTGAGCCCGCGTGGCTTATTACGGCCCACTCCCTCTCGAAAAGAGGCGACCTGTGTCCTAGCAGTGGGAACATTATACACTGATTATGAAATGGCAAAGGTCAGCCCTGTTACATGGTTAACGTTCCTGGCCAAATGCGGGTATCTACCTTTTCAGGGAATAATAACAAAAAAAACCGGCCAAGTGCGAGTCGGACTCGCGCACCGAGGGTTCCGTACAAACCTGCAAGGTTTACAAAGTTCGTTCATTACGACAATCGGTATCAATGGTTGTACTTTTGCGTTGACTTAGAATTTTTTTTTTTTTTTCACGGGTTAAAGGCAATTAGATCTAAGTATTTGATATGAATTTCAACTTGATAGCTCTACGCGTTCATGAGGAAAAAAGTAATAAGTTTATATTTATTAAAAAATATATATTTTGTAATGTAACTAAAAACTTAAGGTTTTCGGAATTTTTCCTTTATGTGTGCTATAAAACGTTGCTTCATGCCAAATTTCAAGATTCTAGGTCGACTGGAAGTACCCTTTAGGTTTTGATTCCCTTGCGAGTACTTGCGAGTTTCAAAATATGCAGCTTAAATTGCTGTTTCTTTTAATTGCGTTGACATAGAAGTTTGATTTTGTTACAGCTTAAAGGTATTATAGACCTGAGTATTTGGTATGAATTTCAATTTAATACCTCTACGCGTTTATGAGGAAATGGGTAGTAACTTTAAAATTATTAAAAAAAAATATATTATGTGATGTAACTAAAAATTTATGGTTTTCGTAATTTTTCCTTTATCTATGCTATAAGACGTTGCTTCGTACCAAATTTCAAGATTCTGAGTTCACGGGAAGCACCCTGTAGGTTTTGATTCCCTTGCAAGTGTCGAAAATTTGCGGCATAAACGGCTGTATCTTTTGATTGCGTTGGCTTAGAAGTTTGATTTTTTCACAGCTTCAAGGGACAGTAGACCTGAGTAATTGATATAAATTTCAGCTTCATACCTCCACGCGTTCCTGAGAAAAAGGGTCTTGACAGACGGACGGACGGACGGACAGACGGACAACAAAGTGATCCTATAAGGGTTCCGTTTTTTCCTTTTGAGGTACGGAACCCTAAAAATACGGGATTATTTATTATTTTCAATAAACTAATTGGGTCCTTAGTTGCGAGACAGTTGGGCAAGCGAGCGAATGGTTGAATAAAAAAAGGAATGAATGAACCCATAAACTGGACATGACATGTGTCACAAAAGTTTTTATTACTAAAAAGAAATGTGCTGCAATAATATTAAATATTTTTCTGAGAATTATTAATGATATTTTTATTAATTTAGCTCTGACTTTTTAAGGTTATTTACCCTTGCCTAAATAAAACAAAGTAGAGGCGGGAGTTTAATAAAAATAAAGCTGAAGTGTTAGTTCGTTTGAACGATCTAATCTCTGGAACTTCAAGTCGGATTTGAAAAAACGTTTTTGCATTTGATAGCCTACTTCTTGAGGAAGGCTGTAAGCTATTTAATACGGTAAGACCCTTAGGAGCCGAGCAAAAATTAATAATAAAAATCAGAAATAACTACAAGGTGAAATTGAATTCATGGGCATCCTTTTAAGGGGTCATTGTACTCATCATTATGAACAACTTTTACTATGGGACTAAACAAAAATCGCGAAAAAAAAATCAGCTGTTCCTTGCATTTTGTTTCACATAACTCGTCAAAATGGAGGGAAGAGCTGATTTTTTTTCGCGATTTCAGGTTTTACAATGACCCCTTAAAAGGATGCCCATGAATTCAATTTCACCTTGTATAAGCGAAAATGAAGTAGGTAGTACGCGCGGTCTGGCGATGCGACGCGACGGGGTGGGTCGGGAGAACAAGAAATTTCACGCGGGCGAAGTCGCGGGCAGAAGCTAGTATTTTATACAGTTTGCAAAACAAAACAGTTCCGTATAAAACACAACCATCTGTGAGCCGAGTGAAAACTATTCCAATACGAAAGGTATCGATTAATTATTCGAATCACCTGCTCCCGCATAGCATTACTGTTCGAAACGGATTCCTTCGTGTAAAATCGATTGCCGACTCCATCTGTGCGGAGTGCTTGAATTTATAAGGGTGGCTTCTCACAGCGCGTGAAATCACGAGCTGGAGACAATGTGAAGGCAGCATTATAGATATTCACAACCATTCGACAGAATATCCAATCGAAAATTACACATTTCCAATTTTACTAATTTGTCTTGCCTTCGACCGCAAATAGCAGTCGGAAGAACGGCGATCGTCTATTTGATAAAATCTTCGGGTGTTAGATTTGTGAACAGCCTCTAGGACCAGGCCTGAAATTTTTTTGTTAACATTGATTATTGGTGAAGTTGGGATAGCGGCTTTTCGAAGGACCAACAAGCGTTGTGTATTTAGCGGGAAAATAATTTTTATGCTGGATCGAATATTGGACGACACAAAATTGAGCAAAATGAAAGTATGGGAAGAATATGACTTACTTGGGAGCACTGGATGTCAGGTTGGCGCAACGACTGCCGACGTGGTGGACACGCGTTCTCGGATGGCTTCTTTTCACTCGCGCTCGGTAAATCGATTGTATTGTCCCACTTTTGTCACTTTGTGTCGGCCAACACGTTAAATAGTTTATATTATAATGATGGTACAGCGGTTGAGTTAAAGCGGTGTTATGCGGTTGACTGTTTGAAGAGAACAGTGCGAATCCTCATGGCGACCTCTGTCAAGTCACTGCGGCGGAAACGCTTCTCATTCGTGTTGCGGTGTAGCACCTTTTTGCGGCATGGGGGTAGGATTGGAAAGGAAGCCGGAGTATGATTGGCTCAATACTGTGGTCCAATATGAATTCTACCCTCAATATGTGAGACGCGTTTGGATACATGATACCAAAATTTTTATATTTCTAGCTTGCGTAAGCTATTATTTTTCGATTTGGCACGGAAAAGTATTGAACTGTTGTGAATGGCTATGCTGAAGTGAGGTGCGCAAGAGTGTGAACGTGACTTGTGCTCACTCGCACGAACAGGACGACGCGGTATGTCACATATCTACATAATTTAATGCACAGTGGGTCCCTGGGAACCCAGCATAATGTAAGAGTGCATACACATGAGCGTCACGCGTCGACCACAGAGGCAACTGCAACCGTCGACATGTGCCGCTCGTGTATTTGACTACGGGGCTGCGGCGTGTAGCTCGTCTGTATGCACACTAAGGGCAATTTAATACTTACATAGTTACCCCCTTACTAATAAACGTTGTATAGCGTCTGTATAGTTACACAACGCTTTGTCTTCTTCTTTCGAAAGTCAAATTACTGACGACTGAAAGAGAAATCGGTGTGTAACTATTCATCTGATATAATACGTTTATTAGTAAGGGTTTTATTAGTACACAACCTGTAGGTACTTACCTATTTAATTTAAACATTGGTTTGGTGAATAAGGGAGGACCGGACAAAATGGTCCCCACGACCGTTAAGAGCCAAAGGTATGGCATTAGATAGGCATTTTAATATAAAGCAATTCAGCGGTTCATTTCAAATCGCTGTGTGAAAAAAGATATCGCGAGCTGTAAGTAAACCCCTCGAGTGTGGGCTCATCATTTTACCTGATGATTAGACCCAGGATCCAGGTCAGTCATCAGGTAAAATTAATAGAACTCGTTGTTTTGAAAATATTCAAACTAAGACCACTAGATAATTTAACTATGCAAGGGTTCCGTTATTTAGTGTCCAGGTCTGTCCTACGAAACATCGTTATTATAACTTTTTGCGGTTTGAAATGAGCCGCCACTGTAGTTATTGTATTATAATAAAATACCTGTCTAATGACATGTGTGATTATTGGTGCTAGGACCAGCTTCCATACATTTTTACCGATTCTCCTTTTTAAAAACCGAAGACTTTCAAGAATTATAAATTCGAAAGTAACTCTGTCTGTCTGCCTGTCTGTATGTTACTTTTTCACGCCTAAACCGCTGAACCGATTTAGATGAAATTTGGTATAGAGATAGTTTGAGGCCCGGCAAAGGACATAGTATACTTTTTATCCCGATATTCCCACGGGATCGAGACTTATGAGGGTGAAACCGCGGGGCGCAGCTAGTCAACTATATTTCATTTGAATAAGATATAACCTCTATCGTAAACGTGGGTTCTATTCAAATTGTAGTTAGGCATTGTAGCCAGCCAGCTTGCATGAGTTTGAATTTCAGTAACTATGAATTAGTTGTTGAAACTGAAACTCTGAATTAGTGTTTAGATATATAGACTTGAATAGAATGATATGACTATGCAATAATTTCAATTAGATAGCATATCTAGTTTTACCGTCCCTGAACATTCAGACAATTGACGAAATTCTATCGCATGACGAATTACTTTTAGAATTTCATTTCTTTAGTTGATGGTGTGTCTACTATACTCACATGTGTATTTAGCCCAAGTAGCACAGAACTGCATTATAAATTTTCACATAAGGCCCACAGCGTTAATCTAAGCATTTATACCGACTTATTAGTGTTCACCCAGGCAGCAACAGCTGTTTAGAAAAAAGCGAAGCTCACTATAACGCTTTCTTCTGTACTGTAAATCTATTAAACACCACAAACAGGCCACAGATGTCACTGTTATTCAGCGTTTAGTAGTGCAGTACCCTATCAGCTGCAAGAGCGCATGTTTGTGAATACAAATTATGCAGTTTTCTGAATAAGAACCCAAGTGTGTACTATAAAACCGTTGCATTTTAAGAGAGGACATATGAACTACTATAAGGTAAGCAATTACTTTGTGATGTTATTTAACAAAGATTTAATGCTTTATGCTGCATACAGATAAATTTTTACCCTATTAGTCAGGTGTTACTATACATTCGAATAACAGCATTTATTTAGGCCAAGACAGAACTTAAAGTGGACTTTTATGCAGTTACGTAGCAGCAAACCTGTCAGCCATTCTGTCTTGGGCTGAATAATTGAACTAGCGTAGGCATTTATTCTGCTGATTGAAATATATGTAACCATCAATGAATATTATAATATACCAGGCCATTTTGACAGTTTCTTGACGTCTTTAGTTATTTTACAAAATGTGGACTGGTGGAATACGCCGTAGGTATAATTAATGCAGAATACTTAAAAATTATAAATGGAAATACAGCTAATGCGAGAGAAAACAAACAACCTGCAAGCTTAATGACCCTTTGTCAAAACAAAACAGTGAACAAAGTTTTATAAAATTCAGGCTCCGTATTCAGAAGTAATGTTAGTGTGGAAAGACGTGGATTAAATTACGGACACTGGTTAGCAAGAGCGCATCTAGATTTAGATGGAACAACGTGTTTTTCATCTGAATCTAATATTAGTTATGGCCAAGAGTCAGCAAGTGCGCATCGAATATTGGATGACACGAGTTCCGTATGTAATATTTATGATGACGAACGAGATTGTCCCAACGATTCAGACAGTTCAGACACGAGTGATTGTGATATATATGATAAAAGACAGGAATTTCAATAAAAAATAAAAAAAGTGGGCCATATCAAAAAATATTGCACAAACAGCCTTGAACGACCTAGCAAGTATAATAAATGATTAATTTTCTTCCAAATACATTACCCAATGACGCCAGAACAATTTTAGGGACACCCAGAATCATCACTTTAAAAAAAGTTAACGGAGGTGAATACTGGCACAACGGAATATTGATTCCTTTAAAAAAAAAAAAATTGGGATGAAGCCATGGAATTATTATGTACTACGTACGTAGTACATAATAATTCCATGGATGAAGCTTCACAAAATATTACATTGAATATAAACTTCGACGGTTTGAATTTTCAAAAGTTCCAAGAATGAGTTTTGGCCCATACTGTGCAACGTTTTCGAAAATCCGTGCATCAGACCTTTTGTGATTGGCATTTATTTGGGTGCGCCAAAGTTCACCTAAATTTTCAACTCCGATAATTCCGAAAATGTTCTTCCTAACATTTTTCATCCTAACAATCACAATTCCTAACTACTCTGCCTCTAATGTTCATAATTCCGAATCATTCAACTTCATAATGTCAGTAGCAATAAACATCTATCATACTTTTATTTTTTTCCTATATTTTCTCAACATAACCATCTTTTACACTATTATTCAAAGTCATATATTTTTTGTTTAGATCGTCAACATAGGATGCAAGGGCGAGCGAAGGGCACCCCGAAGTTCGGTTTGGTTAGGTTACTTTAAACCCTTTACACAGAAATAGGGGCCCCGCGAAGCGGGGCTCCGTCGACATAGGATGACATAGGATGAAAAAAAAAAGTGTTTATCATATTAGACTAAATAGGTTTTATGTCTATTGAGTGGTATATCAAACGATTTTATATTAATTGTCTGTTATTCTTACAGAAATTAGTTACATTAAAATTATATCAATCGTTTATTATATAAACACAAATGCTAAAGTAAAGCTCATATTATATTCGTTTTCCTGATTATCTGTGTCCGTGTTTTGTTGCATAAAAGTTACTTCGTTGTTGGCATCTTCATAGGTCCGAATGTTGCTCCTTTTTAATGTACATCTTAGGGTATCCCACCCTGGTCCAGGTCTTGAACTCTCATCTTTTAATAATTTTATGGGGTATTTAATACTTCTCGGTGGCCACCGTAGAAGTCCCTTCGTTTCCCACAGTGCAGGAACGACTGACAGAGTGGCAACACCTCCCTCTATCGTCTGGACGATTTTGTAAGGCATGTTCTGTAAAAAAAAAACAACAAAATCATAGTATTTATTTGCAAAAACATGTAAATATTTACATTATATAAGCTAACATAAATAAACTATAATAATCATATATAAATCAGTTACGTATTATTCAAGAAACGAAAGAGTAAAGTAGTATTCAAACTACCTATCTAGTTTTTGTGGAAAATTATGCCACAAAAAACTACTACTAAAATAAGATCAAAACCAATGATGTATTAAATTCAAAACGCATTACATTCTGTGTGTGTGTCGCATGTCAGATAATACAGATCACGAAATAAAAACGTCATGTGAACATAATTATTAGGCCAGAGGTAAGTACCTATGTATCTACATATATGGTCCATAGAAATATAAAAAAATAGATTTGGTCGCGTATTGAACAGGTAATTAATTAGTTTATGTATTTATTTATTTCAACTTTTCGCACAAAAAGGTACAAAGGCGGACTTAATGCCTTAGGCATTCTCTACCAGTCAACCAAGGGTGGTGAAGAGATTAGATGGCAGACCGTGCTTATGGCTTATGGTGGTGTATTATATTATCTATTTAATTAAATTATATTAATAGCTATTTAAATTACAATTTTAAATAAGTACTTGTTGAGTAATTACTAAAAAGGGAATAAAATGGTTTTAGCAGAACCACAGTGGGACCATAAAAGCTTGGATTAATAAATCTGATTATCTGGTTAACTGGCGCAAATGTGAACCACTACCACGCTTCACATCGATCCATGGCTGATTTGTTTCTCAACAAGTGCTCAACTATTTTACTATTTGCTGAATTATAGGCCACATGAGAACACCCGTACAGACTTTAGCACTAAATTAAGATTAAAACTGTTCACTTGCCATCCGCCATTTTTACTACGTGACTGTGAATTTATAGTAAAATTTTATCTTTTTATTTTGGTTAATTTTAGAAGATATCCATTGGAATTGATTTGGTTTACAAATCATTTACACGTAACCAGCTTTTTATCAATTTTTTTGTAAGAAAACACAACATTTATTTCTTTTACTGTCCATTTCAGTTAAGTTTTTTTTATTATTTAGTGGTATTATGAGAGCGCGTGAAAATTTTGAACTAAACATGTATGGTATTTCACAGTAAAGTTACCTCCCCACTAAGATTTCAAACATATTAAGAAGATATCAAAGTTTTACTTACCTTAAATTGTATTCACAAATGGCTCTTGAGATCCTGCAGACAACACTTACACTTCATGTTTAACAAATTGACAGTTCATATTAAAGAAAAATAAATAATAAAGTTATTACATTCCACAATTTCGCTCAGAGTGTACTTTCAACTGTGTAAAGGCATAAAAAATGTACACATTCGTCTTTCTGGCTGCATTATAGGTAACACGTGGCTTGTTAATCAGAAAATTTTCAGCTCTTGGGGTGATTGTTACACACATAAATGCTAATATGATGTTGATATAATTTAATTATTTGGTAATGGGAATTCTTATACAGCTATGTGCTGAATTATTTGTGCCCAAATTAGAATTATATCAGCAGAGGATGCGCTGCCTACGCTATTATACAGCAAGTTTATGCAGCCAATGCTTTCACGGTGCACTGTGAAAATGCTGTTATAAAGCACTTTTGTGCTACTTGGGAGGTCCCTTATAATACGGGGAAGGATATAATATGGACGGAGAAGGCACATCACAAGGAAATGTGGAAGAAAATGGTGGAGGCCTTTGCCCAGCAGTGGGACAGTACAACTAACGGAAAAAAAAACTATCTTAAAAAACCAAAGCTTTACAGTGTAGCAGCTCATACTTACGTCTATGGTCATACACAATTTGGAGGAACGCAGACGGCCTTTCGTCATCGCGCGCCCGCGCATACTGAGCTAGCCGACCGGCCGTCCGTATCATCGCGCTCGCACGTCGAAGGGAGCGCGGCAGATTCTACCGTCATTCTAAATTGTGTTAGTTTTAAGTTTTATAGATGTACCCTTTATATTTTGATTTTCTCCAACTAGAATTGTATATAAGCAGCGCTTAACAATAAATCATACAGATCGTTATTCGCCTACTTATTCGCAACACACCCAACCTCTAAAGTGGTGACCCCACGTTCAAAATGACTACGCCCGTAACAAAGGAAGACAAGACTACTACGCCTGAAGACGTCGAAGCAATTAGCGTCCAGTCACGCATCCCTAAATTCTGGTGCAACAGACCTAAGCTTTGGTTCGCCCAATTTGAGGTCATTATCTACAACCGGAAGCTCGGCGATGAAGGCAAGTTCGCACTGGTTGTGGCTCAGCTGGAGATCAAAGATGTGGACCAAATCAGCGATATCATCTTGTCACCGCCCAACTCCGGCCGATACGAAGCAGCGAAGAGAAGACTGTTGGAGGTTTACGAAGATAGCGAGGGTAGTCAGTTACAAAAACTACTGAATGAAATGGAGCTTGGCGATCAACGACCATCACAGTTGCTTCGCCGAATGAGAAACCTCGCTGGGAAAAAGATGCCAGATGACACCCTGAAAATGTTGTGGCAAGGCCACCTACCCGCTTCTACCCGCACTGTGTTAGCCGTGAGTGAAGAATCTAAGCTGGACTCGTTAGCTGCCATGGCAGACAGGATGCAAGAACAGCTGAAAGAGGTGAACGCCGTGTGTTCCTGCCAGTGTCAACCTTCCACGTCAAAGGCCCCAGCGACAGCAGCGCCAGCCGAAATAGCGGCGACATCTGAACCAGCAGACAAGAAGCTTTACAGCATGATTGAAGCCCTGACCAAGGAAGTTGCAGCGCTGAAAACGAATCGATCTCGCAAATTTCAACGCCGATCCCACAATTTCAGAAGCCGTTCCAGCTCGAAATCTCGGGACAGAAAAAACGCCGTGTGCTATTTTCATCAGAAATTCGGCAAGGCAGCATACCGATGTAGAAGTCCGTGCAGTTTTAAGGGAATTACGAGTGAGAAGCCGGAAAACTAAAGGAGACTCAAGCCGTGGCGGTGGCCGAAGTCGACGATTTATCCACCTACCGCCTATTTTTACACGACAAATCAACCGGAACAAAATTCCTAATCGACACGGGTGCGAATGTATCAGTATTACCCGCTACTGCACGTGATAAACAGCGAACTCCAACCAACTACTTGTATGCAGCAAATGGTACACAAATACCCACATATGGCGAGCGAACCATCGTGCTCAACATCGGACTGCGGCGTCCCTACAGTTGGCGATTTATGGTTGCAACAGTCAGTCGGCCGATATTAGGCGCTGATTTTTTACACCACCACGCACTTATGGTGGATCTCCACGGACGACGATTGGTAGATAAAAGTACCAATTTATCGGCACGAGGGTTCCTGTCACCCACAGCTGAAGGAAGCATCCGAACCATCGACGACAAGCTTCCATACCACGACCTGTTGGCCAAGTACCCAGACATCACGAGACCAAACTTAGAGAAACTGGGAAACAGTGAAGTCGAACACTACATTGAAACCACCGGCCCGCCGATATTTACAAAAGCGAGACCACTACCGCCACATAAATACAACGCCGCAAAACAAGAATTCCAACTCATGATGAGCCAAGGAATTTGTCGACCATCTAATAGCCCATGGGCTAGTCCATTACACATGGTTTTAAAAAAGGATGGTACCTACAGATCCTGTGGTGATTACCGTAGACTAAATTCAGTAACCACACCCGATCGATACCCGATACCACGACTTCATGACTTCACACATAACCTCCAAGGCAAGAAGGTTTTCTCAAAAATTGATCTGCAGAAAGCCTACTACCAGATCAAAAACAGAGAAGAAGACGTGAAGAAGACAGCCGTGATTACTCCTTTTGGATTGTACGAGTTCACTAGGATGTGTTTTGGTTTGATGAATGCAGGCCAGACATTTCAACGCCACATGGACAACGTGCTACGCGGCCTACCTGTTTTTCCATTCGTCGATGACGTTCTGGTAGCTTCTGAGAACGAAGAAGAACACAGAAGAGAGCTTCAAGAAGTGTTTAAGCGACTTAACGACAGCGGTTTAAAAATAAACGTCGCTAAGTGTATCTTCGGCCAGTCGAAACTTAATTTCCTGGGATACACGTTAAGCCCTGAAGGCATTACACCGACGGAAGATAAGGTGCAAGCAATCCAGTCCTATCCATTGCCAAATACGATCCAAGATCTACGCCGTTTCGTCGGAATGCTGAACTTTTATCGTTCAAGTATACCCCATGCGGCTGAAAATCAAAAAGAATTGAGCAAATACTTTCACAACGCCAAGAAAAACGATAAAACAAACATACAATGGACCGAAGAGGCAAAAGAAGCATTCAATCAATGTAAACAAGATATCAAGAACTGCGCATTATTGTCCTACCCATCACTGAGCGAACCTTTCGCACTGATGACAGATGCCTCAAACACATGTGCTGGTGCCGTTATACAACAAAAGATCAACGGCAGGTGGAGACCACTGGGATTTTTCTCAAAGAAGTTCAGTGACGCACAACAAAAATACAGCACGTACGACCGTGAGTTGCTATCAATCTACATGGCAATACGTCACTTCCGCCGTGTGTTTGAAGGACGAGAGTTAATTGTATACACGGACCACAAACCGCTGTGTAATGCAATAACTTCGAACAGCAAGTCTGAGACGCCCCGCCGAACAAGATACCTTGAATATATCGGACAGTTCACGTCGAATATTCAACACGTAATCGGCCAGGACAACAAAGTCGCAGATGCACTATCGCGAGTCGAAACAATAACATGCCCGACACCATTGGATTACACCGAGTTAGCAAGACAACAAGATCAAGACGAAGAATACAAAACGCTAGCAAACAAAGGGAAGTACATATTCAGGAAGATCGCTATGCCCAACTCAACCGCCAAACCTGTTACCTGCGAGATGTCATCAAACACTGCTCGTCCATACCTACCACCAGATTTTCGAAAAGCAGCTTTTCAAGCGATTCACGACCTTAGTCACCCCGGCATAAGGGCGACAAGGAAGCTAGTCACTGCCCGCTACTGGTGGCCCTCCATGAATAGTGACGTAAATGAGTGGACTCGAGCGTGCGACGCGTGCCAGCGCGCTAAGGTGCAACAACACACGAAGACACCTATTGCGAGTTTCGAACAAGCAAACAGACTAGAGCATGTACACATGGATATCGTTGGGCCGTTACCTATTTCTGACGGCTATCGTTATCTACTGACCATGATAGATAGGGCTACCAAATGGCCAGAAGCCTGCCCATTGGAAGACATAACCGCAGAAAAGGTTGCTAACGTATTCTACGAGGGTTGGATCGCGAGATTTGGTTGCCGAGTAACCATAACCACCGACCAAGGGAGACAATTTGAGTCTGACCTGTTTCACAAATTGACGCAACGCATGGGAATTCACCGCACCCGCACCACTGCCTACCACCCGCAGTGTAACGGCGTGATAGAACGATGGCACCGCTCACTCAAGACGTCACTCACCGCAAGACTCAAATCTACAACATGGTCGCATGAGCTACCTACAGTGCTACTGGGACTGCGCGCTTCGATAAAAGAAGATGTCGGTGCCAGTACTGCTGAACTACTATATGGCCAAACGCTACGATTACCCGGAGAATTCTATGAAGAATCAACAAGACATCGCGATACGATATCAAACTTCATGAATAAGTTGAATGGAGCGTTAAAGAAGGCCCAGGCGCAACGGAAATGTAACCAATCGCGAGCGACATTTATTCATGATGACCTATATAAATGTACGCATGTATATCTACGCAATGACGCATCAAGAAAACCTCTGACGCCGACCTACACAGGCCCGTACAAAGTGATCAGTCGTAAGGACAAGTACTTCACTATCCAGTTACGCAATAGATGTTCCAACATCACTGTTGACAGACTAAAGCCTGCTTTCCGGATCAACACCGAGTCAGATGCACCAGTCACAGATACGTACGCATACGTCACAAAATCAGGAAGGACTTCGAAGCCCTGTGTACGTTTCACTAGCGGGGGAATGATGTAGCAGCTCATACTTACGTATGGTCATACACAATTTGGAGGAACGCAGACGGCCTTTCGTCATCGCGCGCCCGCGCATACTGAGCTAGCCGACCGGCCGTCCGTATCATCGCGCTCGCACGTCGAAGGGAGCGCGGCAGATTCTACCGTCATTCTAAATTGTGTTAGTTTTAAGTTTTATAGATGTACCCTTTATATTTTGATTTTCTCCAACTAGAATTGTATATAAGCAGCGCTTACCAATAAATCATACAGATCGTTATTCGCCTACTTATTCGCAACACACCCAACCTCTAAAACAGCATACAGTGCTTTAAGGCTATTCAAAATCAAAAATCAAAATCAAAAGTCATTTATTCAAACTAGGCTGAGAATCAGCACTTTTCGAACGTCAAAATTACAAAAGACAGTCCCCCAAAACGCCCGCCCTTCGCCACTTCCTAGTGCTTTCGCTGGGGAGAAGAAGTGGCGGAACAAACTCCCCAGCTGCACAGCTGTCTGTTCAGTTAGAAAATAATTGATTTTATATAATACTAAGTATGCAAAGTAATTAACATTACAGGACACAGAACCTTAAATTAAATTATTTGCCATAGGTTAAATAGCCACGCCAATATACCAACAAATACAATAAATACTATACGTACTCAAGCAAAAAAAAAAAATTATAAATGTAACCAAAAAAAACTTACTGACCAAATAAAAGCCTCCAGGTATAAATGGCTTACATATAATTATATGCAATGCTGGGTTCTGTTTACATAGCTGTCACTTGAAGTCACAAATGATAAACTAGGACCATCGAAGTAAAATAAATAAACAAGTTATTACTACTAATAACAACAATAAAACCATGGTCAGCAAGAGTATAATTAATAATATTGTAGAGTGTACAGACGCCAGCACATCAAGCTACCCGAAGCTGTCAAATTTTCCCAATCAGCTTTGAACCTTACGTTTTAGCGATAAAGTTGAAAATCTATTATAGAAATTTGACAGATTGTAGTAGGTTGATGTGCTGGCGTTTGTACAACATCTGAACTAACGTCGCCATCTTGTTTTGACAATACACAATCTTTGACACAATTTCACAAATGTTTACTAACAACGCCGTCATGTCAATGTCATTCAGGTGGCAAAATATCCTAGCAAGTAGCAGTTATCTTTGCGCATGTAAATATAAAAAAAAACCTCTAAAAACTAAAATAATAATATATATTGGCCCTTTAAGTTTAATATAAGTTGCAGGAAATATTTTGATCCAAGCGTCCTCGCGTCGGGGGACGGCTAATGAAAATTGGAAGTTAGCAGCAGTTATGTTTTCTATAATAGCTATATTATCATCTGTTTGGCGTTTTCATTAGCCGTCCCCCGACGTGAGGACGCTTGGATCAAAATATTTTCTGCAACTTATATTAAACTTAAAGGGCCAATATATATTATTATTGTAGTTTTTAGAGGTTTTTGTTTGTTTGGTTTTTTAAATTTTTAATTTAACTTTTATTTCTTGCTTTTTAAACTTTATAATATTATATTACTAGTAAACATGCTATACAATTGACACGTGACTCGCCGAAATCTGTGCAGCTGTACGTATTTTTTTTACCACAGTGAAGCGAAGCTAGTTAGGTACTCGTGGTCGTTGGCGTTCATTCCATACTAACGTATTCCTCTGTGAATTCGCCATTTCTGGTGGCGGCCATCTTGGATTTCAAATTTGTAATAGTTGTAGTGAAATGTAATGGAAAGACACTTCACCGACAAACACGTTTAATTTTTGTATAAAAAATCGAAAACAAATAGAAAAAAAAAGAAAAAAAAAAAAAAGAAAAACTAAATATGAAAACTTGTCACATGGGTTTTAAATAATAAGAAACTATTGCATTACATTTTACATTTAGGTTTTAGTATCAAAAATAAAATTTAGGTTTTCAATACGACGCGACGAGTCTAATATCGATTGCAATCAACATTGATCCACGCCAACGTGGTTGAAAATAAGTCCACAAAAAAGATACCAACCTGCTATAGCGTTAAAGGAAAAAAAATATTAGGTCTATAACAACAGGGTAAAAAAAGGTAATTGGGGAATCGATCTTGTTCCTGGAATACTTGCGGACTGCGGCCTGTGGCTCGCGTGGTCGGAAAGCAGCCAGCCGGTCAGGAGTCCAAATACAAGATGTCTGGGTGGGTGGATGGAGCCGAATAAATCGGCTCGCAGAAAATTCGGACTTCTATCAGATAATAGGATTCAATCAAAACGTGAAATGTAGGTAGTCTTCCGTTGAAGATGTGGGAAAACCCCGAATCAAATAATTAATAACACGATGAACATGCACGATCCAATAAATTATAATTTGCTGTTTTAGTCAATAAATTTTGGTGTTTCTTTCACGATAAATAAAAATTCTGGACGTCGTATGAGAGAAAATTGAGACAAGTCAAGTATGTCTCCAGGAAAAAATCTCATATGACGTAAAAGAAATTATTTCAAAATTATTATAAAAAATAAAGGTTTTTGATAGGGCCAGTACAAAAAGAGGTTGATTATAATGTTGAAGAAGGACGAATGGCGAAAATAATCAACATGCAGTAACTACTAATGCTGCAATAATGTATAGTATTCTACTAGTCAAGCCGTTTCATTTGATACCCATATTGAGGGAATTGTGAAAAAAAAAAACAAATATAATTCGCCATTTTGTGGCGGCGGCCATCTTGGTTTTGAAATTTATCATAGTGTTTGGTATTCTACTTGTCAAGCCCTTTCATTTGATACCCATATTGAGGGAGTTGTGAAAAAATATGTAATCCGCCATTTTGTGGCGGCGGCCATCTTGTACCGATTTTCTTCAAACATAGCTAAGAACACTTGCGACTAATTCACCTTTCAAACAAAAAAAAACAAAATCAAAATCGGTTCATCCGTTCGGGAGCTACGATGCAACAGACAGACACACACACACACAGACACGTCAAACTTATAACACCCCTTGGTTTTTGCGTCGGGGGTTAAAAAGTAACATAGTCAACCTTTCATATTTATTTGACTGAAAGTGTTCTAATAATGCTGATTGACTATTTTAAATGTCATGTCTAAGCGCGGCAGTAAATACCATTATTACAACACAAATCACGCAATATTGGGAGGATTATATTATGGGTCTGCCATAATATAATCCTCCCAGTACAAAAATAGCCCCTTCTTTTCCCTAACGTAAAAGGTTTTTCTTTGAAAGTGTATTGCGATCGGTGAATGCACTTGTACCTTGAATAGGTAGGTACTCTAAGCTCAGAATAGAATTCCATGTTGTGCTCAGGTTGTTGATGAGACAACGCCGGGGTTGCTATTAAAAAATATTCCATTTTTATTTTCTGTTGTTTTGTAAGGAAATAATGGCGATGCGCGATTGTAGGCTAGTTTAATGGTGGTTACTTATGCAACATACATGCCAAGTCGTTGATGATGACGCTGAATTCAACAAGAACTTTATCAATTATTGTGTTCATCCGAATCTGAAGTAGTAAAACGCGAAGAATATAATTTAAGCGGCAGTAAATGAAAAACACGTGTAAATAAAAATAGTATTTTCAGGAAGGTAAAAAATGGCGTGTGATGCAAAATTAATATCGGGTTATTGAAGTGAATGATTTATCGTGTACATGATTGTTATTCAATTCCACCAACCCTCTGTAAGTATACATTTCAGAAACCATGATGACAACTAGACTTTTACATAACTGAAAAACATGTATCTGCTTCAAAGATCTATAATTTCCTTGAAATGATGAATCCTTACATTAGGATTCATAATTTCAGCCGAATAACGTCCACTGCTGGACATAGGCACGCAAGCACCACTTCGACCGGTTCTGTGCTCTCGCATCCAACGGGATCCTACGGCCTTCATAAGGTCGTCGGCCCACCTTGAGGCCTTCTAACGCTACGTCTTCCGGTAGGCGGTCGCCACTCCAGAATCTTTCGGCCCCATCGGTCATCTATTCTGCGAGCAATGTGTCCTGCCCATTGCCACTTAAGTTTGGCAATTTTTTGGGCTATGGCGGTTACCTTGGTTCTCAAATTCAAATTCAAAATCATTTATTTGCTAATATGGGTAATTACATAAAGTTGTTAAAAAAAAAATAGAGCAAAGGTCAACCATATTACGCCTTGAAGCATGCAAATCTCAAGCCATTACTGTATCACAACATTGTAATACAAGTCAATTACATGCAACATTCTCCTGCTCTTCATTTCTGATTCGGTCACGAAGGGAAATTCAAAATATAGCCCTCTCCATTGTTGTAAGGATTAACTAAGGTGAAAATCCAGCATCAGCAAAAATCGCGAAAGGTCTTTATTAATGCAAAAGCAGAGAATATTTCGTCGATCTACATATATGCTAAAACATTTTATTTAATCAATCTAAATAGACATTTCTATTTTATTTCATTAGGGCAATAATAGTAGATTGTACAACTAAGGCATCAAAGAAGCTATTTTACCCCGAGGCGTTTATATCCACGCGAGCCGCAGGCGAGGGTGGATAGTTAAGTCGAGGGGTAAAATGGCTCGTTTATGCCTGAGTTATACACTCTGCTTTTCACTTCGATTGCGAGAAAATGAAACAGGCATAAAGTATACAGTACATAATTAATCAAAAATGTTGCAAAGCATAGCTAATTCCCGCCACCACAGATAATACCGCCAGTTTTTTTTTAATTTCAACATTTGTCATTCGACTTGGGTACTTCATACTGCCAAGTCATAAAAACGTTTCTTTGCGTTTTTAAATAATAAATGACAACTATTTTACCTGATTTTATTAAATTAACGATAGAAAACACGGAAATGGTATAAATTAAAGAAAATGAAATAAATCACGACTTTAATCTGCGAAGTTTTATTGTGCGTGTGGCTGTTGGGCTTGATTACCTTAGTCTCAGAAAAAAAAAATACTTTATGCACTAGAACATAAAAAGCGATTTTATATCGCCTAAGCACAACATAAAGACGAACTTTTAGAGCATGAGAAGTGAAAACTATATTTTTAAATACCTTGATCTTTAGATAATTTTGATGTGTGTACATATATATTTTATATATGTATATACTAGCTGACCCGGCGAATTTTGTACCGCCTCAGAATCTATAAATTTTGTGTTAACTTAATAGCTGAATTAAAATATTTTTTGTGATTTTCATAATTTTCAAATGTGCGAGAAAAAAAATTCTCAACGAACAAAAAATTAAATTATCGAAATCAGTCAATCCGTTCTCGAGATAGATAATGGCTGAGATCTTCATAACTTTTTTGTCGTATATTTCTCCAATATTTTAATAGTTACTCTGCTATTCGGGGCGGAGACATATCCACAAATCAAAGATCATAAAAATCGGTTCAGCCGATCTTTAGTTATAAATGGTGTAATTAACCCAACTTAGTTTTATTTATATCAGAAACATAGATGTGTGCTGATTGGGTTATCTATTCTATTAGCAAAACATACGATTAGGCCCAATTTCACCTAATTAATGCATGCACATACGAATGTGGTAATAACCATTAAAACTAACTTTCCGCGTACAAATGGTTAATAATGAACTAGCTCCATTAGTCTAATTAGCTAATTACCTTCATTTTGGACAGTTACCCGCCAGACACAAGACCTGTCTGGTCAGAGGATCCTTCCTTTTCTATGGAGGTTGAGTGAACTTTACACCCAGCTCCACATGCCTCTGTATGAGCATACATTTTTTCGCGTTTATTTTCATATTCTTTTTTTCATTTGACCCATTAGTTCATCATTGGTCCAAGTAAAGGTATTCCTGGACTTGTTGTATTGTCTTCCTTTCTAAGTATAATATGCTGCATTTAGTCCAGGATTTTTACCTTTAAGATATGATTTTTTTCATAACTATCTGAAAATTTGCATACACATTCAGAATAGTGTCAATAAGAATAACAGGGGAGGTTGGAGCTGAATCTAACCTCTTGTTTGGGACCGTGAGCATTCAGTCGGCTGTTGGCATTGTTTTGGTAATATCATGTGACCGTATTATACAAGAAATTGTAGGTAATTATAATCGTCAACAAATACAAGTGTAGCGTCTCCGATCTTCATGAGAGTGAGCGCCACATATGCATTTGACATGACCATTGTTTTGTTCATGTTTATTTTGAGACCCACACTTTCGGAAACTCTAGTTTACACTACTGAGACCATCGAGGATTGTACAGAGCTTCAGTTTGCAAGCGGCGAAGGATCGGGGAGTTTTAAGTAATGATGAATATATGTACCAAAATTCAGCTGGTTATGAAAAATTTCATATCTTTGGCCAAAGTTGTTGGCAATAAAAAGGAACAATGTAAAATGTATATTGGCAACACTGCCAGTTAGGCTTTTGTTATTACTCTCTGGAAAAATGGCTACCTTGTGCTAAACTGCTCTTGTACTAAATATGTCTTTTACTGATTAAAACTACAGTTACTTAAAATCATAGCCCTTTTATTTATATAACAATAAAAGTCTAATATTACTAAGTTCTTGGAGCATCCGTTCGTGTTCAGTGGCTAAGGATGAAAAGAGAACAATGTCGTCGGCGAAACGTAGATTTTTCAGTCTCGCTTCGCCAAGGACAATGCCTCTTTCGTTCCCTGCGGCTGAAAACTTCCTGAAGATTTCTTCGAGGGTACTGGTGAACAGTTCAGGACATAGCGTATCGCCCTGTTTGATTTCTTTCTCTATTTTAAATTGGTAGCAGGACATTTGCGTGAATGACATTTCGGCGAAAGATACTTTCACGAACCTACTTGCACGAATGGACCATTGCGCGAACAAACTTTTGGACGAAGGGACACTTGCGCAAAAAGACATTTCCGCGAATGGACTTTTGCGCGAATGGACATTTGCGCGAATCCACTTGCACGAAAGACATTTGCGCGAAACCACTGGCGCGAAAGGACAGCACCCTGACAATTTAAATAAATTTGCAGTTACCTTCTTGGATTGTCATTTTGACCTCACTATCGGCATTAGCACCCTGGAAAACCACCTCTCTGTCTCTTTCTATTATACAAGGTGAAATTGAATACATGCGACAAATGGAAATGGGAGATTGTACTCATTATTATGAACAACTTTTACTATGGGACTAAACCTGAAATCGCGAAAAAATAATTAGTTGTTCCCTACATTATGATGAGTTATGCGAACATAAATGTAGGGAACAGCAGATTTTTTTTTCGCGACTAAGCGTTATGCCTCCTCATAACGCTTTTTCTTCATGTGACAATTTCGACCAGTTTGCTCCTACTGCAACCTGCGTTAAATAACTTCGGTCCAAAAATGTCTTATGGCCTTAAATTAATGACACCGGCAACCGATCCTTCAAATCAGAACATGGCGAAGCTGCAAGCCAACTCAACTTCTATCGTCTCTAAAGCCAGTTCTACAAGCATGAATTCCCACAGTAACCCTTCGTTAAGACGAGTCAGAAACATTAACGTGTGAGTTATCAACTTTACTTGAATAAAACCGCTCGTTACCGTCTCCACTGGTGTGATTAAGTACGTACTTACGGCGTTCCTGGTTCTTCCTTAGATTTTAATATGGATGATATACATGGCTTTTTAGGGTTTCTGTGCCCAAACGGGACTCTGTTACTAAGGTTCCGCTGTCCGTCCGTTCGTCCATCAGTCACAGGACTGTATCTTTTAAACCGTAATAGGTCGACATTTGAAATTTTCACAAATGATAAAAATGCAATAATTGTATGGTGATACGGAACCCTTCGTCTGCGAGTCCGACTTAAATATTGGTCCCTTTTTTACCGACTTCAAAAAAGAAGGAGGTTATAAATTCGACACGTATATTATACCCATTGTACATGACCAGAGGGCTGGTCTATTTCTTGGCCAAACAATTAACATTGCCAATTGCCATACAACGTGGCAATGCTGCCAGCCTTTTGAGCACTGTTCCTGTTGACAGCGATGCAGACGAATTCTTTGATGCCCTATGACTATTTTGTTTATTTTTTCATATAATTGTACATATTATTATAGTTTATAGGTTAGCTTATATTATGTAAATATTTAATTTTTGGAATATATAAGAATTGAGACCCATTATACATGATTATAATATCATTGAAACTGCTGCATTATATATTTACATAAGATAATGCACGGCATGAAATTAAGGAAATAACTAAATTAATTAATTGCGAGGGTGCTAAACGCCGCGCAATAATACGTTATCGTGATGATCATTTTGAGTTAATTTCTTTTTGAAGTCGATTTAATTTGCCTTGACCCGGAAACAAACAAAACTGGGGCGTTTGCAAAATATTACGTTGTTTTTGTAAGGTCAGATTTCTAAGCTCGGTCGGAAACAGATTTAACAAGGTTTACTGTTCAACAGTTGGAACATGATAGCATTGTTGCTTTTGAAATTGGGTTAGCCCAAAGTGAATTCCGAACGACTTTAGGGGCTTACTTTTTTTTTTTTTCGTGATTTCAGAGTTGGTCCCATAGTGAAAGTTGTTCAGTTCGATGGTCTAAAGCGGGTTAATATTTTAACACTTTATATGTATATAATGAGCTTATCATAAAATACATGCTCCATTGACTAATATATGTATGTTATTAATATCCAAAATCCTGTTTAATACCTTTTAGGAACAGGCTAACGTCCCTGACTACAGCATAGCTCCACAAATTTCGGCCAAACCCAATATTATGCTAAGCTGAGTTCACTTGATTAAAACCACTCGTTAGTGAAACCACGGAAATGATGAAATTCCTACTCATTTTCAGAAGTCCCTCGGTTACTGCGGTTATCGCTGCATTTTAGAGAAACTGCCTGGTATTCGTAGGGAAGTTTTATATTATAGGCTAAAAAATGTCTTTGTTTTAAAGGAAGCAAGATTAGCGGTGCAGTCACGATCTTTGACGACTCGTAAAAAAAACAAAAACCATCGATAATCATCGAAGGTCAGTCAAAGATTAACAATAAATCGTATCTAAGCCCCGTTTGTCTTTTTTTAAAGGGTGGGAAATCATCAAATGACTCCTCCCGCTCCGGGTGGAGCGGAAGGGAGTGTCAGACTCTTACCCACCCGTGTTCCTTCCTTAGCCCTTTATGTTCCGCGGTTGCGGTAACCCTTTCGGACAATCCCGCTGACCCGGCACACCATCACACGGGAGGGCTCAATACTGAGAAGATGCAGTTTAACGATTTAAATCTTTGCTGTCGGTTTTTTTTATCCAAATCTTGGACGAATAAAATCGTTAAATATTTCAATATAGACGGATTAAATCCTACTGCATGCACCGTAGGTATGGTCTATAACTGCTTCATTTTCTATAAAAAGTAAAAGTGCGCTGTGCTGTACACCCCTACTCTATTTCAACCTGGAAATCGAACCCAAGACCAGAATGCTCAGGAGTATCGTTCGCAACCACTAAGCCAACGAGGCAGTCCATAACATTGTAGCGGTATCTACAACGCCACATGCGAACAACGCGTCATATTGACGTCACGCAAATCCTGCATCCCGCAAGCAGAGTTTACCGCGCAACTAGCATAGATACAACGGCCTGACATGACTCATTGGGCAGTTGCCCGCCAAACACAACACCCGTCTGGTCGGAGGATCCTCCCTTTTCTATGGAGGTTGAGTGAACTTTACACCCTGTTCTTCATACCTCTACAATATCTTCAAGGTAAAAAATTACTTTTTAAAACATTCTCCCTTCCAGAAAATTGGACAGTATGTTGAAGCCTCAGGTGTATTATTAAGATGATATTTAACTCAGACATGATTTATAATATTTTTCCTGTTACAAAAGATTTATGGACGAAAAAAGTTGCCTCGCTCCCGGCAAAATCGCCATTTTGTAAGTAATAAGTAATTTTTGTTATTATGTTGAGTGACAGATGAGAAAATATGGGATGTGCAAGCAGGATTTAGAGACGGATGGATACAGGTACATATTGAAATATTACAAAATCCTCCAAAAATATTAAGATCACTGCTAATCGGTGACCATCCACAGTCAAAACATTTCTTGGACAACATCCGTTCGTACAATACCTAATGCCTTTCAAATGACATATTTGGGTGCGAAACAGATTTCAGAAGGCCCATTTATGCCAACATTCAAAGTGCAAGGCCAAGTTTACCACCTCATTGGTTCATTATTGCCAGTAAATGACCCCAAGTTTCTCCAAATATATTTCGTATCCAATTATCAAGAAAATATAGTTTATAAAGAATTTTTTTTAAAAGTTATTTGCAATTAATTCAGTGTACCCTTGAGATCCGCTGCGGAATTACGGGAAGAAAAGTTTTTTTATTGTATAGGTATTAAGTCTGGGTAAAAGCTATAATTTATTTTGGAAAATTACTGTGAGAATAAATTTGAAGATCTGGAACACCTGTTCTGGAACTCCGAATACCAGCGACACCATAACATATATAGGAATGACGTCTTAGCAAAAGTTGTTTAGTCTAATGGGCATTTCCTGTTGACTTACAAAAATTAAAAAAAGATCTGGAACGTCTCGAATCGTCTCGCGCATCCCGTTGTTTTCCAGTCCCCGGGCTCTTAGAATTCGACATCAGACGTTTCAGATCTTCGATTTTGACGACCCCGTTTTCGCTGGCATAAGGAACAGGATCCACGTACGAAGTCGTGGGCAGCAGCTAGTAAATAATATATGTCGCATCCAGTCATATATTTGACTATTCGGAACGCCAGCACCATCTGGCGGCACTCGACAGAGTCTAGCCTGAGTTCGTGGGGAGTAGAAGAGAGCGTGCAGCGAGGTGGAGCGGCGTCTTGGACATCGGACATCATACGAACAACATGTGCACAGAAACTGTCCCGCGTTCCGTATCTGGTTGTATCGTGTACCTATAGTGTGTGATTTGCTAGTGTGCTTAATTTGTTCGTGAAATTATAATCTGATTTGAACTGCAAACCGTTTTTCTATTGCGCAATAACCAACACTATACCCACAGTATTCGCCCACAGTAGTTAAAATATGGCTGATAATAACGAGACACACACATACCTTCTCCATCATTATAATAATTGATTTTATTTTTTTGTTCCCACAACTATTAAAATGTAGAGTTTATAATATATTACACTGAAAGAAATAAGCAGTAAATAAAAATGAAAAAGCATTAATCTGAACTGCTTTAAACAGTTCCATGTGAGCCTAACGTTCAAAACAGTATTTTTTAATGATCCGAAAACAGTTACAGCTTGAGGCAAAATGTTACCGTCATAACAGTAAACTTTAACGTTTTAAGTAGCTAAAAGGTCCCAAAATTAACGTTCAAACCATTGAAATTTACTTACATTACAGTAGTGGTGGTTTTTCTTTTATTTTTAATTTTTTTACTATAAGTTACTGTTTTGTCTTTTACTGTTTTACAAACATTTCTTCTTACTGTATAAAGTCATTAAGTCATAATGAAATCGCTTTAATGTGGAAGAAATTATTTTTTTCAGTGCAAAAAGTTTGAAGATGGAGACAGGAGCCCATACTAAGTAAAACCTGTGCTACGGGTCTCCTGGTCTCCTTATCTCAAATACATTATAGAGAGTGTGTGACTGTATGTGTTTATACTTCTCTGTAATTGTATAACAGCTTCTCCGTATCGTCATAGGTAATCATTAGAACCTGCATTCAATTTGGGTAGTGGATAAATTGTAAGCAGCTTGTTTGCAATAAATTATTCTGGAATATGACAGTGTGTGGAGAGAAGAACTGTTACTGTGGTCGAAACTATCCATGTACAGACAGCACATCAAGCTACCCGAAACTGTCAAATTTTCTCAATCAACTTTGAACCTCATGCTGTAGCGATAAAGTTGAAAATCTATTAAAGAAATTTGACAGTAGCTTGATGTGCTGGCGTCTGTACGTTGTGGACTCGCGCTTGGTAGGGGCACAGAAATATTTATGCAAGGATTCCAGTGATTCTGTTCGGATAAATGGGGCATACACGAACTGGTTCTGCATCTAGAGGTGTGTTAGACAAGGTTGTGTAGCGTCACCATGACTGTTTAAGGCGGTACCCCGACCAAATAACCTTGAGAATTCGCGACACAGACAGAGAGCGACATGACTTCGTCGTACGAAAGGGATGCAGCGTACCATGCGCCCTTCCCTTTTATGATAAATCTCGCAAATTTTTTGGAATTATTAGAATATTAAAAGAATAGCGATCTTTTTAAATAAATTAAAACATATTTTTTTATTTCGACATCACGGCGCTGCACTGGCGCGCGGCGGCGTGATGTGCGTGTACTAGGCGCACAGACACACTACAGATAATGGATATAGACCCTCGTAGTGCGGTGACACGTTTGTTATGATTTCAATTTAATAAACTATCGAAATAAAAAAAAATTAAGCATTTTCAAAGTTACTGCTTTTGAGCTGAAATTTTGTACAGAGATTCTAGACCAGATACAAACCCGTTTGTATTGATATACCCTTTCTGTAACACCCTGTATAAAATGTTTCAAAAAATGGAAATTGAACAAAGTGCATCGATTAATGAAAAAAGTGACGCAGAAATAGTGAAAAAAACTTAGTTATATTAATTCAATTAATAATTGATTTATTTCAACGTTAATATTCAAGTTTTCACTTCTGCCGGCACTCCCGGAGTGCAACCCGTCTTTTTTTTTTCTCATAATTATTGAGTTAACAGCCTCTGAATAACGAAGAAAAACGCGGTTTTGGTCGGGGTACCGCCTTAACTTTTACGTGGATAGATATCTGATGGATTTGAAAGAGGATTAGTTCGGATTGACGATTAATGAGTTGCTTGTTAAATGCCTTTACTTCGCAGATTATCAAGTTCTACTTGCATCGTCAGCAGAAAAGTTGCAAAACGTGGTGACAGTGATGGATGAAGCTTAAAAGATGATAGGGATGAATATAAATGTGAAGAAGATGAAGGACAAAGACTAAACTCACGCCTTTTTTCAGACAGACACACTGCGCCACGACACCCTGTCAAATTATTGAATACTAGCTGCGCCCCGCGGTTGCACCCGCATAAATCTCAATCCCGTGAGAATATCAGGATAAAAAGTATCCTATGTCCATTCTTGGGACTCAAACTATCTCTATACCAAATTTCATCTAAATCGGTTCAACGGTTTAGGCGTGAAAAGGTAATACAGACAGACAGAGTTACTTTCGAATTTATAATATTAGTATGGATGTCTATCTATTTGGTACATTGTTTTGCTCCTAACGGGATTTAATAAAATCTGACAAAGGAGTGTAGGCTCGGAATAGATTGAAGGACAAAATGAACTCAATACTTAATATATTTATTGCTTTACCATAATGAAGTGTACTTAGGTTGTAATATAATTTAGATCATTATGGATCCTGTTGGGCACAGCAAAAAGGGTAGGATAGAGGAAGAACTGTTTTTGGAGATAATTAAGTTGTTTTGTGGGCACAAGTTTTAATTTACTTAATTATAATCAGAATTAAGAAATCACGAATAATATACTAAACAGTTCGCTTGTCTATTATTTATGTATTACTAGCTGCGCCCCGCGGCTTCACCCGCGTAAATGTCGATGCCGTGAGAATATCGGGATAACAAGTAGCTTATGTGTTAATCCAGTGTGATTTTATCCGCAAGATGTACGTAAATATTTAAGATTAATTATTTTATATACTTGTATAATTATTTTATTAAATATTTTATTTATTATAATTGTTTTTCTTTGGATAATTATTATTGCTATATTATTTAATATTTTGTTATTGCTATTTTTTTTTTAGTTTTATTTTAACTATTCGCAGGCAGTTTGTTTAAATCCGTTACATAAACTAAACTACAAAGAACAACGGTTGACGAGATAGCTTGACATAATGTCCGTCCTCTGACAATCAAAGTTAATAAAAATTATCGATACCAAGCGCTTCAATCAATCTGTCTAGCCTTTTCCCAACTATGTTAAGGTCAGCTTCCAGTCTTACCAGATGCAGCTGAATACCTGTGTTTTCCTTTGAGCGACTATCTATCTGACCTTCACAACCCAGTTACTGGGTAACACGATACCCATTGGTTAGAATGGTTGTCAGATTTTTGGGCTTCTAATTACCAGTAGCGACTGCCTAACATCTACGAATAACTGCAGGGACCTGCATAGCTATTCACAACCACTCGCTACACTTCCGTACCGTATCGAACATCAATGTTATCGTAGGAGCTTTCCAAACGCTGTTCAGAAGTCCAAAATCCGAAAATTTTGTCAGTTTAAATCAAATAGACGCCCGCTATTCTTCCAACAGCTACTTGCTGTCGGGGCAAGTTAAATCAGGTTATCGAAATGTGTCGTTTTCGATACGATAGCCTGTCGTATGGTTGTGAATAGCTATGCAGAGGGTGTTCTCTTTAAGTCCGTCAATTAAGATACGTGTCCGTCCGGAAGTACAGACAGTGCGTTCCAAGAAGACGCGCCCTACTCTTTTTCCTAATGCTTACAACACAAGTGTGCAACATTCCGCTAGTGTTTTAGTTTTGTCGATACACGCTAATGATCACTAGTGGGTAATTAATTTATACGTACGTTATTTATACGTATTTTCTTTATTTCTTTCTTTTCTTTCTTATTAGTGTGTATCGACAAAACTAAAACACTAGCGGAATTATCTAGCGATAACCACTAGTGATTAGGACGAAGAGTGGGGCGCGTCTTCGTGAATGGCACTATCTGTAGTTCAATACTTTGGAATGAACTCTACTCTTGATTAATTAATTAAAATCGCATCGGGAGTAAGGACAACTGTCAAATCACGTAGTCGTTCATTCTTATTTCGGGCCCTGAACTAATATTATGTCCATATTTGAAACGGAGTAGGCAGCTCCAAGCTCCCGTAACTTTCGGCCGAAATTACAGATTTTGTGATTTGCGAGTGGACCCTTCATTAGGCTTTTAGAATCCAGTCGTAAAGCTTCGTATTGTTCGGTCTGCTCTGTAGTCATTAAACCATTGACTGAATGGGTTCAAATCCTCCAATGTCCATGAAATATTTGGAAGCAAATTAAACCAATAATATACAGAAATAAATACAAATGATACAGAGGATTTCATTGGCTTTCAATTCACCTGGGTCGTATTGAAGTAATTAATAAATACATTTTATTTACAGAGCTGCCTACTGTTTTTATAACTGAACAGACAGCTGTGCTGCTGTAGAGTTTGTTGCGCCACTTCTTCTTCCCAGCGAAAGCACTAGGAAGTGGTGAAGGGCGGGCGTTTTGGGGGACTGTCTTATTTTGGTCTTCAAAAAGTGCTGATTCTCCTCCTAATTTGAATAAATGATTTTTGATTTTGATACTTGAAACAAATATTAATCAAATATTCCAGTAGTGAGTAGATACAAAGGCCCTTTAAACATCCACGTTTTTCTTGTCGTGAAAAACTACGGTTTATTCACCATATGTACCTAGGCATGGTGGTCGTTGTTGTAAAAATGACTATGGAAGCTTGTTGTTAGACGTTTTTTCTACGCCGCACCGTGAAACCGTGTCGTGTACAAAGGGCGTGTATATATTTAACTATATTATTATAACTCTATATGATATAGAAATTATAATATTGCCCAAAACGCCGGGTATCAACCATGTGGGCTGCTCAAAAGTTTCATCTAATTTGTTACGCCGCCGGGTCGACTTTCAAAACTCATTAATTTCTGTTTATTTCTCTTGACTGAAGAGCTGTTTTATATGCCTTTGGACGAAGAGGTTCTGTGATCATTCTTGTGGACATGTCCCGTAGGTGTTGGACGTAGTGAAGTCATTTTAATATTATAAACACCTACGCAACATTAGTAATGCGTAATACCTACGTCAAATACGTTTTTGTGTCTTTGTTTTATACCTATGCGGACAGCCTTAAATATCTTCGTGTATTGTATAATTGCAAGCACATGTGCGAGTAAGTTTCTTTAAAGGAACTAGGTACTAAAGGAACTAGTGAGCATAAACGTAATGTACGGCCACGGTCATAATTGGAGTAGCAATTTTACAAAGCAATAGATTGACACTTTGGTTTTACTTACGACCTTCTTTTAATTAGCTATTTCTCTACTGTAGACACACACACTCACATTCATTTGCAACTGATTGTATTTCATTAATTCAACCACCACGGTATGTGGCATGATAGCTTAGCGGTTATCACATTTGGGTAAGCGCGTCCTGCGTAGCGAGCCGTGGGTACGAATCTCACGCGCGGTGATAGTTTTTTTAAATGTTTTTTAATAATTACTTCGAATAATGACGCTTATGACTATAATAATATATTTCCTTGCAATGTTCGTCTTGTGCGCTTAATTCGTAAATCTTTATGATTATACCCACAGTTAAATAAATTACTTATAAGGTAGACACAGTTAAGTTACGAGTCATTCACCGCGATTAAATAGAACGTTGTTTGTTGGTTATTAATTATTGTGGGTTAGCGACGTGTGTTCTATTAGCCGTGTTGTAGTTCCTTTTAAAATGCAGAATATTGAAATGAAAGCGAATGTGATTGCGCTGCGTAAAAGTGGATTTAATATAACACAAATACCTTATGAAACTGAACTGAATGTGAGTATTATGAATATGATTTAATTATTTTTTCCAACATTTATTTTATTAAAATAGAACTGCTGATCCTTGTAGTTATTTTTTTAAACGTATTATAAGGTCTAAATAGAAGAAAAAATTATAATTTCGAAGTCCTAGATGAATGTAACATTATATTATCCTTATATGTAACATTTCTATTTTCATTATAATTTTGTTTCTCAATAGTATTCGTATTTTGCTAGTAGACTAACAGTACTCTTTTTTTGTTTTAGAGAAATTACCTACTGTGACTCGAAGGGGCACTAAATAAGGAAAAGGGTAGCCTTGCTGCGTGGAATGCCCCAGCTGGTCAGTGAATATGAAACAATTGGTTATATACCAACAAGATATTTTGCCGAATTATTCAACACGTCTTTACGAACCGTTCGCCGTGCAAACGAAAACCTATGCAATATTGGAGGGCCCATGCGCCAGCGTTTACAAAATTGCATTGATAATAATGGGTATTATACTAAGTATTAAATTATAAATTGATTATACCTAGTAATAATAAAATTATACTGTAGCATATTCGTAATAAGGATTATTTTGAGGTTTAGTTTCAATCTTCTGTTCGTAATGAAAATGAATACTTAAGCTATAACCACAATAAGTCCTAAACTAGAAGTTTATTTATTCTTTGTAAAATTATAACGAATAAACATTTTGTAAGTAATCACTTATAAAACATTTTTATTCTTTACCCCATATTTCACTAACTATATAATAATAAAAACAATTATTACGTTATTATTCTCGTTTATTAATTTATCGAATAATAAAAGAGCAGATGAAGATAATTGATGAAAAGAAAAAAAATCTCATTTCGAGATTGGAACTTGGGCCTATATGTTTGCTAATCCGATGCGTTACACTATCAGCTATCGGGCCTTATAACAATGTTGTCAATTTTAGTAATGGTTTGAGTCGACCAAGGTTATACTTAATTACGTACACTGCGTGTGTGAAAAAGCGATATGTTTTTGTTTCGCTGACTTTCGCTCGACACCAGTGTATAAATTCTGAGGTGTGCGTTCCGTGTTAATACATCACTTAAACACACATACGTATATACGGCCTGTACCGCGCGTGTTCACAGCAAAACAATCCTTGCGGTGATAATGCACTACTGACCGTGATAGTACATCCATACTAATATTATAAATTCGAAAGTAACTCTGTCTGTATGTTACCTTTTTCTAAACCGCTGAACCGATTTAGATGAAATTTGGTATTGAGATAGTTTGGGTCCTGGGAAAGAACATAGGATAGTTTTTACCTCGATATTCCCTCGGGATCGACACTTATGCGGGTGAAACCGCAGGGCGCTGTTAGTGATTTAATAATGTAGTAAAACAAACATAACAACTAACAAAATAGCCCAGAATCTAGGGAGTCAACAATGGTCTAGTACACATAAACTATACAATAACAAACAAAACCTATACAAACAGGGGAACATGATTGTAATCAATCCTTCATAATAGGCATTCGTCTAGAATTCTCTCGCCTTAACATTTCAGCCTAAATTTGTGTCTAGAAGTTTCAAAAGCTGGATCAATTTTCTATACAAATAAATAAAATTGAAGTGTCTGTTTGTAATTTCAAAATAACAGCTTGTTACTAAATGCATATAAAAGTATATACGGTACTTATGACAAAAGATTTTTTTTTAATTTTGTCTATCTGTTTGGTTCGGCTAATCTCCGAAATGGCTGAACCGATTTTGACGGGACTTTCACTGGTATAGCTGGTGTTATAAGGAGTAACTAGGCTCAATTACTTTAGGAAATTAATTAGGGTTCCGCGCAAAAATTTAAAAGCGTTAAAATAAAAAACAGTGGCACTCCGGGAGTGCCAACAGAAGTGAAAACAAAACACAAACATAATACTTTGCCATCGCTCACTGACATATCGGATATACAGTCGCCAGCAAAATTGCATGGGTACCTTAGTGTCTATTTTCGCGTGAACGTTTGAATTCAAGTTTTCGAAAATAAACTAGATGGCGTTGGTTTCTTCACAACTATGACTAATTTACGAAACGTAAGTAAGGAGTTAGGAAGAAACGTATTAAGTAGGATTGAGCAAGGAGTTACAAGGCTAATACATTTATCTAATTATTACATTACATTTACCAGCAAACGTTGCTGAAATGATAAAAATAATAAAAGAAACCGATAGGAATATATTTATTAAGCTAACGAGTGGGTATTTTAATAATTAATTTAATATTTCCATATTCAGCCTACCCTCTCAAGTTTGAAAACTAAAACTTAGAAAATCAGATACCTACCTACTTATAAATTAATATTCAATTTTAACATAGTAGGGTAATAATTAGGAACAATTTTCTTAAAAAAAAAATATTAATTATAAATTGTTTGAATGTTTGAAGAGACAAAAAGAAACTACAAAAATATTTTATCATATAAAGCAAAGCAACGCCATCTAATAACAGCATAATTAAATTTTGTTAGTCGTTAACTGGTTTTACGATAGATAGCGTAATTTCTCGCTTCATACGATTTTGTTTCTGTACTACCCATGCACTTTTGCAGCCTATCGTACATTAAAACCGAGTACATTCTAAGGACAGCCGAACACATCCGAAGCGGTGTCGTTATGGTAACAGTGGCGCGAATTCAATGGTTTTTTCCCATCTCAAAAAATGCCCACCGCGCCTTAAGAAGTTTTCACTTCAAAAAAGGCCAAAAGAAATCCAATTTGTTTTTCGACATGCACGCTAACGAGGTCGCAGGAATAGTACCTAAGTTTAGTCTATGTTTGTTGGTAACAAGACTCACAAGTTAGAACCTATGTCATAATAAGCAGTATTACAGTCTAGGCCTATAATCCCCAGAACTTATTGTTATTAAGTCCAAGGAGCAGCTGGACAATCTATTGTGGACGTAATCGCTTGTCTAAACACGTTATGGAAGACCAGTTTTAATAAAATAGATGGGATGAAACAAATTGTAGAGGAGCTTAGTTCTTGAGCAGTACTTGAAACTTCTGTAGGTTTTGGTATGTGTAAAGAATTGTTTTTTTTTTTTTTACTCGAGACTGATGAGGACTACCTAGCTCAAGTTGTAGATGCCTAGGCTTTACAGTTTGGAGACAAAAAAACGACAATAAATGAATACACTGCGAATAATTCTATTATAATTATTCTAAACGCGATGACTTGTAATTGGCTTTCTGTCGACTATTGTTTCCTTTTTTTTTTCTTGTTTTTTAGCTGTAAGTCTTCCATGCTGTAATAAATAAATAAATTATAACGCGTAAGAGTATTCTCGAACTATTTAATAAATACTAGCAACGAAATTAAAAAAAGCGATTTTTTCAAACCAACTAAATATTAGAATGGGCCGATTATTGGTTAAATTGCCAATTTTTACAAAACATAGTGACAATAACCTCCTATTTTTGAAGTCGGTAAAAAAATAAAAGATACTAGCTGCGCCCCGCGGTTTCACCCGCGTTAAATTCTTATACCTAGTCCTTTTTTATTGATTCCCTTTACAAACCACCCCCATTTTAACACCCTTAAGGGATAATTTCGGGGATAAAAACTATTCTATAAACTCAAACTATATCAATAACAAATTTCATCTAAATCGGTTCAGCGGTTATTGATTCCCCATACAAACTTTCACCCCCTTAAAGGATGATTTCTGGGATAAAAACTATCCTATGTCCTTTCCCGGGACTCAAACTATCTTGACACCCATCTATATCATCTAATGCCCCGACCCTTACTCGAGCCAGTTCTCGCCGCTGAGCCAGTAGCTTTAAATTTGTCCCTAATTGATTCCGATCCAGCCTATCACTTGCTGCCCTCCCCCAGCGACGCCCTATGCCGAGGTTCGTACCCCACAGGGGGTGTCCTTAGCGTGTACTTTAAAGTTTTTTAAGCCCTGGCTGGAAGCCTTAATTTTTTGAGGCATCTACAGGCAAGACCGGTTAAGCAGACACCAACCTCCTAGGTTGATCTCATCGTCTGCCTAGCCTTTTCCTAGGTTGATCTAAGAGAATCGATTTAAAAAAAAATGATTAGCGCGAGTGAAATTGGTCCTGAATCCCGTGCAGGATTCCTCTCAGTTTGGCCAGAGTTTTACAACGTTCACTCGTCATGTTTTACGTTGATATTTTGCATTGATTATTATGACAAATGTTCTATACATGGTAAATATTTTTGTAGGTCGACTGTATAAGTAAAACATAACATAATTCATATAGATAGTATTACCTACTTGTTCTTTTTTCCATATTCTTAGTGACCAGGAGTGGTATTTAAATAAAAAGAAACAACTGTCAGGTCAGCTTAACTTATATTTATATAACGAACTAAATAATTTTGGGATGCATGAAGAAGCCTCCCCGTGTAGCGCAGTTTGTTCCGCCAGTTACTCAACTGAACCGAGCGCTCGGCGCATCCTGGACAGTCACACCCAACACCATATTTGACTGGCCAATTCTTCCCTTGCGGTGGTAGGGCTAACGCCCGCCTGGTTAGCGACCACCCTCCCACCGGAGTCCGGCGTCAAGCAGCCTGCTGTGTTTCGTCGATGCGTGGGAGTTCCAGTGCCTTAGGCATCTTCTGGGCACGCTCGTTTCATCATAGACCTCATCCATCGCTTTCCATCAGGCGTGATCGAGGTCAAGAGCTGCCCCATTCAGCAATAAAAAATAAAAAAAATTAACACAAATAATCAAGCACTATTTAATAGGAAACAACCAACTTCAACAAAACACAATAAACAAAGGCAATATTCGCACATAAAAAGGAAATGACCACCAGACATAGACTTAGCTATGGTCTAAGACGAAATCCAACGACCTTACCGCGCGAGCGCTGACTGGAAAAAGGGACGCGGCTTGGTTGACAACCGCTTTTATAGGCGTTGGAGTGACGTCTCAGATGACAGCTGTACAAAAACTCATTCTTAACCTAATAATATAATTTATTATTTGGAGACTCGATAAAGTCTAGTCGACCGTTAATGCAGTACAGGCTGGAGCAGCATTTAAACTTAGCTATATCGGATACCGATAAACTGGAGCAAGTGCTAGCGCATTCCTCGGCTTCAGATTCGATGCGAATGAAGCTGGGCGCTTACTCGCTTAAACTTGAGCAATCTGTGGTAGTTACTTAGATACGAGTACCTACGGATATTGCTAGGTTCAGATGCTGACGCATTCCAAGCGACTCTATACAGGATGAAATTGAATAGGTACGCGAAATTGAAATATCCAATTCAACATGTTATATAGTAAATTTAGAGCATTCATTAAGGAAAGGGATGCACATACGTGCGCATAGGCAAGTGATTTGGCAACGTCGTCGCGGGCCTTTTTTTCGTAGGAATGGTTTTATTTCATTTTCGCGGAACCCTAATTATTTTTCTAAAATAAAAGTAGCCTAAGTTGCTTCTTATAAAATCATCTATCTGCCAGTGTAAGTGCCGTCAAAATCGGTTTAGTGGTTTCGGAGATTAACCGGAACAAACAGACAGACAGGCAACAATTTTAACAATTTTTGTTTTTTTGTTAAGAATACCTACCGTATCTCAAAAAAAAAAGTTTGTGTTTGAAAGTACCAAAAATCAAATTTTTGCTAACAATAACAATAGTTTTGGACATTCGTTTAAAAGTGTATTGACTGGTTTTCAGTCCTAATGCAAGGGAGCTATGCCCAAATTAAAAGATATAGCGCATTTCTTAGACAATGTTACTTCAATTGAATAAATTGTTCAGTTCATTTTGTATGTAAATAAGATGCGAATTTATTTATACTAAGTGTAGAATTTCATTGTTCTTATCTCGAGAAGTCTTAAAGTATGTTCTCCTGGCTTTAAATGGGAATCCTGAAATCGGGTTCAATCATCCCGTTTACGACCACAATTAGATTGATGTCTAAACTACAAATAAATCTTTTGAAACGCGAATTATTTATTTAGGGCTGATTTTTCCATCGCCAGATAACTTTTATTCGAGGAATAAAATTGACGTTTGACAGTTTTTTTTAATGAAATAACTGCCAAAATTTCAAAATTATTCCTCGAGTGAAGTTATCAGATGATTGGAAAAAAATCAGCCCTTAATGTTTTTTCTTCAGCCTGTAATTAAGTTTCCTAGCTTTAAAATTGTTAAAAGATCATTTAAAATAACAGACAGATGTGTTGCTGGGATGTTTGTTGCGGCATTTTTTATCCGCAGCGTAAAAAGTGTTGATAAAGTTATAGTGGAGTCATGTTTTAGGTAGATACCTACCTACTTGTAAAGTCGGGAAGTAACAGGCACCTCACACTTGTAAAATAAGTTACCCGTATAGTTCACTTGAAGTAGATAGAGTTAGCTTAGGTGAGTTGACGGAAACCACGGATTTAAGTAACACAGGCAAGTTTATTAAGTAGCCCGATTTACAAGTAAAGATTGGATGCTATTCCGCAGTGCTCGCGACAGTAGTAATTTGTCAACTAACTTAAAAAGGTATTTAACGCTATTATAAATGAAGAAGGTAAGTAGGTTGCTGCATATGCAGTTTAATAAATTGTACGTGAACCGTACACTACTAAAGAGAACAAACGGGTGCAGATGTCATATTTTGTGAGCTGCCTATTTACTGCATAAATTTTAAATCTAACAAACATTTAATCATTTTGACAAGCGTCAAAGCATCCCTTTTGTCTTCTAAATGACCCCGTGATCTAATTACCCAGGATCACAAACTGGACTATGAATATGACATCAATCACTGAAGGCTTAAGTCAGCTTGATTATGTATGAGAAGACTAGCCTCTTCAATAGAGGGTCTATTTCTAAAATATTAGATCTCCCTTAGTTATGCGAATGAGTTGTGCGAGGCGTGATTTGATCGCTCTGGGAAGTTAAGCCCCTGTGGTCAGAATGGATGGCTGTTCTTCAACACAAATCAACAAGTGACAGTGATTCATACAGCGTGAAATTGAATTCATGGGCATCCTTTTAAGGGGTCATTGTAATCATCATTATGAACAAATTTTACTATGGGACCACAACTGAAATCGCGAAAAAAAATCAGCTCTTCCCTACATTTTGACGAGTTATCTATACATATAATAAAACAGTAAAAAAACTGTGTCTGTACATTCAATATATTAAAAAAAAAATTATTGAGGGGGGTTTAGAAACAGTAATAGGGCACGAATCTAATAAAAAAAAAATTGTCTGTGTGTCTGTTTGTTTGTACACGCTAATCTTCGGACCTACTGGACGGATTTGAATGATTTTTTTTATGTTGTATAGGTATTATGTCTGGGCAACATATAGACTATAATTTTTCTTGGAAACTTGAACACCTGATGCAGAACCGCAACAGACCAGCTAAACTATAAGAGATATATAAATGGTACTATAGCATTAATTGTTCCACGTAATGAGCATTTTCTGCTGAGAGAATAAATTTGAAGATCTGGAACACCTGATGTGGAACTCCAAGAGCCCAGCTACACTATAACACATATAGGAATGACGTCTTAGCAAAAGTTGTTCGGTCTGATGGGCATTTCCTGTTGACTTATAAAAATCGAAGATCAGAAACATCTGATCAAAGAAATCAAAGCTATCACTAATTTCACTGTATAATTATAAAATAAAATAAGCTGGGAGTACCTCCACGCGGTGAAGGCGGTAACAGTTTAGGACTGAGTTTCGATGACGATGGTATATCATTGAAAATTTGACTCTACTGGCCAAAACTCCCATTTATTTTTTTATTTTATCGAATAAATATGCCTTCGGGCTTATGTTACTTGAGTGTTTAATTTCCTTTTCCATTTATCTTCGTGACACGGTACCCTACCCGGTAACGCAGAAGAACAGTCACTTAGATTTTAATTGATCAGGTATCTTCATAATAAAACTATAAACATGCCTAGAAAGAGGTCAAATCTTTCCCAATGTTCCAAAGGAGCTAAAAGATTGAGGTTCATAAGATCCCAAGAATCTACCGAAGAGCGTCAAGAGAGCCTTGATACTGTTCAACATCAGGCTGCAACTCGCTCCGTGGAAACCTCTTCGGATCGCGAAGCACGCCTGCGTTCTCAGCGTATTTACGCATCTATATCCAGGTCTCTAGAGACCAGTGAAGAATATGATGCGCGACTGACCGCTGATCGTGAACGTCATGCATTGTCTCGCGAGTCGGAGACGTTCACGGATAGAGACTTGCGCTTGAGTTCCAAGCGTATCTACGCATCGACTTCTAGGTCTCTAGAGACAAGTGGGGAACGCGATGCGCGATTGACCGCTGATCGTGAACGTCACGCATTGTCTCTCGAGTCGGAGACGTTCACGGTTAGAGAATTGCGCTTGAGTTCTCAGCGTATCTACACATCTGCTTCTAGGTCTCTAGAGACAAGTGCGGAACGTGATGCGCGACTGTCCGCTGATCGTAAGCTACATGCATTTTCTCGCGAATCGGAAACGCTTACCGATACAGAATCACGCTTGAGTTCTCAGCGTATTCGCACATCTACTAACAGGTCTTTTGAAACGAATGATGAACGTGATGCGCGACTAACTGCTGATCGAGATTATCATACATTGTCCCGAACACGCACACAACAAAACATTCATAATCAGTTAGAAAGTGAGTGAGAAAGAATTGCTGGAGTACGGCATGAAGAGACAGAAGAAGAGCGCAACGAACGTTTGAATTCTGATCGACTTCGACATTCTCTGAACAGAATGTCGATATCATCTGAAGAATCGGATGTGTCTCAAGATATAGCCGTAGGGCATGGCGACCTTCCTTGGGTTGATAAGGAACGGTGTGCATTTACGTATACTCTTATGATTGACTACGCCACATATTCCGCCATCGGAGGTATGGTTCAAAATTGTACTATTTGTGAAGCTGGAAACAAACGGTATGTGTTGCTCAGGTGGGAAAGTAGGTACATATTGAAATATTACAAAATCCTCCAAAAATATTAAGATCACTGCTAATCGGTGACCATCCACAGTCAAAACATTTCTTGGACAACATCCGTTCGTACAATACCTAATGCCTTTCAAATGACATATTTGGGTGCGAAACAGATTTCAGAAGGCCCATTTATGCCAACATTCAAAGTGCAAGGCCAAGTTTACCACCTCATTGGTTCATTATTGCCAGTAAATGACCCCAAGTTTCTCCAAATATATTTCGTATCCAATTATCAAGAAAATATAGTTTATAAAGATTTTTTTTTTTAAAGTTATTTGCAAATAATTCAGTGTACCCTTGAGATCCGCTGCGGAATTACGGGAAGAAAAGTTTTTTTATTGTATAGGTATTAAGTCTGGGTAAAAGCTATAATTTATTTTGGAAAATTACTGTGAGAATAAATTTGAAGATCTGGAACACCTGTTCTGGAACTCCGAAGACCAGCGACACCATAACATATATAGGAATGACGTCTTAGCAAAAGTTTTTTAGTCTAATGGGCATTTCCTGTTGACTTACAAAATTTAAAAAAAGATCTGGAATGTCTCGAATCGTCTCGCGCATCCCGTTGTTTTCCAGTCCTCGGGCTCTTAGAATTCGACATCAGACGTTTCAGATCTTCGATTTTGACGACCCCGTTTTCGCTGGCATAAGGAACAGGATCCACGTACGAAGTCGTGGGCAGCAGCTAGTGTGAACATAAATGCAAGGAACAGCTGATTTTTTTTCGCGAGTTTAGGTTTAGTCCCACGGTAAAAGTTGTTCATAATGATGAGTACAATGACCCCTAAAAAAGATGCCGACGAATTTAATTTCGCTGTATAAAATGACCGATGCTTTTCGTCGACAAAAAATCGTCTTATAATCTATGGAACAACGTGAATGAAGATGAACTCATCTAGTAAACCAGGCTTCCAATCTATTTGGAAATTGGATGCAGCTGGATATCAGTACTTTAAATGGAGCGACTACCTATCTTAACTCCTGAAGGTGTACCCAATACAATCGAATAGGTTTATAATCTACCAGATAAAGACATATAGCTTTCTTAATTTGCATCGTCCATTTGCTTTAAAAAAATGACCGATATTGAAACATGCGAACAAGATCAAAACGGTACTTAATGGGTAGAGGCTTTTGGAAAATAAATGATGACTTACTAACGTAAAGATAAGAAACAAAGAGCATCCTGAAAACTATCCTTACTATTATCACACTAATTATTATAAAGGCTTTGTGATTGTGTGTGTGTTTATACATATGTTTGTTACTTTTTCACGCTCAAACGGCTAGACCAATATTGATAAAATTTTGTATGGAGGTAGCTGCCACCCTGGATTAACATAAAGGCTACTATTTACCCCGATATTCTCATGGCATCAAAGCTTATGCGGGTGAAACCACGGGGCACACAGCCAGTTATTATTATAAATGCGAAAGTGAGTTTGTTTGTTACTCAATCACGCCGAAACGGCTGAACGGATTTGAATGAAACTTGGCACACAGATAACCCATGAGCTGGGTAAGGACAAAGGCTACTTTTCATCCTAGATTGCAGACAAAGTCGCGGCAACAGCTAGTAGTTTATATTAGCACTTTTGTTCCTAATACCAACACAAACACGACAAAAACACAAGACACACAAACAGGCAACACAACACTAAATATCTCAAGCCACATCGAAAGTCACCTCTTCCCTTCAATTGGCCCAATCAGTTGTGTTCCTTAACATACAGCCTTATTGGCGATATGATCAAGTTAGCCCAACTTCGTAGCTTCAAACTCGGCTCACAGTTTGGGTTTAGCTCCGTTATTCTGTAACTTTGAACCAGTGTCAATTGAAATTCAAGAAGTTAAGTGTATTCCGATGCTGACCGCGTTTTCGGATGTTTGTTTAGGGATTCGGATACGAGGCTTTTGTCGTAGCTGAAAGTTACTGATTAGGAATATAAAGAAAAATTAATGGTCTTTATCGATTCTGTATAATGGCAAACGACATCGTGGCAGGCCCAGACAAAGATGGCAGGATGAGCTGGACTCCTTCAACAAGAACTGGTCCTTAGCAGCTTTGAACAGAGAGAAGTGGAAAGAGAGTAGGGAGGCCTTTGCCCTGCAGTGGGACATCATAGGTTCATAATAATAGAATTACCGATTCACAAGGCTATACTATTATAGAGGTATCAGGAACAGGGTGTAAAGGTCACTCATACTCTATAGAAAAGGGAGGATCCTCCGACCAGATGGTTGTTGTGTCTGGCGGGCAACTGCCCAATGATTCATGTCGGGCCGTTGTATCTATGCTAGTTGCGCGGTAAACTCTACTTGCGAGATGCAGGATTTTGCTTGACGTCATTATGACGCGTTGTTCGCATGTGGCGTTGTAGATACCGCTACACTATCATACTAACAAGTGAGTCTTCTAGGTTAAAGGTGGTAAATAAAAATTTGGTACCTAAACTTAGGCCAGGAATTAGAGATAATTTTCAAGTTATCGAACAACAAACTGAATGTCATACTTAACAAAGTTCAAATTCTATTGCAACAAAAACTTGTAACGACCTTTTTGTCACAAATAGTTACTCAAAAATCAACTTAGAATACATTCCACTAAAATAGATAACTGATTAAATAGCGATGGAATGTAAATTATCTGAGATTATAAACACTGTTATAGGTGTTCCCTTTCTCCAAATGGAGCCAATGACCACTTTCCCCTACTTTTAAAATCATCACAAAAACTCATCACACTAATATTATAAAGGCGAAAGTTTGTGAGTGTGTGTGCGTGTGTTTATATGTTTGTTATTTCTTCACGCTCAAACGGCTGGATCAATTTTGATAAATTTTTGTATGGAGTTAGCTGACACCCTGGATTAACATGGCTACTTTTTACCCCTATATTCCCACGGGATCGACATGAAACGTGAAACGGCGGGGCGCAGCCAGTCTTGTATAAAATGCTGTGAAACCTGAAACAGTCAAACATTTTCCTGAACAAATAACACCGACCATCTGTTAAAAATAAAACAATATTCACGACTAAAGTAAATACTACTAAAAACTCATCTCACGCCACCAAATAGAAAGGGCATGAAGATAAAACATAATGGTGTATCAGCGATTGATCATCCCAAGCTAGTCAACTGAAACCTTCAGGAGCTCAAGTTCCCTCACAAAGCTTCATCTAAACTGGACCGGAACGTGACCGGATTACTTACGGGGTGTTACACGAGGATAAATCTGCTTGTGGTAGTGAAATCAACCATGAATAATAATATAAACAACAGTTTAAGCTTATAAATAGCAGAAAACAGGGTAACATTGTATTGAATTATATTATATGTACAGACGCCAGCACATCAAGTCAAGAAAACTGAATTGCGTGCTCAGTACAAAAATCAACATAAAATATAAGACTGCTTTGATGTACAAAAGTTTTTTTTGGAATAGCTCCTAGAATATATAATAACATTCCTAATTCCATAAAGACAATGCCTCTGTCAAAATTTAAAATCGTACTGCAGAAACTTCTTCTAGACAAATGCTACTATACAATAGACGAGTTTTTAAACGATAAAGAGTTATAATAAAATTATTAATGCTGTATTTAAAGTTGTGACATCTGTAATTTTTTTTTGTGAATAATAGAATGTTTCTTTTTGTTAATGACATTTTTTTAGCATATTGAATTGCATGTTACCATATTTGTATGTCTTAAGACAAAACATAGCGTACTATTTTATATGTAAGACCTAATTGTATACCTATGTTCCACAAATAAATTTTATGATTATGATTATGATGATCAAGCTACCCGAAACTGTGAAACTTTGAACCTTATCTTTTAGCGATAAAGTTGAAAATAAATGTGCTGGCGTCTGTAAATACCCATAATCATCATCCGCAGCCCGACTTCACCCATTGCTGGACATAGAACTGCATTAGAAGGCACGTACCGTCTAATGCAGTTCATAAAACTGTAGTTCCGATTTTAGCCACGCGTCAAAAAATCCTTGTACAGCTATTTGTAGAGTGCGTTTAAACAAACAGTTCCTATGCCGTTATGTTGGCAACAATGTATACCACTTCTTATTCTTCACCACTCCTTAGTGTTTTGGGCATGATTCTGACACGGACACCTTATAAATCTTAAAAAAACCGCAGAATCGTCTTCCCATATCTACTATCTTGACAGACATGGGCACAAAACACATAAATACTCCTAGCGGAGGACAGGGGAACCAACATTATAACATAGGAAGTATTTGTTGAAACGCACTCTACTGCACCAACAGTTGGTGCAGTACTAGTGATGAGGGTTGAGTCGATTGTTAGTCATGAATCGTGATGTTGACTATCGATTATCGACTTTGACCAATTTTGCTCATTAATATGGTGATTATGCATCGGTGTATTATAATAAGTTGTATATGAATTAATGTGCAAAGATTTAAAAAAAATGTATAGTATTTGTTAGTTATTTTACTGATTTTAACGGCACTTGACTGAATGGTAGGTACTGTAGGCGGTTCCACTAACCGCACTGAAACAAAATGTTGATAAGTGCGGGTCGGTGGAACAATTCAATTCAATTCATAAAATAAATACAAATAAATTCAATTTAGTAGATAGAAATACATACACAAGTCCATAGAATTTTTTTGTGTACGAGTCGTGTAAAGTAGCGAGGCGCCACGCGGCACGCCGAAAAAAAATGTTCTTGGACAGTCTAGACCATAGATATCCGAGTCTAGACGATGTCACGGGGGGAGCGGGGCGCGTGAATGGCTAAACACTAGAGTTAGTACATCCATAACAATTGTTAGTTACAAAGGTCTTCAAAACTATGTTCTACAGCGGCTCAGGTACCTACCCTTCGAAAAAGTGACGTTGAAATCAGTGCTCTTAGTGGAAAACCTCGATATTTTTGTTACATCCTTTATTTCATTATTTACATATAAATTATATTTTTAAATATTAGAATATAAAAACATTTAAAATATAAACAAATAGTAGTCCAGCGGTATCGGGAACAGGGTCCAAGCTACTGGCGGTCAGGGCTCCTGAGAGAGGCACCTCCTGACAATGCGAGCCGTGTCCAGAGTACTACATTCTGAATCAAGCCCTTGATCCAGTTGCCCAATGAGAGCCTCCTCAGGTGTTGGTCGATGCTCTTGGCTATCAATCCATTGGCTGTAAGGACTATCAGCACAATGATTGCCGAGTCCACATCTCACATGTCGACAACCTCGCGAGCCAAGTCAAGGTACTTGATTTGTTTATCTTTCTCAGCTTTCACGAGGTTCTCATCATGCGGGACGGTTATGTCAACAATCATTGCGCGCCGCTCTAATTGATCCATCACCACTATATCAGGCTTATTTATAATTACACTAGCTGCGCCCCGCGGTTTCACCCGCATAAGTTTCAATCCCGTGGGAATATCGGGTTAAAAACTATCCTATGTCCTTTTCCGGGACTCAAACTATCTCTATACCAAATTTCATCTAAATCGGTTCAGTGGTTTAGGCGTGAAGAGGTAACAAACATATAAACACACTCACACACACACACACTCACAAACTTTCGCCTTTATAATATTAGTGTGAAGTGTGATGTGATTATTATTATGATAATGTTATGAGAGTAGCCTGAATAACCATTATCAGATAATGTAAAGCGCTAATGCGGTTGAAGACGAGGCTTGCCAAAACGAAAGTTATCCGATCGTAACATAATTACGGACTTTGACTTCGTAAATACTCATCCCTCCTTAACCAAATTGAATTTATGTTGGAGTAGCATTTGTATATTTTCATATCTATCCATTTCCATCAGCAGTATTTAAGTGACCCTTCTGCTTCCTTGTCATTGCCATTTTTAATCCTTTTTCAAACTCGGAGCATTTATTTTATTTATTTAAACTTTTCGCACAAAAAGGTACAAAGGCGGACTTAATGCCTTAATGCCTTAGGCATTCTCTACCAGTCAACCAAGGGTGGTGAAGAGATTATATGGCAGGTGCTTTGGTTGAGAGGAACAATGATAAAAAAAAAAACTTAAAATTAGGTACACAAATACATAAATAAGTTATATACAGATACACACTATTTACTATAATAAATACTTGTAATATATTTATATACAGGATGTCCGGTAATTAATGGATAACCTCTTAAGGGATTATTGTATTTATCATTATGAACAACTTTTAGTATGGGACCAAACTTGTAATCGCGAAAAAAATCAGCTGTTCCCTACATTTATGTTCGCATAACTCGTCAAAATGTAGGGAACAGCTGATTCTTTTTTCGCGATTTCAGGTTTGGTCCCATAGTAATAGTTGCTCATAATGATAAGTACAATGGCCCCTTAATGGGTAATCCATTAATTACCGGACACCCTGTATATATACATACAAATTCAAGGGAGAGAGATGTTGAGATGACTACGCTATTTGTTTTGAAAATAACTCTGCAATTTCCGCTTAAATGCATACCGACTGGTGGCCGTCCTGATATCAAGAGGAAGTGCATTCCAAAGAATTTATTTCAATTAAACCATTTACGTCGACACTCGTCGACGGCTGCATTTGCATCTGCTGTTGACGCGAGTCGCTCGTGTTTATAAGCACTGAGAGGTTCGTCAACAGACTCGTCCTACATGCCTAAGGCCCATTTTGGGACGACTTGACGAAAATCAAAATAAATATTTCCGTTCTGCAAGTCGTCCCACGTTTTTTTTTTGTATGGAACTTCAAACTTTTTCAACGTTTGGTACAGTTAGCAAGACAAGTCATAATTCCTTCCTCCCGGACCTTCGTTCAGATCGGACGCGCATTCTGCTATCGTTTACCAATTTTTTAACTCATTTAAATTAATTTCTACTCAAAATAATAACATTACAAAAATAGGAGTGCATAAACAGCAAGAGGTTTTAACTTCGAGACCACACTACGCAACACGATAATGCATAAGCACTAATAGTCGACCAACTTACATTTGCAGTTAGAATGTTTGGGAGAACACGTTTTCAACTACAATGTTAAGTTTGTTGTGATAAATTCACCCCAACCTCTTCATTGTGCGTGGTCCGACACGCACTTGGTCGGCTTTTTCCCACTGGTCTTCTCAGCCCCCCATTCATTTGTCAACACAAAACCTCAACAAAAACAAGTCTGTTACAAAATAAATTCCTTTCCTTTGTTCGCACAAGCTCGCACAAGTCCCCAATGGTTTGTATTTCTGTAATGTGATTCATGTAAACATGAGACTTAGGTACTGAAACGCTAATCGTTTTGTTGTCTCCCCTTGGCCGTGCTTCCAACCTAACTCATGGTCATTGACATTAGAAGTTCAACCTAAAATTTGAATTCTGAAGGTTGAAATTCGATTGAAGTAAGGAGTAAGTTATGGCGTTTAGAGTGTGAGGACCTACAATTTAAAGGTTTTTATGAATGTAGGTACAATGGTGTTAACTGCCGTGTATTTTCATACCAATCCTGAATTTAATTCACGTTCCAGGCATAATATGGAATATTTTCACTTGTTTGGTTTTTGCGTAACATTAAGAAGTCTAATGGATTCAGGGCGAAACCTTTTTGGCCTTTAATGATGTGTTTAAATAATAATTATAAAGCGATTTATAACGCAAACTTCTGAATTAAAATGAAAAATTTCGCAACAAAAGCCAAGCTTTCTAATTCAGTCCAGGACGCCTAAAATATTCATGAATGAACAGCTTATTCACGTTACGTTCCGTTTTAAGCTTCTTAACTGTTCCATGAAACACATACCATGCAGCGGCGGTACTGCACCAAACTGAAAATATTTAGTGTACTTTCTACAGTTTAACATCTGTCTTTCTTGCACTAACTTTCCTCTTCAAAGACATTGTAAATTCCTCACTCACAAACTCATAAAATGTTTACAAAAGTTCTAGAAGTAACAATTTCATTAAGAGAAAATGTAACTAACCATTTACACTTGATACTAAATTAAATGACTTTATTGCAAACAAACGAATTGAATCACAATATATCACACTAATATTATAAAGGCGAAAGTTTGTGAGTGTGTGTGTGTTTATATGTTTGTTACTTCTTCACGCTTAAACGGCTGGACCAATTTCGATGAAATTTTGTATGGAGGTAGCTGACACCCTGGATTAACATATGAGCTACTTTTTATCTCGATATTCCCACGGGATCGACACTTATGCGTGTGAAACTGCGGGGCGCAGCTAGTATAATATAATAGCCATCTACTCGGGAGATATAGTGCACAAGTGTGTGCGCAGATGCAGGCTTAGGTACTCTTCCCTCACTCTCATAGTCCGATGGGACGGCCATACTGACACGACAGCAGAAGATCATACGTAGGACCCACTAGATGGCGCCGGCATTTCCTTGCTGACTGATTCCTGAAATGAAATGCCGAAACAAACTCAAAGACCATGGTCTCTTAAAGTTCAAACATTATACAGGTTGAAATTAAATTCATGGGCATCCTTTTAAGAGGTCATTGTACTCATCATCATTATGAACAACTTTTACTATGCGACTAAACCTAAAATCGCGAATAAAAATCAGCTGTTCCTTGCATTTATGTTCACATAACTCGTCAAAATGTAGGGAAGAGCTGATTTTTTTCATAGTAAAAGTTGTTTAGAATGATGATTACAATGACCCCTCTTAAAAGAATGCCCATGAATTCAATTTCACCCTGTATTATTAGGATTTTATGCAAGTCAAGGTACTCCACCTAACAAGTACCGGAACCAAATTCAGGCACCCGGCGCGTAACAAAAATCTCATATTCGTACACACGCGCCTACACATCAAGCTATACATTTCCAGTTTTAGAAAGAAAGAAAGAAAATACATTGATTTAGCACAGACTAAAAAGACAACGATCACATCACCACCACCACCAGATACATACATCAAATACAAACTAAATGTAAAGATTAAATAACAAAGTATTAAATCCGTTGTAAAAAAAAATTTGCAGGAAAATGTGCCTCACACCTGCGCTAAAAAGGGCCAGTTCAGCAAAAATGCCAGACAACTAGTGCCTGACGCTGGTTTTCAACTGGACCTGGTATGTGAGGTGACGGATGTAAATCAGTTTTACCTATACTGCAACGTGACGTGTGTATGCATACTTAAATAAAAATAAAATATTTTTACTGTCGGATTAAACAGTAACGAATATGTATAAATAGTGTGATATTGAATACATTGTAAAAAAATACTGATAAATAAATAAGTGAGATGGCCGCATGATAGACCTTTAGCTGACTTCGCATTGTAAAGTTTTTTCGTACAATCAGAAGTCAGCATATACTGGTTATGTATAGCTTGATGTGTAGCCGTGTGTACAAGGAACCTCGTACGGTTGGTAATCTTGAAAGTATTTTTCTAATGTGTGTGTGTGTGTGTTTTTTTTTTTGAAGTGAAACTTCTTTAGGCGCGCTTGACTTGGGGAGTAAACTGGCGAATGCGTTACGAAAACGTGTGATCGCGAGTAGGGAAGGTACGTAAAAAATGGCTGGAAATACCTGGTGTAAAAACCCGGTCCCGGTCGCATAAATATGCGACCGGGTTTTTACACCAGGTATTTGCTTCCAAGTACCACAGTATAAATATACAGTAAGTTGTCTAAGGCCGCCCGCCGAGTTATTAGCCTACTCTTGCGTTGATCCCCAGGGTTGTCACTTTTACTTTTAGTTAATATTTTCGAACAAGCAGCACTTGATCTAAATTTATGAAATAAAAAAGCATATTATGATTGAATATTTTACCAATTTATAAATTTATTAAAAATAAAAAGCCTTTATTCACATAACATTTATAATACTACAAATTTGATACCGAGAAAATTTTTCTCCTGTTTCTGCACGTCCGGAACGCTTTATTATTATTTGTTAATGTAAAGTAAATTCTCATTCTTATGTAAAGTTTTTGTAAAAAGCTTTTGGGAAAGCATGGACAGGGCATCTTAAATTCTATATCATTCAGTTGATCGTAAATTGACCGGCCAATTTTAATGTTGATGTCATGTTGATGTGGTCCTTTTCGAACGCTTTGCGAAACACCTGCTCCATCCTTTCTACATTATCGACAAAATCATCAGGTGGGATCATGAGTAAATTTCGATCTTTGCCGTAATTCCTGTAATGGGTGTATAAGACACCATATTTGGATTGAACAACACATCAGACAATAGAAAAAATAATAATTTCAATAGTAATTAATTTGCAATATTAATTATTGTGAAATTGCCCTTATTACATCTATACGCGACAAATACGTTTACCTAAACGATGTTTCGAACTCAATCCTCTGTTTTATAGTAAAACTAGACTTCTTAAAATAAACTTTAGCTCTAAACATAGTATTCAGAAAGTAAATTTGGGAATACATTTATATGGAAAAATGCGACTCGGCTACGCTCTTAATAAAGCAAATAAACTGTGAAATAAACAATACAATACCACATTTTCTAATAATATTTAAGTATAAGTAGGTACTTACATTTCTGGTTGAGTAGGAACTATGAAGAATGATAAGTCCGGGTTTGCGAAATCATTATTGAGGCACCCGAAAACACTACAATATTTGTTTCCCCTTTTTGAAGTCATGATACTCGTAATTTAAGTGGCCGCCGCCGCGCCGGCGAGAGTTGACGAACGCAAGCGGTCATGTAGCGTACGCGCGTGCTCACAGTCGCGCTGCACAGCCCGCACTGCCGCCACCTTATTCCCTCATATATTATGCTAGCGTGTGCGTGAAATCGCGTGCCGACATGGCGCGCGGCGCGCACGCACACATTCAAACCGAGAGCGGCACGTTTGTATGAAGATGTTTTACTGTATATTTATACTGTGCAAGTACGCACACCAGGTACCGACTCAAGATACTTGCAAGACTATTAAGTATCTTATACGGCTACTCGCTCAAATACGTAGGTACTCAACCGCGTTAGTTTTCGCAAATGCAATCATGCTCCTTTTGGAACAATTTCGTATGAAAGTATTTTTTACCGACTTCACAAAAAGAAGGAGGTACTATGTTCGGCTGTTTGTATATTTTTTTTTTTTGTATGTTTGTTCATCGAATATTCCGCCAATTGTCGACGGATTTTCAAAATTCTTTTTTTGTTCCAAAGTAGATAGTTTTGAGGTGGTCCCACTGTCACCAAGTTAGGATCTGATGATGGGATCTTAGAGAAATCGAGGGCAACCCTCAAAATTTTATAGGCTCGCTTATTGTTTTTCGCATATTTTATGAAGTATCTTTTGTATTTGCGTATGGTTGTCACCATCTCAGGTAGCTGGGCTGATGATGGTAGGTACAACTCCTTAACAGTAAGAAGTTACTCGAACAGGCAAGGACTGTTTTAGTCAATTGTTTTGATGTTTGATAGGGCATTTGCCACATTCGGTCTCATGATCATCAAGTCATGACCTGATGCTGCAGTCAGGATAGTCTGCAGAGTACCTAACTCCTCGACAACTAACAGCAGATATATCGTGTTTAGGCTCATTGAAAACTTTTTAAGAAAAAAAAAACCGACTTCCAAAAAAACACTACAAAGTGAAAAATAACTTTAATTTCGGAAGTCGGTGTCTTTGGATCTGTATTTTAGTTTTTTGCCACCGACTTCCGAAATTGAAGTTATTTTTCACTTTGTAGTGTTTTTTTGGAAGTCGGTTTTTTTTTCTTAAAAAGTTTTTATTTCACGCTTTTTAGTGGGTCTGCTTATAATTTATCTAAGTTACAATAGCCTAGTGTGATCATCGCCTTTTACAAACAAAATATTGCTTTTCCCGATGCAGGGAAGTTAATTCTTGAGGAGTTCTCCAGGTCCACCATCAGCTCCATATCACCATTCACATTGTGACGAGCATGAATTGCTTAGCAACCATATTAAAGTAATCGAATCGCAACCCGTGAAATACTTAGACTATATTATTGAGTAGTTCCGGTGGCCATCTGTGGTCTTCATCATCAGCTCCACTTCACCAAATGGTGCTTTCCGAGAGCAAGTGCACGAGTTACTATAAAAAATACCCAAATCGCTATAGGTGTGCCTATAGTATTTGAAGAGTTCCTTCGATTTCTCCAGGATCTCATCATCAAATCCTGACCTGATGTTTTTAGACTAGAAGCTGATAATCCTGGCTGCAGCATCAGGCCAGACTTATGTCAACATTGCATTGAACTTAAAATTTAGTCCTGTTTAAAATGAGCCCAAACACGACTACGGTGCTGTTATTTCAAGGTTTGTACTTTGTCTGATGCTCCTGGCTTCAGCATCAGGTCTCTATGTACTTCGGTGTTCCTCATTAACAGTACGTTTATCCACACATCGAGCCCTTTTCAATGAGCCTAAACACGATATATCTGCTGTTAGTTGTCGAGGAGTTAGGTACTCTGCAGACTATCCTGACTGCAGCATCAGGTCATGACTTCATGATCATGAGACCAAATGTGACAAATGCCCTATCAAACATCAAAACAATTTACTACAGTCCTTGCCTGTTTGAGTAACTTCTTACTGTTAAGGAGTTGTACCTTCCATCATCAGCCCAGCTACCTGAGATGGTGACAACCATACGCAAATAAACAAGATACTTCATAAAATATGCGAAAAACAATAAGTGAGCCTATAAAATTTGAGGGTTGCCCTCGATTTCTCTAAGATCCCATCATCAAACCCTAACTTGGTGACAATGGGACCACCTCAGAACTATCTACTTTCGAACAAAAAAAGAATTTTGAAAATCCATCGACAATTGGCGGAGTATTCGATGAACAAACATACAAAATAAAAATAATAATGATAAAAAACATACAAACAGCCGAACATAGTACCTCCTCCTTTTTGTGAAGTCGGTAAAAAGGGCTCGATGTGTGGATAAACGTACTGTTAATGAGGAACACCGAAGTACATAAAGACCTAATGCTGAAGCCAGGAGCATTAGAAAAAGTACCAACCTTGAAATTACAGCACCGTAGTCGTGTTTGGGCTCATTTTAAACAGGACTAAATTTTAAGTTCAATGCAATGTGGACAAGTCTGGCCTGATGCTGCAGCCAGGATTATCAGCATCTAGTCTAAAAACATCAGGGCAGGATTTGATGATGGGATCCTGGAGAAATCGAAGGAACTCTTCAAATATTATAAGCACACCTATAGCGATTTGGGTATTTTTTATAGTAACTCGTGCATTTGCTCTCGGAAAGCACTATTTGGTGATGTGGAACTGATGATGAAGACCACAAATGGCCACCGGAACTACTCAATAATATCTAAGTAAGTATTTCACGGGTTGCGATTCGATTACTTTAATATGGTTGCTAAGCAATTTATGCTCGTCACAATGTGAATGGTGATACGGAGCTGATGGTGGATCTGGAGAACTCCTCAACAATTAACTTCCCTGTATCGGGAAAAGCAATATTTTGTTTGTAAAAGGCGATGATCACTAGGCTATTGTAACTTAGATAAATTATAAGAAGACCCACTAAAAAGCGTGAAATAAAAACTTTTTAAGAAAAAAAAAACCGATTTTCAAAAAAACACTACAAAGTGAAAAATATCTTTAATTTCGGAAGTCGGTGGCAAAAAACTAAAATAAAGATCCAAAGACACCGACTTCCGAAATTAAAGTTATTTTTCACTTAGTAAAGTTTTTTTTGGAAGTCGGTTTTTTTTTTTCTTAAAAAGTTTTTTTTTACTTTAAGGATATTCGATACATGATCTCCCAGCCACTTTATCGCTAGATGGCGGCACATTCGCACTTCGAACATTTTCAATTTTTACGCCAAACTCAGAAAGCTTTGCGAAACAACTTTATTATATGCGTCAACTAACGCATTAACATAATCTTTTTAGATATTCACTTTGCTTGTTAACTCGTCTCATACAAAGATTTGTACCCCTAAACATTTAGCCGTTTCACTTTATATCTTTACTATGTCTTTACACACACATGTACAGTTACACACTACGTGTATAGTTTTACTTGCTATAGAACTAGATGGCGTTGTATTCATAAACTTGGTTTGTGAACTTGTTTTCCAGAGGTGGCGTTAATTAAAATAAAATATTTTTACGAAAATATTTTTATGACTGTCCTTCATTCTCTAAAGAAAAGCGTACTTTTTATAGTAAAAACCAAAGAAAAGAATACTTGATTGCTACAAGGGTTGTCAGTTGCTTATTCAATTATTCTAAGGGTGCTTTTGTAGTGTGTTAGGGTAGGTTTAGGTTTAAAAATCATAAAATAATAATAAATCCCCTGACCGATTTCGGTCACGGTGGCCAATTTCAAAGAAGATTAGCCAGGTTTGCAGGAGATATTATAGTGCACAAGTGTGTGCGCAAATACAGGTGCTCCTCTGTTCCTTTACTCTCATAGTTCGATGGGACGGCAATCCGACATGACCAGAGAGAGATCAGGCGCAGGACCAACGGCTTTACGTGGTTTCCGGAGCACGGGGGTATCACGCTACCAATTTCCAAACTTCGGACAAAAAAAAATAAAAAGAGTAAAGAAATTCCTAATGGGAAAAATCCAAATTAAATATTACTTGGTCCGACCTGGGAATCGAACCCAGGACCCCTTGCGCGGCAGACGCACTTGTGACCACGAAACCAACGAGACAGTCGAGTTTAACTCTATAATTAAACGCTACTATAAAACAAAATATATAAAATGTTTATTTGAGTCCGCGAGAGACGCAGCGGCGCGCGGCGCGGGCGGCGGACGATCATCGTATTCCCCGAATTCAACTCGGTGGTAGGTATCATTCAACCGCAGCTTTCAGCGTACCCGCCGCGCGCCGCCACAGCACATGAGTAGACAATTCCGTTTGTCTAATCATGTGGCCACAGGCCGCAGGCAGTAAGGCAGTGTACAGACACGTGAAATTATTAGGCCGTGTATACACGGTTGTGGGTATTTAATTATTAGTGTAATTTTATTACTGTTGTGTATATGTATATGTATGTATATAAGTGTTATGTGTAATATGTATTATGTGTTTACTATTTATGTGTGTTTGTATGACAACTTCACATACACCAGCGTCCACTCAAACCAACAATTCCAATTTCAAATGAAAAAATGAAAAAAAAAAACAGCTGTTCCCTACATTTTGACGAGTTATAAATGTAGGCAACAGCTGATTTTTTTTTTGCGATTTCAGGTTTGGTCCCATAGTAAAAAAAATTGTTCATAATGATGAGTACTATGACCATGTTAGTCTTGTTCCAATAACCCTGTATATACTAATACTATATTATATCCATACTGATATACAGTGTGAGTCTTTATAATGTGCACATACTGAATCGAGGGAATCTTTGCTTAATTTTATCGACGGAAAAAATGATAAAAAAATTCTAAATATTTTATTAAATTTTTAATGGATTTTTTATTTATTTTTTCGCTTCTGTGACTCCAGTGTATACAAAACGGTGTAACTTTTTAACTCGATATTTTATCACGATGAAACAAACTCCATAATGATTGGAAGTAATTAGGAGTCCGCATTAAATGAAAATTGTGTAAAAAAACTGCCACCAATTAAAAATTAACACGTTTTTCCCGCAAAAATCTGATTTTTTTTCATCAATTTTTGCAATAATCGTAAAATTTCTCAATAAGATGCCCCGATTACCTTCATTTTTTATTACTTTAAATTATTCTTCATCGTATTAGCTATCCAATAGTAAAAATTGCAAGGGTTTAACTCAATCCCATCATTTCTTATCAACAGCCAAAGAAAGGCCTAGAGCACGGCTACGCACTAATTGTTTAGCAGGTAGACGTCCTTTTTTGTTGAGAATGTGCGCGGGTCGGGGTGCGGGGAGGTAGGGCCAGCTGAAGGGACCAGAAGGGATGCCGGATGACAGACAGGCAGTCGCTCCGAATTATTCGCCGCTGCTACATGTGTTTCGTGACTTTCGTTCGCTGCTACGTGATGCCGCGCTTAAGTGAATTCTCCCCGGCACACATTGCCGACATTCATTTTTACTATGGGATAAGCGCGGCATCACGTAGCAGCGAACGGAAGTCACGAAACTCAGGTAGCAGCGAATGAAAGTACCGAAACACATGTAGCAGCGGCGAATAATTCGGAGCGACTGCCTGTCTGTCATCCCTTCTGGTCCCTTCAGCTGGCCCTACCTCCCCGCACCCCGACCCGCGCACATTCTCAACAAAAAAGGACGTCTACCTGCTAAACAATTAGTGCGTAGCCGTGCTCTAGGCCTTTCTTTGGCTGTTGATAAGAAATGATGGGATTGAGTTAAACCCTTGCAATTTTTACTATTGGATAGCTAATACGATGAAAAATAATTTAAAGTAATAAAAAATGAAGGTAATCGGGGCATCTTATTGAGAAATTTTACGATTATTGCAAAAATTGATGAAAACAAATCAGATTTTTGCGGGAAAAACGTGTTAATTTTTAATTGGTGGCAGTTTTTTTACACAATTTTCATTTAATGCGGACTCCTAATTACTTCCAATTATTATGGAGTTTATTTCATCGTGATAAAACATCCAGTTAAAAAGTTACACCGTTTTGTATACACTGGAGTCACAGAAGCGAAAAAATAAATAAAAAATCCATTAAAAATTTAATAAAATATTTAGAATTTTTTTATCATTTTTTCCGTCGATAAAATTAAGCAAAGATTCCCTCGATTCAGTATGTGCACATTATAAAGACTCACACTGTATAAATTCGAAAGTAACTCTGTCTGTCTGAATGTTACCTTTTCACGCCTAAACCACTGAACCGATTTAGATGAAATTTGGTAAGTATAGAGATAGTTTGAGTCCCGGGGAAGGATATAGGATAGTTTTTATCCCGATATTCCCACGGGATCGACACTTATGCGGGTGAAACCGCTGGGCGCAGCTAGTTGCAAATAAAGTTTATTGAACTCTTCTCTCTCTTCGATAATTGAGCTTTGTTGGTACCGACTTTGTTTTGAAGATTCTATACATCTTTTATTGCTTATTTACACCCTAAGTTACATTAAAATTAGCAAGGAAAAACCGGCCAAGTGCGAGTCGGACTCGCCCATGAAGGGTTCCGTAGCAGCAAGTAACATAATATAAAAGTTCTTGTAGTTCGTTGTAACTTTGTGAAAGGTAAATTGCGGTTTTCGATTTATGACGTATTAAAAAAAAAACTACTTACTAGATCTCGTTCAAACCAATTTTCGGTGGAAGTTTATATGGTAAGTAATGTACATTATATATATATGTTTAATTTTATCATTCTCTTATTTTAGAAGTTAGAGGGGGGGGGGGACACATTTTACCACTTTGGAAGTGTCTCTCGCGCAAACTATTCAGTTCAGAAAAAAATGATATTAGAAATCTCAATATAATTTTTGAAGACCTATCCATAGATACCCCACACGTACAGGTTTGATGAAAAAAAATTTTTGGAGTTTCAGTTGTAAGTATGGGGAACCCCAAAATTTATTGTTTTTTTTTTCTAGTTTTGTGTGAAAATCTTACTGCGGTTCACATAATACATCTACTTACCAAGTTTCAACAGTATAGTTCTTATAGTTTCGGAAAAAAGTGGCTGTGACATACGGACGGACGGACAGACAGACAGACAGACATGACGAATCCATAAGGGTTCCGTTTTTTGCCATTTGGCTACGGAACCCTAAAAACCGGCCAAGTCCGTGTCGGACCACGCACAATGAAGAGTTCCGGAGTTGAAATCAATTTATCCCAATTCAAGATTGTATTTTACCACTTTGTCGGCGTGATTAATATGTATATCCTTGCCAAATTATAGCTTTCTAGTACTAAGAGTCTCTGAGCTAAGCTGCGGGAGGACGGACGGATTGTCTGACGGTCATGGCGAAGCTATAAGGGTTCCTTGTTGACTACGGAACCCTAAAAAAACGAATCTTTCTTAGCTCATAACTTTTTAATGGCTTTTCATTTTACTATTTTGTTCCCGCGCATACAAAATTAATAAAACTAAATAAGAAAAAACGATATAATGTTTAACTTTGGATGTACAGACGCCAGCAAATCAAACTAGGTACTTACTGCAATCTGTCAAATTTCATTAATAGATTTTCAACTTTATCGCTAAATTATTAGGTTCAAAGTTGATTGGGAAAATTTTACAGTTTCGGGTAGCTTGATGTGCTGGCGTCTGTGCTATGTCAAACAGTCCACTGTTATTAGGTACTCCAGTACCTAATAAATTCCTGAAATTTGTAAGTATGGAAAAATTTCGGCTAGTGTGCTCATCAACTTTGTAGATGATACGTTCATTATTACAGTAATGTCGAACCCAGGGTAGATCGCAGATAATTCTATCACAAAGTAAGAGCCACCGCGCCAGCCTTGTAAGAAAAAAAATTAAAAAAAAAACCGTCTTCCAAAAAAAAAAACTACTAAGTAAGTCGAAAATAACTTCGGTGTCTTCAGTACCTACTTTAGTTTTTGCCTCCGACTTCCGAAAATAAAGGTTTTTTTGCCTAGTAGTTTTTTTTTTAAGTCGGTATTTTTTTTTTTAAATTAAATATATCTCGCTTTTTAGTGGGTCTGTTTATAATTTATCTAAGTTTCAATAGCCTAATGTCAACTTGCTTATCGCCTTTACAAAATATTGCTTTTCCCGATGCAGGGACGTTAACTGTTGAGGAGTTCTCCTGGTATTTCACCATCAGCTCCATTTCACCATTCGCATTGTGACGAGCATAATAATTAATTGCTTAGCAAGCACATTAAAGTAATCGAATCGCAACCCGTGAAATACTTATTATTGAGTAGTTCCAGTGGCCATCAGTCATGTGGTCTTCATCATCAGTTCCACTTCACCAAATGGCGCTTTCCGAAAGCAAATGCACGAGTTACTATAAAAAATAGGTACCCAAATCGCTATAGGTGTGCTTATAATATTTTAAGAGTTCCTTCAATTTCTCCAGGATTCCATCATCAGATCCTGACTTGATGACAATGGGACCACCTGGAAAGTATACCCTTTCAAACAAAAAAAGAATTTTTCAAATCGGTCTAGCCGTCTTCGAGTAATCGGGTCGGGTAACATGCATAAAAAAAATTAAAAAAGATTCCGACAAACTGAGAACCTCCTCCTTTTTTTGAAGTCGGTTAAAAATTGCATACCTACGCTTCGCAACCATCGATCAATAGTGATCGATGTTCGCAACTAAACTTGTCAACAAAATCACGCATAATAATGCCTGTGCGACGGTTGACTACAACGCCATCTAACGATCAAGATCAACTGTTGTTGATAACCATAGCAAAAATGTATGTTCTGCTTCTCGATGGTTCTTTGAAATATCCTGCAGAGGGCGTGTTCCGGCCGCGCACACATAGAAAAATTTATCGATTTTATCAGGCCTAGATATCCTGTAAATAGTGTTTTTTTATAGGTTTTTGTCGATATGCGTCAATAATAAGTCATAACAACTTAATATACGTGCTTTTATTCTGCAAAAATCGTTTATATTTCGAGATTTGTACCCCGAAAGAATGTATGAAAAAGTGTCAGTATCCAATCACCTTAATAGTTTGCAAGTATTTATTTGTAAACGCGATTTTGCTCCTTATTTATTCGAAGTCATTGATCAATTTCCTATGCAAGTAGTTTTACTTCCAACGGGGCTTTTGAATACTTACGCGATTGTATTTCTTATTTGTATGAAGTTATGGATCAGTTTTCTATGCAGATAGAAAATACTTGAAAGTATCTCGCTCCGTCGTGCCTCGACGCTCGAGTACGTAGGTACTCAAATAGTTCAACAACCGCGTTTGTTTTCGCAAATGCGATCATACTCCTTATCAGTAAGAGCACAGAATACTTAATAGTACTACGTACAGAAAGGACACTCCCTTCCTCGCCCTCATATCAGATTTAATCAGATACCGCACCTCACCCCGCACTTCGAGGTATTCGTCGCCGACTCTTTAGCAAGGGCGCTCGCGAACCGCAGCGCTGTATTGCTGACACACAATTATGCGATTTAAAAGTTTTATTTGAGTTTTAATCACGATGGTTGGATATTGTGAAGCTTTTCCGAATTCGTATTTACATATACTGTTTGTAAGATTTCGCATTTCTAATAACATGCGATTTAATAACCGATTATTTACAGATAAGTCATTTAAACTAAACTATTTTAGTGTTTTTATTTCATTACGAACCCGACTATACAGGGTGAATTTTTCAAGTGGGCGTGGATGGCCAAATCCGAAACTATGAGGAATAGCGAAAAGTACTCAAAGGAGTCGCGGGCTCGATTTTGATGAAAACTAAAACTGCATCGTTGGATTTTTGAAAAATCAATATTTCTGGCCAGGAATCGAACCTGTTGATTTTGAAAAAAAAACACACGCTGTATTATTACACCATTCGATATTGTCGCTAATAAGGATCAAATTCTGGGAAGTAATAACATACGGCAAACTAAAGGAAAGAGCTCATTTTTATCAAAATACTTTTTTATTTTCTTATGCTACCTACCTATTAAACCTTAACTGATTAATTGTTCAAAATTATGACAATTGTTTTTGAATACATAGCTGGATTCGACGTCTCAAGGATTGTACTGCAATAAAAAAATTGAATTTAGAACATAATTTTGTGAAGGTGACTGCGCTACGAGTGTTTCGGGTGTAAAAATATTGAGCATCATTTCGAACAAGGTATGAAAAAAGAAGCAGTTTATTAAAATTCAACATTTTCCTTAAGTTTGCCGTATGTCATTACTTCCCAGAATTTGATCCTTATTAGGGACACTATCGAATGGTGTAACAATACAGTGTGTGTTTTTTTTTTTCAAAATGTAGGTTCGATTCCTGGCCAGAAATATTGATTTTTCAAAAATCCAATGATGCAGTTTTAGTTTTCATCAAAATCGAGCCCGCGACTCCTTTGAGTACTTTTCGCTATTCCTCATAGTTTAGATTTTGCCCATCCACGCCCACTTGGAAAATTCACCCTGTATAAATAAACAATTGAACTACATGGTCACTTCATAATAATGCACACGTTCGGGTAGCGCCGCCGCCGACGTCGTTCGGTTCCCCGACACAAATTGCTTTCCGCGCCATTTTTTTTTTACGCTACTAGATTTCACGCACACATTTGCACGTATATAAACGTCATTTGTTTATGTAGTAGCATAGATTTATAATAACGTCCAGATTGAGTGTTCCGTACAAAACGCACCGTTCGTATTGAATGCATTTAGTGATACGCGTGTGCGTTGGTACCGCCCACCGCAAGTGTATTATTATCGTTTCTGCAGTTGTGTGCGTGACGTTTTCTAATACCAGCGCAAAATGATTACCCCAAAATGTGGGAAAATTCGTGTAGTTTTCTTATTCATATTCACTTAGGTAATTATATAGTTATTATATGTGTACAAAATGAAACCCGCCTTTTACATTCATACCGATTGACTCTTATGATAGTTTTTGAAGATTGTTATAATTTTATTTTTAACATGGTTTTCGTAAACATGTGTGAATGAACAAAAAACTTTTAATATCATAGGTACCTACTAATATTATAAATCAGAAACTTTGTGAGTGGTACTGGTTTGAGAATTATCGCTAAACATACGTTAATGTGGGAACATTATAGGCTGATGATGATGATGATGATACGTTAATGTAACAAACATACCTAAAATATTGTTTCGCTCCAAATCCGTTTGTTGACTCAATAATATCGTAGTATTAAAAAAGATGGTAAAAGTATTTCATACCCTTGGCAACCATTGATATCATTTTGTTGATAATAATAATGTTGATTTCGTAACATTATACAACATTAAAATATCGCAGCATAAAAAAAGGGTAAAAATATTTCATGCCTTACCTTGGCAATACTCAAATATTATGGCGTCGTTTTGTTTTTATTTTGTTTTCGTAATAATTTCAATGAAATACGTAGAAATTCATCATAAAATTGCAAACTTACCTGTGAAATGTGATGTTCGTATCCTTGTCTTTTTTTGGAGTGTAGTTTTTACACGATTTCACTGCACAAACCGTCATTTTTTCAATTATATTTAACAGCGTTTTCTGACGTACACGCGTTGAACGTCTGTCGCGTAATGGCGGCCTGTGGGCGGGGCTAACGAACGAATACACTATTTTGGTGTCTGTGAATTCGAAGCATTTTGACAGCGCGTACTAGGCATCTGGACGTTATTATAAATCTATGTGTAGTAGTAATAGGTAATTATTTTGCGAGCGTTGTATGGAGTGTCCGAGGTGTGGTAAGAGTCTACGGAACAATTTCGTATGCAAGTATTTTTACTTTAATGGTTTGTAAAAGTATTTATTTGTAAACGCGATTGTGCTCCTTATTTATAGGAATTCACGGATCAATTTCCTATGCAAGTACTTTTTACTTCCAACAGGGCTTTTGTTTGATTACGCGTTTGTACTTCTTATTTGTATGAAGTTATGGATCAGTTTTCGATGCAGATAGAAAATACTTGAAAGTATCTCGAGCCCTGGTTTTAGGCCCTGGTTTCTTAAGGTGGACGTACTTGGAAGCCCTGGTACTCGATTTTGCAAGTACGACCCATGTCTAAGGGCTACGGGCGAGGCGAACGGGAGTTGAGTGGGGGATATAAGCAAGAGAAAGCAGTGCGCGCGCACATTTTCTTTCTCTCTTCCTCTCATAGCCAAATACGTTTGAAGTTTCACTTCAGTCGTGTGGTCATAAGCACACTCGGTTTTTTTATGTATTTTTTTTTGGATAGGTATCTAGTGTATATTAACTACCTATCCTTTTAACTTACTATATTTGTTTTCTCACTCTTACGGGAATATTTGTTTGGTACCGGTACAGTAACGCTCTGCCCCCGATAGTTAGAAAGACGTATCTAATAAAAAGTAAAAACGGGGAAATAAAATGTTTTAATGAATGAAACGCGAAATGAATTGCTGTTGATTGGGAAATTATTTATTAATTACTGGAGAAGTTAGAAAAATATTATATTAAAAACTAGCTTCAGCCCGCGACTTCGTCCGCGTGAAATTTCACCCTCCCCCAATCACCCTCTTAGGGTTGGAATTTCGTAAAACCCTTTCTTAATGGATACCTATTCTTCACAAAGAACACACTCTCCAAATTTCATGTCTCTATGACCAGCAGTTTAGGATGTGCGTTGATATATCAGTCAGTCAGTCAGGGCTTTGAATTTTGTATATATAGATACAGGCAGATGCGCCTTTTTTTCTGATTCCGGCAACGTATGTAACTCAAATCAGGAAAAAATGTTTGATGCGTCTTTTTTCCTATCGGGGGCAGCGCTACTGATTAGAAATACGAATAATACAGCTACTACGTCTAGAACCGATACGAATATACAGGTACTACTCAGGTACCGGTATCACAAGACCAATGGTACACCTAGTCGCCGTCAAAGTCAAAGCATTTATTTCAAATAGGCACAAAAAAGGCACTTGAACGTCAAACTGGCACAAAAAAGGCACTTTGAACGTCTATGTAAGCTGCCTGCCAAAAGGGGCCCAAGAACACACTCCTTACTCTGAATACTTTCCTTACAAGCTATGTCTTCAATTAATATTCTGCATTAATTCTAAGCTTTCTTAGAAACCACGTCTTCAGCAATCCTGCTTACTCCAAAATCCTTACCTCCTTTGTGGCTAAAGCTAGGTCTACATTATTTCACAACTCAGCTTCGCTCCTTCGCACATCATCGATGAAAAGCCAGCTTAAATTATATCTATCCGTGCCTTGTTTCTCTTGTCTAAGGCCGGACCCTCCTCACCGCTGACGGCTACTTTGAATAGATTCCGTCTTTCGACGTACCTACAAGGAGCACTATTTGAACCTTTTGAAATGCAAATTAAATGCGAGGTTCGTTTTCCTTTTCGTGGTTGGAATTTCATTACTTAAAGATTTCGTATTTGAGGTAATTTTTTTAGGTAAACTTTTACTATGGGACCAAACCAAAAATCGCGAAAAAAAATCAGCTGTTCCCTAAATTTTGACGAGTTATGTGAACATAAATGCAAGGAACTGCTGATTTTTTTTCGCGATATCAGGTTTGGTGCCATAGTAAAAGTTGTTCATAATGATGAGTAAAATGACCCCTTAAAAGGATGCCCATGAATTTAATTTCAGCCTGTAGAATGTTAGGAATTATTTTGGTACCTTTTAAGCGACTACGCTAAAATGTGTCTATTATCCACTGTCTCAGGTGCGCTTATCTTATACTAGGCATAAAGAACTACAATCCATTCACCGTTATTTTACTTCTGATTTTGCATCACTGATAAAATCACAGTGACCTTTATTGTCGTCTTAATAACGTTGCTATTGTGTTGCTGCCATTGATTGGCAAGACTGCAAAAATCACAATGATTTTTATTTTCATCGCATTATGATTGCTATGCGAGCAGTGGTGGCGCAGTGATAATGGCCGCGACTTACGAGTTGTAGGTCGTAAATTCGAACCCACACAGGCGCTTTACTTTGTGTAAATTATTTCATCACCACTGCTCTCAAAACGGTGAAGAAAAACATCGTGAGGAAAATAGAACCAAAAATTCGAAGACATGTGACATCCACCAACCCGCACTGGGCCCGCGTGGTGGATTACGGCCCACTCCCTCTCACTGAGAGGAGGCCTGTGTCCCAGCAATGGGAACATTATAGGATGATTATGTATGTATGTCCAATAAAGTCTGTGTCAATTTAGAATTTTGAGCGCTTGGTCCAGGATTGGTCAGAATGATAAATGATAAAAACTATCCAGCTCTCGTATGAGGCAACCAGAAATATTAGCCCAATGTTACGTGAGAATAGAAGATAATGATTACAAGTCATAGACAATAATGTTGCAAGCTCAGTAACTTTTTTGGCACGATGCTACCACATTTTCCTCTAAAATATGATTCTTCATTACTCCTAGCTCCCTCTATATGCTGAAGATAAAAGCCTCGTTGCACACGACCCCGATGTTATGATAAAATGACAAAAGTAATTTGTTACAATATCCGTCTTCGCAAAAGTTCTGCAAGGGGTGTGGTCCTAGTAACAGAGGGGAGTTAGACAGGGTTATTTTAAACTAGCTGCGCCCCGAGGTTTTACCCGCGTAAATATCGATCCCGTGGGAATATCGGGATAAAAAGTAGCCTATATGTTAATCTAGGGTGTCAGCTACCTTCATACAAAATCTTATCAAAATTGGTCCAGCCGTTTGAGCGTGAAGAAGTAACAAACATATAAAAACACACACACACACTCACAAACTTTCGCCTTTATAATATTAGTGTGATTGGCTAGGTAAAATCCGCAGACGCGATGTGTATCGAGACACGTAAAATAAAAATATTTCATGTTTTTTTTTGTGAGATCAACGACCTCTGTGTCACTTGAAGTACCTATGAGTTGAGAAAAACTGTTTTCCTAAGTTTTATTGTGTTTAGATATAACCCAGCACATCTATGAAGTTTACACGAAAAACACAAATTTTTAAAATTATATTTCAAGTGACTATAACAACAGTGGTCGACGATCCCACAAAAAAAAAAGTTATTTTATCACGTTTAGATATACCCATCACGACTGCGGAGTTGGACTAGCTAATTTAAAATAACCCTGTATGTCGCTCCTTCAGAATAGTAGTGACTTAACTCAAAAATCTGACCTGATTTGAGTACCTTTTAGTGACCCTCTATGATCGTAACTTGATTTCTTCGATTTTTTAGTTAAATCACTACTATTCTGAAGGTGCGATGTGTCAGGGTACTGGCGGGCGCGGCCTTATGGAAGATAAAGATTCTCATCAGTGACAATGTAATTTATTGTCTGACAAAACGCCGCGTGAAACAACACCTTGGTATGAACGGAACATTAGTTGTAACTGTTGCGAAAAATTAAACTGTCCGGAAAGCAATAACCGTAGAATAAGTAAATAAACGTAGAATAAAAAACCGGCCAATTGCGAGTCGGACTCGCACACGAAGGGTTCCGTACCACCGTACAATAAAAACACTACATATTTAAAAATATCACGTTTGTTGTATGGAAGCCCCCTTAAATATTTATTTTATATTATTTTTATTATTAAAATAAAAATACAACTGAGTATTTTGTGAATATTTCAAGTGCCCACCTGTTGCCATTATTGATATCGAGCAAAAAAGGGCAATAAAATCGCGTTTGTTGTTTGGGAGACCCCCTTAAATATCTTTTTTAATTTTTTTTTTTAGTATTTTTTGTTATAGCGGCAACCGAAATACATAATTAATTTGTGAAAATGTCAACTGTCTAGCTATTGCGGTTCTTGAGATACAGCCACCAGGCTGTATCTCAAGAACCGCAATAGCTAATAATAATAATAGCTGTCCGTCCGTCTGTCTGTCTGTCACCAGACAGACAGACAGACGGACAGACAGCGATGTCTTAGTAATAGGGTCCCGTTTTTACCCTTTGGGTACGGAACCCTAAAAATGTACGTAAAATGGTTTATTTTTGTAATGTGTGTTTTGTTTGTGCAGAATAAACAAATGTTCTTTGTTTCTTTCTTTCTAAAACATAAAAAAAACGATGCTCTAGTAAGGAAATTACTACAAATCCAAACAAAAACTTGAAAGTTCAAACAAGTAAATAATTACGCAAAAGCTCAGCTCGTATTTTTTTTTGTTTCCTAAGTAGGTATATACTAACATAGTTTATAAGATAATTTTTTGACACTAACACAATGTGGGCCTATGTAGTCAGTAAATAAAAGATTTTATTTATATTTATTTATTTATTTAACACATAAACTTGTTGAAAGCTAGCGTTAGCTGTGTAAACCTATTTGGAACAGTTAATTTATTTACATTTTCCCGATCATTACGAAAACAAAATCGAGAAGCAACAGATCTGTCTTAGAAATGATTTGTAGCCTGTAGGTACGATCGAACAAGCTATTTGGTATACAGGCAGCTAACTTGTAACTAATTTTATACAATGGTGTGCTGACTTATTCAATTCTTTTATACCACTATTTAATTAAGGATGCCATAAGCTGAAAAAGTTATAACGCACAAAATAAAACTAAATATTGCCTGTGTAGTGGAAAGATGTATATTTTTGCCTGTATACCAAATAGCTTGTTCGACCGTACTATAACATAAGAGGAAAACTGTTTAAAAGACAGACCTGTCTTTGTCTATCTGTGTCTTTAGAAGCACATAAATAGTGACCTTATTTGATCGTTATTCTGAAATGTCACGTGTGTAGTACTCGCAACTGGTGTGTTTGACCAGAAGGACAATTCCCATAAAAATTTAAACGCAACCTAAATGCCAATAAATTATTCTCGTAATTTAAACCGTTCAAAATCTAGTCGCAGTCTCATCTCGGCGACAAACAAATATCAGACACTTGTCAAAATGTAGGGTAAATTAGAGGTATTTTTGACAGATTGAGACTGAGATCAGACTGTGAACGTTCATAAAATTACGAGAATTGCCGTTCAGATGCAGAGCATGAACGTATAGAAGCTAACGGAGCATATAAAGATTTTAGCAGGGCCGGATTAACCATTAGGCAGAGTAGGCAATTGACAACATTTCAAACCTGACACGACCTTAAAACAAAAATACTATTTCTTTATTTTCGTATCCTGAGTTCAAATATATTTTTATTTTATTTTTTTATTACTAAATTTCTGAGAAAAAAAATAAAATTCAAAAAATATGTGATGACGTCAATAAACGGCGGAATGAGGTAGTTACCTTTGCGCATTCCAATGTCTTTGATTGAAAACATTACATCAAACAAGACATGTCTGTGGGAGACGAGTAAGAAATAATACGAAAGAAATAGTTAAAATAGAAAATAATACAGCAAATACACAATTTAAATAGCCGTTCAATAAATAAGTAACTTAAATATCACATCAACAAAGCAACCGACATAGTAACAGTATAAAGTAATAATTAACTCAACGTTACCTGACAGTTCAGAGCACCTTCGTACCGTGTCTGCTACTAGACAACTTCTGATCCGTCGAGCGCCGCGCACCTTGTTTTATACTCAAATCGATCGGTAGGTGGGGAGCGGCGCGTAACGAGAAGTCAATACAATACTTTTTATAAATCGGAAGTTGACTTAAAAAAATACAATTAATGCCTTTAATTATTTCTAATTTCGAAAAATTAAATTATCTCGCACACGGCCATTCTGACGAGCAGCCGTCATGGCTCGCGAACATAATTTATAAATACTAAAGTACTTAAAGTAATACCATCTGTTAATGATCAAATCTCATGATGATCCTACTGCCAAATCGCATGGTTTACAAACAAGGTGGGGTGGCACATGACCATAAACGCCAAATCACATGGCTGCTTGTCAAATCACATGACAGCAAAACATAATTGCCAAATCACATGGCTGCTTGTCAAATCACATGACAGCAAAACATAATAAATGGATAAATAAATAAATAAATAATTTCCAAATCACATGGCTGCTTGTCAAATCACATGACAGCAAAACATAATTGCCAAATCACATGGCTGCTTGTCAAATCACATGACAGCAAAACATAAATGCCAAATCACATGGCTGCTTGTCAAATCACATGACAGCAAAACATAATTGCCAAATCACATGGCTGCTTGTCAAATCACATGACAGCAAAACATAATAAATGGATAAATAAATAAATAAATAATTGCCAAATCACATGGCTGCTTGTCAAATCACATGACAGCAAAACATAATTGCCAAATCACATGGCTGCTTGTCAAATCACATGACAGCAAAACATAAATACCAAATCACATGGCTGCTTGTCAAATCACATGACAGCAAAACATAATTGCCAAATCACATGGCTGCTTGTCAAATCACATGACAGCAAAACATAATAAATGGATAAATAAATAAATAAATAATTGCCAAATCACATGGCTGCTTGTCAAATCACATGACAGCAAAACATAATTGCCAAATCACATGGCTGCTTGTCAAATCACATGACAGCAAAACATAATTGCCAAATCACATGGCAAAGAAAAACTGCGATTATCAGGCATAACAATGATCGTTGGCCAGGCGATTACTGATTATGCAAGACAATCTAACCTAATCAATTAAATCAGATCTACAAACAGTTATAAATCAGATGTATCTAAAGATTCGGTCAACTCACATCCCATATCGGGAGTAACAACTCGCAAGTTATCATGAGAAACATAACTCATTACCTGTTTTATGAACCTTAACTATGTATCTATCATTGTCTTTTACTTCATCAGGATCAGGAGTAGGTTATTGACATCTAGTTATTATCAGGCACATTTGATTAACTACTGTGGGCGTACTGTGGATAGTGTTGGTTATTGCGCAATAGAATAACTGTTTGCAGTTCAAATCAAATTATAATATCACGAACAAATTAATCACACTAGCAAATCACACACTGTAGGTACACGACACAACTAGATACACAGTAAAATAATTATGTACAGTAACAAAGTAATTGCGAACAAATCGTAGGATCGATTACTGTTCGTATAGTGACAGAGCCACCCAAGTAAACCGACAGGTTTGTCGGGAGCTAGTGCTCTGTCAGGAGTCGAGTCCGAACACCGACTGACTCTCAACGACTGTCACTGTGAGTGACTGTCACTGACTGTTATTGACTGTCCGGCACAAACGAGTGCGCTCAGTTATAAAGGTTTGTCCCCACTACGCACTTGCCCCACAACAACTCTGTCCAATAGCGTAAAGAAATACGTCATCGTGTTTACTTGATACAAAATATTAAAATGTGCTAAATCAAATAGATTCACATTATAACTCACATTATAAATCAAATAATACAACAAGAATAATTGTCTTAAATAAACAATAGTGATTTCACAAAGTTAATCGTTTTAAAATCAAAGTAACATGTCATCAATTGCTTTGAACAAAACCATCGGTTACAATTATCAAAATAAGTTGCTAAAATCAATTAGCGCGTACACTGAGTACTCAATACATTATGTTTCGATATATTAGACAATATATGATAGTAAAATCTCTTAAATTAATAATAAGAAAACCAATCATAACGAATTCTGTTGACTATCGCTCAAATTTAATTGACAACTGTCTCCGACACGGCCAGAACTGACGTTCTACACGTCCTCGTGTAATCTTGGGATAAAAAAAATGTCTAGGTGAATATCGATCGGCCTTTCTGACCAACAAAAGGTATGCTCAAAATAAAAATCCTGAATTAGTCAAATAAAATTATCATCGAAAGCAGTTGCATCGCAACCATTCAAAAATGACCATACTGTTGCAGACAATACATAGCTCAACTAAAGTAGACACATAGTCTCCCAGCCGAAATCACACCATGGGATTCGACAAGTAATTTGGAGTCAACCAAATCCAGGCGTCAACATAGACAACCAAACAAGAGTCAACATAGACAACTTGTCAATTCAGCTATAGTATGTCAGCAGCAGATGAATCATCATCAGTGTCATCATTGACATCATCTTTAACAGTAACTAGACATTCAGGCATTTTTGTACACAATCATGTGCGTACTTGATTTAACCAGAGCCATAGAAACAAAATTTTGATAATCCTAGCATAAATCATCTACAAGACATAATCATCAACAAACTTTGACTATCTAGCCAAAGCGAAAATCATCAACCAGAGCGAAAATCATCAACCATCGTTATCCACATTAACAACCATCTTTTTCACTAAGAGCCTTAGATACCTACACACGAGTAAACCACTCTAACGCCACGGCTCTCTAGTTAACCAGCAATCACATTGCTGTCACACATCCAGCACATGGATACGTATGCATCACCCTGTGACTACACACAATTTTACTACGGTCGATAGAGAACCCCTACTCGCGTGGTTCCACTACTTAGGCTTGCTCATCACCACAGTGATCACCATCTACTTTGACTGGTACATGACCTACTGGCATCATTCTGAATTTATCGTTAAACCAGATTGGGCTATAACCAACAATGTTACCATTTTTGCCGTTGTTTACCAAGGAAGCACTCAGTACCAGAGTCAAAACAAAATGAAAACGATTCAACAGATTCGGTAGACAATAGATCTGCAGCTGGCCCAATGGCACAGACATCAACTTGCTGCCACCGCTTCCTTGGCAGAAGTTGTTAAACTTCTTGCACGAAAAGCACCGTCCTTGATCAGTGATTATTCGTACAGGAGATCCAAAGAGTGCAGCACCGTCCGACACTGCCATCCTGCCTGCACACGTCCTTGTGTGTTAATCTGTAAAAAATCAACAGCAGCACACATTCCACTCGGCCAATTCTGACCACATCCATCGAAACGCATAATAAAAACAATAACAATCATCGACAGCAAAATATTCCTCTAAGCCTCAGTAACAATTGACTAGAAACTGTATCAACCCACTAGCAGATCACATACAACGCTCATGGCCCGGCCGCCGCAGCAGCCAGCGACACTCATGCCACCCATATCGTCACCACCCCAAGTGACACGACCAACACACATCACTTCACATAGAGTCCAGGACTCCCAGGCCATCACAAGACCAACACAACAATAGTCCCATTTGAGACTCGGGTCCCCGCTGCACCTATCGCTTCCCGAACAAGTCACAAGTTAGTTGCAGCCACGACCACAGACAAGTGCGTACAGTGTGACCCAGCCATGGTATGTGCTCCAACTACTCGGTGGAGGAACTCTCCTCACCGTCTTAGGAACACCTACTTAGAGGCATCCCCCGCACGCGACCGTGAGCGCGCCTATACGTACGATTAGAATTCAAAGCTATTTAGATAAAGCGATCACCATTCAAAACCTCCGCCACTTCAAACGGACCTCTGAACTTCCAATCCAGCTTAGACTGATGAAATCGCCAAACCAAAACTTTGTAATAGTTGCTTATGTCGCATCAAATGGAACCTTGTTATTGTTAACTGAAAACTAATCGCAAGAACTTTATGTAACAAAAACTCTAACGTAGTCACATTAATTGAAATAGGCTTTTCAATATTTCACGCACCATCATAATTCCCTTTGCAAGTCAATGTCGGGCAGAAGTTCAACAAAACCCCAATCTTTGCTCGTTACACTACGCCATAAGAATTGTTCGGTACCGAACACACATATTTGACCAATACCAGTCAACGCAATAACACTATAAAGCTGACATTCAGGATCTTCGCACAAATTGAAATGACATTTTGTTTTAGGGTTGCCAACCGTACTCTAACATTTTGAATTGGTTTGCCACTTAATTTGGCTGCACAACTCACTCTTACTATCGAGCATTGAGCACCAGAAAAAACGATACAGCTCACCCTCATTTTCTAAGATGTCCGAGGGTAGGTGCAAGACGCACACATCCAATCGCCATTGCTGCTTCCAGCACATGCTCCACCATCCGCTTGAACTGCAACTGCTCGTGCACTGGGCCACGATATGCCCCGGAATCGCTCACTAGCAGCACACGAAGGGCCTCGCTGACGGCTTGCATGGCTCGATTCAGCCACTCCACGTCACTGGTAGCTTTACGCCTTGGTATGCCATTTACGATAGCTACGTTGATGCTGCTCCTTTGCGCACCCTACTGATGGCCACTACTCGTTTGACCACCTGGCAGTGAATTTTCAGCAAAACAAATCACCTGTTGTGCACTGTTATGTTTCCGCAACAGACGCGTTACTAGGCAAACGTATTTCTGCATACAACAACATGCACCACGATCGCGCATCCGTATCTGGTTTGTCTGGGTCGAACTTGGACAGATCCACACGATTATCCAATAAGCGTTCATACGCCTACACTTTGTTTTTCAAATGTCAACGGTCACTTTCACTTTTGGCGCTCCCATTTTGCGCATGAACCAACACGAATTATATCCCGCTTCTGATGTGGGAGACGAGTAAGAAATAATACGAAAGAAATAGTTAAAATAGAAAATAATACAGCAAATACACAATTTAAATAGCCGTTCAATAAATAAGTAACTTAAATATCACATCAACAAAGCAACCGACATAGTAACAGTATAAAGTAATAATTAACTCAACGTTACCTGACAGTTCAGAGCACCTTCGTACCGTGTCTGCTACTAGACAACTTCTGATCCGTCGAGCGCCGCGCACCTTGTTTTATACTCAAATCGATCGGTAGGTGGGGAGCGGCGCGTAACGAGAAGTCAATACAATACTTTTTATAAATCGGAAGTTGACTTAAAAAAATACAATTAATGCCTTTAATTATTTCTAATTTCGAAAAATTAAATTATCTCGCACATGTCAATGTCACCTAAGAAGTGTAACTAGAAAACAACTAAAAACTGAATTGAATTCAACAATATTTTTTCCTATCAACTCGACACGCTGCTTACTGTTAATATTATCAATTTTTAATTGATATTTTGCCAATAAAATGGATCCCAATGAAAAATATACGCTAATGAAGGAACCAAAACAACGACTGAGACAAGTGACATCTAACAGTTTTTTTGACGGGTCACAATAAAGCAAAGGTAATATCGCCGTTCTACCGTAAGCCTGACGTCATCTGGAACTTACGTCTTTTTAGAATACACCGAATTTCAAAGTTAAAATTATGAATGAAAAGTACATAATTTCGAAAAACGAAACAATATGGGTGCCCTAGATTTGAATTTAGTTTTATATAACGTAAAAATACATGCAGGTAAAAATATGAAATGTTGTCAATTGCCCCGCATCGGCTAAGGGCCCCCCGCGCGCATAAAATTAATTGAAAATGTTTCATAAAGTGAAAATCAAATCAACAATGACAATAGGTATTATTGTTTTTTTTCAACGCTGTCAATTGATGAAATACTTCATACTGGCAGAATTGAACCATCTAGTATCGAGTAGTATAACTAATAATATAGATCATTGTCGATAATGGTGATTATTGATTTTATTGAATTTGGCCATCCACGCCCACTTGAAAAATTCTTTTTTTTTTTTAATTCACTCTGTATACGATACTACTACTAGGATAGTATACAGGGCGAATTTTTCAAGTGGGCGTGGATGGCCAAATTCTAAACCATGAGGAATCGCGAAAAGTACTCAAAGGAGTCGCGGGCTCAATTTTGATGAAAACTAAAACTGCATCATTGGATTTTTGAAAAATCAATATTTCTAGCTAGGAATCGAACCTGTTGATTTTGAAAAAAAAAAAACACACACTGTATTATTACACTATTCGATAGTGTCCCTAATAAGGATCAAATTCTGGGAAGTAATGACATACGGAAAACTTAGGAAAAATAAAGGTACCCACCTTTGCATAAATGATTGAGATTTTTTAGAGTACGAATCGATAGAATTTTATAATCCTTTTATATTTTATTTCTTCGAGCAAAGTAAATAAAATATAAAAGAATAATAAAAATCTATCGATTCGTATTCTAAAAAATCTCAACGACTTTTGTAAAAGTGGGTCAGCTAATTACAGTAACTGACTGTACCATCATTTTTGAAATTATGCTGTGCCCAAATTATTTTGTTGCGTGCCATTGGTTCGCCATCCCTGCTCTAGAAGTTTCGCAACCGGCCTACGGGCTTCGCGCCTTCGCTAGTCACTTAGCCTGTTTAAGATGTTATGTCACTGGGCTCTAAGCGCTAAACAAAACCACCTGTTACTGCGTACGTAGCCTCACTAATGGAATCAGGCGTTACTTTAACCGGTCAAGCATCGCGGTTCGCCGGTCGGCGACGAAACAATAGAAAATCAATTGTGTCTCATTAGCGGCGCTTGACAGATTAAAGAAATCCATGATTTACGAAGATGCAATACCCGCCGTTACTGATACCCCACTAAAATCTAGGACAAACTTTGCTTTATTCAAGGCACTCGATCCCAGTAAAGCCTTCGCATGATGTATGCTCATCTTAGCTCATCTCGCTGCTTATATGAGCTTTATTTCAACAGTTTTGTGACTTGTATTTAAGGTTTTAAAATAAAATCTCCTTTATAACCGACCTCAAAAAAGGAGGTTCTATATTCGACCCTTATGTATGTATGTATGTTTGTATGTCCGCAAATTTCTCAAAAACTAATGAACCAATTTCGATCATTCTTTTACTGATGTGATCTACATACTTTCAGGAAGGTATATATAATACATTAGGTAATTATTCTTATATACGAAGTTATATGCGTAAATGTACAGCATCTCCGGCATTTCTATGCGAATTTTGATGATTATTCCAGTCGGTGTCTTCAACTCTTCAATGCACTAGTGTTAATTGAATTTGTGTAGGGTAGGTAGGTACAACTAAAAAGTGAAAAACAAAAACTTTAAAAAAAAAAAACAACCAACTTCAAAAAAAACACTACTTATAAAGTGACTCTCTGACTTTTTCATTTTCCTAGCGCGAGCGTGATGTTAAATAGCCTTAAGAAATGGGCTATCAAATACAAAGAAAAAAAAATGCGACTTACTTACTTACTCCACGTAGGAGATGGTGGGACGAGCTGGATAGGTTCCGTCCTTCCGTCAAACCTGGAAGGAGGACGCGTGGGCTTCGAAAGATGGAAGGAGTGAAGGGGGGTCTTTGCTCAGGAGTGGGACAGCGTCATCATCATCATTTCAGCCGAAAGACATCCACTGCTGGGCATACGTCTCCCCCAAGCACCTCCACTTCGACCGGTTCTGTGCTTCTCGCATCCAACGGGTTCCTGCGGCCTTCACAAGGTCGTCGGTCCACCTTGTGGGAGGCCTTCCAACGCTACGTCTTCCGGTACGCGGTTGCCACTCAAGAACCTTTCGGACACATCGGCCATATGTTCTGCAGCAAATGGGACAGCGTAGACTAGTTAAAAAAATGCGACTGGTAGTTCCAAAGATAAGTGTGACCAAACAAACAAACGAAGTATAGATAGATAAGTCCTATTACTAATGATGAAGCCTAATGCCCAAAGGAGGTCAGATATTTATATCTGTTATCATCCTACTTATTAGTTTGCCACCATATTATATGCATAAGTTAATTTAAATTTATACTATCAACTAGCTGCGCCCCGCGGTTTCACCCGCGTAAATGTCAATCCCGTAGGAATATCGGGATAAAAAAAGTATCCTATATGTTAATCCAGGGTGTCAGCTACCTCCATACAAAATTTTATCAAAATTGGTCCAGCCGTTTGAGCGTGAAGAAGTAACAAACATATAAACACACACACTCACAAACTTTCGCCTTTATAATATTAGTGTGATGTGATAACATTATTCTTTAGTGATGCTGGAAAGCTATTGGCATTGTCACAATCAAACTCCATTTACATTGCTCCCAATTATATTTATCCGAAGAAATAAGCTGACACATTTTAAAACCAAACCGACGAAAAATAAAGGCTACTTGGGAAATAACCGAAATTTAACATCAGTCAATTACTGGACTGACATTGGACAATCCTTGGTAAAATCTGACGGGTAAAAAATGTTTTAAAATAACATTTTGACATAACGAACTTTTTAATTGGCTCGTGAATTTGACGTGTGGATTGAAAATCAAACATGGCGCCCAACTAAACTTCTGTTGGATTCCCCAGTATCTATTTTTTACTTCTATTGCTATTTCTCATTTCTATTTCATGCAGGAATACATGAAATATTTGATTTTCAGAGAACAGTTAGGTTTGTTAGCAACCGGGAGTTATTTTTGCATCCAGATGATTTTTAGAACAGCACATCCATCAACCAGTTGTCTGCCACATTGTCGAATCGAAAATGATACGTTTTCAATGACTAATTTACCTTGCCTCCGACAGCAAATAGCTGGCGCCATGGCGGTCTTCTATTTGATTAAAACTGACAACATTTTCAGCCTATACATATAAGACTCTTTTGTTTGATAACATTGATTGATGTTCGATTCGGCACGAAAGCGTATCGAACGGTTGTGAATACTTACTTTATTTCAGAATTAAATATTGAACATTGGGATTTCTAAAGAAACAACGGCTAATCGGAGCGATGGGCTGTGTCAACTATAATACGGCAGACAATACGGCTGCTACATCAATTTATTTGAATCATCATCAAGCAACAAAAAAAAAGCAACCGACTTAAAAAAAAACACTACGAAGTGATAAATAACTTTAATTTTGGAAGTCGGTGTCGTTGGTTCCGCATTTTCGTTTTTTGACACTGACTTCCGAAATTAAAGTTATTTATCACTTTTAGTTGTATCTACCCCACACAAATTCAATTAATACTAGTGCATTGAAGAATTGAAGACACCGACTAGAAGAATCATCAAAATTCGCATAGAAATGATGGAGATGCGGTACATTTATGTACATAACATCGTACATAAAAATAATTACCTAATGTATTATACACTAAACCCTTCCTGAAAATACGTAGATCACATTAATCAAAGAATTATCAAAATTTGTTCATTAGGTTTTGAGAAAATCGCGGACATACAAACATACATACATACAGGTCGAATACAGAACCTCCTTTTTTGTAGTCGGTTAAAAATAAAAACAATCAATCAAGTATTAGGTAGTCAAATAAATCCTGGCATATTTTTAATTAGATCCATCCTAATCTTCTTATGTGCCACATCATTCTATGCTCCAGGTTCTTGTATTATAATATCAGCAACCTTTTCTCCAGAGAAACTACTTTTCTTGAGAACAGTGGTGGCCAAGTGGTAACGGCCGCGACTTACGAGGAGTAGGTCGTGGGTTCGAACCCAGACAGGCGCTTTACTTTGTGTAAATTATTTCGTCACCACTGCTCTCAAAACGGTGAAGGAAAACATCGTGAGGAAACTGGCATGTCCTAGAACCAAAAATTCGAAGACACGTGACATCTGCCAACCCGCACTGGGCCCGCGTGGTGGATTACGGCCCATTCCCTCTCGCTGAGAGGAGGCCTGTGTCCCAGCAGTGGGAACATTATAGGCTGATTATGTAACCTTTTCTCCTAACATGACTACTTCAGAGGCTATATTGCCTGTTACGTGGGTTGGCATAATACTTGTATCTGCTACTCTGAGTCTGTAGCGGTATCTACAACGCCACATGCGAACATCGCGTCATACTGACGTCACGCAAATCCTGCATCTCGCAAGCAGAGTTTACCGCACAACTAGCATAGATACAACAGCCCGACATGAATCATCTAGCAGTTGCCCGCCAGACACAACACCCGCCTGGTCGGAGGATCCTCCCTTTTCTATAGAGTATGAGTGAACTTTACACCCTGTTCCTCATATCTCTATAAGTCTGTTGACACCATGGAAACGTAGTCTATTGTTTGCTACAAACCCCATCGCACAGGCCCCGCTATAGTGTCCTAGACTAACCACCAAACACAGTGAACAGCATCGTCAGTACTATTTTTTTTTTTTGGTAAACTCGAATGCGTCTTTGCGCTAACAGACATATTCTTGGTTTTCCAAACAAATGATCGCGGGTTCACGACGACCATGTACGTATTTGCGTGACGTTTAATGTTACACGGACGCGGCTAAAGATCACATGTTATTCCAAAAAACAATAAAAATATGTCTTCGAAAACCGCTCATCACTTCGTTAGTACCAAAAATTCATAATAAATCCTTGGGAATAAATAATATAGAGGGGTATCGGCTCATCAATCATCAAAACCTGTCAATTTTAACGTAAAAGGAGACATTAGAAACTCAGCTAATAATCCGTACTAATATCATAAGTAACTCTGTCTGTATATTACCTACTAGCTTCTGTCCGCGTCTTCGCCCGCGTGAAATCCTATCTTAACTAAAAGTTTTTTTTTTCTAAAATAAAAGTAGCCTCAGTTACTCCTTACATATCAGGACACACACAGCTATTACATCAGCTATCTGCCAGTGAAAGTCCCGTCAAAATCGGTCCAGCCGTTTCAGAGATTAGCCGGAACAAACAGACAGACAGACAGATAAAAATTGTAAAAAATGTTATTTTGGTAAATGTACATACCGTGTATACATCCATATGCATTAAAAAGTGATTATGTTAATATTGTAAACAGACACTCCAATTTTATTTATTTTTATAGAAGATGTATAGACTAGCTTCTGCACGCGTCTTCGACCGCGTGTTTGTTGTTCCCCGACTCACCCCGTTGCATCGCATCGTCTGCTCATGCTACTCGTATAACTTCGTTTTTGCTTAGCGTTCTTTCTGAGTTTTTTTTTCTTCTTGATCAGCTACTAAGGGTTCTAGCCTGACATTAAATAGCCTATAACCTTCCTCGAGAACTGGGCTATCAAATTCAAAAATGTTTTTCCAAATCTAACCGGTTGTTTCAGAGATCACCTTCTACATACCAACAAACAAATTTTACCTCTTTATTAGTATAGAAGTATACCTATAGATTCATGTCTACTAAACCACTCAACGGATTTCGATAAAAGGCAAGGAGATAGATGATATCCTAGGGAAGGACGTAGGCTACTCTTTATCCCGGCAGCACATTCCCTTGTGATAATCTCCGAGATCCACGCGGGTGAAACCACGGGTATAAGCTAGTTTTATATGAAATAGAACTTGTAATAGATCATTGTGACAGCTAAAGTAGGTACGGACAGCGTCAGAGAAAAGGAACCCCTTTGGTAATGAGTCGTTACCAAAGGAGTTCCTTTTCTCTGACGCTGTCCGTACAACTAAGCTTCTACAGACAGAATAACTGTCTCCTGGATAAACCAGTGGGGGTAAATACAGACTCAGACCACGGTAATATCATCTATACAGTATTCTATCTTGATACAAACGGTCGGAACGCGGGTCGTACCTACGCGCCTCGAGTTCGATTTACACTCGGTAAACAAACAGTCTCGAATGCTCCGCAGTGATGAACGGACGCCGGACGGTATGATGGTTTTGGAAGCAGTAAGCGTGCGATTTGTGGCAAATATTCATTGAAATAAGTACAAATAATTACTTAATATGGTAAAGAGCAATTATATACTATATTGTGCTGTTTTTGGTTGTTTGAATTCGACAATAAGTTTTTTGAAATTAAATCTACTATTCAAGAAACTTAAAAAAAAAAACACTACAAAGTGATAAATAACTTTAATTTCGGAAGTCGGTGTCGTTGGTTCCGCATTTTCGTTTTTTGACACCGACTTCCGAAATTAAAGATATTTATCACTTTGTAGTGTTTTTTTTTTTTGAAGTCAGTTGTTTTTTTTTTGTAAAAAAAAGTTTGTATTTATCACATTTTAGTTGTAACTACCCCACACAAATTCAATTAACACTAGTGCATTGAAGAATTGAAGACACCGACTAGAAGAATCATCAAAATTCGCAAAGAAATGCCGGAGATGCAGTACATTTATTCATATAACATCGTACGTAAGAATAATTACCTAATGTATTATGTACTAAAACCTTCCTGAAAGTATGTAAATCACATAATGAAAGAATTATCAAAATCAGTTCCTTAATTTTTGAGAAAATCGCGGACATACAAATATACATACAAACATAAGGGTCGAATACAGAACCTCCTTTCTTGAAGTCGGTTAAAAAACAACATACATATTTTTATTGAATTCTTACTATTTAATTCACAACAAATTTTATACAATCACGAAACTAGAAAGAAACTCAAGCAGGTTGATGAAATTAAAATACTGAAAGCGGGCAGCCCTATCGCGTGTTTACGTACCGCGCGGCTGTATTTCTCATTTCTGTTTTACGTTGTAAGGAGATCGATTACTCCAAAAAACTGATTTTGTGAAGGTTGTGTTTCCAAGCAAAATAGTGTGTCAAATACGGAAAATAAATCAACCTTTTTAAGATAAGATAAGATAAGGCATTTATTTGTAGAAACATGAGTATACATACAAGGCATGCAGGTTGTTCATAACCAAAAGAGATCCGTCATGTTCGGCCTTTGTGGCATACAAATATAGGTAAGAAAAGTCATATACAAAGCTAAAAACATTATTAAATTTTCACATAAACTAAAAATTAAATTTAAACAATAAATTATACATTTGAATTAAATTGCTATATAATCTAATCATAAATTGCAAAAATTATAAAATGTCAGTATATATTTGTTAAATTCGTAATATTACATTTTGTCATTTAAAAATTCTAAAATACTGTAGTATGCTTTTCCAACTAGAAATACTTTGAGTCGCTTTTTTAGTATGTGTGCGCTTAGTTCCCTCCATCCCTTAGGAAGCTTATTAAATATTAAAGGCGCCATGCAAAATACACTTTTCCGCATTAATGCTGTTTTGGAACCATGTGAGCAAAGCATAGTGTTATCACGTCTGACGCGACTGACTTTGTCAGCCATGCGTGGAAATAATTGCCGATTACATTTAACAAACATGACAACTTCGAATATGTACAGAGATGGTAACGTCAATATGTTATAATTAATGAAATACGGTTTACAACTGTCTGTCGATCCTAATTTAAACATCGTCCTAATACACCGTTTTTGGGCTTTGAAAGGTATATCCTTGTCAGTCGAATTGCCCCAAAGGATAATTCCATACCTTAGGTGCGACGAAACTAGGCCGTGATAAGCTGTTAGCAATATGTCAGTGTTAAGCACAGGAACTAATTTGTATAAGGCATAGGAAGAGTTACTAATTTTTTTACTTAAAATTTCAATGTGTTCTTTCCAATTTAACTTTTTGTCAAAAGTTACACCGAGGAATTTAGCAGTGTTGACTTCTTCAATTATTTTGTCATTATATTGAACCTTGAGATCAGGTAAAGTTGGTAAGCGTTGACTGAAATGCATAATATTAGTTTTATTGAGATTTATCCTTAAATTATTATTATCCAAATATTTTATTATTGATGTCAGAGAATTATTAATGTCACTTTTATATTTGTCTTTAGTATCACATTGAATTGTTATGGTACTGTCGTCAGCAAAGAGGGTCACAGGTTGATCAACAAATTTAGGTAGGTCATTTATATATAATATGAATTGTGGAGGGCCCAACACACTGCCTTGAGGAACTCCATATTTAATTACGAGTTCATGTGATTGGAATATTTCTTCACGTTTAGTTTTTATATTTATTGAGGATATTTCTGTGAGTTGTTTTCTGTTGTCTAAATATGATTTAAATAGTTTTAGAACGTTGCCTCTAACACCGTATGCCTCCATTTTATCCAAGAGAATATCATGCCTAACGTAATCGAACGCTTGGGTCATGTCGCAGAATATTGTGCAAACAGGGTTGGTCTTATCAACATTTAGCATAACTTTATACAAAAAATCGTAAAATGCCATATTAATAGTATGATTTTCTCTAAACCCTTTTTGCTCTTTCACTAATAGATTATTTTTTTCCAAATATTTGCTTAATTCTTTGTGTATAAATTTTTCATAAATTTTGGAGATAACACTTATAATCGAAATCGGTCTGTAATTTTCTATGTTATCTTTATTTCCCTTTTTAAACAATGGTTTAACTATAGATTTTTTTAAAGCATCTGGAAAGATGCCCGTGCTTATGGTCAAATTAATGAGATGACTTAGATGCATACATATCTCTGCAGAAACGGATTTAAGAATTTTTGTTGATATTCCGTCATGACCAACGCTATTTGTATTTTTCAATGAGTTGATTATTTTAAATACGTCCTGTGGTAGACAGGGGGGCATGAAAAATGATTTTTCGCTATTTACAATTTGCGAGGCAACGTTTTGTCCTGACTCTGATATTGGGATAACTTTGTCAATAAAATAATTATTAAAAGCATCCGCTATTTTTTGAGGATTAGTTACAATGTTACTGTCATATTTTATTTTTGATATAGGATTTCTAGGGACGTTTTGCTTTGAATCATTAATAATTTTCCAACTGGTCTTGGATTTGTTGTCTGATGTTTTTATTTTGTAACTATTTTGGGAAAATTGTGTCAGCTTTGTAATTTTTTTTAATAGTTTAGAGTACTTGGTCAACTTTATTTTATTTGTTTCGTTAGGAGTTCGTCTATATATCCACAAAAGTTGCCGTTTCTTTTTACTGCATATTTTGATCCCACGTGATATCCACGATGACTGTTTTGCTGCGTGTATGGTTACAGTTTCATTAGGAAAGCACAAACAGTAGAAAAGAGAGAGTGTTTCTATAAAAGCGTTATAGGCTATGTTAGGGTCACTCGTTTCATATATAACAGAAAATGATAAATTACGTATACAATCTTTAAATTTTATAATATTTTCTTCACTATAATTACGTTTCTTTATTCGCCAATATTTAATTGGTAAACAGTTTTGCACAGGTAACTTTACTAATTGCGCTGTGTGATCTGACAATGCAAATTCTAGTATTTGTGTTTTACAGGGTCTATTAAAGTTATGCGCAATGTTGTCTATACATGTTTGACTTTTAAGTCTAGTGGGTTCATTAACGGACAATTTTAAATTGTAATTTAATAGCAAACATTCAAAGTCTATTGCTTGATAAGATCGTTTTAGGACGTCTATGTTAAAATCTCCTGCTACTACAATATTTTTAATAGACTTTTTAGTAAGTTCTTGTAAAATTAAATGTAATTTGTCCATGCACATATTAGTATTATTAATTTTTGGAACTCTATAAACACAAACAATGGCTATCTTATAGTTAATTAACTCTATGGCGCAGCACTCAAAAACACCAGTCTCTGATATTCTAGCAATTTGCTTTAATTCCTTAAATTGGTGTCCACTTCTTGTTAGTATTACCTTGTGAAAATAATCATCTAAAAAGAAATGAGGAAATACGATTGTCATTTGTCCTATAAACTGAACAATAGATTTTGTCAATGCCAATTATTTTTCATCTCTACCAACTTTTTACGTCATCGCGACTTATCTACGTCATCAGTCAAACTACCCCTTTCTAGCTAACCCCGTGAGAACACGGGGTGAATTAATGTTACCCAATATTTTTTTTGCCTTTTTTTTCATCTGAAATATTTCTCAGTAGCAGTCTGGAGTAAGGATTTGTGCACGGTTGATGGCAATAGGCTCGACCCGCTCGACCCCAATTACATGGAACTTAAACATAACTTGCGAAGTATGGGTGTACTATAGGCACCTATGCCTAACCCTTTACGGAATACAGGCGACTCATGGTTTTCACACAATGTTTACTTTCACTGATGTCAGTAATCTATACTAATATTATAAAGAGGTAAAGTTTGTAAGTTTGTATGTAGGGGGTAATCTCTGGAACTACCAGTCGGATTTGAAAAATTCTTCTTGCATTTGATAGCCCAATTCTTGAGGAAGGCTATAGGCTATGTAACATCACGCTATGACCCTTAGGAGCCGAGCAAAAAGAAAAAAAGTAAAAAAGAACGTTAAGTGATAGCGCGGGCGGGTGATGCGATACGACGGGGTGGCTCGGGGGTAACAAGAAGTTTCACGCGAACGAAGTCGCGGGCTGAAGCTAGTATTCAAAATAAATTCAGAAAATACTGCTTTTTTTATAAGTATGTCGTGGATGGATGGTGCCACAGTACAGCGGACAGTGCCATCTAACAATTTGATTGGTAAAAAAATAATCATGCGATCGGAAAGAAAACACAAGCGAGCCCTACCGCTTGGACACGATCGTCCGTGGAGGAGATGCAGCGAGGACTGGCGGAAAGAACGAAGGTTGCGACAGTCGACGGTCGAGCTCGGACAGACTTGGCAAACGCTCAGTACCAACGGACGTGTTTGTATCCGACGCACGTGTGTGATTCATTTGTTAATCGCTAATTAATTAAAGTTACTTTAAAATTTAAATTATCTTTTCGTTCGAGTACCCACTGCAGTACCCACACCTATGTAAACTATGTCGGATCATGAAGATGACCCGATATTTCAAATCTCGGCCACTGCATGCGACAAATATACACCGTGTTCCGGACGATATACATAAACTTCGACCAGATGTTCAGACCATGGAAATAAGCATTTTTCATTATGGACACATTAATGAATTATTATTTTTTATGTTTTGTTAATTTTCATGTAAACTAAATACCTTGACGTAAATCGACCGATCTGCATGCCTCTTTATCCGAATTGGCAACAATGACGTATTTTCATTCATAAGATTTGGCGGGCTGCAACTTGTCAAAACTGAGTTAAGACCCTTTCTTACTGCATGCTCAATTAAATTTCACTAAATGAAATTACAAATATCTTTGTAACGAAGACTTTTTAAGTACTACTTCCTTTGTTGGATTTAATTTGTAAAAGCTATAGAAGCCTTTGACAATGTTTATGGATATCGTAAAGAACACGGTGTATATTCCACTAATTACTCTCAATAACAGCGAAATAAAACGAAACAAACAACTGCTTGAATTTCAATTACCAAGACTAGCGAAATCGCAACTATGTCGTGAGTTGGCACTGAGTAATCTAATTAAAAGTTGCCACCCCTGCATATTTCAGCCATTTTAGCCCGTATTGCCTGTAGCAAACATGACATCTTGGGCACACAAGCTGTAACTTTCAGTTAATTAGCATACGACATTGTGAAACGAACTAAAGTTGCATCCACACTGCGGTCGATTGACGTCGATGTTGATCGCTTCAAAACATATTCGCGATGTTCGATCGATCATCATCATCATCATTTCAGCCAAAAGACGTCCACTGCTGGACATAGGCCTCCCCCAAGCACCTCCACTTCGACAGGTTTTGTGCTTCTCGCATCCAACGAGTTCCTGCGGCCTTCACAAGGTCGTCGGTCCACCTTGTAGGAGGCCTTCCAACGCTACGCCTTCCGGTACGCGGTCGCCACTCCAGAACCTTTCGGCCCCATTGGCCATCTGGTCTGCGAGCAATGTGCCCTGCCCACTGCCACTTAAGTTTAGCAATTTTTCGGGCTATGTCGGTTACCTTGGTCCTACTGCGGATCTCTTCATTTCTGATTTGATCCCGCAGGGAAACTCCAAGCATAGCCCTCTCCATTGCCCTTTGGGTGACTTTCAGCCTTCTAATAAGGCCCATTCGATTAAGGTTCGATCGATGAACGATGATATATGGACGATTAAATATGCCTTTTCCCAACTATGTTGACCCTCTACTTCCAGTCTAACCGGATGCAGCTGAATACCAGTATTTTACATGGAGCGATTGCCTGACCTCCACAACCCAGTTACTGGGTAAGTAATACCCCTTGGTGACTGGTTATCAGACTTTCGGGCTTCTGACGATCCACAACGACTGTCAAAGATCCACGAATGACAGGTGAAACTAACAGCTTAATGTGCTTTCCAAGCCACGGAGGAGTCTTGGTATGTAAAGATGGTCACCCATCGACGGAACAACAGCGGCAAGTGTAGCTTAACCTGATTGATCGACCCGTGCGGCTGTACATTCCTAGCGAATCACCATCGATTGACGTCGATTAAAAACAGTTGATGTCTTATTAAAACAGTCGACGATCGACCTAGCTGGCCCAAGAAATTATTAAGATCTATACAGACCTCAGTCAATTTGCCAGCCCACAGTCTGGATGCACCTTATGCAAGTAGTTCAGCGATGAGAACGCTGTTCCGTTTCCGTTTCCGAAATCAAACTTTGAAAAGGAACAGTTGGTTTGAAACTAAAATTAAATGAACTGAATGATTTTATTCATGGTGACACACGGCCTGGGAAAATGGCGATCAATTTTCTAGTATACGCTCAGACTTAAGCTGATTGTGCTTATTATAACCACAATCAGCCTATAAAATTCCCAATGCTGGGACACAGGCCTTCTTTCTACATCATCCTCCAAATTCGAATGCAGTAAAGTTTTTTTTTTTTTATTAGCTATTAATGGCCCAATGCTGGGCAAAGGCCTCCCTACTCTCCTTCCACCTCTCTCTGTCCAGAGCTGCCAAATACAAATCTGTATTAATCTGTCAAGCTCCGCTAATGAGACACAATTGATTTTCTATTGTTTCGTCGCCGATCGGCCGACCGCGCCGCTTGACCGGTTAAAGGAGTCCAGCTCATCCCGCCATCTCCGTCTGGGCCTGCCGCGATGTCGTTTGCCATTAAGCGGGACCCACTAGGTCGTAAAGTATTAGTTTACTTTAATTCTGTACGTCATTTTGAACCGAAACCCTTGCTAGCTGGTAGAAGTATCAGACCATGTGTATCCATTATGATTGATTGCCACTGAGAGTAAAGAATCGCTAAATTAGTAATTCATTGGCATTGCCTGGATCAGTTACTCTGGGCAATCCATCTTCTGCTTGATACATTTTATATTAAGCTAGATATTTTATGAATCAACATTATACAGTTAATTAATATCCAGCGAGATTTACCCGCAGTTAGTGGACCGATGACCTTGTGAAGGCCGCAGGAATCCGCTGGATGAGGGTCGATGTGCGGTGCTTGGGGGAGACCTATGTCCAGCAGTGGACGTATTTTGACTGAAATGGTGATGATGGTAGCTCTGCCGACTTGGGGCGACTGATAGATAGAATGTTCTTTATTATGATACAATGGGCGATCTTATCGGCAAAAGCGATCTTTTAGAGACAAGCTTTGGATGGATTAAGAAAGAAAGGAAAGACCATACTGCTGGTAGTCTGTGGTGTACCATAGAAAGAAAGAAAAAATAGGTTTATTTGTCACAGAAACACGTGCATACAAAAAAAGATAATTAATTCGAATAATAAAGAAAAATATAAACAAAATAGGTCTAAAATCACGAGTACAAAACAGAAATAGTCGACAGCTGCATACCATGCATGACTGTGACAAGAAGACTTCCACTCAGCATTATGTTTTGCTATGTGGGCCCCACACCACAGCGCTGACTATTGTGTTTTGTGTATGTACAGACGCCAGTACATCAATCTACTACAATCTGTCAAATTTCCCTAATAGATTTTCAACTTTATCGCTAGGTCATAAGGTTCAAAGTTGATTGGGAAAATTTGACAGTTTCGGGTAGCTTGATATGCTGGAGTCTGTACATACACAAAACATGTGCTTCTCTTTATAAATATATCTTTCTATAAATATAATAAAAATGAAATGCTGTTCGTTGGTAAGCGCATCTCTTCAGAACGATTGGACCTATTTGAAATTTTTTGTTTTCTTAAATAGACCGAATCAGATTTGTACGGTAAGAAAAATGTATACCTAAAGTTATCGATAAATTCGGGAAAACTTAAAGTGCATTTTCTATGGAAATATATTAATTACCCATTGTAAATGGAACCGCATAGGAATTGGTTAAAATATCAATTCGTATGCGGTAACATTTAGGTTAGTTGAAATCTGTGCTCATAAAACAGGGGTTTCCCCCCCATGGACTACGGATATTTCTCTGGAATCGTACCTTCGATCCGGAACCACAGGCAGGACAATGTCCGTCTGGTCAGCTAGTTTATACAATAATAATAATAAAATACGTGCAAAGTACACAAACTAACGTAAATAAAAACAGTTTTTTCTATACAAGTAGTAATTGCAGGCATCAAAAGTAAGTAGATATACATATATTAAACAACTGTTAAACTAAACCATCCAATGCATACATTGATTAAAGAAACATACATGTAATTGCAGAATTTCGTCATTATTTCTTATCTATAATTAGTTACCTTCTAAAATTGTTTCCACAGCTTTTTCTGCGAGGGCCACAACCAAGGAATACACCGTACCTCCAATGGTTTTGGGAAAAATGCTGGCATCTATCACTCGAAGCCGGTGCACTCCCATCACCTTCAACTTGCTGTCCACCACGGACCCCATAGAACAAGTACCGAAACGCCTTCCTGTGGGCACCATCATGCACAAAGCATAGCATCTCCAATAGTCCCTTGATCCAAACTCAAACTTACTGCATTCCTCCGTTGCTCTCATAAACTCTAGACTCAAACATTGGAAATGTGGAGTCCCTTCGATTTTAATATAGTCTATGATAGCTTCAACTATAGTTTCTAAATCATGATCATTAGAATAGAATCCATTGATAATCTTTGGCTGGTCAAAAGGATCAGTACTGTTAAGAACGATCTCACCATAAGATTTTGGATATATGTTTAGTAATAAAGTTGCCAACATTTGACTTTTTTCAGCTGACAAAAGGAGTCTATCGCAGACTGAGTTCTCGAATCCTAAACTAAATCCACAGTATGATAGAAAGTATTCAGCATCATCAATAACGTAATTCAAGGTCTCATAGTCTGGGTAGAGACTGCATTTGTTGAGAGCTGAGTAGCCTACTATTAATGGTGCAGGGAAGTTATGTGCGTTAAATGGCTCAGGATTTGCTGTTCTGTTAGTTTTAAAAGCTAATAATGTTCCTACAACATGTTGCAGATTCTTCCCTACAGGGAGGTCTGATATCACATTAATATTCATCTTCTTTAATTCCTCTTTAGGACCGATACCTGATAGCATCAGAAGTTGTGGTGACTTTGTAGGTCCAGCACTAACAATGACTTCTTTTGTCGCTTTTACTGTAATAGTCTTGCCATTCTTCACAAATTCTACGCCAATAGCATTTTTGTTTTTGTCGAAAATTATCTTAGTCGCCAAACTGCTTCTGGTTATATTCAAGTTCGGATGTTCCTTCAGAGGAGGTAAATAGGTACTTGCACCCTCAGTGCGAACTCCATCATGTATATAGTAAAGACCTGAAGAGTATCCTAATGTTCCAGCACCAATATTGTCTACAACCACGTCTTCCCCAGCCTGTTCAAAACCTATCAAATAATCATCACAGATTGAACGGTTTTCTTTCATTACTCTGATTGTGCCATTATTGCTGTGGTATTTTCCAAAAGCTGATTTAAGGATATTAACATCTTGTAAATTTTCACTTTTTTTAAAGTATTTCAGCATATTTTCCCATTTCCATGAAGAATCGTTGGTTGCTTTGCAGAATTCATAGTAGTCTCGAGGGTTTCCTCGACTATATATCATGAAGTTGGTATTTCCTGATCCTCCTAGCACTCTGCTGAGTAATGACCCTTCCGCTTTCAAGCATTTGTCTGTGCGATTATCACTCTCTGAAGTGTAATTCCAGTCCATGCGGGAGTTTTTTACGTAAGTCACCAAGCCGGGAAACTGAAAAGAATTTAGTAATGCAATAATGTCATTCTAAGTGTTTTTCACATTTACTATTTGTTTTATATTGGTATAATTGAGGACTTTACTTGACTCTCCATACCAGGATTTCCACCAGCTTCTATAATCAGTGTGCTGAAATTTGCTTCAGCTAGCCTGGCAGCAACCACCACACCAGCACTGCCACCCCCGACCACTATGTAATCATACGTGTTTCCATCTGGAAAAGAGAAAGGCTGAGTATGATTTAATAATATCGTACACTCTTTTTCAAGCTTCGCAATTTCTTCGCTTAATCCCCGCTAATGAGACACAATTTATTTTCTATTATAATGGGCTACCAGAGGCACGCGCCGGGACGGAGCAATTAATGTGAGAACCTTTTAAATATAATTTATGTCACACGAACTGACTTCGTGAACTCTGAAGATATCTATAGCAAGAAGAAAGTACATGAAAATATGGGGAAAAAACCTGACAACAATTGTTTGATATACCTAGATGTTGCACTTGCATCCCGACTCTTGACATTTAGAAGTAACAATAGAAAGGTATATACATCCTGATTAAATTAATCACTTCCTTTTCAGAAAAACTGGGAATTTATGAATAGTAAAAAGTGTAATACTAACCCCAAGGATTCGCTTCTTTCGGATACAAGTGGCCAGATATGTCAAGTAGAGCCAGAACGCCTAAAACGCCCTGAAGCTTCTTTATCGAAGCTATTTGGGCGGCTGTAGACATGGTTCAAACTGCAAGAAGATACAGAAATCATTAAATACTAATTAAACCCAGTCACATCGGCCAAAATGAACAATCAAGAAGAGAACATTTTAAAACACAACACACAAACACACACGTACACAAACACGTACAGACCCAACAGCTCGGCAATATTAACTAATTTCATGATTCGTACATTAATATCTGTCGTCAAAATTACGGCATATTTATATAATATTGTGATCATAATTTTGGAAGATAATTATTATACATCACAAATATATGTGACATTGAAGGAACACGAATATCTGACGAGAAGAGCGACGCTAAAATATAGAATGCTGCATCGGATTAAAAAATATGTGTCAAGATAGTTTGTTCTCATAGTATGAGCATATGATACGGAGGAATGGAATAAGGAAAATGTCGTGGGGAAAGTTTTGAGTATGAATGTCGATGGCTTAATACGAGAAGGGGAAGACCAAATAAACGATGGATCCAATGGACCGTGTGAATGATGATATGGTTAGAAAGGGGGTGACTACCGAGATGACGACTACTAGAGAAGTATGGAAGAAAAAGATATGTCTCGCCGACCCCAAATAAATTGGGATAGGGACAGGAGAATTATGATGTATTGCTTGTTGACAAGGGAGAATGGAAGTAGACAACGTGTTGCGCCGACCCCAAGTAAGATCGGTCAAGGGCAAGAAGATGATAAAGATATGTGATGTTTTTCATAAACAGAAATGATGTTCTCGCCACTAACTTACTATGTGTAAAAAATAAAGAATTTGTTTTCTCTTACATGTCTCAGTTTTGTTTGTGTTGACTTAACTTCACTAACCCCGTAAATGAAATAGATAAAGACTACTTTGAAAATGCTAGTTTTATACAGCTAGTTTTGAATATAAATGCTCGTGATAGTATAAAGGCAACCGGTTTAGGATTGATAAGGCTTGCTTCGTATATTAATTTATCTACAAATTGTAAACGCTATGTTTTTTTCTCAAAATTGAGTGACGGAACTTTGGCACTTGGTACAATTTAGATAGTTACAATCATGATCATTCTGATGGATATTAACATCAAGCAATAGGCTGCCGAAGTCTTTAACGCAAAGCATTTAATTTATCAAATTAACTATAATTATAGAATATGCAGGCTACGTCAATTTAAATTATTGGCACGATAATGTGTAGATTGGTGCCACGAAATTGAATTGCCAAGCCCTTTCCCAACTATGTCGGGGTCGGCTTCCAGTCTAACCGGATGCAGCTGAATACCAGTATTTTTACATGGAGCGACTTCACACTTCCCAGTTACTGGGAAGTATGAAGTCTGACCTCCACAAGGTAAGACTGGTTGTCAGACTTACGGGCTTCTGACGACCCGTAACGAATGTCAAAGATCCAAGGATGACAGCCGGGACCAACGGCTTAACGTGCTTTCCTAATAAGAGTGATAATATTTGATAATTTTAACTGACTCATATTAATTTTATTGTTATACCTACTTTACCAACTTACCTTTACATTATTCATTTTAATTTCATTTTCTAAGACAATGAGGGAAGAGAGTGCACCTGTTTCTGCCCACACACTTGTGCACTTATAATATACCTCCAGCGGCGAAGGCTAGTCTCTGTTGAGATTTGCCGCCGTGTCCGAAATACGGTCTGAGCCCTGATTCACAACCATACGACAGGCTATCGTATCGAAAACCTGACATTTCGATAACCTGATTTGACTTGCCCTCAACAGCAAATAGCTGTTAAAAGAATAGCGGGCGTCTATTTGATTTAAACTGAAAAAAATTTCGGGTTTTGGACTTGTGAACAGCGTTTAGAAGACTACTACGATAACAATGATTAATGTTCTATACGATACGGAAGCGTATCGAGTGTTTGTGAATAGCTATGCTAGAGGACTTTATAATAATCATCATTATGGGTTTCTTTATTCCATGAAAGGTGTTCTTATCACGAACCTGCAAACAGCTCCATAAGGGGCGAGGGGGGGGGGGGGGTCCAGTAGGGTGGCGATCTAGTCACCTGAATCCGTCACGTCATTATATGCAACTTTCGCTATGATATTCATACCCGAATAGTAAATAAAACTTTTCATACATGACATCGAAATTGTCTATTTTAGGAATTTTATTTATTTTTTCACGAATCGAATAAGAGTTCCGCAGTGAAAGTTGTTTAAAATGACGGGTAGAATAACCTCGTTTACGGAACCCGGTTTTAGTAAATGTACATAATGATAGAAAATAGGGATAGTTATCAATCACAGAGTTTTTTGTCTCATAATCTGGGTATATACTGTTTTTTTTTTTTTTCAGAGTTTGGTGACGTCGATGTATGGGAGAACATTTTTTAAGTATAAAGTTAAGTTTCTTCTTGGAACAAATTTATCCCAACTTCGGTACGCTTTATTTTGCGACGTCCGACACGCACTTGACCTGTTTTTATTACTTTGTGCAATATATTTTCTGATCAGTATATTTTTAATGTAGTGGTGTCTACGTATCTGATACTAAACGTTTTAAGTATAGAGGAAGCAATATTTATGTTCTACCTCCATGAGACTGCGTGGGAGTGCTTACAGTACAAACAAGTTACACTAAAAGATAGTTTTAGAAAACCCACTTCAAACAAATAGAAATCAACTTTTTTTTTTTTTCCTTCGCATGTTCTTCCTTAGTGGTGATCTCTGTTCGCTGCTTTTCTATATCATGAAAGGTCAGGCCTATCGGTCGATTAAGTGAAATAAACGCATTTATTTTTTCGTATCTACATGAATTAGAGAATTATTACTATTTATATCCTGTGTTGTCCCACTGCAGGGCAAAGGCCTCCCTTCCCTCTTCCTACTTTCCCCGGTCTACTGCGATTGTGAGCCAATCTTTTGAGTGGCCCACAGTCGCAGTAGACGTCGACCGTCGTCGTCGATCGTAGTAGTAGAGATGGCGGGATGAGGTGGACTCCTTCTTAAAAACGAAGGAGTCCAGCTCATTCCGCCATCTCTTAAAAAACTGTCATTAAAAATTAGCCAGTCTGCAAGGGTGCGCTGGACATACGTTTCTAGTTTTGGCGGTTTTGGCTTTTTGTAGAATGAAAACTCGGCTTGTAGCGGTATCTACAACGCCACATGCGAACAACGCGTCATACTGACGTCATGCAAATCCTGCATCGCGCAAGCAGAGTTTACCGCACAACTAGCATAGATACAACAGCCCGACATGAATCATTGGGCAGTTGCCCGCCAGACACAACACCCGTCTGGTCGGAGGATCCTCCCTTTTCTATAGAGTATGAGTGAACTTTACACCCTGTTCCTCATACCTCTATAGGCTTATACTGGAAATATATAGCTAGATATGTCAGCGTGCGTACTGTATTTAAGTGTCCGAATTAAAATTTGTAAAGGTTATTTTTGTGCATTTGGCATATAGTGCGAACCTTCTTTATATTTTTATCTTGGGGTATTTCTACATCGCTGTTAATGTGAACCAGAGGAATATGAGGCGAGAATAAAATAGTGTTAGTGACTGTTTTATGAAGTTAAATGTGTTTGTCCGTGTTTTTATTTGTTGTTCCTGTTGTTAAAGAAAATAAAGCACATAGCATTTTGCAGTCTGCACTATACGGGATGACAACGTTTTATGGCGCTGGTTTAACGGACATGACTGCCTCGTTGGGTGCAAGCGCTTGTGCTGGGGTTGAGGTCCTGGGTTCGATTCCCATGTCGATGTCGGGCGAAGTTTTATTGGGCTTTTTCATCTGGGATCTCTCAGTAGCCGCTCGGAGTCTGGATTTGTGCCCGGTTGATGGCAATAGGCTCGCCCCTTATAACATGGTCTTTAAACATGCCTAGAATCAAATTTATTTTTGTTAAAGATATTTTAAATACAAGGCAAGAAGTACATCCCGTCAATAAAAAGAGACAAAGTTATCTATTGAACATGCTCGACTCTGAATTCGTCCGTCGCACTCGCCGGTCGCGCCGCTCTGAGTCGTAGCAACCGCGCTGTGAGCTAGTACTTTTGTTTACATCGCACGTCTCTCCGCTCCGCAGGCCGCGGTCTATCAATTGCTTCCGCGTCGCAAAACGCACCGCAGGTCGCACCGCGGTGACTCGTGACACGCTCTAAATAACTTCTAAAGCCGGCTGTACACATGGGGCCAAGGTGTTGGGCCAACGTGTTGGGCCAACGTGTAGAGAGCTACCTGGCGGTATGTTGTCTTAATTGGTCTAGTTGGCGCCAACATTGGCAGGCCATCCGAATAGTGTCGGTTTTTTGTGCACACATCAAAGGATCTTGGCGCGCTCCGCAAACAGCATTCACACGTTGGTGTCTTGTTCAGTTCGTTGTTACTCGTCAGCGGAGACAATATCGTTGCGCGTGAGTGAAATTTACGTTCCCATGTTCCGATAGCAAAATTATTATCATCCTGTATAAGTGTATATCAATAATAACTAATAACACATTTACCTCGCTCTATTCCGATGAATAGTCACCATCCACCACCTTCTTTTGCGCCATTTCTTTTTAGTCACTCTACTTTGGTGCACATGTACGTAATAATTAAACGCACTGTATAAATAAATTGCCGCGGCTGCAAGAACTTCTACGTCCATCTTTGAAGCGCCAATGCAGAATGATCAGTAAGCCAATGTGTGAACAGCAATCTTGGTTATCCATCATTTTTGCCCAACACGTCGGCCCAACACCTTGGCCCCATGTGTACAGCCGGCTTAACATTTGTTCTCGCCGCGGTCGCAAACTCAAGACGCAGGTCGTGCGATCTGTGATGTCCTCCATCATCTGTGATGTCATCCTGTGTCTACAATTTATACGAATCTTTCTAAGAAACTATGTTTTTATGGTTGCTACCCTGCACGTGTTTCCTAGTTCAATCGTAAAAACTTTACAGACTATAGAATCTTGTAAAGTACAAACTTAAACTAAAGTTCAACCTAACACGGGTGCAGTAAAAACTTTAACAACAAAATTAAATCTTCTCGAGATAAATACGTACTGCTGGTAGTTTATGCCTTATGGATGAGGAGTTGTGTTTAAGTAATAACAGCCGCACGGGAGCTACGCTTGCCTCGGTTGGTCCGTGGACCGGTGACCATGTTTACATATCAAAACCTTTCCGTTCCTCGGAAAGCATTTTAATCCGATGGTCACGGTTGTCATTCGTAGATCTTTGGCAGTCGTTACGGGTCTGACAACCAGCTTACCAAGGGGTATCGTATTACCAAGTAAGTGGGTTGTGGAGGTCAGATAGGCGTACAAGTAAGGCTTAAGGGAAGGTTCACATCTGACGGAAGATGCGTCGCGTATAATCGGTCGCGTAACGCCAGAACAGACAAATGTATAGAAAAACACTTGACCGTTCACACTCAACCGATGATGCGTTAGTGCGTCGACGCGACGCATCTTCCGTCAGATGTGAACCTTCCCTTAGGCAAAATCGACGAATCGACGCGTAGATGTCCTTTTGTTTTATTTGTATAGATAGTTCGTTAGTCATTTAATTTAGTTCCTAGTATACACCGTGTTCCTAAACTTCGGCCAGATGTTCAGACCATGGAAATAAGCATTTGTCATTATGGACACATTAATGAATTCTTATTTTTGGTTAATTTTCATACAAACTAAATATCTTGACGTAAATCGCCCGATATGCATGCCTCTTTATCCGAATTGGCAACGGTGACGTATTTTCATTCATAATATTTGGCGGGCTGCAACTTGTCAAAACTGAGTCAAGACCCTTTCTTACTGCATAGCTCAATTAAATTTCACTAAATAAAAAATTACAAATATCTTTGTAACGAAGCCTTTTTAAGTACTACTTCATTTGTTAGATTTAATTTGTTAAAGCTATAGAAGCGTTTGACAAAGTTTATGGATATCGTGAAGAACACGGTATATCTGGGTAAATACTTAGTTGTGAGAAATAAAAGGCTTCAATATCAAAGGCAAAAAAATTTATGGGATCTTTGAATTTCACAAAACACGTTTCTAGGTAATCGTGAATTCCTTTGACAGACAGTGGCTCAGTTAAAGTGTTGCAAACATTCATTGAAAGCCTTGAAACAATATCTAGGGTACACGCGTATGTAACCCAACAAAGAAAATGCTTTGCTCAAAGAAATTAGAACAAAAAGGTACTCATCCATCACCTGACACATAGTTTACGTAAATAAATAGGTCTAAGAGGTATCACGTACGAAGACGTTTTAAGACAACAATGAGAATATTAAGTAGCCTTAATACTGAAAGCGTTTACAAAACAAAATGCGGAATGCCTATCAAAGGCCGAGTAAAGGCTTAAATTGTTTCTTTTTAAAGCCGTGTCTCCTGCACGAGTTTTTTCGAAACATTAAATAACAATCTTTACACATAATCACTTTATTTTCTTACAAAAGCTGTCTCCTGCGTATTAAAACATTTTTAGACTAATAACTTAATTTGTGAAAATGTCGTAATGAGTTCCGACGAGGAAGACGTGCTATCAGTTTTAGCAATTATAAACTCAATTTCGAGAAGACACAGATTTCGAGTCAGACCGTATTTACGACTTTGAAATGACATTTACCAAGAGCTACGGATTGACGACTGGTTTAGATTGGGCAATGTCTTGCATGTTTCTGAAACCGATTTTGACGAATTGTTCTGATGTTAACCTTTTCACCGCCACGCCATATCGGTATTCCTATGCCCTGTACGCCAAGCCCGAAAATCTTAATTAAATACCTACAAAAAAATAGGGATTTCAACATTATATCGATACCCATTATTATTATTTTTTTTATCAATACTTGCCAGATAAATGGTCGATCATTAATATGTTAAAAAGAACATTCCAATATTAAATATTTTACAACGTTCCACTCAAGTAGTTCCGAAGTTGTTAATAACATAAAAACAATGATTAAGACACACAACAGTTAAAATGAAAATAACTCTAGGTACAGCACTATTCTCAGTACTGATGTACCTCACTGTCGGGAATAGCCGACATTGGCGCCGTCGACGAGTCTTTTATAAGACATCGTTGCATGTACATTAGAGTTGTACCATAGTGTCATACAGTTTATCGATGTTAGTATCTAATTAAATTCAAAGGCCACAGTAGTTTGTTTTTATTATTCTTGAAATTTACACTTATTGCAACAATTTGGGTTGTTAATGGATTGAATGCAAATAAAACTATTTATTTACCAATCATTTAGTTTAATTATTGAGTTATATTATTAATAATTACTTTGAGATCATATTACTTACATGTCACTTATGAATAATATTATCACGTGATATTATTACATAGCAACAATTTTTATAACAGGAACTTTCTAATATTCTCACTAATCAGATTAATTATATGTATAAAATAAATCAAAATTTTCGTATGAAATTGCGTAGTATATACGTAACGATTTTTAAGTATAACGATATTTATATTCTTAAAATAGATACATTATTTAGTTTCTCGTATCTAACCTAATTAAACATTAAAGGATCAACAATCAACAATTATAAATGCTCACTGATCAGTGTTCAAAAACTACAAAACTCACTAAAAATACTTATAAAATATCAACAATAGTACATAATTAGGTATAGTGTAATAGTGTTGCAATAATAGAAATATCTCTTAAAATGAAATACTGAAAATAAAATTTACTAAACCATTTTTAAATTAGTCCTAAATCTCGTAAAAATCTATAAAAATTCAAAACATACAAATGTCAGTTATATTAATTATCATAGGTACTCAATAGTCAGTCTTGTAACGATAAAATGACACAGAAAAATAATAATATTCTTATAATAATCAACAATTGTATATAGATAATTTTAAATATCACAGATCAACATTAAAATCACATATTTTGTTAAAAATCAACATGTTATACAACAATAAAATATCTATTTATTGTGATATTTTTCGAAACATGGTGCAGCACAAAGATAAACGTTACATATTTTACACCAGTAGCGAGTCTCCTTTCGTTTTTTTTTTATTGCACAGAACTTACATCTTTGATGTTTTGCTATGCGAGTAGGCATGTGGTCTTTTGCATTGCCGGGTAATATGCTAAGGGGATTGTTAAAACCTCGTCCAGTTCTTATGGGTCTTTCTAAAACGTTACCAGTGTTGTAACAATCTATCATTTGCCGAATTAGGCTCAGTTGGAAGTCGGCAAATGCTAAATTCGGTATACCTTTTATCATTTTAAAACAAAAAAATGCATTTAAAAGGTGCATATCAAATATATGAAAGAATAGTTTTTTGTACCATTTTACTGTTTTTCGTATGCACTGAAGTGACGATAACAACATGTCTGCAGTATCAACACTACCCATATTTTTAGAGTAGTCTAAAACAGCTTTAGGTTTCATGACTGGTAAACCCGTTTCTCTATTTATTCTAGCTGATGGTTCCATGGAATTATCATGAATGGTTGATAACATGTATATATATTTTTTGTCCCTCCATTTACATGCCATAAGGGATCCAGAATACTGCGTTTCCATTTCATGTAGATTTAGTTTTCTGCTTAAATTAGCCATACACTTTCTATTTTGTTTTACAGTACCGCAAGCATAAATGTTGTTATCATATAAATATTTAAATAATAGTGGACTTGTGTACCAATTATCTACATACAAATGACGGTTTGAGCCAAAAAAGTCTTTCAGTAAAGACGATACAACGGCTCCCCCAACGCCTAAATTTGCTGGATCGTCAATATCTGTAGCTGCACCACAGTAAACTATAAAGTCTATTATTAAACCGGAATGTACATCGCATAAAACAAATAATTTTACCCCAAATCTATTTCTTTTTTTTGGTAAGTATTGTTTAATTGTTAAACGGCCCTTGAAAGGAACAATACTTTCATCTATACACACATCTCTATACGGCGTAATGATACTTTTAAATTTTCCTCTCGCGTGAGCGACACATGCTTCTATTAGGTCCTTACATATGAAATTGGCGTTTTTCGTACTGGCCACTTTAATCACGAATTTCTCCTCTTTGGTAAGGAATTCCAAATTCAAATTTGTACAGCTATTTACTCATGTATTTGTGCTTCGATGACCGTCATTCATTTGTTTTTTTTCTTCTGTTTTTTCTGTTTGCGTCACTCATTTTACAAAATGGAAAATTTAAAATATCGCATTATTTACGAGTACGAGTTCCGCCGTGGCACTAGTGCTGCGGAAACGACTCGAAGGGTGAATGATGTGTATGGCGGTCATGTTGCAAAAGAAAACACAGTTCGTTTTTGGTTCCAACGTTTTCGTTCTGGAAATTTCGACCTGCAGAACAAGCCCCGTGGACGGCCTGAGACCCAAGTTGATAATGGAGAATTGAAGGCTATTGTGGAAGCGGACCCATCGCAAACCACGTCCGAGTTAGCTGCAGGCTTCGATGTTAGTGATAAAACTGTTTTAATTCACTTGAAGCAAATTGGGAAGATTAAAAAGCTTGAAAGCACGACAACGCCAGACCACACACTGCGCAACAGACGGCTACCAAATTAGAAGAGCTTGAATTGGAATGTCTTAGACATCCTCCGTACTCCCCGGACCTTGCTCCAACAGATTACCATTTTTTTCGCAATTTGGATAACTTTTTGCAAGGGAAAAAATTCAACTCCGATGGGGCAGTCCAAATCGCCTTCAAAGATTTTATTGATTCCCGTCCGACTGGTTTTTTTAGTAAAGGGATCAATGAACTACCTATAAGATGGCAAAAGTGCATTGAAAACAATGGTTCATACTTTGATTAATTAAATATATTATATTAAAAAATATTCGACTTTTTGTTCCTTCCATACAAAACGCCAATTTCATATGTAAGGACCTAATATTTTAGAAAGAATTGAATTTTCTTCATTTGGCCGGGAAAAATGTAGCATGCCTAAAATCATGCAAAATCTATTTCGTGACATTAATTTAGAAAAAATGGGGGCATTTAATAAAATATCTGTCGACCAATGTTCTTCAATAGTCAAATGACGATTTCGGGTCATCAGCATCATAATTGTTAAAAAACATTGCATTTCTGGGACTGTAACATCATACCATCTATGCAGGCGTGAATGCATTCGTAAGTCTACTTTCAACAGAAAATTGTTGTGAAATTTATTTGTCATTTCGACAATGAATGACATAAAATCATTGTCCATAAAATGTTGAAACACGTCGAGTTCAGTAAAATTTTCAGAGGGAGTAAAATGCAATCCAGATGAAAAGTCATCAAAAGCGGCAACTTCTGGTGGCCGTCCTTCTGTAGTCCACTTAAACTGTTCTGTCTCACGATTTCTGTAATGACGATCATGTCCAGAAGTTGAGGGCGTTTCATCAGACAGTTCTTGGTGACCAGCAATCGTCGGCTGTAACGCATAAACCACTAATTAAATATTTGTGATCAAATAACACAACCATATAAATTTAGGAAGTTTGTTTAATCGTTTAAAATCAAACATTTATAATAAATAAAAATTCACCTAAATATCTAAAAAAGTATTTCAAAAAATCCTGATAGTAATTTTTCTATAGTCTACTGTATTTAATTGTATATTTTTGTATACTGTATTTTATATGAATTGATGGTAAATTAAAAATCTAATCTGGTAATACTGAAACCAGCTAATGACAATTCGCCGAATATTATTTATAAAATTTCGTCTGCGTGAAGTTATATTTGTGTGTCGCAGTTAAATAATTTGGCAAAATAAATATATTGTACTTATATTAGTTTGATTTCACACTGACAATAAATATAACAAGTAGGTAAGTATAATCAAGTACTATTATCATTTATTTACTTATTATAATCATTTATTATCTGAATCATTTGTTTAATTTCAGGATTAAAACAATGTCACAAAAACGACCAGGATCTCCGTCGATACTATCTGGGTATATAAAGCTTCGTTGCAAAGAAGATACAATAAAAAAAGAAGTAGCCACACAAACAGTCAATGAGCCTTACGTGGCTCGTAACAAAAACAATATATTATTTGAACCAGGCGCATTGTCCAGAGTGGACTTCTATAATCAACGCCCTTCAGATGAGAGGAACGAAAATTTCTCCAGATTAATCGCATTTGAAATGGAAAGAGTACCAGAAGATAGGCGTACTAATTTGTACGCGCAAATAATTAATTTAATCAGAATATACCGGGGTGATTCCGATTTATCCGAAAGTGTTGATTTCATACCAGAATGTCCTTCTGACGAAGATGAAAATCCTTTACCATTAAATATACGGTACAAGAAAATTGATTAAATTTTGATTAAGGTTAATTAAGGTTTGATTCAATCAATCAATCAATCAAAAGGTTTGATTATTTGTTTTTAATTATTATTTCATGATTAAGTTCCCAAATAATTTTGTATTGTTACTATTTGATTCTTACAAGACTGATTAGCATAATGCAAATAAACAATTTTCAATTTTTTTTAAGTTAGGTTCGACAAGTAGGAACATGTTTGCCGGCAAACTCGCGTCGAAGCTCATGCGTGATACAATAGGGATTTATTACTTGTTATTGTAGGTAATATTGTAAGTCAACATAAAATATTATTATTAGGTATGCTCATTTTGTAAAAGTTTGTTAAATTAAATAAATTGTAGACATCTATGGTGTTTCATTTCATTTGTTAGTAACTACAAATGCATATTTATGTAAACTATTCATAATTGTTTCTGATTTATGAAACACGGTAGATTCACACCGAAGTGGCAGCGCAGCGGCCGGCACTTTTACTGTTAAACGATTTTAAGCTTTATCTCGACTAGGAAATGCGCAGTATCGCTTGAAAATTCAAAAAGGCATGCGGCTCCGCGAGACCTTGAGAGTTCACAGGCGATACTGCGCATTTTGCAGTTGAGGTAAAGCTTAAAATCGTTTGCTAGTAACAGTGCCGGCCGTTTGGTTTGAATTGTGCCATAAGCTAATTTTAATTTGTGGGTAAAAATTGATTGTGGGTAAAAATTGTTTTCGTAATTTCTCAAGCTCAGTTGAATATGATTATATAGGTACCCTTACAAAATGTAAGCGAGTAGGCGAAATAAGAGAGCACTCTTTAGAATATAATAACCAATTAAGTATGTACATACTTACATGTAAAGCAAAACATAACTTTAAATTAAAATTAACTTACCTCTAAATCATCTTCATCTAAAGATTCAGAAAACTCATCGTCTTCAGTACCTTCCAAGATACGTAATAATTGTTCAGTGGTAAATACTTCTTGTTGTTCCATATTTCCCGCACTAAAATTCACTTTATACGCTTACGACGTCACGAGTCAGTCGACTTCTGCCGACAATGGCGCAGAGGGGACTGCTTATCGAGAGCTTGCTAGGGATGCGCATGATTGGCGATAAGGGAATATCGAAAATGTATTTACGCAACTATGTTTCAGTTTTTAATATAGTAAAACTACTTTTTTCTCAGTGCTTACAATCGTTTATATTTTGTTAGAACAATAAAAACTGTAATGACAAATATTACAATACCTTAAGTTACCTAAATTAATTTAAGAATATAATATACGTCAACATGATACTACATCACTAGCAGTCGGCTCTGCACGACATTGGCGTCATGGGACTTACTTTTTTAACCATAAATTATTTTACTTTTTATCATCAAATATTTAAATGAGGAATATGCATTTTTGTTTACTGTATGCAACTAAATAATGTTTAGACATTCAGCTTTCAAGGTGTATCAATAAAATACATAAAAGTAATGATTTAATAGGTTCATTTTGTATTTTTCTGCGACCTGTTTTTTGTCGAGTATAGCCGTCGTTGGCGCACAGGGCACGCTTGCTCATGTCGGCTATAGCCGACATTGGCGTTCAAAAGGATGTGATGTGATTACCCCCTTCCTCTCTTAGCCAGCGCGGGGAATGTTTTCCATGCAGCTCCGAAAACAAAAACATCGTGTTTGCAAGTTTGCAAACACAAATGTGTATGACCACGCTTCTTTGTTTCGATGCTTTTGTGTAATGTTTCGAAAAAACATGCGCAGGAGACACGGCTTGAGAAATAATAGTGGCTCCAATAAAAAAACAAGAATAAATATAGAGTGTAAAAAGACCCATCACATAGCCGATATCTACGCATTCTGTACATTAAACAAAGGACTGATTTTTCCAACGCCAGATAACTTTATCCGAGGAACAATTTTAAATTTTTGACTGTTCTTCCATACAAAAACTGGCAGACGTCAATTATATTCCACGAATAAAAAATATCAGTTGATTGAAAAATCAGCCCTGAGTAACATTGAGTAAAAAAATTACAGGGTGGCCCCTAAGACGCGCCAATAATAACCATGACTTCAGCACATGATTTGAGACGTAACTTTTAGTCGGTTATCAAAAAAAAAACTGCTGTTTCACAGAGAAGGGCAATGCCTAAACCTGTTCAGGTGGAGATTTATAGACGACTCCGCCTTGGAGTGTAGGTAAATGTGGTGCTGTTCCACAAACGATGGGACACTTAATATCGTGCCCTGCGTGTCCTGTCAGCTGCACGTTACAGGAACTGATGGACGCTAGCGATGGCGCCAAATAAGTAGCCGAATTCTGGGCCAAGTACATTTATATTGCTATCGACACGCTAATAAGAAGCAATTTTTTTTAATAACCGGCGAATTCTTTTTGAGCAAAGTTACTTTGTCCGCCTCATAAAATATCGCTTACTAATAATAAAAATACATCCTCAAAGTAGAACGAATCCGTATAATAATAACAGGTTGCGCGTCAATGGCCCTGCCAGCTTGTAGGTATTATTACTAGGAAATGACTTTTATTTTTGGTGTGATTATAATCGCTGTTTTTGGAAGCGTCCAACGTAACGCACGTAAAATATTGTGCTTAGGGTGCATGCAACGGTACAGGAGTTGTGGGGATATTTAAAGTTAAATTCTGTGCCTCCTGTGATAAGTGATACAAGTCAAAAAACGTCATTTTACAGGACAGCAAAAACAAAATCCCTAAAACAGCCAAAATCCCTATAGTTGTATCACTTTGCACAAAATTATCTCCGAAACTATAGCAGATAGAAGAACGTGAGTTAGACCAAAAAAGACGTATTTTTGTTTTGATAATGCTCATGTGAAAATCACAAAAAGGGTACAACTCGAGTTATATCACTTATCACAGGAGGCACAGAATTATGTTTTCGTGGAAAAAAGTGCCTAGGTATTCCTGATACAATATCGTGATAAAAAGTTTCCGTCAGTATCTCCGTATCAAAAACATGTTCACAATGACGGGAAGTATAAATGACTCTCAACTTTTTTAAGCGTGCTTTAAACCTGTTATTATTGTGCAGAAGTTATACAGAATCAAACAAGCTCAAGTACGTAATACGAATTTCTCCTAAAGAAAATATAAATTCAATCTAAAGTTAACACGAATTAACAATGCCCTACGCAAATGATTTTGTAAGAGTAACACGAAACTTGACGAAAACATAATTAATTTGAGCAAAAAATATTCGACTTATTCACGACTTATTCAATTAAACGCCTAACAATTTGTAAGTAGAGCCAGAATTAAGGTAACATTGTTCGCAAACAAGAAGCTATTTAGCAAAAAGAGGTTTGAGACTTTACGAGACGGTCCCGACACGACTGCTCCTATTTCTTTTATTTATTTATTTATTTAGGGACAACAAACAGTAGTGTAATAAAATGTAAACATAGGTTAAAACTTAATAATAGATGTAACAAATACACTACTCACAACGTTATCCACATATTACTAAACAGATCTACTAGTTGTTAGAAAGAACTATATAAAAACAGACAAAATAAAGTAAACATGACTAAATAATAGGGTTCTGATCACTTAAAATGGTAACAATTTCTTTTCGCAGCCTTGCTGTGAAACATAATATCAGTTGAGCCAAACTGCCTATTGTAGGTGTCAACTAATCGATGCAATGGTGAGCGTACGCCTGAGTTGGTTCTACAAAAAGTAGTTGCAAACAAGTGTCTCGAGCGAACTTCTCGACCATGTATGGTGCGAGGGATCAGATTTTAGTTCTCCTACTTTGTCCCTTTGCTCAGCAAAGGCCTCCCCCAAATTCTTCTAGGCATCCTTGTTTAGAGCCACCTATATCCAAACCTTGCGGTATGCGTCTAGGTCGTCTCGCCACCTCTTCCTGGGCCGGCCTCGTCTGCTGCTATGTACATACATTAATGCATCAAAAAATGTTTAAATACACCTCTTAATTGTCTTTAAAAGCAGAGTATCCCTTGATTAACATTTTTAATTATAATTAAAAATATACCATTTTTCTAATGCCAAACCGCATTCAGTGATGGATTATTTATTATTAAATAGTTTTTGTAAATATATAATTGCTTCATATTTGCAATAAATTACCACCGTTGTGTCATCGCGCTTCTCTTTCTTTTCTATGCAGTCCGACAGTGACCGCGCTTTAGGTCTTTTCCGACTAAGTTTTTTTTTATACAGACTCCTGCGAAGTAATTTCCTAACACAATATCAGTAGCAAAGGCTTTAATTTTGACAGTTCAACAAAGTTAATTATGTTGTTGAGCAGACACATTTTTTCGAACATATGAAGCAATGGATTAGCAATATCCTTCAAACTGATTCAGATTGAGATTGATCTATCTAATACTAAAACGCATGGCACTATTAAAAACAGAATTATTTTAAAGAAAATAAATCATGTTCAACACATACAGGCTGTTACAGAAAGGGTATATCAATACAAACGGGTTGAAGAGTGTATCTGGTCTAGAATCTCTGTACAAAATTTCAGCTCAAAAGCATTAACTTTGAAAATGCTTAATATTTTTTTATTTCGACATCACGGCGCTGCACTGGTGCGCGGCGGCGTGATGTGCGTGTACTAGGCGCGCAGACACACTACAGATAATGGATAAATACCCTCGTAGTGCGGTGACACGTTTGTTATGATTTCAATTTAATAACATATCGAAATAAAAAAATATTAAGCATTTTCAAAGTTACTGCTTTTGAGCTGAAATTTTGTACAGAGATTCTAGACCAAATATACTCTACAAACCCGTTTGTATTGATATACCCTTTCCGTAGCACCCTGTATACTTAGGATCAGAAGCATTCGAGAAGGGATAAGTTTTGATGATAAGAAATAACAAGAAAATCTTAATAAAACTCCGCCGTTTTCAATCAAACCTTTGTTACAAATATTATGCAGCAAGCAAATCTAGGGATTACTCAGCAGACATCTTTAAACCCTGGATATACATCATTACGCTAGAAATACTGGTTTAAGGTGAATGGGTAGTTGTAGCCCGCGAAATTCAATTTTTCTTACGTTTTTTGCAATTTTCAGGTCAGTGTCAGGTTGTATCTTGATCAAAATATGATTTGCGACTATAATAGACATGTATTTACAGAATTATAGTCATGAGAATCATTAATATATCTCTTTAAGTTAGATTTCTACCATCAACATTTTTCCATACGAGATTTGTTCTTAACGGTAGAAATCTAACTTAGAAAGATGTATTAATGATTCTAATTATTATAATTCTGTAAATACGTACCTGTTATTGTCGCGAATCATATTTTGATCAAGATACAACCTGACACTGACCTGAAAATTGCAAAAAACGTATGAAAAATTGAATTTCGCGGGCTACAACTACCCATTCACCTTAAGTCCCTAGAAAAGAAATGATATTTTGTTTTATTAGAACTGACACTTTTTTTTCTACAAAGAGAATTCGAATCTAGGGAACTAAAGGCTCTCCCCCACAGGCGCGTTATAGTCGGTCGATAATATCGAATGCGGTATTGCGATGATACATCTCGATTACTTGCCACACAGCTGCGTTTTTATCATCCGATATTTCTAAAGTGCGCGTGTAACCTAACAGCCAATGAGTTATTGCCCAGTGAGTTCCTCTTTACATAAATTATAATAACAAAAAATAATAAAAAATATATAAAATATATATATATATATTTTAGTGTTAGCTTGTACATTGTAATTAAGGCTCTTTGTTTGTATATAAATAAAGGATATACTGATGTAAATTTATATACTACAAAAACTGAATAAACTGACTGACTGTTGTGCTCGAATTTTCTACTGCGCACAGCGGTCACTTCAGCTGAAGTGATTCTAACAGCTTTGATAATAAAGACCTAAATAATGATCGAAGAAAATACGAAACCATTTACAAGTGGTCCGATTTACCTAAAACCAGTGTATCTATCGTAGATTGCAAAGTGCTCACAAAAAAACCTACAAAGGCCCGTAACGAGGGAGCGATAAATATGTACATATATAAAAGTATCCGAGGTCTTACCTTCGCGTCAATGATGTCTGGGATGTCTTTCTTATGAAAATTTAATTTATTACGTCTGGGTTCTGCCTCATCTTAATACAGTAACAATTGTGTTGATTCTTGCAACTTTTGGAGTATTATAACCTTTCAAACGTATTAGAATGCATCCCTTAGGAGAGATAACTCTTTATAACCATTTGGGTTGAATAGCTGATTTCCAAGTTTAAGCAAAGGTTGCCTGCGGGCTTACGACGTCAGAATATAGAAGGGTTAACTTATTTGAACGTTTGTCAAAGGTTTATTTGTTTGAACGCGCTTATTTCTGGAACTATCAAGAAAGTATTATATATTTTTTTAGTACTTTACCTATTTCAAAAGTATAAGAATATTAAAAAAAAAGCGTGTGGCACTCGGGGACTGCCGCGGTAAAGCTATTGCATAGCATTTTTTATCAACTTATGCAATTATAATATTTATGCAATATTTTTTTTTCTTTGATATTAATTCAAGTTACAGTAAGCAGCTCGTCTCGATCCGTGCGAGCTTCGTATAGTCTACACGCATACGTCTAGTCGCACGCACACAAACACCGTGCCGAAGTCTGCCGAACTGAAACGACGATAGACGATGCACGGGCGCACGGCTTTCAACGCTGCACCGCTGTGCCGGTCGGAGTGGGAGGTTTATTTTCGTTACGGAATTTCTTGATTCGGTCGCCACGCTCAAAGCCCGCGATAAAAGCTATGCAATAGCTTCAAATTTTGTTAAATAGTTTTGCATTTCATAGCCCAATTCTTGAGGAAGTCTATAGGCTATTTAACATCACGCTAGAACCCTTAGGAGCCGAGCAAAAGTAACAAAAGTCAGTAAGAACGCTAAGCGAAATCACACCCCGGACACTCCATACAACGCTCGTAATTACCTACTACTACATTAAAAAATTACGTTTGTATACGTATGAATGTGTGCGTGAGGTACTTGTGTTTGCGTGCGCTCTTGTTAAATAACTGCGACGAATACGCCGAAGTGCGGGGTGAGGTGAAAGTGCGGGGAAGGGAGTGTCCTTTCTGTACGTAGTACTTTAAGTATTCTGTGGCGAAATCGAAGAAATAGCGCGGACGGGTTATGCGATGCGACGGATTGGGTCGCGGGTACAAGGCAGCCAAAGTCGCGGGCAGAAGCTAGTTCTTTATACTTCGAGATAATTACTTGTCAGAAACAATGTTATAGTTTCAGTCTTGGTTGTCATATACCTATGTATTTATCAACTTTGTTCAACTTGTTTTGTTACGGGCATCCCGAAGTCAGACAGTTATAATATAACCTGTCGTAACTTTGGACATCTATATTTCTAAGTTATTGGGTTGCGCAGGTCAGTTGGCAATCGTCTTATTACCTGACGTAACAAAATTGTAACTAATAAATGCAAAAGTGAGTTTCTTACCCTTGTACGTCGTAACTACTCAACCGATCATCATGAAATTTTGCATTTACATTAATTAGGTACCTGTAGCACTCTAAAAGAGTTAATGTAGAAGAAAAAGGTACGTTTTGCGAAAGGTGCATTTTGAGAAAGGTACGTTTTGAGAAAGGTGCTTTTTGAGAATGGTGCATTTTGAGAAAGGTGTATTTTGTGAAAGTTACGTTTTGCGACAGGTGCATTTTGAGAAAGGTGCATTTGGAGAATGGTACGTTTTGAGAAAGGTGCATTTTGAGGAAGGTGCATTTGGAGAATGGTACGTTTTGAGAAAGGTGCATTTTGAGAAAGGTACGTTTTGAGAAAGGTGCATTTTGAAAAAGGTGCATTTTGAGAAAGGTGCATTTTGAGAAAGGTGCATTTGGAGAATGGTACGTTTTGAGAAAGGTGCATTTTGAGAAAGTTACATTTCTGAGAAAGGTGCATTTTGAGAATGGCGTGGTTTGCGTATGGGTTGCATTTTGCGGAAGGTACATTTTGCGACTGAACGGTTTTCAGGGGTATAGAAAAGGACATACCTTTCATCCAGGAAAAAAATACTGTTCCCGAGCGAGAGACACTGGACGCGAAAAACGAACGTCAAAAGCTATATAGTCTTGTTACAAACTTATACCATCAGAAAACATTACGACTATGGAGAAAAAATACACAAATGATGTCGTTCTCAAGTTCCTAGCGCACGTACTGTTAGATGGATGGAGAGTTGTGTTTCAACATGTAAAACTAGTCTTATCTAACTAGCCCCTATTGTCCAACTGCAAGGCAAAGGCCTTCCTCTCCCTTTTCCACACAGTTCTGTATTCTACTGCCTTTCAATAAAAACTGGTGTAAAGTCAAAATCTGGTCTGGCAGACCCAGTGGGGTAGACTGGCATCTTACCCCACTTAGACTTGTGAGTCTAAGTGGAATAGGATGCCAGTCTAACCAAATCTTATATAACTAGCGTGTATTCTCTCTCTCCCTTTTCCATACAGTTCTGTTTTCTGCTGTCTGTCAGTAAAAACTACTGCAAAGTCAAAATCTGGTCAGACTGGCATCTTACCCCACTAGTCTTAGAGGGGTAAGATGCTAATCTTTCCAGATTTTAAGCTAGTGGGGTAAGATGCCAGTCTAACCAGATTTTAAGCCAGTGGGATAAGATACCAGTCTAACTAGATTTTAAGCCAGTGGGGTAAGATGCCAGTCTAACGAGATTTTAAGCCCGTGGGGTAAGATGCCAGTCTAACCAAATCAACTTAGGATATTGCAGTCCACAACCATAGTAATCAGGATTCTATCAGGTTTCGCTACAACACCTGCATTCTTGCGTAACACACCTTCCATCACAATCTGAATCATTTTGAAGTCTATTGCTAATTATCATTACTTCAAACGAGTATATTTTTGAAAAATTAGTCTCCTTATTAACGTAAATAAGACATTATTAATGTTTTTGAGCTGTCAAAATGAAAGCCCGCGGGTTCGTCAGATCTTTACATATCCAATCGGACCCACGGTCCATTTCGCTTGGGGTCTACGCTACGCTAACCAATTCGCATTGCATTTATCCGCTAATTAAGCTACTTAGTTCTGCAATTTCCTCTAGCATTCATTAATGGAAAGTCAACGATGTCATTAGGATGGTACTAGCGAATTACTTCTAAACTTCAATTGGTTCAAATCTTGGGTTCGCTGCATTTAGATTGTACGTACTTTAAAAGTTTTTGGACGATTACCGTTCGTACTTTTGTCTAGACATCTTAGGCACTTCAGTTGGCTCCTGTTAAGCTCGCCTGTGTTCTAGATAGTCTGTCAACAACTTTGTAATTGTCTGCGTAAACAATAAAGAATATTAATTAACTTTTTTTGTGCTGTGCTGTATCTAGATCAACCGGTCAAGCGGCGCGCGTCGCCGATCGGCGACGAAACAATAAAAAATCTATTGTGTCTCAATAGCGGAGCTTGACAGATTAATATTGCTCCTCAATGGAAAACAGTCGAGTGATGCAAAATATTTCACAATTAGTAAGTTGCTAAGCACATCACTTAAATCATGGAACAACACTAATTTTCTAAGAACACTTGTCCATTTGAAGATCCGCTCAGTCTGACGCAACTGTCTAATAAAAAAAGAAACTATGAAATGTATACTGCCGCGCTAATTAGAAACGCAGTAAAGAAGGTTTTTTGGAAAATTGAGTTACTTATTATATTATATGATTCTGAATCCTCGTAGAGCTCTATACAGTGATTTGATCCTTATTTAAACTACGAATAACCTCCTTACTGCACTTCTAATTAGCGCGGCAGTATACTAAACATAATGGCGGCTATCGCTGTCTCGCTTTAACATCTGCAGTCTGTGCATAGTCTGTGTCATTTCCGCTATGTTGGTATTCAGTTTTTTTATTTATTTTTTTATTTTTATTATTTTCGGAAGGCTTACAGACTAATAACATCATAACAACATAATATATAACTTAAATTGCTAATTACAAGCCTCCACAGATAGATACCAAAATTACAATTAAAATTAATTAGTCTACATGTTACATCCTATCTTCCATTAGTAATTGGTAATTGCCTCAAAGTTGGTTAATTTCCGTAAAAAATTGCCATGTAATTTGTTATAATTTTATTCCAATCTGGACTACAAACGCTTTCAAGTGCTGGCTGGTGCCTCGTGTACAAAAAATGGCTTTGCTAATAGCTTTCTTAGCGTGCTTGCTTTGGTGCAGAAAATGTCAATGTCCTGGTCACAACAAACTTCGTTAAAACTGCGACTGGCTCTCGAAAAGTATGCATTGCGTCTATAATTAGTGTTTGCATAAGGTACATGTAGAAGTGGTCTCTGTCGCAGCCCCATCTGATTAGTGCGCATCTTTATTTTTGAAACAAGTTCAGGACAGTCAACTGAACCTTTTGCGATATTAGACAAGTAGCATATATCATTGATATGACGTCTACGGTCAAGTGGCAGAAAATGGTACCTTCTGCATCGGTGAGTGTAATCATCAGATACTTGTTTTGCCCTGTAATCTAGGTATTTGAGAAATTTTCTTTGAATGCCCTCAATACGCGACTTGTAGATCCCGTACTGAGGGTTCCAGACTTGTGATGCATACTCAAGGTGGCTGCGTACGAACGAACAATACAAAACTTTGATCGGTTTTAGTGATCGGAAACATGCTGAGGTTCTCATTATAAAACCAAGTGCTCTCGACGCCTTATTTACTATGCTATCAATATGCTGATCGAATAGCAGCCTGTTGTCTTGTATAGCCCCAAGATCCCTAATACTATTGACTTTGCCTATATTAACATTGTAAAGTTTATATGTTGTATCAATTATAGATTTCTGGCGTGTAAAAGTCATGTGAAAACATTTTGAAACATTCAATTCTAGTCTGTTACGTCTACAGTATTCTTCAAATCTATTCAAATCATCTTGCAACAGATGTGTATCAGATATGTTTCGGACGGTTTTATGAACCTTCATATCGTCAGCATAAAGTAAAATGTAACAAGCCTTAAAACAATGTATCACGTCTGCAATAAAGAGAGTAAATAAAAGGGACCCTAAAATAGAACCCTGAGGAACTCCAGAGGGGACAGAATACCATCCAGATGTGTACCCCTGAAGCACCACAGCCTGCGTTCTATTATCGATATAAGAGGAGAACCAGCGATACAAATCTCCATGTATTCCGGCCTTTAATAGCTTCTCCAAAAGCAGTCGATGGTCAATACGATCAAAACATTTACTGTAATCAGTATAAATAACGTCAACTTGTGCACGCTGTTCCATACCCTCGGATATAAATTCATTGGACAAGATCAAGTTAGATGTAGTGGAACGCTTCCTGAGAAACCCGTGCTGCTCATCACCAAAGCTGCACTTCATAGCATCATATACGTCAGTAAACACAATGCGTTCTAGGATTTTGGAGAACAGACATATCTTAGATATCGGTCGATAATTAGAGATATCCGACTTATTACTTTTTTTGAAAACTGGAGTAACGAAAGCCGATTTCCAAATTTTCGGAACTATGCCTTCCGTAAGTGACCGCCTGAATAAAATACACAGTGGCACAACTAGGCTGTCGGCACAATTTACAATAAATGTCGGAGGCATGAGATCGGGTCCGCCAGATTTGGAAAGGTCCAAGGTCTTTAATAATTTTAAAACTTGGGAATGAGACACATCAATTGAGCCAATACATGACACATTATGTTCAACGCTAATGCCACCAGAAGTAGCGGGCACAGGATCGGGCTCCTGGAAAGTTGAATGGAAATAGGTTGCGAACAAGTTGCTGATCTCCTCGCCTGTACTCACGGTCCTATCACCATAATGCATTACCTTTGGAAAAGTACCGGAATTTCTTTTGCTCTTAACATACGACCAAAAAGATTTTGGGTTCTCAGTGATCGACGATTCAATTCTATCCATGTATGTATCAAAACAGGTTTTCTCCAAGTTAACTGCTCTATTCCGTAAAATAGAAAAAGAGTGAAAGTCTGACACATTACCATACGTTTTGAACCTGCGATGATATTTATACTTTTCTTTTAGTACTTTGATCAAAGCTGAACTATACCAAGGTGGATACGATGATTTTCTAATCGATTTAATTGGGATATACATATCCCTAAGCTCATACAATTTATTATAAAAGAGTTCAACAGCACTATCCAACGGATCAGCAAGTAAAAACTCATTCCAATTGATTTGGTCGAGTTCAGATTTAATAGCCGCGTAGTCACCCCTAGAAAATACATACTTCGATGTCAATTTATCAGTCAACTTGTGTATCTCAACAAACTCGGCAGTAATTGTTAATGGTTTATGATGCAGGTCAACAGGCAACGCTAAAGGATCGTGACATTCAGCAACCTTGACAGAGTCGTTTGAAAAGACCAAGTCTAATAATCTACCATTGCTGTTTCTTTCGCCACTATATTGGGACAGGTTACAAATGAGAACTCCATCAAAAAACTCCCTCAAGTGATGACACGATACATTTTGCGGGATCAATTCATTACCGTCCGAATTTATCCAGTCCACATTATTACCAAAATTAAAATCACCCATAATAATGAATTTATCTAAGGGGTGGGTCAATATCAAGTGATTAACATTAGTACTAAAATTATGTAATTGATTATAATATGAATTGCCAAGGTTTTGTTTACAAAGATATAAGGCACAAATGTGTAATTTATAACTTACCTCGGGCTTAGTTTTTTTTAAGATAAGTGAGACCCAAATGTCTTCGGCAGAACTTCGCCAATCATGCCGTTCTACAACAGTAAGCTCACTTCTTACCGCTATTAAAACACCACCTCCCCGCTTTTGAGAGGTTCCAGAGTAATCGCGATCACGCCTAAACACCAAATAACGACCATCAAACATCTCACTATTAAAGATATCATCCACAAGCCACGTCTCAGTGAATACAATGACATCATATGTATTAAGAGATATTTTATGAAATACATCGTTCGTCTTCGTACGCAGACCACGTACATTCTGATAGTAAACATTAAGAGTAGCCATCACTAGTAAAAACTATAACAGGATAAAATAAACATTTAAAAAGGGCGAACAAGATTAAATTATGATCTATAAACTGTATGCAGTATTCATTTTCTTGATAAAGTAATAGTTCGGCGGTAGAATACAATGATTTACAATAATCTACTAAACACAGCAGAGCACAGTGTCCAAAAATAATTAACTTCAAAACTGTTACAATTATGATTTTTTATCTGTAGTGACAAACTAGTGGGTATGGTAATATGAAACAACAGCTATCTCAAACACTGTTTATTAAAACACTGTAAACTAATATAACAAAATGAGTTCACTAATAACAAATTGTTGCCAGCCAGCTAATAATAGAAAATAGAGAGCGAAGGTCGTGGGGGGTTGGAGATAAACCCGGTACTGTTCCGTTTTAAAATGAGTTCAAGTTAAAAGTTTACAATTATTACAAAACAAAGGAGAAAGTAACCTTCCAGTTATTGATTAATTTAAAATCTATTAAATGGGCGCCAGGGACTTTGAGAGTCCCGGATCCCGGAGCCGACGAAGGTGTCCAATACTATTCCGGACGGGGTAGGATGTCGAACCCGAGATCCACAAATTAAATTGTGATGCAGGCCGGTTTCCAGTATCGAAAACCGGACCCAGACAATCAACTGGTTCCTACGGGAACCGTAATAAGGTATAATAAAAAGTTAAAGTAGGTAAAAGAAAAAACCGTCCCGCCTGCGCGCTAACGCTAGACGGACTATGCCGGCCGCAGTCGTCTCCACACGAGGCTTCGCTGTGCTCGAGGAACGGGTCTCGCGTCCAGGCCCCAGACGATCCTCTAGGTCCTGGCGGCGAGACGAATCGCTCGAGGTGCCTCTCCTGGAATCGACAATACGGAGGCCTAATAATATTAGGTCCTTACATATGAAATTGGCGTTTTTCGTACTGGCCACTTTAATCACGAATTTCTCCTCTTTGGTAAGGAATTCCAAATTCAAATTTGTACAGCTATTTACTCATGTATTTGTGCTTCGATGACCGTCATTCATTTGTTTTTTTTCTTCTGTTTTTTCTGTTTGCGTCACTCATTTTACAAAATGGAAAATTTAAAATATCGCATTATTTACGAGTACGAGTTCCGCCGTGGCACTAGTGCTGCGGAAACGACTCGAAGGGTGAATGATGTGTATGGCGGTCATGTTGCAAAAGAAAACACAGTTCGTTTTTGGTTCCAACGTTTTCGTTCTGGAAATTTCGACCTGCAGAACAAGCCCCGTGGACGGCCTGAGACCCAAGTTGATAATGGAGAATTGAAGGCTATTGTGGAAGCGGACCCATCGCAAACCACGTCCGAGTTAGCTGCAGGCTTCGATGTTAGTGATAAAACTGTTTTAATTCACTTGAAGCAAATTGGGAAGATTAAAAAGCTTGAAAGCACGACAACGCCAGACCACACACTGCGCAACAGACGGCTACCAAATTAGAAGAGCTTGAATTGGAATGTCTTAGACATCCTCCGTACTCCCCGGACCTTGCTCCAACAGATTACCATTTTTTTCGCAATTTGGATAACTTTTTGCAAGGGAAAAAATTCAACTCCGATGGGGCAGTCCAAATCGCCTTCAAAGATTTTATTGATTCCCGTCCGACTGGTTTTTTTAGTAAAGGGATCAATGAACTACCTATAAGATGGCAAAAGTGCATTGAAAACAATGGTTCATACTTTGATTAATTAAATATATTATATTAAAAAACTAGCTGCTGCCCACGACTTCGTACGCGGAACCTGTTGCTTATGCCAGCGAAAACGGGGTCGTCAAAATCGAAGATCTGAAACGTCTGATGTCGAATTCTAAGAGCCCGGGGACTGGAAAACAACGGGATGCGCGAGACGATTCGAGACGTTCCAGATCTTTCATTTTTGTAAGTCAACAGGAAATGCCCATTAGACTAAACAACTTTTGCTAAGACGTCATTCCTATGTATGTTATAGTGTCGCTGGGCTTTGGAGTTCCAGAATAGGTGTTCCAGATCTTCAAATTTATTCTCTCAGCAGAAAATGCTCATCACGTGGAACAATTTTTGCTATGGTACCATTTTTGTATCTCTTATAGTTTAGCTGGTCTGTTGCGGTTCTGCATCAGGTGTCCCATTTTCCAAAATAAATGATAGCCTTTATGTTGCCCAGACTTAATACCTATATAATAAAAAAACATTTCTTCTCGTAATTCCGCAGCGGATCCCAAGGGTACACTGAATTAATTGCAAATAACTTTAAAACATTTCTTTATTAACTATGTATTCTTGATAATTGGATACGAAATATATTTGGAGAAACTTGGGGTCATTTACTGGCAATAATGAACCAATGAGGTGGTAAACTTGGCCTTGCACTTTGAATGTTGGCATAAATGGGCCTTCTGAAATCTGTTTCGCACCAAAAGATGTCATTTGAAAGGCATTATTGTACGAACGGATGTTGTCCAAGAAATGTTTTGACTGTGGATGGTCACCAATTAGCAGTGATCTTAATATTTCTGGAGGATTTCGTAATATTTCAATATGTACTTTCCCACCTGAGCAACACATACCGTTTGTTTCTTTTTGCCATTTAACAGCTTCACAAAAAGTACAATTTTGAACCATACCTCCGATGGCGGAATATGTGGCGTAGTCAATTATAGGAGTATACGTAAATGCACTCCGTCCCTTATCAACCCAAGGAAGGACGCCATGCCCTACGGCTATATCTTTAGACACATCCGATTCTTCAGATGATACCGACATTCTGTTCAGAGAATGTCGAAGTCGATCAGAATTCAAACGTTCGTGGCGCTCTTCTTCTGTCTCTTCATGCTGTACTCCAGCAATTCTTTCTCTCTCACTTTCTAACTGATTATGAATATTTTGTTGTGTGCGTGTTCGGGATAATGTATGATAATCTCGATCAGCAGTTAGTCGCGCATCACGTTCATCACTCGTTTCAAAAGACCTGTTAGTAGATGTGCGAATACGCTGAGAACTCAAGCGTGATTCTGTATCGGTAAACGTTTCCGATTCGCGAGACAATGCATGTCGCTCACGATCAGTGGAGAGTCGCGCATCACGTTCCGCACTTGTCTAGAGACGTAGAAGCAGATGCGTAGATACGCTGAGAACTCAAGCGCAATTCTCTATCCGTGAGCGTCTCCGACTCGCGAGACAATGCGTGACGTTCATGATCAGCGGTCAGTCGCGCATCATATTCTTCACTGGTCTCTAGAGACCTGGATGTAGATGCGTAAATACGCTGAGAACGCAGGCGTGCTTCGCGATCCGAAGAGGTTTCCACGGAGCGAGTTACAGCCTGATGTTGAACATTATCAAGGCTCTCCTGACGCTCTTCGGTAGATTCTTGGGATCTTATGATCCTCAATCTTTTAGCTCCTTTGGAACATTGGGAAAGATTTGACCTCTTTCTAGGCATGGTTATAGTTTTATTGTGAAGATACCTGATCAATTAAAATCTAAGTGACTGCTCTCCTGCGTTACCGGGTAGGATACCGTGTCACGAAGATAAATGGAAAAGGAAATTAAACACTCAAATAACATAAGCCCGAAGGCATATTTATTCGATAAAATAAAAAAATAAATGGGAGTTTTGGCCAGTAGAGTCAAATTTTCAATGATATACCATCGTCATCGAAAATCAGTCCTAAACTGATACCGCCTTCACCGCGTGGAGGTACTCCCACCTTATGTTATTTTATAATTATACAGTGAAATTAGTGATAGCTTTGATTTCCACATCAGATGTTTCTGATTTTCGATTCTTATAAGTCAACAGAAAATGCTCATCAGACCGAACAACTTTTGGTAAGACGTCATTCCTATATGTGTTATGGTGTAGTTGGGCTCTTGGAGTTCCACATCAGGTGTTCCAGATCTTCAAATTTATTCTCTCAGCAGAAAATGCTCATCACGTGGAACAATTTTTGCTATGGTACCATTTTTGTATCTCTTATAGTTTAGCTGGTCTGTTGCGGTTCTGCATCAGGTATTCAAGTTTCCAAGATAAATTATAGTCTATATGTTGCCCAGACATAATACCTATACAACATAAAAAAAATCATTCAAATCCGTCCAGTAGTTCCTAAGATTAGCGTGTACAAACAAACAGACACACAGACAATTTTTTTTTTTTAGATTCGTGCCCTATTACTGTTTCTAAACCCCCTCAATTATTTTTTTTTTAAATATATTGAATGTACAGACACAGTTTTTTTACTGTTTTATTATATGTATAGATATTCGACTTTTTGTTCCTTCCATACAAAACGCCAATTTCATATGTAAGGACCTAATATAAAGAGAAACTAATTCACCTTCCTGGAGGTGACTGAGCTTGGAAATCTAAAAGGCTAAAACATTAGCCGGTTAACGAGGCCTTTTTACAATGACACCATAAAGAGCTACGACTTCGGTTTGCATAATCTTGAGTGGTCGGACAATAGGGATGAGTTGCAAATAGTCAGCGGGTGAAATACTCACGGTTGTCGTAGGGAGAAAGCACTTGACTGCAAGATTCTTCACCGGCTGGAAAGCTGCCTGCGTATGCGCAATTTGGAATCCTGCAATAAATATCCATGGGTCACGACAATACCCTTTCTAACAACCAGGGAAGGGCTCACAGACCACTTCCAAAGACTATTACAACCAAATCCTTACCTTTTAGAACGTGTAACAAGTTTAGTGGAATCACTCAACGTGTCGTAGGGCTTCAAGATGCCAAGTGAGTCCCATGATGCTGTCACTGGCTCACAAACCGGAATTAGTCGGAGCATTCCAAAAATCTCCCCGATTACGGGTAAAATAATATTAAATCACTGAAGATAAATAATACACCGAGATACTTAAATTCTTGAAAATCACTAACAACTGCACAACATGACGTTTATTCGCCGAAACAATAAGAATCTTCATGATCCAGACCAACAAACAAATTATTTGTTATTTCCAATACTAAAACTCGTCATGATAATGTTAAATCTCCTCGAATCTTAATTTGGCAAATTAAGAAAGTATTAGCTTGTCACATTACGTCAAAGACAATTCACAGATAAAAAATATATTAACTTGACACGAAGTTTCTAGAAAGAAGTCTATATTGAAAAAATGAATGATTTCCGTTTACGGTTATTTAGTTTATTATGACTTTTTTTTTTTTGACTAAAAGCTGAAAATAATTGAGGATTGCTCCATACGATATTATTTCGATGGTTAGCAATCAATATGTTAAAATATCGATTTAAACTACAACTGTGAATCGGCGACCACCAGATGTCGCCTTTGACAGATAGAAACTGACGTTTGACTGAATGACATTTGGAATGTAAACAAACGCAACTAATTACAATTCAATATGTTTTAGGATTAAGAAAAGTGATTTATTGTGAGGAAGCCGATTGTAAAACTACAATGAAATGTGTTACTCGGAAACCTCGTAATGTACTACTTATGTTTTCAGGTAAATGCTACTTTACTAAACCAACCCGTTGTAGGTGCAAAAAAACAACGTAACAGTACCTCCCCAACCACCAGAGATTTGACCCACTAGGGCAAATCTCGACGCTGGCCCTCCAGCGTCAAAGCAGACTCCGAAGGACCAAGCACAATTACAAAAATCTACAACGTTCATGCCTGAAAACAAGAACAGAGAAAGAAAAGAAAAATAAATGGAGATGAGCGAGTCTAATCCATTTACCAACATGTAAAAGACAAGCTCCAAAAAAAAAAAAAAATATGATAATAATGCTGAGCTGGTACACCAACAATACACTAAAAGAAATTAAATGCTACAAACTAATGAGCATTGACTAACCGTCTTCCATAATAAAAATGGGACGGTTAATCTGCCTTAAAAAAAAACCATCTGAAACGTTTTCCATCAATGCAGCCTACACGCCCGCCATTTTGGCCACCTATCTCAGGACTATCATTTTGCTGCCTTACCAGCAATCCGGAGGTTTACACTTCCCTGGGGTGTCAATCCTGCAACAACCACAGACTACCAACAACTTCTAAATATAGTTTACAAATGTGGACACAGTAGAAACCTGTGTACCACTACAAACCGTTTCTTAATAAAAATAAACAACCACAAGGCATATACAACCCTCAATGGTCACTGCGACCAACTACTATTAGTGAATTTTAGTTTAAATTCAAATTAAATATTTAAAAAAAAAACTATTCCTCGCCACATGGTGATTTAAAATCCTTGATATGCCATGTGCCAAGGTTTTTACCGGAACTACAGCCTTCCAATTCATACACTAAGGGTGAAAGTTTTTTCCTAATTATACATCTCTCGTATTTAGGGGCTAATTTGGCCATAAAGAATTTGGAGGCGTCACTCTGGGGATACGTTTTCTTCCACACAGTGTCGCCTACCTCAAACTCCGCGTGCCTCCTACTACTATTATAATAACGTGCACTACGTTTATGTGATTTGACGAGCGCGTCCTTTACTTTATTGAAGATACCACCCAATGCGTCTAGCTGATTTGCATATGAACTGCGGGAAGCGCAAGCTAGAGTGGGCTGATCAACGGTATCATTGCCGAAGACATCACCACTACTAACTGCCTCTCTGCCATGTACTAGGAAGAATGGGGTGAAACGAGTAACTTCATTTGTGGAGGTGTTCATAGCGAATTGGATCTTTGAGATGTTAACATCCCAGGATCGATGATCATCCTCCACGAGAATTGATACCGCGGTCATTATGGTACGATTATAGCGTTCCACGGTATTCACGCTTGGGCAATAACGAGGTGTGAAGTGAACTTGAGGTATTTTGTACCTCTCCAGTAGTGAACGAATCTCATTACCCGTGAATTGCGTCCCATTGTCTACTATAACCGTACGGGGTATACCGTGTACGAGGAAAACGCCGTCTTCTAGTTTCTGTGCTATAGCCTTACCAACAGCTCTACGTAAAGGAAACAGTAAACAGTACTTCGTAAAACAGCACACGACAACTAAGAGATATGTGAATCCCGCTCTAGACCGTGGCAACGGACCTACCAAGTCAATGCTTATGGTTTCAAATGGCTTGGAACATTCTTTCGCGTCACCTAAGAGACCGGGAGGAGGTAACTGTGAGTGTTTATAAGCGGCACACGTATCACATTTACCAACGTAGCTAATCACATCCTTATACATGTTAGGCCAGTAGTATCGGAGTGCAAGTCGTTTATAAGTTTTAAACACCCCGAAATGTGGAGATAATTCGCCACTATGGTGACTCTTTAATAATTCTTGCCGATTGCCCTCCGGTACTACCTGCTTCCAATCATATTCACTAGCCACCCCGAATTTATTTTTCGAATAACGGTAAAGTTTATCCTCCTTAATAATAAAATTTGGACACGATCTGGGCGTGCTGACACATTTATCCCACAACCCTTTAAACCAAGTGTCAGTGTCAGACACTTTAATTTCCAGCACCGGAACGCCACGAGATAAGGCATCTGGAACCACATTGTCCCTACCCTTGCGGTGTTCAATGGTAAAGTTATAAGGTGATAACCGACAACCCCAACGGGCCAATCGACCAGAGGGATTGGTTAAATTAAAAAACCATTTTAAACTCGAGTGGTCGGTTATCACTTTAAACGCAGGGCCGCCTTCCACGTAAGGACGATAGTGTTCCACGGCGAAGACTACAGCGAGAGCCTCACGCTCCGTTGCTGAATAATTGCGTTCGGCCGGATTAAGCGAACGACTGCAGTAGGCTATTGGGTGCTCCTCTCCATTTATGACCTGAGTCAGAGTGCCCGCTATCCCAAAACTAGATGCGTCACAATGAATCTCAAAAGGTTGAGAGAAATCTGGACAAGCCAATACTGGAGCAGACACCAATGCCTCTTTCAAGGTTGAGAACGCGGTTTCTGTCTCAGCCGTCCACTTAAAAGGCGGCGCTTTTTTGCTAGTACTCGTTAGTGCATTTAAAGGGGCCGCTATCGAGCTAAAGTTTTTAATAAAACGTCTATAGTATGAGGCCGTTCCAAGAAACATTTTCACTTCTTTACGGGTTGTAGGGGTTGGAAAGTCGATAATTGACTGAACTTTCGACGGATCAGTGTGTAAGCCATGCTCGTCCACTCTGTAACCCAGATATTTTAGTTCTCGTCGAAAGAAACAGGATTTAGTTAAATTAATTGTCAAATTAGCCTGCCTTAATTTGTCTAAAACCCGTTTAAGAAGTGAAATGTGCTCCCCGAAGGTTGATGAGCAAATAATGATGTCATCTAAATATACGAACACCTTATTACCAAACTCCGGGCCGAAAAGTCTGTCCATTAATCGCTGTTGGGTGGCTGGGGCTCCAGTCAACCCAAAACACATAACCTTAAATTGGAACAAACCACGACCGGGAACCGTGAACGCGGTTTTTTCTTTGGATGAAGCGGAGTCCAACTCGATTTGCCAAAATGCAGATTTCAAATCTATCGATGAAAGGTATCGCGCGTCCCGTAACTGGTCTAAGATGTGAGAGACGTAGGGCAGTGGATACGCATCTTGCTTGCTGACCGCATTCAGCTTTCGGCTGTCCAGGCAAAAACGCCATTCCCCATTAGGTTTTGGAGCCAGTAAAACCGGGTTGTTCCACGCGCTACTGCTAGGTTCCACCACTCCCATCTCCAACATCTCATCCAGCTGACGATTAAGTTCCTTGAGGCGTTCAGGTGATAACGGATAATAACGCTGTTTAATAGGAGGAACGTCACCTGTGTCTATTTTATGACGCAACAGATGGGTACGACCCAATCCTTTAGCCTCGAAGGAAACCTTTTCGAAATCTTTAATTAATAACTCCGCTTCATTCTTTTGATCCGATGTTTATTCTTCAAACGGTTGAAGGTGCCTAACCTCCGAGACGCATTTATGACCTCTATTGGTTTTTAAATATTGAAATGGCAATTTATTAAAAATTTTTGGTGCCAAATTAAAGGTCTTCCAAAAATCCACGCCGAAAATCAACGGTGTAGTAATGTCTGGAATAACATAGAATTTAATAACCTTAGTCACTCCCATAAGAGTCACTGGTAAAAATAAATAACCCTCCACGGATGCCCACGAGTCATTGGCAGTTACGATGTTGCCCAACTGTCTATCGGCGTGTAAAGTTGCACCAGCCCTTATGAATTGTTGGCCAACATCGGAACCCAACACCGAAATGCAAGAACCCGAGTCGAGTAAACCGTAATACTGCTCATCGTATATAGAAACGGTTAAATGTGGACGACTATCGTCCGTAGTCTTATAATGTACTGTATCAACCCTTAGTGAATTAAAAAATAATTTTAAAGATTTTAAATAATTGTCCCAATCGGACCTATCAAAATTTTGGCTGTAGTTCCGTAAATTTAGTTTTTTGAAATGCAGGTTGGACAGGACTGCGCCTCCTTCTGCTTTTTACTGCACGTAGGGCACGATGGTGCACGTACACCCTTCTTGCCGCAACGGAAACACACAATTTCCTTTGATTTGCATTGTGATAACGAGTGCCCTTTAACCCTACAGCGAACACAGAACGACGAACTAGAATCTGTTTGCACGGCTTCAATCCTTTGAGAACCTTTCGGGGCTTGGTATGCTAAGTCTGGTGCAACAAACGAAGAGGTTGGTTTGGGCGGCTCATGGAACTGTGCCCTGCTATGGAAACCTAACTCCAGTTGTCTACACTTCTCTTTTAACTCGTCCAGCGTGTTGATAATCAAAATTGACAACCCCGACGTATATTCCGGTCTCATGTTGAATTTGATCCGTGCTAAACGATCGCGTTCTGGAACCCTATAAGAAAGTCTATTGTAAAGATTCTCCATGACTGCTATATATATACAAGACAGCTCAGTCGACCCCTGCGTTCTGTTAGTTATTTCAGAAATGAGACGCATATCGTAATCAGGCGGAGCGAAATCTGTGAGTAACTGCTTCTTCAGTTCCGCCCAATCACCAACCGACGCTTTTATTCCCCGGTACCATAATAAGGCTCCGTCCGAGAAAAGATCCAGAGCAGATTGATGTAAGGAAGCTTCGCTAATACCCCTGGCCTCGCAAAGCTCCTCAAGACGCTCAATAAATGCTTTCACGCAACCTGTACCGTTAAATTTATGATCTAGGGATTTAACAGATTCCTTCTTGCAGGAAATGATGACGTCCTTCGTCTGTAAACTTGACGGTACATTTGGTGTCTCCTCGGCGGAAGTAAATGACTGATGGAAGCTCGCGTTAACCGAATCAATTTTTAATAAATAACCGCTAAGTTGCTTGTCAACGTCTTCGTAAACGGCACTAAGATTAGTTGGCGGAGTAACCCTACTCAAACGATGAAATAGGTGGAATGCTAAAGCCTTAGCGCGGTTAAATTTTTTAAAACTGGAAGGGTACTTATCTAATACTTCACCAATTTCTGGCAACTTGGCCTTAATTGTTTGTAATTCGGTTTTCGGATCTATATTTGTCTCCACTATATCGTCAGAACGTACCAATTTACTAAGTTCCCTAATTTGGACACGTAGTTCCTCTACGGTTGAAGCAGGTTTCGCGTCTCGGACCAGTACTTCATATATGAGCTCGTCTTTGCGAAGTAAATTAAATGTAATGGGTCGTTCCATTTTGTAAAAATTAAAAAAAAATAATTTAAAAAATAAATGAAACCCCATGATGAATAAATGAATGAGAAAGAAGTCTATATTGAAAAAATGAATGATTTCCGTTTACGGTTATTTAGTTTATTATGACTTTTTTTTTTTTGACTAAAAGCTGAAAATAATTGAGGATTGCTCCATACGATATTATTTCGATGGTTAGCAATCAATATGTTAAAATATCGATTTAAACTACAACTGTGAATCGGCGACCACCAGATGTCGCCTTTGACAGATAGAAACTGACGTTTGACTGAATGACATTTGGAATGTAAACAAACGCAACTAATTACAATTCAATATGTTTTAGGATTAAGAAAAGTGATTTATTGTGAGGAAGCCGATTGTAAAACTACAATGAAATGTGTTACTCGGAAACCTCGTAATGTACTACTTATGTTTTCAGGTAAATGCTACTTTACTAAACCAACCCGTTGTAGGTGCAAAAAAACAACGTAACAAAACACATAAACCAAATGAGCTTTGAATACAAACAAAAGGTGATGAGCGGTAGCAAGACAAGAATAGATGGCAATATAAAATGGAAATAACACACATAACATAGTATACGAAATTAAACCGTAATCTAAATGCAATTAAGTCGTTATTACATGGACATAATAGTTTTATATCAGTGTTTGTTTTAAAGAACTCACTAATTAGCACCGTGCAATAACACAGAACAATTAGGAAAACACGAGTAGCACACAACGGCATGCGGTTCCCAAAGTGATTATGTGCACAACTGATAAAATATTTAAACACTGCTGTAACAAAGTTAATAGTAATTATTAGATGATTTTCGAGAGATCCTTTTCCGATTTCACTATCATAACTGGGGTGGTGTCCATTTTTCTCGCATGGATTTTTGCATGTTTGACCCATACATATTGAAAATCCGTTTCGGACGCCAGTTTTTTAGTTTTAGAAAGCAGTATTTTATTTTTAGTCGTTAGGTGGTCATTTATATATATTTTCTGGTTTCCTGCTAATCCAATTTGGTTGGTAGTTAGTGGCGATGTCTTAGAGACATATCTGGCTGCAGCGACAAAATCTTCTTTAACATAGCGATTGCAGAACGAAACAATTATTGGTTTTATGTGATCTTTTTCGCGCATAGGCACTCTAGTAATAAAGTTGATCTGACGTTTGGCAATGGGATAATTAATTTTGTCACCAATACCTGAGATAATTTGAAACAAGTTTTCATTATTTGATGGCGATATACCCTTCACTTCCACATTGTTCATTCGCGACCATTGATCTTTGTGATCTGAGTCTTCTTCCAGTTTATCCAGACGCACCTGAAGCTGATCTATCTGACCTTGAACTTTTTCTAGCTGAACAACACGCTGCTCCATGTCACATATCCTTCCACTAAGCTCCTTAACAACTTCATTGAATGCTGATTTATAGAGGATTTCAAGTCGGTGAATTCACTCCTAAGTGCCAGTATTTCATCCTTCAGACCTTCCAATGGAGCCAACTTTGCAGCCAGTGCTCGAATCTCCAGTAAAACCGCAGATTCCGGTTCCAACCTCTGCGACAATGGAGAACTAGTTGGTTGAAGAGCACCCGTCTGTTTGCATTTCATGCATCGCCAAGAGAGCTTCCTGTCTCCCAACTTACGGTGGCCAGCCTCAGTGATGCCAGCACATTGGAAATGCAACTCGTTTCCGCATACTGAGCAACGTACTCCATCAGTCAGCTGATCATCACAGATACCACACTTCTTCGAGCTATCCATTATTTATTTATGTTTTTACGATTTAAGATTCAGTAACTTTGAGGAACACTGATTGTAATTAAAAATCGACAGTAGGTCAAGTTAGAACGCGACCGTAGACAACAGGGCCTACGACGAGACTGACACTTTTAGTACAAGTTTCATAGGCTTATGTCCAGCAGTGGACGTCTTTCGGCTGAAATGATGATGATGATGACAAGTTTCATAAAACCGACGATTTTCATCTTTTTCTATGGGACTCCCGTCTCTTCTTACGTATAATGAACATTACTTACTCTATGGATCCGCTTGCTTAGCTAGCAGAAGCTATTCCCTGACTCTCATGAGTCTGTGTGTCCCAACCAAGGTTATCTACGTCCAGGCTGAGGGCAAGGCTGCACATATTGCACGCTGATGCACGCTACTCCTAACTGCGCGTTGTACGCGTGGCTGATGTACCGCTACCAACGCACGCTAACTACAGCTTTTCGAAGGCCTGACCAGCCTCTTACTGAGCCTGTACCACAGAATAACTACCTATATTGACCAGCCCTTCTGCGTCTCATGCTAAAGGCCGACCGCTTAACTGAGACGTTGCCTGAGGTAGCTGCGCAGCGCGAGAGTGGTGATAGTAGTCACAAGTTGACGAATCACTGAGCTCTCGCATCACGTCACCACACCCCCCAGACAAACCTGCGACCTAGCCGTGTTCTAAGTTCTACTGTAATTATAGATATGTATGAAGCTACTAGTTAATTATTAGCTAGTTTTCTTTCTTTCTCTCTAACCTAATAATTCAAGAGTCGTCCGCACGCCGCTGTCTATCCTGTTGACCATCACTTCGTAGTTGATCCAATCAACCTGAATAACAACCTGTGATTGTCCTACTGCTGGGAAATGGCCTCTTCTTATAAAGAGAAGACGCATGCTTTTAAAAATTGACTTAGTGATGTCATCACATTATGTTACTTTGTCAAGTTTTATACTAACCTACTTTGATCCTTCACCTATAAAAAATTACCACGGATATATACTGTGTCCCTATGTTTTTCTTTTTTCAAATTCAAAAGATTCACAAATTCATTGTGTCTTTGTACACTAGGCCTCTGTTGACAGCGGAAATTTTGAGCATAATTATATTGAGGGTTCTAGTGCTTACGAAAATAATGTACCATCAAAAAGGAAAACATAGGGACACGGTACATATCCTTCTTATTCTGTGTATGAAATATCTTTTAAATTGATCCAATATTGGAGGAGAAAATCGGCGAGAGCCAAACCTCGAATTATGACTTTTTACTTAGGCTTTTTCAAAAAGTCTTTCCGACCGCATTTCCTCTTAAGAGGAAACGCGGGCGTCCGCGTCGCTCGTTGGCGTTCATTCCATACTAAAGTATTCGTCTGTTTTACTCCCTGGTTAATGATACTAGACCAAATATTTTTTTTACAATATAATGTACCTATATCTACCAGTGCCAAGTCCCTGTTTTTTTTTTTTTTTTTTTATTAACGCCAACAACCATTGTGACCGCGTTTCCTTTTAACAGATAAAATAAACAAAGGAACTGCTCTCACCCTCATATCCAAATAGCTTCATGAATGTTCATAAAACGTACCAAAATGGTTCCGTTCTATCTAAACTACATAGTTAACTTTCAGCGCCGGATACCACTCTGAAGCAATATTAGTTCTAAAGTTTAATTGCTCTAATGATCTGGAACTGCATCCGAAGTATGTGTGGGGTCTGTGGGAGGGTGTGAGGGTGTGTGTGTGAGAGACAGTCGGGCGCTCTAGCGTACAGGGTGGTAAAAAAGGTCAGTGGAATAAAAATTAGACATTTCTTATCTGCTACAATCTGTTGCGACTGTTGGATCCTTCGAGATAGTAAAAAAAGCATGTATTTAATCGCACCCTAAATACTTTCCATTTTGCGCTCTTTATTATTATTGCACAGTCTAAAATAATGATTGCGCCTCATTTTGCGAACCTCAAATAATTCCTATCTTGGGGTCCTAAAGACACTATACTAAACTGCGACCAATTTGGATGTAGCGCTCGCTTCGCTCGCTCTGCTCCTACGTGGTTGGTCACAGTTCTAACCTAACCTAACTCATTTGGTCAGGGTGTCCTTGCTTAGTTATTGTAACCAACTCGGCGCGGGCGTGGTTGGTCACAATTCCAACCTAACCCGTTTGGTCGTTTTTATTTTTTAATAAGAAAATGTATTATGTTCAGAGATTTTTGGAAAGCTTTCCTCATTCTGAAACCAAACTGTACAGAATGCCAAAACACTTTTTAATGTTATAGTATCAATTGACAGTAGGTATAAGTTATGAGCATTATTGTTTTTAGGTCTATGCCTAGCAGTGGGTGAAGTCGGCTGTGGATGATGGATGATGATGAAATATCATCACCATCAAAAAAAATTTTTTTTTTCTTGTTTTTGTCGTATTTTCCTCCGACTGACTTCAAAATGATCCACCCTGTATATTGTAACTAGTGCTAAGTGGTGATGAGATTTTCTATCAAGTGAGCGTATGCATGTGTGAGTTCAGAAGTTTTGACGGCAGCTTTGAATAAAGTGCCTTGTGCTTCTAAATATAGTTATTCTAAACTTTTAGGTAGCATCTCAATACGGTTAATATGCTAGATGTCTCGATATTCCTGCACCTAACTAAAAAGTTGGTCCCAGTTACCTGAATATTTAGTATATTTAGGACAAAAAAAAAAAAACCAGCCTGTGTTGTCCCACTGAAGATCAAAGACCTTCTATTCCTTTTTCCACTCAACAAGATGACTTCTTTTTTCTTCTACGGAGTGAAATTAAATTCATGGGCATCCTTTTAAGAGGTCATTGTACTCATCAACTTTTACTATGGGACTAAACCTAAAATCGCGAAAAAAAATCAGCTTTTCCTTGCATTTATGTTCACATAACTCGTCAAAATGTACGGAAGCGCTAATTTTTTTTCGCGATTTCGTGTTTGGTCCCATAGTAAAAGTTGTTCATAATGATGAGTACAATGATCTCTTAAAAGGATGCCCATGAATTCAATTTCACCCTGTATAGGTATAATTACAGCAAGAAAGCTGCGATTATATTTCTTATTAAATCTACAAGGTCCTATAATAAAGAGCAAATGTACTGTAAAATAAAACTATTAACTAAATCCACTCCAGTTCCACGAAACTATGTTCTTTCGTTAGTTTTGTCCTTCAATTTCCTGCGCGGGGCCTAGTTAACCATTTATTTGTAATGGCCGGATGCCAATTAATATGGTCGACTGGCCACTATGGGTCAGTGTCGACAAAGGGACAAGTTACACAGGTCTTTCAATGGAGATGGAATGACAAACTATTTTGCGACTTTAGGTCTTGAATTACTAACTTTCGAGACTGTTGCGTAAATGATTAAGTAAAGGTCACTCTCTGTTCGCATATTTGGTAGTTGGCTGTAATTCGACTCACCAAATTGGGCCAAGTGGAGTTTACATAAATACATACATAGATTCACGCCTTCTTACTATAGCGTTCGGCAGAAATTACAGAACGCTACCTACTACGATCCTTTAGGCCACGGACACGAAATTAGAGGGCGCGGCGCGGGGAGCGGCGCGTTTCAATGCATAGATTATTATGGAACTGGCCTCGAAGAGAGCGGCGAGACGCGGCGCGGGGAGTGGCGTACGAGCGATGCGCAAAGTCTAGCGGTGCCCGCGCGTCAGTGCGTCTGCATTGACGTAGTGTTGTGAATTTTATTTTTTGCTTTTTCACGACTGACGTTTCAAAATGTTGTACGAATCAAAAAGATGTTGTCGTCGCTGATTAGACATTTCGTTCGCGAAAAAAGACACTAATTTCTCATAACACAGCACTACGCCGCTCTAGCGACGCGCGAACTGCCCGCTGGCTTCGAGACCGGGTCTGCGTTGCCGCCCCGCTCCCCGCGCTGCCGCTGCCGCCGCCGCCTCGCAATCGCTGACTTCGCGTCCGTAGCCTTACATACTCTTTTTGCCTCGTTTACGATCATACATCTGGTAATAGCACGCTGGTTGCGAGTACTACGCACCTGACCTTTCTGAAGAATATCACCAATAAGGCATGTCCTCCTAGGGCGTTCCCTACCCGGCGTTTCCAATCACATTTACGTTTTTGTTAGTCGCCTTTCACTTATCTCCTCAATATGGCCTAACTGTCTAAGGGCTGATTTTTCAATCGATGGATAATTTTTTATTCGTGAAATATGACAGATTTTGTATGGAAGTAGTGTCAAAAATTCAAAATTATTCCTCAGATTAAATTATCTGGCATTGGAAAAATTTGCCCTAAGTAAATACTCTTTTCAATTTTTGTCAATACCTACATCTTCTTTTGAGTTGTTTACCTATCGTCGTTCGAGGTCCTCATAAATAAATAAATAAACGCTAATAATGATTATGTTTATATTTACCTATCTAAAACACCTTTTATACGAAATTTTCCTAAACCTTTCAGTGTTCGTGGAAACTAATCAGGCTAAACAAAGACCAACAAAAAACAATTAAAATCAAATTTCATGATTCTCAAAAGCGACGAAATTGTTTTAATGGAACATGAGGATTTTAATAACAAATTACCATAGATATAATTCTAAAGAAATTATCAACCTGATACCCCTTTAGGAAGTTTATCATTGATAACTTCAACGGGAAGTTTCGACATTCATCGAAAGGCGTAATCTTGAGTGGAACAGAAGTAGGGCTTTATAACAAAGATTATTACTCAACAAAGTCTTTGTGATTTTGACAGATCGCTCGGAGTGTTGATACGGCTTTGTGTCTCTTGTTGTCAAAGTTTTCGCTGTTGTCGAAGTTTTAAGACCTTTGTAGGAGATAAGACAGTTATAAGTAGGAATTTTGGTCTGAAGTTTTTGACAACACAACGTACTTTCGTTCTCCTGCCTTCCTTGAAACGGTTTAGTCCCATCTCTTCCCCTATGCGTTTATACCAACGAAGGGAGATTTTTGTAGGTGTAAACGCACCACGCTGAAAGTCACCCAAAGAGCAATGGAGAGGGCTATGCTTGGAGTTTCTCTGAGTGATCGAATCAGAAAAGAAAAGATCCGCAGGAGAACCAAGGTAACCGACATAGCCCGAAGAATTGCCAAACTTAAGTGGCAGTGGGCTGGGCACATTGCTCGCAGAACAGATGGCCGATGGGGCCGAAAGGTTTTGGAGTGGGGACCGCTTACCGGAAGACGTAGCGTTGGAAGGCCTCCCACAAAACCAGACGAAGTGGAGGTGCTACGGAGAGGCCTTTGTCCAGCAGTGGACGTCTTTCGGCTGAAATAATGATGATGAAACACATAGGTTAAGAGATGAGAAGGGGAAGAGATCGGACTAAATAAACCCTTGAAATTGCGCATACCGCATTTAGTAGTATAGAGGTATGAGGAACAGGGTGTAAAGTTCACTCATACTCTATAGAAAAGGGAGGATCCTCCGACCAGACGGGTGTTGTGTCTAGCGGGCAACTGCCCGATGATTCATGTCGGGCTGTTGTATCTATGCTAGTTGCGCGGTAAACTCTGCTTGCGAGATGCAGGATTTGCGTGACGTCCGTATGACGCGTTTATCGCATGTGATGTTTGTAGAACCAGTAGGTACTGATGTATTTAATCTAGTAGCTCAATGTTTGTGCAAAGTATTACGTACCTACTGACTTCAATGTTTGTGCATTCATATCTGCCTATTACTAACTAACTGCAAGGCAAAGATCTCACTGAATTTTGCAATAAGAAGGTTTTCTCGCGATGCCATTGCAAAACCATGGTAACTATATCAACAACATACATAAAGTGTATTCAAACTATGTTTCAAATTAATATTATTTCAAGTTAAACAAATTTCAAATTTATTTTAATGTCAATTAAGTTGATTTCAGAGTGACTAGCACTATTGAAAAAGTTATAAAAATGTTTGAAGTTGTAGCGTAAACTGAACTTTATTGTGTAGGATTTAAAGTTATTTTTCCATAGACTAATATTTTTGTTTATATTTTTTGCAAATGAATCGCGAATGCAGATTAGGTACCTATACATAAACTCACGCCTTCTTCCCATGAAAAGAAACTATACAGGGTGAAATTGAATTCATGGGCATCCTTTTAAGGGGTCATATTGTAATCATCATTATGAACAACTTTTACTATGGGACCAAACCTGAAATCGCGAAAAAAAATCTGCTCTTCCCTATATTTTGACGAGTTATGTGAACATAAATGCAAGGAACAGCTGATTTTTTCCGCGATTTTAGGTTTAGTCCCATAGTAAAAGTTGTTCATAATGATGAGTACAATGACCCCTCAAAAGGATGCTCATGAATTTAATTTCACCCTGTAGAACGCCACCTGCTACGATCCTTAAATACTCCTTTTGCTTCGTTTATGTTCATACACGCACCAAAATAATGCCGTAAGAATTGATAAGTCAGTTGGCTTTGAAAGGTTTCCAACGCGCACCATCCTATTTCCAAAGCGAATCAATACGCCCCGTCCGGGCCATCATGACTTGTCGTTTTCTAAGAACATTCCACATGACTTGTTCGTTTAATTATACCAGGCTAACTATACCAACGACCAATAACTAACCCAGTATATTCAAGAAGTTGTAAGAACGTTTCAAGTTCCTTCATGACACACATAATAGATATCTTGGGTCATCGGAAAACTTGAGAATACTCGTAGAGATGCATTCCACCACCTGTTATATTATAAAAAATATTTTACTGTTCAAGCAGTACGGCTATGGAATAACTTGCCCGTGTCGGTAAGGCGTGCTCAATCTTTGTCTTCTTTTAAAATTATGGTAAAAAAAAAACATTTCCTCACCTTTATCTATTATTAACAAGCTTCTGCCCGCGACTTCGTCCGCGTGAAATTTCACCCTCCCCCCATTCACCTTCTTAGGGGTGGAATTTCGAAAAACCTTTTTTTATTGGATTCCTAATCTTTACAAAGAGCACAACTTCCAAATTTCATGTCTTTAGGACCAGCGGTTTAGGCTGTACGTTGATATATCAGTCAGTCAGGACTTTGAATTTTATACAGAATGTCCCTGGAAGTATGGATCACATCGAATAGTGGCGTGGGCAAGGTCATTTCCAAACTTTTTAACCCTGAGAATGTCGGTGAATTTTTTTACGGTTCAAAAGTTATGACCAATTTTTATTTTATTTTCAATCACTTCGCATAGTGCTCAAAGAAAATAATCATAAAAAAAATACTATCAGGGCTATCTAAAAAAATTAAATTGATAGCCCCGATAGTTTTTTAAAATGATTCGGATTCTCTTTTTTTTTAACGTTTGGAAATGAACTTGCCCACGCCCCTATTCGATTTGATCCATACTTCCAGGGACACCCTGTATTATACATTAATTATAGTTCTTTGCTCTTGTCTCTTGATTATTATCATACTATCACACTAATCACACTAATATTATAAAGGCGAAAGTTTGTGAGTGTGTGTGTGTGTGTTTATATGTTTGTTACTTCTTCATGCTCAAACGGCTGGACCAATTTTGATGAAATTTGGTATACAGATAGCTTGAGTCCCGGGAAAGGACATAGGATACTTTTTATCCCGATATTCCCACGGGATCGACATTTACGCTGGTGAAACCGCGGGGCGCAGCTAGTTGCAGATATGTAGCATATGAGATAAGTATATGCTTCATATATGTATGTATTTATTGTATATGCATCTACATATACAACATGGTACACTACAGACTAATTGCAGTATTGTCTTTCCTTCATACTTTAAATCTATCCAAAGGTTGTCTTTAAAATATATATCTTTTAGCGATAATACCGCCCATTGTGTCACCCTATGTAAAATTTCTACATTTATATTTGTTGTACGTTCATAAATATCCGGGTTATAGTAGTTAATTCCGTACACCGATTTGTCGTGAAGGTTGGTAAGTTCAGTTAGTATAGAGAAACACGTTCCACTGAGATGCACTAAGTAGATAAGTTTATTTAAGTTAAGAGTAAGTAACAGTACTAGAGTGGAAGGCGATTATTTCTCTCAGTTGTTGATAGCTACCCAGTTATAAGTTCACTATATTTTAATTCGTTTTTTTTTTATTGCTGAATGGGCCCGCTCTTGACCTCGATCACGCCTGATGGCAAGCGATGGATGAGGTCTATGATGGAACGAGCGTGCCCAGAATATGCCTAAGGCACTGGAACTCCCACGCATCGACGAAACACAGCAGGCTGCTTAACGTCGGACTCCAGTGGGAGAGTGGTCGTAAACCAGGCGGGCGTTAGCCCTACCACCGCAAGGGAAGAATTGGCCAGTCAAATAAGGTGTTGGGTGTGACTGTCCAGGATGCGCCGAGTGCTCGATTCAGTTGAGTAACTGGCGGAATAAACTGCGCTACACGAAGAGGTTTCTTCATGCATCCCAAAATCACATCGTTAGTCAATTCATTTTATTAGATACGATTCGCTGGTCTAAAGTAGGTTACAGAGTAAGCAGAAAATGTACGGCGATGAGACCGTAAATATGTAATTCGTGTGGTGTAATTAAAAAAGACTATTCTATTCTGTTCTAATAAACCTAATACAATAAATCTACAAAAGACATTATACGCGGCCCTAAGTGCCTCGGATCATACGCAATGTGTGTAATTAACTCTTTACCAGAAAACGACTCACATTCTACTTCAACGTTCGCAGAATCATACATTACGTCCTATAATGTTTGGTGCTATTCAGAACAACGGTCCAAATGTCGGTAGTCCATTTGTTAGGAGAAATGGAACGGGTCTAATTCGAAAAAGCCTAAAAATTCTCGCGTTGATTGCCGTTTTGTGACCGTTTTAATCGGCTAGCTTTCTGTTCTGGTTTACTTATTCAATACAGATGGAAATTGAGAAATTATCTGTGTATCGGATTCAATATAAAGATAAAAATATATTGGTATCGGCTAATTTGATGAGTTTTCCATCAAATATTATATTATACAAAAGAAAATGAAATGATTTTCGTAGTGAAGCTTATCATTAGAAGCGACTGGACAGATTTGTTTTTTTTTTTATGTACCTCATTATAGTCCGAATAAGGTCGTTAGGGAAAGAAAAATTGCAAAAATTGGCCCGGGAAATTGGAATTTACAGCAAAAACTGAAAGTGTTTTTTTTCTATGGGATTTTTGGATGAATTATAATGAAATGTAATTGTTCAATGGAATCACTTTTACACGTTTGTTAAACACCAAGTTAAAGCCAGGTAAGGTGCAATTGGGAATAATAAATAGGTATAGATCACAAGAATAATAACAAATGGTAGAAACACGCAAGCCGCCCGGTCGCTAGCCAACCAACAATAACAAGCCCATAGTAACTGGGTTGCCAGACCTGTCGCCAACAACGTTACTATTTAAAAAAAGCTAGATGAAGTCGACATTTCCTATCTGACTACCCCTGAAAAAAAAATGGCGAAAAAAATTCAAAGGTCAATGTTTCTTAATTTAAAGTCCCGACATAATCTTGGTCAGATCATGACGTGAGGACAATGTAGATTAGTGCCTGAAATGGTCTTTTGAGGAAAGAACCACACAGATTGAGTGGACCTGTTCAGTTAGTGCAAGTATTTGTCAGTAATCGTGCAGCTCTGCTCAGAACATGAGGAACTCAACGACTCAACGAACAATCCCAAAGAAAGGACAACGTTTGTTGAGTCAGCTAGTATAAATAATACTAAATGTTTCCAAATCAGTAGATAGCGTTGTCGAAAAATATCCCAGGTGAAATTTTTAGTAACCATTATCAACGAAGTAATTTCGACCTTTCTAGAAAGAGCTAAGGTCACTAAGGCTGTCTTTTCTGCCATCTTGCAGTCACACAAGGCTAAAGGCTTATTCATTTTAACCCCATTTAAAATAACGTCAAGTTCATTAGCAGCCCTTAAAACATCGTCAATTATTACTTCGAAGACTCTTTAAAAACACTTCAGCTTTTTTCCAAGCTTTATTAATCGAGAAAGAATGAATCTCTAAGTATATTCATTAGGTTTAAGTTAATTAATCATAGGAGCTGTGAGCGGTCGCCATCTTGATTTGCGATCTCTGAATGGACGTAATTAAAACTCTGTTTGAACACTCCGTTCGTTTTCATATCTAGAAAGGGATGCAACTATTCATTATTGGATGATAATTGTATGGAAAGACAGGGAAGGGAGTATAGTAATTAATTCACAAAGGATGAATGCGTTAGATCGCTGATGCAGGAACTATTGTTAATTAAAAATAGAACCTAATGGCCACTCCAGGGGTTTCGTTTCGTAACATAGTCTGTTTTCTTCACAGGGTTTGGGCAGAGTTGTGGGTGTATTATAAATTTGCCAGTGGTCCAGAGATAACAGCCGCCACTTACCGAGTTGTAGGTCGCAGGTTCGAACCCAGACAGCGCTTTACTTTTTTATTTTTCATTCCACCAGCCATTTATACATACAGTTCATATACATCGCCTTAATTTTTGGTCCTTCGAGCTGGATTGATATCGACACGCTAAGAAGAAGAAGAATGCAAAAGTAAATTTATTTGTTTGTTTGTTACCTTTTCACGCCTAAACCACAGAACCGATCATCATATACGTTGTCAAGTGTACAGAAACGGACTGTTCCCGAGGAAAACAACAATAACGTTATTATGATAATAGATGGCGACATGTGTCTATTGAACATTGTAACATTATTTAATTCGGAGGCGGTACGAAGTTCACCGGGTCAGCTAGTTGTAGATATAAAAGTCTGTAATGAACCTTGAAGGCGGCTTAGAGCTAATGATTTGGGGCAATCATTCCACGGAATCGGTAGGGTAACTTTGTAAATGATGCTCTTACTGGTGATGTTATTCGAAATGTGCGTAGTACTCGCAACCGGCCTGCGTATTTGACCAGTGGGGTGATTGCGTAACATACTAACAATAGCAATGGTTTTCATTTTGACAGTTCAACAACATTCATTGCGTTATTTACGTTGGTGAGCAGACAAATGTTTCGAACAAATGCAGCAATGGATTAGCAATATCCTTCAAAAGGATTCAGATTAAGATTGATAGTGTGTTACGCAATTAGGGTGTTGATGTGTGAACGTAAACGATGCGAAAGGAGTGTGTAAGGATCGGAGCAGGAGTATTTGCTGACCTAACCTCATTGGAAGAAGGCGTGAGTTTATGTATGTATAGAAACGAGGAACGGGGTGTAAACTTCACTCATACTCCATAGAAAAGGGAGGATCCTCCGACCAGAAAAGTGTTGTATCTGGCGGGCCACTGCCCGATGATTACTTGTTGCGCGGTAAACTCTGCTTGCGAGATGCAGGATTTTGTGTGACGTCAGTATGACACGTTGTTTGCGCATGTGGCGTTGTAGATACCGCTACATATGTGTGCGTATGTGAGTTGGAAAATGAGCATTAATTCTCAAGTTCCACTGGATTTTTGCACGACGTTTTCCTTTAACAAAACTCATAATACTAAGATATGTCTAATGGTAAAGGAAATTGTTGCAACGTACGATAAAATAATGTCAAATACCCTCAACGCGAGACATTTGTTGGTGACATCTGACGGCGGGTTGAACCCTTACCAAAAGGTCAAAGTTACCTAAACAATAACCTCTTGACATTTTTGTTAGTTGGAGAAACTAGTCTCAATTCCCTTATGTATGTACCCACAGATATAATTATAGCATTGTGGTGCTTGGCTTTAACGCGTTCAACTTGAGTGGCATCTTTAACTCCTTAATATTTGAATAACTAACTTGATTATTGATGATAATTACTGTTTTAAAGACTGGCGAATCATCTCAAGAAAGACTTAAGCTGTGGTGAGACAGTGCTTCCTTATCCAATCCGTTCGTTCCACCCGCTGAAGACCTCCCATTTGGACATGAGTTACCTTGGGTAACCTGGAAGTCTTTAAACAGACTCCGGACCCATGTTGGCCGAAGCAAGGAAAACCTGTTCAGGTGAAGATTTATAGACGACTCCGCCTTGGAGTGTAAATGTGGTGCTGTTCCACAAACGATGGGACACTTAATATCGTGCCCTGCGTATCCTGTCAGCTGCACGTTACAGGAACTGATGCACGCTGGTGATGACGCCAAACAACTAGCCGAATTCTGGGCCTAGTACATTTAGATTGCTATCGACACGCCAAGAAGAAGATCATATTATCTTCACTCCTTGATACTCCGAAAGGTTGGGCAGACTGGTAAATATGTATTACAAGGGCCCTTCTAGACATAGCCCTGCATTGTTAGACTCACATAAAATCCTAATAATATAATGTTTAGACTTCAAAAGAGACCTTGATCTCTGAGTTTGTTTCGGAATTTCTTCTCAGCGTCTAGTTTTAAAATATTGACCAACAAATATTGACGTGTAAAAGTGTCTTACAAGATCTACTTCATCATTCATCATCATCATTTCAGCCGAAAGACGTCCACTACTGGACATAGGCGTCCCCCAAACGCCTCCACTTCGACCGAACAAAAAAGATCTACTAACATAAACAATAATAAACATTTCATTTTCATATAATTTATTTCAAAACCACATTTGACAGGGGCTGGTTGATGGTACTCCACCCGAGTACCATCAACCGCACTCAAATCCAGACTTCGGGCTGCTACACACAAACTCACAATAAACATACCAATAAGACGTTGCCTGACCTAGAGAACTCAAGAATCCATGTCAGACGCACTTGCGACCACTAGGGCAAGGAAGCAGGCAAAACATTAATTATTTTAATTAGTTAATCGTACTTGCAGAACATGACTCGGCCAATTGTTGACAAGGGTGTGAAGCAACAGACCGTAAAACATAGTTTTGGAAGACCACTCGACCCACGACTAAACCCTTTACCAACCAGGGTAAAAAATGGCTAAGCTGCGTCTGTCAGAGTTAGTATTCGTTCGTCAGCACTGTTCCGAACTGTAATAGCTTAGTACTAAAGATTGAGCGCGATATCGAAAAAGTAGTTTGCTCACCATGAAAATTAAGTATAACTGAATTGATGGGCTCGACTAGTAAATGATAAATATAAAATGATAAATGATTTATTTCTGTAAGTAGGTTTGTACTTGCAAACACTTTTACACGTCAATCATATTTTTGAAGTGAAAACTTCTTTAGCGGCGTTGCACCCTTTTTGTAATGGGTGTCAGGACACGTGATCGTCAGGAGAGATTTCCCCCCCCCCCCTCTCTTTCTACGGCGGCGCCACCCGAAGAGAACCAAGTTTAGTGACACACGACAATGGATGGATGGATGGATGGATGGATGGATGGATGGATGGATGGATGGATGGATGGATGGATGGATGGATGGATGGATGGATGGATGGATGGATGGATGGATGGATGGATGGATGGATGGATGGATGGATGGATGGATGGATGGATGGATGGATGGATGGATGGATGGATGGATGGATGGATGGATGGATGGATGGATGGATGGATGGATGGATGGATGGATGGATGGATGGATGGATGGATGGATGGATGGATGGAAGTGGAAGTGGAAGTGGAAATCGAAGTGGAAGTGGAAGTCGAAGTGTAAGTGGAAGTCGAAGTCGAAGTCGAAGTGTAAGTGGAAGTGGAAGTCGAAGTCGAAGTCGAAGTGGAAGTGGAAGTGGAAGTGGAAGTGGAAGTGGAAGTGGAAGTGGAAGTCGAAGTGGAAGTTGAAGTGGAAGTGGACGTGGACGTGGAAGTGGACGTGGAAGTGGACGTGGACGTGGACATGGACACACTGCTGTGTATTCGTAACATTCGTGTATATAAAGTGTTTAAAATATGGAAATTGAACAAAGTGCATCTATTAATGAAAAAAGGGACGCAGAAATAGTGAAAAAAAATGAGTTATATTAATTCAATGAATAATTGATTTATTTCAACGTTAATATTCAAGTTTTCACTTCTGCCGGCACTCCCGGAGTGCAACCCGTCTTTTTTTTTTTAAACAAGATGAGGTCGGCGTTTTCTATCTGACTACTCTGAGAAGAAAGGCCGAAACAAACTCAGAAGTCACAGTCTCTTTTAAAGTCCAGACAAAATCTTGGTCAGGTCATGTGAAGATGATGTAGATTGATGTCTGAAATGGCCTTTTGAGGAAAGAACCACACAGATTGAGCGGACCATGACGTCTGAGTTAGTTTCGGCATTTTTTTTTCAGGAATCAGTCGGCTAAAAAAAGCCGGCACCATTTAGTTTTAAATTATTGAGCAAAATTGACGTGTAAGTGTCCTAAAATATCTTCTTACGGAAATAAACATCATTGTATTTTTCATTTATATTTGACTAGCAGCGCGCCGCGGTTTCACCTACGTAACTTTCGATCCCGTGGGAATATCGGGATAAAAACTATCCTATGTCCTTTCCCGGGACTCAAACTATCTCTATACCAAATTTCATTTAAATCCGTTCAGTGGTTTAGGCGTGAAAAGGTAACATATAGACAGACAGAGTTACTTTCGAATTTATAATATTAGTATGGATAGTATGGATATACACCACAGATTCTCCCACTGGCTAATTAGGCAGATGAAACGTACACACCCTCGTTTTCTGCAAGCAATGTAATTAATTTACTGTCAAATCTTACGTCATCTGCTATGATTGATTGTTGTTACTTCGGTCATCCAATCACAGTAAGCTAATTTGGGATTTTCCTATCAAAAGTAAATTTTCTAAAACGGAGATATCTCTTTCATAAACCTGCCTCCGGTAAAAAAATAAATTGCCTGAACGATTCATCATCTGCCTAGCCTTTTCCCAACTGTGATGTTGGGGTCGGCTTCTAGTCTTACTGGATGCAGCTGGATACCAGTATTTTACATGGAGCGACTGCCTATCTGCACTCCACAACCCAGTGACGGTAACACCATAAGGGTGTCCCCACATTTATCGACGCGGAATCGGCTTAAGCCGAATGCGTATCACCAAACTACTCGACTTATCGCCGAGCTAATAGGCAAACGGCTCGTTTCGCCGTCGATCGGCGTCGCGCCGTGTCGTCCGAGCCGAGCCGATGCGAATGGTATTACTAACACCCTTATTACGTAGACATAAAGGCTTTTTTGACCGGCGTTAGCCGATTCCGCGTCGATAAATGTGGGAAGACCCTTACTCTTGGTTAGACTGGTTGTCAGAGTTTTGGGCTTCTGACTACCCGTTATTAAATATTATGTTACTAGAACAAAACTAATAATTATTACATCACACTATCACACTAGTATTATAAAGGCGAAAGCATAGATTTATAATTATTATAAATCTATGGGCGAAAGTTTGTGAGTGTGTGTGTTTATATGTTTGTTACATCTTCACGCTCAAACGGCTGGACCAATTTTGATAAAATTTTGTACGGAGGTAGCTGACACCCTGGATTAACATATAGGCTACTTTTTATCCCGATATTCCCACGGGGTTGACACTTACGCGAGTAAATCCGGGGGGCGCATTTAGTCGTTAAAAAATTCTCAGTTTGTCTTGGCCGTCTGGTTGCCGATTTAGCCTAAACCACTCCAGAACAGACATACGTGTCCCAGATACGTTCCTACTTTTTAATCAATAAATCCAACAACTATTTTATTGGTTCGAGTTTTCTTATAAAGATAAGCGGCATATCCTGCGTAAGTTTATTACTCACCCTCGATGGAACTCGGATATTAGAAAACTTTGTGTTGGAACTACCCTCATAGACTTATTGGATTATTTTTATTGTTCCGTTCAGAAACTGAATGTTTCACTGTTACCATCACTTGTAGCTTTACTGTATGGAGTGAATGATTTATGTTTGAAGTTGATGTTTGGTTTTAGTGTACCTGCATATATTGTAAAAATCAGGGTTATTAAATTGTTTAGCAAATTGTATGTTGGGAATTGAGTTGTTGAGTCGTGAGTTCGAACCCAGGCAGGCGATTTACTTCATCACCACTGCTCTCAAAACGGTGAAGGAAAACATCGTGAGGAAACCGTCATGTCTTAGAACCAAAATTTCAAAGACATGTGACATAATACCAACCCGCACTGGGCCCGTGTAGTGGATTACGGCCCACACCCTCTCACTGAAAGGAGGCCTGTGTCCTAGCAGTGGGAACATTATAGAATGATTATGCTTATACTAAATTGACTGCCCATTTGAATGTAATTGTATTAGTATACCTACTACACCTACACTATTTACAAACTTTTCATGTTGTAATAAATAAAGCACGATTATCTCCGCTCGCACAGGTGATAATGAAAAATCAAATCGGGAATAAATCTACTTCGTATAGTACAGACGCCAGCACACCAAGTTACCCGAAACTGTCAAATTTGCCCAATCAAATTGAAACCTTATGTTCTAGCGATAAAGTTGAAAATCTATTAAAGAAATTTGACAGATTGTAGTAGCTTGATGTGCCGCGTCTGTACAAGCTAGTATTTCTTTCGTTTTCCGCTCATGTAATCACAAATCAGTCATACAATTCCAAATTTTCCACGATGATCAATGTATTACCGTCTGGAATTTTTGACTGTCTGCCAATTGTAAAAATATAGTTCAATACCGAATTTCAAAACTAATCTGAGTATTTGCTTATCTTAAAATACCTATGCAAAGAATAGCTGCGTCAGATATAATAATATAATTTAATGTAAACAAAATATTGTAAAACATTTTATCTACACCCATGCTATAAATCCTCTGTAAAAGTTTCTGTAACAGTTAGCTTATTGCCAAAATTAAAACAGCCATTGTCATAGTCACCATAATATCATAAATCGAGTGTTATAATGTTGTACTAAATTTCATTATGCAACTCCTTTTCATAAAAAGAACATTGTCATGCACGCGTGTTTCACTACCACAGCGCCGTAAATTAAAAAAAGAACTTATAGTTTATTCGAATTCACGTCGTATCCCGCCGGCCGTCATTTTTTTTCTATATTAGTATTGTAAAAAATAGTTTCAGAACTTTTATAGAGATGAGTCGTACTCGGCGCTTCTCCTCCACTTTTATTACAGTACCCGGCGATAAATATTGCACATCGACCTTTGGAAAGAAACAGTCGGCTAATTTCGGCTTCGTAGTGCGTTATCTCTGTCGCACACTACCTATGTGACGTTAACTGACTTTTTGTCAGTCGTTGTTCAAGTGCGATAGAGTGTGGTCGCGTCCAGTTTAAAATATATATCTAGAGTTGTTAACACCCCCAAATTTAAATAATTTAAAGTTATACTATGGCATCTTTAGGAAAAATAGGGGAAGCTTTTTATTTTACCCCAACTTAAAGCAATCATTTATAGAAAAATTGGTGTATTTTATACAAAGAATAAAAAGAATTATCAAAAGAAGCAAATCATAATTGTTTTAACAGCTCCTAATAGATACCGGACTGTTTGTATTTCGTGCGACAGAGATAACGCTCTACGAAGCCGAAATTAGCCGATTGTCTCTTTCCAAAGATCGATGTGCAATATTTATCGCCGGGTACTGTATGTGCACAGCCAAAGTGTGGAACTCTCTGCCGGCATCTGTGTTCCCTCCCACATTTAACCCGTCTGACTTCAAATCAAGAGTGAACAGGCATCTTCTGGGCACGCTCGTTCCATCATAGACCTCATCTATCGCTTTCCATCAGGCGTGATCGGGGTCAAGAGTGCGCCCATTTAGCAATAAAAAAAAAAGAGGATTCGTACATAATTAGGTATTAAAACACTCAGGTGATACTATTATTACAGTCGGCTTCGCCTCGTGTGATAAACCCACGTTCGTGTTTTAATACCCATTATTATACAACAGTTGCATAAATAAATATTAAAGGAGCCGGTGGAGTATCTGGCCCACTCTTCTCCATACTACCTTTTGGAACGGCAACTAGAATCTATTCCATTTTTTTTTGTAAATTGAGACGTTCAAAAGTGCTTTTTTATGTGCCTATTTTAAATAAATGATTTATTTTGAATTTGCTGCCTATTTTAGATGAGACCTCGATGTATATTCTTCTTCATATCCCTATAGTCCTTAAGTCTTCTTTCCAAAAGCAAAATAAAAGAACAGTTTGGGGGTTTGGGTTTTTAAAGAAGCAGTGAGCTCTCAAACCGTTTATAAAAAAATGTCAATCAACTCAGCCTAACGCAGTCCACTGCTGGACATAGATAGGCCTCTCCCAGACTACGCCATAGCATTCCTCCGCCTTTCGCATCCAGTCTGTCCCAGCCACCTTCTTAAGGTCATCCATCTAGCTGGGGGTCGTCCCACACTAGGTACGCTTGCAGATACGCGGTCTTCACTCCAGGACTCGTCTGCTGCACTGGCCATCGGCCCTTCGATAAACATGGACAGCGCACTGCCACTTCAAATTGTTTCATTCCTGATTTTATCCTTCAAAGAGATTCCGAGCATAGTTCGCTCCATAGCGCGCTGAGCGACATTGATGTTTTGGACCAGCTCGACCGTCATAAAAAATGTATGATTTTACAATCACCAAAAATTGAGCTTCTTCTCAAAAAGCCCATGAAATGAAAATGTCAGTAGCACTTGGTTCATGATATTGATTTATCCCTCGAACGTATCTACGAAAGAAGTAATTAATCATTTCACTGATGAAAGGCATTATCATTTTGCTGAAAATCAACTGAAGAATATTCGGTAAATGGGCATGTACTTTAGGTAGCCAGTCAAGCGACACTAATGAACTTTTCAATACACTTTCATCTGAGATTGGTTGTAATTTTATTTAGAAAAAACATTAAAGTAGATGAAACAAAAAACCAGTAATAAATAATACCCTGTCACACAGAGTTATAGAGTAGTAATAAGGACTTGGTAACAAGTGTCTTTTGTCAGATTGTCAAAACATTTCTCGGTAATTAATTGAAAATGGACGCACTCCGTTTTGATTTTTGGAGAAAAAAAATATGAATTCCAAGTCTATTACTGAATTAAACGTTTTAGGGTTTTTTAAACTAAAGAAATAATTAGAGCTGTCAAACGAGAGATCGAGTTTGTTTCAGTCTTTCTTCTCAGAGTAGTCGGCTAGAAAACACCGGACTCATCTAGTTTTTAAACATAATTTAATTTGTCGTGTAAAGGTGTTTTTTGAACGAATTTAGAAAGAAAATACGTTTATACGGCAAACATGACGCAGGCGTGCCCAAAAGATGCCTAAGGCACTGTAACTCCCACGCATCGACGAAACACAGCAGGCTGCTTGACGCCGCACTCCTGTGAGTGGTCGCAAACCAGGCGGGCGTTAGCCCTACCACCGCAAGGGAACAATTGGCCAGTCAAATAAAGTGTTGGGTGTGACTGTCTAGGATGCGCCGAGCGCTTGGTTCAGTAATATCATAAAATAATGACTCTCTTACCTAAGGTAGGCTTATATAAGTATAAGCCTACCTACGTCTGAAATGAATCTCGGGTCACGACAAAGTGTAAAAAGAAAGAAGCAAAATTTCCCTACAAAATTATTTTCCAACCTTGTTATAAGAAATGTTATTTTTCTGGGCGACTGAAGCGAATCTAATTGATTTTTAGACTCGTGTTACAAAGTTCAATTAATCACCCTGACATGTTGCCCGCTCGATGCTCAGGCGTCTTCTCACCTTTCATTTTAATTGAATTTTCACGTCTATAAATGGTCAAAATAAAAAAACGGATCGTGTTCGAAACACAATACTGCGCTCCAAAACAAGATATTTGACGAGGCTCAAAAGGCTGCTCAACTTAAATGGGACTGGGCAGGACATGTCTGAAGCATGCCGGACAAACTGTGGGCCCAAATAGCGCAGAATTGGTGCCCTGAGACAGTGAGGCGGGGACGCGGCAGACCACGTAGGAGATGGCGGGACGAGATGGATAGGATCCGTCAAAACTGGAGGGAGGACGCGCGGGCTCGCGAAAAATGGAAGGAGTGGAGGGAGGCCTTTGCCCAGGAGTGGGACAGCGCAGGCTAGATAAAAAATAAAGTGGTCTGGAGTAGTGGTGGCCCAGTATTAGCGGGTAGAGGTACGATCGAGGACTTTTCCGCCTGATCACTTAAAATTTTTTTCGCCTAAATCCTGCGGCGGCGCCAAGCCACGCTCCCTTAAAGTTTTCGTCTATTAGGAAAGCGATAACGCAATTGATTGCAACCTGCACTGCGCAGCTTAGTGACGCATCACGTGTACTCCTTTTGTGAACTATTTGCCTTGGCGCGCTTACTAGAGAGCGCTTCTATTTTTGTAGTTCAAGCTAAAATGAACTTAGTTGTGGTCAGGCGGGAGTGTCCGCGATAGTACATACCGCGCGGGTTTCGCTCAGGTATTTAGTATCAAGTCCCGCGGCTAGAGCGACCTGAGCGGTATTCGCTGCCGCTGTCGGTAGAAGTGCATACCGCGCGGGTTTTGCTCAGGTATTTAGTATCAAGTTCCGCGGCTAGAGCGGAACAGTTAGTGCCATAGTACCGCATATGTATTATTTCGCTTGTTGGGCGAAACCTCAAACTCGGTATTCTACCCACAAGGATAGCGAAATCCACATTGGTGTTTACAGTAATATTACCGCATACCCACTCGATTTTCTGTACCGCAGACGGTAGCGAATCCGCTTAGGTTTGAGCAGGCCTTTAAGGCGCAGATATACGACTTCTAATGATTTTAAATTCAACATCACGTCTAATCGACCGGACTGATTTCTTTGAAAAAAATAAATGTTATACTAGACCATTTGCTTTGTAATTAGATATGTGAATATTTGCAATTATATTTTTTTAACATAGTGTAATTAATTTGTAAAGTCTACCGCGGACATAAAAACGATAATCACGCAAACACTATCGGGTGTATTTTCATAAAACTTTCACCATCTAAAAGACAATTTAATTCCCCGAATTTTAGTATACGGTTTTTATTTGTTTGGTGTTTGAGAGTTTTTGTAAATAGATAATTGCTTCATATTTGCAATAAATTACCACGGTTGTGTCATCGCGCTTCTCTTTCTTTTCTATGCAGTCCGACAGTGACCGCGCTTTAGGTCGTGTAGTCGCCTCAAGGTCGTCGTTGCATCTAGCTGGGGAGCGTTCCACACTACGCTTGTCATACGCGGTCTCCACTCCAGGACTCGTCTGCTCCACCGACCATCGGGGTCGGCACACGGGTTGTCGACGCAAAACTTTGATGTCTTTTGTCTTTATGTCTACATTTCTTCGTCTGAATACGTGTAGCCGCGATTATTTAACCGACTTCAAATAAGGAGGAGGTTCTCAATTCGTTTATTGAAGTGAAAACTTCTTTAGCGGCGTTGCACACTTTTTTGTAATGGGTAAAAAATGTTAAACTCGCATCAGGACATCGCGTCAGGACACGTGACCGTCAGGAGAGACTACACAGGGGAGAACTACTACTAATTATCCCCTCTCTTTCTACGGCGGCGCCAACCGAAGTGAACCAAGTGACACACGACAATGGATAGATGGATGGATGGATGGATGTGGATGTGGATGTGGATGCGTATGTGGATGTGGATGTGGATGTGGATGTGTATGTGGATGGATGGATGGATGGATGGATGGACAGCTGATGGCTCGACCGTCTGTCTGTGTAGTAGCCACACTGCTGTGTATTTGTAACATTCGTGTATATAAAGTGTTTAAAATCTGGAAATTGAACAAAGTGCATCTATTAATGAAAAAAGTGACGCAGAAATAGTGGAAAAAAATGAGTTATATTAATTCAATTAAACATTGATTTATTTCAACGTTAATATTCAAGTTTTCACTTCTGCCGGCACTCCCGGAGTTCAACCCGTCTTTTTTTTTTTTAAATGTTTGTTAGGTACCTCAGTACTCCGTCATAAATAAACCGATTTGAATAAATGGTTTGTTTGTAAGGGTACGTATAGGATAATCCCATATAATATCCGCAATGTGTGGGGTAGGTACCACAACTAAAACGTTCAAAATAAAAACTTAAAATATTATGAAATAACAAACCAAAGACTTCGAAAGAAAGAAAAAAAAATCGGCTGTTTCATACAAAAGTTCAATACCTACTTGACCAAAATGTATGAAACAGCTGACTTTTTTTTCGTGATTTCAGAGTTGGTGCCATAGTGAAAGTTGTTCATATTCATGGGTAGAACACTCTGTAAAAATTTGGATGGTGATAAAAAAATCTTCCTGTATAACTAAAAAATACATGCATGGTTTTACACCTAACGTAATAAAAATGGTACCTATTTCAGCACAGCAATTTGCTTGAGACAAAATATATTGACAGCTAACGCTTTGTTACATGTAGACCTTTTCAGTATCGCTGTTAGCTATTGACAGCTTCTACATCATTGAGCAATGACAGAGGCTAGATTTTTGTAAAGCGCTCCACTCATTTTTAAGATGTTTGTGTCAGTACTACGAGGGGTGAAAGCTATGTTTAAGGGGTAGACTATCGTAAATTCTTCTTTTGTATCGATGGGTAGACTATCGTAAATTCTTCTTTTGTATCGATGGCAAAAAGTTCCAATGATTCTCATCATCTTTGGTCCAAAATTCAACTGAGCGATCTCAGCTCAGTGACGCAGTTATTAGATCAACAAGTGCACAGGTCACAGGCTATGACGTTATTATAACTGGTTTATAACCAGTTATAATAACCAGTAACCAGTTATAGTCGGTGTCGATGGTTCCGCATTTTCGTTTTTTGACACCGACTTCTGAAATTAAAGTTATTTAAGTATCACTTTGTACCGTTTTTTTTTTTTGAAGTCGGTTGTTTTTTTTTGTAAAAAAGTTTTTAATTTTGCCTTTTTAGTTGTACCTACCCCATGAAATGTTTGTACGTTTATTCTAAGGTGCCAACCCTAGTGGGGCAGAATTTAACAAGATTTTAAAGTAGTGGAATCTGCTCCACTATTTCGATTTAGTGGGCAGATTCCACTGCAAAATTTTAGGCATTCTACTTTGCCCCACCAATGGGGCGGCTGGTGGGGCAATGTGGAGTAATCCACAAATTCAATTAACACTAGTGCATTGAAGAATTGAAGACACCGACTAGAAGAATCATCAAAGTACGCATAGAAATGCCGGAAATGCAGTACATTTATGCATATAACTTCGCCCATAGGAATAATTACCTAATGTATTTTATACTAAAACCTTAGTAAAGAATTATCAAAATTGGTTCATTCGTTTTTGAGAAAATCGCGGACATACAAACATATATGCATACATACCATACCTATATATGTAAGGGTTGAATACAGAACCTCCTTTTTTGAAGTCGGTTAAAAATAACTGTGAAAAGACTATAAACCTCTCCGTGCACATCCTACGTAGGTGGACGGTCGTCTTTATATTTTAATCAAAGTGTTTTCCAACACAAGGGAAAAGTTGTAATTACTAAAACCATAGCATGAAAAACGTGTCGACCATAAAATAAATTGCACAGAAGGGAAAAAAAACGTTAGAATAAATTACATAATGGCATGTAAAATCAAGAACTTATTACTGTAGAACGTTACTTCATTTCCTATCTTATCGGCTTGTATCGGGCACGCGATTGCTGAGAACTTTACTGTTTTTATACACCGGTCCTGTGTAATACATGCCTTATCTTGAATAATTTTTCTGAGGGTACAAATTATGGTTTTATTACGGCTTGACTATGGGGATAGCTTCGTGTATTTTTTGATTGACGAACAGAGGTTATTTAATAGCATTATTCTCGTATTGGGTATGGTTTTATGCTTGTTCATGTAATGTAAGCCTTCAGTTGTTAGCTCTTGCAAACCAACCACAAACTTTTATATTCAAATCACCTCAATCCTTTCTCAGGCCATTTCAAATCAAATCAAACATTTATTACTAGAAATACATAGTTTTCATTGTTTTTTCGCGATTACAATTTTAGCATCGTAATCGCGAAAAACAATCGACTATCCCATAGAATCTTAAACCTAGACCTATAGTACGGGCCTGCGGACGGAGAGTAATGGGTAGCTCACCGTCCGATCAGGAGCAGGCCCGTGCTGGACGGCGCGTACGTGTTCCACGCGCGCCTCAAAGAGATGTCAGCATAAAGGAAGGGGCCTGCCAGGGCCGAAGCCTGCCGGGGGTGCGGGATTGTCCGAAAGGGTTACCGCTACCCCGAAACATAAAGGGCTAAGGAAAGAACACGGATGGGTTTTAGTCAGTAAGAGTCTGACACTCCCTTCGCTCCACCCAGAGCGGCAGAGGTCATTTGATGATTTCCCATCCATAAAAAAAAAAAGACCTATAGTACACCCACATTGCACCAGTTATGTTTAAGTCCCATGTAATAGGGGGCGAGTCTATTGCCATCAACCGGGCACAAATCCAGACTCCGGGCTGCTACTGACAAATTCCTCATTGAAAAACCCAATAACACTTTGCCCGACCCGGGAATCGAAGACTTTAAGCTCATCAGTAGCGCTTGCGACCATTATAGGTACTGTTGCGCGCCACAATCGATGGCGACACTAGCTACCACTAGCGCCATCTAGTATCGAGTAGCAGAACTAATAGTCAGGACCCTTCTAGAAATTTCGATGCCAGAACTTACTAGAAATATCGACATCTGGTCAGTCGGGACCGGTATGTACTCGAACATTCTAGATGTTTCTACAGTAGAAGGTTATGGAACTATCCATGGCCTATATAAGGCCAGTATGACCACGACCCGGGATCAGTATTGGTTAAGCGATACAAGCGAAAACTTTGCAGCGATCTTCCATTTGCTACTTTCAAGTGATCAGTAATGCGATTGTGTTTTATAATTAGTGTGTTTGAGTTGTATTGGTGTTGTTAATTAAAGTGTCTATTTTTTGGTTATTAAATCGGCAGTTTTTACTGTCACAAACCCCAAGCTTGTAACAGTACCAATGAGGCAAGCAACCTGCTTTTATTACACCAAAAATTGGGGCAGTAGATATTATCTATTAAAAGCAGGCTTATGAAAAAAATTGGACCAACAATCAACTGTATTTATTATTTTAACAAGCAAAACTTTATACAGAAAAAAAATTAATGACCAATTAGCGAATCACTTGGCACTGAGAAAACCCAACAGTGAGGTGGAGAGACGTCCGTCGCCGTCGTTGATAGTGTGTTACGCAATTAGGGTGCTGGTGTTCCTCGCCGTCTGCAATTGCCGCTACTCTTGATGCAGCTATCTTGACCATGCCCCTAGTTCCCTTCAACTTATTTATTCTTCTAAGGGCTGATTTTCCAACGCTAGAAAATTTTATCGGAGGAATAATTTTGAATGTTTGACAGTTCTTCCATACAAAAACTGTCAGATGTCAATTTTATTCCACGAATAATTTTTTTTCTCATATCACATATGACATTGGCAGAATTGTCGACATCGGCACCATTGCCATAGAGAAAAAAATACTTAATAGAAAAAATATATCGACGGTGTAGTATTAATATCTAATAACTATAAAATTATGATTTTATAGGAGGAAACACGGTGGAACGCAGAGCTAAGAGGCTCATTGGCGACGTAAAACTGGTGGATGCCAAGCTTCACAGCTTGGCTCATCGCCGCAAGGTTGCCTGCCTGTCGGTCTTCTACAGACTGTACTTCGGTGAGTGTGCCCAAGAACTCCACGACCTCATTCCACCGGCCCCCTTCTACCTTCGGACATCCAGGCGCACTGCAAGTTACCATCCCTACCTGGTTGTTGTTCCACCAATTCGCACTAAGCGTTTGCAAATGTCGTTTATAATGCGCACAGCAAAAGAGTGGAACTCTCTACCTGCGTCTGTTTTTCCGAGCGCATACAACCCGAATCTCTTTAAAGTGAGAGTGAACAGGCTTCTTCTGGGTAAGCTCGCTCCATCGTCGACTTTGTCTCTGTCACCTTTGACCTAGGCTAGAGTCAAGAGCAAGCCCATTTAAAATAAAAAAAAGGAAAAAAAAACGTTTCATTTCTATAGTTTTTAATATTTTAATAAAAATAAAGTCACTTATATTAAACAAATAGTAGGAAACGTCGTCGTCGATTCAACCCTTATGTCTTTGCAAATATGAGCTATTTCATATTTTACCTACGAATATGCAACAAATGGAAAACCGCTAAATTGTTAGTTATTAGATCACTTCACCGTCGATATGTCGATTGAAAAATCAGCCCTAACACTAGTTAACTCAAATCTCTAATTACCAAAACACAATCATTTCATTGAAATCCGGCAACAAACGACATTGCCGTTATTTTTTATCCTTCAGCTTTTGGCACATATCCAAGTCATGCGAGGAGCGCCATTCTTTTTTACCGTACTTTAATTAAGTTTATGTCGAGCGTTAAATTTTATCGGATTCTGTTCGACAGTTCTGCAGTTTGTATCGTTAGGTCGTGGGATCAAAATTGGGTTAAAGTTTATGGTTGATATAGTTGTTGAAAATGGAGAACAGAGAGGATTGGCAAATAAATCTGTTCCTTGATTATTTTGTGGAAAGTTTTTTACTTTTTATTAAACTCTAGGTATAGTAATTTTTTAGCATATATTTTGTAGGTAGCACATAGACAAATTGACGCCGAATGATTATTGAAAATGAAAATTAATTATTTGTCTCAAAACAGTTACATCCATACTATTCCATGCTAATATTATAAATTCAAAACTAAATCTTGTCTGTCTGTCTGTATGTTACCTTTTCACGCCTAAACCACTAAACCGAATTAAGTGAAATTTGGTATAAAGATATTTTGAGTCCCGGGAAAGGACACAGGATAGTTTTTATCCCGATATTCCCACGCGATCGACATTTACGCGGGTAAAACGCCGGGCGCAGCTAGTGGATTATAAATGAGACATCCTCAGTAAGTAATTGATATAATACTTGTGTTGGGGCTATCTCGCTCTTTCCCTAAATTATTAACAATATTGAGACGATTTTTACAAAAGGTGACTAAAAATAAATTTTAGGAATAAAAGATTAATGGCAATAGACCCGCCCTCTATTGCAAAAATGCATGGGATTTCAAAACATAAGGCGCCTGCCCAACGGCCGACGAGGAAGGGACTAGCTATCAAAGATTCTCACGCTCAAGAAACATACGCAGACGCCAGCACAAAAAGCTACCCGAAACTGTCAAATTTTCCCAATCAACTTTGACCCTTATACTTAAGCGATACAGTTGAAAATCTATTAAAGAAATTTTACAGACTGTAGTAACTTGATGTGCGTCTGTACAAAAGATTGTAGGTCCCGTGTAAGTAAAAGAGATACTTATATTAATAGTTGTTCTCTGACTGTTCACACTGTGGGAAAGTGCTCGTTCGTTGCAGCGACAAGAGCTATCAAAGAGAGTATTCGCTCAGCAGCGCTCGTTTGGCGGTTAGAACACCCGCTGGGAATCTCACGCTTGATACACACGTCGTGCATTCGCTGGTCGTTACTCGCCAACTCGTTTAGGTGCCTGCAGTTGTGTAATGTAATATTTTTATCCGACTGCGCCAGAAGGAGGGTTATGTTTTTCGAGAGTATGTATGTATGTATGTTTGTATGCCCGCGATTTTCTCAAAAACTTATGAACCAATTTAGATAATTCTTTCACTGATGTGATCTACATACTTTTAAGAAGGTTTTAGTATATAATACATTAGGTAATTATTCTTATGTACGAAAGTTATATGCAAAAAACGAAAATGCGGAACCAACGACACCGACTTGCGAAATTAAAGTTATTTTTCACTTTGTAGTGTTTTTAATTGTTGAAGTCGGTTGTTTTCTTTTGTAAAAAACTTTTTGAAGTGAAAGCTTCTTTAGACGCGTTGGGTATTTTTTGAAACAGGAAAAAACAATAGAACTCTCGCCACTGTTACCGTAACCGACACCGAAAGATATTATTTTATTATTAATTGTATCGCTTTTGATAACTATCTAAGAACGACTCGATAACGAAGATACGATAAGCCTGATTTATTTCCGGTCGAATCATCTGATCTGATCCCATGCTCGTTATTATCATGAAATTAATAAATATTGTTTAAGTTTTTACTGAATTGAGCTCATCATTTTCTTCACCAACTTTTCTTTATTTTTCACTAGCTGAGCCCCGCGGTTTCACCCGCGTAAATGTTCATCCCGTGGGAATATCGGGATAAAAAGTAGCCTATATGTTAATCCTCCTTACAAAATTTTATCAAAATTGGTCCAGCCGTTTGAGCGTGAAGAAGTAACAAACATATAAATACACACACACACTCACAAACTTTCGCCTTTATAATATTAGTGTGAAGTGTGATTAGTGTGTTTCCTGATTTCTAAAATAACTCACCTTTATTTACTTCGCACGATTTAATTTTCCCTGATCACTAAGGACACTCGCAACTTACCAAAAGATATATCTACTGACTTCTTCCTTGACTCCCTCGTTGGTCTAGTGTTCGTAAGCGCTACAGCTGAGCATGAGGTCCTCGGTTCGATTCCCGGGCCGGGCAACGTGTTTCCACGTGGTTTCCATCAAGAATTTCTCAGTAGCAGCCCGGAGTCTTGGTTTGAGCCCGGTTGATGGCAATAACTTCGTCTCCTATTACATGGGTCTTAAACAAAACTTACGGAGCCAAAACATGGTCACTCACGGTACGGCTGGTCCATAAATTCATGGTCGCTCAGCGAGCTATGGAACGGGCTATACTTGGAGTCTCTCTGAGGGATCGAATCCGCAAGGAGGTGATCACAAATAGCTTAAAGAATAAGCAAGCTGAAGTAGCTATGGGCCGGCCATAGAACCGATAACCATTTGGAAGGTGTAGCGGTATCTACAACGCCACATGCGAACAATGCGGCATACTGACGTCACGCAAATCCTGCATCTCGCAAGCAGAGTTTACCGCGCAACTAGCATAGATACAACGGCCCGACATGACTCATTGGGCAGTTGCCCGCCAGACAGAACAACCGTCTGGTCGGAGGATCCTCCATTTTCTATGGAGGTTGAGTGAACTTTACACCCTGTTCCTCATACCTCTATAAAGGTACGTTCTTGAGTGGAGACCGTGAATCGGTAAACGTAAGGTAGGACGCCCTCAGGCTAGTTGGAGCGACGATCTTCGCAGGATGGCCGGTAGCAGCTGGATGAGAGTTGCCGAAAATCGAGTTGAATGGCGTGCAATAGCAGCGGTCTATGTCCAGCAGTGGACTTCAATAGGCTGATGATGATGATGTGGCAAAACGTGGGTATGATATACGTGCAGCCCTGCCGAACCCTTTGGGGATAACAAACATGATGCTATGTTATGCTTCTTCCTTGACTGCGTCGAAAAAAACTGAAAAACATACCTTATCTAGGAAAAAGTAATAAATACTCCAAACTATGTCTACATAGATACCTACTTGAATAAAGCCGTGAAAACTAAGTACTTCCGAATGAGTCATTAATGGTAATAAATTGTCCGGTAGTAAAATAAGGCCGTATTTTACAGGTCTCTAATTTATTACTACTATAAATCTTTATGGGACAAAGCTTTCACTGTAGTGTGTACACTATTATGTTGTGAATAGTCTGTTCCGGGATTGGTCAGTTGAAACTTAAGGCTATCTTGTGGACGGATATTGTTTTCAACATGACTAGACTATTTTGTATAGCGTAACTGCCCCATTGGTGTCGTGGTTGCAAGTGCGACTGCTGAGCGTAGGGTCCTAGGTTCGTGTGCGTAGTCCCAGCGGAAAATTGTCGAATTTCTTCATTTTTGTTTAACAGATATTTAATGTATGACGTCGTGTAATTTTGTATGGTAAGTACTTTGTGCATCCAATCATTGGGGAGATATTCAATAAAAACTGTCTCCGCTGGGAGTACGTCATTCCAGCGGAACTTTTTTTTTCTATGGAGGTTGAAATTCTATTAAAGATAAAGCTTGATGTGCTGGCGTCTGTACTTATACAGAGTGGCGAGAAGGTTATAACCAGTGAAGGAAGCTGTGTACTCGAGTCGTGAACTACCCTCAAGGACACCGGCGTCGGATTAAGTGAATCATACCAAAGTTGCACGCGCCCGAGAAATACGAATCTTCACAACACTCACCCTCGTCATCCGATCCCGTTTCGCGCATACTCTATTATACCTTAGGTAATTTGTTTGTTGTAAGCACCTTTTTCGCTTGAATTTTTTCGCACCTCCGCCGCGCGATTTGTGCGTTTCGAAAGTTGGTAACGTCACTAACAAATTTTTCGCTAATTAGTGAATAAATTAAATTCTGAAATATCGCTCTGTGTTATTGTACCTACTGTAGTTGTATTCATGTTTCTAATGATTTATAATTCTATAAATACATTTATTTCCTACGGCCGCGAATCATATTTTGATCAACTTACAACCTGAACTTGACTTGGCAGTTGCAAAATAGGTATGAAAATTTGAATTTCCTGGCCTACCTTAGCTCAATCCAACTAAATTGTATTTGCTAAAATAATTATTTTCTCACAAGTCTGTGCTACTACTTATACCTTTACGGAGAACGAGGAAAACTGTTCCTCCTTAATACAGTTGATACTAGTATATACGGGTTCCGTATAGTTCCGTGTCATATAAATACCGGTACTTACCGAACTAAAGTTTCTTTTTCATTACCAATAGACTAAATAGAGGTCAAGAGCGGGCCCATTTAGGAAGAAAAAATACGTGTGTCCCTCGGGGAGTGCCGCGGTAAAGCTATTGCATAGCATTTTTTATCAACTTATGCAATTATAATATTTATGCAATATATTATTTTTTCTTTGATATTAATTCAAGTTACACTTTTTGAGCGTGGTGACCACCACGTCTACACGCATACGTCTAATCGCACGCACACAAACACCGTGCCGAAGTCTGCCGAACTCAAACGACGATGCATATTTTCGTTACGGAATTTCTTGATTCGGTCGCCGCGCTCTAAGCCCACGATAAAAGCTATGCAATAGCTTAAAAAAAACTTACGAAAGGAATGGTTGTGAAAAGAACAAGGAAGGGTCGTACCTATATGCTGAGTGATGGCCGTGTTGCGTGGATGTGATGCATATATTACCCAACTTGTGCTTTTTGTGTTTGTTTTCTTTTTCTGCGTCATTTTCAACGCATATACTTTATCGTGTTTTCATTCTAACATAGATTGGTAGTGTGTCTCTTGCACAATGTGACACAGTTCATTGTTAATCTACATAAAAACTTTTTTACAAAAAAAACAACCGACTTCAAAAAAAAAACACTACAAAGTGAAAAATAACTTTAATTTCGGAAGTCGGTGTCTTTGGTTCCGCATTTTCGTTTTTTGACACCGACTTCCGAAATTAAAGTTATTTTTCACTTTGTAGTGTTTTTTTTTTGAAGTCGGTTGTTTTTTTTGTAAAAAAGTTTTTATTTTTCACTTTTTAGTTGTACCTACCCCACATAAATTCAATTAACACTAGTGCATAGAAGAATTGAAGACACAACTCGAAGAATCATCAAAATTCGCATAGAAATGCCGGAGATGCAGTACATTTATGCATATAACTTCGTACATAAGAATAATTACCTAATGTATTATATACTAAAACCTTCCTGAAACTATGTAGATCACATTAATGAAAGAATTATCAAAATCGGTTCAGTAGTTTTTGAGATAATCGCGGACATACAAACATACATACATACATACATACATACATACATACATACATACATACATACATACGGGTCGAATACAGAACCTCCTTTTTTAAAGTCGGTTAATAAAGTCGGTTAAAAATTAGTAGTATTCAGTCATATCTTGTGCAGGCAAATTCAAAATTAGGAAATGGATATCGTCTAGCTGCCAAAGTAGACATCAACAAAAATATTTATTTAAATATTATATATACTTATTTTATATTTTTTTAACTACCACGTGGAGCGATGACGCAGCTAAAAGGCGTCAGACCCCGTAGAAGATGGCGGCACGAGCTGGACAAAGCAAACGACCAGTGGTCCACTTTAGACCTGGATCGAAAGATCTGGAAGTTATGGGGAGAGGCCAAACAAAAAATCTCTTCAAAAATGTTTTAAATAAATTGTAGTAGTACCTAGTAATAGTACAAAATTCAACAGTTTTCAAGATATTTGAAACGCTTTTGAAGCGTAAAGTATTTTTAATTATGTTCATAGCTTAATTGAAGTGCCAGCTACAATATAATTTTTTAATGGTACCGACTCAATACGTAGTTTTTTTTTTTTGGAATTATATCAAAAAAAAAACGAGTGTGCTTATGACCACACGACTGAAGTGAAACTTCAAACGTATTTGGCTATGAGAGGCAGAGAGAAAGAAAACGTGCGCGCGCACTGCTTTGTCTTGCTTATATCCCCCACTCAACTGCCGTTCACCTCGCCCGATCACACTTTTCGTAACGCGTTCGCCAGTTTACTCCCCAAGTCAAGCGCGCGTAAAGAAGTTTCCCTTCAAAAATACTTGCATACGAAATTGTTCCGTAGACTCTTACTGATAAGGAGCATGATCGCATTTGCGAAAACTAACGCGGTTGAGTACCTACGTATTTGAGCGAGTAGCCGTATAAGATACTTAATAGTCTTGCAAGTATTTTGATTCGGTACCTGGTGTGCGTACTTGGAAGCAAATACCTGGTGTAAAAACCCGGTCGCATATTTATGCGACCGGGACCGGGTTTTTACACCAGGTATTTCCAGCTATTTTTTACGTACCTTCCCTACTCGCCCGATCACACGTTTTCGTAACGCATTCGCCAGTTTACTCTCCAAGTCAAGCGCGCCTAAAGAAGTTTCACTTCAAAAACCCTTAAAATTCAAATACCTCGAAAACTATTGAATTTCGGCCATACATAATTAATTAATTATGGGGGTTCAATTTGTTGCATTTTGGACCCCCTCTCAGGTATACATGGACCTTTTTGATGATGTGCTTTAGAAAGGTCAGGTTCGTAGTACTCGCTACCGGCGCCGCCGCCGGCGTGTATAACCAGAGGGGCAATTCTCGTAATTTTAAAAACGTTCACAGTCTGATCTCAGTCTCAATCTGTCAAAAATACTTCTAATTTCCCTACATTTTGACAAGTTTTTGACATTTGTTTGTCGCCGAGATGAGACTGCGACTAGATTTTGAACGTTTTTAATTACGGGAATCCGCCTTCAGCCCCCTTATTCACAAACACTCGATATGCTTCCGTATCGTATCGAACATTAATCATTGTTATCGTAGGAGTCTTCTCAACGCTGTTCACAAGTCGAAAACCCGAAAATTTTAAATCAAATAGACGCCCAATATTCTTCCAACAGCTATTTGCTGTTGAGGGGAAGTCAAATCAGGTCATCGAAATGTCAGGTTTTCGATACGATAGCCTGTCGTATGGTTGTGAATCAGGGCTCTGATGTGTGAATGTAAACGAAGCAAAAAGAGTATGTAAGTATCGTAGCAGGTGGCTTTCTGTCGACTCACATGGGTAACGGCGTGAGTTATTATAGTAATATCAATTCATAATTACCTTCGCCCTAATCTTGATTAATTACCATAGAAATATAATTTATAAGCAAACTAGGTGCGCCCCGCGGTTTCACCCGCATAAGTGTCGATCCCGTGGGAATATCGGGATAAAAACTATTCTATGTCCTTCCCCGGGACTCAAACTACCTCTATACCAAATTTCATCTAAATCGGTTTAGTCGTTTAGGCGTGAAATATTAACATACATACAGACAGAGTTACTTTCGAATTTATAATATTAAGTATGGATTGTATAAGATATTTGAAGTATGTTGCATTAAAGATACTAGTAGGTACTAGTCTATACTTGGGTTGCTGTTACCGCACCCCTAATGATAAGAATTTTGAACATTTTATGATAAATATGGTAATATGGAGAAGTTGTTGGAATATTTGTTCAATAGGAAAAGCATTATTTGTGGTGATTTTAATGAGGACTTAATGGTAGAAAGCAAAACCCGGACTGAATTCATAAGTTTACTGGCATGTTACAATTGCCGATTGCTTATTGATACAGCTACGTTTATTCGCAACAATTGCGCATCTTGTATAGATAACGTTATAACTAATCTGCCGGATGATTATGTGGAACAATGTGAAATTAAAAGGGTTGAAACCTACAGGATTATTACTTTGTCACGTTTTACAACACCTTCACCTTCTCTTCGCTGAAAACTATAAATATTTTGTATAATTCGAAATATCGATATCTAGAATCTCATTCATGAATTTTAAATTAAGTTTCATTAAGCTTTAAAGAAAGCAATTTCCTTTCTTTGATGTTTATTTTAGAATGTCTAACGTTGGCGTTGATGAATAATCTATTTATTATAATAATAAATTCCAAGATTTTAAATAGAACTAAATCGGATTACCGAGAACAAAATTAACACCAATTTTATCAAAACATTTAATTAATAATAACTTACTTTAAAGCATTTTACATAAATTCACTTAAAATTAATACAACATACGAGAACATTTATGTAATTTTGACATAAATATTTATATACATTTATAACATTCTATAATTTCAAACTAAGTTTTTACTATACGTTTGATTAGTTCCAAAGTTTAATGCTTTATAATAATTTTATAATTTGATTTAATTTACAGTCAAAGATTACAACTTTTACAATGTAACTCGTTAATATACAAAAAGTTTTAAAATTTTATTTACATTTAAATCTATCGTATAATTCGATGTTTAAACTATACATTTTAATATCTAATTCGTACATTTTAGTTTGACTAAAATTTTTATTACATAAACTTTTAGATATTATCATAAAACTGTAAACATAGTTTTAATATTTACATTATTTTTCGATAAATCATACTCACTTCCATATTGGGGCTCAGAATATAGAAGTGTGTCGGAGACATCAAAAAATAGAAAATTAACAGTTACTATAAAAAAATATGATAATTACAATTCTATACAATAAGAAGTAATACATTTTTCTACATAACAATTTTAGGTATACATCTATTAAATCTAACAAAAATATTTACATCGGAGATACACTATTGACAGTCCATTTCTCGGGATATAAGGGCACGCTCACACTACCGTCGCTTGGTCCTTGGTGTGATAACGTGACCTGTTCTTGACTGAATCTCAGACGATGTCGTGGCAAGAGTTCCCGTTGCCTGTCCGGGTAGTCTTGGTGGGCTGGGGGCGACCTGACATCCCGTCATTGTAGGGGGGCGGGCAGTACATCACCTGCGAACAAATGGGGATTTATTTAATAACGTCGAAGTTTGCGGGGGTGAAACTGAAATATTGAAGTCGTTTTTCATTTTGCTGTTGGGAGTTCTAAGTTAACAAAGTCTGTGATTTTGAGGAGCTGTATTTGTCATCATTTGGAGATAAAGGAAACACACAATTATTTTCTCGTTTCTGTAGATTAGAATGCTTTTAAGGCCCATTAATGCTAAGCAATTTAATTGCTTGTTGAGTGCAATAAATTGGAGTAATCATTAACGTGTACAATCTGGGCATGGTTGCATTATTTAGACTTTAGATGACAAGACTTTAATTTGCTTCGTGTAATTGTTTATTTTGACAAAGAATGATGGGCGTTAGGCTGAGAAAAAACTCTAAAAGGACGAATAAATAAATTCAACACACACACACACACATAACATCACGCCTGTATTCTTAGAAGGGTTAAGCAGAGGTGTACCTATAGTACTCCCACATTTCACCAGTTATGTTTAAGTCCCATGTAATAGGGGACGAGTCTATTGCCATCAACCGGGCACAAATCCAGGCTCCGGGCTGCTACTGAAAAATTTCAGATGAAAAACCCAATAACACTGCCCAACCTGGGAATCGAAGACTTTAAGTTCATCAGCGGCTCAGTAGCGCTTGCTACTATTATACCAATGAGGCAAGCAACCTGCTTTTATTACACCAAAAATTGGGGCAGTAGATATTATCTATTAGGAGCAGGCTTATGAAAAAAATTTGGACCACCAATCAACTGTATTTATTATTTTAACGAGCAAAACTTTATACAGAAAAAGAATTAATGACCAATTAGCTAGAGATTGAAAAACCCAATAACACGTTGGCGGACCCGGGAATAAAACCCAGGACCTCATGTTCTACCATAGATATGTGTTCTACAGTACCTAGCTCTTGCCACTATTAGGGTAACGAGGGAATAAATTAAATCATAGCATCAAGGTGTTTTCTTTTGTATCAATTTATCCTTCCTAGTTTTGAAGACTGCTTCGAAACAGTTCTACAACAATACCAAAATAATTTTATTTCATATCAATTCAAGTTCTGTTTGCTTCAGAACACCATTAATTAATTTACTTGCGTATCAATTTGCATGAGAGAAAACACGCCTAAGGCGGATTTACTTTGAAATTCGGCATGTTAATTTCCTGTTTATCAAATACAAACTTTGTAATCTATATTATGTATTTTGAGTTAAAAGCATAATACAAAGACCGAAACTAAGTTCTTTTAAAGCTTACTATTATGAAATAATACAATTATTGCAAAAGTTTTATCATAAATTTACGTAATATTTACATAATTTAAAAAGATAACAGTCTAAAAATAATAATATGTACAAGTATATAAAAAGGGTGGGGAAATAATCAAAGGGCATCAAAAAATTCGTCCGCATCGCTGTCAACAGGAAACGTGCCCAAAAGGCTTAAATAAAATCGTGTTGATTCTTTCCATTACGTGCATATTTACAATATACAATACAATGTTCGACTTTAAGTAATCGATATGTTATATATCTGTGAAGACTTGATATTAGCAACTTAATAATGTGTTGTTGTTACCTATTATTTGTAATTAGTCTGTAAGCCTTCATAAAAGTAATAAATATATGATCAATTGTGAACTGGGGGCCTAAAAAGGCCACTTTGGCAGAATCTTAAAAGGATAACATTATGAATCATAATAAAAGTCGTAAAATGGTCACAAACTGACAATTCTTAATATTATTCGACACTAAAGCAATTCATATTTTGTGGACCATTTTACGAATCTCCATACAAAACTGTCAAACAGATGAATTGCGTGATATGAAATTGTACGCAAAAAATTGTACGCAAATAATATTTTGAATTGTCAGTTTGTGACCATTTTACGACTTTTATTATGATTAATAATGTTATCCTTTTATGATTCTGCTAAAGTGGCCTTTTTAGGCCCCTCGTACCGCTGCTTACAATATAACGTATTCATTATCAAAAGTTTATAATATATCCATGTCAAACCATCAATTAATTGAGAACGAAAGACAGGGTTCACAATCTGTCTGATTTTATCACCCGTAAAATTGTGAACCAGGGACTGATTTGATGGTAATAGTAATTAAGCCAGGGCAGCCCAACTCGACCGACTAGGTTAAGGGGATTACAGGACCTAAACGCAAAAAACGCAAGTTTTAGAAGCAATAAAAATATATAATCGACATCTAGCTTAGTTTTAAGCTATTGCATAGCTTTTATCGCGGGCTTTGAGCGCGGCGACCGAATCAAGAAATTCCGTAATGAAAATAAACCTAACACCCCCCACTCCGACACACAGCGGTGCGGCGTTGAAAGCCGTACATCGTCTAACGTCGTTTCAGTTCAGCAGACATCGGCACGGTGTTTGTGTGCGTGCGACTAGACGTATGCGTGTAGAAGTGGTGGTCACCAAGCTCAAAAAGTGTAACTTGAATTAATATCAAAGAAAAAACTTGAATTACTATCAAAGAAAAAAAAAATATTGCATAAATATTATAATTACATAAGTTGATAAAAAAATTTATGCAATAGCTTTACCGCGGCAGTCCCCGAGTGCCACACGTATTTTTTTAAATAATAATATTACATGTAAAACTGATTCCGATATCCTTTTTACAAAATAAACAATTTCATTTCATTTTGCCAGTTATCAACGAAGCACCAATCTTACTTAGCTACTAATTTACATCTAAATGAAAAGAAACCTCCTAAAACGAATCCTTCTGTCTCATTCCAGACAGACTTGATTTGGTTGAAAATGGTTCAACTAAATTAAGTCTGGCTTTCCAAATGATAAAGAAATAATGCTCTAGCCAAACTGAAGCGAATCCCGTGCGGGATGCGGGACGAAATCGTCTCGCTAATGGGCCGTCTTCACGAGCGAGAGAATCGCGGCGATAGTCTCGCCGTGCCATCAAATTTTCGCCGTGTGGAGACAAGTTCTAAGAGAGTGTTTAGAAATACGTGACACGACGATAATATCGCCGCGATTCTCTCGTTGCTCGTGAAGACGGCCCCTAATATTCGAGCCAGTTTGAATTCCTCCATTCGAGTTATTTGACACAATCAAATCAACATAATCAGCCCAGGCCTCCTCTCTTCGAGAGGGCGTGGCCTATAATCTACCACGCAGGTTCAGTGCGGGTTGGTAGATGTCACATGTCTTTGAATTTTTGGTTCTAGGACATGCCGGTTTCCTTACAATGTTTTCCTTTACCGTTTTGAGAGCGGTTTGGTGATGAAATTATTTACACAGAGTAATGCGCCTGACTGGGTTCGAACCCACGATCTAAAACTCGTAAGTTGGGGTCGTTACCACTGGACCACCACTCTACGTTTGACACAATCGGTGAGAGTCGTTGCGCATCCCGCGCGGGATTGCCTTAGTGTGGACAAGGCTTAAGATAGCTGTACTTTACGAAATATCAGTTCCATTCAACTGGATTCTTCCAATAACCGTCGCTTCTCGTCCAATGAACTCAGTGCTAGATACCATTTGCAATGCTCACTTTTTTAGAGCAACGATTGTTTATGCTTTTTCGGTATGAAAATAAAATCTTGATTTGCAACCGCCTTTTAAGCATATTAATAAGCAGTTTCTTTCAGAGGGGCCCGTGGCTAAATAATAGCAGCCGCACATATCGATCGATTAGGTTAAGCTACGCTTGCCGCGGTTGGTCTGTGGATGAGTGACCATCTTTACATAACGAGACCCCTCCGTGGCTCGGGAAGCACGTTAAGCCGTTGGTCCCGGCTGTCATTCGCAGATTTCGGAAAACCGAGTATAACAGCTTATACTAGATTTTGGGAACATCATTTTTTTTCGGGATGAAAGGTTCCGTATGTCCGTTTCTGTATACCTGACAACGTATAAGCAAAATTTCAGGATGATCTGTTCAGTGGTTTAGGCGTGAAAAGGTAACAAACGAACTTACTTTCGCATTTATAATATTAGTTAGGATAGGCACATAAAAAGGCACTTTTGAACGTCAAACTTTTCTAAAAAATATAATTGATTCTAGTCGCCCCTTCCAAAAGGTATATAGTTTTCGTATGAAGAAGAATGGGCAAGAGACTCCACCGTTACTCTTTTAAAATGTTTTACAATATTTTGCATGGGTACATTAATTATATAATAATACTAGCTGCGCCCCGCGGTTTCACCCGCATAAATGTCGATACCGTAAGAATATCGGGATAAAAACGATCCTATGTCCTTATCCGGGACTCCAACTATCTCTATACCAAATTTCATCTAAATCGGTTTAGTGGTTTAAGCGTGAAGAAGTAACAAACATACAAACACACACTCACAAACTTTCGCCTTTATATTATTAAGTGTGATGTGAGGACGATGCACCTTAAATAAAATTACTATACCATAATAGATAAAAGAATTAAAAATAAAAAGAAAAGCAAGAAAGAAAAATGCATTTATTGATATTACAGCAAAAAAAAAAAACACTCAATGGAAGCCATGACAGATAAATTAATTACGTGACAGACACAATATGGTACTCACATATATTTACAAACATTGTAAAAGTAGACGATTTTCATTAAAAAAAATACAAGTAAGTAATACGTCAAAGTGTGAGTTAAAGTTATTACAGAATGCAAATCAATGTCAAAAAGTAATAAATTATAGCTAGATACGTCTTACGTACGTGGTACTGATTGACGTCACGCTTTGAAACTCACCATGAAAGAATCATAAGCATTGCTCAATGAAACATCTATTTTTCGACGTATGAAAAGAGGACTTTGGCTCAGGATTTATTATCATCAAAAGAGGATTGTTTGAATAAAATATATTAATATAAATCCTCGTTTTATATCAATCCTCTTTTGATGATGATTCCGTAAAAATATAAATAACGAATCCTCCCGCTGATCCTATTATAGCACACATAAACTATACCATCATACAAGCTCATATTACAAAGGAGTAAATAACCTCACATCCAGTTTTAAACTAACAGTATTTAGTTTATTTTACCAAACATAAAGAATTACAAGAACATTAATCGGATGCCGATCACTCATCTCCTGAAGATTAAAGAGAATAACTGGGTTTAATTCGACCTGGCATTCTGGCAAGTTGCCAGTTGCCAGTGTTAGTGAAGTTCATAACGCGAGTTGTTGAATGCCAGTTAAATTGCCACTGTTTATGCTAAGTGCCAATTGCGGGTAGTTTTGAGTTTTATTATGAAGTGCCGGTGAAGTTTTGATTGGTTAAGTACTTATTGAGTGATAAAGTATTTCTTGTTTCTTGTCAATAAATCTGTCTAGCCTTTTCCCAACTATATTGTGGTCAGATTCCAGTCTAACCTGAAGCAGCTGAATACTTGTATTTTACATGGAGCGACTGACCTCTACAACCCAGTTAATATAATAATATATAATATAATATAATATTCCACAACTATCACACAACGCCATCTAGTCCCAAGCTAAGCAGAGCTTGTGTTATGGGTACTAGACAACTGATAAACATACTTATATATTTCTAAATACATACATATTATAGATAAATTACACCCAGACACAGAACAAATGATCGTGCTCATCGCACAAACATTTGTCCTGGGTGGGAATCGAACCCACGACCTCCGGCATAGCAGTTACTGGGTAACACGATACCCCTTTGTTAGACTGGTTGTCAGAGTTTCGGGCTTCTGACTACCCGTAACGACTGTCAAAGATCTACGAACGGCAGCCGTCACCAACATTTTAACATGCTTTCCGAGGCGCGGAGGTGTCTCGATATGTAATAGATGGTCACCCATCCACGAGCCGACCGCGGTCAGCGTAGCTTAACCTTCGGTCGACCCGTGTGGCTGTTATCATTTAGCCACGACGAGCCTTTTTCTTGTTTCTTGTATTAGATATGAAAATAATGTTCTATGCAAGTTATTTTCATTCTCCATAAAATTTCATTCTAAGGACACGGTATTGACATGCGTACTTTTCACCGTACCTACTTTATGCAATAAAAATAAAATTTTGGTTAATGGCTCCACATAATTTTTTTAAGAAAGAATTTTAAAGTTCATGTATTTGACTTAGATTTGTTATTACAATACACGAAATATTAACAATAGGTACATTTAGAATAATAGTCTATCCTGGAGAAACTTAATTGAAGAAAATAATAAACTATAATAAATACGAGTATTTCAACAATACTAAATTATTCATCAAATTCTTCTGTTGACTGTACAAAGTACATAGCCTTTTTTAATATAGAAACACCCTGTATTCTTAGTATATTAAAAGGCCTTGTTTGAACATTCCTCCAAATATTACAACAGCGAAAGAAAACTCCGATATATATTCTATTCAAAAGAAATATTTACTCGCTCAATCAAACAAAATGAGAAAAGTGGTGAGACAGCCACTTTGTACCTAAGTATAATATAACCATTATATCCTGACATCATTTCATTATGTTTTACTTCTTAGAGTACAAACATTAAAGGTACATAATTTAGGGTTTTTATGTGGAAATGAAAAGACCTTTTATGTTTCTTTCAACCATCAACATTGCCGTGTTCCGGTTTTAAAGAACATAATAATTATGTGAGTTGCTTGTTTTTGAATCCCATTTTAATATTTTTGGCGTTGGATCCCGCAAAACATTATTATGTATTTCCGTTGGATCCCGAATTTAAAAAATGCAAGATAATTAAGTTTTATTGTCGTTGAATCCCGAAAAGTATTTCCATTGGATCCCGAATGCTTAAAAAAATCTGAATGCGGGTACTTTCAACAACAAAATTGTTTATAATAAAATTAGGGGTTCACTAATGTTTCACCAAAACTCCATTGACAAATTAGTTTACAACCAACGTTTCGTATACTATTTATTTCACAAACAACTCATTTTCTATATAATCTAGTCGTTTCTGGCACTCGCCGGCCGCTGCCGCGGCACCGCTCGCTACGGTCGCTCGGCTCGTGCGTAGGGGTCACAGTTTTAACCTAACCTAACCTAACATTGTTTTTTTTTTAAATAATTAACCTAATCTAACTAGTTCGGTTCCGGGTACCCCACTAAAAATAATCTATTTTTATTGTTTGATAAAGGTAAATCACTTTTCTTCTGAAATGTACACATGTTGTTATAATATGGGATTCAACGGAAATAGCAAACGGGATCCATCGTTAATACCTAAAAAATGGGATTCAAAAGTGGGATCCAACGACAATAAACGTAGAAACTATGGCCTATTTAATGCTTACGTGCAACCTCGGCGAGTCAGTTAAAAGTTATTGGCAAGAAATACGAGACAAACATTAGAATTAGAAGAGATTAACCACTGACATGTCCCGCTTCCTGCGTGTTGTCGTCTAGACCTCTAGAATGTCCCCGAACATTTTTTGTCGGCGCGCAACGGGGCACCTCGCCACTTACTCGTATACATGACTCGTACACAAAAAATTTATATGGACCGATACTAAACTGATGACTGTTTCTTCAAGTAGCCAGACCAGGGTACATTACATAGCTTGTTTTGTAACCTTAGGCTGACAAGCAAAATAACTAAGATGTAAAATATACGTAGTATAATATACAGGCTGTTACGGAAAGGGTATATCAATACAAATGGGTTGAAGAGTGTATCTGGTCTAGAATCTCTGTACAAAATTTCAGCTCAAAAGCAGTAAGTAACTTTGAAAATGCTTAATATTTTTTTATTTCGATAGTTTATTAAATTGAAATCATAACAACCGTGTCACCACACTACGAGGGTCATTATCCATTATCTGTAGTGTGTCTGTGCGCCTAGTACACACACATCACGCCGCCGCGCGCCAGTGTAGCGCCGTGATGTCGAAATAAAAAAAATTTAAGCATTTTCAAAGTTAATGCTTTTGAGCTGAAATTTTGTACAGAGATTCTAGACCAGATACACTCTTCAACCCTTTCCGTAACACCCTGTATACACTACATATTTTTTATAGGAATAATTATTGAACATACGAGATCGTAGTTTGATTTTACTTCACCTTTCGCAGTACCTTGTACTATACAACTACCTTTTACTAGGTACGTCTTTCGTTGACTTAATTTATGTGGTCTGGCGGCTGAGAGTATGCCATGCTCACTTAAATGTCTCGCTGATTGTGGTGTATGTGTATCGTCGAGCTGAATTATGCTGACCCATACGTCAAGTTCATAAACGGGCACCGTCACAAGGGAGATCATCTCTTAGCTGCCATGACTTAATGTTTACTATGGCCGCTTTCAGATTGCACTTTTTTTTACACAGTTCTTACCGCACCGCGCCCGCTGACTTCGTGTCCGTAACCTTACGGCCTGGGCACGACCTTGCCGCTACCAGCGGCAGCTTAGCGCGAGGCGGCGAGCGGTAAAAAAAAATATATAAAAATGTATGAACCATGCCACGACGCACCGCTCGCAGCGTCAACGCTAGCAAAGACACCGCACCGCTTGCCGCTAAGCCAAAAGTCTTGGCAGGGCGGTGACGCCTGTCAAGTCAAATAACACTCAATCAAAGTATCAAATGCGATCGTTCACCCATCTGTCAGCTGGTCACGATAACCTTTACTTAACCTCTATTGATCGAACGATTTCAAAGCGATAAAGTTGAGGTTTATTAAAAAATGGGTTATTGTATTCAATTTATTTAAAAGAAGCAGTATGTTTTGTGGTGGTATTACTTTTTGAAGTGATTGATTGGGGTTGGCAGATGTCACATGTCTTCGAAGTTCTAGGACATGCCGGTTTCCTCACGATGTTTTCCTTCACCGATTTGAGAGCAGTGGTGATGAAATAATTTATACAAAGTAAAGCGCCTGTCTGGGTTCGAACCTACGACTACTACGGCCACCCCTACTCTCACATGTATATGTATATACTTAAATAGAAAGTAAACGTTGATTAAGGCCTGTAACGTGAGTTTTCTTACTGTATTTCCTTACACCATTCGGGCGTAATAAACACATGTAATTGCTTCTAATAAGGAAAACGGACGTAGAAGAAAAACCATGATTAGTTTCTTAGTATCACGTTACCACTTTTTTTGTGCCAAAAATATAACTATCTTTTTCTAATAGGCAATGCAAGAACTAGACGGAAAATTAGAGCACTTAAACTATTTTACCAAAGTACGAACGTGTTAAAAGTGCGCCATGTTAATAACCCCTGGTTTTAGAAAGCCAATTCGAAATTTCAAATCTCATGGTCAGTTATGATTGGTTGCTGTTTTCCGGTCAGCCAATCACAACGGCGAACATAAGAATTGACAGCAGTTTTACTGATCTGTTTTCTGTAAACCAGGGGTGAGTAGCATTTTTGAGCAGTTGTCTAAGACCTTACGGGAAGTTTTAGCTCAAAATAATTCGAAAGCTCTAATTTGCTTCTTACTCTTTCTTGACTTATTATCTGCAAACAAAAATGGTTACATTTTCAGTTTAGTTTGAACAAAGCCTTTGTTTAATACGAAGTTAATGCATTTTTCAAGGACTGCATCTACAATGAAAATCTATGGTAATGTATATTGATAGTAATATTCTGGTTTATGATTAGGCTTGCATTAGACGTTTAGAAGACCACAAAACCACACCAATCATCTGCTGCATACATGACTTAGAATTCCTAAAGCAAACGTCAAATAGTATAATACACCATGTTCCGGACGATATACATAAACTTCGACCAGAGGGGCAATTCTCGTAATTTTAAGAACGTTCACAGTTTGATCTCAGTCTCAATCTGTCAAAAATACCTCTTAATTTCCCTACATTTTGACAAGTTTTTGACATTTGTTTGTCGCTGAGATGAGACTGCGACTAGATTTTAAACGCTTTAAATTACGAGAATTGGCCTTCTGATGTTCAGACCATGGAAATAAGCATTTTTCATTATGGACACATTAATGAATTTTTATTTTTTGTTAATTTTCATTTAAACTAAATACCTTGACGTAAATCGCCCGATATGCATGCCTCTTTATCCGAATTGGCAACGATAACGTATTTTCATTCTAAAATTTGGCGGGCTGTAACTTGTCAAAACTGAGTTAAGACCCTTTCTTACTGCATAGCTCAATTTAATTTCACTAAATGAAATTACAAATATCTTTGTAACGAAGCCTTTTTAAGTACTACTTCCTTTGTTAGATTTAATTTGTAAGAGCTATAGAAGCGTTTGACAAAGTTTATGGATATCGTGAAAAACACGGTCTATTTCCAGTATACAATCCATGACGCTTAAACAATAGGACAACAATCCATCGCCATGACTAATCATCTTCCGACTCGTCAAGTTATAAAAACCCATTACGAAGATAAAAACTGTCCGTCAGCTTTTCATCGTAAAACCTAGTAAAAACTGCAAAACCGCTGACGTAACCGAACCGAAGAGTTTCTTAAGAAAATGGCCGAAGTTTTAAAGTTCGTCACACAGCTTTTATAGTGATACACTAAGCTCTTCCGTAGTAAGGACATACAAGACGAATTGGGTCACAGCATGCATGCTAGCGTACTTAATTCATGAAGCGTGGAAACAAGTAGCGACGGAAAGCTGTAGAATTAATTCACGCCCATATTCATGCGTTTATCGGAGGAATATTTAGGAGCAAATGAGCGTTTATAGAGATTTTTATTTCTGCTTCACTGCGGTTTTAGTTGAAGAGCAGTGGTGGCCAAATGGTAACGGCCGCGACTTACGAGTTGTAGGTCGTAGGTTCGAACCCAGACAGGCGCTTTACTTTGTGTAAATTATTTCATCACCACTACTCTCAAAACGGTGAAGGAATACATCGCGAGGAAACCGGCATATCCTAGAACCAAAAATTCGAAGACATGTGGCATCTGATAACCCGCACTTTGCCCGCGTGGTGGATTACGGCCCGCTCCCTCTCACCGAGAGGAGACCTGTGTTCCAGCAGTGGGAACATTATAGGCTGATTATGATGTCCAAATAAACATTTTTCTTTCTTTCTTTCTTTATGTGGTTTTAGCAGTGTGATGATATTATTTTTATATTCTTTTACGAAGTTTTTTTGCTTATAGACATAACCTGGAATCTTCAAGTCTTTATAGGTTAGATAGGTTCTTTACTTCTAAGCAAGCCTAAGTGAGTGAGAAACATCGTTGAATGTATTGTTTAAACTATGTTAGGGTCGGCTTCCAGTCTAACCAGATGCAGCTGGATACCAATATTCTACATAGTCAGGCGACTGCCTGCATTACCAAGTTACTGGGTAATACGATACCCCTTGGTAAGACTGGTTGTCAGACTTTCGGGCTACTGACGACCTACGAATGACAGCCGGCACCAACGGCTTAAAGTGGTTTCTATAAAGATAGTCACCCATCCATGGACCAATCGCGGCAAGCGTAGCTTAACCTGATCAATCGACCCGTGCGTCTGTTATTACTTAATCACAAGCCCTGCCCATCTAGTGGTTAAAAGCGAACCTAAATATTCAAAAAATGGTTCAATTAAGACGCAAAAAGAATATCCAATCCGTCTGATAAAGACCTACGCCAAATTACTCAACATTTTCGTACAAACATAAAACATTCAGTCAGATTGAGAACGTTTTCTTTTCGAAGAAAAGAAAAGTAACCCAATCACTTTATTCAGAAAGTAGAACTTACTTACTTATATGTGGGGAGTGTAAATTAATAACAAACAAACCGGTCAAGTGCGAGTCGGACTCGCGCACCGAGGGCTTCGTACAAAGGACTTTATGAATGAAAAAGTATGAATAAAAGTCTGTTTTATTTAAAAAAACAAGTAAGCAAAACAAGTCTTACAAGCATCTCGATACAATCTTATTACAATATTCTCTTTTCTTGTGATATTAGCTATTATTAAACCTGTATTATATTTATGCTTGAAGTGCCTGTTCATACCAAGCCAAATGCCCATACAAAGTAAACAATTTCCTTTGTAGGTATGTAAATAGTTTATCACGGGATTTTTTTTGTAATGTATCTGCTAATTTATGGTTTCGGATTTATTCCTTTACCTGTGCTACATGACATTGCTTCTTGCCAAATTTTATGATTCTAGGTCAAAGGGAAGTACCCTATAGGTATTGATTCCGGGACATAAACGCCCGTATCTTTTAATTGCGTCGACTTAGAAGTTTGATTTTTTCACCGCTTCAAGGGATTGCAGCCTTGAGTATTTGATATGAATTTGAATTTGGTAACTCCACGCGTTCCCGAGAAAAAGGGTTTTGACTGACGGACGGACAGATGGACAACGAAGTGATCTTACAAGGGTTCCGTTTTTCCTTTTGTGGTACGAAACCCCAAAAACAAAGAACTTAACTAGAAGATCTCTCAATGTTCATTGAACATTAGGTATATAAATACGTTTTCCTTCGGACTACGTTGTTTGGAAGAACATAACAAAATTATTTTGGCCTACTTAATAATTTCCAATAAACATTTATTTTGATGTTCTGTAATCGGCTTTGTCTTCTCTGGAAATAATATTATTTGTGAAACTGTTTTCAGGGGAATTAAGTCACTGAAACCTTGAAAGTTACAGGAGCATGTTCTGGGTATTAAGAGCCTATACTACCTCAAATGGCTTAGCGTGATCCTCCGTTATGTCGAAAATACTGCACCATTAATTTTGAAATAAATATATGGTAAAGTTTAGGATTAATGCTAAGTCTTATGTTAGACGAAAACACGATTCCATAAGATTTTCTTGATAGAAAATAAATCCAAAGTTACCTCTAACCCGAACAATAAACCGCTGGTATTCAAAAAATACTTCAAATTTGATCATGAAACTTTGCATACTAACTGAACTTACTTTAAAGCAGGTCTTATGTTATTTACTTTTTTATAATTACCATTATTTTCAGTGTAAAAAGCAAATACCTAAACTTTTGGCGCTGCCTGCCGCCCAGCACCGCACTCTGTCTCGCTCTCACTCAGTCAGCGAGCAGTATCGTATGAGCGAGATAAAGAGTGAAGTTTAGCTGATGTAGTATAGGCTCTTAAAGACAGGTCACATAGGTTCATTATTTTTGTTCATTAGACATGTTAGTGAAAGCTGTCTTATTTTATTAATACAATTTTGTTTTAAGAAAATATGGTATTTGGCTTGAATATGGGCGTCACAAAATAAGACACATAATTGTAACTTCCTTGACTGTTCAAAAGTGTCTGTAAATGGTTTAGTTGAAATAAATGCTTTGAGTTTGAGTTGGGCAATTTATTATTATATACCAACTAGCTGCGCCACGCGGTTTCACCCGCGTAAATGTCGATCCCGTGCGAATATCGGGATAAAAAGTAGCCTATATGTTAATCCAGGGTGTCAGCTACCTCCATACAAAATTTTATCAAAATTGGTCCAGCCGTTTGAGCGTGAAGAAGTAACGTGATAGTGTGACGTGATTTGCGCGTCACATTTAGCAGAATTGCGAAGATACCATTGACTAATCTTAAGACCAAAAAATCCGTACTAATCCATACTATCACTAATATTATACATGCGAAAGTGTGTCTGTCTGTTACCTCTTCACGCTTAAACCGCTGAACCGATTTAGATGAAATTTGTTATAGAGATAGTTTGAGTCCCAAGAAAGGACATAGGATAGTTTTTATTCCAACGGGAAACTTATGCGGGTGAAACCGCGGGGCGCTGCTAGTAATAGATATTTCCATAGCAAACAGAAAACGTCGTTAAAGCAAAGTTCACCCCAACAGAATAATCCCATAATCCCATTAAAAAAACCACCAGGATAAAAGATTAAATGGCTTAAGGGTAAGGACAAAACCCACCATAAACTCTAATCTAAAACCTATAGCATTCAGCCGCAAAAGCCTATAATTTCCCTAAATGTCCCTCTGTCAAATTAATAAAGAAATAAAGCCATTTTCGAACCACGGCAGAAAACTGGTCTGACTGAAGACGTGGAGAGAATGTTGCGATACCCGTAGGGTTTTATGGCTAACGACCAATCAAATTATGGTTGGGAAAAGGGTAGAATTAAAAGAAGGCGTACATCAAACGCTGAATAAAAAGGATTTGACCCGTAAATCAGTTGGATCAAATGCAATAACCTAGATTAATTACAGTAAGTCAATGTCGATGCAATGTGTGTGTATCTTCTACTTCTTAGCGTGTCGGTAACAATCTAACTGGACTCGGCCCAGAATTTGGCTACTTGTTTGGTGCCATCACCAGCGTTCATCATTTCCTGTAACGTGCAGTTAACAGGACACGCAGGGCACGATATTAAGTGTCCCATCGTATGTAGCACCACATTTACAATCCATGGCGGAGTCGTCTATGAATACATGTCGTATATGTTACAACATTAAAATATTTTTTTATGCTTTTTAAATTGAATAGGGGTTATTATTTTTACAATAGATTTTATAGTATTTTTTTTTTATCATAAACTAGCAATGCCCGCGATTTCGTTCCTGTGGATGTCTGAAGACAATATGTGTCTCTTCACTAATTATTTTCAAAAATAAAAGTAAGGCCTATATCTACTTATAACATTTGCTATCTGCTCTTCGAAATCGGTCAGCCGGATCAAACATACACACCTAAAATTTTAAAATTGTGTTTTTGTTATAAGTAGGTACTGTAGCGGTATCTACAACGCCACATGCGAACAACACGTCATATTGACGTCACGCAATTCCTGCATCTCGCAAGCAGAGTTTACCGCGCAACTAGCATAGATACAACAGCCCGACATGAATCATCGGGCAGTTGTCCGCCAGACACAACACCCGTCTTGTCGGAGGATCCTCCCTTTTCTATAGAGTATGAGTGAACTTTACACCCTGTTCCTCATACCTCTATAGTACCATATAAACTTTCATGTGCAATTAGTTTATAGCTGATATTTTGACATTATAAACAGACACTTTAATTTTATTTATTTGTATGTAATACGTAAATATGTACAGTCAACAAAAAAGATAAGTATGCAGGATCGTCGGATATAGTTGAAGTTTAGTAAGAAACCGATGGGTGGTTCTTAAATAAAATTTTATTTTATTAAAGAAAACGAACAGCTCATTTATCAAATTAAATTTCAGTCGACAACATCCATCGGTTTCTTACTAAACTTCAACTATATCCGACGATCCTGCATACTTATCTCTTTTGTTGACTACCTATAGACAAATAAAAAAAAATCAGGGTGCAATGGAACTTCTGCATGTTTTTCTTTTGTAGTATATCGGATAAAGGATAAAAGGGCTATTTATGTTATCGGATATTTCTTGCTCATGCTGAAAGGTAATGATCTGTGAATGTAGCAATAAAAGGAAAGGATTCCTAATGGGGATCCGGTATCGTGGGGCTACCGTGTTTTTGTTGTGGAGGATTCTCGGACGGTTCGGGACGGCTGTAGGAAGTAATAGTATAATGTAGTCTTTGACTGTGTTTGACTGCACTGTTGGTCTCGTGGATGCAAGCGCGACTGCTGAGCGTGGGGATCCTGGGTTCGATTCCCAGATCGGACAACGTGTAATTGTTTTAACAGCCCGGGGTTAGGAAGTTGGCGGTTTAATACCTCTTTGCCTCGGAAAGCACGTAAAGCCGTTGGTCCTACACCTGATGTCTCCCCGGTCGTGTCGGATTGCCGTCCCATCGGACTATGAGAGTAAAGGAACAGAGGGTGCACCTGTGTTTACGCACACGTTTACGTACTTGGCTAATCTAAAAAAAAAAAAAAAATTGTTCCGAAAAAAAAAAAGATAAATTGTTTTAATCTCCGTTGAGATTGGCCACCGTGACCGAAATCGGTCGGGAAGCTATTATTATTTATTATATGCGGCGGTCTTTTCTCCTTAGAAACGCTCTTGCCTGTTTTTTTTTCTAATTAATGACCATAAATGACCATAAAGCAATGATTTTTTACAGAATAATAAATATTAACTACTTGTATGTCCCTATGTTTTCCTTTTTGATGATACATTTTTACAAGCACTTAGAACCCTCAAAAAATGCTCAAAATTGCCGATTCAAACCGCTGTCAACAGAAGACTAGTGTACAAATTTGACAACTATTAATGAAAAAAGAAAAACAGGGACAGAGTATACCTGTATCCTTCTTATTCAGTTTGTGAAATATCTTTTAAATTAATCCAATATTGGAGGAGGAAATAGGCGAGAGCCAAACCTCGAATTATGACTTTTTACATAGACTTTCCGACCGCATCGAAAGGCATAACTACGACGATATAGGAATATACTTAGTTCGAATTTAGAACTTGTGAAAAGTTTTTTAAGTCAAAACAAAATTACATTTCTCTAAACAGGACTAAAAAATAAAATAAAGTTAAAAATGAAAGGGGAAAAAACGGCGGAAGAAAAGGGAGGGAAAAACGGCGAAAAAAACGCATTTCTTGTAATGAGGGTAGAGACTATTGGTGACAGTAGGCCGCCGTTTAAGCTGGCATCTTATACTATTGTAATTTCATAGTACGCTAGGCTAGTTAAAGATCAGTGTTGCCACTGACATGCGGCCTACTGTACAATATTAGTAAAAACGGTGAGAAGATGCGTAGCCGATTTTTTACTTAACACGTTGTAGGTTATAAAAGTCAAATCAGTTTGAACGACCTTCTTGGGATTTAATAAATTCTGTGATATACCATATTCTTAGATACTCCTTCTCCCAACCTACACGATCCGAGTGACAGTTTATAAGAAAAAGGCGTGGTGCGCTGTGAACAGGCGCTGGGTCGGTTGGTCTGCTTGGTTTTCGGATGCAACGGGGATATTCTAGGGACGTTATAGTTTAGACTAGGCTCGTGTTATATAATTCTTGTGTACTTAATGTTTGCCTGTGTTTGATGCTAATTAAAGATAATTTGTAAGAAATACAACTTTGTAGATTAAAGTCATTTGTTTTTCAATATATTCCGCTTCTGGTCTCCAAGAATATATAATACCTTAGCTTTGTGACCCCAGAACTTGATCAATATGTAGATTATATAAAAGAAAATAAAAAGTTTGTGGTTCCAATAAACGTTAAAGCACCAGCTGTTCGTCACCCCGGTTCAGATGGAAGGTCTTGCCAACCCAAATTGTAGGATTGCTACATACTTGTTTATGTTTGCCACATTCGATTCGGCAGTATTTGTTGAATAACAAAGCCAACCCGACGCAACTACTACGTATATTATTGAAGTGTAAACTTCTTTAGCGGCGTTGCACACTTTTTGTAAGGGAAATTATATGTGCGGCAACAAAAGTTTTCTTTAGCACCTGCAACCTAGCGTCTTTTTTTATATGTGGGCGACGAGTTAATAGAACAGCTTCAATTATATTAATTCATCATCTTTACTATTCCAACAGAATATCAAAAAACCAGCGTCAATTTACGAGCGTAAATTAATATGACTCCGAGCTACCGATAAATATATTTACTTCTGATTTGATAACTCAGCGACTAATGTTGTAAGTGAGCTACTTTATATATTTTAGAGATTCAACATCTGTCTGCTAATAAAATCAAATTCCAGCCTCAAAATTAGCAATCAAAGTTTTTCATTCAACAACTAAATTAATAAATCATATTCTTTTTTCGTGAAAGTTTGCAACACAAGCGCGGGAGTGTACCTGACGCTCGTTGGGAATCAGAGGGGCGCGACCGATAGACGACGTAGGATGCAAGAGCGAGCGAAGGGCACTCCGAGGTTCGGTTTGGTTAGGTTACTTTAAACCCTTTACACAGAAATAGGGGCCCCGCTAAGCGGGGCTCCGTCGGCATAGGATGCAAGAGCGAGCGATGGGCACCCCGAGGTTCGGTTTGGTTAGGTTACTTTAAACCCTTTACACAGAAATAGGGGCCCCGCGAAGAATGTTCATTTGGGTAGGTATAATAGTCAATTACTTATGGTAACATTATAAATAGATAGGCGAATACATGAAATTATAGCTTTCATTGACCATTATTTGATGACAATAATAAGGAAATTTTATGTTCAAATATAGTAGATTCACTCATCAATTACTTATGCTAAAGTATAAAAATAAAGGTGACTCTATGAAATTAGAGTACGTTGATATTATTTTATAGATGAAGTTGATACACTTATTAGAAGCTGGCAATGAGTAGACATATCACAAATTTAGTTGCTTAAGAATTATCACCATGTTGCGTCATATTAACAGTAGCTTGTTTTACAATATATGGTCGCTTATAAACCATTTATTCGTTCGTTCGTCGCTGACCTATTAATTCATTAGACAACTAAATATATTTGCAGACGAGAATGACATTTTAAAGAAGCTGCCTTAATTAGCACCCTTTTTGTAATGGGTAAAAAATGTTAAACTCGCGTCAGGACACGTGACCGTCAGGAGAGATCCCCCCCCCCTCTCTTTCTACGGCGGCGCCAACCGAAGTGAACCAAATGACACACGACAATGGATGGATGGGTGTGGGTGTGGGTGTGGGTGTGGGTGTGGGCGTGGTCGTGGGCGTGGGCGTGGGCGTGGGCGTGGGCGTGGGCGTGGGCATGGGTGTGGGTGTGGGTGTGGGTGTGGGTGTGGGAGTGGGAGTGGGTGTGGGTGTGGGTGTGGGTGTGGGTGTGTAGATGGATGGATGGACAGCTGATGGCTCGACCGTCTGTGTAGTACCTACACTGCTGTGTATTCGTAAAATTCGTGTATATAGTGTTTAAAATATGGAAATTGAACAAAATGCATCTATTAATGAAAAAAGTGACGCAGAAATAGTGAAAAAAAAATGAGTTATATTAATTCAATTAATAATTGATTTATTTCAACGTTAATATTCAAGTTTTCACTTCTGCCGGCACTCCCGGAGTGCAACCCGTCTTTTTTTATTTTTATAAAGGTTTACCAACTAAATACATTCACAGCATTAACACATTAAATGCCAACTACGTCATATTACGTAGCTGGTAATAATGGCAGATACCGACTACGCGCGTATTATTGCGTAGGTCTTCCCTATAGATTATTATTTTGGTAATCTGTATTATTCGGCCTCCTTGTATGGACGTTTTTATACTCTTTGGTATCTCAAATATAACACGACATAAACGGTTAACTTCGGCATTCAATGTGTTAAACCAATATACACTCCTTTGCAAAAAAAACGGGCACCTTACAGTCTTTGGCTTTTCTATGGATAATATTAATATTTTTAGTACCTATGTCATTAGCATAAATGAATAGTTCCTTATTATCAGTGACAATAATATGGTTTTCACTTCTCATGCTCTAAAAGTTCGTCTTTATGTTGTGCTTAGGCGACATAAAATCGCTTTTTATGTTCTAGTGCATAAAGTATTTTTTTTTTCTAAGACTAAGGTAATCAGGCCCAACAGCCACACGCACAATAAAACTTCGCAGATTTAAGTCGTGATTTATTTCATTTTCTTTAATTTATACCACTTCCGTGTTTTCTATCGTTAATTTAATAAAATCAGGTAAAATAGTTGTCATTTATTATTTAAAAACGCAAAGAAACGTTTTTATGACTTGGCAGTATGAAGTACCCAAGTCGAATGACAAATGTTGAAATTTAAAAAAAAACTTTTAAAAAGTTTCGTGGCGATATTATCTGTGGTGGCGGGAATTAGCTATGCTTTGCAACATTTTTGATTAATTATGTACTGTATACTTTATGCCTGTTTCATTTTCTCGCAATCGAAGTGAAAAGCAGAGTGTATAACTCAGGCATAAACGAGCCATTTTACCCCTCGACTTAACTATCCACTCTCGCCTGCGGCTCGCGTGGATATAAACGTCTCGGGGTAAAATAGCTTCTTTTATGCCTTAGTTGTACAATCTACTATTTTAACACTTAAATCCTGGAATCGGTGTTTTAGTCAATGTAAACAGAGAGTCGTGTTAAAATGGACATTTTTATGGGTATAGTGAAATTAAGACTACGAGTATTTTTATGGTATTTTAATAAAAAAAGACATTAAAAAAAGAAAATTAATAATGAGTATGACCTCCGCTTGCAGAGATTACGGCATGTAATCGTCTTGGCATGCTTTCCACCAGGCTTTTGATGGTGTCTTGTGGAATGTGTTCCCACTCAGCCGAGATGACACGTTTAAGCTCCCTGATATTTTGTGGAAGTGGTTGGACAGATCGTACTCGCCTTTTTAGGAGGTCCCAGACGTGCTCAATGGGGTTAAGGACGGGGCTCCGTGCTGGCCAATCCAAACGACGAATACCGACCTCTTGCATATAAGTATTTACGTCGCCAGAACGGTGGGCCCGAGCATTATCGTCCATGTAAATGGCATCTGCACCAATTACAGTCAGTGCGGGTTGTGCATGTTGACAAAGGATTTCTGTTATGTACCTTTGCGCATTTAGTGAGGCATTTTCAATGAATACTATCTCGGTACGATAGCTGGAAGTCACGCCCGCCCAAAACATAACGGGCCCTCCACCATAAGGGGTGATCTCTTCAAAACACACGTCGGCATAGCGTTCCCCTGGTCTTCGCAACACTCGCCGACGTCGGTCCTCACCATTCAGACAAATTTGAGCCTCATCGGAGAAGAGTACACTACTCCAGTTACCTAGTGTCCAAGATAGGCAATTTCTAGCGAAAATCAATCGAACAATCCGGTGCTCACGGAGTAACTTGGGGGCCCGTGCTGGTCGTCGACTGCGTATATCAGCCGCTAAAAGCCTCCTCCTCACTGTCCATAGGCTAACTTGTGCTCCTCGTACCTCTTCAAGGTTTCTTTTGAGGTCTATGTAACTGCATTTGCGGTTCCTCAGCGCCTGAGTCACTAAAAAGCGGTCGTCTCGTGGTTGTGTGCAACGTTTTCTCCCAGAACCTTGCCTTCTCTGAACGGAACCTGTCTCTTGGTATCGAGTCCAGGTTCTTTGGACGGTTGAGCGACTCACGTTTAACCGCTGTGAGACGTAACATTGGCTACACGACTCTTCCAGCAGCGCTATAATTTTACTAGCTCTTATTGCTTTTTCTGCCATTATAATCGACACAAAGATATCTGTTTTAAGTCACAATAAGGCAGGATTATGCGACAAACATAAATTATTCTACTAGAAACAACGAAAAGTTAGTTTTAGTTGACTAATAACCTTTTAACCGCAAACCCGCGAAAAGTAAGTAAAAAGTTACAAACTGAAAAAGGGATTATTGTTTTTAAAAACAAAAGTTTCGAATTTGGAACTAGCTTTTTTTCATACCCAGACTCTTTATTAAGTGCCAGCAACATAGTTTGGCTATTAAAACCTCTTTAGAACTAAATGATTACAAATAATGTGGAAAAATCAAAACCGCCCGTTTTTTTTGCAAAGGAGTGTATTTTTTACAATAATTATAGATCACGCAAACGACCTAAAGAAGGTGGCTGGGGTAGACTGGATGCGGAGGGCGGAGGACAGGGTATTGTGGCGCAGTCTGGGAGAGGCCTATGTCCAGCAGTGGACTGCGATTGGCTGAGTTGATTGATTGATTGATGACGCATGTATTTTAATTATAGGAAAGCACGGCATTATTAATAAAGTTGGTGTGATGATGGGACACTTAAGGCGGAAACAGACTTATAACACGCCACGTTACGCGACATCAATGAATCCTTACTCATTGGCCACATTTTTCGTCTCGTTGAACTATTTTCGTCATTTGGCCAATAAGAAAGCGTGGGATGGCGTCGGGTGTTATAAGTGTGCAGCGGCCTTTAATGTCATGTCCTGCGTGTCCTGTCAGCTGCACGTTACAGGAACTGATGGACGATAGTGTTGGCGCCAAACACGTAGCCGATCTCTGGGCCGAGTCTATTTAGATTGCCATCTACACGCTAAGAAAAAGAATAAGCTATTAGGTATTCGGCTTTTATTCGGCTTGCGCCGGTCGGAAGGCTGCGATCAGCATCTACCCTCGCTGAATCATGTTCAGGTCGGCTCGGCACAATTCGTAGTAAGCGTAACGGATTTTTCCCGAACATAAATCTACAATTCGATTTCGCTGCCCGGTTGTGTCGAGTTATGCTGACCCGAATAAAAGGTACTCATAAAAGGCTATAGTGAAATTTTATATCATGTAGGCATTTGGGTAATAATCCTGGCGCCTAGAGATAAAAGCTTAGCAAGGAAGATTTTTTAATTAAATCCTGGAATTATGTCGTGCCAAGTTTCTTCGGGTTTTTTTGCAAAATTTGAGGCGAAAGTTTAAAGCCTGGGAGCTTCCTGGGGGCCTTATAGCACATATTCGTTAACCTATTAATAATTATTAGCGTATGTCGGAAACTATCTCACGGAAATGTACTCCGTGCTCATCGTCTCATGGTTTTAAACTGTCTACTCGTATATGCCAAATTTCATTCAAATCCGTTCAGCTGTTTTAGCGATATTGAGTAACAAACATACAAAATTTCACATTAACAATATTAGTAGGATTTTTAATAGTTCAGATTTATGTTAATGTTAAAAACTATGATATCCAGGATATGACATACTAGCAATGCTGATAATGAAATGTATATTTAAAATACTATTCTGGACAAACTCTTCCACTAGCTCTACTGCAGTAGTAGAATACTATATAGGGTGGCAGGTACAGTCACCCAAAGAGATAAGTAACCAGGGTCGTCGGATATAGTTGAAGTTTAGTAAGAAACCAATAGATGTTTTAGAATGTAATTTAATTTGATTAATGAACTGTTAAGGCCAATTTCCGTTATTAAAAACGTTCAAAATCTAGTCCCAATCTCATCTCAGCGACAATCAACGTTGAAAGTGTAGAGAAATTATAGGTATTTTTGACAGATTGAGACTGAGAACAGACTGTGAACGTTCTTAAAATTACGAGAATTGCCCCCCTGTTTCATCATCATCATCATCATCATTTCAGACGAAAGACGTCCACTGCTGGACATAGGCCTCCCCCAAGCACCTCCACTTCGACCGGTTTTGTACTTCTCGCATCCAACGAGTTCCTGGGTAGATTTTCGTTATTTATCATCATTTAGAGGTGTTATTAATATTATATTATTTATAATACGGCACCGCACCACAACCGCGGCACGTGTCACATCCCAACATATATTGTGTCAAACGAAATAACAAACGAATACCAATATACTATATTTTCAATGTAAGTGAATACATTGTAACAATCTACGCACTCAGGACCGAAGGACCAAAAAAAAATTTGTGTGATGAATGATGAAATGATGATAAATAACGAAAATCTACCCTCCTGCATCATTCACAAGACCCCTCTGTTTTTTTTTTTCTATTAATTAAATTAAATTTCATTCAAAAACATCTACTTAGCGGTTTCTTACTAAACTTCAACTATATCCGACGACACTGGTTACTTATCTCCTTTGGTGACTGTACATCGACGCGTAACTAATTGGATTTAGTACATAATTCTGAACCCCCTGCGGCTCGGGGGTCTAGAAACATGTGCTGGATTCTTGGTTACAGTTTGCCATACCCTGTATACAGAGTGGGCAAAAAATCGTGGATCAAACGATACAGGCCGTTAGTCGGGGTTATTTGCAGTAAAAAACATCTGTATGGCAGAGCCCTAACTTGATCTCCTTAAAAGTTGTGGCAGTTAGAGTGTTTACATTATGGTTCTAAGGTTACAAATTTTCGTGAGACTTAAAAGATATTGAAAAAAGTGCCAATACTGATAAATTATGGTATCTATTGTCATAAAAGCAGTGCTATTGTGATGACACTTTAAAAAAATATTTAATAAAAAAAAAATAGTTGGGGATATTTGCAGCAATTTTTTTTTTTCTACTGCAAATAACCCCAACTATCGCCCTGTTTCGTTTGATCCACGATTTTTTGCCCAGCCTGTATATATGTTGTACCATACTTTATCTACATTTTTCTTTTTCTGTTTGAGATATAAGCCGTGTTTCTCAATTATCCCACCTTATATAATGGGCTCCAGACACGAACAGTTTGTGAGAAAATTCAGTTAACAATACAGCCACTGGCTTCTAGTAAGCACTTAGTAAACTGAATCGCAAAGTATCCTGGTATCCAGAACTCAGTAAGCGCTCTTACGCAATAGCGGTTAACCGCGGGGGTGTCCGCTTTTCCAGTTTAATATGAAACCGCTCGGCGGGGAAAGGGATAAGAATAAAGATTTAAAACGGAAACAATAGGAAGAATTTCGTTGCGTATTTCTATTAAAGGATGAATCCAGTATCTTTTTAATTTTTCTTTGTTGTTTTCGGTAGTAAAAATAGACAACACAAGCTACCTCGATGGCGTCCATATCGTTAATGGACCCAACACGCCTTCAAGCGGTCCAACCGCTTAACGCGGTTTCATCGCGGTCAGCCGCTATGGCAACCGCGTCAGGCGGTTGGCCGCTCAAGCGAACCGCCTAGGCGGTCAATCGCTAGTGCGTAAGGACCCTAAGCGATGATGCTGTGTAAAGTAGGAAACAAACCAGTACAATTTGGCCGAAACTTCGCACTAGGCTAGACCAGCTCAAGCACTTCTTCTCCCCAGCGAAAGCACTAGGAAGTGGCGAAGGGCGGGCGTTTTGGGGGACTGTCTTTTGTAATTTTGACGTTCGAAAAGTGCTGATTCTCAGCCTAGTTTGAATAAATGACTTTTGATTCAAGCTCAAACCTCACTAACGTGAGGCCTACTGTCTGACAGTAAACGCTAACTTAAACTGCTGAAGATTGTAAGTCTATCATTGCATTGTATAAATTCAATCTCCTAGTATTGTATAATTGCATAACACATGTGTGAGTACTATGTACACATCCACTATAAAGCTACCATTTACTGGGTACGTCTTTCATTGACTTGAATGTGCTCTGGCGGCTGAGATTATGTCATGCTCACTCAAATGTCTCGCTGATGGTGGCGCATGTGTTGGATCATTTAGCTCCCTTCAAAATGGTTGAGCTGAATGGTGCTGATGCATGCGTCATGTTCGTGAACGGGCGCCGTCAGTAGGGACTGGAGTAGGGTAAAATTGGGGGACCTGGATCAAGGAAATCCAGGTCACCCCAATTTTATCATTCATTTCATCAACATTCAAATATTATTTCATACTTTCTATTCTAATTGATTATTTTTATATTCATTAAACTCAATCATTTACACATGTGCTTAGTTTCGAGTATCTAATATTATTTTAGCTAGCAAAAATTTGATACTTGATCTGCTCAATGCAACTATGATCTCGTGAATGGACGAGCATTGTTGCTACGTGATATTTATAACACACTGTTATGACTAATAGATTTTTTTTCAATGAACATTATTTGCTGAATGACATTAAAATAATGAGAATATACTTAGATTCTTACGGATGATTTAATTTTACAGCTTTTGAAATGAAACTACATTATTGTAATGAATAAGCAAGTATTTATTAGTTCATATAATTACAAATTAAATAAACAATATAATTACAATTAATTAAACAAAATAATTAGGAATTAACAGATGCCGTAGGTGATCTAGGTGCTTGTAGGTGAGGTCCGTTTTTCTTTTTACAAGGATTGATAAAAAGTATTGTTTAAATATGGTAGCATGTCTTTGACACGTAAGTAGATGTTATCAGTGTAAATGTTCTTAACAACATGCTGAACACATATTTCAGCACTGCACTGGCACATAGAATTACTTTCAAATTGGTTTGCATCGTAAATTTCGATCCGTATAACTTTAGTGCCACCGGTCGAGACCGTTTTGTAAAAACTTATCAACTCCTTATTATTAGTTGTATTTGGAACACATGGGGTTCGTTGTCGTTCTTCCTCATCCAAATAATTTACGACTTTATCAATCACGTCAGGTTCTATCATTAACGGAGGTGAAGTTGGTGAATAAACCCAACTCGGTATCTGAAACAGAATACATACATTATTTTTTATTTTCACTGGTTTAACACATTCTATATAATTATTATTATTATAATTAAAAGTAAAATATTTTGTAAAATTAGGTACTTACAGACATTGTAGAATATAACAGTAGCACACTAAAGGAATGGAAGAACTGAAGTGAATTTGTTTCTTATTTTATCCCGATTTATATATAAAATATTTTGTTGCTGATAGAGTTCAAAATAACGTAATGCTGAGTTGAATATATTTATGACTAGGAATTGCCCGCGGCTATGCTCAAAAAAAAATATTGTTTTTAGCAGTAAAAAGTCATAGTTAACACAAAAGAAACATCTAAGTAATCTGCTGTAATGTGGAAGCAAACCATGGGGAATTTGTTAGTATGTATCATCAAAATTAAGGTGGTCACTGGTCAACCGTACTTATTAATTTATTATACACGTATAATGTAATACAATAAAATATGATTAAAATAAAGTGTAGCAAACAATGTGCCCTTACCCTAATGAATCTATATTTGGATAAAATGCTGACAGAGTTCTACTATTACTTGATGCTAAAAGTAAGTCACTATATTGATTATGGTGTCGGTTGATTTGTTTGTTTGTTGAAGTTTTTTATTGTATGAAAAAATGCAGGTACGATAAGTAATTAGAATGAGTGAAGCCATGGTATTTGCATAGTATAACATAATCAATAACTAATATATTTTTTTTGGATTGGTTAATATGATATCTTGTTTTGCAATATAAGCATTACATCTTCTCGATGACATATTTGGTAGTACAACGTCATAATTTTGCTGTATATAAAGTGCATCGATGCCAGACAAAATCACAAACTGCTCTCCCGAGGGAAACAATCATCACCTTCAACCTTCAACGCTATCGCATCTACGCTTCAACCAGAATCCAGAATCTTCAAAATGTAAGTAGATCATAATTAATATTTTATTTATTATATGTGTATAAATGTGTCATCACAAGGTTTATTCTATGAATGAGTGAATGATCGAATGTATGTATGAATGAATGAATGAATGATTGAATGAATGCATGTATGTATGAATGAATTAATGAATAATTGAATGATTGCATATATTAATGAATGAATGAATGCACAAATTATTGAATAAATAATTGAATGAACTTATAAATGAATTATTGAATGTAGGACAGAACGAACGTATAGATTGAATGAATGCATAAAAGAATGAATGATACAAAATATTTTCTTCCTATCCGACCATAAATAAATCCCACCATTAATTTATTTTTGTATTCAGGTTAATATAATATTTCAAATAATATTGTTTCAGGTCCAAGCCAACTTCATCTACGTTGCCTCAGCTGTTTTCTTCGGATGAAGAGTCAGAAATTGAGACGCAGACAAAGCAGAAATCGACTTATTCTTCGACCCGACTCGAAAAATCGACAGCAAACAAGCGGCCCAAAACCGATCGAATCGATGGATCTAAGACGCACGGATCTAAGAAGCCTAGGATACAACCGGTGCCGTTAACCAACAACAAGCTAACTGCACGGGACCTATTCGGTAGTGAGAGCGATGAAGAGGATTCGTCTGTGAAGCCGTCCACATCAACTGGTAAAACACCGTCTCCTCTTCATTCTTATTTTACTAAGAGGGTTAACAAAGGCTATGCCAGAAAAATAAGTGAGACAAAGCAGGGGCCGTATTCAGGGGCGTGCCTTTTACTAAAGCCGAAAAGCCTGGCTTTCAATCAAACGCGAGCCTAATAATAAAAAAAAATACACAAGTAAACTTATAAAATCATGTCGCAAGAATTGATAAGAATAATAATAAAAAATAAACTCCGCGCGTCCCGGCCGGCCGGGCCGCCCGCGATAGTAAGTACGATGCAAGGTTGCCAGGTTTACATACACAATGAATAATTTCAAATTCCGTGCACTTTTCATCGCGCGCATCGTTGCCAAACATCTCCAATGCCGCTTAGCTAAAGCGCAACGACAAAAATCGACCCGTCTCGCTCGCACGAGTTGGCTTCAAATCTGGCTTCTAGACCTCTGACTATTTGTATAGAAATTGTTCACGTTGTTGATAACATTAGTATGTACTTATTCCCCAAATTGTACTGATTTTTAAGCCTGGCTTTTGATTTTTTATGAATGAAACGTATAACGACGCGCGTGTGTGTGTAAATAGTAAGATCGCGAGACATTGCGCGAGTCTATTAGTTCAAAGTTTTGATCGGTTACTGGTGCATTTTTTTGTTTTGTTTTTTTTTTTTCATTTTCTGTGAAGTTAAGTGTTGTGTTTAGTTTTTGCGGTAATTACCTTTGTTTTAAAGTGATTAAAAAGTTTCTTGTCATTAAAATGAATTCATCAATCATTGTGAATTGTTCCTTGTGATGGATTAAAACGTGTGCAACCGTTACTCGGAAAGGTAAATATTTTGAGTTTTACAGACAAATTGATTTGAGTATTTCTCAGAAATCTAAATCACGTAATAGGCATTTTAGTCGATCAGCATACAATACTCATTGGGATTATAGGCTGCTCTCATATCAACAAATTATTCTGTTAGTGTTGCATATTATTCTCAAAAGAAAATACCGCTTGGAATATCAGGTTACGATGATTTAAATAACTTCGTTGGTGCCAGTAAAAGACATCAGAATTCTCAAAAGCACATGAATGATGTTGTTTCATTCTGTACTATTTGTAAAAAACGAATCGAAACTTCTTTATCTCGTCAATTATGTGCTTGACTACGTTTCTAAATACAATACGCGTGTCGATCACAATCGCGCTGTTTTTCGGCCAGAGGGTCTTAGGGGCGGATTTTAAAGGTTAGTTGATGTTGTGTGTCATTTAGCACAACAAGAACTTCCTTTCCGAGGTCACGACGAGTCTAAAACCTCATTAAATAGAGGCAACTGCTCAGCGCTTGTATCTTTGCTTCATGTCTTCCGTGTGCTTTGATGTTCGTCATCTGTCTGTGGTAAAGAAGCGAAGAATGAAGAGTTATGGCTGTTCACATTGTGAGTAAATCAAATTGTAAATATTATCAACAATCAACATCGTAAACAATAATGTGTAGTTAGAAATCAATCAATTATTTGTGCGCCATCAGATTGTAATATTTTGCAAAGCGACTGTTGCGGGAGAGTGAAATATGAACTAACTCAAAGAGCTCTGTTGTGCCAATAATGTACCTACAATAATAGATGACTCTTACACGTCTTATCATATTTTACGCGAAACTGATACTTCGAAAATAAAAAAGGTAAGATTTTGTAAAGGATTACCAATACTTACTCTTAGTATTTAATTTATATAAGAAACAAATGGTGCTATTAAAAAACATTCATTTTAATAGCTATTAGCAAAAACCTACAATTATGAAATACGAATATTAGTAAGAACTAAAACGACTCGGTCAGAGACTCAGAGTCACAACGTTGACAAGCGATACGGTAGGTTTTTTTTTTTAAGTGTATTGGCTTGCCCTATGTTTGACCCCTAGGCACGCCACTGGCCGTATTACGTAGAAGTAAAAGTTTACAATTGTGATGAAATCGCAGACATACCACCAGTAAATAGGTGGCGCCATTCAATAGTTACAATTAAAAGAAAAGTTGATACGGACACGGAGATGTGGCGCCATCTAAAAGGATTTACGTCCTCAGTTGAACAAGATTTTCGTAATTGTCCAACTACCCTTATAAATTCTTACTATTAGTACTTACTATGTATTCTTGCTAGTTTTTATACAAATATATGTAAAACATTTAATCATTACAGAATAATACCTATACATACATTATATTATAAGTAATCTTTATAATATCTAAATACTTGTACCTAAATAGCCAATTGATAAATAAAATATTATGCTATTTAAATCTAATGTATTATTTCACAGTTATACAGTCCAGAGATCGCAGAACACCATTAACAAGACCTCGTAGTAAAATTGTGAAGTGTACCAAATGTGAAACTGAAATACCACGAAACCAATATGCATATCATAAGAGAACTAATATACACAAGACAAATAGCTTATTGAGTACTGAATTCAAAAATGTTTTTATTGTGGCAACAGCATTTAAAAATAGAATAGTAACTTTTCGTCTGAACTTAGCTCAGGATGACGAGCACCTCACTCGTGAGGCGATCCCGAGTAATAGTCAGACATGTATACCTCAGGATGACGAGCACCTCACTCGTGAGGCGATCCCGAGTAATAGTCAGACATGTATACCTCAGGATGACGAGCACCTCACTCGTGAGGCGATCCCGAGTAATAGTCAGACATGTATACCTCAGGATGACGAGCACCTCACTCGTGAGGCGATCCCGAGTAATATTCAGACATGTATACCTCAGGATGACGAGCACCTCACTCGTGAGGCGATCCCGAGTAATATTCAGACATGTATACCACAGGATGACGAGCACCTCACTCCTGAGGCGATCCTGAATTCTGTACATCCAGATATTGATAAATTAATAACTATGATATTGAAAAAGTATGATTGCATAAAAGTAAATTTTGAGCTTTTTGCTAAGTTTCTTCTGCTAAAATCTGACGACGAACAAGTAGAACTGAAATCATTTAACACTAAGTATGATATTATCTATAAAAATACTGATATACACGAGTTCTTTTTGAATAAAATACATGTACTTATGCGCAAAATGTCTGAATTTGAACATGTACAGTCAGGTTGGACATATCTTTCGCTAAGTCATATTGAGATTAACATATGTAAATATTGCCCCATGAGAGGCGGCACGTACATAGAGTTGCCCTCAGTAATAAAAAATACTAAAAGTTGTTTGAATTTACGTAATGATGACGAGTATTGTTTCTTATGGTGCGTCGTAGCCGCATTATTTCCTCGTGAAAATAATGTGTGCAGAACGACATCCTATCCTCATTATAGCCAAGTTCTCAATATTCAAGGAATGTTATTTCCTCTTTCACAGAATGACATCCAACTTTTTGAACGGTTAAATCCTACAATAAGCGTTACCATTTATGGGCTAGATAGCAAATACGTTGTTACTGGCCCGTTATACATGACGAATAAGAAAAAAGAAAAACACGTTAATTTATTATACTTTGAACGGAATGGTAAAGGACATTACTGTTTGATAAAAGATCTTATACGATTAGTGCGACGCCAGGTTACTCATCATCATGGCAAAGTTTTTTTATGTGAATCATGTTTACAATTTTTTACGAATGAAAAGAAATATGTTTCTCACACTTGTTCTAAAATACTAACTATACTACCGGAAAAAGATACCATATTGAAATTTAAACATTATGAAAGAAAACTAAAAATTAATTTTATTATTTATGCTGATTTTGAGAGTTTGCTAATAAATTGCAATGAAAATAGTTCTAAAAATACTAAGACACTAAAAATGCATCAACCTTCAAGTTTTGCATATTACATATGTTGTTGTCACGACAGCAAACTTAACAAGTTTGTCACGTACAGAGGCATAGATTGCGTCGAAGTCTTTATTAAACGTTTAGTAAAAGATGTAAAGCGGATAAACAAAGTTTTGTCTACTCATTTATCAATGAAAACTTTAACTTATAATCAAGAACGAGAATATCGAAATACAACTAAGTGTCATATATGTAATCAGTCATTGTCTGGAGATAAAGTTCGAGATCATGATCATATTACTTCCGAGTATAGAGGGGCAGCGCACTCACATTGTAATTTGATGTATAAAGTGTGTCCATTCATACCGGTAGTATTTCATAATCTAAGTGGTTATGATTCGCATATATTTATAAGAGAGTTGGCTAAGTATGAAGGCTCAATTAAAATAATACCAAAAACTAAAGAAAAATATCTTACAATAACTAAGCTAATTGAGACAAAAAAAGGTACTCGTTCAGTACAGATTAAGTTTATTGATTCATTTCATTTTCTTAGCTCAAGCTTAGATTCTTTAAGTAAAAGCTTGTCAGAAAAAGACTTTGTTCATTTGTCAAGAGAATTTACGGATAAAACTAAACTTAATTTATTACGTAAGAAAGGTATTTATCCATATGATTATATGGACGACTGGTCAAAATTTGATGAAAATCAACTACCCTCAAAGTCCAGTTTTTATAATAGTTTAACTATGGAATCTCTATCAGATGACGAATATGCTCACGCCCAAGATATTTGGAACAATTTTGAGATAACAACGCTTGGCGAATACAGTGATTTGTATTTGAAATGCGATGTTTTGCTGTTATGCGACATATTTGAAAAATTTAGAGAGACAAGTTTACATTTTTACAAATTGGATCCTGCTCACTATGTGACTTCACCTAGTTTGAGCTGGGATGCTATGCTTCTGTACACTAACGCTGAATTAGAGCTCATTAGTGACTTAGAAATGTATACATTTATTGAAAAAGGTATACGAGGGGGCTTGGCACAATGTTTCCTCCGTCATGCTAAGGCAAATAATAAGTATTTACCTCATTATAATCATTTAAAACCCTCGAGTTATTTGACATATTTAGATTGCAATAATCTTTATGGTTATGCAATGACTAAAAAATTGCCTGTTTCGGAGTTCAGATTTTTAACTCAAGATGAAATTGACAACTTTAATGTATTGCATGTTTCAGATGACAGTCCGTATGGTTTTATTTTAGAAGTAGATTTATATTACCCGGATTGTATTCATGATCAGCATAAAGACTTACCATTTGCTGCAGAGAAATTTGTACCCCTAGGAGCGAAATCAGCTAAGTTGATTGCTAATCTGTATGATAAATCAAATTATGTTATTCATTACGTACATTTAAAACAATGCATAAAAAATGGTTTGGTGTTAAAAAAAATTCATCGCATACTAACCTTTAGACAAGATGATTTCTTAAAGAAATATATAGATCTTAATACCAATCGGCGTATGGAATCTAAAACTTCTTTTGAAAAAGATTTTTTTAAACTTTTAAATAATGCGATATTTGGCAAAACTATAGAAAATAAAAGGAAACAAGTTGAGATAAAACTGGTAACCAAATGGGATGATAAGAAAAACTTCACGAATAAGAAACTTTGTGCACAGAAATTGATTTCAAAACCTAATTTAAAAAGTGTGTCAATATTCGCAGAGGATTTTGTAGCTATACAATTGAATCGTGAAAAAATAATATTAGACCGACCAATTTACATCGGATTTACAGTTCTGGAGTACGCCAAAGAACATCTATATCAGTTTCATTATGATTTTATAAAACAGAAATATGGAGATAAAGTTGAATTATGTTATACAGATACTGATAGTTTACTTTACTTAATTCATACAGATGACTTTTATCGTGATATGTACGATAATTTAACATATTTTGATACTAGCAATTTTTCAATAGATAATCAATATAACATACCAAGAATTAACTCAAAAATCCCTGGCCTATTTAAGGACGAAATGTGGGGTGATGTAATTACAGAATTTACAGGTTTACGAGCAAAACTGTATTGCATTAGCAGTTTAAACACACGGATAACAAAAGCGAAAGGTTTGTCTAAATCTGTTACTAAGCATTTAAAACAAAGTAATTACAACGATTCTTTGATATTAGATAAAAGTCAATCTTTTAAAATGAATATTATAAGATCTATCAAGCATATATTGTACTCACAACAAGTTAGTAAGCAAGTACTAAATAGAAACGATGACAAAGTTCAGATACTTTCAGATCAAATTCACACTTTGCCTTGGGGATTTTATGATGCGATGATCTAAACCAATGTTCGTTTCACTTTTTATTCAACTTATTACGTTTAAATTGAGCACCAATTAAATATAATCCACATCTTGAGAGCCACTGTTCTAAATTATATTCATTTGAAGTATATGATTTAAAATACTAAAATAAGAATAAATTAATGTATTATAAAGAAATGATGTATGATAATTATTTTAGAATAAGTTATGTACTATTATTTGAACTTATAATAAAATGATATGTCTAAAACAATGGACTTTTATTCAAACGTATTCAACTTCCTAAACGTCATCATCAAGTTCACGCTTGTTGTATGATGAGGTTCATGTAGTAACGACTATATAAGTGTATGTTAAGCGGTAATTAGATTAATATGCACTATGAAGTTGATCAAACAACCCATATCTCTCAATGTTAATAATATAAGATTAAGTGACTCTGTTCACCGCATCAGACATAGCGCTTTATTGCCAAATACCATTCGTTGTATAATATGCGGTCCATCAAGCTGTGGTAAAACGAATGTTATGATTAGTTTACTGCTGCATGAAAATGGGCTCAAATTTAAAAATCTGTATCTTTACTCTAAAACTTCTTTTCAACCAAAATACCGTTTCTTGACCGAAGTATTAAAAAGAGTGCCACAGATAAACTTTTACGAGTTCAATGATGATAAAGATGTCATTTCTCCGAGTGAAGCTTTAACAAATTCTGTTTTTATTTTTGATGATGTTGCGTGTGAAAATCAAATAAATATCCGCAATTATTTCTGTATGGGTAGGCATAAGCAAATAGACTGTTTCTATTTATCTCAAACCTATTCTAAAATTCCGAAGCAATTGTTACGTGATAATGTTAATTTTCTTATTATATTTAAACAAGATGATGTGAATTTAAAACATATTTATGAAGAGCATGTTAGTTCTGATTTACAATGGAAAGAGTTCAGAAACATTTGTCGAACTGTTTGGAGTAAACCTTATAATTTTCTACTTATTAATAAGGAATCGTCATTAAATAACGGAAGGTACAGACAGAACTTTGATATGTTTTTTAAATTCGACTGACTGTTTATAAGTAATTAACATGCAAAATAAAATTCAGTATAATTTGTACTATAGCTGGACGCAGTTGTTATAATATAAAATGGAAAAAAACATTAAAATAGAATTAATGAAGTCTGTAGACTCCATAAAGAATAAAATAAAACAAATGAAGGATCAGGAACACTCAATGAACTTGTCACTCGATAAAATGCTAAAACCTGTCACAGACCCCCTTAAAACTCTAGTTGATTCGAATATAACTATGGAAAAAATAAAACATTTAGAAAATACAACACTTACTAATTCAGGAGGTATTGAATTGGATGAAATGGATACTAGCTCATCTACAAAGTTTGTGGACTGTTACGAACCAAAACCTAATTCTACACAATTGGTTAAAGAGTCTCCTGAAATGGTATTGCCAGATGATTTAGAGATATCATTAGAGGGTCAGGATATCTATGATATTTATGACGGTGTAAATATACCGTTTGGAATAAGAAGTGAAAACCAAACTTTATTGATGGGGAATTCAGTAGTAACATTTTCTAAAATTGACGGTTTGAATAATGAAAATGTCATTTTGATTAAAATCGGTGATAAATCCTACAATTTAACTCCTGGGCTGAAAGAACTTTTACTTCGAAAAAAACCTGATTTAAAAGTAATATCCAACAAAGATAAACTTGTTTACAAGGATATATTGTATTATACAAATGTTCATAAGAGAGACTTCAATCCTAGAGGTCAAATAAAAGGTGATAAAGGAATAAAATATCGTGAAATAATCAGACCATTGTTTTCCGAAACATCAAACGATAATATTCACACTAAACTTGGGGGATACTTGCCAATGTTAAAGAAATATAAAAAAAATACTGACCTGGTATATTGGGATGACCCAAACGAATTAGTTGAGAGATTAAAACTATTAGTTGCTTCAAAAGATGCTGGCAATACGAACCATGATAATGAAATACTATCGATAATTGAAGAATTAAAAGAAGCTAACATAATTAAAGAATAAATAGTAGCAATAACATAATTTTCATTCAGTATCATTTCTGGATTCACTACAAATGTTTATATACTGAGTTTTGAATATGAGTAAAGCTGATGTGGTAAACGAAATTCATAAAAATGCGAGGGTAAACTTTCCACGAAGACATGTTATTATGAAAGATATAGATGACCTTTGGCAAGCAGACTTAATTGATATGCAATCAATTTCCAAAGAAAATAAAAATTACAGATTTATTCTTACTGTTATTGATACATTTTCGAAATACGCTTGGACCTTTCCTTTGAAAAATAAGACAAAAGATGTTGTATGCAACTCTTTCAAGATTTTGTTGGATAAAGGGCGTGTCCCCCAAAATCTACAAACGGATAATGGAACAGAATTTTATAATAATAAATTCCAAAAACTTATGAAATCTTATTGTATAAACCATTATTCAACTTTCTCAACAAAAAAGGCATCAATAGTTGAGCGTTTTATCAGAACATTAAAATCTAAACTATATAAGGAATTCAGTTTAAAAGGTGACTATAATTGGATAGATAATACCCTCAATAATGTTATCTATAAATACAATCACACCTATCATCGGACAATTAATGAAATCCCGGCAAACGTGGACAATACTAATAAAACACGCATATTAGGGAGATATTTCAGGTTGATAAAAACCGATACTACAAAAAGCAAGTTTAAAGTGGGTGATTATGTACGTATCAGTAAATACAAAGGAACATTTGAAAAGGGGTATACTCCCAACTGGTCGACAGAAATATTTAAAATTAGAAACATACAAAATACAACTCCTATTACCTACTTAATTGAAGATGCAATCAGAGGCCAACCCATTTTAGGTGCATTTTATGTGCAAGAGCTGCAAAAGACGAAACATCCCAATTTATATCTAGTCGAGAAAGTTCTTAGAAGTAAAGGAAATAGAGTTTTAGTAAAATGGTTAGGTTTGTCTTCATCTGAAAACAGTTGGATTGATAAATCGAATATTTATTAAATGTTCAACTCATGATACATCAGTCTTATGATGGGTATTGGAGAGAGCAGTATTCTCAATTGGCTTATAAATAATTTACCAATTGAATTACATTTACCAGGATACAATTATTGTGGGCCTGGCACTAAATTAATTAAAAGGCTTACTCGTGGGGATAAAGGTGTTAATAAATTAGACGAATATTGTAAACAACACGACATTGCCTATCACAAGTCTTCAAACTTAAAGGATCGCCACAAGGCTGATTTAGTTTTGTTAAATATGGCTAAAGAGCGAGCACTTGCCTCAGATGCGAGTGTAGGGGAAAAATTGGCAGCGTGCTTAGTAAGCAGCGCTATGTCAACAAAAGTTAAAACTGGGTTTGGCCTAAAAAAAAAAAATAGCAAAAAGTGTTCTCCTAAAATTAAACCTGGAAAAGGGTTGAAAAATAAATTTAAAAATGTTATTAACAAAACGAAGAGACAGATGGAAAAATTAAAACCGAAATGCAAGAAAATGGCAATCGAATTAGCTATGGCCGCTGTCAGAGAATTAGCTGATGATTCGTCTATAAAACTTCCTCGTGTAATTCCTATACCAAAAACTGGTGGAGTATTGCCTTTGATTCCAATTTTTGCGGGATTATCGGCCGCAGGGGCACTAGCAGGCGGTGCAGCTGGTATTGCTAAAACCATAAATGAATTCAAGATGGCTAAAAAGTTATTGACTGAATCGAAGAGACACAACGAAAAGATGGAAGCTCTGTGCATCGGAAAAGGACTACACCTTAAACCACATAAAGCTGGGCTTGGAATTTTTGTATCGAAAGAAAAAAACTAAGATATCGGCTACCCAAACGAGCCTTGAGTAATTTAGACATTTTGAAGTATGGAAATAATATTCCCTATTTCAGAGGTGTCTTTATGAGAGATAAGCTCCCTAAACACCCTTTTAAAAAAGAATGTGGAGTTATAAATTTAGATAGCTCTAAAAATCCTGGTTCTCATTGGGTAGCCTATGCAAAATGCAACGATTATATTGAGTATTTTGATAGTTACGGAAATCTTAAGCCTCCAAAGGAATTTATTAAATACTTGGGATCCAAAATTAACTATAATTATGATAATCTTCAGCGTGATCACCCTTTTAATTGCGGGCATCTTTGTTTAAACTTTTTGAAGAATTTTTGGTGTAGTGAAGGAATAAAATAAACAGGATCTTCCGAAAGAGGCCAGTATTGAAGCATGTCTGCTACGGTTACCATCTCTGGAAATAAATCGGAATTGGTTTCATACTTTCAACCACCACTGCATTTGTCAGATCAATACGAGTGCGGTTTGATATATTTTTCAGTATTAAAATCAAGACCAAATATTCCCATTATTAACAGAGGTCTGTCTGTAATCAGAATCGAATGTGATCTTGTTCACGGTTCGTACTGCAACGGATTACCAACTCATTTTATTCATGAATTTGTGTCTGATACTACTCCAGGTCATCAGTGCATGGAAATACCACAAAATGTTATTTACTTTCCAGTAAATAAAAATATAATTTCATCGGTATCTGTTAAGATTGTAGATCAATTTGGTCACTGTATTAACTTTGGAGAGGAACAAGTTCAGTTACGTCTTCATTTAAGAAAAACAAAATGATAGTGTATTATAAAAACACCCAAGGGAATGAAAAACGTCTTAGTTCTTCTGCGATTGCTAAGGTGCAAAGACGTAAGAAAAAAGTTAAGAAATTGACTAAAGCAAATAAAGATTTTCTTAAAGCCCTAGGGTTTAAAGTATGAATATACTACAGATTACTGAATTACCGCACTACGACACTTCGATTGAAAGTTATGAAGTCCATTCATACAATCCCTACAATAACAGCTTTAGAGAAAACGATGAAATCAGAATTCCCATCCACCAGCAAGACATATACGTGCTACCATCAGCCAGTTCAATTTACGTCGAAGGACAAGCGAAGCTCTTCGGTAAAGATGGGAATCCAATCAAGAAAACTGTTACGTTCACTAATAACCCTGTTATGTATTTGTTTCAAGACATCAGATACGAAATGAATGGTATTGAAATAGACCGCATAAAAAATTCTGGAATAACATCAACAATAAAATCATACATCTCATTAAATGAAGCAGAAAATAAAGTTGCTGCCCTATGGGGTTGGAGTTTAAAGGGATTTCAAAGTGATGGGCGTTTTAGTGCTGTGATACCATTAAATAAGGTTTTAGGGTTTGCAGAAGATTACAATAAAATAGTGATAAATTGCAAACATGAACTTATATTGAACAGAAGTAACAGTAACTTAAATAGCGTTATCCTTACTGATGATATTGTTCATTTTCAAATAGATATACAAAGAGTCCAGTGGAGGGTGCCACACATAAAAGTATCAGACCGAGAACGACTGACACTTTTAAAACATTTAGAAAGAGATAAACCTATTCAGATGGCGTTCAGAAATTGGGATTTATATGAGTATCCGTTACTGCCTAAAACCACAAAGCATTCTTGGTCAGTTAAAACTGCTTCACAGTTGGAAAAACCCAGATATGTAATTTTTTGTTTACAAACCAATCGAAAAAATAATAAAACTAAAGACAGTTCAGTATTCGATCATTGTGAAGTAACAAACCTTACGCTCTTTTTGAATTCACAATATTATCCATATGAACCTTTAGGCTTAAAGTTTTCTGAGAACAAATATAGTATATTATACGAAATGTTTGTGAAATTTCGTCAGTCGTATTACAACTGTCCAGTAGACCCGTTGCTTGACCTAAAAGAGTTCAAAGAAAAAGCCCCTCTCTTTATCTTAGACTGCTCAAGACAAAATGATAGCCTAAAAACAGGTCCAGTGGACGTGAGGTTGGAAATTGAATGTTCTACAGAAATACCAGATAATACGACTGCATATTGTTTGATTATAAACGATCGACTTGTGGAATACAAACCTCTCAGCAACATTGTGCGCAGGTTATCATGATTGCTATTGTGGATGTTCAAGGCTTCAAAACAGAAACAAATGAATTTATAATAAAAGAAATCGCTATATTGTATAATAAAACATTACAAGTGTTTTTAATTAAGCCACCATTTTCATTTGGAAAATTAACGAAACAAGAAAAAAAACAAGTTAGTTGGATTGAACGTAACAGAAAGATACACTGGCGTGAAGGATTTGTACCCTATTCTAATTATCAGAATTTGGTTATAGATATTTTAAGAGATAAATGTATCTACGTCAAAGGTTCAGAAAAAGTGTTGTGGTTAAAGCATATTTTAGAAAATAGTAATTGTAATGTATTCAATTTAGAAGATAAAGGTTGTCCTAGTTTGATAAGTTTATACGATGAATATAAATATTCTCAAGATTTATATAACTGTATTTATCATGACTCTGTATGTGCTTTAAAAAATGTATTGTGTTTAAATAAGTGGTGCTTTGATAATAAAATTTTAAAATAAATATTTTCTTGTTTTCTTTCTTTATTTAGTTAAAACACATCTTAGCGTTTTTTATCCCCACCTCTGTCCGGTCTTTATAAGTTGTTGACAACAGCGGGACGATATCATTATACGTTTATAATTGAATAAGAAGTAAATAGAACATGTCTCAAAATGAATACAAACCTCGATATGACATGTATAACACGTTTAAAATGCGTGAATTTTCATTTAATTATTACTGGAGGACGTTTAATAAAAAGAAAAGATTAGTGAGGGAAATGGCTGACGCAGGATTTTTTTATTATGGAAATAGTATAAATGATATTGCAGCATGTTTCTCATGTGGAGGTGTTATCGAAGATTGGGAGATTTATGATGATCCTTGGATGCAACATGCTATACATTATCCTGAGTGTTTTTATTTGAACGCTGTGAAAGGAAAGGAGTATATAATTAAATACGCATATCTCCATCACAGCATTAAACTTTTAGCATTGTAGTGTGATGGTTCGATCTTAATCAACGCTTGCTTCATCATGAGAGAATAAATTAATATTATTCACATTATGCTCCATTCATCGAAATTTGATTTGGAGGGCATTTCTAAACTTATTTTCAAGAATGCTAGTGGTGAGATTCTATTTAGTCAAGACATAGCTGACCAGAAAATAATTAACACCAGTTCATCAAAACTTCAGGATAATACAAACAACACAGAGCAAAACTCAGCAAATTCCACCTTTGAAAATATGCAATATCTTACACTCAAGAGTTGTCACAATGAGTTCCTTACATTTGCTCGAGTTGGCAACGCACATCCTGGTCCTGAAAAATCCTCATTAGAAGTCGTTTCATGTGAATGAAAAGAGCAGTCAGTGTAGTTGATAGAGCAGTTAATCATCAACACTTATAGCGACAACATGTATCAGTTTATACAACCATCATATACTCCATCGATTCCACTCTTGCATTTTGAACTTTGCAAGTATATGTATCAAGTTTCCAGCTCCACGATTCCATATATTAAAACATATTTGAAGCCATCAAATCAAATCAATGGATTACTGGAAGAGTGCATTGATATTGCTAATAGGATAACATTAAGTAAAGACGAGTGGGGCATGATATTTATGGAAAACGCCTCTGACATATCAGGATTCTTCACATCTGGTTCAATTCCTTTACCAAAGCAGCAGCCGCAACGAGAACGACAAGTGATCAAGTATATAAACCTGCCTGAACATGAAGAAGGAAGCAAAAAATTCGTCACAATTGACATTGGAACCAAATCGATCGTCATCTGTTGTGAAGAGTGGTGGTGTCTGAATCATTTACTGAATTGCCTTGATTCACGTTTACGTCACTTAACTAGGGTAAAGGGTTACTATGAGAACCGTATTAATTTCTTTAGAAAACGATTCAAGCTCGCCCAACCGAAATCAATGTCTGAAGCCTATGCAATTATGGAAAATGTCTATGATGAAATGTCAACAGTGGATCAAGAAATCAAATGTTTTGTAATCGATTATTTATTCTTCTCATGCTTTTTATGAATAATGATAATAAAATGTGTTACTTAGTTGACAGCATACTTTGTTTCTTTTTTCACGATACCAACCACAAACCAACCACAAAAAGTAAAAAAATATTATAAATTGATTATTCAAATCATTCAGTTCCTAATACAAAATAACACTAGATCAGTCTTTCGAATAGAATGTTGAATAGAAAGTATGAAATAATATTTGAATGATGAAATGAATAGTAAAATTGGGGTGACCTGGATCTCCCTGATCCAGGTCCCCCAATTTTACCCTACTGACTGGTCATCTCTTTGCTGCCATGGCTTATTTTAATTTATTATTTGAATTGTTGTTTTTTCTCATCTTTTCATTGTGGACGCTTTTAACGTTCTGCATCGTTCTCACATGTATAATTTTTAACATGAATGATGTAACCAAGACTTTGTAACCACATTATTTTGATTTAAAAGAGTGTCCATGGAGTTTCTTGCCCGTTCTTCTCCATAGGTACCTACGCTTTGGAATGGGCAACTAGCTTCATTTTTTCTGACTGACTGACTTCTTGACAATTCAAAAGTGCCTGTAAATGGTTTAATTGAAATAAATGCTTTGAGTTTGAGTTAAACGCAACCTCCTAACTCCAGCCTTCAAGACCTCCCGAATTATACCTATCGACACTTTTCTCCCAGCCTTATAACAAAGCTGTCGCCTCACATTATGAATCGTAACGTTTCGCAAATAACCTCATGTTTCCCGCCATCAATATTTACACGCCAATAACAAACTCGCGTCAGCTGGTGACCTTGCTTCACCTCAGCACCGAACTTTGCTCTTGTTACATTATTTATTTTGCTACATTATCTAGCGTTTTTTCGGCTAGAAGTGTTCATGGATATCTTTCGGCTGGGTTGGAAAAGTTCACGCGAAAATAGAAGTGAACTCTGGTGACTTTGGTAGGCGATTTCAACCTGTATTACAGGTCACAGAGTGGATATAGCAGACTCAAACTACTTGGTAGCATTTCACTATTCAATTTTTGTGTTTCCAAAACAGCACGAATGGCACGCCACAGAGTAACCGACGAAGCTTCTAACGTTTGTACTGCCGTGCTTTGTATTAGTGCACCCATCATGCGCATTTGTATGAGGTTTTTTTTTCTGTCGGGTTACCTACTTTATTCGCACTGTGATCTGTCACTCAAAAGTTCTGAAACATATTCTCGAATTGCATATAGTTCTAATCTTTAATTTTCTAAACATGGTAATACAAAATAGCATGTACTTCCATCCATAGTCTACGAACATTCGTACTTCCGAAGACTGACGATGATTGCCAGAGCACATACGTGTTCTGGGTGACCTGTGCCGATATAGAATAGATCATTACTATGGTTTCACTCGTAATCCTTTTCGATTTAATACCGTACCATTAGAACTCATTCCACCCACTAATGAATATGTAGATTAAACGCCGTACTTATTATAAATATAATTTAATTTAACAATTCACTGTATTCAGTCCACGCACGACATTAATATTCAGAAAGTGATTGTGCTTAATGGCTTGCGAAGTTCATCGCTCGATGAAAACAGAAAGTATATATATATATTACGAGCTATAGATAAGTTATCCTAATAATATTCATTGGATCGCTTTTCCTATTTTCCGCAAGAGTCGACAAGATGGCTGACAATGATCAAGTTTTTCAAAAAAGGAACGCATGATTTGTTTTCTTGACATGAATCAAGATGGCGATCGATGGATACTTCATCATTATCATACAAACCCCGACTTCACTCACCGCTCAGCATAGGCCGATCTTTCATGTGCCAATCAATCTTCACGCAACTCTGCCCGCTTCATCCAGGTTTTACCCGCGATAGGTACTTATTCCCTTTTAATAAAGACATACGACTGTCAATGCAAAACACTTTGAAAGGTAGCACTTAGGAGCATGACTTAGCAGAAGCCTCAATACAAAATAATCCTGATTGATTCCGCACTGAAGACAAAAGCTGACGTCATCATCTAGTCTTGAATACAACAAACTATACTAAGGTATTAGGTAGGGTCTGTGGTGTTGAAGACTACTAAATTTAATAACAATTTTAAACAGGGTGGCAGAGACGTCGATGTACAATCCATTACCATGGATTAATCATAGTAATAGGTATATGATTTTGAACCTTCCTGTGAGAAAATTTAACGTAAGTTATTAAAAAAATTGGGCTGATACCTACAAAAGTGGTGCGGTCAAAATTTAAAGAATAGAGAATTTGTTTTTTGATAACCGGCGAAAATTTTCAACGTGGGGCGGTCCAGAATCATGTACTGAACCCATGGTAACAGGTTGTGCGTCGTTGTCCCTGTCACCCTTTGCAAGCAACCGTTCTTGTGAGAGGCTATACTATGGATATAACCTCTCACACAATCACTCAATCGAAGGATGGAACAGTATCCCTGTTGTAGACATTAACAATATTGGTGAAAATACTAAGGCTTACCTTCCTAAATGTGACCCTGATGTTATCACTGAGGTTTACAATATTGATGAAGATAGTAACATTATAGTTTCTCACCTTCCTAAAAGCGACCCTGATGTTATTAGCGAAGTTTAAAATATTGATGAAGATAGTAATATTGTAGATTCTCACCTTCCTAAACGCGACCCTGAAGTTCTCAGAGAGGAAGGCGTACAGCACGGGGTTGACGCAGCTGTTCATGTACGCCAGCACATGTGACACTATCTGCGCGGTGACTGTGAAGTACGTGATGTTGTATGCGTCCAGCGCTTTGACCAGCAGGATGATCTGGAACAGAAGATGAGAATATTAACACCCTAAAAATAAAGGAATAAAATATCACATCCAATGAACAACATATTTTAAGAGATCAGAAGACCTACTCTCGTAATTAAGAACGTTCAAAATCTAGTAGCAAACTCATCTCAGAGACAATCAATGTCAAAAACTTTCAAATAAGCAGGGAAATTACAGGTATTTTTGACAGATTAAGACTGAGATCAGAATATAAAATGTTCTTAAAATTACGGGAATTACCCCCCAGATTTGGCTGTTTCGTTGGTCTAGTGGTCGCAAGCGCTACTACTGTGCACGAAGTCTTGGGTTCTATTCTGAGGTCGGATAATTTTTCATTAGGTTTTTCCCTCCAAAATTCCTCTGTAGCAGCCCGGAGTCTATCCATTATATAACAAGGCTCCTCTAAGATTCGGAAAGCATGTTAAACCGACGATGGTTCCGGCTGCCATTCGTAAATCTCTGACAGTCGTTACGGGTGCCTAGTCAACAGCCCAAAAGTCTGATAAGTCTTACCAAGGGGTATCGTGTTACCCAGTAATTATTGTGTTGTGGAGGTCAGATAGGCAGTGCTTCCATGTAAAATACTGATATTCAGCTACATCCGGTTCGAGTGGAAGCCGTCCCTAAAATAGTTGGGAAAAAACTTGGTAGATTGATTTGTGGTACACCATCATACAGGGTGTTACGGAAAGGGTATATCAATACAAACGGGTTGAAGAGTGTATCTGGTCTAGAATCTCTGTACAAAATTTCAGCTCAAAAGCAGTAACTTTGAAAATGCTTAATATTTTTTTACTTCTCCCAAAATATAATACGAAATATTATAATGACATTACTCTCGTCTTTCATCTAACTTTATTGTTAATATGTTATTTTAGATAATTGATTTATTATACAAACTAGCTGCGCCTCGCGGTTTCACCCGCATAAGTTTCGATCCCGTGGGAATATCGAGATAAAAGTAGCCTATATGTTAATCCGGGGTGTCAGCTACCTCCTTACAAAATTTTATCAAAATTGGTCTTACCGTTTGAGCGTGAAGAAGTAACAAACATATAAACACACACACACAAACTTTCGCCTTTATAATATTAGTGTGATGTGATGCAAAAGTATGCTTAGAAGGTTTGGTCATATTGAGAGAGTGAAAGGCGACTGGAGACGCCGGGAGGGGGCGCCCTAGAAGGACATATAGTGACCATATCGGTGGTGTTTTTCAGAAAGGTCACGTGCGTGGTGGTCGCAACTGGCGTGCGTGTATTACCTGATGCGAAGCGAAAGCAGTATGTTAGGATCGTAGCTAGGGTTGCCAACCGTACTCTAAAATAGAGTATTGTAGTCTTTTTCTTATAATAGCGTACGCAAAAATACTCTTACTACATAAACTGACTTTTAAAATGGATGACGAAGATAATCTCCTAAAACTCCGCCCCTAAGACGACACACTGACCAATATTTTGGCTATACAACAAAACAGAAATTAAAACCCATTGAACAACCATCTTCGAAAAATTCAAAAAAATCTTTGAAAATGTTATAATTTTTTTTTGTTTATAGACAAATATGTTTGAAGTCCTAAATTTCTTTTAAAAACAATAAAAAAATGTTATGTACCGCAAAAATTGCTAAAAAATACATTTTTATAAATTGAATAAATGGCACTCTTTTTTATTAATCTGTACTCTTTATTTACCCTCTCTGAAATCAGATATACTCTACTTCGTCTAGAAAAAGTTGGCAACCCTTATCGTAACAGATGGCATCCTGTAGTTTCTGCCTACCTAAATGGAATGAAGGCGTGAGTTTATGTATACAAATACATATATTTAGCTATATAAGAACTAATGTGCCAGACGGGCTTATGGCTAACTAGCTGCGCCCCGCGGTTTCACCCGCATAAGTTTCGATCCCGTGGGAATATCGAAATAAAAAGTAGCCTATGTCCTTTCCCGGGCCTCAAACTATCTCTATACTAAATTTAATCTAAATCGGTTCAGCGGTTTGAGCCTGAAGAAGTAACAAACATATAAACACACACACACTCACAAACTTTCACCTTTGTAATATTAGTGTGATTAATAACAGCCTCAAGGATCGATCGATCAGGTAATGCTGTTGGCCTGTAGATGGATGACCATATTTACATACCGAGACCCCTCCGTGCCTCGGAAAGCACGTTAAGCCGTTGGTCTTGGCTGTCATTCGTAGATCTTTGACAGTCGTTACGGGTTGTAAGAAGCCCGAAAGTCTGACAACCAGTCTTACCAATGGGTATCGTATTACCCAGTAACTGGGTTGTGGAGGTCAGATAGGCAGTCGCTTCATGTAAAATACTGGTATTCAGCTGCATCTGGTTAGACTGGAAGCCGAACCAAACATAGTTGGGAAAAGGCTAGACAGATGATGATAAGAACTAATGTGCGAGCTTCATTATGCTTACTCCAAAACGTGTGTTTTTCTTTACTAGTTTGGTTCTGTAGAACAAGGACCTACCTTGGTAATTATCACAAGAGTTTTGTTTTGAAAGATCTATCTATCGTCTTCGTCAACGACTTTATTTAAAGTTAAACATAATAAATACTGCTTCTTCTTGTTTTCGAGTTGATGCTTAATAATTAATGAGTTAATTTACAAGCTTTACATTAACTTGTTAGTTAAATGAGTTGGGTCCAGTAGGGCCTCGCTAATCGCGGCTTCAGTTGCGTATTTTAGATCTTCAGAAGTTTAGGTGTATAGATACTTTGGACACTCCACGAATTTGGTGTACATGGTTTGGTCAGGAGCACCAAATTCGCACGGCAATCTGATACGTAATAGTATTGTAGAAGTTTAGATCTAGTGTGGTGTGGTCTGGTCTGGTGTGGTCTGGTCTGGTGTGGTGTGATCTGGTCTGGTGTGGTGTGGTCTGGTGTGCTATGGTCGAGTGTTTTGTTTTTGTGGTTCATTATCAGGAAGATGATGGTTCAATAACGCCTTCAGAACAGTATTGTTATAAAGGTAGCTGATTTATAATGTCAGTGTGAGTATTTTGCATGGACCTTTTTTTCAAAGACAGGTCGTCCATGCTTACTTTCAAGAGTTCTAACTACTTAACTTTATTTTAATTTCTTAGAACCGTTTCTGTCATCTGCCTTCGGATACCTGAAAGTAAGCCCTTATTTTACTTCAAAGAAATGGAAATTTAAACTTTGTTATAATAGGTTACCTAAACATCTGTTATGTAAAGCCTTTGACCCTATTGTTCCTTTAGTTCCAACATTATAGGGCTTCTAACTTTTAGCGACAACATTAAAGGTACACCGACATTTAACCTTTTTAATTGCGTGGTTATGTTTATGGGTTGTTTTAGTATGGAGCGGTCGACCTTTAAGTGTGATTCATGTTTAATGTGGCTAAAAAAATATGACCCTTCGTTATTTCAGGAAAGAGATGATTTTAAATACAGAAACCTTTTTAAGTCTCACTAAATTAGATTTGTGGTAGGCTTTATATTTTGGTATTGCCTTTTTTGACCTTTCAAGTTGCACCTAAATCACAGATTTTACAAAATCTCATAAATAGAAATAAAAACCCGCGAATATTAAAAGACACTTAACATTATTGAATATTATTGTCGATAAACTTTAAATGATACATAATCAGCCTATAATGTTCCCACTGCTGGGACACATGCCTCCTCTCGGTGAGAGGGAGTGGGCCGTAATCCGCCACGTGGGCCCAGTGCGGGTTGGCAGATGTCACATCTCTTCGAATTTTTGGTTCTAGGACATGCCGGTTTTCTCACAAGGTTTACCTTCACCGTTTTGAGAGCAGGGGTGATGAAATAATTTACACAAAGTAAAGCCGGCTTTTGACTATGGGATATAATATAATATATATTACATCTTGAGATATAATATTTTATCGCTCGTCATACATTTTGTACGAGACCGTTCACACTGTGCTATAATATATATTACATCCCAAACTATAAATATTTTTTCGAGCGATATTTAGAGGTCATTTGAAGATGTATATTTTACCTCACTTCTCCGGATACCGCGCCTCCTCCTGTCTCGCCCTCAGTTTGAATTTTGAATGGTAACGTTCGTGTGCAGACGTGTCAACTAATCACGTGTTTTGAATTTTCGTAGATGTTAACTATAGATATTTGAAGTACGCAATCCTTACCTACGCATTAAATTAATTAAATAAAGAACGTGATGACACAGTGATGACTGAAGCGGAACTGTTCCACAATATATAGCTTACAGTGTGAACAGCAATCGCGGGATGTAATATATAGCTCAAGATGTAATACATATTACATCCCATAGTCAAAAGCCGGCTTTAAGCGCCTGTCTGGGTTTGAACCTACGACCTACAACTCGTAAGTTGCGGCCGTTACCATATGATACATTAATGATAAAATGATGTTTATAATTATCATTCTGTAAATTGCTTTTAAAAACACTGGAACACGTAAAAAATACTAGAAGTGGTGAAATGAAGGATAAATTATTATCCCATCTGATCTATTCCTTAAATCTCATTTAAAACACCTGATGACTTCCTCGTTGGTCGCAAGCCTTACTGCTGAGCAAAAGGTCCAGCAACCCAATTGCGTAACGCACTATCAATCGGAATCTGAATCATTTTGAAACAAATTGCTAATCCATTGCTTCATAAGTTCGACAAATTTGTCTGCTCAACACGTAAATAACGCAATGAATGTTGTTGAACTGTCAAAGTGAAACTGATTCCGATTAATAATGTGTTGCGCAATTGCCAGGCTGGGTTCAATTCCCAAGTCGGGTAAACTGCTATTGAATTTTTCAATCAGGAAATTCTGAATAGCAGGCCGGAGTCTCTGGTTGAAGGCAATAGGGCCAACCCCTATTAACTGGTACTAAAACATGACTGGCGAAATGTGGGTGTACTATAGGTACCTACACCTCTGCTTACCCCTTTCGGGAAGACAGACGTTATGTCATAACATGACATACAACATAACAATGTTAAGAAACCCAAAGGAAGCTCATTAAAGTACAAACAACAGCGCAAAGCAAATAACGCCAAGAAATTGCTCATTTACAAACAGGTGGAGGTAGCGATAATATTCATGAAACTCGGGAGTTACTTCACGGTAATATTATCTATACAGTATTGTGACTTAGTCCTGTTCTAGAAATAATTACCTAAAGCCGCGCGGTACGTAAACACGCGATAGGGCTGCCCGCCTACAGTATTTTAATTTCATCAACCTACTTGAGTTTATTTCTAGTTTTGTTATTGTATAGGTAAATGTTATATTTTTTTATTTAAAACATGAAATTCGTTGTGAACGAAATAGGAAGAGTTCAATAAAAGTACACGTTGTGTTTTTTTTAATAGATGTAACAAAAAAACATATTGACGAATTCAAGCAACCAAACACAGCACAATGTAGTCTATAATTGCTCTTCGCCATATTAAGAAAGTACATGCTTGTACTTATTTTAATGAATATTTGTCACAAATCGCACCATCACACCGAGTGTAAACCGAACTTAAGGCGCGTAGGTATGACTCGCGTTCCGACCGTTTGTATGAAGATAGAATACTGTATAGATAATATTACCGTGGTTACGTCAACAAGAATCTATTGATATTATATTAAACCATTATATTATTATTATCACATCATTAAGTTCCTCTTTATTAATTTTAAGTGGTCATTAAAGACTCAAATAATTCCCTTCGAAATATTTTAATTATCTACCGCCTTGTTTAATTTTTATTACAGACAATGTTTTTTAATTAATTGGAGCAGGTAACATTGGAAAATTTTGATTGAGAGTTCATTATTAGAGAAAATTAACTTTTCAAATTATTGGTATAGAACATAATTACGTACCAAACCTATCGTATTTCTAATTGAGTTTGAAAGGAATCGACAAATAGGTACAGACGCCAGCACATCAACCTACTACAATCTGTCAAATTTCTTTAATAGATTTTCAACTTTATCACTAAAGCATAAAGTTCAAACTGTTCAAAGTTGATTGGGAAAATCTGACAGTTTCGGGTAGGTTGATGTGCTGGCGTCTGTACATATTGATTTTTTTTACCAGTTCCAAATATTATTTACAGGCTGTCCTACCCATAAATATATGAACAACTTTCACTATGGGGCCAACTCTGAAATCACGAAAAAAAAAACAGCTGTTTCACCTTTTGGTATTGAACTTTTGTATTAAACAGCTGATTTTTATTTTTCTAGGAAATAATGAGCGACGGTGCTCCTGCACCGTTGCTCATTGTTTCCTGGGGTATGAAGATTCCATACCTAATTGTACTTGCCACTCGAATTACAACATGTTTAATTTCTGTATAAAGGAAGACTAAGGAAAAATCTGATCTATGAGCGCTAAAAGAAAGTCAAAAAAAGAATGATAAAGCTTTTGTATTAAGTCCATCTGCACTTGGAGAAAATAATATAATTTAAACCAGTCCTACAAAACACAATACGAGTAGGTACTTCATCATCTGCCTAGCCTTTCGCGATTTAGTTGGGGTGGGCTTCCAGTCTAACGGGGTGCTGCTGAATACTAGTATTTTACAAGAAGCGACTGCTTATCTGACCACCAGAACCCAGTTACTGGCTTATAATACGATACTCTTGGTAAGACTGGCTGTCAGACTTTCGGGCTTCTGACGACCCATAACGACTGCCAAAGATCCACGAATGACAGCCAGGACCAACTGCTTAACATGATTTCCGAGATACGGACGGATTTTGATATGATTTTTATAAGAAAAAAAAACAGCTCTCACAATGTGAGTATATGTATAGTTCAAAACTATTGTGAGAATAAATAAACATAATTATTGTTATCCTTTCATCAACCCAAAATGTCGACGTAACCAGACGGCCAATTTCTGTAATTAAAACCGTTCAAAATCTAGTCGCAATTTCATCTCAGCAATAGTCAGTGTCAAAAACTTGTTAAAAATGTTGGGAAATTAGAGATGTGTTTGACATATTGAGACTGAGATCCGACTGTGAAAGTTCATAAAATTACGAGAATTACCCCACAGATAATGAAGAAGGTATACAGGGTGTCCCAGGAAACCTGTACCAGCGAAGGTCAGTGGTTAGGGGACACTAATACCCATCGATTCAACCCCTATGTATGTTTCGCGATATTTTGTAGTTTTCGAAAAATTATATTTTTGTACTAGCTGCGCCCCGCGGTTTCACCCGCGTAAATGTCGATCCCGTGGGAATATCGGGATAAAAACTATCCTATGTCCTTTCCCGGGACTCAAACTATCTCTATACCAAATTTCATCGAAATCGGTCCAGACGTTTTCATGTTATGTCGTGACAACGGAAAACGGGTTTCATTTTTATATATATAGATTATTTCTAGATTTTTAAAATTGTAGGCGGTTTTAGTCATAACTTTTACTGAGTGGTATTTCTTTGAGATTTTTTTGTCTGTATTATGGCAATATTCACATGTTGTAAAACATAAAACACCAAAATTCTAACTACTAGTAGCTCAGAATTTGATCACAAGGTTAAAATTTCTGTTGGAGAGAAATTTATAGTTTCTCAAAAACTACAAAATATCGCGGAACATACATAGGGGTCCAATCGATGGATATTAGTATCCCCTGACCACAGACTTGGCTGGTACAGGTTTTCTGGGACACCCTGTATAGGCACCAACTACAAGACCATTAGTTATACTAAGTGCTGCTGAAATCTGGCCTAGATTTATTCGCGTCTACGATTAGTAACTAATTTAATTTTAGATATTCCTTCTTCGGGTCGGATTTTATTACTTGAAGTAAAACGCTTAGCTGTTTGAGTCGGGTATTTTTGAAGTGAAAACTTCTTTAGGCGCGATGGGCATTTTTTGAGATGAGAAAAAACCATTGAACTCGCGACACTGTTACCGTAACCGACACCTCTGTATATAAGTATGTACATATATTCTGTACGTACGTACATAGATACACATGCATGCTGGCATTTTTTGAGATGGGATAAAACCATTGAACTCGTGACACTGTTACCGTCACCGTAACCGACACCAAATAAATATTTCGAAATATTTCCTGACGATTAAAAAAATGCACATGTAGTTGTTCAAGTTTTCACTTCTGTCGGCACTCCCGGAGTGCCACTGTTATTTTTACTAAGATGTTCCAGATTTGTTTTTCAGGATAAATATGTTGGTGAATTGGTTTTTATCACTATTCCATTGCAGAGCAACGGCCTTTTCTCTAACAGAAGCGGCACGAGCATCGATCACCACGCTTACTCAAGACGGGTTGGCGATTTCAGACTTATATTGACTAATAGTCCGGGTTTTCTCGGGACGTTTACCTTCACAGATGTCAGTAATGTACAAAATATAATTCAGTAAGTACATATGAATTGAAAAGTCACATTGGTACTTGCCCGGATTTGAACCCACAACCTTGTCCATGAGAGGCGTTAACCACTAGGCCATCATAATTTTTGGTTTGGAATTACATAATTAGATGAAGGACGGATCAGACGAAGGACAAAGTCAGATTTTTCTATGCAGACTTACGGTTACGTACGTTACCTATTTATCGCGAGTTTTGGCATACTGGAGGCAGAAAAATCTATCTATCTCTGGTTTTAACATTGAATAACCTATATCATTAGCGATCCGTATGATTATTAATTTGTACTGGCTACCATTAGCAGCGATCTGTCAGTAGGTTATTGGGTTCGTCCGTTACACTTTACAACCATATTTCAATAGATATACACCCGAACCCTGGTGTATTTTGAATTCTATTATATTTATATTACAGTCAATCAATGAAGAGCCAATAAAAAGGAATCCATTCATTCAATAGTCTATCTCAATAAGATGATTCCAGAATGCGATTCGTTTTAATTTAAGATAATTATCATTTTGAAAAACCCGTTTAATTGGCAATTAAGTTAAATTATGGAGGGAAGAGAATGCTTCAGTACAATAAACGATTTATCTTAATAAAGAAAACGGAACTAATAAAGTGGAATTATAAATTGCTCGATTTTCTGTTCTAATTGCGGAAAAAATAGAATCTGGTTTGAATGAGAAGACTCAGAAGGGAATATAAAAGTAAAGGATCGTTTTGGAGAAAGGAGATTTACGTTCAATATTTATTTAGTGTAACAGTAATTTTAGACTCTTACCTTTTTATATAAAACTTACACAATCATTAAGACTATGTATTACAAATAATACGAAAAGTATATCTACAAAAAAACATCCGTAGAAAAGTAAAAATGTAGAAAGCACTATAATAGCTCACCTGTATTGGGCACCAGCAGACAGCAAACACCACCACAACGACCACAACCATCCTCGTGACCTTCTTCCTCCCCCTCCGACTCTCTGCAGACACCCTCCCCCCCGGAGCACTCTTCCACAACCTCGTCAGCATACACATATACAACACACTAATCAAAGCTAACGGAATCACATACGAAGACAAAAAGAAGGACATCTGGAAACCCAGCTTGCTATATCCCTGCTCCTCGAGGAATACACAGGATGAATGGTTCCTATGAAAGTAGGAGTACTCCCGCTCTCCGTGGCAGATACCCACAGGAATAGCTGTGGTCAATATCACCACCCATATGCAGGCGATGGCTAGTAAAGCATTCTTTTCTGTTCTAATAGACATGGAAGCTATAGGATGTACTACAGCCATAAACCTGTCCAAAGACATGAGAACAAGGGTGTAGACTGAGGCATGAGCAGTGACAACTATGAAGTACTGGACAACCTTGCACCACCAGTCCCCGAAGGGCCATCGTGGCATGACGTAATCAGTAGCAGTGAAAGGTACACAGAAGATGACAAAGAGCAGATCAGCGACAGCCAAGTTAATGATGAGGAGGTTGGTGGTGGATCTCATGCCAGGATTGGCAGCGACGACAAGAACGACCAAAGCATTGCCAACTAATCCAACAATTCCGATAAAACCGAAGAAGATCGGGACAACCCTCGAGACGACTTTCTCCAGGAGTTCTCCATTTTCGTATTCGCTGCTGTAGTTGCATCCTCCGAGTAACGCCTCCTCATTTGTCAGATTGAGGCATATGCTCATGAAATCGTCTTCTGTTGAATCTGTCCCCATCTTGGAAGATTATTGATTTAGTTCTTCATATCTTGGAAGTTTTCTGGAACAAAGAGAAATAAAATTGTAATATTTATTCAGTAGCATTACTATCGTTATTGACTAGCTTTGGCTGACATATAATGTCTCAATAGCCACTTTCACTGTCATAATCTTGCACCAGTATAATATTATCAAGAAATATATTGCTCTGAATATGTCTTTTATACTTTTTCGTCTAGATTATTGGGTTGGAACGATCTCTATAGGTACAATATATTCTTTTTGTCTATTTTGCATTTACGTGTGAGAGAACATATTGAATTAAATATATTGCCCAAAGGGTTACACAATGTCTTTTTTGTATACATAAAGTTTTATCGAGAACAACAATCCATTGTAGCAATATAACAAAGGATACATGGACTAACATTTATGAGTTGGGATAATTAAGTGTTATTAATATTCTTTATCTTCTATTCCTGTGGGGTTGTGTAAAAATATCAAAATTTATCACTTTATCAAACTTTCTCCGTTATCAAAATATTATATTTTTCTCCCTATATATTCTGCTGACAAGCTAATTTATTCTCGTTGTTTATTTACTTTTGGTATAATTTACGAATCGTTCCGTTTGATTGTTGTTCTGTTTTGCCGTGTAATGAAACCCCTGCTTCCAAAATCACATCACATGTGATCGTAAAGCTTGATCTTCTTCGCAAACGATTCTTTGCATTCATAATAAGTCTATTATGGTAAAGTTGAGGAATATTTTCGGATGCCTGAAGTAGTTTGGTTGAAGAGCTTATTCAGTGTAACGTTGATATTGCTGTTTATAAATATCTCATAAAATGTTTGGTTTTTGGCTTCTGGACTCCTAGGAAGAGAAAATAAGGTGGGTATCACATCTCCGCCGCGAAACTGCAGTAGTTTCGCCATGACTGGTCCGTTGTAAGACCAGCGAAACTGCCTGTTCTAACACACAGATCATGGTTATGTTACACCTCTGCAATCATCCCGCTATTTTGTTGCGGTGCCGCGTTTGATTTGTACGTATATGTGGCAGTATACAATTTTATAAAGCAAAACTCATTTATTGTAAAACGAATGACCACTGATCCATAACTTCATACAAATAAGAAGTACAATCGCGTAATCAAACAAAAGCCCTGTTGGAAGTAAAAAGTACTTGCATAGGAAATTGATCCGTGAATTCCTATACATAAGGAGCACAATCGCGTTTACAAATAAATACTTTTACAAACCATTAAAGTAAAAATACTTGCATACGAAATTGTTCCGTAGACTCTTACCACACCTCGGACACTCCATACAACGCTCGCAAAATAATTACCTATTACTACTACATAAACAAATGACGTTTGTATACGTGCAAATGTGTGCGTGAAATCTAGTAGCGTAAAAAAAAATGGCGCGGAAAGCAATTTGTGTCGGGGAACCGAACGACGTCGGCGGCGGCGCTGCCCGAACGTGTGCATTATTATGAAGTGACCAAGTAGTTCAATTGTTTATTTATATAGACGGGTTCGTAATGAAATAAAAACACTAAAATAGTTTAGTTTAAATGACTTTTCTGTAAATAATGGGTTATTAAATCGCATGTTATTAAAAATGCGAAATCATACAAACAGTATATGTAAATACGAATTCGGAAAAGCATCACAATATCCAACCATCGTGATTAAAACTCAAATAAAACTTTTAAATCGCATAATTGTGTGTCAGCAATACAGCGCTGCGGTTCGCGAGCGCCCTTGCTAAAGAGTCGGCGATGAATACCTCGAAGTGCGGGGTGAGGTGCGGTATCTGATATGAGGGCGAGGGAGTGTCCTTTCTGTACGTAGTACTATTAAGTATTCTGTGCTCTTACTGATAAGGAGTATGATCGCATTTGCGAAAACAAACGCGGTTGTTGAACTATTTGAGTACCTACGTACTCGAGCGTCGAGGCACGACGGAGCGAGATACTTTCAAGTATTTTCTATCTGCATAGAAAACTGATCCATAACTTCATACAGATAAGAAATACAATCGCGTATTCAAAAGCCCCGTTGGAAGTAAAACTACTTGCATAGGAAATTGATCAATGACTTCGAATAAATAAGGAGCAAAATCGCGTTTACAAATAAATACTTGCAAACCATTAAAGTAAAAAAAACTTTTTAAGAAAAAAAAAACCGACTTCCAAAAAAAACTTTACAAAGTGAAAAATAACTTTAATTTCGGAAGTCGGTGTCTTTGGATCTTTATTTTAGTTTTTTGCCACCGACTTCCGAAATTAAAGATATTTTTCAATTTGTAGTGTTTTTTTGAAACTCGGTTTTTTTTTTTCTTAAAAAGTTTTTATTTCACGCTTTTTAGTGGGTCTGCTTATAATTTATCTAAGTTAAAATAGCCTAGTGATCATCGCCTTTTACAAACAAAATATTGCTTTTCCCGATACAGGGAAGTTAATTGTTGAGGAGTTCTCCAGATCCACCATCAGCTCCGTATCACCATTCACATTGTGACGAGCATAAATTGCTTAGCAACCATATTAAAGTAATTGAATCGCAACCCGTGAAATACTTAGATATTATTGAGTAGTTCCGGTGGCCATCTGTGGTCTTCATCATCAGTTCCACATCACCAAATAGTGCTTTCCGAGAGCAAATGCACGAGTTACTATAAAAAATACCCAAATCGCTATAGGTGTGCCTATAATATTTGAAGAGTTCCTTCGATTTCTCCAGGATCCCATCATCAAATCCTGCCCTGATGTTTTTAGACTAGATGCTGATAATCCTGGCTGCAGCATCAGGCCAGACTTGTCAACATTGCATTGAACTTAAAATTTAGTCCTGTTTAAAATGAGCCCAAACACGACTACGGTGCTGTAATTTCAAGGTTGGTACTTTTTCTAATGCTCCTGGCTGCAGCATCAGGTCTTTATGTACTTCGGTGTTCCTCATTAACAGTACGTTTATCCACACATCGAGCCCTTTTCAATGAGCCTTAACACGATATATCTGCTGTTAGTTGTCGAGGAGTTAGGTACTCTGCAGACTATCCTGACTGCAGCATCAGGTCATGACTTGATGATCATGAGACCAAATGTGGCAAATGCCCTATCAAACATCAAAACAATTGACTAAAACAGTCCTTGCCTGTTCGAGTAACTTCTTACTGTTAAGGAGTTGTAACTTCCATCATCAGCCCAGCTACCTGAGATGGTGACAACCATACGCAAATACACAAGATACTTCGTAAAATATGCGAAAAACAATAAGTGAGCCTATAAAATTTAAAGGTTGCCCTCGATTACTCTAAGATCCCATCATCAGATCCTAACTTGGTGACAGTGGGGCCCCCTCAAAGCTATCTACTTTGGAACAAAAAAATAATTTTGAAAATCCGTCGACAATTGGCGGAGTATTCGATGAACAAACATAGAAAAAAAAAAAAAACATACAAACAGCCGAACATAGTACCTCCTCCTTTTTGTGAAGTCGGTAAAAAATACTTGCATACGAAATTGTTCCAAAAGGAGCATGATCGCATTTGCGAAAACTAACGCGGTTGAGTACCTACGTATTTGAGCGAGTAGCCGTATAAGATACTTAATAGTCTTGCAAGTATTTTGAGTCGGTACCCGGTGTGCGTACTTGGAAGCAAATACCTGGTGTAAAAACCCGGTCGCATATTTATGCGACCGGGACCGGGTTTTTACACCAGGTATTTCCAGCTATTTTTTACGTACCTTCCCTACTCGCGATCACACGTTTTCGTAACGCATTCGCCAGTTTACTCCCCAAGTCAAGCGCGCCTAAAGAAGTTTCACTTCAAAAACCTCAAATTTTACTTCAACTGTTTTAGATATTTTGGGTCTTAGCCAAAACCAACTCTTGTTAAAGTCATTATACCGAACAGTTGCTATCGAAAAAATGTTCAAACAAAATTATTGATAACTCAAACTCAACTCAAACTCAAAGCATTTATTTCAATTAAACCAATTACAGGCACTTTTGAATTGTCAAGGGGTCGGTCAGTCAGAAAGATGAAGCTAGCTGCCCATTCCAAAGAGTAGGTACCTATGGAGAAGAACGGGCAAGAAACTCCATGGACACTCTTTTAGATCAAAATAATATGGTTACAAAGTCTTGGTTACATCATTCATTTTAAAAATTATGTGAGAACGATGTAGAACGTTAAAAGCGTCCATAATGAGAAGATGAGAAAAAAAACAATTCAAATATTAAATTAAAATAAGCCATGGCAGCAAAGAGATGACCAGTCCCTACTGACGGCGCCCGTTCACGAACATGACGCATGTATTAGCACCATTCAGCTCAACCATTTTGAAGGGAGTTAAATGATCCAACACATGCGCCACCATCAGCGAGACATAAGAGCGAGAGATATGACTTTGACATTGTTCTGCAGTCGTTTAGAATCTTGTCAGCTTGAAAGGTTCCTATATTCCCGATTTCTGGCTTTTATTGCGTACTAGTTTTTGCCTGCGAGTTTATCAGCGCCTTCCCGCGGTACTACTTCGTTTTCGCGTTCCATCTTATTTTTTTTTTTTGCTCGGGTCCAAAGAGTTGTAGCTTGACATTAATAATAGCCCATAGCCTTCCTTAAGAATTGGGCTATCAAATCCAACTGGTATTTCCTGTGATTAGCGCGTTCAAACAAACAAATTTCTTCAGCTTTATTATTTGTAGTAGTTAGTTAATTTGATAGTAAGTAGTGCTTATAGCTTTTTCTGTAAATCAAGTCAATGTTTATATAACAAAATTATAGATCACTAGCTGCGCCCCGCGGTTTCACCTGCATAATTTTCGAGCCCGTAGTAATATCGGGATAAAAAGTAGCTTACAGCTACCTCCATACAAACTTTATTAAAATTGGTCCAGCCGTTTGAGCGTGAAGAAGTAACAAACATATGAACACACACACACACACACACCCCCACCAACTTTCGCCTTTATAATATTATTGTGATAGTGTGATAATTATCTTGTAACTCATCGTATAATGTCAAGTTTCATGAATTAATGTATATTTTTTCATTTAAGTACAAAGATGAAATTCAAGGATCAAACAAACCTTTTTCCGTCAAACCATTCATCACATCTTTTTTATTTTACTACAAAGAAGTTCCCGGAATCATAGGTACGAGCCGTAGGACTGTGTCGGCAGTATATTTATGGCGGCAGTAATAAAGAAAGATATGACATAGGTATGTTATGCGTGTACGCTACATCAATAGGAATTGCCAAATTTCTTGTTGGAGAAATCTGTCGTCTTTGCAGCGAGATCTGGATTGTTACATATGTACAAGACGTGAATGTTTTTAATACTGTGGGGGACATGATGGTTTATGCTATGTTAATAACACTGTGTTTTTGTACTTTGATTATACAGATGTGTGTTACATTAAATACTAGGTACAGTCAACAGGATGCAGGATCGTCAGATATAGAACTTGAAGTTTAATAAGAAACCGATGGATGTTGTCGACTGAAATTTAATTTGATAAATGAGATGTTTGTTTTCAATTAATAAAGTTAAATTTTATTCCAGAAAAAAAAAGTCGCTTATTCAAATTAGGCTGAGATTCAGCACTTTCCGAACGTGAAAATTACATACGACAGTCCCCCAAAACGCCCGCCCTTCGAATCACCACTTCCTAGTGCTTTCGCTTTGGCTATGCAGCAGTACATAATACGCGTGTTATATGTATGTGTGTTGTATGTCCTTTCTGTGGTATTGTTCGTCGAATTGTTGAGCTCCTCAAGTTCTGAGTTGAGCTGCACGATTTTTGACAAATGCGTGCACTGACTGGAGACGTCCGCTCAATCTGTGTGGTTCTTTCCTCAAAAGACCATTTCAGACACCAACCTACATGGTCTACACATGATCTGACCAAGATTTTGTCTGGACTTTAAAAGAGACTGTGACCTCTGAATTTGTTTCGGCCTTTCTTCTCAGAGTAGTCAGATAGGAAACGCCGACCTCATCTAGTTTTAAAAAAAACCGAGTGTGCTTATGACCACACGACTGAAGTGAAACTTCAAACGTATTTGGCTATGAGAGGAAGAGAGAAAGAAAATGTGCGCGCGCACTGCTTTCTCTTGCTTATATCCCCCACTCAACTCCCGTTCGCCTCGCCCGTAGCCCTTAGACATGGGTCGTACTTGCAAAATCGAGTACCAGGGCTTCCAAGTACGTCCACCTTAAGAAACCAGGGCCTAAAACCAGGGCTCGAGATACTTTCAAGTATTTTCTATCTGCATCGAAAACTGATCCATAGTTTCATACAAATAAGAAGTACAATCGCGTAATCAAACAAAAGCCCTGTTGGAAGTAAAAAGTACTTGCATAGGAAATTGATCCGTGAATTCCTATAAATAAGGAGCACAATCGCGTTTACAAATAAATACTTTTACAAACCATTAAAGTAAAAATACTTGCATACGAAATTGTTCCGTAGACTCTTACCACACCTCGGACACTCCATACAACGCTCGCAAAATAATTACCTATTACTACTACATAAACAAATGACGTTTGTATACGTGCAAATGTGTGCGTGAAATCTAGTAGCGTAAAAAAAATGGCGCGGAAAGCAATTTGTGTCGGGGAACCGAACGACGTCGGCGGCGGCGCTGCCCGAACGTGTGCATTATTATGAATAGACCATGTAGTTCAATTGTTTATTTATATAGTCGGGTTCGTAATGAAATAAAAACACTAAAATAGTTTAGTTTAAATGACTTATCTGTAAATAATGGGTTATTAAATCGCATGTTATTAAAAATGCGAAATCATACAAACAGTATATGTAAATACGAATTCGGAAAAGCATCACAATATCCAACCATCGTGATTAAAACTCAAATAAAACTTTTAAATCGCATAATTGTGTGTCAGCAATACAGCGCTGCGGTTCGCGAGCGCCCTTGCTAAAGAGTCGGCGACGAATACCTCGAAGTGCGGGGTGAGGTGCGGTATCTGATATGAGGGCGAGGAAGGGAGTGTCCTTTCTGTACGTAGTACTATTAAGTATTCTGTGCTCTTACTGATAAGGAGCATGATCGCATTTGCGAAAACAAACGCGGTTGTTGAACTATTTGAGTACCTACGTACTCGAGCGTCGAGGCACGACGGAGCGAGATACTTTCAAGTATTTTCTATCTGCATAGAAAACTGATCCATAACTTCATACAGATAAGAAATACAATCGCGTATTCAAAAGCCCCGTTGGACGTAAAACTACTTGCATAGGAAATTGATCAATGACTTCGAATAAATAAGGAGCAAAATCGCGTTTACAAATAAATACTTGCAAACCATTAAAGTAAAAAAAACTTTTTAAGAAAAAAAAAACCAACTTCCAAAAAAAACTTTACAAAGTGAAAAATAACTTTAATTTCGGAAGTCGGTGTCTTTGGATCTTTATTTTAGTTTTTTGCCACCGACTTCCGAAATTAAAGATATTTTTCACTTTGTAGTGTTTTTTTAAAAGTCGGTTTTTTTTTTCTTAAAAAGTTTTTATTTCACGCTTTTCAGTGGGTCTGCTTATAATTTATCTAAGTTACAATAGCCTAGTGATCATCGCCTTTTACAAACAAAATATTGCTTTTCCCGATACAGGGAAGTTAATTGTTGAGGAGTTCTCCAGATCCACCATCAGCTCCGTATCACCATTCACATTGTGACGAGCATAAATTGCTTAGCAACCATATTAAAGTAATTGAATCGCAACCCGTGAAATACTTAGATATTATTGAGTAGTTCCGGTGGCCATCTGTGGTCTTCATCATCAGTTCCACATCACCAAATAGTGCTTTCCGAGAGCAAATGCACGAGTTACTATAAAAAATACCCAAATCGCTATAGGTGTGCCTATAATATTTGAAGAGTTCCTTCGATTTCTCCAGGATCCCATCATCAAATCCTGCCCTGATGTTTTTAGACTAGATGCTGATAATCCTGGCTGCAGCATCAGGCCAGACTTGTCAACATTGCATTGAACTTAAAATTTAGTCCTGTTTAAAATGAGCCCAAACACGACTACGGTGCTGTAATTTCAAGGTTGGTACTTTTTCTAATGCTCCTGGCTGCAGCATCAGGTCTTTATGTACTTCGGTGTTCCTCATTAACAGTACGTTTATCCACACATCGAGCCCTTTTCAATGAGCCTTAACACGATATATCTGCTGTTAGTTGTCGAGGAGTTAGGTACTCTGCAGACTATCCTGACTGCAGCATCAGGTCATGACTTGATGATCATGAGACCAAATGTGGCAAATGCCCTATCAAACATCAAAACAATTGACTAAAACAGTCCTTGCCTGTTCGAGTAACTTCTTACTGTTAAGGAGTTGTAACTTCCATCATCAGCCCAGCTACCTGAGATGGTGACAACCATACGCAAATACACAAGATACTTCGTAAAATATGCGAAAAACAATAAGTGAGCCTATAAAATTTAAAGGTTGCCCTCGATTACTCTAAGATCCCATCATCAGATCCTAACTTGGTGACAGTGGGGCCCCCTCAAAGCTATCTACTTTGGAACAAAAAAATAATTTTGAAAATCCGTCGACAATTGGCGGAGTATTCGATGAACAAACATAGAAAAAAAAAAAAACATACAAACAGCCGAACATAGTACCTCCTCCTTTTTGTGAAGTCGGTAAAAAATACTTGCATACGAAATTGTTCCAAAAGGAGCATGATCGCATTTGCGAAAACTAACGCGGTTGAGTACCTACGTATTTGAGCGAGTAGCCGTATAAGATACTTAATAGTCTTGCAAGTATTTTGAGTCGGTACCCGGTGTGCGTACTTGGAAGCAAATACCTGGTGTAAAAACCCGGTCGCATATTTATGCGACCGGGACCGGGTTTTTATACCAGGTATTTCCAGCTATTTTTTACGTACCTTCCCTACTCGCGATCACACGTTTTCGTAACGCATTCGCCAGTTTACTCCCCAAGTCAAGCGCGCCTAAAGAAGTTTCACTTCAAAAACCTCAAATTTTACTTCAACTGTTTTAGATATTTTGGGTCTTAGCCAAAACCAACTCTTGTTAAAGTCATTATACCGAACAGTTGCTATCGAAAAAATGTTCAAACAAAATTATTGATAACTCAAACTCAACTCAAACTCAAAGCATTTATTTCAATTAAACCAATTACAGGCACTTTTGAATTGTCAAGGGGTCGGTCAGTCAGAAAGATGAAGCTAGCTGCCCATTCCAAAGAGTAGGTACCTATGGAGAAGAACGGGCAAGAAACTCCATGGACACTCTTTTAGATCAAAATAATATGGTTACAAAGTCTTGGTTACATCATTCATTTTAAAAATTATGTGAGAACGATGTAGAACGTTAAAAGCGTCCATAATGAGAAGATGAGAAAAAAAACAATTCAAATATTAAATTAAAATAAGCCATGGCAGCAAAGAGATGACCAGTCCCTACTGACGGCGCCCGTTCACGAACATGACGCATGTATTAGCACCATTCAGCTCAACCATTTTGAAGGGAGTTAAATGATCCAACACATGCGCCACCATCAGCGAGACATAAGAGCGAGAGATATGACTTTGACATTGTTCTGCAGTCGTTTAGAATCTTGTCAGCTTGAAAGGTTCCTATATTCCCGATTTCTGGCTTTTATTGCGTACTAGTTTTTGCCTGCGAGTTTATCAGCGCCTTCCCGCGGTACTACTTCGTTTTCGCGTTCCATCTTATTTTTTTTTTTTGCTCGGGTCCAAAGAGTTGTAGCTTGACATTAATAATAGCCCATAGCCTTCCTTAAGAATTGGGCTATCAAATCCAACTGGTATTTCCTGTGATTAGCGCGTTCAAACAAACAAATTTCTTCAGCTTTATTATTTGTAGTAGTTAGTTAATTTGATAGTAAGTAGTGCTTATAGCTTTTTCTGTAAATCAAGTCAATGTTTATATAACAAAATTATAGATCACTAGCTGCGCCCCGCGGTTTCACCTGCATAATTTTCGAGCCCGTAGTAATATCGGGATAAAAAGTAGCTTACAGCTACCTCCATACAAACTTTATTAAAATTGGTCCAGCCGTTTGAGCGTGAAGAAGTAACAAACATATGAACACACACACACACACACACCCCCACCAACTTTCGCCTTTATAATATTATTGTGATAGTGTGATAATTATCTTGTAACTCATCGTATAATGTCAAGTTTCATGAATTAATGTATATTTTTTCATTTAAGTACAAAGATGAAATTCAAGGATCAAACAAACCTTTTTCCGTCAAACCATTCATCACATCTTTTTTATTTTACTACAAAGAAGTTCCCGGAATCATAGGTACGAGCCGTAGGACTGTGTCGGCAGTATATTTATGGCGGCAGTAATAAAGAAAGATATGACATAGGTATGTTATGCGTGTACGCTACATCAATAGGAATTGCCAAATTTCTTGTTGGAGAAATCTGTCGTCTTTGCAGCGAGATCTGGATTGTTACATATGTACAAGACGTGAATGTTTTTAATACTGTGGGGGACATGATGGTTTATGCTATGTTAATAACACTGTGTTTTTGTACTTTGATTATACAGATGTGTGTTACATTAAATACTAGGTACAGTCAACAGGATGCAGGATCGTCAGATATAGAACTTGAAGTTTAATAAGAAACCGATGGATGTTGTCGACTGAAATTTAATTTGATAAATGAGATGTTTGTTTTCAATTAATAAAGTTAAATTTTATTCCAGAAAAAAAAAGTCGCTTATTCAAATTAGGCTGAGATTCAGCACTTTCCGAACGTGAAAATTACATACGACAGTCCCCCAAAACGCCCGCCCTTCGAATCACCACTTCCTAGTGCTTTCGCTTTGGCTATGCAGCAGTACATAATACGCGTGTTATATGTATGTGTGTTGTATGTCCTTTCTGTGGTATTGTTCGTCGAATTGTTGAGCTCCTCAAGTTCTGAGTTGAGCTGCACGATTTTTGACAAATGCGTGCACTGACTGGAGACGTCCGCTCAATCTGTGTGGTTCTTTCCTCAAAAGACCATTTCAGACACCAACCTACATGGTCTACACATGATCTGACCAAGATTTTGTCTGGACTTTAAAAGAGACTGTGACCTCTGAATTTGTTTCGGCCTTTCTTCTCAGAGTAGTCAGATAGGAAACGCCGACCTCATCTAGTTTTAAAAAAAACCGAGTGTGCTTATGACCACACGACTGAAGTGAAACTTCAAACGTATTTGGCTATGAGAGGAAGAGAGAAAGAAAATGTGCGCGCGCACTGCTTTCTCTTGCTTATATCCCCCACTCAACTCCCGTTCGCCTCGCCCGTAGCCCTTAGACATGGGTCGTACTTGCAAAATCGAGTACCAGGGCTTCCAAGTACGTCCACCTTAAGAAACCAGGGCCTAAAACCAGGGCTCGAGATACTTTCAAGTATTTTCTATCTGCATCGAAAACTGATCCATAGTTTCATACAAATAAGAAGTACAATCGCGTAATCAAACAAAAGCCCTGTTGGAAGTAAAAAGTACTTGCATAGGAAATTGATCCGTGAATTCCTATAAATAAGGAGCACAATCGCGTTTACAAATAAATACTTTTACAAACCATTAAAGTAAAAATACTTGCATACGAAATTGTTCCGTAGACTCTTACCACACCTCGGACACTCCATACAACGCTCGCAAAATAATTACCTATTACTACTACATAAACAAATGACGTTTGTATACGTGCAAATGTGTGCGTGAAATCTAGTAGCGTAAAAAAAATGGCGCGGAAAGCAATTTGTGTCGGGGAACCGAACGACGTCGGCGGCGGCGCTGCCCGAACGTGTGCATTATTATGAATAGACCATGTAGTTCAATTGTTTATTTATATAGTCGGGTTCGTAATGAAATAAAAACACTAAAATAGTTTAGTTTAAATGACTTATCTGTAAATAATGGGTTATTAAATCGCATGTTATTAAAAATGCGAAATCATACAAACAGTATATGTAAATACGAATTCGGAAAAGCATCACAATATCCAACCATCGTGATTAAAACTCAAATAAAACTTTTAAATCGCATAATTGTGTGTCAGCAATACAGCGCTGCGGTTCGCGAGCGCCCTTGCTAAAGAGTCGGCGACGAATACCTCGAAGTGCGGGGTGAGGTGCGGTATCTGATATGAGGGCGAGGAAGGGAGTGTCCTTTCTGTACGTAGTACTATTAAGTATTCTGTGCTCTTACTGATAAGGAGTATGATCGCATTTGCGAAAACAAACGCGATTGTTGAACTATTTGAGTACCTACGTACTCGAGCGTCGAGGCACGACGGAGCGAGATACTTTCAAGTATTTTCTATCTGCATAGAAAACTGATCCATAACTTCATACAGATAAGAAATACAATCGCGTATTCAAAAGCCCCGTTGGACGTAAAACTACTTGCATAGGAAATTGATCAATGACTTCGAATAAATAAGGAGCAAAATCGCGTTTACAAATAAATACTTGCAAACCATTAAAGTAAAAAAAACTTTTTAAGAAAAAAAAAACCGACTTCCAAAAAAAACTTTACAAAGTGAAAAATAACTTTAATTTCGGAAGTCGGTGTCTTTGGATCTTTATTTTAGTTTTTTGCCACCGACTTCCGAAATTAAAGATATTTTTCACTTTGTAGTGTTTTTTTAAAAGTCGGTTTTTTTTTTCTTAAAAAGTTTTTATTTCACGCTTTTCAGTGGGTCTGCTTATAATTTATCTAAGTTACAATAGCCTAGTGATCATCGCCTTTTACAAACAAAATATTGCTTTTCCCGATACAGGGAAGTTAATTGTTGAGGAGTTCTCCAGATCCACCATCAGCTCCGTATCACCATTCACATTGTGACGAGCATAAATTGCTTAGCAACCATATTAAAGTAATTGAATCGCAACCCGTGAAATACTTAGATATTATTGAGTAGTTCCGGTGGCCATCTGTGGTCTTCATCATCAGTTCCACATCACCAAATAGTGCTTTCCGAGAGCAAATGCACGAGTTACTATAAAAAATACCCAAATCGCTATAGGTGTGCCTATAATATTTGAAGAGTTCCTTCGATTTCTCCAGGATCCCATCATCAAATCCTGCCCTGATGTTTTTAGACTAGATGCTGATAATCCTGGCTGCAGCATCAGGCCAGACTTGTCAACATTGCATTGAACTTAAAATTTAGTCCTGTTTAAAATGAGCCCAAACACGACTACGGTGCTGTAATTTCAAGGTTGGTACTTTTTCTAATGCTCCTGGCTGCAGCATCAGGTCTTTATGTACTTCGGTGTTCCTCATTAACAGTACGTTTATCCACACATCGAGCCCTTTTCAATGAGCCTTAACACGATATATCTGCTGTTAGTTGTCGAGGAGTTAGGTACTCTGCAGACTATCCTGACTGCAGCATCAGGTCATGACTTGATGATCATGAGACCAAATGTGGCAAATGCCCTATCAAACATCAAAACAATTGACTAAAACAGTCCTTGCCTGTTCGAGTAACTTCTTACTGTTAAGGAGTTGTAACTTCCATCATCAGCCCAGCTACCTGAGATGGTGACAACCATACGCAAATACACAAGATACTTCGTAAAATATGCGAAAAACAATAAGTGAGCCTATAAAATTTAAAGGTTGCCCTCGATTACTCTAAGATCCCATCATCAGATCCTAACTTGGTGACAGTGGGGCCCCCTCAAAGCTATCTACTTTGGAACAAAAAAATAATTTTGAAAATCCGTCGACAATTGGCGGAGTATTCGATGAACAAACATAGAAAAAAAAAAAAAACATACAAACAGCCGAACATAGTACCTCCTCCTTTTTGTGAAGTCGGTAAAAAATACTTGCATACGAAATTGTTCCAAAAGGAGCATGATCGCATTTGCGAAAACTAACGCGGTTGAGTACCTACGTATTTGAGCGAGTAGCCGTATAAGATACTTAATAGTCTTGCAAGTATTTTGAGTCGGTACCCGGTGTGCGTACTTGGTATTTCCAGCTATTTTTTACGTACCTTCCCTACTCGCGATCACACGTTTTCGTAACGCATTCGCCAGTTTACTCCCCAAGTCAAGCGCGCCTAAAGAAGTTTCACTTCAATATGATTGACGTGTAAAGGTGTTTGTACAAACCTACTTACAAAAAATAAATCATTTATCATTTGTATAGAAAGTTCAAATTACTGCTTCGGATCGTGTTCCATTTGCTGATTTAGGACCCATTAATTAGTTCTATGAGTTACTAAACTAAATATGTTTGCGAATATTAACAATAATTAATCATGAGCAGGGCGTTTTTGAGTAACGGTATTTATGAAGCAATTTAAATTGACTATTAAAATAAGCAGACTGAAAATGTGTCAAATGAGTGTTTGAATCTATTCTTAAATATAATGGACGGACGGCGTGGAAGTAACCAATGAACAATTTCAGCTTATTTAATTGCATCATGACTCATCATCTATAACTAAAACATGAACACATTTATTTCTTACTAGCTATGCCCCGCGGTTTCACCCGCGTAAATGGGGATCCCGTAGGAATATCGGGATAAAAACTATCCTATATCCTTTCCCGGGACTCAAATCTAAATCGGTTCAGCGGATTAAGCGTGAAGAGGTAACAGACAGACACACTTGCGCATTTTAGAATGGATTATTCATTGAAAAAGAATGAACGAACACTATTTTTCCACTTTGTAATAATTGCATATGTATTCATTATTGAAATTACATTTTATTTAAGATTTTAGTGATATTGATTTTAGGAGTAGGTATGTAGGTACGTATATTCTTATATTGTGTGTTTATATTTAAATTAGAGAATTGCTTTTATTTTATGTATTTTGTTATCCCTTCTACTTGTACAAACGTTGGCTACATCTCTTTTTATGTAGGTACTTTCCTATCCCAGATATGCTGGAAGAGATTTCTTTAGAAATAAGCATCACCTTTGTACGTATTTTTCTGTTCCTTTCTTCTTGTCTGTTTATATGTGTGAACATAAATGGTTAATTAAATGTATAAATAGATATTCACTGAATATCAAGTACAAACCCAAGGTTAGCTTGTAGTTATGTACCGTCATAACAAGAAAAAAATGAAACGTTTAAAGACACTAGAGGACAATTTTACCAACAGCATTAAGTACATACTTTAACTTTAAGACATAGCGCACACTATGCGACATGCGACTGCCACAGCACGGCGACTAGACGCAACGACAGGCTGTGGCGGACAATTTTCATATATTTTGTTCACAGCTCCGTACACTTGGCGTCGAGTTGCAGAGTCACAACGACCGGCTAGGGGCGTCGCGTCGCATGCTCTCGCCACTTGTCGTAGCGAGTAGACGCACAGCCGACGGCAGTCGGATGCGCGTCGCCTTTGCATGATAAGTACCAAAGCAAGTGGAACAAGAGGCTCAGTATTCACACGACTATCTTTATCGAATACTCACAGAAAATGATCGCTTCCTGGATGACGCCCAGCCTGTCATTGCGTCGCGTCAGGCGTCGTCGTAACGACAAGACGCACAGTTTGCGCTGACACTAAGAACCTGATGCCCCTGACATTATAAAGGAAACTTTTTACTTAATAAATATAGCTAGGCAATAATCCCAGATATTCTTGACATGTTGAAAGAGTACCTAACTCAGAACACTGTAAAAAACATATGAGCAGGCGGGGAAGATCAAAGCTGATTGATACAATAAACAAAAATTATGATGTGTTTCATTGGAAGATATGTAGTTGAACATTCGGGTGTGTATGATAAGGGGTTCCACAAGGAGCTATAAAATTATTAAACGTTTTAATAACGTAGTCCGTAAAGTGATATATTGAATACTATCTGTGCCCCGCGGTTTGACTCGCGATAAAAGTATTATAGTCCTTTTTCATTGATTCCCTTTACATATGTCCACCTCCCTTTTTACACCCTTAAGGGATAATTTCGGGGATAAAACTATTCTATATCCTTCCCCACAACCGAATTGGTTCAGCGGTTATTGATTCCCCGCACAAACTTCCACCCCCATAAAGGATGATTTCTGGGATAAAAACTATCCATTGTCCTTCCCCGGGATGCAATCTATCTCTCTTCCAAATTTCATCTAAATCCGTTCAGTGGTTTAGGCATGAAAAGGTAACATACAGACAGACAGAGTTACTTTCGAATTTATAACATTAGTATGGATATAGTATATATATGTCGGATCAGGAGTAGGTTACAGGCGTCTCGTTATCATCAGGCATATTTGATTAATTACTGTGGGCATACTGTGGGTAGTGTTGGTTATTGCGCAATAGAAAAACCGTTTGCAGTTCAAATCAAATTATAATATCACGAACAAATTAATCACACTAGCAAATCACACACTGTAGGTACACGACACAACTAGATACACAGTAAAATAATAATTATGTACAGTAACAAAGTAATTGCGAACAAATCGTAGGATCGATTACTGTTCGTATAGTGACAGAGCCACCCAAGTAAACCGACAGGTTTGTCGGGAGCTAGTGCTCTGTCAGGAGTCAAGTCCGAACACCGACTGACTCTCACCGACTGTCACTGACTGTGACCGACTGTCACTGACTGTTATTGACTGTCCAGCACAAACGAGTGCGCTCAGTTATAAAGGTTTGTCCCCACTACGCACTCGCCCCACAACAACTCTGTCCAAATGGCGTACGGAAATACGTCATCGTGTTTACTTGATACAAAACATTAAAATGTGCTAAATCTAATAAGACACATTATAAAGTAATCGAATAATTCAACAAGAATAATTGTCTTAAATAAACAATAGTGATTTCACAAAGTAAATCATTTTAAAATCAAAGTAACATGTCATCAATTGTTTTGAACAAAACCATCGATTACAACTATCAAAATAAGTTGCTAAAATCAATTAGCGTGTACACTGAGTACTCAATAAATTATGTTCCAATTTATTACACAATAATGGATATTAAAATCTCTTAAATTAATAAAAAGAGAACAAATCATAACAAATTCTGTTGACTACCCACAAATGTAGTCGATAACCGTCTCCGACACGGCCAGAACTGACGTTCTACACGTCCTCGTGTAATCTTGGGATAAAAAATCTTTAGGTGAATATCGATCGGCCTTTCTGACCAACAAAAGCACAAATCACAAAATAAAAATCCTGAATTAGTCAAATAAAATTATCATCAAAAGCAGTTGCATCGCAACCATTCAAAAATGACCATACTGTTGCAGACAATACATACCTCAATTAAAGTAGAGACATAGTCTCCCAGCCGAAATCACACCATGGGATTCGACAAGTAATTTGGAGTCAACCAAATCCAGGCGTCAACATAGACAACCAAAAAGTAGAGAAAGTCTCCCAGCCGAAATCACACCATGGGATTCGACAAGTAATTTGGAGTCAACCAAATCCAGGCGTCAACATAGACAACCAAAAGTAGAGACAGTCTCCCAGCCGAAATCACACCATGGGATTCGACAAGTAATTTGGAATCAACCAAATCCAGGCGTCAACATAGACAACCAAAAAGTAGAGACATAGTCTCCCAGCCAAAATCACCCCATGGGATTTGACAAGTAATTTGGAGTTGAATAGACAACCCGCATAGGCGTCAACATAGACAACCCGCCTAGGTGTCAAGTCCAACATCCAAATCCAGGCGTCAACATAGACAACCAACAGACAACCAACATAGGTGTCAACCAACACAGGCGTCAACATAGACAACCAAACAAGAGTCAACATAGACAACTTGTCAATTCAGCTATAGTATGTCAGCAGCAGATGAATCATCATCAGTGTCATCATTGACATCATCATTAACAGTAACTAGACTTCAGGCATTTTTGTACATGGTCATGTGCGTACTTGATTTAACCAGAGCCATATAAACAAAATTTTGATAATCATAGCAAAAATCATCTACCAGAGCCATGTAAACCAACTTTGACTATCTAATCAAAGCGAAAATCATCAACCAGAGCCATGTACCATCGTTATCCACATTAACAAGCATCTTTTTCACTAAGAGCCTTAGACACTTGGGAACCCACACACGAGTAAACCACTCTAACGCCACGGCTCTCCAGCCAACCAGCAATCACATTGCTGTCACATATCCAGCACATGGATCCGTATGCATCACCCTGTGACTACACACAACATTACTACGGCCGATAGAGAACCCCTACTCGCGTGGTTACCACTACTTAGGCTTGCTCATCACCACTGTGATCACCATCTACTTTGACTGGTACATGACCTACTGGCATCATTCTTAACTTATGGTTAAACGAGATTTTTGCTATTGTTTACCAAGGAAGCACTCAGTACCAGAGTCAAAACAAAATGAAAACGGCTCACCAGATTCGGTAGACAATAGATCTGTAGCTGGCTTAATAATACACACATCCACTCGCTGTCACCGTTTCCTTGGCAGAAGTCGCTAAACTCCCTGCTCGAACAGCACCGTCCTTGATCAGCGACTACTCGTACAGGAGATCCAAAGAGTGCAGCGCCGTCCGACACTGCCATCTTGCTTGAAGACGTTCTTGTGTGTTAACCTGTAACCGAAAAATCAACAGCAGTGCCTGTTCCACTCGGCCAATTCTGACCACATGGATAAAAACAATAACAATCATCGATAACAAAAGATTCCTCTAAGCCTTAGTAATAATTGATCAGAAACTGTATCAACTTACTGGTAGATCACATACAACGCTCATGGGCTTGCTGCCGCAGCAGCTAATAATAGTGTTACAAAGGACTCGATTCCTCGCGTCGTAATTTTGAAGACTTGAATTGGTGATACGTTCAAATAAATGATTATGATGTAACTTATATCGTCATCACATCAAGTGATACGATAAGTGATAACCCTTAAACGGACCTCTGAACTTCCGATCTAACTTGAAAAGCCTAGGTTCAATATTTCACGTACTATCATATTATTACTTTGCAAGTCAATTTCGGGTAGAAATGAAATAAAATCTCAATTTGTTGATCGCTAATCTCAATGCCACATATGACTTGTTCTATGCTGAGTACACGTGTTTGACAAATACAACGTCAACACAACAACGTTATTAACACGTTTGCTACTTAACCTCTCAGCTAGCGATTAGCGATTGTGAATGACATTATTCGAATGATACGATTGTACAAGTCATTCAAATTATTCGAACAACCTTACAATTCATTCGAATTTGAAAACGGATGAGGAATAAGAATGTATTGCGTTGTGTCATTCCTTCCGATTCAAATTTCATTATTATTACTAGTTCATACATTCGAATATCCGTAGCTTCATCTAAAATCAATTTTGCATGACAAACTGAACGAATGAACTAGAGGTTCGCAAATCAGTTACTTGTTGCTACGAATATCAATTGAAAATAGACTTTATTGTACGTGTAAACAACCCAATTTTGTATGGCAAGGGTAAAGTAAATGAATGAACTAGCGGCTTTATTCGAATTTGAAAACTAGCGACCGATTGTTGGAATCAGTAACAATCGCCCATCTCTAAGTCCTCTCCTTTACTAACAAGCATTCAGCACCAGAATGGGAAACAAAACAATACAGCTCACCTTTATTTTCTAAGGTGTCAGAGGGTAGGTGTAAGATACAAACATCCACTCGCCATTGCTGCTTCCAGCACATGCTCCACCTTCACCATCTGCTTGGCTACTACTGCTCATGGAGGGCAGCGATATGTCCTGGAATCCCTCACTAGCAGCACATGAAGGGCTTCGCTGACTGCTGCGTGGCTGCTTGGGTCGATTCAGTCACTCCACGTCACTTGTAGCTCCACGCCACGTCCTTGGTATGGGTAGCCACGTTGATGCTGCTCCTTTGTTCACCTTGCAGTGAATTTTCAGCAAAACACATCACCAGTTGTGCACTGTTATGTTTGCGCAACAGACACGTCACTAGGCAAACGTATTTCTGCATACAGCCTATGCCGAAAACAACATGCACCATGATCGCGCATCCGTATCTGCTTTGTCTGGGTCGAACTTGCACAGATCCACACGATTATTTAATAAGCGTTCACATGTTTACACTTTGTTTTTCAAATGTCAACGGTCACTTTCACTTTTAGCGTTCTCATTTTGCGCATGAACCAACACGAATTATATCCCACTTCTGATGTCGGATCAGGAGTAGGTTACAGGCGTCTCGTTATCATCAGGCATATTTGATTAATTACTGTGGGCATACTGTGGGTAGTGTTGGTTATTGCGCAATAGAAAAACCGTTTGCAGTTCAAATCAAATTATAATATCACGAACAAATTAATCACACTAGCAAATCACACACTGTAGGTACACGACACAACTAGATACACAGTAAAATAATAATTATGTACAGTAACAAAGTAATTGCGAACAAATCGTAGGATCGATTACTGTTCGTATAGTGACAGAGCCACCCAAGTAAACCGACAGGTTTGTCGGGAGCTAGTGCTCTGTCAGGAGTCAAGTCCGAACACCGACTGACTCTCACCGACTGTCACTGACTGTGACCGACTGTCACTGACTGTTATTGACTGTCCAGCACAAACGAGTGCGCTCAGTTATAAAGGTTTGTCCCCACTACGCACTCGCCCCACAACAACTCTGTCCAAATGGCGTACGGAAATACGTCATCGTGTTTACTTGATACAAAACATTAAAATGTGCTAAATCTAATAAGACACATTATAAAGTAATCGAATAATTCAACAAGAATAATTGTCTTAAATAAACAATAGTGATTTCACAAAGTAAATCATTTTAAAATCAAAGTAACATGTCATCAATTGTTTTGAACAAAACCATCGATTACAACTATCAAAATAAGTTGCTAAAATCAATTAGCGTGTACACTGAGTACTCAATAAATTATGTTCCAATTTATTACACAATAATGGATATTAAAATCTCTTAAATTAATAAAAAGAGAACAAATCATAACAAATTCTGTTGACTACCCACAAATGTAGTCGATAACCGTCTCCGACATATATATAGTATATAGTATGGATTAGGGTGGAGATGTTTATGCATATGGCTCGAAAAGTTCTGTAGGTACTTGATAAACTCATAGCAGACCTCTTTCCACTTGGTTGAACAATATTGATAGACAGTGTGTTAGGCCTAAATAATTATATTTTTGGTAATGCAGCTCTAAATATCAATGACCGTGTCAGGTCTCTTTCATAGGTACTTAATCAAGGCGCCACGAAATTAATTCGACCACGGATTATGGATGGGTGTAAATCACCACTATACAAACAAGTATTAATTCACGGCCGGTTATGGGCCATACAAGGAACAGATAAAAATACATATTGCCACAATCACGTTTTAGTAAACCGATTATGTTTATTGATACTCTTACCGATATTAATCAATGAAGGCAAACACAAAATGGCCGAAGCTTAATACCTCTGCGTAAAGGGACAATTTTGCATTTACGAGCAATAAAATTTAAAGTAAATTCTTGAAGCTTTAAATGGATATGAAGCCAGGACGTAATGGCCGTCGTTATAACTGATATTCAAAAAGATTTCCATGCACCACAGCAATGTGGAGTGAAGGAATTTATATTGAGTGTTCGCGTTGCATCGCATTATGTTTATCGCATGTTTAACGACCCGGATCATTTGTAAATGACTTCACTGCACTGACTGGTCTACTTGCAGTTAGCACGGCTACATTTAATAGCCCACAATTCTATTTCGAAGCTACTGAATATTAAAATTTTCACGGAAAAAGTCCCCATATTTTAAACGGAGCTAGACAAGCGAATGACTAAATTATTCAACGATTGAACGGTTTGAAAACGCAACCCGTTAAGCATCGTTGCACAGCCAGTGTGCGGTTTAAATTTTTTTCTCATTGGTTTCCGAACTCTGCTGCGAATTTTTATTTTAAACTTTGTTTATTGCTCCATTCGCGGGGGACATGGGAGTGGTTTTTGAAAATGTTTCATTTAATAAATGTTACACTGCATATACAGGGTGTTACGGAAAGGGTATATCAATACAAACGGGTTGAAGAATGTATCTGGTCAAGAATCTCTGTACAAAATTTCAGCTCAAAAGCATTAACTTTGAAAATGCTTAATATTTTTTTATTTCGACATCACGGCGCTGCACTGGCGCGCGGCGGCGTGATGTGCGTGTACTAGGCGCACAGACACACTACAGATAATGGATAATGACCCTCGTAGTGTGGTGACACGTTTGTTATGATTTCAATTTAATAAACTATCGAAATAAAAAAATATTAAGCATTTTCAATGTTATTGCTTTTGAACTGAAATTTTGTAGAGAGATTCTAGACCAGATACACTCTTCAACCCGTTTGTATTGATATACCCTTTCCGTAAAACCCTGTAGAATAGTGATTAGTGATAGATTCAGAATAGTTAACATTAAATTCATTACTGTATAACAGTATACACGTCATAATACTGGATGGTAGGTATATCGATACGTAAACTGTAACCATGAATTCAGTGCAAGCAGTCAAAAAAAAATTGCTGTTTCATAGAAAATTTATGAAACTGCCAATTTTTTTTTTTAAATAACCAAACTAAAATATTCAAGGCAGTGGTGTTCAGAATCATGTACTAAATTCATGGTAACAGGTAAAAGGTTGCGTGTGGATGTCCCTGCCAACCTGTATATTGTTATACCAAGCTTTCAGCAGACCTACAGGCATGACCTACCCTGCACGCATTGTAATGTATGTGTTACCGGCCAAACCCGATTTCAGGACAAACTAGTTTAGCCTAGGCTAAACTAGTTCTTCCTATACGCGATAGGGGGTGCCCTTCGCTCGCCCTTGGATCTTATGTCGACGGAGCCCCGCTTCGCGGGGCCCCTATTTCTGTGTAAAGGGTTTAAAGTAACCTAACCAAACCGAACCTCGGGGTGCCCTTCGCTCGCCCTTGCATCCTATGTCGACGGAACTAGTTTAGCCTGGGCTAAACTAGTTTGTCCTGAAATCGGGTTTGGCCGGTAACATGTACACACATGTTTGAGCAAATAAAATTGTTTGAATCTGCATCTGAATCAGGCATAGCTACCTAGTTATATCTTCAACCATTAAAATATGTACTTACTGAAATATCACCAGGATAATGTAGGCAGGAAAGACTCCACCACTTATCATTCTGAATAAGTATTACATAAAATCCCTTATATTTCCTCTACTTAGGGTTGTATACCGGTTTATGGCCCTCCCTCATAAATGGCGTCATAACCCTTTTCTTTCTCGCCTTTTACAACTTGAGTAAGATGGTAATCTTATATTTTATATTCTTTTACTTGTACTCATTGTCATTATGTTCTTCAGAAATGGCAGATGTGTAGTACTCGTTACCCGCGTATGTGACCAGAGGGGCAATTCTCGTAATTTTAAGAACGATCACAGTCTGATCTCAGTCTTAATCTGTCAAAAATACCTCTAATTTCCCTACATTTTGACAAGTTTTTGACATTTGTTGGTCGCCGAGATGAGACTGCGACTAGATTTTGAACGATTTTTTTTTTGAAAATTGTCCTTCAGGTGTATGAACGTAAACAAAGCAAAAGGAGTATGTAAGGATCGTAGCAGGTGGCGTTCTCTAGTTTCTGCCTACGCCATGGAAAGAAAGCGTCTATTTATAAATGTATTTTCATCATCACCATCGTCTGCAGCCGTATCTGAATACGTATAATTTAACTAGCTTCTAACCGCGACTTCGGCCGTGTGAAATTTCTTGTTACGCACCCCGTCACATAGCATCGCCCTATTACTTGATTTTCGCTTAGCGCTCTTTCTAACTTTCTTTGTATTTTAGCCGATAGCCTTCCTCAAAAATAGATTTTTTAAATCCGACTCCTGGTAGTTCCCAAGATAAGTGCGTTCAAATAAACAAAGAAACTCTTCAGCTTCATTAGGTACTACCTGTTTAATTTATTTTTACTAATGTCCAAAAAAGTTGCACCAGCATCGTTATCTTCACAAATTTTTATCATTTAGCGACTTTCAAAACCCTTAACAGTCCCCTAACTTTCAGATAAGTAATATCTTTTCGATCTTGCTATCGAAGGCAATCTTTCTACTTCAGATCTCCTCCCAAATTGATTGGAGTAATCAGATTACAGTATCGTTGGTAAAAAATTCAATTGTATTTTCTGAGTTAATTTATTAAAGTATCCATCAGATTTATTCCCTTAAATGTCTAAAAGAAATTGAGTCTTTAATCGTTCGTTGGACAATTTAGACTTTTTGAATTAGTATCGTAACTGGGTCTTATTTCTGTAAGTTTATTTCAGACTAGCTGCTGCCCACGACTTCGTACGTGGATCCTGTTCCTTATGCCAGCGAAAACGGGGTCGTCAAAATCGAAGATCTGAAACGTCTGATGTCGAATTCTAAGAGCCCGGAGACTGGAAAACAACGGGATGCGCGAGACGATTCGAGACGTTCCAGATCTTTTTTTAATTTTTGTAAGTCAACAGGAAATGCCCATTAGACTAAACAACTTTTGTTAAGACGTCATTCCTATATATGTTATGGTGTCGCTGGTCTTCGGAGTTCCAGAAGAGGTGTTCCAGATCTTCAAATTTATTCTCACAGTAATTTTCCAAAATAAATTATAGCTTTTACCCAGACTTAATACCTATACAATAAAAAAAACTTTTCTTCCCGTAATTCCGCAGCGGATCTCAAGGGTACACTGAATTAATTGCAAATAACTTTAAAAAAAAAATTCTTTATAAACTATATTTTCTTGATAATTGGATACGAAATATATTTGGAGAAACTTGGGGTCATTTACTGGCAATAATGAACCAATGAGGTGGTAAACTTGGCCTTGCACTTTGAATGTTGGCATAAATGGGCCTTCTGAAATCTGTTTCGCACCCAAATATGTCATTTGAAAGGCATTAGGTATTGTACGAACGGATGTTGTCCAAGAAATGTTTTGACTGTGGATGGTCACCGATTAGCAGTGATCTTAATATTTTTGGAGGATTTTGTAATATTTCAATATGTACCTACTTTCCCACCTGAGCAACACATACCGTTTGTTTCCAGCTTCACAAATAGTACAATTTTGAACCATACCTCCGATGGCGGAATATGTGGCGTAGTCAATCATAAGAGTATACGTAAATGCACACCGTTCCTTATCAACCCAAGGAAGGTCGCCATGCCCTACGGCTATATCTTGAGACACATCCGATTCTTCAGATGATATCGACATTCTGTTCAGAGAATGTCGAAGTCGATCAGAATTCAAACGTTCGTTGCGCTCTTCTTCTGTCTCTTCATGCCGTACTCCAGCAATTCTTTCTCACTCACTTTCTAACTGATTATGAATGTTTTGTTGTGTGCGTGTTCGGGACAATGTATGATAATCTCGATCAGCAGTTAGTCGCGCATCACGTTCATCACTTGTTTCAAAAGACCTGTTAGTAGATGTGCGAATACGCTGAGAACTCAAGCGTGATTCTGTATCGGTAAGCGTTTCCGATTCGCGAGAAAATGCATGTAGCTTACGATCAGCGGACAGTCGCGCATCACGTTCCGCACTTGTCTCTAGAGACCTAGAAGCAGATGTGTAGATACGCTGAGAACTCAAGCGCAATTCTCTTTCCGTGAACGTCTCCGACTCGAGAGACAATGCGTGACGTTCACGATCAGCGGTCAATCGCGCATCGCGTTCCCCACTTGTCTCTAGAGACCTAGAAGTCGATGCGTAGATACGCTTGGAACTCAAGCGCAAGTCTCTATCCGTGAACGTCTCCGACTCGCGAGACAATGCATGACGTTCACGATCAGCGGTCAGTCGCGCATCATATTCTTCACTGGTGTCTAGAGACCTGGATATAGATGCGTAAATACGCTGAGAACGCAGGCGTGCTTCGCGATCCGAAGAGGTTTCCACGGAGCGAGTTGCAGCCTGATGTTGAACAGTATCAAGGCTCTCTTGACGCTCTTCGGTAGATTCTTGGGATCTTATGAACCTCAATCTTTTAGCTCCTTTGGAACATTGGGAAAGATTTGACCTCTTTCTAGGCATGTTTATAGTTTTATTATGAAGATACCTGATCAATTAAAATCTAAGTAACTGTTCTTCTGCGTTACCGGGTAGGGTACCGTGTCACGAAGATAAATGGAAAAGGAAATTAAACACTCAAATAACATAAGCCCGAAGGCATATTTATTCGATAAAATAAAAAAATAAATGGGAGTTTTGGCCAGTAGAGTCAAATTTTCAATGATATACCATCGTCATCGAAACTCAGTCCTAAACTGTTACCGCCTTCACCGCGTGGAGGTACTCCCAGCTTATTTTATTTTATAATTATACAGTGAAATTAGTGATAGCTTTGATTTCCACATCAGATGTTTCTGATCTTCGATTTTTATAAGTCAACAGGAAATGCCCATCAGACCGAACAACTTTTGCTAAGACGTCATTCCTATATGTGTTATAGTGTAGCTGGGCTCTTGGAGTTCCACATCAGGTGTTCCAGATCTTCAAATTTATTCTCTCAGCAGAAAATGCTCATTACGTGGAACAATTAATGCTATAGTACCATTTATATATCTCTTATAGTTTAGCTGGTCTGTTGCGGTTCTGCATCAGGTGTTCAAGTTTCCAAGAAAAATTATAGTCTATATGTTGCCCAGACATAATACCTATACAACATAAAAAAAATCATTCAAATCCGTCCAGTAGTTCCGAAGATTAGCGTGTACAAACAAACAGACACACAGACAATTTTTTTTTTTTAGATTCGTGCCCTATTACTGTTTCTAAACCCCCCTCAATAATTTTTTTTTTAATATATTGAATGTACAGACACAGTTTTTTTACTGTTTTATTATATGTATATAGATTATGCTGTCCTTTGAGAGCCTTTGGGATTAACTGTATTAATCTTTATTGTAATCAGTATACTAGTATACAAGCCTACGCTGTCCTCCCATACCTACTGTAATTTGAAAACATTGTAAAAGCCAATTATTTTTAAAAGAGTAACCCTGGAGTTTCTTGCCGGCTCTTCTCCATAGGAAACGACAAATTGGTACCGTGCACCTAGCGTCTGACGTTTCATAAATGCCCATGTAGATTTATGTGAAATAAAAGATTTTGATTTCAAGCTATTCAAGTTTTAGTGTATCTTTCTTTATCTTCATGTTTATCAAAAATGCAATAATAATGAATGTAATTTGTTCAATTTAGAAATTGCCTATTCCTAATTATAATTCTGATAGGCAAGAAATACTTGCAATATTTATTTTCGTAATACATTGATAGCGAAAAAGCATTTCATTTAAATCACTCTGTTTTTATTTCCTCATAAAAATATTTATCTTCATTCCTACTTGCATTTTATATCCTAAATAATTTAGTTGTAAATTCACTTTAGTCATTTACCGTGACGTGGGTAGCCGTAAAGCTTATTTATGATTCTGTTACTCTGACGGGCTCATTATTTGTATTTATGAATCATCTTTGTATATCGCGGCTGATTTTATAATGAAACTTGTCTGCATTAGGTAATGTTAAAATTGAATTGAATTGAGAGAAATTATGTCTATTTTTTATTTTAGCATCTGATGTTTTGTAGACTTTGTGACAGGGTCCTATTAAAATAGATGGACAAATTTTAACACGGCGCTCAGTACGTCTAACCAATATATCCAAGCAAAAAAAACACTGATTAAAATAAATAAATTCGGCCAGCACATTAGTGTATTTTCGTTAGCTGATTATTTTTCTTGTAAATATCTAATGCGTTTTTCTTACATATTTTTTACCATCGTCCTTATTTTGGTGGTCTGAATGATTTCTAAAAGTTTTTCCATCTATTTTAATGGGACCTTATATAGCTCAAAAATAATAAGTTTCCATTTTGTTTTTGTAACATTAAGGCACTCCACACACTGCGCGCGGTGCAGTGTGTGGAGCGCCTAACGGTACAAGCTACAATCAATCGTCCGTACTTTGAACTCATGTAACATTTTTAGTGATTGAGTCAGTGATTTCGTCCTAGTAACTCGAGGAATCTTTACAGAGAATAGAAAAAAAAAGTAATTGCTAGGGCAAAATTTGATGCTCATCCTTACAAAGTTGATTGCTATCTACCCAACCAATATTAAATAATTCCGACCTTTGTGTATTTAATAAAGTTATAATCTCAAGTAGAACATAATTATGCGCATAATCAAGATGCGTTTATATTCAAAACATATGGCTTATGTATATTTTAAATTGCTCTTTAAATGATCAAGTTATACCGTGTTATTGTTACAAAATGATATTATGTATTTATGTGGTGTTTCAGAATAAAGTTAATTATTATGTAATTACCAACGTGTACTGGGTCTGCGTGGTAGATTACAGCGCACTCCCTCTCAAAGAGAGGAGGCCTGTTTCCCAGCTGTGGGAACATTATAGGCTGATTATTATTATTATTATGTCAAACTCAAAACTCAAACTCAAAGCATTAATTTCAATTAAACCATTACAGGCACTTTTGAATTGTCAAAATTAAATAGTCGGTCAGTTAGTCAGAAAGTTGAAGCCATATTGCCCATTCCAAAGCGTAGATCTCTATGGAGAAGAACGGTCAAAAACTCCATGGACACTCTTTTAAATCAAGAATATTACAAAATCCTGGGTACATTATTATTGTTGCTTCTATATGTGAGAACAATGTAAAAAAAAACACAAATGAAGAAACAATTAAAAAAATTAGTAATTAATAATAATGTAATTTGTAGGGTTCAAAGTTCAATGTAAAAGACGAGATTCTCGTTTACTTTTTTACTGATTGCAATTCTAACCGTTAAGTTTATTAAAATTGATGATGTTGTCTTAACTTGATTGGTTGTCATTATTTGGTCAACAGAACCACAGCTCTCATAATAATAAATGACTTCATTGACCGCGGGTTCGTCTTTTTTTATCATTATCTTTCCCTCGTCCTACGTTTGATTAATGATAACGGCTGTCTTTAAAATTTGTTTCATTTTCATAATTTGGTCAACAAAACAACAGCTTCAATAAAATAAATGACTTTGTTGATGAGGTTACTTCTTTGTCATCATCATCCTTACACTGAAGTAAAAGTAACTTGTTTGCATCTGAGCCTATCAAGCACAATGAACACAGTTACTACTTTTATTTGATTGGATTTGAAACGGGATCTTGATTGGAGTTATCACAAAACCTATTTGCAGCAATCAAGTTGATCAAGTTGCTTGATTGACACAACTAACTTACTTTGTTGTTTTAACTCTTCTACAATGATGTCATGTTAAGGGTAATCAAGAAACTTGTTTGAGCGTTCAATCATTTGAGCTAGTATTGCTGCAATCATGTCGTGATGATCAACTTAACTAAGATTTTGATTAATTTAAACAAGATATCGTCAATCAAGCTAAAAAGTCACTTGATTGGAGTGCAATTTTTTCAGTGTACCTTTTCTTTCATCTGAATTGGCTTCTATTTGCCAGTGAATAGCCCTTACACGTTTCACGGTCGTCCCACGCGTCGTATACGGTCTGCAAACAATGTGGGTCATCGGCACACAAACTGTAACCTTAGATTCAGTACATGTTTCTGAAACTCCCTGCGTTGAGGATGACCGTCAGTTATTAAAAAAAAAGCTGTTCCATTCATATTGACCGTGTAAGTTTTGCACTTTGTTATGAAACAGTAGTTTGTTTTTGTTCCTGCCGTCCTATCACACTAATCGCACTAAAATTATAAAGGCATAAGTTTGTGAGGGTGTGTGTGTGTGTTTATATGTTTGTTACTTCTTCACGCTCAAACACCAGGACGAATTTTGATAAAATTTTGTATAGAGGTAGCTACCCTGGATTAACATATAGGCTACTTTTTATCCCGATATTCTTACGGGATCGACACTTATGCGGGTGAAACCGCGGCGCGCAGCTATTATAATCGTGTGTATTAAATTCCAATACACCATACATAACATACATACATAATCAGCCTATAACGTTCCCACTGCTGGGACACAGGCCTCCTCTCTGTGAGAGGGAGTGGGCCGTAATCCACCACGCGGGCCCAGTGCGGGTTGGTGGATGTCACATGTCTTCGAATTTTTGGTTCTAGGACATGCCGGTTTCCTCACGATGTTTTCCTTCACAGTTTTGAGAGCAGTGGTGATGAAATAATTTACACAAAGTAAAGCGCCTGTCGGGGTTCGAACCTACAACTTGTAAGTCGCGGCTGATACCACTGGACCACCTTTGCTCTACAATACACCATAATTATATCTTATCTAAGAGGATTATATACGCTGTTTATATTTGCAAAATGGCTTTCCCAAATTGTTGGAAATATATTGGCGAACTTCATTTGTTTATCGTATCCATTCATGAAACTATTCAGAGAATTGCTTGTCCTTGTTTATGTCTTTCAATTAACAGTTTTGTTGATCGTGGATTTATAATTGTTTATGTATTGTAGTATTTTTATATCTGGTTCATTGTACTTTTTGTACTGGAAATAGATTTGTGAATATGTATTATTTTTCGCGCGTTGAGAGATTTCGAAAGAGTTTCCAAAAATAGATTGTATGTGCCAGGAATTGTTTGATCACAGGGCGGCAGGGACGTTGACACGCATACCTACTGTAAACATGAATAGAGCACATGATTCTAGACTAGCGTAGTTTTTCATCGGTTATCGAAAACAACCCTTCACCTCAGGGGTTTTCAAATAAAAAACAATTAAAATTCTTAAAATTATTGATAAACTCCGTGAAAAAATAAGAGAAATATAAGGCTTTTTATGTTTTTATATTATTTATCAAAAAAAATCTGTTGTTTCATAGTAGGTATAAAACATTTTAATGAATTTAAAGATGTTTTGCGATTTTAATTAATGAATTTTACAATTTGATGTTATGAACTTCAATTATTCAATTTAGTTATATAACAGTATTATTGTGGCATGTATTTTATCCATTGGTAACTAACATATTTTTTAAGTATACCTACTAACAAATATGGATCACTGTGTTTGGTAACTTTCCCGCTATTATTATAATAGAAAAATGCTACACGGTCAAAATATATGAAGCAGCAAATTTTTTTTTTATTTCACACTGAAAATTTCAACACAGGCTACCCCGGAACAAAAAGGGCTAAGAAAGAAACATGGTTGGGTTTTAGTCAGTAAGAGTTTGACACTCCCTTCTGCTCCACCCAGAGCGGGAGGAGTCATTTGATGATTTCCCATCCAAAAAAAAAGGGTGGTTCACAATCATGTACTGAATCTTTGGTAACAGGGTTGCTCATCGATGCTTGCTACCCTGTGTATCATGTCGTGAATTATACTTATTGATGTTGATTGGATGATAATAGAGAAAATGAAGTGTGAATTTCGGAATAAAAATATGGTCAAAATCAAACTAAAATCAAGTCAACAACGGGAACAGACGATTTATTCGAATTAAGCTGAGAATCAGAACTTTTCGAAGTTCAAAATTACATAAGACAGTCCCCCAAAACGCCCGCTTTCATCACTTCCCGGTGCTTTCTTTTTCTTGGTTGTCTAGAAAGACATCGATAAAAAGTAGGTACCAACCATCATTCTAAACTACTTTTAAAATCTGCAATTTCCTTTGAAGAGCATAGGACGAGAAATATGAAAAGGAACAAAGAACGCGATCAACCCATTTCCTAGACCGCAATAGATAAAATCGTATGAAATTCCAAAGTGCTGACGCAGGTCACAGCTTGCACTTTACGGGAATTGCATTTTTTCGCATAAAGACATCGACGCGCCGCGCCATCCGATCAAATAATCGCTTTTGTGAACGTGATCAAAAAACTGCTGATTAAATTCTATTAAAAGTGACTCGATCTCGCTTTTTAGTTTTTGATCGTAAAAGTTTCAGTAAAATTATTTAATTGACTGTTTTTGACTTCAAAGTCAACTAATTTTTTAACCGACTTCAAAAAAGGAGGTTCTGTATTCGACCCGTATGTTTGTATGTCCGCAATTTTCTCAAAAACTAATGTACCAATTTTGATAATTCTTTAATTAATTAAGTAATTATTCTTATGTACGAAGTTATATGCATAAATGCTACTGCATCTCCGGCATTTCTATTCGAATTTTGATGATTCTTCTAGTCGGTGTCTTTCATTCTTCAATGCACTAGTGTTAATTGAATTTGTGTGGGGTAAGTAGGTACAACTAAAAAGTGAAAAATAAAAAAGTTTTTACAAAAAAAAAAAAAAAAACAACAGACTTCAAAAAAAAAAACTACATATCGATAAAATAACTTTAATTTCGGAAGTCGGTGTCAAAAACGAAAATGCGGAACCAACGACACCGACTTCCGAAATTAAAGTTATTTTATCGCTTTGTAGTGTTTTTTTTTTGTAAAAATGTTTACTGTTCTATTTTGGTCCAACTATACCTAATTATAATAAAAGGTTCAACAATGTATAATGTAAGCATTCAACTATAAGTATAACATTTAATGTACATCCTATATTCTAGCAAATAAAGATACTCGTATTATCATTCATCCATTCATTCCAGGTCTTTAAACTCGTTCATTAATGAGCACTAATAAACGTTTATTCATTCTCAGGTCGATACCCTCAATTTAAGTCATTTATACTGTAATAATAGATTCTCTAGAAAATTATTCTGGGTCGCTGTCGCCGGATACGGAGAAGAGGACTGACCGACTTTTTTAACCGTCTAGACAAAAACAGGGTATAAAAGGTTAACGGAGTAGAAACCGGTACAGAAATCTAATTTTTTTTCACCAAAAAAAAACTTTTTTAACATGTTTCTATCAAAGGATTAAATGTTGCTACGAATTCATTGACCATTTCGTAGAGAAGGGTGCCTATAAGTTGGATTTTTATATTTTTGTCCACTTATTTGTTTTTATTGATAGGTTAATTTCATTTTAGGTTTGTAAATAAAAAACCTCGGTTTATTTACGTCATCTCTAAGTAATACGTATCTACTTACAAATTATACATCGCGGACACTGGCGGTGGACCATTTTTCAACCTTATTACCAAGGACGAGTGAAAAGTGGTCGACCGCCATTGACCGCGGCTGTACCTACATTCCTACAATGTTCTAAAATGTATGGTATTAGTAAAATTAATATCCTAACCCACAACAAATCAAGGAGATCTATAGTACCATAATATACAATACATAAATTCAGAACATAATAACTCTTCGGAGCCACCAAGGAAGACATTACCAAGACTAATCTCATAATGTTTGAACACCACTATATCTTCTCATCTAAACTAATGGAGTGCTAACATGCATTATGACTTGGCGCGAGGGTTTTTACACGAATAGGTGAAATGCCAAGATCGATACTACGAGTATGTGTTTTTGATTTGTTATTTATGAATTTTTGTGTAGCAGGAAGTTTAAAAATAATATTAGTGAGGCAACTGTGTCGCATTTAAAAATTGTGTAAAATATTGTACAGATTGTTCGTTCTATATTGACGATTAGTTTATTTAGATGATTTGTTTTTATTATAGTCACTAACAGTATATTTCATCATGGTTCATGGAGGTTTATGTCGGCTGTCTCGCCACATGAAAAGCAATGTTTTAACATCGAGGGATATACACGCTAGCAGGACGATACAAAAAAAATATTAGTTGTCGTCAATGTCAAAGTCCAAAGTCACAAAAAAAATTCTTCAGCTTCACTGACAACAAATTCAAATTCAAAATCATTTATTTGCTAATATGGGTAATTACATAAAGTTGTTAAAAAAAAAATAGAGCATAGGTCAACCATATTACGCCTTGAAGCATGCAAATCTCAAGCTATTACTGTATCACAACATTGTTATACAAGTCAATTACTTGCAACATTAATTTAATAATTAATAAAACTATTTTGGTAATTTCACAGTGGCAAATAATAATGAAATATTGGCAAATATTAATGTCACAAGAATAATTAAAGATTAAAATGTCATGTCAAAATAAATGAGAATGTCAAGATATATTTGTAAATAAATGTTAAAGTAATAATAATAGACAATTAATTGGTGCAATAATCACATGTCACATCAACAACAATATTACTGAGAACAATATGTCCTTACATCCTCTGTTAAATAGTCCTGAATACTATAATAACATTTAAACAGCAAGAATCTTTTTAATTTCTTTTTAAATTCATCCATGGATGTAGTTTCTAGTATAGACTTTGGTAAGTGATTGTATATACGCGGTGCCATACTGAAAATGCTTCTGGTATATAAGGCCGTCTTGTTAGATTTGTAACAAATTTTATCACTATGCCGCTTACTTCTGTACTTATCAAAAAGATGTTTGTTAGTTCTTGCAAAGCTTGCAACCTCATAAATGTAGACACACGGCAATGTTAAAATGTTATATTTGGTAAAATATGGTCTGCAGCTATCAGTCTGGTTGATATTAAACATACCCCTAATACACTGTCCTTATTGGTGGAATGACCCCAGAATATAATACCATACTTTATCAAGGACCCCACGTAGCCATGATATGCTGCAAGTACAGCAGAAGTGTCTACAGTTTTTGCCAGCATATGTAGGGCATATGATTGCTTATTTAATTTCTGAATTAAAGTATCAACATGCGTCTTCCAGTTCAAATTATAATCAATTGACATGCCTAAGAATTTTGTAGTAGCTGTCTCATTTATTTTGTTCCCTGTATAATTTATGTTAATGTCAGTAAATTGGGCTTTACGATTGCCAAATAACATAATTTTAGTTTTATCAAAGTTCATTTTTAAGTTATTATTAGTAAGCCATTCTATAATATCACTTAGAATGCTGTTTATATCTTGCTCAAGGGATAACTTGTCCTTGCTTGTAAAAACGACAGTACTATCATCAGCAAAGAGTATAGTGGGGTGATTATTCTGGCACCCTAAACACAAGTTAAATCTTACTTTGGGTGCCAGAGTTCATCGAAATCACTCTTTTCCTTTGTTGTAACGCTGCATAGTGTTTAGATGAGTGTTTTTGTACAACTGAAGCTAATAAAGAAACTTTTTTTTTTTTTTTATTATTTATTTTGGGAAGGTCATTTATATAAATGATGAATAGCAAAGGGCCTACAACACTTCCTTGTGGGACACCTTGTTTGATTTCTCTATATTCTGAAGTATAGTTAATTTCTGTTCTTGTTTTGGTGCATACTCGAGTAACTAATGTGGACTGTTTTCTGTTGGTAAGATAAGAAGCTATCAGCTCTAATGAAGTGCCCCGAATTCCATACCTGTATAATTTATTTAACAGAATTTGGTGATCCACGTGATCAAAGGCTTTACTTAGATCCATATACAACGCGCACGCCGGAATTTTATTGTCTAGGCTAGTCATAACTGTGGTCAGAAAATCGTAGACGGCCATATAACTAGTGCTATGGGCCTATAACAGTTCATATTGTACGGATCATCTTTCTTGAAAACAGGTTTAATTATTGTTAACTTAAGTTTATCAGGAAAGTATCCATTTAGGATCGACAGGTTAATGACATGACTTAAAATGTAGGATATTTTAATTGGCACTTGTTTTAAAACTTTAGTCGATATACAGTCGTATCCAGTACTGTGAGTATTTTTTAAGTTTAAAATTATTTTGTGTATTTCTTGGGGTGCAGTTGGAGACATAAATAATGTTTCCGAGTGATTAGGTATGGTCTCTGTTTTATTAGTACAACTTGTATTCCCTTTTAGGTACTTGGTCTATAAAAAAATTCTTAAAACAGTCCGCAATGGTCTGCGGATCATCAGTACAATCTTTACCATGTATATTAATTTGACTGATTTCGCTTTTTGGCACATTAGACATTGTTTTACTAATAACGTTCCAAGTAGCCCTACATTTGTTTTGAGCTGTATGGATAAAGTAATTATTCTGAGACTTTTTTGTCAGTTTCACAACACGTTGCAATCTACTCGCAATTTTTTTTAAATTGGTTTTGTTCATGATATTTCGATTCTTACGATACTTCCATAATAATTGCTGTTTACGCATGCAGCATTTTTTTATTCCTGTTGTCATCCACCGAGGTCGTATTTGAGAATATTTTCGAATTCGAATATACGGAAAACATAAATTATAAAATAAAGCAAATAAATCATAGAAAATGTCAAATGCTTCCTGTGGGTCATTACTTTCAAATACGTCATTAAACGAAGTCGAATTTAAGCAATCATTAAATTTCTTAATATTATCTTTATTGTAATCTCGTCTTTTTACATACCAATGTTTTAGAGAGCAGCTACGTTTTACGGGACAGGTTAGTAGTTGTGCCGTGTGATCAGACAAGGCAAACTCCATAGTTTTACATTTACATCAACCACTATGCCCCTTTATGGATGTCAACGTTTATTGTACAGCTGAATCCACACCTAAGTTACTTAATGTTACCCCATTAAGTAACTTTCTACAACTTTTGCGACTTTTGCTATAAATTTTTGTTATGTGTTGTTGCCCACTAACACTTAAAAACGTTGCTCCACAAAAAGTTGCTCAGGTGTGGATCCAACTCTTAAGCCATGCACTTACCCAATCAAAACCAACATTATTTAATTTCACTTAAACCTACATGGGCACTTATGAAACGTCAGAAGCTAAGTAGACCATTCCAATTGGTAATTTCCTATGGAGAAAACCCGTCAAGAAATTCCACGGTAACTCTTTAAAAAATACTTAATTGGCTTTTACAATGTTCTGAAATTACAGTGTTAACAGGTATGAGAGGACAGCTGTGTAGGCCTGTCAAAAAGTACTAGTTACTTAACCAAAATAGAAGATGGTCAACCAATCTATAGGCTACAAGGCATACGTTCTCAAATTCACAAAATAAATGATAAATTATTTATTTTCTGTAAGTAGGTTTGTACAAACACTTTTACACGTCAATCATATATTTTTTAAGCTAGATGAGGTCGGTGTTTCCTATCTGACTACTCTGAGAAGACAGGTCGAAACAAACTCAGAAGTCACAGTCTCTTTTAAAGTCCAGACAAAATCTTTAGCAGATCATGTGAAGACCATGTAGATTGGTGTCTGAAATGGCCTTTTGAGGAAAGAACCACACAGATTGAGCGGACCTGTCCAGTCAGTGGACGCATTTGTCAAAAATCGTGCAGCTCAACTCAGAACTTGAGGAGCTCAACAATTCGGCGAAAAATACCAAAGAATCCAAAGAATATAAAAGAATCTATTTAAAAGATAAATAAAGAAAGGAAAAGGGGTGGCTACTGAGATAACGACTAATAGAGAAGTATGGAAGACAAAAGACATGTTACACCGACCCCAAATAAATTGGGATGAGCGCAGGAGAGTTATGATGACATGATTGCCATTACAACTGTAATAAATCTGAATTAATATCTTGTCCACAAAAACAACAACAACAACTACATACCTACTAATAGAGTTCAAATTAGAATAGGGTATTTTACTGTAAGTATATGAGAAAAAATCTAAAAATATATTATTGAGATAGCTTAGGCAAAAAGCAGTCGGAAAACGTTAGTTTTAGTTCATAAAATAGCAAACTAAATTTGAAAATTCAATTCAAAGGTTTCAGCTTTTTTTAATCTGTTTCATAACACCATTAAGTAGTAGTCGCCATGTTATTACGTCATACGGCTATATAAACTTAGAAGTGTCAACTGTCAACTATCAGCGTACCTTCAATCTATAAAGGCTATCACTATATTTGTTTACACAGCCAGCTGACGTCATGACCACAGAGCAATATGGCGTCCACTGCATCCAGCGTTTTCGTCAAATTACGCGCAAAATTTGAAAATGCAAGATTTAAATGCATTTTTATGGCACATAACGATTGAATAAAAAATGTGAATTTTTTTGTGGTTCATTAGCACTATAGAATCTAATTGAGACACTTTTCAAAAATGAGTGTAATGCCCTATTGTAAGATAAATAATTGTATATGATTGGGACGCCATAGCATACATATATTATTTTCGTTCAAGTTCAGAATATCCAATTTTTACCATCAGATGACTGCTTACATAAGAATTCGACCTAGATAAACACGCGGACTTTCAGTTAGCATCTTCAACCTACATATTTTATTTCATGATAAAGATTTATTTCTGATCCTAAATAATATCAAAGTGTCAGTAACTGAAATAGTTCAATGATGAAACCAATAGTTTTCTCAGTAATTTTGTTTGTTATTGCTGGCTGAAATAGATGGGCAGTTGAGTGAATGTTCCGAGACATGCTTTTAATTTTCCTGTTGGAATTTAAGTGGTTTGAAGTGTACTTTCATTTGAGTTTGATGGATAAATCTTTAAGTAGATGAACTTTCTTATAAGACATAATAAACAGGCTATTGATAACATTTCTAGCATTATTATTATTCATAACATTCCTGGACGGCCTTGGGGGAGACCTTTGCCCAGCAGTGGGACAGTAAAGGCAAAAAAAAAAAGTTAACATAATAATGAATATATTTTCAAACGTATTGCCAGTCTCGTTGGTCTAGTGGTTGCAAACGCTGTTGCTGAGTACGAGGTTCTGGGTTCGACTCCCAGGTTGGGCGAAGTGTTATTGGAACTTTCCTGCCTCTCGACTCTTAAGCCGCGTACGCACGAACGAACCAATACATGGTAAACAAGAACATCGAACACTTTGTTCGCACGTGCGTACCACTAACGAACATAACACTGTGTACGTCAAAAATGTTCATGGCGACCTAATATGTTCGTGTTCACCATTTTTCGTTCATTTGTGCTTACGCGGCTTAAAAATCGCATTTCCACTATATGGTAAGACCACCCATGGACTGCACGAGACCGGCCTAGTGTTGAGTTTGTAAGCAACATGCTTCCTTTGCGACTTAGATATTTTTCGTTTTAACCTAACTGTGAATGTAGACTATACAGATTGAAATTGAATTCATGGGCATCCTTTTAAAGGGTCATTGTAAACATAATTATGAACAACTTTTACTATTGGACTAAACCTAAAATCGCGAAAAAAAATCAGCTGTTCCTTGCATTAAAAGGATGTTAAAAGGATGCCCATAAATTTAGTTACACCCTGTATAGTCTACATTCACAGTTAGTTTATGTTCACATAACTCGTCAAAATGTAGGGAAGAGCTGATTTTTTTTCGCGATTTCAGGTTTGGTCCCATAGTAAAAGTTGTTCATAATGATGATTACAATGACCCCTTAAAAGGATGTCCATAAATTTAGTTACACCCTGTATAGTCTACATTCACAGTTAGGTTATGTTCACATAACTCGTCAAAATGTAGGGAAGAGCTGATTTTTTTTCGCGATTTCAGGTTTGGTCCCATAGTAAAAGTTGTTCATAATGATGATTACAATGACCCCTTAAAAGGATGCCCATAAATTTAGTTACACCCTGTATAGTCTACATTCACAGTTAGGTTATGTTCACATAACTCGTCAAAATGTAGGGAAGAGCTGATTTTTGTTCGCGATTTCAGGTTTGGTCCCATAGTAAAAGTTGTTCATAATGATGATTACAATGACCCCTTAAAAGGATGTCCATAAATTTAGTTACACCCTGTATAGTCTACATTCACAGTTAGGTTATGTTCACATAACTCGTCAAAATGTAGGGAAGAGCTGATTTTTGTTCGCGATTTCAGGTTTGGTCCCATAGTAAAAGTTGTTCATAATAATGATTACAATGACCCCTTAAAAGGATGCCCATGAATTTAATTTCACCTTGTATAAGGAAACGTAAGCATTGTTTTTGGCAAATAAACGTTATCTTATCTTCCATTAGGAATTTTTCAGTACCAGCCCGGAGACTGGGTTTGTGTCCGCAACAGGCGCACCCCCTATTACATGGGACTCCAACATAACTGGAGAAATGTAATTGTATAAACATCTCTGCCTTACCCTTCAGAAAAACAACGAAAGAAAGAAAGAAAAAAGTTTCTTGGACAAAGTTCGTGAAAAACAAAAAACAAAATTAAAAAAATAATGTTTCAGACAACAAAAGTGTGTGCCTCACGGATGCGCCAAAGAGGTTCAAGGCGTGTTATGTTATGTTTTTAAACGGAAAACCGACAAAAAAAATCTTCAAAGCTTCAGTAAAACAATTACCTTTATTATGATTCACCAACCCCCACTGGCCGCATGCTGGATTACGGCCCACTCCCTCTCATAGAGAACAGGCGTGTGTCCCAGCAGTGGGAACATTAAGTATAGGCCGATTATGTTTGTGTTATTATATGCTCCTTCGTATCCGCATCGTCGACGATGCTACTCAAAATTAACCGTGTTACAAACTCAAATCACAACGCAACCAATCACAATTTAGTTATTAATGCGATATTAAGCCGGGTCGAGTACGGTCCGCCATTGAAATACTAGTGCTGTGACATTTTGGCTACTCATTGGTGATTTCAGTTTGTAATAAGTTACTTTTGAGTAGCGTCGTGGACGATGGGTCTTATAGTCTACTAAACTTCGCGTTCCTTCCAAATACTATCACACATCACACTAATATTATAAAGGCGAAAGTTTGTGAGTGTGTGTGTGTATATGTGTTTATATGTTTGTTACTTCTTCACGCTCAAACGGCTGGACCAATTTTGATAAAATTCTGTGTGGAGGTAGCTGACACTCTGGAATAACATATAGACTACTTTTTATCCAGATATTCCCACGGGATCGTTACTTATGCGGGTGAAACCGCGGGGCGCAGCTAGTTAAAACTAAAGAATGAAAGAAGAAATAGATTAAATAGTCCTTACTGTAAATCGTTTTGAAGCGAATAAAAAACGCAAGGGTATTCCAATAGGCAGTCTGTCTGATCGCAATAAAAAACGAAAATCCGATGGCACGGTAATAGGCCCGGATGAAGCCTAGGGAGAAGATTTATATCTCCAATTCCCCGACAAGACGAAGCACTTAGGGAAGGGTTCCAGTTTTTTGTTTTTTTTTTTTTTTTCAGCTGAAGGGAGACTGATTTATGACAAAATCATGAAGCGTGTCACCAGTAACTATAAGAATGTTTTTTCGGACGCCCCGGGGGGTATACGAGAAAGTTTTCTCATAAATATGCATGCAAAATTGTGAGAATCAAGAGAAAAGTTGGATTTGAATTGGCCGTAGTTATCTTTTGTTAGTTGTGTAATGTTTAGTTATCTTTTGGGTGGAAATATTGTGCCTAATATACATTTTGAGAGCAATAGTGGCCAAGTGGTAACGGCCGCGACTTACAAGTTGTAGGTCGTAGATTCGAATCCAGACAGGCGCTTTACTATTTGTAAATTATTTCATCACCACTGCTCTCAAAACGGTGAAGGAAAACATCGTGAGGAAACCGGCATGTTCTAGAACCAAAAATTCGAAGACATGTGACATCTGCCAACCCGCACTGGGCCCGCGTGGTGGATTACGGCCCACTCCCTCTCACTGAGAGGAGGCCTGTGTCCCAGCAGTGGGAACATTATAGGCTGATTATGTGATACATTTTGAGAATCCTCTGAATTTTACATGAAGAAACAGGTGTTTTCAAAGATTAATGAGGACCTGGATTCGATTCCCAGGTTTGGCAGTGTTACTGGGTTTTTCCGTTAGGAATTTCTCATTAGCAGCCCGGAGTCTGGATTTGGTTGAGGGCAATAGACTCACCCCCTATTACATGGGACTTAAACATACACACACACACACACACACATACACAGGAATAGGGGCCCCGCGAAGCGGGGCTCCGTCGACATAGGATGCAAGAGCGAGGGAAGGGCACCCCGAGGTTAGGTTTGAAAAATATGTTATACCAACTGAAATATTTGACTAGATAAAAAATGGTAAAAGTACTACATAGTTGGTGAACAAGTTATTGTTCAAACGTTCACTTGCCAAACATAGGTTTTCGTAACAATTATTTGTAAAGAGATTTTTTGGTAAGTAATAATTTGGCAAATGAAATTATGCGAAAATTTGTTTGGGAAGTGATAATTTGGCAATTTCTTTTCGGTAAAACAAGGGAGACCCCTGGCGACCTGTGGGTATACACGGGCCTCGAAGATTTTAGGTACCAACCTGTTTCTTCATGATTGTAATCCGTTTCTATGCCAACGAACTTCAGTGAAGGCAATTAATTATTGTTAATGAAACTGACACACTCCGTCAATTTGCCTTATACTAGTTTCATACCACTGTCAAAAAATGACAGTTGTATTTTGAATATAGGTACGGACAATATATCACGCTGCCCCTACCATCTGCAAATGGTGACCACCGGGGTGGTTTTAGTGAGGTAAAAATCCCACACTCCCTAGTTTTATCCCCAAAAACCGGAAGCCTTTTGAAGGCTTCCGAACGAAAAATAAAACAAAAGGTACGGACAATCTCAGTTACTTGATACCGGTCAAGGACCGCGGTCCGCCCATTGGCGACGAAACGAACGAACGAACGAGTGTCTCATTAGCGGAGCTTGACAGATTAATAAACCATAAATATATGAGATTCATATATTTATGGCTTTCGTGGATAAATTTCTCGTACCTGATAACGTTCCCACTGCTGGGACACAGGCCTTCTCCCTGTGAGAGGGAGAAACGACCATTAATAGGACACTATACACTTTTGCAAGAAATTATTAAATTTTTCTTCTCTTTGTCCATTTATAAAAATATACGGACAAAAATTACGATCATGTAAAGTTTGTTGTGTTTCCGTTATATTGTCCATTCCAAATTCAAAAGAAAACATTGGACCTTTGAATTTTTTGTATGTCGTGTCCCTGTCTATCACAAGCTATCCACTTCGTTGGATAATTATCAAAGGTAAGGTTAATTACGTTGTAAATCTTCTTTTATAAATTAGCCTTAATTAAACACGGCATTTTGTTTTATTCCTGTTTAACAAGGCAACGTTCCTGACAATTGTATTTTTTACCGATGATGACGAGTAATGGAGAAGCATGGAAGAAAGTACATGTTGCAACGACCCAGAAATAAATTAGGATAACGGCAAGAGAATTATTTTATTTATTTATTAAAACTTTACGCACAAGTAGAAACTGTACAGAGGCGGACTTAATGCCTTGGGCATTTTCTACCAGTCTACCTTAGGGTGATACATAGACAATACATAGTAGGTGCAATAACAGAGAAAAAAAGATAAGAAAATATTTATAACTAAGATATAAGAATAAATACATATAATATATGTAATTACTCTTATATCTTAGTTATAATCATTTTCTTGTCTTCTTGTATGTATATACATACATACAACAAATTATAAAAAAGTTATGAGTGATAAACAGTACAAGAAACCCTACAACAACTTAATTCTGAGACGAATCTGCCAATTTCCTGTGTATGTGTTCTCGAGCTTTCACTTATTATCCTGTAATTATCGCCTTAGATAGTGCAAACTATGTTATTGCCTTCAAGTAGACACGAATTATCGTCGTAACAGACATTTTTTTTTCAAAATTATTGTGAAAACTAAGAAGAAAATTACAGTATCAATTTTAGCGCGCGCCCGATAAGCAATCCATTCATCGCTGAGTTCACAACATGAAGCAAGTTAGCAACTCGTTGAACTAGCGGTATTTACCTAATTTTGACCGTTCATACGAAAAAAAGGGCGCGCGACGACGCCGACATTGCCAAATCGCTCGCCTACGGGCACGTTCTGCATCCCTTTCCATAATGACATGCTCTAAATTTACTTCATAACTCGTTGAATATATTTTAATTTTTCGCACCTATTCAGTTTCAACCTGTAATATAAGGCTTCTTAATAAGGCTTTAATGCATCATAAAGTATCTATAACAATGGCATAATTAGTTAAATGTAGAGAACTCCAAATATTTGGTTTTATTATTGCATTTGTATGTTTTCTTTCAAACCATTATGCATGTAATTACCTGGTGAATGCAAATAATTTGTCCGATGATCTAATTCTAGCTTGTAAACATTGTTTTGTGTAACTTTTATCTATACATATAATAAAACAGTAAAAAAACTGTGTCTGTACATTCAATATATTAAAAAAAAAAAATAGAGGGGGGTTTAGAAACAGTAATAGGGCACAAATCTAAAAAAAAAAAATTGTCTGTCTGTCTGTTTGTTTGTACACGCTAATCTTCGGAACTACTGGACGGATTTGAATGATTTTTTTTGTTGTATAGGTATTATGTCTGGGCAACATATAGACTATAATTTATCTTGGAAACTTGAACACCTGGGGCAGAACCGCAACAGACCAGCTAAACTATACGAGATACAAAAATGGTACCATAGCAAAAATTGTTCCACGTGATGAGCATTTTCTGCTGAGAGAATAAATTTGAAGATCTGGAACACCTGATGTGGAACTCCAAGAGCCCAGCTACACCATAACACATATAGGAATGACGTCTTAGCAAAAGTTGTTCGGTCTGATGGGCATTTTCTGTTGACTTATAAAAATCGAAGATCAGAAACATCTGATGTGAAAATCAAAGCTATCACTAATTTCACTGTATAATTATAAAATAACATAAGCTGGGAGTACCTCCACGCGGTGAAGGCGGTAACAGTTTAGGACTGATTTTCGATGACGATGGTATATCATTGAAAATTTGACTCTACTGGCCAAAACTCCCATTTTTTTTTTTATTTATCGAATAAATATGCCTTCGGGCTTATGTTATTTGAGTGTTTAATTTCCTTTTCCATTTATCTTCGTGACACGGTAGCCTATTCGGTAACGCAGGAGAGCAGTCACTTAGATTTTAATTGATCAGGTATCTTCACAATAAAACTATAACCATGCCTAGAAAGAGGTCAAATCTTTCCCAATGTTCCAAAGGAGATAAAAGATTGAGGATCATAAGATCCCAAGAATCTACCGCAGAGCGTCAGGAGAGCCTTGATACTGTTCAACATCAGGCTGCAACTCGCTCCGTGGAAACCTCTTCGGATCGCGAAGCACGCCTGCGTTCTCAGCGTATTTACGCATCTACATCCAGGTCTCAAGAGACCAGTGAAGAATATGATGCGCGACTGACCGCTGATCGTGAACGTCATGCATTGTCTCGCCAGTCGGAGACGTTCACGGATAGAGACTTGCGCTTGAGTTCCAAGCGTATCTACGCATCGACTTCTAGGTCTCTAGAGACAAGTGGGGAACGTGATGCGCGACTGACCGCTGATCGTGAACGTCACGCATTGTCTCTCGAGTCGGAGACGTTCACGGATAGAGAATTGCGCTTGAGTTCTCAGCGTATCTACGCATCTGCTTCTAGGTCTCTAGAGACAAGTGCGGAACGTGATGCGCGACTTTCCACTGATCGTAAGCGACATGCATTGTCTCGCGAATCGGAAACGTTTACCGATGCAGAATCACGCTTGAGTTCTCAGCGTATTCGCACATCTACTAACAGGTCTTTTGAAACGAGTGATGAATGTGATGCGCGACTAACTGCTGATCAAGATTATCATACATTGTCCCGAACACGCACACAACAAAACATTCATAATCGGTTAGAAAGTGAGGGAGAAAGAATTGCTGGAGTACGGCATGAAGAGACAGAAGAAGAGCGCAACGAACGTTTGAATTCTGATCGACTTCGACATTCTCTGAACGAGACGACGATTCTCTGTCGATATCATCTGAAGAATCGGATGTGTCTCAAGATATAGCCGTAGGGCATGGCGACCTTCCTTGGGTTGATAAGGAACGGAGTGCATTTTCGTATACTCTTATGATTGACTACGCCACATATTCCGCCATCGGAGGTATGGTTCAAAATTGTACTTTTTGTGAAGCTGTTAAATGGCAAAAAGAAACAAACGGTATGTGTTGCTCAGGTGGGAAAGTACATATTGAAATATTACAAAATCCTCCAAAAATATTAAGATCACTGCTAATCGGTGACCATCCACACTCAAAACATTTCTTGGACAACATCCGTTCGTACAATACCTATTGCCTTTCAAATGACATCTTTTGGTGCGAAACAGATTTCAGAAGGCCCATTTATGCCAACATTCAAAGTGCAAGGCCCAGTTTACCACCTCATTGGTTCATTATTGCCAGTAAATGACCCCAAGTTTCTCTAAATATATTTCGTATCCAATTATCAAGAAAATATAGTTTATAAAGAATTTTTTTTTTAATTATTTGCATTTAATTCAGTGTACCCTTGGGATCCGCTGCGGAATTACGGGAAGAAAAGTTTTTCATTGCATAGGTATTAAGTCTGGGCAACATAAAAGCTATAATTTATTTTGGAAAATGGGACACCTGATGCAGAACCGCAATATAAGAGATATAAAAATGGCGCCATAGCAAAAATGATTCCACGTGAAGAGCATTTTCTGCTGTGAGAATAAATTTGAAGATCTGGAATACCTGCTCTGGAACTCCAAAGCCCAGCGACACTATAACATAATAGGAATGACGTCTTAGCAAAAGTTGATTAGTCTAATGGAAATTTCCTGTTGACTTACAAAAATGAAAGATCTGGAACGTCTCGAATCGTCTCGCGCATCCCGTTGTTTTCCAGTCCCCGGGCTCTTAGAATTCGACATCAGACGTCTCAGATCTTCGATTTTGACGACCCCGTTTTCGCTGGCACAAGCAACAGGATCCACGTACGAAGTCGTGGGCAGCAGCTAGTAAATTATAAAACTCAAACTCAAAACTCAAAGCATTTATTTCAATTAAACCATTTACAGGCACTTTTGAATTGTCAAGAAGTCAGTCAGTCAGAAAAAATGAAGCTAGTTGCCCATTCCAAAGCGTAGGTACCTATGGAGAAGAACGGGCAAGAAACTTCATGGACACACATAATCAGCTTATACCTCATATTCCCACTGCTGGGACACAGGCTTCCTCTCTTGGAAAGGGAGTGGCCTGTAATCCACCACGCGGGCCCAGTGCGGCTTGGTAGATGTCACATGTCTTCGAATTTTTGGTTCTAGGACATGCCGGTTTCCGTTTTGAGAGCAGTGGTGATGAAATTATTTACACAAAGTAAAGCACCCGTCTGGGTTCGAACTCACAACCTTACAACTCGTAAGCCGGGGCCGTTCCCTCTGCACTACCATTGCTCTCAGCGCTCGTGCAACTTTATTCTTGGTATGCAGCCGGTAAAGTAATAAAACTGCATCGTGTTGACATGCTTTCATGGCATGTTTAATAAGAGGTTTGTTAACATTATTAACTCCAATCTTCCTCTTAACTTGTACCGTCACAAGATATGTTTTCCTAAGGCTGCGGCTAACGCCACTTAGCGTCCGCAATTTACCGTCAAAAGACGTTACTGAAATGTTAATTATGAAAGTAAATTAGTGTGTTTCCCTAGAGAGCGGTTTTTGACACCGTAAAATCAAACCTCGATGCCGTCACTGCGGCCGTTGTATGGGGCCACTAGAGAACTAGAAAAGCCACAAATCACAAAAAAGACTTATGTAAAAGTCAAAACTTAGTACAGTCAACAGCAAATGTAGATGATGAAAATCAGAAATTCTATTGAATTTCTGATTTCTACATTTGCTGTTGACTGTACTAAGTTTTGACTTTTACATAAGTCTGACACAGTTCTGACACGAACTCCGTTCATTAGTATTCTAATGAACGGAGTTCGTGTCAGAACTGTGTGGCGTCGAAGTGATTCAAAGGTATGTGATTGTAAATTATACCAAACATTTACTACTAGTACAGCTGCCATATATTCGTGATCAGTTTTGACTCCAAAAGTTATAAACTCAATCATCATCTACTTTTGCTGTTGACTGTACAATCTTGATTTCTTTATCAGCTTCAGCTTAATTCTTCTTCTTTTGTTTGCCATTATCGTGGAGTGCGGAAAAAATAGGCACCGAAACACTGATGCAATCACTTAGTCGTCGCTTACGACACCCTGGGGCATGATATGATTTTGTTTCGAGGAACACACAACACACATTTTTTCTAATCTCTCTGAGTACCCATTAAATGTTGTATAATATCATCTTTCTTTTGGAGATGTGGTATTTGATAAATACACACATTAAAGGTGATCAAAAATAGAATAAATATAAAAATTTTAGAAAATAATCGATGATAAATATTAAGTAGGATGTTTTCCTGCGAATAGATTTACGACGTACCTACGCTATACTATTGGATAGATAAAGATTTTTGCAAATTTTCCGAAAAAATGGGAAACTCGGTCACATGGGATTCAATGGAAATAGTAGGTACATGAGACCCATCGTTAATACCTAAAAAATGGGATCAAAAACTCGGATCCAACGAACATAAATCTTCGAAGCGTTTCTGTCATTTGAAAGTGATAAACTTCTAAAAATGAAAGATATTAAAGGTTGCATAAAATTAAAAATCAGTAGTAGGTAAATCTATCCAGGAGTAAATATTGCAAATTGGAGATGTTTTAGTTGAAAAATGCTTACTGAATACTTCAAGAAGTTTATTGTTGTCATTTCTATGTCTTACGTGGATTTCATCAAAATTATATTTGAACTCATACATTCCTTTACCACTTTTCAAACATAATTTTTTTTTTGGTGTAGGAAAACATCGTGAGGAAACGGCATGTCCTAGAACCAAAAAGTCTAAGACATGTGACATCTACCAACTCGCACTGGGCCCGCGTGGTGAATAACGGCCCACTCCTTCTCACCGAGAGGAGGCTTGTGGTTGTGTCCCAGTAGTGAGAACTATGCTATTCTTTTACTGCTTTTAATTAATTTTAACTAGTCTTACTTTCTATTTTTGAAGTGAAACTTCTTTACGCACGCTTGACTTGGGGAGTAAGCTGGCGAACGCGTGACGTAAGCGTTATGAAAAGTGTGATCGGGCGAGGCGAACGGGAATTGAGTGGGGGATATAAGCAAGAGAAAGCAGTGCGTGCGCACATTTTCTTTCTCTCTTCCTCTCAAAGCCAAATACGTTTGAAGTGTCACTACAGTCGTGTGGTCATAAGCACACTCGGTTTATTTTTATTCCAAAGTTTCATTACGTTACCTTCACGTTATTATTTTGCAAGGTATTCATAGTCCTGAAGAATATTTTACAAGATCAACAATATTTGCAATTTTAGAACAAAACTTTTCAGAACAAATTACATTGAACAAAAAGCTTATTCAAAGTTCATGCATCTGAAGACTTGAATCAAATTAATTCTATTTTCGGACACCAAGAGCCTAACTGACATAGAGCCAGCATTTCAGATTCGCTGTTCACAAAATCAATCTAATTTCTAGAAATAATACGGTTCAAGTTACAATAGCAAATCTCAAATTAGTCAGTGCTGTTTAAGATTTTATCGTCAAAGTAATAAGTTCTAAATTAGTTTGATGCCCCCAAACTTTGGTCGAAATTTAGTGCAAAAGCAAGATTGAACTGTATTATTTGCTCATTAGGTTTAAAATAGACTGTGTTAATTGAGAAGGTCTATCAAAGGTATGTTGACGTTGCTAATTGGACTCGGATCTGTTTGTTTGTGTAAGGAAGGGTTCTTGATGTTTTTACATTTATGGAAAAAATATTCTGGATAAAGATGAAGGGGTTAGCGGGTAGTAAGAGTATCAAAAAGTAAGGTTATTTATTTATTTTATTTTTAGCTTATGTTATCCCACTGCAGGGCAAACGCGTTCCGGGGTAGCGGTAAACCTTTCGGACAATCCCGCACCCCCGGCAGGCTTCCTTTATGCTGACATCTCTTTGAGGCGCGCGTGGAACATGTACGCGCCGTCCGGCACGGGCCAGGTCCTGATCGGACGGTGAGCTACCCATTACGCTCCGTTCGCAGGCCCGCGCCTACGGTGGCCGGGAGTCGTCACGCGGCTCCCGATGCCCGGACCGTCTCCCGCTGCGGCTGGGACGTGAGGCTCTCTCCCTCAGCCATCCCGCCACCTCCTTTGCTAGCATAACTACTTCGCAGAAGGAGGTGACTATGTCTTATCCTGGGAATAAATTTTGAATTTTTTACCGTTTTTTCATACTCACTAGAAATGTCAGTCGTCAATTTTATTCCACGGATAAAAGATGTCTGATTTTGGTAAAATTAGCCCTTAATCAAATAACCTTCAATTTTTGTCTAATCATTTTAATGTTTTTCTTTCTAGCCACATCAAATCATCTGCCTTGCCTTTAACTATGTAAGGGTCTACTTCCAGTCAAACCGGATGCTGCTGAACACCAGTATCTTACATGGAGCGACTGCCTATCTGACCTCCACAACCCAGGTGTTGGGAAACACGATACACCTTAGTAAGACTGGCTGTCAGACTTTCGGGCTTCTAACTACCCGTAATGACAGTCAAAGATGTGAAAATAAAAACCGGGACCAACAGCTTAACGTGCTTTCCGAAGCACGGAGGGGTCTCGGTATGTGATGGATGATGACCCATCCAGGGACCGACCTCAGCAAGCGGTGCTTAACCTTGAAGATCGATTTGCCACGAGCTTTCCTTCTAGTCAATCGTAACTAATATTATAAATGCGAAAGTATGTTTGTTTGTATGTTACACATTCACGCTAAAACAGCTGAACGGGTCGTAATGTTTGGCAGATAGGTAACCTGCGACCTGGACAGAACATATGTTCTGTCCAGATCGCAGGTTATCCAAGACGAAGTCGCAGGCAACAGCTAGTAAAAAGAAAGGGGCACTCTGGAAGTGCCGACAGAAGTGAAAACTTGAACAATTGCTTGTGTATTTTTTGAATCGTCATACCTATAAACAAAACACAAACAGAATACTTTGCCATCACTCACTGACATATCGGAAATACTTTAAAAACCGAGTACATCCCGAGGACAGCCGAACACATCCGAATGTAGCGCGGTGTCGGTAACAGTGTCGCGAGTTCAATGGTTTTTTCCCATTTAAAAAAATGCCCAACGGGCCTAAAGAAGTCTTCACTTCAATAATGGACGAAAATAGACCTTAACCTAGAATATGCTTTGTATAGAACAGTATTATGTATAATTGCTTCATCATGTTCTTACATACAATCGTGTTCACCACTTAAAAGTTTGAGACTTTAGACAGCTCTGCTGGAAGATTGATTGCAATAGTTATAGTGTTTCGCAATCTATATTTACCATCTACAATTGAACTTTAAGTTTCCCTTCAATCAATCAACTCAGCCTATCGCAGTCCACTGCTGGACATAGGCCTCTCCCAGACTGCGCCCCAACACCCTGTCCTCCGCCTTCCGCATCCAGTCTACCCCAGCCACCTTCTTTAGGTCGTTCGTCCATCTAGACAACGTAAAGTAGCGTTGTAAGTTTCCCTTGCTTTTTAACCGACTTCTAAAAAAGGAGGAGGTTCTCAATTCGGATGTTTGTATTTTTTTTTTTTTGTATTTGTTCGCGCATAACTCCGTCGCTTGCCAACCGATTTGAAAAATTCTTTTTTTGTTGGAAAGGGTATACTTCCCAAATGGTCCCATGAAAATTTTATCGAAATCGGACAAGCAGTTTTTGAAAAATCTAAAAATTTATCTATATTGTCTACATTAACGATCTTTTCGTTTACATTTTTGTGGGGTAGGTACAACTAAAAAGTGGAAAATAAAAACTTTTTTACAAAAAAAAAACAACCGACTTCAAAAAAAAACACTACAAAGTGATAAATAACTTTAATTTCGGAAGTCGGTGTCAAAAAACGAAAATGCGGAACCAACGACACCGACTTCCGAAATTAAAGTTATTTATCACTTTGTAGTGTTTTTTTTTGAAGTCGGTTGTTTTTTTTTTGTAAAAAAGTTTTTATTGGTTATCCATTTACTTATTTTTGCCGTAATCATGTATTAGTTTGCAGCGGGCAATAAAGATACTCAACAGCGTCTTTCTGCGATTGGACTTCTTTACTTTTTTTTTTTGGATGGGAAATCATCAAATGACCCCTCCCGCTCTGGGTGGAGCGGAAGGGAGTGTCAGACTCTTACTAAAACCCATCCGTGTTCCTTCCTTAGCCCTTTGTGTTCCGGGGTAGCGGTAACCCTTTCGGAAAATGCCGCTACCCTGGACTTCTTTACTTGCTCTTTGAGTTGAGCTGCACGATTACTGACAAATGCGTGCACTGACGGGACAGGTCCACTCAATCTCTGTGGTTCTTTCCTCAAAAGACCATTTCAGACACCAATCTACATCGTCTTTACATAGTCTGACCAAGATTATGCCTGGAGTTTAAAAGAGACTTTGACCTCTGAGTTTGTTTCGGCCTTTCTTCTCAGAGTAGTCAGATAGGAAAAGCCGATCTCATCTAGTTTTTTAATATATTTTATGATTGACGCGTGGAAGTTTTCATACAAACTTACAGAAATAAAATGATTTATCATTTTATTATTTATCTTTGGCGGAATTCCATATATAATTGTCCTCTGTATGACTTGTTACTCAGAGTTTCTACTTTTCAATTAATCATCCACGTTAATCGAAAGGTATTTTAACCCTGTCAGCCAAAGTAGGACAGTTTAAAAATAATTTTATTTTTGTTGGTGCTGGTGTGTAATTGGTTTTTGGGTGGCGTCTCTTGAGTGTGGAAATTGTAACTAAATTGTTTTTACAGGTATGCCTACCTGTAAAAACAATTGTAAGTGGTAATACATACACAAATAAACAATATTATTAGAAAAAAAAAACACTGGTATATATAATATCGTAAAACATATTAATTAGACTGTTATCAGTAACCAGGGAGAAACCAGAGGAATACGTTAATAGGGAATGAACGCCAACGACCACGTCACCGCGTTTCCTCTTAGTCCTGGTATTCCAGGCCTTTGCCTGGAATGCCATAATGGATAGACCTTTGTCTATCTATTAAAAAAACAACTAAAACCACAGACTATTCTCTGGAGTTAATGTAAAATAATTTTCAGCAAAGAAAAAACAAACAATGTTTGGAAGTTCTGAAGGTTTTTCTAGATCAATAAAATTACAGTTTCATTAATTTTATGTTACTCGAAAATGGGGACTATTTTCTTGATGTTTTTCTTGATGAAAACTTCGTTTACATTACTTTATTGTTACTCGAAAATAGTCTTCAATGAATGTTGAGTTTTGGTGTTTTTTGCTCTGAGACTGTTCTTTCAAGATGGAACATTAAAAGATTAGCAATCAGAATAGAAACATTCTCGTCAGCCAACAATACTGCCTCTTCCAATACAAGTTATATTTTCCCTCCTATTTCCCGTTATTTGGCTACGGTTGGCCAAACAGAAAGGAAGTTTGTTGTTGTAGTATTTCCTTACATACAAGGGAAGTTGGCTCCAATCAAGAATTGTGTACGTATACACATCGTACATGATATGCGAGGTAATCGAAGATGCTGAGTGGTTCGGCGATGTTTGGAAGCTATTACTGACATAGCTAGTTTAATATAGATAATATTAAACATCAATATTATATGGTAAGGATAATTTTGAGCTTTGTATTCGATTTATCGTTGAAGCTGTGGTGAGGGACTTGTGGATAAATGATAACAGCCACACGGGTCGATCGAAGCTTGCATATCGAGCTGTTGGTCCCAGCTGACATTTGTAGATCTTTGGCAGTCGTTACGGGTAATCAGAAGCCCAAAATGCTAACCAGTCTTACGAAAGGGTATCGTGTTAAGGTGCTTGCATAAAGAAGCGGGTTTTCGGGCCTGACTCTCGGTACAGATCTCTGCAGGTTTCTCCGGAAGGTAACGGTTACATGTTTTACCCGTTACTTCCCGCGTCTATATGCAAGCACCCTTATCCAACGGACGTGACAGGGCTTTTTTTTATGGATGGGAAATCATTAAATGACCCCTCCCGCTCTGGGTGGAGCGGAAGGAGTATCACAGTCTTACTGACTAAAACCCATACATGTTCCTTCCTTAGGCCTTTATGTTCCGAGGTAGCGGTAACCCTTTCGGCTGTAGCACGCACAAGACAGACACTGAAGCTTCGTCCCCAGCCCGGACACGGATCTGTGTGAACGACTTCATAAACACATAATGAACACACCGATATTCAGTTTGCCCCTGACGGAGCACGGTGAGCTGTTTCCCTACGAAAGGGCAATAGGTACCTATGTGGTCACAATGTATGGAGCAGCAATATTTTTTAAGGGCCTTAAGGTTCAGAATCATGTACTTGAATCCATAATAACAGAATTATATCGAAAATCCTTCAAATTCAAATACCTCGAAAACTATTGAATTTCGGCCATACATATGGGGGGTTCAATTTGTTGCATTTTGACCCTCCTATTAGCACCCTGACGGATATAAATCGAATAACAAGTAACCCTGTATAGATGTAAATTAAGAAAAAAAACTTATTGAACGCCATAGAATTGGTGAAACTTTTATGTAAAAAAGTGTGAACAAATGAGATGTATTAGGACAAAAAAGTTCTCCGCTCGTGTGAACTTTTACAGCTAAAATAATCCCACTAACGTGGCTAACATAGTTCTACATCAGACAAAAACTTGAAATTGAAAATCTGTAAATTCTCAAATTTTGCGGTAGTTGTACGGGGGAAAGCTGAAAATAAACTGTTTGTAGTTTCCTGAAGCGAAAATTGCAATTGCCAAAAAACAGTTTCCAATTCAAAGGTAGGTTTGTTGCAAAAATTGCTTATTGGGTGCTGTTCTGGTAGTAGAGCCAAGCTAAAAACAACTGCAACTGTCATCTGTAGATAAAGCTACGGTATCCTGGAAGAGCATGGCCGCCACATAGCGTCTGCCATTTGTCGGCGAATGACGTCACTGAAATGTTATTTATGAAAGTACTAGCTGCGCCCCGCGGTTTCACCCGCATAAGTCTCGATCCCGTGGGAATATCGGTATAAAAAGTATCCTATGTCCTTTCCCGGGACTCAAACTATCTCTATACCATCTAAATCAGTTCAGCGGTTTAGGCGTGAAAAGGTAACATACAGACAGACAGACAGAGTTACTTTCGAATTTATAATATTATGTATGGATTTCATGTTTCACGAACTGTGACAAAGTATTTTTTTTTTCTTTATCTCCCTAACTATCAAATCCCTAACTTATAGCTGGAATTTTCATTTTTATAATACCTTTATGTTTAATGGAAATTAATGGACCTTATAATAAAATATTGAAACAAATTACAATTTACTTTTGTCTAAAAGAAAACCGAGGACAGACAGTAATTACGAGTAAGTTACAAATGAATAAAGCCATTAAAATCCAGACAAGAATTTCAGTAAATGAAAATAAACTACGGGATATATTAAAATTATGAAAAGGCTTTAATAAAAAAAAACGTGACGACGTGATAAAACATAACATAACATCACGCGTGTATTCCCCGAAGGGTTAGGCAGAGGTGTACCCAGGGTCAAATTAAATTAGCTAGCGAAACTTAGCGGTCGAGTTTTTTTTTTTTTTTTTTTATTAAAACTAAATTAATTTGATGATTTTTCGTGGGTTCATTGACCGCAATTAGTGAAGTTTATTGAAATATCAGATTAAAAAATCTGTTTTTCTTGTGCGTAAACTTACAGATACACGTCATAGACGTGATGGGTATCGATATCTACTATAAAACAAAGGACCAACCAGTAAAAGAGGCCTTGTTCGTGACAATATTTTGGATATTGCTCCGTAATATTCTAACTCTTAGGGTCTTCCCACATTTATCGATGCGGAATCGGCTAACGCCGGTGAAAAAAGCCTTTATGTCTACGTAATAAGGGTGTTACTAATACCATTCGCATCGGCTCGGCTCGGACGACGCGGCGCGACGCCGATCGACGGCGAAACGAGCCGTTTGCCTATTAGCTCGGCGATAAGTCGAGTAGTTTGGTGGTACGCACCCGGCTTAAGTCGATTCCGCGTCAATAAATGTGGGGACACCCTAAGACTGTATTTATAATTTCTTGTTTATCTTCTTTTTTTTTTGCATGCCTGTTTAGTGTTAAGTTTTATTATTAATACTTATGTAATTTTATTTTAACTACCACACTGTAAGCGCACATCGCATTAGTTTTATAACTTTTCTTTATAATATGTGGAAAATGTCGTGGGTTATACATTTAATGACTCTGTAGCACATATGTATTTTATGTAATTTTGTAATGTGTAACCGTTTATTTTCCCAAATAAATAAAATAAAACAGATTTACTCAACTCATACCTACTTCAACTTCAACAAGTAATAACACTATCGGCGGTCGTTGACTTCCAAAAAAAAAAAAACATAAATATATTTTTATTTTAGCTTGTCGTGTTTATATATCAATACCCATCAGGCCTGCCGAGTTTTGTTAGCTAATTTAATTTGACCCATTATTGTATATCAAGCGGGTGTACTCACATAATAAAACTATAAATTAAATTAAACCCTAGAGAGTGAAGTAAACACTTCAACAAGTCAAAGGATGTGTATAGAAAAGTCAATTAGGTTATACTCAAAGGATGCCGATGTAAACAAAATAATTTGAAAACATAATTCCATTGACACGTGAAATCCCAACGGAAATATTTTTCGCATGAAATAATATGTACCATAATATTTTATGCGAAAATTATTGGCTAAAATATCATGTCGCATTCGATGCTTTTGGGCTATTTACCTTGCTTAAAGGGCGTATAGCACATTTTTGAAATTTTTTACTATTCTTACTCAGTTTTCGATTGTCTATCTATCTGTGTAATTCACGTGGCGATATTCGCAAATAATTTTAGAGTACAACCTCATAATTTTCGTTACGTAAACACAATTTATTTGATCTATAGAGAATCAAAAACTGATTGAGAATTCTAAAAAAATTAAAAAAAATTGCTAAAATGTGCTATGCGCCCTTTGAGTCCAGAGGTATCTAATTATAAGCATAATTATTGGTCCCGTCGCGTAAAAAGAACGATCAAATTGGTGGTATGAAGGGAGCGCGACGCTAGTAAAGTAACTATTATGATTCTAAAATAAAACAATAACACTTATACAGGATGTCGATGGAAGTATGGATCAAATCGAATAGGGGCGTGGGCAAGGTCATTTCCAAACTTTTTAACCCTGAGAATGTCAGTGAATTTTTTTACGGTTCAAAAGTCATGACCGATTTTAATTATTTTTTTCAATCACTTCGCTTGGTGTTCAAAGAAATTAATCATAAAACAATACTATCAGGGCTATCTAAAAAAAAAAAATTGATAGCCCTGATAGTTTTCACGAATTCGATCTTTCTTCTCTTTTTTTTTTAGTATGTTTTTTTTGCTAAAACGTTTGGAAATGACCTTGCCCACGTCCTTATTCGATTTGATCCATACTTCCAGGGACACCCTGTATATATTAAACAATAGCCTAGTACTATGTACTCGTGCGCAGACACACCCCCTCCACTATCACTCAGCGTTCTTTTTACGTGACGACAGCTGTAGCCTACACTATTTCCACTGCTAGGATGTGTCCTAGCAGTGGAAACGGTGGCCACCTCTCTGTGAGAAGGAGTGGGTCGTAATTGACTACGCGGTGGGGGTCGGTGGATGTCACATGTCTTCCAATTTTTTGGCTCTAGTACTTGCCGGTTTCCTCACGATGTTTACCTTCACCGTTTTGGGAACAGCCCTTTCACACATAAATTATTAAGAATGAAATCAATTAAGGTTCAGGAGACGTGAATTACAAATACAATTTACATGTGGTTTATTGTAAAGCCTTAGAGATTTGTTAAGGCAACGCAAACCTTGGTAGTCGTTACGCAAGTTTTAGGAGAAGGAACACTTAGAAATAGTTTTCTTAATGTTATTGGTACAAGTCTTGTTATGGCTTGTTTTGATGTCCTTCAAGTTATTTTTAGGCAGCGAGAACTTCACAAAATTCACATTTGAAATAGCCATAGACTAATTTAGTAGGTACACACTAGCTGCGCCCCGCGGTTTCACCCGCATAAGTTTCGATCTCGTAGGAATATCGGGATAAAAAGTAGCCTATATGCTAATCCAGGGTCTCAGCTACCTCCGTACAAAATTTTATCAAAATTGGTCCAGCCGTTGGGTGCGAGCCTATTTTCATCAACCGGACACAAATCCAGACTCCGGGCTGGTACTGAGAAATTCCTGATGGCGAAACTCATTAATACTTTGCGCGATCCGGGAATCGAAACCAGGACCAGCTCAGAAGTAGCGTTTGCGACCCCTAGACGAGGCAGTCAACCGACTAATTTAGATAATTTCTAATGTAACAGACAACTGACTACCTACTATCCTCGAAAAAAGTTTAAAAACTAAAACCCGATTACTGAAAAGGATGAAACAAGAAAGTACTTTAGCGTGGTCGCACGCCGCTGTACTAACATACATATAAGCTATGGTAGCATGCGACCACGGGGAGGTACTTTCTTGTTTCATCTTTTTCAGTAGTCGGGTTTTAGTTTTTAATTTTTTTTTTATTTAATTTTTTTGGGGTTCATGTCAGTAATATTTATATTTTTGAAATGTGCTAATTAAGCTCTTTCATTTGATATCCCACAAGGCCCCATCCCAAAATATTTATTTTTAAATTCATTACTCTGGGTTTTCTAGAGGGCGCCATATTGAATTTAGTGTGACGTCGAATCTATAACTAGCGGACGATCAAGACGCTTCTGACGATACCTCATTTGTCAAATTATTATAAGTACTTTTGAAGTTATGAGGGAACAGATGAACATACATACATACCGGTCAAAATCATAACCCTCCTTTTTGCTTCACCGTAGTCGGGTAAAAAGAACAAAAATCATGCAATCCAACTTTGATTAAATTTTCTTGTTTATTAAAATTCGAAAATTGCTTACGAAAAACCACATCGAAAAATTCTTAAACAGCATAATTAGATACAAGTTGTTGCAAACAAATAATAAAGAGCACATACCCCAGGGCACTCCGTTTGAGAAAATATTGTTAAACTTGGCTACTCCAAAGAAAAAATCCTTATTAGTTTTTCTTACTGTTTGTTAACTATAAAGATAAAGTAAATGAAAAAGACCATGTCTCTGATAATAATATGTATACAAGAATAGTTGATTTCAGTTCTTGTTTTGGAGGTCTCTTTAGTTGTTAGCTACGAAGGGATTTTAAGCTCATGGCGTTATGGAAAAACATAATCTTGAACGAGGGTCAAAGGTGAATACTGTATACCGTAATATTTATTTTTGAAATAGGCCATGTAAGCCATGGGCAGGGAAAAGGTCAAAGCAAAAATGTTTTTGCCATGTAAAATATTCATAAAGCTACATATAATAAGATTACTGTGATTATCCAAACAGATTTTTTTTATTTGTTTAGGTTAGCCAACAATTATTGTTTACATATTACATTTAAAACATTTTCTGTTTTAAATGTAATATGTAAACAATAATTGCTTACAGGCTAACATAACATGCACCATTTATGGTTTAATATTATATTACACTGCCAAAAAGGATATTTATGACTAAAGTTATTCAATATTTTTTAGTAATTCATGAGTACCTAACAATAATAATAAGAAAAAAAGACGGGTTGCACTCCGGGAGTGCCGGCAGAAGTGAAAACTTGAATATTAACGTTGAAATAAATCAATTATTAATTTAATTAATATAACTCATTTTTTTTTTCACTATTTCTGCGTCACTTTTTTCATTAATAGATGCACTTGTTCAATTTCCATATTTTAAACACTTTATATAAACGAATTTTACGAATACACAGCAGTGTGGCTACTACACAGACGGTCGAGCCATCAGCTGTCCATCCATCCACTTCCACTTCCACTTCGACTTCCACTTCGACTTTCACTTCGACTTCCACTTCGACTTCCACTTCGACTTCCACTTCGACTTCGACTTCCACTTCGACTTCCACTTCGACTTCGACTTCCACTTCCACTTTGACTTCCACTTCCACTTCGACTTCGACTTCCACTTCGACTTCCACTTCCACTTCCACTTCCACTTCCATCCATCCATTCATCTATCCATCCATCCAGCCATCCATCCATCCATCCATCCATTCATTCATCCATCCATCCATCCATCCATCCATCCATCCATCCATCCATCCATCCATCCATCCATCCATCCATCCATCCATTCATCCATCCATCCATCCATCCATCCATCCATTGTGTCCGTGTGTCTTTTCACTTCGGTTGGCGCCGCCGTAGAAAGAGGGGGGGGGGGGATCTCTCCTGACGGTCACGTGTCCTGACGCGATGTCCTGACGCGAGTCACAGTATAAATATACAGTAAGTTATCTAAGGCCGCCCGCCGAGTTATTAGCCTACTCTTGCGTTGATCCCCAGGGTTGTCACTTTTACTTTTAGTTAATATTTTCGAACAAGCAGCACTTGATCTAAATTTATGAAATAAAAAAGCATAAGTATTATGATTGAATATTTTACCAATTTATAAATTTTGTCAAAATAAAAAGCCTTTATTCACATAACATTTATAATACTAAGTCACAAATTTGATACCGAGAAAATTTTTCTCCTGTTTCTGCACGTCCGGAACGCTTTATTATTATTTGTTAATGTAGAGTAAATTCTCATTCTTATGTAAAGTTTTTGTAAAAAGCTTTTGGGAAAGCATGGACAGGGCATCTTAAATTCTATATCATTCAGTTGATCGTAAATTGACCGGCCAATTTTAATGTTGATGTGGTCGTTTTCGAACGCTTTGCGAAACACCTGCTCCATCCTTTCTACATTATCGACAAAATCATCAGGTGGGATCATGAGTTTTCGATCTTTGCCGTAATTCCTGTAATGGGTGTATAAGACACCATATTTGGATTGAACAACACATCAGACAATAGAAAAAATAATAATTTCAATAGTAATTAATTTGCAATATTAATTATTGTGAAATTGCCCTTATTACATCTATACGCGACAAATACGTTTACCTAAACGATGTTTCGAACTCAATCCTCTGTTTTATAGTAAAACTAGACTTCTTAAAATAAACTTTAGCTCTAAACATAGTATTCAGAAAGTAAATTTGGGAATACATTTATATGGAAAAATGCGACTCGGCTACGCTCTTAATAAAGCAAATAAACTGTGAAATAAACAATACAATACCACATTTTCTAATAATATTTAAGTATAAGTAGGTACTTACATTTCTGGTTGAGTAGGAACTATGAAGAATGATAAGTCCGGGTTTGCGAAATCATTATTGAGGCACCCGAAAACACTACAATATTTGTTTCCCCTTTTTGAAGTCATGATACTCGTAATTTAAGTGGCCGCCGCCGGCGAGAGTTGACGAACGCAAGCGGTCATGTAGCGTACGCGCGTGCTCACAGTCGCGCTGCACAGCCCGCACTGCCGCCACCTTATTCCCTCATATATTATGCTAGCGTGTGCGTGAAATCGCGTGCACACATTCAAACCGAGAGCGGCACGTTTGTATGAAGATGTTTTACTGTATATTTATACTGTGCGCGGGTTTAACATTTTTTACCCATTACTAAAAGTGTGCAACGCCGCTAAAGAAGTTTACACTTCAAAAATACATTGCTAATAATTACAAAAAACAGATTGAACATACTAAGGGGACTAACGCGGTCACTGTCGGACTGCATAGAAAAGAAAGAGAAGCGCGATGACACAACGCTGGTAATTTATTGCAAAATAAGAAGCAATTATCTATTTCTTACAAAAAATATATTGTTTGGACTAAAAAATTGAAACGCTAGTGCTTTACACGTATGTTGCTTGTAGAAAAATCTGACAAAAAATGAGAATTATTGTATGTATATTAGTATGGTTTTTATTGTAAAAAGAAAGTTTTTAGACGTATCTTCATGATTATTTTCTATCGTATCAAATTAGACCTATTATGTTTTCAACACACTACTAACTAGCATATATCCTGAAAAATATCGTATATTTTTCTGATTTTGTTTACGTAGTCGATTAATACTTTTATTGCTTCTAAAACTTGCGTTTTTTGCGTTTAGGTCCTGTAATCCCCTTACTGTCCAGCACCAATAGATTTATTACTGAAGAGACGGTTAATCGTAAATTGTACACGTTTATATCCGTCTATAGGACCTTATCAAATACACAATATAATGTCATGAATACCACGATTGATACTCCCGTTGGGTCTTTTGCTTCCTAAAGTTCTATTCTAAGACACTTAGTACACACATACCCCCTTACTAATAAACATATTAAATATGGATAATAGTTACACACCGATTTCTCTCTTTCAGACGTCAGTAATTTGACTTTCGAAAGAAGAAAACAAAGCGTTGTGTAACTATACAGACGCTATACAACGTTTATTAGTAAGGGGGAAAAGTTTTCATATTCATTAATGTGGGAGCGCTATAAGCACTATGAAATATAAACTTTTAATAAAAAGTCCACTAACAGCACTTTTCACAGCACACGCTACAAAAATATCTTCACTATACATTGACCTCCTTACTAAACGTATTAAATATGGATAATAGTTACACATCGATTTCTCTCTTTCAGTCGTCAGTAATTTGACTTTCGAAAGAAGAAGACAAAAAGTTGTGTAACTATACACAGACCCTATACAACGGTAATTAGTGAGGGGGAATAGGTTTAATATTCATTAATGTAGGGGCGGCGTAAGGACTATGAAATATAAACTTTTAATAAAAAGTCCACTAACAGCACTTTTCACACCACACGCTACAAAAATATCTACACTATCTCCTTACTAATAAACGTATTATATCAAATGAATAGTTACACACCGATTTCTCTCTTTCAGTCGTCAGTAAATTGATTTTCAAAAGAAGAAGACAAAGCGTTGTGCCACTATACAGACGCTATACAACGTTTATTATTAAGTGGATAAAGTATTTCATTCATAAACCACGTGGGATCTTGTCATAAATCATAAAGAAACACCTTTACAAATAAACAAATTAACACTAAAAGGTAATGAATCAAAACTTTCAAAACCTCGAACTAGAATCCCGACATCAAAGAGTTTATATATGGACTGGTTTATACAGAACGATGTTAGTTAATTGTACTGTTATTGAATTTGCCGTGTGAACGTGGCCTAACCAGTAAGCTTCAGCGAATGAGCGATTCACCTGTTGGACTTGCTTGCTGGTACGCTCTAATAGAACGAAACAAATCATAAAGTTTAAAGGTTTCTATTGTTTCTGAATTGAAATGAGTTTAAATAATTTTTAATGGATACAATTTAATTTAATTTAAGTATCTCTAAATTTTTAATTTATAATAAATTCTAATTTATTTTCTTTTTTATGTAGATACTTTAACAATTTATTAACTTTTCCATGTGTTTTAATATCTTAACTTTAATGGCTTAGTTTATTTTATTGTACATACCGAGACCCCTCCGTGCTTCGGAAAGCACGTTAAGCCGTTGGTCCCGGCTGTCACTCGCGGATCTCTGACAGTCATTACGGGTCGTCAGAAGCCCGAAAGTCTGACAACCAGTCTTAACAAGGGGTAACTTATTACCCAGTAACTGGGTTGCGGAGGTCAGATAGGCAGTCGCTTCATGTAAAATATTAGTACCCAGCTGCATCCGGTTAGACTGGAAACTTACCTCAACATAGCTGGGAAAAAGCTAGATAGATGATGATGACCTATTAATTATATTTTAGCTTTTGTTAGCTTAGTTAGTAATTTTATTAGGCATGATATGGTGCAGAGGTGGAGAAGAACAGTGGTGGCCAAGTGGTAACGGCCGCGACTTACGAGTTGTAGGTCGTAGGTTCGAACCCAGACAGGCGTTTTACTTTGTGTAGGTAAATTATTTCATCACCACTGCTCTCAAAACGGTGAAGGAAAACATTGTGAGGAAACCGGCATGTCCTAGAACCAAAAATTCGAAGACATGTGACATCTGCCAACCCGCAATGGGCCCGCGCGGCGGATTACGGCCCACTCCCTCTCAGCGAGAGGAGGCCTGTGTCTCAGCAGTGGGAACATTATAGACTGATGATGATTATGATGATGATGTGGTCTCCTATAAGTGAAGGAGTGCACCTAGTTAATCCTGATGTTGCCTTTTATTTATATGTCATGTATTATTCATATCTTTTGTTGGAGATCCTAAACCAATAAATAAATTGAGAAAGATAGATTTTCGGGATGGTATTTTTATTATACAAGAAGATCCTATATCAAATCTATTCAATAAAAACTTTATTTCAGCACTAAAATATCTGAAGATAAGATTGAGTGACCCTTCACTAGATACCAAACGGCTAAAGGCTATATTAGATAAGGTTTAAGAGAATATCATGCAAAGTACCGATATAAAAACAATGATCCATTTCCATAATCTTTTGGCTTTAGGCTACAAACTCCAGAAACCCAAAATCAAAGGCTAGGGCTACAATATAAATCCATAAATTACCATCAGAATGTCTTTTACTTTATTTCCCTACCCGCCGTTACTAGCAACTCGAGGCAAATCGTAATAAAGTTTTGATAATCCTTCATTGTTTGATCGATGATCGGGCTGGATTAGATTGGCAAAGCAGCGCTTACAGCGACGTATTCCGATCATGATTTATCTTCTTGTTATTACAGTTGAAGCGGCTTAGCGCTGTGGGTGTGGTGAGCACAAAAATATATGCAAACTGGGATTACGTTTGAAGGACAGGATGATCGAGCGTTCTGGATAAGTCAATAATGTTGGATTGATGGGAACGCTGAGTTTGATTATTTAATTTTGTGCTACTGTATTTGTCTACTACGCTTTTAATCTGAGATTTCCACACAAATGTGCCTTACAAACGTTTGTACAATGAAAACTCTTAAATATCTCGATTAGAGTTTCATAAATTCAACAGAAAAGTCGGTCTCTCAATTTCCTATTTCACCTTTAGATTGTACTAGCTGCACCCTGCGGTTTCATCCGTGTAAATGTCGATTCCGTAGGAATATCGGGATGAAAAGTAGCCTATATGTTAATGCAGGGTGTCAGCTACCTCCACACAAAATTTTATCAAAATTGGTCCCGCCGTTTGAGCGTAAAGAAGTAACAAACATATATACCAACACTCACAAACTTTCGCCTTTATAATATTATTGTGATTTGCAAATGAAATATAGAAGATTGCATATTCATGAGGCGATATATTTTAATATAGATAGTACGAACCTACCGCTGACTCAAATCAATAGGCATGTTTCATTATACCGATCGCATTAATGATAATCTCCGACTATAAAGTATCTGTTCGCTTCTCGTAACTAAAAGGCAATTTAGAGACAAATTGTATTTCCTAAGGCTTTTATCTCTTTTGATTAATTTTCCTTCGGTTTCCGATCGAATAGTACCTATACAGGGTGTCCCTGGAAGTATGGATCAAATCGAACAGGGGCGTGAGCAAGGTAATTTCCAAACTTTTTAACCATGAGAATGTCGGTAAATTTTATTACGGTTCAAAAGTTATGACCAATTTTTATTTTTTTTCAATCACTTCGCCTAGTGCTCAAAGAAAATAATCATAAAAATACTATCAGGGATATCTAAAAAAATTAAATTGATAGCCCCGATAGTTTTTTGTAACGATTTTTTTAAACCTTTGGAAATTAACTTGCCCACGCTATTTGATTTGATCCGTAGGTACTTCTGGGGACACCCTGTATATTTCCCCTGAGATATTTTGGTTTTACTGTTTGAAACAACGTGCCATTTGTAAAAATGAATTACTACACGACTCTTCAATGGATAACATTTTTAGAAGTCTACAAGATGGGGATGTTCCACGAGTAACTGAAAGAAATGAGCTTCTTCAAACTGTTTTATTTTTAAAATGTTTTTCGTCTTGAAGTAAAAAATACATAAAGCTTGTAGTTTAACTTGTTGAACGAAGGTCGAGAAGTTAGATGAGTAGGTACTTACATAGCAGATGCCAGACATGCAATCTTGCATAATATTTTTCTCTGATGGAATAAACTCAAACTCAATGCATTTATTTCAAACTAGCTGTGCCCCGCAGTTTCACCCGCGATAAAAGTATTATAGTCCTTTTTGTTGATTCTCTTTACAAATCTATACCCCCCTTTTTACACTGGTAAGGGATAATTTTGGGGATAAAAACTATTCTATGTCCTTCCTCACAACTCAAAATACCTCCATACCAAATTTCATCTAAATCGGTTCAGCGGTTATTGATGAAATTTCTTTGATAGATTTTCAACTTTACTAAAAAGTAATAAGGTTCAAATGCAATTGGGAAAATTTGACAGATTGGGGTAGCTTGATGTGCTGGCCTCTGTACATCTGAAAACGATGTAGAAAGACGTGCACGTTAACAGCGTTTTTAATAGAAAGGATAAAAACAAAAAAAAAAAGATGGGTTGCACTCCGAGAGTGCCGGCAGAAGTGAAAACTTGAATATTAACGTTGAAATAAATCAATTATGAATTGAATTAATATAACTTATTTTTTTTCACTATTTCTGCGTCACTTTTTTCATTAATCGATGCACTTTGTTCAATTTACATATTTTAAACATTTTATATACACGAATTCACCGTCACCGTCACCGTCACCGTCACCGTCCGTCAGTCCGTCCGTCCGTCCATCCATCCATCCATCCATCCATTATCGTGTCTCACTTGGTTCACTTCGGTTGGCGCCGCCGTAGGAAGAGAGGGGTGTGGGGGGGGGGAATCTCTCCCGACGGTCACGTGTCCTGACGCGATGTCCTGACGCGAATTTAACATTTTTTCCCCATTGCAAAAAGTGTGCAACGCCGCTAAAGAAGTTTTCACTTCAAAAACCAGTTCAAAAATTTAAAATGTTTTCTTTTGGGTTTCTGCTGATGCTACCAGCAAAATGTGAACTGCTATTAAATAAGCATGACCCAGTTCCTGCGAATATTGCACAGATACATCATTCGTCGGTCAAGATTGTTTGTTGAAGATTGTATTTTTTCTTCCAATTTCCTGTTTTGAAGTATGTTTGCGTTATTAAATTTACCATAGTGGTTTCCTTTTGATGTTAATAAAATTCTTAAATATTTTTTTTATTAAATTGAATAAGGGAAAGGTATGCCATCGGGAAAACAATCATTGTGTGATTTAAACAATTGAGTGTCGAAAAGTAAGCTATCTGTCAAGCTCCGCTAATGAGACACAATTGATTGTCTATTGTTTCGTCGCCGATCGGCGAACCGCGCCGCTTGAGCGGTTAATAAAAACTATCATAAACAAATTACAATACATCGTTTGTCAATCAACAATATAATTAATTTACAATTATTTGTTGATTAAGTTACAATTTTTTTTTTTTTCCTAAAAAAATTACCTACATCATGCAATCCATTAATATTCCACGTCTCAGTAAGGGTGTCCCCAGATTTATCGACGCGGAATCGGCTTAAGCCGAGTGCGTATCACCAAACTACCCGACTTATCGCCGAGCTAATAGGCAAACGGCTCGTTTCGCCGTCGATCGGCGTCGCGCCGGCGCGGGCGCCGCATCGTCCGAGCCGAGCCGACGCGAATGGTATTAGTAACACTCTTATTACGTAGATATAAAGGCTTTTTTGACCGGCGTTAGCCGATTCCGCGTCGATAAATGTGGGAAGACCCTAATAGGAAGTAATAACACATCTTGAACATCCGTTGCTACATCGGTGTCATTAATCTTAGAAACGCCATCAAACTTGACGGGTACAGGACCTCAGTAATTGACAAACTTCGTTACTTCTCTCAAGGGTTTTTCACGTCCAAGAACTATTTCAACATCTGTTGCTGTTAACATTTTAGGGTAAAAAGTTATTAGGTTTAGGTTGTTATGGCTGGATTCTAGAACTTCACGTGTATTTTAATTGATGTTAACGCTGAGGCCAAACGAGCGTAATTTTTTGAGCTGTGAGTCGCGTAAAATGAGTCGCGGAATTTACGCTGCAATCGGTTTCATACTAAAGTCCTGTTTGTACCACACGGCGACGCAAAATGAGTTGTCTGCTGACTCACGCGCGTTATTTCAACCGAATTGCGCTCGGGGTGAGGGAAGTTAGCGAGGCAAGCGTCAGTTATGTTACAGAATGCGACCGAAGTTACGTCCGTCCGTCTGGCAGCCTAACGGAATTTCAATTGAACGTAAATTGCGATACTCAAAATACGCGACTCACAACTCAAAAAATTACGCTCGTTTGGCCTCAACCTTAGTCTCACGGTTTTTTTTTTTAATGTGTTTAGTTTAGTTTGTGATCTTCCTGTACGAGTCGCAATAAATACTTTCCTTTGTTTTCTTTCTTTCACTATCACTTACACATAAAAACTATAGAAGAATTTCTTATCGGTAAATGTCGTTTAAGATTTCAGGGGTAAAGTTACGGTTCCGTAGAGCAGCGGTTGCCACCATATACCGTTCGCGTTTATTGGCGAATGACTTCACTGAAACGTTATTTCTGAAAGTAAGTCGGTGTTTACTCAGAGAGTGTTTATTGGCAACGTAAAGTCATCATTTTTCTGAAATTTTCTAGGAACCCATAGCTTTATTAACTATTAATCTCTGAATACAAACCAAAAAGAAACTAAAGCATGAAGAAAAGTATATTCTCGTATTATTTGGTTAGTTTTATTAAGTGAATTGTTTTTTAGATTTTATGTTTTTTTTTTGTCTCCTTTACTCTTTAACACGCTGTCTACATCTCTCTATTTCTTGTCCTATCGCAGGTATGCTGGAAGAGATTTCTTATGAAATAAGCATCACCTTTGTACCTTTTTTTCTATTCTGTTTTTTCTTTTCTGTTTATACAGGGTGTCCCTGGAAGTATGGATCAAATCGAATAGGGACGTGGGCAAGGTCATTTCCAAACGTTTTAGCAAAAAAAAAATACTAAAAAAAATAGATACAAAAAAAAAAAGAGAATAATGATCGAATCCGTGAAAACTATCAGGGCTATCAATTTTTTTTTTTAGATAGCCCTGATAGTATTTTTTTATAATTATTTTCTGTGAGCACTAAGCGAAGTGATTGAAAAAAAAACTAAAATCGGTCATAACTTTTGAACCGTAAAAAAATTCACTGACATTCTCAGGGTTGAAAAGTTTGGAAATGACCTTGCCCACGCCCCTATTCGATTTGATCCATACTTCCAGGGACACCCTGTATATGTGTCTACATAAATGGTTTAATAAATAAATGAAAAACAAAACAAAACTTGCTTTACTTGACTCTTGATCTCGTTGATTTATTGGTCGCCAACGTGACCATCAAGGTCTGGGTTCAATCCCTGGCTCGGGCAAAGTGCTATTGCGCGTTTCCAAAACAAAATTAACCATCGCAGTCTACCGACCGTTGTATGGTAAATAGGCTCGTCCTCTATTCATTCTCGCAAACTACACGACGAAATGTAGGTATACTATAGTCTGCCTACCACTTTAAGGATAACAAGGCGAGTTGCTTTGCGTGCATATAATATGGCTGTATATTTATGTCCTTTAGAATAATGTCGACCACGTTTTGGGGAATGTGCGTTCGGGTGAACGTGTGTGGGTGTATGAGTGTATGCATAATGTAATATGTATGTGTATGATATAGGTTAGGCTGCTTTTCCACCAGAGATGCTGCGAAGATGATCACATCTCGCTCAAACGATGCTAAGAGCGGAGTGTGAGGAAGATGTGCAAGCTCGAGCTATGTGATGCATCGATAGTAGGAAAGGTACGGTAGGTACTTTGCTCTGCACATAACTACACTACCGGGCATCAACAAAAACATGGCTTAGTTGAACCCGTTTCCACCAGTCCTAAGCTATGTGGACCCATGAATATGATTGGTGGATATCAAACGCATCCATAGCAACGTAGCACGGCACATCTCTGGTGGAAAAGCAGCCTTATGGACGTGTGGGCAGCCAGTGCAATGTGTGTGTTTCAATATACGCTATTGTCAGTTGCAGCGCGGCTTCATTGGTTTTATCTAAAATCATTATTTGGACAATGAGCATTGTTAATTTGTTAATAGACACAATTATGTAATTATGGGCTATAATTAAACCTATTCTCTGTCATGTCGACTTTGGATAAATTCTCTTTTGTTAAAGTTTTAACAAATGACGGTAGATAAATTGGATTCTATTTTGAGCTAGCAGTACGACAGACGTCCTGTCGTCTATTAAAAAGTACTCTCTGGTCCTGATCATTTTTTTTTCTTTCGTTATGACGGAGTAGCGTGCTTTGGAATTAGTTTTTCGTAATATTTTCTATTTCTCCCGATTTTTCAGACAACTTTCCTTGACCATAAACAAAGCAAAAAATAGTTCGGCATGTCCATCGTATGGATCGTGAGTTATGGTTTGAAATCCCATAGAAAAAAGAACTTTCAGTTTTTCCCATTTTCCGGGAAACATTTCTAGTTTTTTTTTTTTCATCTGAGAGACCTTAGTCGTACTATTACGAACATTTTAAAACAAAATAGCGATATCGGTTTAATAAAAATTGCGAAGCATTTAATTTTTATTATAATATGGATAGATAATAACTGAAGTTGTAAATTATGAACCTATTTACAAATTGGTATGGCATTAGGAAAAAATTTACCAAGCTTTTTAAAATTATATTATGATGATTTAAACCAATAAGTAGGTACAGGTTTTACAGAAACATAAGAAAACTAAAAAAAAGAGAAAAATGTTTATTCTGCACTAACAAAACGCACATTACAAAAAAAACCATAGTACGTTTGGTTTTTTTTTTTTTGTAATGTGCGTTTTGTTTCTGCGTCATTAGTAGCACAAGTTGTCACTCGTGATTCTCACAACCTATGAAAATTTGCTATACGTCACAATAAACACTAATTAGGTAATTAAAACGCAATTATTTTTGTACTATTGCTCCCAAATGATGAAGGCTGATTTATTTGACCCGATTGCGTGCCATGTTGTTTTTAATTGCCTAGCCGTTGCCCCGGTTTTATTTATAGCTCTTTCCATCACTTGATGAGACGAAAAGGGATCAATGGCGCAACAGATTGCAAAATTGCCATCAAAATGTAAAATTAATCTTATTATCCCTTCGTTTGCATTATTACGGAACCCTTTGATTCGTACAGGATTTGTCACAACCAGCTGTGACAAATCCCTTACGAATCACATTTCGTTTGGTTACAATATCTTTGTGTTAAATAAAACACTAGCGTCTGCCCGCGACTTCCTTTGTGTGAAATTTCTTGTTTACTCGAGCCACCCCGTCGCATCGCATCGTTTGCCCGCGCTATTACTTCATTTTCGCTTATCGTTATTTCTGACTTTTTTGTTTTTGCTTGGCGCCTTAGGGTCTTAGCGTGATGCTAAGTAGCCTATAGCCTTCCACAAATAGGCTATCTAATACAAAAATATATTTTTAAATCCGGCTGATAGTTTCAAAGAATAGCGTCTTCAAACAAACAAATTCTTCAGCTTCATTATTCATCATCATTTCAGCCGTAAGACATCCACTGCTGGACATAGGCCTTCCCCCAAGCACCTTCACTTCGACCGGTTCTGTGCTTCTCGCATCCAACGAGTTCCTGCGGCCTTCACAAGGTCGTCGGTCCACCTTGTGGGAGGCCCTCCAATGCTACGTCTTCCGGTACGCAGTCGCCACTCCAGAACCTTTCAGCCCCATCGACCATCTGTTCTGCGAGCAATGTGCCCTGCCCACTGCCACTTAAGTTTGGCAATTCTTATTGTTACCTACTGTAGATAATGTATAGATTCCGGATGATGTTGTACAAATAAGCATAATTTTCTAATGTACAGACACGGTCTTGGCAATGGAAATGTCCTTTTTAAGGTGAATGGGTAGTTGTAGCCCGCGAAATTCAATTTTTCTTACGTTTTTTGCAATTTTCAGGTCAGTGTCAGGTTGTATCTGAATCAAAATATGATTCGCGACTATAACCGGTACGTGTTCACAGAATTATAATAATTAGAATCATTAATACATCTTTCTAAGTTAGATTTCTAACGTTAAGAACAAATCTCGTATGGAAAAGTGTTTATGGTAGAAATCTAACTCAAAGAGATATATTAATGAATTCTAATGACTATGATTGTGTAAATACATGTCTATTATAGTCGCGAATCATATTTGGGTCAAGATACAACCTGACACTGATCTGCAAATTGCAAAAAACTTAAGAAAATTTAAATTTCGCGGTCTACCATGTCACATTCACCTTAAACAAGGTCTTACAACTATCTGTATACCTACATTATACTCTTAAACATCGCCACACCATTGACCCTTTTTTTATGGATGGGAAATCATCAAATGACCCCTCCCGCTCTAGGTGGAGCGGAAGGGAGTGTCAGACTCTTACTGACTAAAACCCATCCGTGTTCCTTCCTTAGCCCTTTATGTTCCGGGGTAGCGGTAACCCTTTCGGACAATCCCGCACCCCCGGCAGGCTTCGGCCCTGGCAGGCCCCTTCCTTTATGCTGACATCTCTTTGAGGCGCGCGTGGAACACGTACGCGCCGTCCGGCACGGGCCTGGTCCTGATCAGACGGTGAGCTACCCATTACTCTCCGTCTGCAGGCCCGCGCCTAAGGTGGCCGGGAGTCGTCACGCGGCTCCCGACGCCCGGAGCGTCTCCCGCGGCGGCTGGGACGTGAGGCTCTCTCATTCACACCATTGACCCTACGCTGCCCATATAAGGTGCTATAAAAATATCTACCACGGCTTCAATGGGAGACAGTATTCTGTACATAGATTACATAGTAAAGATACGTTATTGATCTTATGTCATAAATTTTTTCATACGAAAACATTTGCGTATAAATCGCGCGTAGTTTGTGAACCACGTTATGCAGAATGGAGTAAATGTTTATTTAATTACTGTATTTTCTCAAATTGATTTAAATATTTCGGGGTTCAAAATTTCTTCACTACTGTAATCTATATACAAAATACTATCTCCCATTGAAGCCGTGGCAGATATTTTTATAGCGCTTTATATACAGTATACACAGACATCATCAGACGGTAGGTACTAATTCAAGAAGATCCTTCAAAATGGACTCTAAGTTTCCTAATCCCGTTATATTTTACAAGGACTTTTAACTACTAAGATCTCTTAAAAATTGAGCTCCATACTTTACACTTTTGAAACTTAGATCATCTAGCCTGATAACTTTCTCTCTCACTTTCAGTATTAACTTAGTAAGTACCGACGTTACTTGACTCAGGTTCTAGAAGGTACGTAGCCTCAGATATGCACATACATAAAAACGGAAAAGGTACAGTCAGGGATAAGCGTATGTATGTATATCGGTATTTTGTTTTGTTTGTTTTTTGTCATTTGCCAGTATTGAAATACAGAGTAATTACGCAATGTATGTTGTCTTTGACCTTGGTGTGACCTGCCCTGACAAGCAATGCACAACATTGTCAAACTTTGTTTTTTTTTTTTTTTGATTGAATACAATGCTTTTGGCTACTTTTTATTCTGTCTTTTTTTGTAATTATCTTGTCTGTGCAGAATAAACTCTTTTTTTTATTTGTAAATTCAATATTACCATTCCAACGATTCCAAGGGGTTATCGTGTTACACAGTAACTTGGTTATGGAGGTCAGATAAACAATCTCCACGCAGCTTCATGTAAAATACTCCTATTCAGATGCAACTCATTATACTAAAATTCAAGCACAAAATGTTAAGAAAAGGCTTATACTCTTGCGATGATGACACCGGTAAAACTTCTCGATTTGACAGCTGTCATTTTGCGGTCGTCATTATTATGGCACCGCTTTTTTTAAGAACCCCAAGCTTTAGTGCAATGCAGCAATGATTTTCTCCTAAATCACTGATACATACATACTTTTATTAATGATAGCACAGAATTTGAACTGAAACTCAGTACAAAAAACTCGCTTTTGTATTTTGTTCACGTATGTTTGCTCCTGACTGTACCTACATGCGATGTCTCGACTCCAGACGAATACTAAATGCGAGGCAGATGTTGCCAGTTTACCGGTAGGTACACTGTATATGGATATATATGTAGGTACAGTCTGTTATAGCAATTAGCTGACCCCTTAAAAATTAAACGAATTTGAACCTTCTGCTTGTTAGCAGTAAGCTTATCGAACTAGAACAGTTCAACGTCTACGATTAATAAAACAGTTATTCGAATTTGATATTTAACACGCAGTGTTAAGGTAGGTATGATCTTGAATATTGTTCTAACTTGTAATATATTATTGCTAATTTCAACGACAATTACCATGTTCGTGTGGTCTAGTGGTAGCTGCAGTGAGCTGACAAGAGCGTGGTTGCGAGTTCGAAACCAACATATTTTCTGCTGCGCATTTTGTTTTATAATATTTTTTTTTAAGTTATAAATAATAAATTATAACTTTAGCAACAAAAAAAAAAGGTGAACGAAAATAAAAAAACGATAATGATGGTAAAAACGATTTTATTTTATAAAAAAAATTATTATAAGAATAACGTAAATGATATAACAGTTACTAATAACGTTGTTACATACATCACAGAGTTTAATGTAGTGAATCAACATGTTATAATATTTAGAAATATATAGGTATGTATTTCTATTTCATAACAATAACATCACCACATTAAATATCGTTGAACTAAATAAAATAGCATTATACGTTGATGTTTTACCTACTAGGTATACTATATATCAATTTGTTTTGTAAGTATGTAGTTATGTTTAGTTATAAATAAGGTTTAGACAAAGACTTCTCGTCGGTAAATATGACAACATAATCTTCCCAATTAAAATTGAGATATTCTTGGGCAAAGCGGACCCTTGCTTGGCGATGTGCAGCAGTCAGTTAAATTTTACGTGCTGGCTTGTATTGTTTCAGTCCAGCAACATGCAAATGTTTTCTGACCGTCTGAAAAGAAACATTATACTGCATTGAGTAGGCAAAAATGGGTGTTCAGTATGCCTTCTAACAATTGCTTGATGATGTTCTGACACAGGAGTAACATTGCAGGTTTTGGTTCAGGACGATCCTTTTGAATATTCCCTGTCTCTTCAAAACGTCTTAGCCACAGTCTGACTGTATTTCTCTGAAACAACACAATAAGCATAATTTTAATAACCCGGTAATCATAATTTTTCGAATAAGTTTGCAAAAATACCTTTAGATAAACCACATTAGACCTATAAATGATCTCATAATGAAACAGTTAATTTTCTATTATTCTATACAGACGTTTTTAAGCCAACTAACGAATTAAGGAAGTATAAAAAAGAATACACTTACCGCTATATTAAGTTTCCTAGCAATCGCTTTAATACCAACATTCTCCTTATGCAAATACAATATTTTGTATTTTAAATAATCACTCAACTGAGACATGACGATTAAACTATCAAAACCGATAATAATAATTAATAAAAAGGCGTGAATTTTCGCAACTTAGTAAGGCAATATAAAAATGTTCGTGCGTATTCACTGCTATTTGTGCATGGAATGTCTTGTTCAATTTATTCTTCTACCCCATATTCCTAAAATCATTTCAATAGCAGTTTTTGTTGAATACGCATATTGACGTCGAACTACCCACTTATTGAAAAAGGTGAAACGTTTATCGTTTATCAACTTAATTGATATGCTTGTTCTTTACAATAATGCAAGAAATACTTAACGAACAATTTATATATTGAAAACAAAATTAAACATGAGACTAGATTTGAACTCGCATCTTGCACGTCTCAGCCTTACGCATGAACCACGACACCAGATTAACTTGAGTAAGATAGATGAAATAAGGTATTAGTAGCAATGACACAAATTATCACAACATTAACCTAACCTTTAAGTCTTGCTGATTAAAAATGAAAATTGCGTAACAAATACCCATACATAGTAAATGACCTAACACCAACATCTTAAAGCTCAAATTTGCGTATCAAAATTATTTATTGTTTCTGTTCATCGAGTAGTGTTAGTCCGATTAACTCATACATATTGAATAACCTTTAATGTTATGAGAGGAGGGTGCAAAATCGAGTAATTTTTAGGGGGGTCAGCTAATTGATATAAGCCAGTGTACATAAATGGATTAAGTTTGGAAACTAGATGTAAAACCGATCGATCACCCAAAGCTGTTGCTAAGTAAGGACTTCAAGTCTTGGTTGACAGCTGTTTGATTACTAGTTTTGTAATTTTGACCGACCGTTTAAGGCGACTACATGACCTAATGCGCGGTCTTTGTCGGACTGCATAGAAAAGAAAGAGAAGCGCGATGACACAACGGTGGTACAGTTCGACACAACTTAGATGTAGCATCGGCAAAATTCGTAAAACGTTCGTAATTCGTAATTCGTATTCGTAAATCTTTATTACTACTTTAGGCAAAATTGATCAATTTTTCCTAAAGTAGTAATAAAGATTGGTGATTTTGAAGGCGCACTTAATTCGGATGTGATCGGTTTTACGAATTTTGCCGATGCTACATCTAAGTTGTGTCGAACTGTAATTTATTGCAAATATGAAACAATTATCTATTTACAAAAACTATTTAATAAAAAATAATCCATCACTGAATGCAGTTTGGCATTAGAAATTTAATGGTATATTTTTAACTATAATTCAAATTGTTAATGAAGAGATAAACTGCTTTTAAAGGCAATTAAGAGGTGTATTTGTACATTTTTTTGATGCATTAATGTATATTTAATAATTATGATTTGAGTTCCATCACTGTATTAAAATAGGACTTGAAAATATCGTACATTTTTTTTTGGACAAAATTATTTACGGTTTAAGAGATACACTGCTTTAAAAAACCAACTTTTTGACGGTTTTCTGAAACCTCCGCCTTAAGATCTAAGGCTCGTATATTCTCGTATATTTGCCAGTATCTTAGTATAGCTTTTAGGCCAACTTATGATTTATAAGGGGTGAGGGCTAATATATGTATAGTTTTGGAATACATTAGGCACTCACACAGAGCCTATGTTCGTCTTTTAAGGCGATTACAATACACTAGCTTCTGCCCCTGACTTCGTCAGCGTCAAAGGACGATGACTCAGAACGTCCCCCCAACCTTACATTGACCAACAGACTTAAAATGTATCTCATTCGAACCACCTTAGCAAGCTGATCAATTTTTACTATGACGACATCTCTCAAAAGTGCGGGATATTCCGAGAAAATCATGTTTCAGTGTTAATTTCGTCACAACGTCCCCCAACCCTTACATTGACCAACAGACTTAAAATGTATCTCATTCGAACCGCCTTAGCAAGCTGATCAATTTTTACTATGACGACATCTCTCAAAAGTGCGGGATATTCCGAGAAAATCATGTTTTAGTGTTAATTTCGTCACAACGTCCCCCCAACCCTTACATTGACCAACAGACTTAAAATGTATCTCATTCGAACCGCCTTAGCAAGCTGATCAATTTTTACTTCGATGACATCTCTCAAAAGTGCAGGATATTCCGAGAAAAATCATGTTTTAATGTTAATATTTTTGGCACAAAATAAGAGTTTGTAAGTAAACCATATTCTTTGATTTTCAAACCTCTCAAGATCAATTAAGAGATGCCATTTAAAAAACAGAAAACGTCATTCGTTACTCGTCCAATTTTTTCTATTCCTATAGGCAGGCAGTTGTCCCACCGGCGGCGATGAACGATTAGCGAGTAGAACTAGCAACTGAAAACGAGTTGGCGAGCAGCGAGCAGCGTGTGTGTAGTTCCGATAGTTTTGTCGCTGGGCTATCAGCGAGTTTTCGAGTGCGACGGGCGATTACTCGCACCACTCGCTCGGGGCGGTTAGTCTCACAGGGGTTTCTCTCGGCGTGAGCTCTGACCACCAAGCGACCATCGCTGAGCGAGTATCGCTATGCGAGTATTATCTTTGATAGCTCTTGTCGCTCAGCGACAAACCAGTGAAGCGAGTCCTCGCCGGCAGTGTGAACAGTCAGCGATCAACTGTTAATATATGCATCTCTTTTGTTTACACGGAATGTATATCTATTGTACGTTTCTTGAGCGAGAAAACAGCCGACAGTTAGTCGCTTCCTCGCCGGCGGTGGGACAACTGCCATATGCTCGTCCACGACGGAGACGCGGGTGTCTTCGTCTTGGGCGAGCTTGAATCCCTCACTGCACTCAGGATTCAAGTCTTAACTCCCTCGCTTCGCTCACGAGTCAACTCAAACCTAGAATCCTTCGTTGCGTTCAGGATTCAAAATAGCGCCCGCGACAACAAGACACTACTTTATCCCAAAATAAATAAAACGATTTTTTATTTTATTTCTAAACCCCTATGGATTTTGGAGTTTAAACTGGTTGCTAGTATTTTTATAGATCTTTATGAACCTGATAACACATACAAAAGATCTGTTGCAGGGCGGGCGACGAGTACTAGCGAATTAGAAAAATGAATAAAACGATTTTTTAATTTTCATTTTATTTCTAAGCCCCATGGATTATGAAGTTAAAAGTGGTTGCTAGTCTTTTTATAGATCTTTATGAACCTGATAGCACATACAAAAGATCTGTTGCAGGGCGGGAGACGGGCCTAGCGAATTAGAAAAATTAATAAAACGTTTTTTTAATTTCCATTTTATTTCTAAGCCCCATGGATTTTGAAGTTAAAACTGGTTGCTAGTCTTTTTATAGATCTTTATGATCCTGATAGCACGTACAAAAGATCTGTTGCAGGGCGGGGGACGGGCCTAGCGAATTAGGAAAAATTAATAAAACGATTTTTTAATTTTAATTTTATTTTTAAACCCCATGGATTTTGAAATTAAAACTGGTTGCTAGTCTTTTTATAGACCTTTGTGAACCTACTAATACATACAAAAGTTCTGTTGAAGGGGGGGGACGGGTCTCATACAAATATGGTCATCGTTCTTTCTTGTTTTAACATCAATTATAGTCTACTAGCTGCACCCCGCGGTTTCACCCGCATAAGTCTCGATCCCGTGGGAATATCGGGATAGAAACTATTCTATGTCCTTTCCCGGGACTCAAACTATCTCTATACCAAATTTCATCTAAATCGGTTCTGCGGTTTAAGCGTGGTAAGCTCTCTTTCCTTCAATTCGCTTACTCTTTGCACGTTATACACTTTAATTTCTTTGATGCGATGTTATGAATGTTATGATCCAAGACCCGGGCAGATGAATATTTAAATATTACCTAATGTTTAATTAAATTAAAATATGTTGTGCAATTAAAACTTGTGTTACGTTATTATTTATTTATTTAATACTTCAAGCACATAAATGTACCATAGGCATTTTCTACCAGTCAACCTTTGGGTGATGCAGAGACAAACAGTGGTAGGTGCAATCATGAAAATTGAAAAATAAATATTTCAAATAATTAAAGATACGCTAAACCTATTAAAACTATGCATATAATATATAGATAACTAATTACATATGCCCAAATAAATTTACATAAATACATTACATTATTGTCGCCATTAAAGCGCCACGCTATATACAAACTCACGATTTGTACATCTTGTTAATACATATTTATATACTATTATAGTATAGATTAAGTAACCGTATCTGTGCCATTATCTGAGTACAGTTGATGGATAAACGTATAATCCTTTAGAAGGTTTCAGGGCTAAAATATAGCTTTGGATAAGATTTATCATACATTACTCACATAAAACCTGTGTTTGTCTTTTAGTGGGATTATCATAAACTAGCTTTTGCCCCCAACTTCGTCTGCGAAACTTGTTCCCCCGAGCCACCGTATTGCCCGCCTCTGCCATTACTTCATTTTTGCTTAGCGTTCTTTTAACCCCCGACGTAAAAACGACGGGGTGTTATAAGTTTGACGTGTCTGTGTGTAGGGGTGTGTGTGTGTGTGTGTGTCTGTGGCATCGTAGCTCCCAAACGGCTGAACCGATTTTGATTATATTTTTTTTGTAGGAAAGGTTACTTGATCGAGTGTTCATAGCTATGATTCAAGAAAATCGGTTCAGCCGTTTGAAGATTATCAGCTCTTTTCTAGTTGATGAATTGATGTCTTTCACAGGTCTGATTGAGACTTATTCCTTTTTACTCAGCTATGAAACGTCGTAGCGAGATGATAAATAGCTTATAGCCTTCCTCAAATGGGGCTACATGGGCCATCCCTGGGATATCAAATGCAAATAGAATTTTTCAAATCCGATTGGCAGTGACAGTGATTAGCGCAATTAAACAAACAGACTCTTCTTTCAGTTTTATTGTTTACAGATGAAAAAAATAATATATCTACCTATAAGTTTTTTTCTCATCTGTTTACTTACCTACTATTATTATAGTTATTTACATGTAAGTACTTTTTTCCATGGAATTTTTCTTTGTCGGGATATTAGTTTTTGGCAATGTTTCATATATTATGATGATGCGGAGGAATGAGGAAAATGTCGTGAGGACATTTTTGGGTATAAATGTGGATAGCTATAAGAGTAGGGGACGACCAAGGAAACGATGGATGGACTGTGTGAAAGATGATATGGTTAGAAAGGGGGTGACTACCGAGATGACTACTAATAGAGAAGTATCGAAGAAAAAGACATGTTGCGCCGACCTCACATAAATTGGCACAGAGGCAAAAGAGCAATGATGATGTTTAGAAAGACAGAAAAAAAAAAAACTGAGTGTGCTTATGACCACACGTCGGAAGTGAAACTTCAAACGTATTTGGCTATGAGAGGAAGGGAGAAAGAAGATGTGCGCGCGCACTGCTTTCTCTTGCTTATATCCCCCACTCAACTCCCGTTCGCCTCACCCGATCACACTTTTCGTAACGCTTACGTCACGCGTTCGCCAGCTTACCCCCCAAGTCAAGCGTGCGTAAAGAAGTTTTACTTCAAAAATGTGCGCGCGCACTGCTTTCTCTTTCTTATATCCCCCACTGAACTCCCGTTCGCCTCGCTCGATCACACTTTTCGTAACGCTTACGTCACGCGTTCGCCAGCTTACTCCCCAAGTCAAGCGTGCGTAAAGAAGTTTCACTTCAAAAAAGTGTATTAGGACACAGTTCAACTAGTATACGATATCAAAAGATTTTTCCTCATCTTTGATAATCCTAACACGTTATGTTACGAAGTTTCCTCAAGAGCTATACAACATTGAATGGCAAATATATACTTACTGAGTATTTCTGAGAAAAACCTAATAAAGAAAACCTTAGTAATACATGTATCTAGGAGTCAAGACACGAATCACTCGTGTAAAAATTGCTTTTAACTACGAGTTGCCAACAACGTAACATATTTTTAAATAGCTGTGCCTCGCGGTTTCACCCGCATAAGTTTCGATCCCGTAGGAATATCGGGATAAAAACTATCCTATGTCCTTTCCCGGGACTCAAACTATCTCTATACAAAATTACATCTAAATCGGTTCAGTGGTTTAGGCGTGAAAAGGTAACATACAGACAGACAGACAGACAGACAGAGTTACTTTCGAATTTGTAATATTAAGTATGGACTAGCTGCTGCCCGCGACTTCGTCCGCGTGAAATCCTATCCTAACTAAAAGTTATAGTTTTCTAAAATAAAAGTAGCCTAAGTTACTCCTTATTAGATCATCTATCTGCCAGTGAAAGTCCCGTCAAAATCGGTCCAGGCGTTTCAGAGGTTAGCCGGAACAAACAGACAGACAAAAATTTTGGTATAAGTACCATGTATGTATACATCCATATGCATTTAGTAAAAAGCGATTATTTTAATATTACAAACAGACAGTCCAATTTTATTTAAGTATTTGTATAGATGATATGTAATAAAATAAATATGACACACATGATATTTTCAGCAATTTCCCCCTCCACTGATTCAAATATTTACTTATTTTATATACCTACAGACATTTCTGGAAATCATTACCCCACTACCAAAAACAAAAAATTGACAAATGAAAGAAAAGAAGAAAGAAAGAAAATACATTTATTTGCGGTGAACATGACGCATAAAAGAACATACCTAAACACAAAAAATAAAATTAAAAATAGATTTTGAGAAAAAATATTTTTTTGAAGGCTTAATATGGCGCCAAAAATCCGCCATTTTGTTTTTTTTTATTTTGATATACCCAGTGTCACTCTCACAGTAAATACGCATCTAACGACACCTCTCAAGCCAAAATCCATCGAGCCGTTCAGGCCGCAGAGCGTGCCAAACAATTATACATACATACTCTCGAAAAATATAACCCTCCTGGCGCAGTCGGCTAAAAAAGATAGGGGAAACATGCGTCACATCTACGCAAAACGGGTATCGCTTAGCATTACGCTGCGACCCTCAAATCTCATCATCATCTGCCTAGCCTCTTCCCAACTATGACAAATCCCAAAAAAGAAATAAAAATGAATCCCCGAAATGTATGTACGCGCATAACTTTCGAACGACTGCACTAAATTGGATAATTCTTAGTCTTAGTAGTAAGTCTTCGGTATTGCCAGGAAAAAAAAAATCGGAAATTGGAAAAATTAATCGCATCGGTCGAAGCTGGGGCGGACCCCTAGTAGTCATTAAACATTTAATTGCTCTTCTGACAGGTTATTTGTTAAATACTGTGTAATAATTATTTTCGTTTTCCCGGAATATACTTAAATCATTATCCAAATATTAGAGCGGTGTGGAACGTGAATATTGTACATAATAACAGAAATTAATGATTTGTGTATGTATGTCAATTAAACCACAAATTGTGTGAGGTTTAATTAGTTTACCTAATTAATTCTGAAAGATAAATGAGCAAATGTTCTGATTATTAACTGTGTAACAGGAATTTATAGGTTAGCGCACATTACAGCCGCATTGGGTTATAGCGCAACGCTTTTCCATGTAAAAAAGTGTAATGCGACCCGATTGTAGTGTGCGATGGTTCTTACAATATACAGGGTGTCCCTGGAAGTATGGATCAAATCGAATAGGGGCGTGGGCAAGGTCATTTCCAAACTTTTCAACCCTGAGAATGTCAGTGAATTTTTTTACGGTTCAAAAGTTATGACCAATTTAATTTTTTTTTGCAATCACTTCGCTTAGAGTGCAAAGAAATTAATCATAAAAAAAAACTATCAGGGCTATCTAAAAAAAAAAAATTAATAGCTCTGATAGTTTCCACGAATTCGATCTTTCTTCCCTTTTTTTTCTTTTTGTTTTTGTATTTTTTTTTTTGCTAAAACGTTTAGAAATCACCTTGCCCACGTCCCTATTCGATTTGATCCATACTTCCAGGGACACCCTGTATACGTAGCTAGTAGCGCCCCGCGGTTTCACCCCTATAAGTGTCGATCCCGTGGGAATATCGGAATAAAAACTATTCTATGTCCTTTCCCGGGACTCAAACTATCTCTATACCAAATTTCATCGAAATCGGTTCTGCGGCTTAAGCGTGAAGAGGTAACAGACAGACACACCTTCGCATTTATTATAATAATATGGATAATATGGATTTTTTTTAATATTAATAATATGGATGGATTGATGTTAATGGATTTTAGCAATGTTGTGCGGCGCGCTCATATCTGCGTCAGCCCTAATCTCTGTGACAGACCGGTGCCGGTTCACGTTTTAAGATACGGAACCCTGAATACGAACCTTTTCAATGTACCTATGTATATCTTAATAAAAATGATTTGTGCAAGTTGGCAAGACGTTCGCCCCCTATTACATGGAACTGTCGGTAAACATAACTGGCAATGTGTGGGTGAACTATAAGTGCACCTCTGCCTAACACTTAAGGTTAAATCGGTTTTTTTTTTTGTGGATGGGAAATCACCAAATGACCCCTCCCGCTCTGGGTGGAGCGGACGGGAGTGTCAGACTCTTACCGATTAAAGCCCACCCGTGTTCCTTCCTTAGCTCTTTATGTTCCGGGGCAGCGGTAACCCTTTCGGAACATCCAGCTGAAGGTTAAACTACCTTGATGTAATATTATATAATAAAAATCTATATACCACGCTTCATATTCATTTTATCATTAAGGGGACTTATAAGTCATCATCTGCCTAGCCTTTTCCCAACTATGTTGGGGTCGGCCTTCCAGTCTCACCGGTTACAGCTGAATACCAGTATTTTACATGGAGCGACTGCCTATCTGACCTCCACATCCAGTTACTGAGTAATACGATACCCCTTGCTAACACTGGTTGTCAGATTTACGGGCTTCTGACGACCCGTAACGACAGTCAAAGATCTACGAATGACAGCCGGGACCAACGGCTCAACGTGCTTTCCGAGGCACGGAGGGGTCTTGGTATGTAAAGATGGTCACTCATCCACGAACCAACCGCGGCAAGCGTAGCTTAAACTGATCGATCGACCCGTGCGGCTGTTATTACTTAGTCGCAAGCCCATCTCACTTAGGGGATTTCTAAGTACTGGTAAATAATAAAAACAACGTTATATACGTTACCTACACCTACAAAACTGATATTACAAAAGAAATAGTACAGTAAATTTTTCCGTCACAAAGTTACAACGTCTCAATCTGGCAGTTTGACAGCCAAGACGGTCTAGTGGCCACAATTGGCTACTGAAAATAGTGTCGAGCAAAGTGCTATATTTATTGTGTTTCTATAAATAATAATATAATAGGCTTGAACCGAGACAGGCGCTTTACTTTTTATAAATTATTATTTTACAACCACTGCTCTCAAAATAGTGAAGTAAAACATCGTTTGAAAGCGGCATGTCCTAGAACCAAAAATTCGAAGACATGTGACATCCACCAACCCACACTGGGCCCGCGTGGTTGATTACGGCCCATTCCCTCTTACAGAGAGGAGGCTTGTGTCCCAGCAGTGGGAACATTATAAGCTGATTATGATGGGAAATTTTCCTCGCGCGGGTGAAGAGGGGAACGGTTTGTTTCATTTTCAACGCAACGCGCACCGCGCACATCCAGCATTTAGCATTTTGAAAGCTGACACAGGTTTTGAGGTTATAGATACCTATTGTCTTGGGCATAGATAACACTAATCTAAAAATATTTTAATACGCAGGAAGACAGCTTGCGTATGAACACAAGTGTTTATGTGTAAGGTTTTTTGGTAATGTTTCGAAAAAACACGCGCAGGAGACACGGCTTAAACTAGACAACGGATTTTGATACGAATTTCACCATCCTTTAGAGAGAATTTATTACGGACGGTTTATGTGCAGAATAAATTAATATAAACTTAAGTAGGTAATATAATAAAGGAATCTTCATGTTTTATTCTTCGTGTTTCTCCATGTTAAGTCGTAAAAACCGTGGAAGGAGGGTTGCTGGTTTCCAATAAACCGTTCTCAGTAGCAGCCCGGAGTTTGTATTCGTGCCCATTTAATTGGCAATAGATTTGCGCCAAATTACATGGGACTTTATATGACGTAACTGGCAACACCTTATCGAAATATAGGTGTTGTTTTGTCTTTGTTCAATGTGTAGTCAGTATCAAACGCTACTGCTGAGGTCATGAGTTCGATTTCCGGGCTGGGCAAAGTGTTTATTGGGGTTTTGCCATCTGGAATTTCTAGATAGCAGCCCGAGGATTGAATTTTTGTCCGGATAATTGCAATAGACTCGCCCTCTCGCTGGGACTTACAGGACCTAAACGCAAAAAAACGCAAGTTTCAAAAACAATAAAAATATATGATCGACTACAGTAAAAAAATAAAAAAAAATATATGATATTCTTCAGGATATATGCTAGGCAGGAAGTGTATTGAAAACATAATACAACTTATTTGGTATGATAGAAAAAAATCATGAAGATACCTCTAAAAACTTTCTTTTTACAATAAAAACCATACTAATATACATACAATCATTATGATTTTTTGTTAGATTATTCTCTAAAACTCTAGTGTTTTAATTTTTTAGTCCAAGCAACAGATTTTTCGTAAATACATAATTGCTTCATATTTTGCGTTGTGTCATCGCGCTTCTCTTTCTTTTCTATGCAGTCTGACAAAGACCGCGCTTTAGGTCATGTAGTCGTCTTAAATATAATTGACGGCATACTATTTAGTTACACCTCTGCCTAACCCTTCAGAAAAAACAGGCGTCATGTTACGTTTTATGTCACTAGCTTCTGCCCGCGATTTCGTCCGCATAAATGTATTGTTCCCGCGACACAGGCCGTCGCATCGCATCGCCTACCCTACGCCTACGCCTACTTAAATTTTCCTTAGCAGTATTTGCCATTTTGTTTTTTACTAGGTTCCTAAGAGCCCTAGCGTGATGTTAAATAAGCCTATAGCCTTCCTCAAGTATTGGGCTATCAAATGCAAAAAGTTTTTATTACTATATACAGGGTGAAATTGAACACATGCGACAAATCGAAATGGGAGATTGTACTCGTCATTATGAACAACTTTTACTATGGGACCAAACCTGAAATCACGAAAAAAAAAATCAGCAGTTCCCTACATTTATGTTCGCATAACTCGCCAAAATGAAGGGAACAGCTGATTTTTTTTTCGCGATTTCAGGTTTGGTCCCATAGTAAAAGTTGTTCATAATGACGAGTACAATCTCCCATTTCGATTTGTCGCATGTGTTCAATTTCACCCTGTATATATACAATAATATATATTATATATTTATATATTATAGTTTTTGTTTTTATATTGTTCTAGAGATTAGCGCGTTCAAACAAACAAAAAAAAAAAAAACCGGTCAAGTGCGAGTCGGACTCGCGCACCGAGGGTTCCGTATAAATTTCTAGGTATGTAACTAAAAATTTACGGTGTTCGCAATTTTTCCTAAGATGTTGCTTCGTACCAAATTTCAAGATTCTGAGTTCACGGGAAGTACCCTGTAGGTTTTGATTCCCTTGCGAGTGTCAACAATTTTGCGGAAATTTACGTTGTAAACAGCTGTATCTTTTGATTTCGTTAGTTTAGAAGTTTGATTTTGTAACAGCTCCAAGGGACAGTAGACCTGAGTATTTGATATAAATTCCAGCTTGATAACTCCACGCGTTCCTGAGAAAAAGGGTCTTGACAGACAGACAGACGGACGGACAACAAAGTGATCCTATTATCCTTTCGAGGTACGGAACCCTAAAAACTAAAGAGTTTCTTTAGCTTTATTATTAGTGTAATTATGTATAGATAGAGATAACTGCCGACCCCTTCTCGGAATTGAGGCGTTGCATTGTCTCGGATTAGTCTATGATCAAATATGTCAACCCTAGATTACCACACAAGTGCTGGTTACAATTTAGTCGCTAAATCTGAATAATACGTGTCTGACCGCAGCTTACAGCGTTCTCTGGTGAACCAGACGTCTTGAGTGCAAAGCCCTGTTGAGCTATTAGTCTGCGGCTAAGCTAAGCTTGGCATTAGTACGAAGACAGCTTGATTTTAACACTATGTTCTCGGTATATAGGTAAAATGTGCTTACCAATTTCTTGAAGTATAATCCTACTAGCTGTGCCCCGCGATTTCACCCGCGTAAGTTTCGAGTTTCTAACATACTTCAATCATGAATTGAAAGACACGTGGCGCCATCTATTATCATAATAACGTTATTGTTGTTTTCCTCGGGAACAGCACTTTTTTCGGGATGAAAGGCACCTTATGTCCGTTTCTGTACACCAGATAACATACATATATGCAAAATTTCAGGATGATCGGTTCAGTGGATTAGGCGTGAAAAGGTAACAAACAAATTACACTTTCGCATTAATACTAATATAATACTAATACTAGCGCGCCCCGCGGTTTCTCCCGCGTAAATGTCGATCCCAAGGGAATATCGGGAGAAAAGTAACATATACAGGGTGTTACGGAAAGGGTATATCAATACGAACGGGTTGAAGAGTGTATCTGGTCTAGAATCTCTGTACAAAATTTCAGCTCAAAAGCATTAACTTTGAAAATGCTTAATATTTTTTTATTTCGACATCACGGCGCTGCACTGGCGCGCGGCGGCGTGATGTGCGAGTACTAGGCGCACAGACACACTACAGATAATGGGTAATAACCCTCGTAGTGCGGTGACACGTTTGTTATGATTTCAATTTAATAAACTATCGAAATAAAAAAAATATTAAGCATTTTCAAACTTACTGCTTTTGAGCTGAAATTTTGTACAGAGATTCTAGACCAGATACACTCTTCAACCCGTTTGTATTGATATACCCTTTCTGTAACACCCTGTATGTTAATCCAGGGTGTCGGCTACCTCCATATAAAATTTTATTAAAATTGGTCCAGCTGTTTGAGCGTGAAGAAGTAACAAACATATAAACACACACACACACTCACAAACATTCGCCTTTCTAATATTAGTGTGATTACTGATTAGTTAGGATGATCGTCGTACCTTCTAATTACAAACAAAAGATAAGATTACGCCTTCTTTCCCAGAAGGTATACCTATACTTAGTACATCCACTTTTCACCGCTATGTTTAAATCCCATGTAAGTACCATGTAGTCTCATCCCATGTAGTCCCACGAGCGTATTGAGTTTTTTAGTTGGAAAATTGTTTTTGTGAACCTTAAATGTGTTATTTTTCTGAAATAAGTATATTGGTGGTGGTGGCCCAGTGGTATCAGCCGCGACTTACAAGTTGTAGGTCGTAGGTTCGAACCCCGACAGGCGCTTTACTTTGTGTAAATTATTTCATCACCACTGCTCTCAATACGGTGAAGGAAAACATCGTGAGGAAACCGGCATGTCCTAGAACCAAAAATTCGAAGACATGTGACATCCACCAACCCGCACTGGGCCCGCGTGGTGGATTACGGCCCACTCCCTCTCACAGAGAGGAGGCCTGTGTCCCAGCAGTGGGAACGTTATAGGCTGATTATGTATTATGTAGTATATTTTTTTTTTTTTGTTAACGCATAGTAAACAAGTATATTTTGACGATGTTCTGATGAAATGTTCAAAACTTATAGTGGCACGAACTTATCTGTGACGGTGGCTAAAAGTGGAAAACTAACAAAACCACTATGAAAAATGACAAGATCTTAGAACTATCCTATAGTATAGCATTTTAGTTTAAATGCGGTAAGCATAAGCGCTATCGCCCATAGATTGTAGACATAATTATCGTAATTAGAAATGAGAAAATGCTAAAGCGCCATTTGGGCAAAAATTAGATAAATAATCGTATATCGTTGGATTACATTTTTTTTTCTGCGTCGACCTGCGGGGCAGTTGCGTAACACATTATCAATCGGAATCGGTTTCATTTTGACAGTTCAACAACATTCATTGCGTTATTTTACGTGTTGAGCGGACAAATTTTTCCGACTTATGAAGCAATGGATTAGCAATTTGTTTCAAAATGATTCAGATTCCGATTAATAGTGTGTTACGCAATTAGAGTGCTGTTTAGGTTTCAAGACAATCTCAGCCAATTTTAATTGGCTGACACTCTGTGGATTATGGCCATCGTTGAATCCAACGATAATATATTATATAACGCATTTCGGCCCAAATGGCGCTTTAGCATTTTCTCCTTTCCAGTGACGATATATAAAAATGTAGAACATCAAAATACATTGCGGCCCACCATACCAACAAGTATGTGCGAAACATGCAGTATTTTCAATTTTATATTTTTTCGTATTTACATAATGTCACCGACAGCGCTGCTGTATCTACCACTACTGCCATGTAGCATCAGCATAATCAGCCTTTAATGTTCCCACTGCTGGGACACAGGCCTCCTCTCTGTTAGAGGGAGCGGGCCGGAATCCACCACGCGGGCCCAGTGCGGGTTTGCAAATGTCACACATCTTCGAATTTTTGGTTCTAGGACATGCCGGTTTCTTTACGTTGTTTTCACCCTTTGAGAGCAGAGGTGATGAAATCCATACTATAAATATCCATACTAATATTATAAATTCGAAAGTAACTCTGTCTGTCTGTATGTTAATTTTCACGCCTAAACCGCCGATTTTGATGAAATTTGGTATAGAGATAGCTTGAGTCCCGGGAAAGGACATAGGATACTTTTTATCCTGATATTCCCACGGGATCGAGACTTATGCGGGTGAAACCGTGGGGCGCAGCTAGTTATTTATACAAAGTAAAGCGCCGCTGCGTCTCTGCACCGGTGCCACGTAACTTTATCTAATTATCTGTCTTATGATCAATCAAAAAAGGTCAAAGCCATCGTGAGACGTGCTGTCAGAAAACTCAATTCTGATTTAGGTCGCCTTTGTATAAAGAATCTCCATTTAGCCGCCTTGTTACAGCTCAAACAAAAAGAATACGAATATATGAATACGTTCTACAAGAGCAAAAACTGCCATTGACTTTTTAGGTACTGAATTTTATAAGGTAAATAGAAATCTGCCTAGTCCTAAAAAAAACATAAGTTGTCTACATCTCTTTTTATCCACATTCCTATCACAAGTATGCTGGAAGAGATTTCTTTAGAAATAAACATTTCTTTTGTACGTGTTTTTCTGTTCCTTTCTTCTTGGTGCGTCTGTTTATATGGTTAAAAATAAATTGATGGATTATGGGCGTAGAATCCTGTTGATTCCCTATTTATGTTGAATATAATTATCACTTCCCTGGCTTACTACCACACCAAGCGCTATCGTATTTAGCCTGTTTCACTTTTCCTCTTTCCCGCCATTTCTCGTTACTGACAGATGACATTAGTGACAGCAGCTACCCCGCTTGTGTGAATGAGGCAGTGTTTACATATCTATTAAATAGATTATACACTACAATGGGCTTATAAGAAAAGTACTATAAAGATTCAGTTGGATATTTTATTTTACAAAAATCAGTGGCACACGACCTCCGTTTCATTTCTTAAAGAGAGAAAAAAGAATGACAGATGACAGACATCTGTCATAATTACATCGAACACGTTTACGAAGTCCGCGAAGCAAGTACATTGGAATGCGTTTACAGAGAACGTTATCAATTACCAACATATTATACAAGATAAATGTAGATATACCAGGCATAAACGAGTAATGATTCTGCTAAACCACTATGTAAAGGCATCTTTGACCCGCTTTCATAGTTAACATAGGTCAGTCAGTCCGTCTCACCACAGATTTGTTTGGGAAACTCGCGAGTAATTTTGTTATGCCAACAATATTATTCGTATACAGAGTCACATACAAAATAATGTTTGTATTGTAGAATTCCTCTGTGAAGCGAATATTATATACCTAGTAATTTTTTGCGTTATTTATTATTCAGAACATAAATATGAAAAAGACTGAACTGATATTGTGTGTTCATTTGTTTTCATAAACAACAGAGGGACAATTCTCGTAATTTTAAGAACGTTCACAGTCTGATCTCAGTCTCAATCTGTCAAAAATAACTCTAAACACCCTATATTTTGACAAGTTTTTGACATTTGTTTGCCGCCGAGATGAGACCGCGAATAGATTTTGAACGTTTTAAATTACGAGAATTGGCCTTCTGTTCTAATCAACGCTGTGCTGCGGGTCCTCCATAGCACAGCATCATCCTGAGTGGAAGAAATCTTGTTACAGTCACGACGTGCAGCTGCCAACTATTTATATTCGTGATCTGTTTTGTTTTTTTGAAGTGAAAACTTCTTTAGCGGCGTTGCACACTTTTTGTAATGGGTAAAAAATGTTAAACTCGCGTCAGGACATCGCGTCAGGACACGTGACCGTCAGGAGAGATTCCCCCCCCCCCACCCTCTCTTTCTACGGCGGCGCCAACCGAAGTGAACCAAGTGACACACGACAATGGATGGATGGATGGATGGACGTGGACGTGGACGTGGAAGTGGATGTGGACGTGGAAGTGGACGTGGACGTGGACGTGGATGGATAGATGTATGGATGGACAGCTGATGGCTCGACCGTCTGTGTAGTAGCCATACTGATGTGTATTCGTAAAATTCGTGTATATAAAGTGTTTAAAATATGGAATTTGAAGAAAGTGCATCTATTAATGAAAAAAGTGACGCAGAAATAGTGAAATAAATGAGTTATATTAATTCAATTAATAATTGATTTATTTCAACGTTAATATTCAAGTTTTCACTTCTGCCGGCACTTCCGGAGTGCAACCCGTCTTTTTTTTTATTAGTTATTTTATCCTTTTGTATGCACCTCTTTCTGTGACAATTAATCCTATTTTCTTTTTCTTTTCTGTTGGCCGCGACGTCTTTTGTTTGTGTTTTTCGTTTCATCATTTTCTTAATACAAATATCCGGGATGAAGTGTCCTTTCTTGTCAAGCTACTAGGCTACTTATTTGTCCATAACGATCAGATAATTGCTTAAGCCGTAAAAAGGTACTTAAAAGAGAGAGATAGAAATGCAGGGGGCATTTATAATATTAGCATTGATGCAGATTTGGTGTTTAAAGCCAAAAATATTCATCGTAAAACATTTTTATGGACTAAAATGGGTTGAACATTAATATATAATATCAGCTTTTCCAGAATAGAGCTGTCATATTTTGTATATTCATAGCCACTTTGGCTATTTCCGGGCTCCTAAATGTCTTGTTTCCTACACATTGTCGTTTAAGAATTTATTACGAGCAATTTATTTAGTGTGTTTTATGCCAAGGCAAATATTTATTTTTTTATTAGCAACTAGGTACTTATATTTCCATAGATACTTTTTTTGTTGTTGTGGCCCATGGCTAAATAATAACAGCCGCACAGGTCGATCGATCAGGTTAAGCTACGCTTGCCACGGTTGGTCTGTGGATGGGTGACCATCTTCACATACCGAGACCGTGCCGAGACCCCTCCGTGCTTCAGAAAGCACGTTAAGCCGTAGGTCTCGGCTGTCATTCGTAGATCTTTGACAGTCGTCAGGGGTAGTCAGAAGCCCGAAAGTCTGACAACCAGTCTTACCAAGGGATATCGTATTCTCAAACTCAAACTCAAACTCAAAGCATTTATTTCAATTAAACCATAACAGGCACTTTTGAATTGTCAAAATTAAGTAGTCGGTCAGTTAGTCAGAAAGTTGAAGCTAGTTGCCCATTCCAAAGCGTAGATCTCTATGGAGAAGAACGGGCAAGAAACTCCATGGACACTCTTTTTAAATCAAGATATTACAAAATCCTTGGTACATTATTCTTATTGCTTCCATATGTGAGAACAATGTAAAAAAACACATAAATGAAGAAACAATACAAGAAATAAGATTAAAAATAAGCCTTGGCAGTTAAGAGATGACCAGTCTCAACCGACGGTGCCCGTTCACGAACATGACGCATGGATCAGCACCATCCAGCTCAACCACTTTGTAGGGAACCGAATGATCCAACACACGCGCCACCATCAGTGAGACACTTAAGTGAGCATGACACATTCTCAACTGCCATGCTCTTTCAAGTCAACATCAAAAAATCATAATAAACGGATCCATGGTTCTTACATTTACAAAAATTGAAAAAATGCTTCTAAATTATACAACTATAAATTGCAATTTATTTAATAGATGAATAAAATTTGTAATACCAAACAGGAAAAGGTGTTTAGTATTGCAGCATTAAACATGATTGAATAAAATAAAAATAAATATTAAGATCGTAATGTCAGAAACACTAAAAAAGAAAAAATAAAGGGAAGCACCTCTTCCAAATATTGAAATTTTAACTAGTGAACTCAAGTGCCTGTGGAGCAGGACCAGCATTTAGCCAAGCATTTTTATCTGCGATATAATCATCCAACTTATAATATGCTTGTCTACATAGTGTGCGTTTAATGCATGTTTTAAATTTCTTCTCATTTAGTTGAAGAATATCGAGTGGTATTTTATTATAACATTTTACACAGTAACCCATAAAAGAAGTTTTTACTTTAGACAATCTGAAACGCGGTTGATCTAATTTGTTCCTATTTCTTGTGTTAAAATTATGCCTGTCACTTATCTTACTAAAAAGATGTAGATTTTTTCGAACGTCATTATGTACGTTCGAAAAAATCTACATCTTTTTTCTTTTCATATATATATTGACAAGGAACCGTCATGATGTTAATTTTTTTAGACAGTTTCCTTAGAGAGTCGCGTCTGCTCAGCTTGTATATGGCTCTGACAGCCCTCTTTTGCAGGATGAAGATAGAATCAATATCTGCAGCCCGTCCCCACAACAAAATACCGTAAGACATGATGCTATGAAAGTAACTAAAATAGACCAGTCTCGCGGTATCCACGTCTGTTAATTGGCGGATTTTCCAAACAGCATAAGCGGCTGAACTTAGCCGCCCTGCAAGAGATGTTAAGTGCGGACCCCACTGCAGCTTTGAGTCAAGCGTAATCCCCAGGAAAACCGTATTTTCGACGAATTCAAGTATTTCCTTATTCAATACAACGTGACACTCACTACTTCTAACATTTGGTAAAGCGAATCTAATGCATTTAGTTTTTTTTTCATTTAATACCAAATTATTTACAGTAAACCAATTATGGACCAAAAGCATAGCGTTATTTACGTCGTCAAGCTCCTGTGCACGTCTGCTTACTTTAAAAATCAGAGATGTGTCATCAGCAAATAACACCATTTGTAATCGGTTTATCAGTAAATGAGGTAAATCATTTATGTATACTAAAAATAGGAACGGCCCCAATATTGAGCCTTGCGGTACACCCATTTTGACTTTCAAACCCGATGAATTCACACCGTTAATTTGAACTTGCTGAAATCTGTCATTTAGATATGATTTTATTAAGCTAAGAGCAAGTTTCCCGAGTCCGTAATGCTCAAGTTTCAAGAGCAGTGTATCGTAATTCACGCAATCAAATGCTTTGGATAAGTCGCAAAAAATGCCTATTGCATCTTGTGCCTCTTCCCATGCGTTAAAGATATGTTTTAATAAGGTGACACCGGCGTCGGTTGTACAACGTCCTTTGGTGAAACCATACTGTTGATCGTGTAGGATGTTATTACGATTAAAATGATTGAGCATTTGATTTAACATGACTTTTTCAAACACTTTACTGAAAACCGGCAAAACCGATACGGGTCTATAATTATTTGTGCTTTTGCTGTCCCCAGATCTGAAAAGTGGAATAACTTTACTGTACTTCATTAAATCCGGAAAAACCCCTTGATCTACACACAAATTATATATTAAAGCTAAATAGGGTGCAATTGTCTCAATAATGGATTGACAAACTTTAGTAGACATGCCCCACAGATCCTCGGTAATTTTGATCTTAAGTTGCTTAAATGCCTTTATAATGACTGTAGGGTTTATATGTTTAAATTTAAATTCCACAGGACAGGCTGAGACATTCGCTCTTAATAATTCAATAGCTAGTGCAGGCGAGGAATTTAAAGTTTCTGTAGTTTTAATTGGGATATTGGTAAAGAAAGTTGCAAATTCCTGAGCGACATCGATGTTAACGCTAATGAGACCACGGGAAGTGTCCAGTGTGTAATCAGTATTATGTTTTTTGTTCCTGTTCGTTTCATTGTTAATAATTTTCCAAACTGTCTTTATTTTATTGTCTGCTGATTTAACCTTGTTACTAATGAAAGAAGCTTTAGCTACTTTGCAGACATTTTTAAAAGTTTTAAAATATGTAGATAGTAACGTACTTATTAAAAGTATCCGTGTTAATATACGGCTTAAGGCCATACAGTTCAAATAATCTATCCCTACTTTTCCTGATTCCTTTAGTTGCCTAGTCACTGAATAAAAACTTAGGGCAAATAGTTTTAGATTTCTTCTTAAAGGAATCATTGAACTCTGTTTGCACTAATGAAAAGAATATTACCCAGCAACTGGGTTGTGGAAGTCAGATAAGCAGTCGCTCCATGTAAAATACTGGTATTCAGCTGCATCCGGTTAGACTGGAAGCCGACCCCAACATAGTTGGGAAAAGGCTAGGCAGATGATGATGTTTGAGAAACTGAGAGATGGGTAATGAATTCTTTTATACACTACTAATAGTATAAAAAAATAGTAATAGTAAATAGCATTTGTTTCGCGTATTACTTTGGTCTTGTCCCGTACATATGTACCTAACTTGCGAATGAAGAGCGCTTGGGAAGAAGGGACCAATTGAACCCATAAGTTTTAGTCAACGCTTTAGCAACCAATGTACCTTAGTCATTATATTTATTTTACCTTTATTTATAAAGAATAATGCTTTACCTAATCACTTATTACTTATAATATAATTATTAATTATTTCAACACGTTGACTGCCAGACAACAGACACAATAGAAAATCTATTGTTTGCGGTCACTGGTGACCGCGGCGGCAGTCAGTGCCGTACGTAACCTTGCCAAAATCCTAACATTTCCATTCAATATATTAGGTTAGTAACAGAATAAAGATTAAAGAAAACAGAACGTTATCTGCATTATATTGCAATTTCAATAAGTACCGAGTATCATGAAGATAATTGAAATTTTATCTACTAGTTTATCGGAGTGATGTATCTATTTAATCGGGCACAAAGGTAGCCCTCGACTGATAGATATTATGTACTTATGTAATGGTATCCAAGATACAGGCTATCTAGTTTGGGACCATAGACCCCAACGACCCAACGACCCAACGACCTCCATATTGCAATTTTGAATTATGAAATATACAATTTTTACTTTTTCTCTTAGTGCTTGGCCAGACTGGAAGCGCAGGGCGAGGAGCGGCGCAGGTGCGGGAACGCGTGCGATCTGCCTGTCCGCAGTCGAGCGCGGCTTCGTTCTGAGTGTTGTCGTTTGTCAAAATATAATATGGATGAAGAAGACTTATTTTTACTAGAAAAGAGGTCGAACTAGTTTGACAACCCCGGTCCCTGCGCGGGTCGCCCGTGCACGAACTGCAGCCACTTATATGAACGAGTTATGGCGTGAGTTGCCCGCGTGCTTCCCGCGTCCAGCAGCCCGCGTTGCTCACCGCACCCGCGTGCCCACTATGGATGCTCAAATGAAGTTCTCCCCACGCCCGCGTTTGCAGTCTAGCCAAGCACTTAAATGTAAGTAAATTGCAAAAAAGTCTCTTTATCCTTAATTTGATCCCAAAATAACCAATTTCTTGGAAATCTCGAAAATAAATTAAGGGCTAGGTTATTTAATAAAATGTAAGCATTAAAAAGTGTTTCATTCTAAATACGAGTAGGTACTTTACTATCGTCCATGTTCAGTTAAAACTAACATTGTTTCAACATTCATGCTTGTATAAATTTGAAATTAGTTTCACTTGAAACCACACTACGTAGGGATTCAGGTATTAAATTATATTGTGTAATAATAGTTTCTAAAATTATCTTTTAATTAATGGTGTAAGTGTTTTGATGTTTTGGGTCCAAGCGTGGGTAACTGCTTGAGGTTATTGGGTTCGATTCCCATGACTGAAAAAGGGTAGATACCTACATGCTCTATTTGCCAGAAATCTATCAATTATCTATTATTACCTACTAATAATAAAGCTGAATTTGTTTGTTTGAACGCGCTAATCTATGGAACTACCATTTATACTAAAATGCTTTGATAACAACAAAGTAAATTGAGAAAGTTTTGAAGAGGCTTGCTAATTTAATCTGAAATTAATTAGGAACCTCTGTTGTGAACTAAATTAGATTAAATTTTGAGCCTAGTTTATACTAATATAATAATTAAAGAGGTAAAATTTGTTTATTTGGAAGTTTGTTATATATGGTTATCTGGTACTACCAGTCGGATTTATAACATTCCTTTTGCATTTGATAGCCAAATTCTTGGGGAAGGCTAGGTTAGGTTAGTATGAAAGTAAGAAAAAACTTCAAAAAACAACACACAAACAAGAAATAATAGCGCTAGCTGTAGATGCGATGCGACGGGGAGGGTCGGGCGAACAAGGAATTTAACTATTCACGGAAAAAGAGAAAACAAAATAAAATATTTCTCTGGCTGTAGCATAATTGGCGAGAGTGACGTTTTTTGGCTGCGCGGGCGTCTCTTCAGCGTGATCCATGTCCGATTCATCGCTGCCCGCGCGCTGACTGACGGGTGATTGACGAAATGCCATTACATTATTAGAAGTCATGACTGATGGTTGCATAACGCAAAAATCAAAATATCTAGATTTTCGACGATCACTTTCATAAAACCATCCGTCACTATAGATGATAGGTTGTCCGTCAGTCACAGCCTTGACTGTGGTTAAACTGACTGCTAAAAATACCGTGTAATGGCTAGTACTATTATACAGGGTGAAAATGAAAACATGCGACAAATCGAAATGGGAGATTGTATTTATCATTATGAACAACTTTTACTATGGAGCCAAACCAGAACAACATTTATGATCGCATAACTCGTCAAAATGTAGGGAACAGCTGTTTTTTTTTCACGATTTCAGGTTTGGTCCCATTGTAAAAGTTGTTCATAATGATAACCCCTTAAAAGGATACCCATGAATTCAATTTCACCCTATATATTCTGTGGTAATGGACGCACAAACCCACATTCGCACGGACGTAAAAATATCGCGACGGGATTTTATCGTGCTTTGGATTTTCAACACTCGGTATGTTGACCCGTTGAGATTCTAAAAGAGTGGATCTTAGCGCGTAGAAAAAACACGCTGTTGGATTTTCAACTCTTGGCGCTACTCAGAGCGTTGAAAATCCATTGTTCGAAAAAAATCGCCCGTGCGTACCTGGGCTATGAGTATTCAATGTTCAATTGGCATTTAAGATTAACTAGGAAAGAACATAATTATCTGTTTATGAATAGCTGATCTTGTAAGGACAACCTAATTTAATCTTGGGGCCATGACATTTTCTCACCCGACCGAACTTTGAAAAACTCGGGGTAAAGTTCAAAGTTAATTTTATGTCATTAAAGATATTTTTAACGTAAATGGATATTCCTATTTTTGTTGTATATGGTTACGGTCTTTCGAATATATCAATGAGCTATTGATAATAAGGGGTCATGACCTTTTTCGAGTGATTGGGCACAATATACCTACCGACTACCTAAAGAAGGTGGCTGGAAATCTGGGACAGACTGGTTGCGGGAGGCGGAGGACAGGGTGTCGTGGCGCAGCCTGTGTGAGGCCTATGTCCAGCAGTGGACTGCGATAAGCCGAGTTGATTGATTGACTATCCTGTATTATGTCTTGCTTAATATCTCGCAAAACTCGGTATAATTTTCTAAGTGGCTTTAAAAGTTCCCTGAAGGTGAATAAAAAATAAAAAAGTCACCCTCCGCCCACGTTTTGATTGAAAGCAAAATGTCAAGTGTGACTGAATCGTCTTACTTGGTACTTATCAGTTCACTGTAAGTGTTCCATAAATCAAGTAGCGGCAGAGTTCGAAAACTTGAAAATTAAGTATACCTACTTATAATAAAATTAGTTCAGTCAACAAATTACCAAAAGGGGTGCAGAGTCAACAGGGACCTAAGCGATTCCTTCAGAAAGTTATTCAGGGTGCGTAGGGAGGGAACATACTAAAAGTCCTGACGTCTAGGAGATGGAAAAAAAACTAAAAGTGGGAACTTTGTGCCCCCCCCCCCACACCCTCCACTCCGGCTCACCTCCTGGTCCCTGTCACGCACTCTTCAGCTCCTTTATTGACTGGACTAACCACAGACATACATAGATACACCTAGATACCGCAAGAGCAACTACTTCGCGTGCCAAAAATCGCACCAGCTTACGTTCGAAAATCATAAGCCGCCACTTTCGCGCTCAGTCCTGCGTGCTGGCTGGGTGAGCGTGAGCGAGGGAGCGCGAGCTTGTGACGTCATAGTAGGTAGTCAAAAAGTGCCACGGTTAGTTTTCATACAGTTCGTTATACTTGCGTTATCTAGGTATATCTATATCTGTGGGATTAATTAATTACAATTTTCATTCAGGATGTTGAAATTAAACATTACTCTATGTAGTGGTGATTGAGAGCAGGCCCGAATTAAAAATAAATCCACGTGAGCAATATGTAAAAAATATTTGAAAAAAAAAAATTGCAAAGCAAATGCTTGGAAATAATTATCTCTAATTTTATTCAAACTGTCAGTAATATCAGAAGATTTGAGTAGTTTCTTTAAACTTACCAAATCTAATCTGCATTCGCTATTTATTTGCCAAAAATATAAACAAATAAGTATGAGGTTATGGAAAAATAACTTTAAGTCATACACCATAAAGTTCAGTTTACGCTACAACTCCAAACATTTTTATAGCTTTTTCAATAATGCTAGTCACTCTGAAATCAACTTAATTCCCATTAAAATAAAGTGGATATTTGTTTAACTTGAAATAATATTAAATCGAAACATAACTTTGAATAGACTTTATATCTATAGCTTCTATACATATTATAACATAAAATCGCTTTTCGTGTGACCGCATCGTTTTTCTAAACTACGAACAGATTTTGATGCGGTTTTCAACAACCTTTTGATAATTTATTCACAAAGGTTTACTTAGATGAATAATAAATTCATATTGATCTTGCCTACAGCAAAGTTTCAAGTCGAGTTTGTAAAGTCGTAAAACTACGTAACATCAGGTCGCCAGAATAAATGGTTTGATTAAACACTTACTTGTTTGGTTATTATCACGCCAAGTTTCAAGCGGAATTAGCAGAGAGGTTGAATCCCACATGTGACTCCAAGGGACTCCAATATTTGTGGTCGATGGTTAGAAGTATTCAACCTGCAAAAAAGAAAATATTTGTTAAATTTCATTGTTCTAGCGTAGATATTAATTACTATTTGCTTTATCATCACAATTCTCTTGCTCTTCACCCTTCATATTTGGGGTCGGCGCAAAATGTCTTTTTCTTCCATACTTCTCTATTAGTCGTCATCTCGGTAGTCACCCTCTTTCTAACCATTTATCACCATTCACACAGTCCATCCATCGTTTCTTTGATCATCCCCTACTTTTATAGCGATCCACATTCATACATAAAAATATACTTTATGTAAAATACGCTTCTGCCCGATGTCCCCACGACCTACCCCGTCGCGTCGTATCGCATCGCCCGTCCGCGCGTTACTTTGTTTTCGCTTAGCGTTATTTCTGCCATTTTCGGTTTGCTCGGCTCCTAAGAGCCGTAGCACCATGTCAATTAGCCTATAATCTTCCTCAAGAATTGAAAAAGAAAGAAAAAGTATTTATTCCGACTCGTACAGGAAGATCACAAACTAAACTAAACACAGTAAAAAATAAAAACCCAAGTTATATAAAAAAAGTGACAAAAAGAAAAATGAAATAGAAAGTCCTATACGAGTCCAAAAGGCTTTTATCTCAGCATGATGCTGCGACATTTAAAAAAGAAAAATTTAACTATCAAATGCAAATATCAAGCCGACTGATAGTTCCGAAAATTTGCGCGTTTCAAACAAACAAACTCTTTTACATTATTTGAGCTTTTATCTCAAATATCAAATTCAACATCGACAATCCCACATATCAAATTCAACATCAACATACTTTCCAGTAACATCATTACATAACCCAGACGCAATCTAAATCCCATCTCACAACATTATAACAATATTTGCTTGCAGCTCGTATGCACCGAGTTATACATTTGTTTCAGCCAATCAAAACATGCACGGGACACGTGTACAATTGAGCGAGTGATTCAGACAGTATGGTCGTTTGTAATTGTTGTGTTTCTAGTTTGTGTGTGTAAAAGTAAGTCGGTTTGGCACGTGTCGACAGATTTATAGACAAAGTAGCTGCGCCCCGCGGTTTCACCCGCGTGAATGTCGATCCCATCGGAATATCGGGATAAAAAGTAGCCTATATGATAGTCCAGAGTGTCAGCTACCTCCATACAAAATTTTATCATATTTGGTCCAGCCGTTTGAGCGTGATGAAGTAACAAACATATAAACACACACACTTTACACACCAAGTGACTGGGTTGTGGAGCTCAGATAGGCAGTCGTTCCATGTAAAATACTGGTATTCAGCTGCATTCGGTTAAACTGGAAGCCAACCCCAACATAGTTGGGAAAAGGCTAGGCAGATGATGTTGTTTTATAAAAATATTTAAAAATGTATTTAACAAGTAAATAAATAAACGGATCATAAAAACGTTATTGCTAAAAAGATTACGGAGACTTTACATTCTGAAAAGACTAGGCAGAGGCCATTTGCCAGATTTTTCATATAAAACTATTTGTATGAAGCATGTAACACAGGACATGACCTATTTTCCAGCTGTGCTGTAGGTAGTAGGTACATTGATAACATTGCACAGATACAATTCGCCTGCATACGTCTGCCACACACTGATTTGATTGGCACTTTTATTGGCATGCTTGTTAGTACCTACCCATGCTGCGTCTATATTCAAACTTGTTGCTATACTAATATTATAAATGCGAAAGTATGTCTGCCTGTTACCTCTTCACGCTTAAACCACTGAAGCGATTTAGATGGAATTTGGTATAGAGATACTAGTAGTAAGATCATAGGATAGTTTTTATCCCGATATTCCTACGGAAAACTTATGCGGGTGAAACCACGGGGCGCTGCTAGTGTGGAATAACTGAATACAGTTGTATGAATATGAAAAGAACAAAAAGAAAGAAATATATAATTTTTTTGGGACAGAAAACAATAAAGACATAGATAATTAAAACTGACAAAAAATTAAAAAAAGGACTCGTGCGAGGCCAAGGACTCTCCTTTTTCACCATAACGCTGCGATATGTTTTTTTAAATCCCGCAACCCTGGTATTCAATGGAGTTAGTGTCTTGACCCTTCGGTATCATTTATTTACAGTAGAAAGTGCTGTTGGTGTCTAGTTGCAAAAAATACTGACGCCAACTTTTTTACAGTATTTATCTACCCCAAATAAAAGTGTGAATGTAATGTCATGTGTATGCACAAAGCAAACTCAATCGCTTGTGAAACTATAACATAAGTGTCGATCCCGCGGGAATATCGGGATTAAAAGTATCCGATGTGTTATTCTGTTGTATAAGCCATATTACTGTAAAGTTTCATCAAAATCCGTTCTGTAGTTTTTGCGTGAAATAGTAACAAACATCCATCCATCCATCTTCAAAACGCGTTTATAATATTATACTAGCAGCTCCCCGCGGTTTCACCCGCATAAGTTTCGATCCGGTGGGAATATCGGGATAAAAAAGTTATGTGTTAATCCTGGTTATAAACTATCTGTGTGCCAAATTTCATCCAAATCCGTTCAGTAGATTTTGCGTGAAAGAGTAACATCCATCCATTCGACGTTTATAATGTTACTAGCTGCGCCCTGCGGTTTCACCCGCATAAGACGCAATCCCTTGGGAATATCGGGATAAAAAGTATCCTATGTCCTTTCCTGGGACTCAAGCTATCTCTATACCACATTTCATCTAAATCGGTTCAGCGGTTTAGGCGTGAAAAGGTAAAATACAGACAGACAGAGTTACTTTCGAATTTATAATATTACTAGCTGCGCCCCACGGTTTCACCCGCATAAGTTTTGATCCCGTGGGAATATCGGGATAAAAACTATCCTATGTCCTTTTCCGGGACTCAAACTATCTCTATACCAAATTTCATCTAAATCGGTTCAGTGGTTTAGGCGTGAAGAGGTAACAAACATATAAACACACACACACTTACAAACTTTCGCCTTTATAATATTAGTGTGACTAGCTGCGCCCCGCGATTATACCCGCGCAAGTATCGATCCCGTGGGAATATCGGGATAAAAACTATCCTATGTCCTTTTCCGGGACTCAAGCTATCTCTATACCAAATTTCATCTAAATCGGTTCAGCGGTTTGAGCGTGAAGAAGTAACAAACATATAAACACCCACACACACACACACACACACAAACTATCGCCTTCTTCTTCTTCTTAGCGTGTCAATGGCAATCTAAATGCCTTTATAATATTAGTGTGATTAGTGTGATTATAGTATGGATAGAAGGATAGTATGATTCTATTCTATACCTACTGTCCAGTTTCCAGTCAATTAATTAGACAGTCATTAAATCAAATTAAATTAATATGACCACACACCACGGAGCTCGGAATTCAACCACACATAGTTCAATTTGATACATTCCATTCGTTCCTGAATCCCTGTGATTTGCATACATTTGGTTTTAGGACATAATTGAAGGTGGATAGTTAGTTAATTATAACTAATTGTATTGGTTCCTATGTAGTTATCAACGGTTAAGTGAAATTACTATGGTAATCAGGGGGTCTAAAAAGGCCACTTTGGCAGAAATATAAAAGGATAACATTATAACATTATGAATCATAATAAAAGTCGTAAAATGGTCACAAACTGACAATCCATAACATTATTTGCGTACAATTTCATATCGCGCAATTCATTTGTTTAACAGTTTTGTATAGAGATTCGTAATATTATGGTCCACAAAATATAAATTGCTTAAATGTCAAATAATATCATGAATTGTCAGTTTGTGACCATTTTACGACTTTTATTATGATTCATAATGTTATCCTTAAAAAAAGCCACGGGCCTAAAAAGGCCACTTTGGCAGAAATATGATTCTGCCAAAGTGGCCTTAATATCATGTCCTGCGTGGCCTGTCAGTTTCATATTACAGGAACGTTGATGGACGCTAGTGATGGCGCCAAACACGCAGCCGAATTCTGGGCCGAGTCCATTTAGATTACACTAGACAAGCTAAGAGGAAGATGTGACCCTACACATGAAAGCAATCTCAACACATAAAACAAATTTACTTTCACTCAATTTGCTTGGACCATCAAACAATTTATTGTCTATTACGAAGAGTAGGGTAAAAACGGCCCTTCATTAAAATTTCATCCTTATTATCTGGACAAAAGAAGTTGATTTAGTTTGAAGTCCTCGTATTAGCTGGTTGGCGTAGTAATTAATTGGATCGATTACAGAACAAAGTCGCCCGCTGTGTCTGAACGCAATAAACTCAATTTGAAAACCACTGCCTAACGAATTTTCAAAAAGTCTTCACCAATTGACGGAGTCATTCATGAGGAAGGTTTAAGTGTATTATTCATTAATGTTTGTGAAAAGTGGCCGAAATAATGTCGATGGTTGTGAAACATGCTGACTGGGAGCTTTATCTACTGGCGTGCGCTGCGTAAACGGTGTCGAGTTACATGAAAACCCCAGTCAAAATCCCGGTAGATCTGGTAGTATGTTCCCGTGGGATATTTTTCCGCCGCCGCCGGTAAAAGTTAGTTAAAATGGAATTTATTGATAGCTGTATAGAATGTGCACAAAATGGAAGTATTATACGACCCCGTGCCGATGACACCAAGGGGATACCGGATATTTAAAACTGCTTCCTTGATCTAGAGGACACAGACTGATATTACAAACTGCCTGGTTGGATTTGTTGTCAAAGGGCCACTGCGCGGGGTCCTATCCGATTCCTATATCGGGCGGTGTTATCCGGTTTTTATTTTCCATAAGGAATTATTCAATAGCAGTCCAGAATCTGGATTGAAAGAAATAAAGGATTTTTTTTATTTGGGACTCGTACCAGAAATATAGGTAAAAACAGTAACAAAAGAACATTTTGAAAACAATAAATAAATAAATAACTTGTTTATAATATATATGTCACATCCGGTCATTCGTTTGACTATTCGGAACGCAGGACAGTTTCTGAGCACATGTTGTTCGTTTGATGTCCGATGTCCAAGCGAGCTCCACATCGTTCTGTCGCGCTGTTGTCGACCCCCCACGAACTCAGGCTAGACTCTGTCAAGCGCCGCCAGATGGCGCTGGCGTTCCGAATAGTCAAACGAATGACCGGATGCGACATATATATATTTTAAGTTTAGTTAAGTGTGTTAGAAATAAATATTACGAAATAACAAAAAGTTACTACAAAATAGTCAAAGCAGAAAAAAAGGAAGACCTGTGCGAGACCAAAAAGACTTTTCTATCTCAGCACGAACTGTGATATTTGAAAAAAAAACCGCAGCTCTCGCGCTGGTTGATTGGTTCCCCCATAGGAATACTGACCATAACTGGCCACAGTTACTTTCCACCTCTGCTAATCCCTTCGGGGAATATTAGCGAGATTTTGTGCCATGTTATGATATGTTTGTTCGTATGACAAACAGAATGGTTTGATTATGTGCTCTTCAAGAAGCGAATATTGTAATGGGTATATACCAACTGCAAGGAACATTTACAGGAAACTGACAAAAGTATTCCGAGAATTTTTCCCTCTACAGTTCAACTTATAATATAAAATTAAATAGATTGTGAAATTCAGTGGAAAATTCTTCCAGAAAATTCCCCGTCTTTGTAGGGAAATAAATTTAATCATACCCCGAAACTTTTTAACGCTTCATTTAATTTTATTGTTTGAAAAGTTGGTTCTATTATTCTTTGCTTTGTAAATGGAATGTGTTTCAATGTGATAAAAGGAATGTTTGAACTAGGACAAATTTACATATTATAAGTACTACCTACGTATAACTTCGCGCAACAAGTATAATATTAATAAATCACCCCTGCTAAATATTTGCTTTAATTTATTATAGATACAAGCGAGATCTATTATAAGGACAAGATTATGGGTTACAATTTTTGTATTCTGTTAGCAGGCAAACATTTATTAAACAGGGTGTTATGGAAAGGGTATATGAATACAAACGGGTTGAAGAGTGTATCTGGTCTAGAATCTCTGTACAAAATTTCAGCTCAAAAGCAGTAACTTTGAAAATGCTCAATATATTTTTATTTTGATAGTTTATTAAATTGAAATCATAACAAACGTGTCACCGCACTACGAGGGTCATTATCCATTATCTGTAGTGTGTCTGTGCGCCTAGTACACGCACATCACGCCGCCGCGCGCCAGTGCAGCGCCGTGATGTCGAAATGAAAAAATATTAAGCATTTTCAAAGTTAATGCTTTTGAGCTGAAATTTTGTACAGAGATTCTAGACCAGTTGATACACTCTTCAACCCGTTTGTGTAGATATACCCTTTCCGTAACACCTTGTATAAATAATACTTACTTTATAAAAGGGAAATAAATCTTCCTAAGGCTGTCTTTAAGTAACATAGATAAAGTAAAAACATCGACCAGGCAGCAGAAAAAATAAATCAAAACGATTAACTAGTCAGAAGAAGAAAGAAAGCCAAAAAGGTCATTAATCATTCTTCTAACATTAATCAAACCACATAATAATTCCGATTTCACAAAGACAAAAAAAAATGAACAGTTTGGTTGATCTCGACCAATTCCACTTTTGTTGCTTACTTTCCCTTCATAAGAAAAACATTTTCATAAAATTTCAGGCACAAAACGCCAGTTATGCAGGATATTGGATAAGTGAGGGGTGCCGGAAATCCGGTTCTCCAAAAAATGGAGGGAATAAAGAGGCTACCCGGACATACATCCGGCGCTCGGCGAGTTCTGACGAATATTCAAACTAAAAGATATATTGGTCCTACATAGATACTTTGATATTGATACTTTGGATATTGTATTCCGTTTGAGGCTAGTGAATTTTAAAGCTCTTTTTCGTCTAACAGAATCTTAACGAGTATTAGAACCAAACAAATATGCGTGTGCCAAATAAATATCACGGTTCCCAATTCACGACATCGCTTGACATATTTTGTCAGTGAAGGAAGTCCTGTGAAGAATCCTATGGGTATAAATAAAATGTCTTTAAGTTTAAATCACTCGGTGTTCATCTTCAGCATTTCTAACAAGCCCTCGGGTTATCCAGTTGGACGTGATGGTCCCGAGGCAAACAAACTGGTTTCCTGACACCCTCGCGATGCACGGCCGTACGTGACCACTACCTACGTGCGTTCTTCGTCCCCAGGGCACATTTGTCACTTAATAAATAGGAGTTCCACTAATCATTGCCAAAGCTTAAACTATGATTATCGACACCATGCAACATTATCATAATTCATTACTAGCTACTAACATTTTCTTTGCCTCCTTTCTGCAACTGTTTTCATTATTATACTCCTGCTAGTACACAGAACCTACTTAATATAATTATATGCCATGTATAGATAATTTAATGGAGATTAATTCTGTGTTTTTCAAAAATTGATTTAATGCAGTTGAAATTAAAAAAAACATCAAAATATTTCTAAAAAAAAAATCCCGTCATTAAGTGTTAAACCTGAAAACATTGTAGCTTGGGAAAAAATCAATTAATTAAGTCATTTTTTTTCAATAGATTTGTTTCACTCGTGGGAGGAACCCTATTAAAAATGGCTCTTTGATTTAAAGTAGTTTAATTATAATTAATAAAAAAAGTAACTAATATAATATCTATGGTTTATTTGACTCGTGTCGCGTGTCGCGCCTGTCTGCAGAATCCCTAAGGGGCCGTCTCCACGAGCGAGAAAATCGCAGCGATATTATCGTCGTGGCACGTATTTCTATACACTCTCTTAGAACGTGTCTCCACACGGCGATATCATCGCGGCAAAAATTTGATGGCACGGCGAGACTATCGCCACGATTTTCTCGCTCGTGGAGACGGCCCCTAAGAGTCACGCTCGTGAACACTCGTTTAACAATTCTAGATCTGACCTTTATATACCGTAGGAGCAATAAGTCAACTCATCAGCGGTCTAAAAAAATATGACATTTTTTCCAGCATATGTCAATTTCTTCTATGTTATATTAAGTTATAAAAAGGACATGAAAGCTTTTTTTTTCTATACGTATAGTATATTTTTATACCCCGACCTTTTCGTCGCCCACGTAAAAATAACTGAGCCGATGAGATTCAAGTTATAATGGACATTTTAGTTATTTATGTCTAAGTACTTTTTGTAATAATAGGTAAGGTACAGGCTTAGGTAAGGGTCTTTTTTTATCTTGTAATATATTATATATCGTGAAATGGTTATGGAAAGGTTTATAAATCTATTAGCTGCGCCCCACGGTTTCACCCGCATAAGTTTCGATCCCGTGGGAATATCGGGATAAAAACTATTCTACGTCCTTTCCCGGGACTCAAACTATATCTATACCAAATTTCATCTTAATCGGTTCAGTGGTTTAGGTGTGAAACGGTAACATACAAACAGACAGACAGACAGTTTCTTGCCCGTTCTTCTCCATAGGTACCTACGCTTTGGAATGGGCAACTAGCTTCATATTTTCTGACTGACTGACTTCTTGACAATTCAAAAGTGCCTGTAAATGGTTTAATTGAAATAAATGCTTTGAGTTTGAGTTTGAGACAGACCGACAGAAAGAGTTACTATCGAATTTATAATATTAGTCTGGATGTATGTAATAGTAAATAGTATATATAGTATGGATTAGTCTAATAAAGGGCCAGCGCACAAGACATTGAATTCAAACGTGGACAGTAATTGTAAACGATGTTTTCAATCCAACAGATAAGACCCGGTTTTTTATCTTAAAGAACATTTTAAAAGAGTAACGGTGGAGTTTCTTGCTCATTCTTCTCCATATACGAACACTACCTTTTGGAAGGGGCGACTAGAATCAATTCTATTTTATTTATTGTAATTTTTGACGTTTAAAAGTGCCTTTAATGTGCCAATTTGAAATAAATAATTTGACTTTTGACTTTGAACGTTTCAAGTTCCTTCATGACAGATGTAATACATATCTGAGGTCATCGGAAAACTTGAGACTAGAGATGCCGATATATTCCACCAGTTTCCATTATAAGTCTCGTACAGTTCAAGAAGTACGGTTATGGAATGCCTTGTCCGTGTCGATAAGGCGTGTTCAGTCTACGCCAGTTTTTAAATTTACACTCTACATTCACTTATGTCATGATTATTAGAAATTATATATATTTTTATAGTAAACTAATTTATGTTTTATGTTTGTATAGTATTTATTGTATACTGTGTAAATATTATATACCCATCAGGTCTGTGGAGTTCCGCTAACTTATTTAATTTGACCCTGTATATATGTAAATGGTACACCACAGACTACGTGGAGTATTGTCTCTCCTTGTCCCTTAATCCATTCAAAGGTTGTCTTCAAAAGATCACTTTTAGCAATAAGACAGCCCATTGAGTCACCCCTTTTAAAATTTCTATATTTATAACTGTAATTTTAATGGTGTAGGTGCCTAATAAATAATAAAAATAAATTTATTCCAGAACATAAGTCCATAAAACAACACACACATTACAATTTTATACACAAAACATACAATACATACATGAAAACACATACCTACACAAAAAATACAATAAAAAGAACTTATTTTAAATATTGGAATGACGCGTAATGAGTGGTCATCCATTTCTACATCATTGGACTATCCATCCTGTCGGCTACTATAGCCACCAAGCTGTTGGAGCTGCCGCGCACTCGCCGCATCAGGGATGCTATCCGTGTCCGCATCAGTACGTAAAAATCTGGCACGCCATTCTCCGCGAACATCCCCAATGCACTGCAAAAGCGCTGCAGCCCCAAGATAACTCTGAAGGCGTTATTGTATTGGACTTGTTAAGCGTATTCTATCTATTTTTGTTAGCCATTCATAAAATATTATTTTTTTACAAAATTTGCATTCTCTATCTCAATTCCTTTCATAGTTATTTCTGATTTTATTTGTTTTTGCATAAAAATCACAGTGACTTTATCGTCGCTGCAATAAGGTGGTTATTGTGTTGCAGTTGTCAGAGGAAAAATAACTAAGAAATCTTACATTACACATAACAACTCGATTATCAAAACCACAAACCTTACCGAACTTTAAAAAAATCGTTTAGAACATTATTATGATACCTACCTATGACTGGGTCAACAAGAATAAAATTGCACTCGAACTGAAAACCTTCTTTTGAAATTCAGCCTAACTCGCCTTAATTTACCCCCCCAGAATCCTCCCCTCCCTCCTTACTTTGCATCAGCTCCTCAGCGCCAGCGTACCGAATACCGATGCAAAGAGATGCTTCACGGATATCGAGTAAGAACCCACCTCGATACAGATACGTATCTATACCTCTGCTGAGACCGAGTCGGATATCAAGGACCTATTCACGGCGGGTGTCTGAGTGCGATGACTTTTGAAGAGGTTTCTTAGTTCGTTAATTCGAATATCAGGTTATGAGACTAAAATTGTACGCACGGATACACATCATGCTATACACAAATGGCAGTATAAGCTGACGCTTGGAAACATGCTGGTCCTGCTCCATAGGACAATCTAGAGTCTAGACAAAATCAAACTGGTTGCTAATTTAATTGTAAAAACATTTATTTCTTTTACATTGTTTTACATTTATTACTCACGCCCTGACTTATTACTTGTATTTTTTTTTAAATTAAAATCGTTTTGCTTGTACCATGTTTGTAAATATGTGAGCACCATGTATCTATCAGATAATTAATTTATAAGTCATGGTTACATTTTTAATTCATTTACCTATTGTGGTATAGTAATTTTATTTTAGGTGCATCGTCTTCACATGTTATTATATAATTAATGTACCCATGCAAAATATTGTAAAACATTTTAAAAGAGTAACGGTGGAGTTTCTTGCCCATTCTTCTCCATACGAAAACTACCTTTTGGAATGGGCGATTAGAATCAATTCTATTTTAAGATAATTTTTGACGTTCAAGAGTGCCTTTTATGTGCCTATTTGAAATAAATGCTTTGACTTTGACTTCTTCCTTTACGAAAAACCTACAATGCGAGGTCAGCTAAACCTGAAATTGTTTAGCTTCATGTGTCGCCGTGTTCAAGATTCAAGGCGCCGCTCTACAGCAGCCCAAGATTAAGCATGTATATTTAGCTTCGCTTTGTGTGAAAATGGATGCAAGACCGTCCACTACAACCTATAAGGAAACCGGCATGTCCTACAACTAAAACTTCGAAGACAGTCCCCGTTGGTGACTGTCACCAACCCGAACTGAGCCCGCGTGGTGGACTACGGCCCCCAGTGGGAGCAGCATAGGCTAATTATACTTAACGTGAAGAAATGATCATGCATTCTGCACTACCACAGGGAGATAGTGCAGTTATTTGGGACTCTGACCCACTAAAACTCCAAGGTGTCCTCCTCTGCCGCTTGTGACGGGAACACGGGCACGCGTTGGCACTCATCCGTGAACCCGCCACGGCTGTCCGTTACCGGACCCTCCTCTGGGGAGTATTCCCCATCACCGGCGCATCAGAACACACAGCATGCCGTGACCAACCCAGGGACTAAACCAGCACATGGGCGCCAGACGACCTCGTATCTGGGCATCCTTGGTCCCCCTGCGACGGGTCAGGTCATTGGCCTCGCCGCCTGCCAATTTTCAGCCGCAGAGGATAGGGAGAGCGGCCAACGTCATTCCAACACTCATCCTTCCCTGCGGCCCCACCGCGTCTGCCATCGGACGGTGGCGACCCCGTCAAGGCTGCGGAAGGTAGGAAGAGCGGCGCACCGTAATACTAATACTCCTCACCGTAATACTCCTCTCCCACCGCGGCCTCCAACCCTCAGCCGCGATGCCTCCCATACGACATACGGCCCCGCAACCTACTTGTTGGTCGCTACGTCATCGGCTTACCGGCAAAAGCCCTGACGAGCGGCCCCTCCTCGGGTTCCTCTTTGCTACACCGTGGGTGACCGAGCCCCCCCGCCATTGAACCCATGGGGGGGGGTAGTCGAATCTCCCTTGCGCGCAAATACGCAAGTCTTTTTAGATTTTTTTTACTCAATTTTTTTTCATTTGATCATAATATTCTTCATTGAAAGGAATTACTTTATATTTTGGCTGACTTCTCAAATAGTCCTAAATACTTCATTCACCTTTGCTCACCACTACTCTTATAGAAATAAAAATGTTCTATGGTATAAAAATAACTCTTCAAAAAGAACTTATCAGTATTCAATACAAGCAGTACTGTGAGAATAGAGACTTATACTTCTTTTATCGCAGGCTGAATGAGCAAACGCCTTCGCACGCCGTTGAAGTGCCGACCACGGGAAAATTGTGCAAAAAAAAATGGCGTCGTAAAACACAACTCGGAAAATATCAACTATTTACGATGCATTTTAAAGAAGCACCGCCGCCGTTCAAAGGAAACTTCATCTTCTAATAAATAAATTTTCAAGGAATAATAATGGACAGTTTTATAATGAAATGCAATACCTACGTTTACTCCTCACGGTGAGGAATTGCTGGACTGTGTCGACTGTGTCCAACAACTAGAAATCATGCCAAGTCATCATCTGCCTAACCTTTTCCCAACTATGTTGGGATCGGCTTCCAGTCGAGTCTAACCTGATGCTGCTAAATAGCAGTATATTTACATGGAGCGACTGCCTATCTGACCTCCACAACCCAGTAACTGGGTAATACGATACCCCTTGGTAAGACTGGTTATTGAGAGTTTCGGGCTTCTGAACACCCGTAACGACTGTCAAATATGACAATGAATGACAACCGGACCAACGGTTTAAAGTGCTTTCCGAAGCACGGAGGGGTCTTATTATGTAAAAATGGTCGCCCATCCACGGACCAACCGCGACAAGTGTAGCTTAACCTGATCGATCGAGCCGTGCGGCTGTTATTACTTGGCCACAAGCTCCTAACTAATAATATGAATGAAAATGTCACGTATAAAAGAGGTACCTATTGAACATCATAAAATACATGTTTATTCAGAGGCCGAACCGTAGGTTTAATGAAATAGAAAATGTGCTCAGACTAATAATTAGGTTGGAACTAAGTAAAACATTAGTTACTTTAATTAAGACCATGTTTTCACGCTTTTCTGGAGAAATTGCAAAAGTTGCCTATTAAGCCTTTAAAACCCGTCAGCCTTCAAAGCAAAAATGAATTGGCCAACATCTTCTGGGCACGCTTGTTCTATCGTAGACCCCATCCACCGCTATCCATCGAGTGAAATCGAGGTCATGAGTATAAACTTCTCCAATTGCACGACATTCAGATCAATTCTCGGCAATTCTCATCCAGCTGCTACCAGCCATCCTGCGAAGATCGACGCTCCACCTAGCCTGAGGGCGTCCTACCTTAAGATTTCCGACTCGCCATGTCCACTCAAAAACAAGTCTACCTCAATGGTCATCGGTTCTACGACTCATATGGCCGGTCCATTGCCACTTCAGCTAACTAACTGTGAGCTATATCGACAACTTTGGTTTTCTGCCAGATCACCTCATTCCAGATTCTATCTATCAGAAAGACAGTTCGCTGAGCGACCTTGAATTTATGGACCAGCCGTCCGTAAATGTCCACGTTCAGAAAGACGTCAACTGCTGGACATAGGCCTCCCCCAATAAACCTACAATATAATCATTACGGTTTTCTAGAGACTTCTCACAATTCTCTGCGAAATCAGACACCAAGGTAACTAGCTTCCTTTTGGCACTAACTTAATCTACAGCACAAAACCATGCCAAGTCGTTTTTGTTGAACTTAAAACATAGTATTACAGAAAAACAGTCTACATTGCGGCATCTGCAATGGTACATTTCAGGTCGAAATAGTGTTAATTTATATGCAAATTTGGGCCACAACCAGAAATAATGTGTCAGATGCTTGACACCCTGTGCAGGGCAAAATTTGCACAATTTGCACGTATACTATTGTCAAATCAAAATAATGATTTACATATTCAAAGTGACCCACTGTGTTTGTAGATACTGGATGAGGTTACGAGGGTAGAGAAGTGGCTATGTGGTCGTGAACGAAAATACACAAACAAGATAATTATTTGCACCAGACCTTTAGTTGTACACATGTTTTTCTTGACGTGAAAAATTATTGTGTATTCGCCGTGTGTAGGCACGGTCGTCAGTCTTGTATGGATTGCTGTGGAAGTTTGCCATGGCGCCATATACCGTAGAACCGGTGGTTTTCTGTGTCATACACAAGCTCACATGATTATTTTGAGGTGCGGCTAGCGCGCCGTACCGTAAGAAAACCGTGCCATGTGCGCTCGGCTACACATCAAGATATACATTACTAGTATAAGCTGACTTCTGATTACGAAAAACCTAAAAAATTATAGTCACCGCGCAGATAAAAAGAAAGAAAGAAAGAAAAATGTTTATTTGGACACAGTTTGTGAAACACGAAACACAAAATGAATAAAATAAAAACTAATGATAGATAATGTCGCATGTGCTGGCGTACATTACAGCTGCGTCAACCCCGTGCTGTACGCCTTCCTCTCTGAGAACTTCAGGGTCGCGTTTATGAAGGTACCAACCACAATGATTTCATTTGTAAGCTTAGTCAATATAACCCGCATTTTTAGTTTTCCTAAATCCCATCTTGATATTATTTGAGACTGATTCAAGATAAAGATAACAGGATCCGGCTCGAAGGACCACTTTCAATAAAAGTTGGGACAACAAAGCGGATTACGGATTTAAGGCCCAGACACTAGGCCATTTATTAAGCCGACCCAGGTTTATAGTCCCCAAGTTATTTAGTTTCGTTATAAGCCTGATTTAGCTCTTAGGCAATATGTCTACGTGTTTTATTATTTATAAAGTTGAAAAGGTTTTTCTGGCTTTACCGAAATAGGCAATTTCTTTGAGCGAAATTAGAAATCTACAATAGTGTGTTCATTAAAGGTAATCGATAAGATTAGAAAAGTATTTTAGCACGGTAAAGGATCTGTCCCTCCGCTGGCTAAAAAGGAGTTGGCGAGGAGCGAGCAGCGAGTTCGTGGGTGCGCATGCGTAGTATACAAACTAACTAACTAGCCTGTATTGTCCCACTGCCGGGCAAAGGCTGTCCCTTTTCCACACATTACTGTCAGTATAAAAAATACAAAAATATTTATTTCAACTTAAACACTGTGTCATATATAAATTGATGCAGCTCCAGTAAGTTACAAAAGTACTTGTGTCGGAGCTGTCTCATTCTTCCCTTAAATCGTAGCTTAACAATGATGAGGCTGAAGCGGTAACTACAAGGCACCATGCGAACTACGCGGCATACTGATGTCACGTAAAATCCTGCATCTCGCAAGCAGAGTTTACCGCGCAACTAGCATAATAATATATAGAACGGCTCGAAATGAATCATCAGGCAGTTACCCCCAGACACAACACCCGGGTCAATCCGCGGAAATCCACTAACGGCGAATATATGCTAATAATAAATTAAATATCATAGCTGCATTCTTTTTTTACTTTATATGACATTTCTTACATGTTTTTACGTATGGCGCCGCGCCGCTATCTAAAAAAGTATAAAACCTTTATTTAATTTATTATTGCAATCAACACGCACCAAATGTCATTACCATTTGCAAATAAAAGTCGGCCTAATTGAGCGGAATGGCCCACCCGTCTAGTCGGAGAATCCTCCCTTTTGTATGGAGGATAAGTGAACTTTACACCCTGTTCCTCATGCCTCTATAAGGCTAATAAGTAAAGAAAAAGTAAAAATAAAATAAAACATCATTTTAGCAACTCGGTGTGTAAGTATAGTATACGTTTGTACAGACGCCAGCACATCAAGCTACCCGGAACTGTCAAATTTTTCCAATCAACCTTGAACCTAATGCTAATAGCGGTAAAGTTGAAAATAATCTAAAGTTGACAGATTGTAGTAGCTTGATGTGCTGGCGTCTGTACTAAGCGTGAATCTATTAAACTACTTCAGTCAGTGACAGGGCTTTTAGAACTTCATCTATTATCATCACTACAACTGTAATCAAATTTTATTCTCATTTTTTATACTAATAATAAACCTGAAGAGCGTCTTTGTTTGTTTGAACGCGTTAATCTCTGGAACAACCAGTCGGATTTAAAAAAATGTTTTTGAATTTGATAGCCCAATTCTTGAGGACGGCTAAACATCACGCTAGAACCCTTAGGAGCCGAGAAAATAGATAACAGTCAGAAAGAACGCTAAGCGAAGACGAAATTATAGCGCGGGCACGCGATGCGATGCGACGGGGTAGGTCGAAGGAATAGAAAATTTTACGCGGATGAAGTCGCGGGCAGAAGCTAGTTTGTCATAAGACTCATTCTGAGTCAGTAACTCTTTGTTTTCATTTCAGATTGTTTGTTCTTGACTGAGCAAATATGTCTCGTGGTTGACCTGTTTTCTTTGTCTTCAGGCACCTGGAAAGGGGATGGGGAAGGACGGAATATATTAATAGTTGATCGCTGACAGCTCACACGCCCGACGTGCTCCCCCGATAGACCTCGCCGCATCGCATCGCCCGCGTTATTACTTCGTTTTTATTTAGCTTGCTTTCTGACTTTCTTTTTGTTCGGCTCCTAACGGTCATAGCGTGATGTTAAACAGCCTTCTCCAAAAATTATGCTGTCAAATGCAACAAGTATTTTTCAAATCCGACTGGTAGTTTCAGAGCTTAGTGCGATCAAACAAACAAACTATTCAGCTTTTATGGTTTTACATATCTCGGGACCATGGGATCCCGGTCCTTTGGAAGGCGTACGAGGGGCTGAAGCCAACTCGCAGAGGCCCCTTAGGAAATTTTAATTAAATGTGGCACTAACCGACGATTATCCCTGTATGCACTATGCAAGTGCACCCAAGGACAACCCCCGGTTGGTGTAGGATTATTGCAGGATATGGAAAAATAAAAAGTTGGGCATGGGTTTGGGTGGCTAAAGTAGACTGGTTATTAAGAACTGTGGAAGAACTATGACCCCTGCCTAATCAATGTTTTATATATACACGGATGAAATAGCAGGGGGTGACTTGCACACTCAATAATGGACCCCCGGAAACGGTCGCTAGCACATAGACACGTAGCGACAAGGGGCATTATTAGTATAGATTATTAGACAGACCTATAAATCTCAATAATAATATATATCAGTGCCCTTTAGGCATATAAGAATGGTGCTTTTATAACTGTCATATCGTTCAAAGATACTTTTGTGCTATTTCAGTATACCTCGAGAAGTTCATAAAAATAAAGTCACAAACCTCCGCAAGTTCGGAAATTCTTGTTCAATAAAACCCAGATGTTTTATTTCTTTTACAACTGGCAACATCCCTGAGGGTCAAGAAATTCTTGCCATACTGTTATATTTTAACGTTAACGTTATTTCTGTACATTTCTAAAAGAAAACTTCTGCTGTTTGGCGGTTGTTTTGATTTAATTGCTGAAGTTGATAAAACGGTTTTGTGGTTTTAATCTATATATATCTATACATATAATAAAACAGTAAAAAAACTGTGTCTGTACATTCAATATATTTAAAAAAAAAATAATTGAGGGGGGTTTAGAAACAGTAATAGGGCACGAATCTAAAAAAAAAAATTTGTCTGTGTGTCTGTTTGTTTGTACACGCTAATCTTCGGAACTACTGGACGGATTTAAATGTTTTTTTTTTTGTTGTATAGGTATTATGTCTGGGCAACATATAGACTATAATTTATCTTGGAAACTTTAACACCTGATGCAGAACCGCAACGGACCAGCTAAACTATAAGAGATACAAAAATTGTACCATAGCAAAAATTGTTTTACGTGATGAGCATTTTCTGCTGAGAGAATAAATTTGAAGATCTAGAACACCTGATGTGGAACTCCAAGAGCCCAGCTACACCATAACACATATAGGAATGACGTCTTAGCAAAAGTTGTTCGGTCTGATGGGCATTTTCTGTTGACTTATAAAAATCGAAGATCAGAAACATCTGATGTGGAAATCAAAGCTATCACTAATTTCACTGTATAATTATAAAATAACATAAGCTGGCAGTACCTCCACGCGGTGAAGGCGGTAACAGTTTAGGACTGATTTTCGATGACGATGGTATATCATTGAAAATTTGACTCTACTGGCCAAAACTCCCATTTATTTTTTTATTTTATCGAATAAATATGCCTGCGGGCTTATGTTATTTGAGTATTTAATTTCCTTTTCCATTTATCTTCGTGACACGGTAGCCTACCCGGTAACGCAGGAGAGCAGTCACTTAGATTTTAATTGATCAGGTATCTTCACAATAAAACTATAACCATGCCTAGAAAGAGGTAAAATCTTTCCCAATGTTCCAAAGGAGCTAAAAGATTGAGGATCACAAGATCCCAAGAATCTACCGAAAAGCGTCAGGAGAGCCTTGATACTGTTCAACTCTTCGTATCGCGAAGCACGACCGCGTTCTCAGCGTATTTACGCATCTACATCCAGGTCTCTAGAGACCAGTGAAGAATATTATGCGCGACTGACCGCTGATCGTGAACGTCATGCATTGTCTCGCGAGTCGCAGACGTTTACGGATAGAGACTTGCGCTTGAGTTCTCAGCGTATCTACGCGTCTGCTTCTAGGTCTCTAGAGACAAGTGCGGAACGTGATGCGCGACTGTCCGCTGATCGTAAGCGACATGCATTGTCTCGCGAATCGGAAACGTTTACCGATACAGAATCACGCTTTAGTTCTCAGCATATTCGCATATCTACTAACAGGTCTTTTGAAACGAGCGATGAACGTGATGTGCAACTAACTGCTGATCGAGATTATCATACATTGTCCCGAACACCCACACAACAAAATATTCATAATCAGTTAGAAAGTGAGAGAGAAAGAATTGCTGGAGTACGGCATGAAGAGACAGAAGAAGAGCGCAATGAACGTTTGAATTCTGATCGATTTCGTCATTCTCTGAACAGAATGTCGATATCATCTGAAGAATCGGATGTGTCTCAAAATATAGCCGTAGGGCATGGCGACCTTCCATGGGTAGATAAAGGACGGAGTGCTTTTACGTATACTCCTATAATTGACTACGCCACATATTCCGCCATCGGAGGTATGGTTCAAAATTGTACTTTTTGTGAAGCTGTTAAATGGCAAAAAGAAACAAACGGTATGTGTTGCTAAGGTAGAAAAGTACATATTGAAATATTACAAAATCCTCCAGAAATATTAAGATCACTGCTAATCGGTGACTATCCACAGTCAAAACATTTCTTGGACAACATCCGTTCGTACAATAATGCCTTTCAAATGACATCTTTTGGTGCGAAACAGATTTCAGCTATGCTATTCTCTAAGGATACAGCCTTGCGTGCAGCGCTGTCGCAGCTGTGAAACTTAGTTTGGCATTCACTAAGCTGCGTACAGCTACACTAGCGCTCAAGGCTGTGACGGCCGTGAGTTAAACTACCCAACGGCACAGCCACGGGAGGGCAAATTGACAGTTCTTCATACATTTTGGCATTCCGTAAAAAAAAACAGCGTCGAAGTCGCTTACAGCCTCGCCCACAGTCTCGATTCTAACTGTCAAATCCAAAAGCTCTAAATATTCGTGCGTATCTTGACGAAAATAATAAACCGTACTCGATTCTTTTAATACTTATTTGAAAAAATGGCAGCTCAGTGAATTATAAAGCTACATTTATTAGAAGAAGCCAAGAAAAGTGATGATTTGAAGAAAGCTCGACAGGCGAAACAACTAAGAAAGTTTAAAACAATATCCCGTGATACAGACTTTATCCATATTTACAGGCATTCTATGGGCATTCTGAGGATTTAATTAATATATTGGAAAATTATCTAACTACATGTATGCGTCCGCGAGTTCGTTCCAGTGGTTTAACCAAGAGGCTAAAGGTTTGTTTACAGCTAGGTTTCTTGTGATATGTTAAGTATAATGTACCTAGAATTATATATATGGATAATGTAGAATTATAAAGAATCCACATAGTTAGGTACTTACAGTATGTAATTATTATACTTATTTCAGATTAATGATGCTGATCTGAACATCTTGCATGTGGATGTGACTTGGGGGTGCAACACAATGATAGTTTTCTTTTTTCAAACAGTAAAGGAGCATTTGTAAAATTTAAATAATGAAGAAATTGATACTTGGTAAGTTATTATTTACAATACAATGATAACTTAAACACAAGTCAAGATTGTACTTAATTCCAGCTTCATTAATTGATTTCAGGTAACTCAGGATATCCTCAAAGGCCTTATTAAATGACTCCCTTTAATAATTCAGAAACTGGGACTCCAGAGAGCCATAACAACAATTTGCACAGTAGTGCAAGGAACAGTGTGGAGAGGACTATTCGAATACTGAAAGGGCAATTCTGATGTTTATTAGTTCATAGGGTATTGCACTATGATCCTATAACAGTGGGGAAAATTGTGATAGCTTGCTGTTTTACACAACATGTAATCGAGCCGGGCTACCAGCTCCTATGTTAGACCAATGTGACTTAGATGAAGAATCTAGGTTACTTAGAATCCTGACACATCAGGCTTCAACACAATATGGTGACTTAGGGAGTGGGCTGATAAGTAGGCGAGATTTAGTTAATCAATTATGGCGAGCATGTCATATTTAAAATGTATGCTTTCCTATCTTTCCCTTTCCAGATGTGGAAAACATGTTTAAATAGAACATACTCACCATTATTGATTAGATACACTAAATAAATGAAAGTATAATTTATGAATGTTGAATGTAGAATAAGTGCATAGATGATAATTATAATTATGTCATAATATGGTGTGTGTTTAAAGTGTGGTGTTTAAGGTGTATATGATTGGTATAATATCAAAAATTATTAGCCTTTAAGTGCATATTTTTATACTTACTGTTGTCTCTATTTTTACTACTTTTTTAAATGTGTATACAGTATGGGGCATGAGAAATTAAATAAATATCTGCATAATAATATTTTATTTTTTTATTTACAATTCAAAACAATCAATCAAATCATTTATGTATTCAAATTAGGCTGACAATCAGCACTTTTTGAATGTCAAAATTACATAAAACAGTCCCACAAAACGACCACCCTACATTTAGCTGGGAAGAGGTGGTGCAACAAACTCCCCAACAGCACAGCTGTTGGTTCAGTTAGAAAAACTTGATTCACGCAAAATACGCGCATTGACGTGGAGTTGCGGACACCAGCCCGTATTACCTATTCTTACAATAGTAGGAATGCAAAATAATTCACAATAAGAGGAACAGAACATTAAATTAAATTGTTTTTAATTGTTAGTCAGCTAGCAGATGCCAATTATACCTAACAAATACAATGAAAACTACTCCAGCAAAAAAAATGTAAACAAAATTAAGCAAGTACATACCTAAATAAAAGCCTGCAGGCGTAAAGGGTGTGCCCACTAACAAACATTTACTACAAAAAACAGTTTTTACACTTCAAACATTTAAATTTCTTAACATCTATCATAAACTTGATATTTAAACATATTATATTAAAAATCTGTGGTAGATCCATGTTTCAGGGACTCCCTCGTCTGATGGATGTACATAAATCCTGCAGTGCCTGGGTCTGCCTTGACCATGACTCACTTATTTCCTTAAGTTTTTAACATCCTCTGCTGGTTGTCCATAACGAGTCTCTCATTTTCCAAATGCTTCTCTTCAATGGCGACAAAACGTTCAGTGAGGCTCGCCATTTGTGATTGACTTTGAGAAGGTGATGAGCGCTGTATCAGACGGCGGCGTGCCGTCCGACGCCTACGAGGTACTGTGAACATAAAAAATGCAACAAATTACTAAACAGAAGTAAAACAAATATAAAGACCATTATGTAAGTATAACAGCATCACATGACTCTCTCTCTGAAGGAATAGATATAACAATGTAGTATACATATTAGGTGTACTCTATATACATGTTGATTGAATAAGGGCTGCTGTTGAAAAAACCTACAGAAAATACCAACCAATTAGCCGAACCTGGGAGTCAAAAGTGAGACCACGTCTACTACATTTAAATTAACCTTACATGAGGAGGCAATTGGGGCATTACTCCTATGAGGCAGTGCAGGTGGTGATCTTAAAACAAAAAAAAAAGTTACCTGAATATCCATTATGTCCTATGTTATAATATTAGACCCAATGTACATACGTAGGTACTGGCTATTTAACTTTCTTCTTAAAGAAACAGTCAAAGTACGCATGCCAAGTGTGCAAGCTGACGAAGCACACCAGTAATGCAATACCTAGGTACATGTTGTAAACAAACCTTTGGCTATTGCTTCCAACTTTTAATGCAGCCACATCCATCACTGTTTAGCTTGCCAGCCACTTCTTGCCATGCCGATGTGATGTCCGAGAGTGCCCTGTGGCAAGCCAACGTCGCTCTTCCAAACTCTATTAACATCTCTCTCTACTTGCGCACTTGGGTTAGCACTTCTTGGCATGCTTAAAATACACAATGTTACGTTATAACAATAAAGTTATAGGTACTTATTATTGTAAAACATTAGTTAAATAAGTAATTAACTTAAATTTTAGTAATAACTCTTGTAATATCATACAATATTATTGAGAAACATTAGTATTATTATCCATGTAATAACAGTGAAAATATCATAATACTCACATTAGGCACAGAAATACCTATGTTCAAAGCACTCGCTAGGTAATACAAATAATAAATATCGTATGATTCGTATGCATAATGCACCCAAAAGTTTAAAAACTAGAAATTCAAGTGGTTTTGTTAATTTGTTGACATTTGACATTGTTGTGAGTTGACTTTTTATTCGTCGCCGTCGCGTTGATCGAAAAGAGCAAAGGAATCGTCATTCAGCCTTAAAATGTAATAAGAAATATGCAATAAACCATTTTAAATTATAATATTGGTTATAGTTTTACTGTATTCCTTAAAATACTTGAAGATAGACCTTTAATATATATTTTAAACCCATAAAACTCTCAGTCGAGATTGATCGATTATAATTTATAGAATTTGTTGCAAGCCCTACGTTCGTCTGCGAAACAGCGACGGGAGGTTACAGCCTTGGGTTCGACGACGACCACAATGACGCTAGCGAATACGGTTTGAATCAGCGCTGCGCGCTCGGTCGATCTCAAGGCTGTCTCGTCGACGAGCTCGTCGCAGCGTACAGCCATGAAATTGTCTTTTAGAGAATAGCACTGCAGAAGGCCCATTTATGCCAACATTCAAAGTGCAAGGCCAAGTTTACCACCTCATTGGTTCATTATTGCCAGTAAATGACCCCAAGTTTCTCCAAATATATTTCGTATCCAATTATCAAGAAAATATAGTTTATAAAGAAATTTTTTTAAAGTTATTTGCAATTAATTCAGTGTACCCTTGGGATCCGCTGCGGAATTACGGGAAGAAAAGTTTTTTTATTGTATAGGTATTAAGTCTGGGCAACATAAAGGCTATAATTTATTTTGGAAAATGGGACACCTGATGCAGAACCGCAATACAAGAGATATAAAAATGGCGCCATAGCAAAAATTATTCCACGTGAAGAGCATTTTCTGCTGTGACAATAAATTTGAAGATCTGGAACACCCGTTCTGGAACTCCAAAGCCCAGCGACACTATAACATATATAGGAATGACGTCTTAGCAAAAGTTGTTTAGTCTAATGGGCATTTCCTGTTGACTTACAAAAATTAAAAAAAGATCTGGAACGTCTCGAATCGTCTCGCGCATCCCGTTGTTTTCCAGTCCCGGGGGCTCTTAGAATTCGACATCAGACGTTTCAGATCTTCGATTTTGACGACCCCGTTTTCGCTGGCATAAGCAACAGGATCCGCGTACGAAGTCGTGGGCAGCAGCTAGTTAAGTAATATAGAAGTTGGTAGACTTTTTTTTGTTTAACTTTTTTCTGGCTTTGTTAGATTTTGATTAAACATTCTGTTTACTCTCGGTGGAGCGTGCTAATTGGGATGGTTTGATTTTTATAGAGGCTGAGCGATTGGCTACCTTGCAATGCGTGGATTTCATTCCTGCACAGTTTTTATAGCATTTGTACGGCCTATAGTTGTTGAGAGTTTCCGAAAAAAGGCGCAGATATACGACTTCTAATGATTTTAAATTCAACATCACGTCTAATCGACCGGACTGATTTCTTTGAAAAAAATAAATGTTATACTACACCATTTGCTTCGTAATTTGATATGTGAATATTTGCAATTATATTTTTTAACATAGTGTAATTAATTTGTAAAGTAATGTCTACCGCGGACATAAAAACGATAATCACGCAAACACTATCGGGTGTATTTTCATAAAACTTTCACCATCTAAAAGACAATTTAATTCCCCGAATTTTAGTATACGGTTTTTATTTGTTTGGTGTTTGAGAGTTTTTGTAAATAGATAATTGCTTCATATTTGCAATAAATTACCACGGTTGTGTCATCGCGCTTCTCTTTCTTTTCTATGCAGTCCGACAGTGACCGCGCTTTAGGTCGTGTAGTCACCTTAAAAGGTGTGCAATAGGAGAGACCTTAGTCCAGCAGTGGACTGCTATAGGCTGATGACGATGATGATGATAGCTAATGTTAATGTTTTTATTCAGTACTAGCTGCTGCCCACGACTTCGTACGTGGAACCTGTTGCTTGTGCCAGCGAAAACGGGGTCGTCAAAATCGAAGATCTGAGACGTCTGATGTCGAATTCTAAGAGCCCGGGGACTGGAAAACAACGGGATGCGCGAGACGATTCGAGACGTTCCAGATCTTTCATTTTTGTAAGTCAACAGGAAATGTCCATTAGACTAATCAACTTTTGCTAAGACGTCATTCCTATTATGTTATAGTGTCGCTGGGCTTTGGAGTTCCAGAGCAGGTATTCCAGATCTTCAAATTTATTCTCACAGCAGAAAATGCTCTTCACGTGGAATCATTTTTGCTATAGCGCCATTTTTATATCTCTTATATTGCAGTTCTGCATCAGGTGTCCCATTTTCCAAAATAAATTATAGCTTTTATGTTGCCCAGACTTAATACCTATGCAATGAAAAAACTTTTCTTCCCGTAATTCCGCAGCGGATCCCAAGGGTACACTGAATTAAATGCAAATAATTTAAAAAAAAATTCTTTATAAACTATATTTTCTTGATAATTGGATACGAAATATATTTAGAGAAACTTGGGGTCATTTACTGGCAATAATGAACCAATGAGGTGGTAAACTGGGCCTTGCACTTTGAATGTTGGCATAAATGGGCCTTCTGAAATCTGTTTCGCACCAAAAGATGTCATTTGAAAGGCATTAGGTATTGTACGAACGGATGTTGTCCAAGAAATGTTTTGAGTGTGGATGGTCACCGATTAGCAGTGATCTTAATATTTTTGGAGGATTTTGTAATATTTCAATATGTACTTTCCCACCTGAGCAACACATACCGTTTGTTTCTTTTTGCCATTTAACAGCTTCACAAAAAGTACAATTTTGAACCATACCTCCGATGGCGGAATATGTGGCGTAGTCAATCATAAGAGTATACGAAAATGCACTCCGTTCCTTATCAACCCAAGGAAGGTCGCCATGCCCTACGGCTATATCTTGAGACACATCCGATTCTTCAGATGATATCGACAGAGAATCGTCGTCTCGTTCAGAGAATGTCGAAGTCGATCAGAATTCAAACGTTCGTTGCGCTCTTCTTCTGTCTCTTCATGCCGTACTCCAGCAATTCTTTCTCCCTCACTTTCTAACCGATTATGAATGTTTTGTTGTGTGCATGTTCGGGACAATGTATGATAATCTTGATCAGCAGTTAGTCGCGCATCACGTTCATCACTCGTTTCAAAAGACCTGTTAGTAGATGTGCGAATACGCTGAGAACTCAAGCGTGATTCTGCATCGGTAAACGTTTCCGATTCGCGAGACAATGCATGTCGCTTACGATCAGCGGAAAGTCGCGCATCACGTTCCGCACTTGTCTCTAGAGACCTAGAAGCAGATGCGTAGATACGCTGAGAACTCAAGCGCAATTCTCTATCCGTGAACGTCTCCGACTCGAGAGACAATGCGTGACGTTCACGATCAGCGGTCAGTCGCGCATCACGTTCCCCACTTGTCTCTAGAGACCTAGAAGTCGATGCGTAGATACGCTTGGAACTCAAGCGCAAGTCTCTATCCGTGAACGTCTCCGACTGGCGAGACAATGCATGACGTTCACGATCAGCGGTCAGTCGCGCATCATATTCTTCACTGGTCTCTTGAGACCTGGATGTAGATGCGTAAATACGCTGAGAACGCAGGCGTGCTTCGCGATCCGAAGAGGTTTCCACTGAGCGAGTTGCAGCCTGATGTTGAACAGTATCAAGGCTCTCCGTCAGGAGAGAATCTACCGAAGAGCGTCAGCTCTTCGGTAGATTCTTGGGATCTTATGATCCTCAATCTTTTAGCTCCTTTGGAACATTGGGAAAGATTTGACCTCTTTCTAGGCATGGTTATAGTTTTATTGTGAAGATACCTGATCAATTAAAATCTAAGTGACTGCTCTCCTGCGTTACCGAATAGGCTACCGTGTCACGAAGATAAATGGAAAAGGAAATTAAACACTCAAATAACATAAGCCCGAAGGCATATTTATTCGATAAATTAAAAAAAAATGGGAGTTTTGGCCAGTAGAGTCAAATTTTCAATGATATACCATCGTCATCGAAAATCAGTCCTAAACTGTTACCGCCTTCACCGCGTGGAGGTACTCCCAGCTTATGTTATTTTATAATTATACAGCGAAATTAGTGATAGCTTTGATTTTCACATCAGATGTTTCTGATCTTCGATTTTTATAAGTCAACAGGAAACGCCCATCAGACCGAACAACTTTTGCTAAGACGTCATTCCTATATGTGTTATGGTGTAACTGGGCTCTTGGAGTTCCACATCAGGTGTTCCAGATCTTCAAATTTATTCTCTCAGCAGAAAATGCTCATCACGTGGAACAATTTTTGCTATGGTACCATTTTTGTATCTCGTATAGTTTAGCTGGTCTGTTGCGGTTCTGCACCAGGTGTTCAAGTTTCCAAGATAAATTATAGTCTATATGTTGCCCAGACATAATACCTATACAACAAAAAAAAAATCATTCAAATCCGTCCAGTAGTTCCGAAGATTAGCGTGTACAAACAAACAGACACACAGACAATTTTTTTTTTTTAGATTCGTGCCCTATTACTGTTTCTAAACCCCCCTCAATTATTTTTTTTTTAATATATTGAATGTACAGACACAGTTTTTTTACTGTTTTATTATATGTATAGATTATATGTATAGATTAAAATTGGTAAAATTATTACAAAAGTCTTAGAAATTATTTACAAAGGTATAATAATGTTAGATGCCTGTACTAGGATAAACCTGTATCACAGGCGGCGTGAGCATATTATTTTATGGTAATTGTATAACAGTAAAATTCATAACAATATTTAACACTAGCTTCTGCCCGCGACTTCGTCCGCGTGACATTTCACCCTCCCTCCATTCACCCTCTTAGGGTTGGAATTTCGAAAAACACTTTCTTAGTGGATACCTACTCTTCACAAAGAACATACCCTCCACGTAACCTACGACAAACTTATTATTTGCGGATGGTACAGTCATCGGGTCTAGGGATCGAAACGCAAAATTAAGTTTGTTGTATATACTTTTCCGGGATAAAAAGTACCCAGTGTGGTGCCCAGGATATTAAAGAATAATTAAACTAAGTTTCATCGTAATCGAACCGGTAGTTTTTGCGTGATGCCTGAACAAACAGACAGACAGACAGACCGACAGACAGACAAAATTTTTTTAAATCACGTTTTTCGGGTTCGGTGTCGGTCTAGTAACACCCCCTGCCATTTATTTTTTTGATATTTTCAATGTACAGAACTTTCATTTCTACAGATTTATTATAAGTATAGATTAGAAGTATTAAAATAATGACAAAATTTTATTAACTAATTATTTTATACCTACAAATACTATTAAATACTACTACACTACTACTATACTATTAAATACTATTTACCTTAAAGATCAAAATAACTAAAAGTCTTATACTTATACGTAATTATTTAGTCAGCGTAAAATAGTTTCTTGCACTCTAAAACTTAGCTAAACACATAATAATTATGATTTTGCGTCAGCAGAAATTAGTAAGTGCGTTAAAGTCAATGTTGCACAAAATTAAATCACGTTTGAGGCAATGCTGAGCTGTTCTGGTAAAGTCAGGAATTTAAATTGTTCGTATATTCAAATCGCAACTCTCATTCTTCGACAGTTGTATGATATGGATAATTGACATAAGGTGTCAATTTGCTTAGCAATTAATTTCTCTGACTGTAAATGTGAAGTCAGTGTGTTAAGGCACCCGTGAAGCAAAAAAAAAATCGTAGTTAATATTACTGCAAAGCAGATAGACGCAATCATAGATATATAATCAGTTAATTAATATGATTAAAAGAAAAGGCAAATACCTAAAATCTGTTAACACTGTACGATTTATTTTCTGGACCTTTTCTATATAGCAAAAGTAGCACAATTCTGGCAGAAACATGAAACGGAGATGACATGCGTCCTTATCAACTCGACCATACCCACACGATAAAATCAATGTGCCTAGCCTTTTCCCAAGTATGTTGGTGTCGGCTTCCGTTCTAACTGGATGCAGCTGAGTGCCAGTATTTTATCATGGAGCGACTGCCTATCAGACCTCCACAGAGCACAATATTACTTGGTAAAGACTGGTAGTCAGACTTTCAGGCTTCTGAATACCCGTTACGGTTGTGGCGGAACAATAACCAATTGGGCCACACTTCTTCGCAGCAGACAGAAGTCGCATGAGCCGGGCTGCGGACCACCAGTCGTCATTTGATCGCCTACCGAACCATTCGGACCGCGCCGCGCTAACTATACCATTCACTTGTAATTAAACTGTCCGTGTAATTTAATTTAAATATAATTTTCTAGTTTGCTTAATTCTCATTCATTTCTTCATCTGTATTCGCATCATTATTTTATCCTTCCGCTTACGCTACGCCTTACGCTTTAAAGCTAAAATACTTAGTCATTAGCACGGGTTCCATTCCCGATTCAGTAGAAATCAGTGAGCATACTGATTTTCTACACGGCTGACAAAGATCTATGACTGGTAACCGGGATTAACAGCTTAACGTGCTGTCCGAGCCACGGAGGGGTCAAACTGATGGTCACCCATCCACGAGGTCACAGCTGCCACAGGTCACAGCTGCCACACACTGCACAGGTCGATCCTTTGATCGACCTGTGCAGCTGTAATTATTTAGCCACGAGCTTCCAAAAATTATATTTTTCTCCCATACCTAAGTAAATGACAAAAACACATCGTTTAATACGACAACTTGGTAAACATTCCCTCTATAATTGAGCCGAAGCCTGATAAGTAGAGGAGGCTTCTTACAAATGAAATCTCGCCAGAATTGCTGGCTACGTAGGTAAGTATATATTAAATCATCATTATTCAGAGTTTCAGACCTTCCAAATACTTTCAAATATTGTTTGGTTCTTTTGGATGTTTTTGTCAAATTGAAAAAGATAAAGGTTTTGGTAGAAACGGCCAATAAGCCACAAAATCCATTAAAATTAGGCTCAGAAATGGCTCTTTTTGACGTCAAAATTACATAAGACAGACCCCTAAAACGGGGCGCTCTTCACCACTTCTCTAGTGCTTTGGACTAATGGAAAACTCATAATTAAGGGGCTTACAGGACCTAAACGCAAAAAACGCAAGTTTGAGAAACAATAAAAGTAGGTATATGATCGACTACAGTAAACAAAATCAAAAAAATATATGATATTCTTCAGGATATATGCTAGGTAGATAGTGTGTTGAAAACATAATACAACTAATTTGGTACGGTAGAAAGAAATCATGAAGATCCCTCTAAAAACTTTCTTTTTACACTAAAAGCCATACTAATATAAATACAATCATTATGATTTTTTGTCAGATTATTCTACAAGCAACATACTAAAACTCTAGGGTTTTAAGTTTTTAGTCCAAACAATAGAATTTTCGTAATAGATAATTGCTACATATTTTGCAATAAATTACCAGAGTTGTGACATCGCGCATCTCTTTCTTCTCTATACAGTCCGACAGTGACCGCGCTTTAGGTCATGTAGTCCTCTTAATAATAGTCTTCCAAATCGAATTTCGGTAATGGCAGATAATCTCAACGGAGACAGTCATCGTCGCCGTCGTGGGAGATATTATAGTGCACAAGTGTGTGCGAAGAGGTGCACTCTCCACTCACTCTTATAGTATGATTGGACGGCAATTTGACACGACCAGATCGAGATCAGGCGCAGGACCACCGGCAAACACACATCAAACAAACAAACTCGTGATCACAGTAGTGTCTTTGTCTGCAGCTTCAGCTTATGGGGTCTCGAGACACGGTCAATAAGACGTTCAAAATTCGAAGCGGAAAAATATTTCGATGACAAACGATTCGAAAAAATTCAAGAATAACCCCTACTAGCTAGCACCTCCGAACCTTAATCTGCGATGAATTTGTAAAAATAAGTGAACGCGATTGTATTTGTGAGAACGCTCCAACGAACACTGCTATTTCGAAACACTATTTATTGATTAGTTGGCAAACGAATTTTTCACTCTCAATGGAATTTTTACATCCACGTGAACGCAGGTTTTCGAATGCTCCATAACAAATGCTCACATTATGAACAAAGCTTTGGATTAACAACAACACATTCCAACATATCGAACTAAATCACCCCAAACAAATAATAAAACATCGTTACACGACACCATCACACAAAGCCTTCCATTTACACAACAAACAGTCCCATCCCTAGTCCCTGTCGTTCCGTAAATCGACTACAAATTATACTCGATTTAATACTGGGGTCAGTCCCATCACTATCATGTTTGGCATGTACATACTCAATCAACGAGGGTCGGAAACTGGGACCCTTAGGGAAAAGAGCATCATTGCTCTAAGCGGCAGATATGACGTGACCCTTTTCTATTGCCCTTAACTGTTCAATTAAAGACGTGGGGATACTTAAAAGTTGTTTACAGGGGTGGCCTGGTGGTATCGACATTTCATTGTGAAATTATGCCCTGACGTTTTGACATTAAAACTGGCAGGATCGTTTCCTGATTTTCACAGAAATAAAATATAATAACGACGCGACGATAAAACGTCTTGAAAGTTTCCAATAAGTATACAGGGTGAAATTAAATTCATGGGCATCCTTTTAAGGAGTCATTGTAATCATCATTATGAACAACTTTTACTATGGGACTCAACCTAAAATCGCGAAAAAAAAATCAGCTGTTCCTTGCATTTGTGTTCACATAACTCGTCAATATGTAGAGAAGAGCTGATTTTTTTTCGCGATTTCAGGTTTGGTCCCATAGTACAAGTTGTTCATAATGATGATTACAATGACCCCTTAAAAGGATGCCCATGAATTCAATTTCACTCTGTATAGCAACGTAATACAGAATATCCAGTGTAGTGAGGTCTCGTGACTCCTAAAGAGTACCTATAATAATTGTGTAAAGGAATACCAAATCTCCAAGCTATATTTTTATACCCACACTTTTTAGGGTTCCGTAGCCAAATGGCAAAAAACGGAACCCTTATGGATTCGTCATGTCTGTCTGTCTGTCTGTCTGTCCGTCCGTCCGTATGTCACAGCCACTTTTTTCCGAAACTATAAGAACTATACTGTTGAAACTTGGTAAGTAGATGTATTCTGTGAACCGCAGTAAGATTTTCACACAAAAATAGAAAAAAAAACAATACATTTTGGGGTTCCCCATACTTACAACTGAAACTCCAAAAAATTTTTTTCATCAAACCTTTACGTGTGGAGTATCTATGGATAGGTCTTCAAAAATGATATTGAGGTTTCTAATATCATTTTTTTCTGACCTGAATAGTTTGCGCGAGAGACACTTCCAAAGTGGTAAAATGTGTGTCCCCCCCCCCCCCCCCCTCTAACTTCTAAAATAAGAGAATGATAAAATTAAAAAAATATATATAATGTACATTACCATGTAAACTTCCACCGAAAATTGGTTTGAACGAGATCTAGTAAGTAGTTTTTTTTTAATACGTCATAAATCGAAAACCGCAATTTACCTTTCACAAAGTTACAACGAACTACAAGAACTTTTATATTATGTTACTTGCTGCTTCGGAACCCTTCATGGGCGAGTCCGACTCGCACTTGGCCGGGTTTTTGGAAATAAGTTTGAGACGAGGAACTGTCAATGTTTGGAAGTTTGAAACTTTGAACGTTTCTATTGACAACGTCAGACTGTCAACGTAAATTCAAATAAATATGGAGATTTATTGAATTTTTAGCAAGACCTGTAGCAAGAACCGATGAAGTGCGGCGAATGCGGAAATTTTTTGTCAGCAATCGAAACAGCTAGGTGAACAAAATGTAGCGTCGCTTATCATCGAGTGACCGTCGCCCTCCTTGGGAACGTCCCTTTAGTGGAGACTAAGGTGAATGGTAGAGCAGCACCCTAATTGCGTAACACACTATCAATCGGAATCGGAATCATTTTGAAACAAATTGCTAATCCATTGGTTTATAAGTTCGAAAAATGTGTCTGCTCAACACGTAAATAACGCAATGAATGTTGCTTAACTGTCAAAATGAAACCGATACCGATTGATAAAGTGTTACGGAATTGCCCCACTGGCATCACCTTGAGTGCAGCATAATAATTGTCCGTAGGGATAATAACAATAATCATGGAAGAATCGGTGCACCTCCTCCTTTTTTGAACTCTGTTAAAAACTGTGAAACCAGCATGTCCGGGAACCATAAAATCAAAGACATGACATGACATCCATTGTCATGCACTCTGCCAAAATAGTAAACACTCTGCCCAAAATAGTAAACACTCTGCCCAAAATAGTAAACCACTCTGCCCAAAATAGTAAACCACTCTGCCCAAAATAGTAAACCACTCTGCCCAAAATAGTAAACACTCTGCCCAAAATAGTAAACCACTCTGCCCAAAATAGTAAACACTCTGCTAAGCAGGACTACTTAGTAGAATAATCATCCAGATCTTTCCAAAATGCAAACTGAAGCGCTTTTGCTAGATTTTTATAAGACAACCTGCTTGTATTAAAACATCTGTAACTTTACGTTAGCACCATTAATTAAGATTTCGTCTAATTAACGAGCTATATGTTTTGTTACGACCCATAAAATCCGTCTGTAACATCAATATTATCTTTTAACTACTATTATATTCATACTAACTTCTCCACATGATATATCCGTTAAACATTAATATCTCAAGCATAATCGTTAAAACAATAATAGCACTAATGAAGAAGCTTCATTAATATCTGAAAACAATGAAGGGTTTATCGCCAGCCCTCGCAGTCTAGATTATGTCTAGACCAGTTCAGACTATCTAGATTAGAAGCTATTTATATTCGTGAGACATGCAGACGTGCATTGATTGGAAATGCTAATGTAATGGAAATTGAAAACAAAAGACATTTAACGAAGCCGAGAGTCACTTATACTCCCTGTAATTATTTTTGTACAGACGCCAGCACATCAAGCTATTACAATCTGTCAAATATCTTTAATTGATTTTCAACTTTATCGCTAAAGCATAAGGTTCAAAGTTGATTGGGGAAATTTGACAGTTTCGGGTAGCTTGATGTGCTGGCGTCTGTACAACACCATACCTGCGAACTTCTGGTTACGGAGATATTGAATGTCAAAATTCCAACTTTTACCGACCTTTTTACACGAAAACAAGTTTTTAATTTACTTAGGGCTGATTTTTACAACACCGGGTAATTTTATCGAAGGAATGATTTTCAATTTTTGACAGTTCGTTCATACAAAAAAACTTTTTTACAAAAAAAAAACAACCGACTTAAAAAAAAACACTACAAAGTGATAAATAACTTTAATTTCGGAAGTCGGTGTCGTTGATTCCGCATTTTCGTTTTTTGACACCGACTTCCGAAATTAAAGTTATCTTTGTAGTTTTTTTTGAAGTCGGTTGTTTTTTTTTTGTAAAAAAGTTTCTATTTTTCACTTTTTAGTTGTACCTACCCCACAAAAAAGTAAACAAAAAGATCGTTAATGTAGACAATGTAGATAAATTTTTAGATTTTTGTTGATTTTTCAAAAACCGCTCATCCGATTTCGATAAAATTTTCATGGGACCATTTGGGAAGTATACTCTTTCTAACAAAAAAAGATTTTTTCAAATCGGTTGGCAAACGACGGAGTTATGCGCGAACAAACACAAAAAAAAAAAATACAAACATTCGAATTGAGAACCTCCTCCTTTTTTAGAAGTCGGTTAAAAACTGTCAGACGTCAATTTTATTCCACGAACAAAAATTATCTATCGATTGAAAAATCAGCCCTAATATTAGTTTGAAGTACAGAATACGTAGTTGACACTTATGTGATGGATCTTATTACGCCTTGTGTTTTTAGTTAGTTTGTGTAAACGAGGTTCGTGTTTCCCACTGCCCACTCTCTCACATAGGCGTTTCACCACCGGTGACTAACAAGACTAGCTAGCAACAAAACAACGAGTTGGCGAGCAACGAGCAGCGAGTGCGCGACGGCAACGAGTGATTACTCGCTGTATGCGTTTGTACCCAGTCTCTTAGCGAGTATTCTGCCCTCCAAGTGAGTGTCGCGGTTCCCTATCCATTTGCATAAAATTTTAAGACCTAATATGAATTGACATACTTTTGTTTCTCCTAATTATATTTTCGCATAATATTATTTACTAAACGCATAATTTTTTTAAGCATAATAATTTCTTTAATCATAATAATGTTTGAGCATAACATTTTGAAGCATAAATTTTGCATGCTCATTTTATTTCTAACGACGTCAGCTCCTATTTCTGTATGCAGGGTTTAAAGAAACCTAACCAAACCGAACCTCGGGGTGCCACTGACGTCGTTTAGTATTATGCGAATTAAATTTATGCCAAAAAAAATTAGCCTTCAAGATAATTATGCCAACATAAACTGTATGCCAAAAAAAATATGTCAAAGTGTTATTATGCCAAAATAGTTATGTCAAAGTATATTAGGAAAAAGAACATTATGCGAAAAGAAGGGATCCCGAGTTTCGCTGAGCGAGTTCTCTCTTGGATAGTTCTTGTCGACCTTAATGTTGAGCGAATGGTGTAATCGTAGAGGATGCCGGCTTTCAAGCCATGGGACTACTTTAGGCCGATTATGCGAAAGGAATCAATTTGAGTTTCATTTTCGTATTATGTAGGTCTGTTGAGGGACTTGCGGACAAATAATAAAAGCCGCACGGGTGGATCGATCGGGTAACGCATAACCGACCCGCCGAACCCCGCCGCCGCCGACCTGCCGAAGGGTGTTGTGTATCGCCGGTTTCGTGGCCGGCTACATGACACCAGTCAGCGAAACACGACGCAGACACTTCGTGTTTAGTTTAGTTAGTTTCTTAGTGAGATAATAATGTTGTATGTATTTATATTATTTTTAAGTTATATTATTATTGTATTTTATGTGTTTTTATATGGGCCTTGATGCCTGAAATAAATGGATAAATAAATAAATAAAATAAAATAACTACTGTACTCGTGGTAGAGATAAATTAGCTAGCTGCCCACACACCCTGTCTAAATCTGGAAAGTTGATTCATATCATGGGTCCATCGGTATACAATCGGCTACCAGATGAAGTTGTAAGCGCGACGTCTGACAATGCTTTCAAAGCAAAACTTAAAGGCTGGTTAACCGACCAGGTATTATATGACCTAAAAGAATGGTTTTAACTGATTGAATTATAATTTATGTATTTGTCTGCTTTTTGTTTATTGACATGTAACATGTAACTGATGTAATTATAAGTTGAGTAATTGTCTGCTTTTTTGTTTATTGACATGTAATTTTAATAATTATGAATAAATAAACTAAACTAAACTAACCTCGGAAAGCACGTTAAGCCGTTCGTCCCGGCTGTCATTTGTGGATCTTTGACAGTGGGTGCATTTCTACCAGAGATGACCGAGGATGCGTAGCGAGGGTTGTGTGTAAAACTAACCAATAACAACGCTAACTTAGTTCAAGCTATCAAAATAAAGCTATGTTATTAATTTGTTTCACACACATCCCTCGCAACGCATCCTCGCGCTGGTGTATACGCAGCCTTATGGTCAGAAGCTCGAAAGTCTAACCGAGTCTAACAGTCTTACCAAAAGGTATCGTATTATCCAGATTATTTATGTCTATACTTTATTTGATATTGGGCACCATTGAATTACGATGAAATAAAACTGCATAGAGTAGGAAAACAACGCGGTTAAACCTGAATAAACATCCTGCAATGAGGAACCCTAAACAACAATGATCCTACTATTTTGTGTGAATATAGCTTATATGCACTGGAACATTATTATAACGGTATCTACAACGCCACATGTGAACAACGCATCATACTGACGTCACGCAAAATCCTACATCTCGCAAGCAGAGTTTGCCGCGCAACTAGCATAGATACAACGGCCCGACATGAATCATCGGGCAGTTGCCCGCCGGGCACGACACCCGACTAGTCGAGGATCTTCCCTTTTCTATAGAGTATGAGTGAATAGAACAAGCTGTACTTTTATTGATTCAATGATCATAACAAAGGATCGAACCTCTCCAAGAAATTAATTTTTCATTCAACAAAGAAGAATATGAATTTCTCTCTTCTTTCCTAAGATCTACGTATTACAAGCCTTAGGTCAGCCTCTGGTACTGTTTGCCCGTTTCAAGGCGGCTCCCAGGGCCGGCCTAGCCACAGGACAGCGAAGGGGCACGTACAACCAACTAGTGTTTATTTTCCTTCATAGAACTGTATTGTCTATGGTCGCTAGGGATTGTTATGGAACTTTAACAATAGCAGCTTGTAATTGTCAGGAAAAGGCTAGCTAGTAGCTAGGCATTTTTCTAGGAAATTGCGTTGGAATTCTAGATGAGGATATTACGTCGCGTTGTTGGTATTTGATGACACTGGGGTTCGAATAAAAGGATTTAGGTAGTTGTTTGCGTGTGACAGATGGGTTTTATTTAGTTCCTACTTTTTTTTTTTTTTGTTAAACAAAGAAATCACGGAAACATTGTCACAAGATTACATGGACAAGATTACATGACCTACCCGAAACTGTCAGATTTTCCCAATCAACTTTGAACCTTATTGTTTGGTGATAAAGTTGAAAATCTATTAAATAAATTTGACAGATTGTAGTAGGCTGACGTGCTGGCGTCTGTACAAGGGTGAGATTAACACAGAATTGGGTTTTCTAATCATTCACCAGTCCGCGGGTAGTATCCTGCCCAAAAAAACGAAAGCGATAATGGACGTCATATTCCAAGTAGGTCAGATTCCATGTACAGACGCCAGCACATCAAGCTACCCGAAACTGTCATGTTTTCCCAATAAACTTTGAACCTTATGTTTTAGTAATAAAGTTGAAAATCTAATGAAGAAATTTGACATATTGTAGTAGCTTAATGTACGTCATTTCCCAGCTAGGACATTTTCCAGCTAGGTCAGATTTTGAGTTAGTAATGGTTTCTGGTACACTTACATTCTTTAGAAAAATGCTTTTACTGTGTTCGGTATTAATTTGCAAATACCTATAGACCATGTTGTTCAATACTTTCTAGTGCAATGTAAAAAAAAAAACGTTTTAGAGGGGGGACAAACTTTAGTCAATCTAGGCTGACCTAGCAGAGAACGGAATGAGCTAGGTACTGACGCCAGCACATCAAGCTACTACAATCTGTCAAATTCCTTTAATAGACTTTCAACTTTATCGCTAAAACTTAAGGTTCAAAGTAGATTGGGAAAATTTGACAGTTTCGGGTAGCTTGATGTGCTGTCATATGTACCTTTTTGGAGAATTGACTTGAAAGGAAGGTAGGGACGCTTACTCCCTGCATTGCGACCATAACGCCTGAACTATTACAATAATTTGACAACATATCTGTTTGTTTGGTAACACATGCTATATGGATCACTAATGTTTCACCAAAACTCTATTGACAAATTTTTAGTTTACAACCAACGTATCGTATACTATTTACTTCACAAACAACTCATTCCGCAAATGTTTTATTTTATAAACACTCGCTTTACAAACATTTATTTGGCGAATGCTTCTCTTTACAAATGTTACGGATGATATTTAATCATTTATACATTTTTCATTTAATATTTAGATTCTTTTGGAAAAATAACGTTATACAAAATATCATTTTATAATACACTAGCGACTGCATTAAAAACTGCATTATAATCCGTTGCGTAGTTTAAAAGATCTAAGCTTACAGACAGCGGGAGTGACTTTGTTTTATACTATGTAAAGATTTTCTAAACCAGTCGCAAAGTGATCATTTATTTCCATTTGGGTCAAATAATTTAAAGGCAAGTATTTTTTTCTATATAATCTAGTCATTTCTGGCACTCGCCGGCCGCTGCCGCGGCACCGCTCGCTTCGCTCGCTCGGCTCGTGCGTAGGGGTTTACAGTTTTAACCTAACCTAACCGAACCATTTTTTTTTAATAATTAACCTAATGTAACTAGTTCGGTTCCGGGTAGCCTACTAAAAATAATCTCTTTACCTTCTATTAGCGCAAGTCGTTTCTGGCACCCATATTTTGTGTAATAGTATTTTTTTTTAAATAAAATCTAGTCGTTTCTGGCACTCGCCGGCCGCTGCCGCAGCACCGCTCGCTTCGCTCGCTCGGCTCGTGCGTAGGGGGTTACAGTTTTAACCTAACCTAACCGAACAATTTTTTTTTAAAATAATTAACCTAATGTAACTAGTTCGGTTCCGGGTAGCCTACTAAAAATAATCTCTTTTTACCTTCTATTAGCGCAAGTCGTTTCTGGCACCCATATTTTGTGTAATAGTATTTTTTTTTAATAAAATCTAGTCGTTTCTGGCACTCGCCGGCCGCTGCCGCGGCACCGCTCGCTTCGCTCGCTCGGCTCGTGCGCAGGGGTCACAGTTTTAACCTAACCTAACCAAACTTTTTTTTTTTTAATAAATAACCTAATCTAACTAGTTCGGTTCCGGGTAGCCCACTATAAATAATCTCTTTTTTTCTATTAGCGCAAGTCGATGAAAGAATGAATTTCATTTTTAGGAAATTGCGTAATGATAAGTCAATATGCAAAACGTTTTTATTCCAAACGTTGTTTTATTAAATAAAATAAATAAAAAATGAATTGCTTGTTAAATAACACGTTATTAAACAAAAGTTTATCTGGTGATTATTTTGTAAAGTGAATTATTTGGCAAACTTGTTGTTGTATAATGATGAAATGACAAATCATGTTTTTGTCAATCGTTGTTTGTCAAGTAAAAATTTGTAAATTAATTTTTGGTGAACTGACAGGGCACCCATGCTATATAGTTGTGTACAACTGGGTTCGGTCGACAGGCCGCAATATACACCTGCTTGCGGTTCTAGTTAATTGCAGCAGCCATCTACATACTGTTCTACACGTAAATGTGTGTCTATGATGGTGAGGGGAACCTCAAACTAAATGCTTGTATAACTTGCAGTTACCATATTGATGGCTAAATTACTCCTGTGTGGAGCAAATGAAATACAAACGCTGGTCTGCTATATGTATGTTCGGCGCGGAATGATTCGGCACAGTCAGGCGCCAAAATCATAGGTAAGTTTCCATGCTCATGACCATGAAATCCGATTTCCACACAACTTTTCATCCACCGGTGCCACTTTCAGACTTTTTTTTCTAGAGTTAATTGTTACCGGACTAGATAAATTCATACTTAATATTATAAATTCGAAAGTAACTCTGTCTGTCCCTCTGTCTGTATGTTACCTTTTTGCGCCTAAACCACTGAACCGATTTGGATGGGTATAGATATAGTTTGAGTCCCGGGAAAGGACATAGGATAGTTTTTATCCCGATATTCCCACGGGATCGAAATGATTTTGCATGTTGATTATGCATGTTATACAAAGTAGAATGTGACAAGTTTTCAACTTCAAAGTTTCTACTCTAAAACCGGGTGCTACAGCACTTCTAATTATGATGCCTTTGAGTATAATTGGGGCGTAATTTGCTCAAGTCCTTTGTTAAATGTCATAATTGTATCACGTAAGTAGTTACTGAACTACTAGTGATTTTATGTATGTACATTTATGTACATACATAAACTCACGCCTTCTTAATAAAAAATAAATAAATCTGTATGTCTGTTTTTAAAATTTAAGAAATAGTTAAAGGAATAGTTTTATTAACTTGTATGTGAAAAAGTGTCATTATAATATTATGTACAAAAAAAAGGAGCTACGTCTGCCAACAAACTGCTTTGCAGTTTGGCAGAGGTAATAATTATGTCATGTTTAAAATTATTTATGTGAATAAACACTTTTTCATTTTTTTTTCCCCATGTGTGTAGACAGAAACCACAGAACCCCATCTGCTACGATCCTTACATACTCCATTTGCGTTCTTACTTCTGGTCACACACACACGCCAGTTGCGAGTACCTACTACGCACCTGACCTGTCTGTCTAAAGAACATCAACAATATATAAACAAATCATCAACAATAATACAAATAAATAAAAAAACATTGGTTGTTTGTAAAATCAGTTTACGGACGATAATTTTACGTGATAACGTCATAAGAAAACATCCGATCGTGCCTCTCTATCGCTTGTTCCGCGCTCTCGCTTGCACACTCGGCTCAGGCGAAACGTGACAAGTCATGCTTTTTCGTGCGTGCAGCCGGTGTTCATCGATTTATAAGACTCAATTTAGAGAATATTTTCTCAGTTATTAATTAGGTACTAATTATTTAAACAAAGGTATCAAATAGTAGCAAATAGGTATTAGATTTTAGTAATATTTTAAAGCTGATCGGACATTTTGGGCAGTCATTCTGATTATCACGACGTTATAACATCAAAAATGTTATCTGTCGTCCGGTCGCTGGCGCACTCACTTGACATTTATCAAATCATTCTTTTGAAGCATAAGAACGGTAACTTCACTTGACCTTCACTTGACCGATACGGGCCTCGTATAGTCTTGACATAGTGCATACTGCACAACACGTTTGGAAGGGGTTTATATAAGGCAATCCAATACACACTTGACAAGTGGGTTGATTATCTGGCAGGGGTTGGGATACAATGAGGACGAGACTAATTCACACAATGAAGGATCGGACGTCACTAGGCAAGTTAGTCCGATCTATAAAATGATGCTTCGTAATCTCGTCCTCATTGTGTACTTTGTCACGATCAACATCCGCCAACAACAATTTATCGTCGCGTCGCACGCAAGTAATGTAATAATTTTACACAACTTTATCTATTTTGCTCCTAGTACAATAATGATGTCTAACTCTTAGAAAAAACTGCTATTTTCTTAGAAGAACGTGTCTATCTTAGGTAATAGCCTTCTATTTGTGGGACCATTTCAACGAACGTCGGGTCGAGAATACTGTCGCGCCAACACCTCATTCATTTTTAATTTGCCGGGAATGAACCTCGTGTTCAAATAGATCGCCATTTCGGAAATTGAATCGATCTATTTTAGGTTTCTTATCTATTTTGGTCTTGTTATTACAATCATTCGGTAAGAACAACTTTGAGAAGGAGGCTAACAGAAAAAATTCTGGGCTGGGCATCGTTTGGTAAGCATCTTCGAGTCTTCTCGTTGCGCATTCCGCAGAACAGATAGACTAAAATCTTCAATCAGTGCGTACTTCCGGAGCCAAAAGATGGACACTCACGGTACGGCTGGTCTGTAATTTCAAGGCCGCTCAGCGAGCTATGGAAACAAGCTATACTTGGAATCTCTCTGAGAGATATAATCCGCAGTGAGGTGATCCGGCAGAGAATTGAAGTTGTCGACATAGCTCACAGAATAAGCAAGCTGCAGCGATGGGCCGGCCATATTAGCCGTAGAATCGATGACCGGTGGGGTGTACGTGTTCTTGTGTGGAGTCTTTAGATCATGATCTGGGTTAGGACATAGAATACCAACGTTTTATCCTGGTAGTTTGTTCTCGTGGGATAGTTCCCAACCTCCACGTGTGCAAGATAAAAGTCTATAGCGATTCAATGTTAAGAAAAAGCCTCTCCAACCTGGGATGACGATGGACAAACGCTCAAAGTCTTACAGTGTAATCACTAGTGATTGTGGTAGCAACTGCGAAGCGAATGCGCTCCAACTTCAACTTTTGTATCAAGTTTATATTGCGCAGAATCTCCTAAACGTTTTATGAGTTGTTAATGCATTCTGTGAGAGCAAAGTTAATTGTGACTGTCATGTAACTTGCAGAATTTGTAATGTTTTGTTTGCCTTTGAATGTGGCTGCGATAGATACGTTTTTCTTTAGTTGGTCGAGTTTTCCAAGTAATCCTCCAGATAATTAAGTTCGGGTCGAATTTTAGTCATAAAAATATATAGCCTACGAAACGTCTGCCTTTTTTCCTCATTCTAAAACCCAATTGCTAGTAAACAAGACGTGAATGTGTGCGTGAAGTCGTGTAACATCAGGAACACACATACGCACACGAGAAGGTGCTCTAAGGTCTTGCGTTTACACACACATTCACAGCGTTTTTGTACAGTAAGTTTCTACAAGTAAAGTGCGCGTCAATTCGTACGATAAAAATACTATAAACTACAAATCGTTTTCATACCTAACATGATCGTATTCATACAATGCGAACTATTTTATCTTGTCTTCCAACCAGTAAGTAATCAAATAATAAGAAATACTTTCTCTTGTCTATCCATCTTCATTGATTTCGCAAAACTGTCTATTAATCTGTTCTGTTGCCAAAACTTCGAAACTACTCGCATAGGCCAACCGCTTAACTGAGACGTTGCCTGAGGTGGCTGCGCGGTGCGGGAGGGGTGATAGTTGTGACAAGTTGATGAATCACTGAGCTCTTGCCTCACGTCACCACACCCCTCCCGCACCGCGCTGTTACCTCAGGCAACGTCTCAGTTAAGCGGTCGGCCTATAAACAAATAGTGAAGACAATCTTTAAAGTTGGATAATGTTTCTTTGGCTTTTCCAACTAAGTCTTGGTCTCGGAGCGCGGAACCCGCCGCGACGGCCGCGTCTAGAGTTGATGGTACAAAAAAAATCTTGGAAGTCGAAAGTGCTTTGAGCGCACAACTTCTGTCATGGACTGCCTTCAATACCGTCATGTCTATCTATACTAATAATAATATTATAAAGAGGTATTTGTTTGTTTGTTTGTATGTAGGAGGTAATCTCTGGAACTACCAGTCGGATTTGAAAGAATATTTTTGCATTTGATAGCCCAATTCTTGAGAAAGGCTAAAGGCTATTAAGCATCACGCTAGGATTCTTAGGAGCCGAGAAAAAAAAAAATAGAAAGAACGCCATGAAAAGAAGTAAAAGCGCGGTCAGGCGATGTAATGCGACAGGGCTTACACGGACAAAATCGTGGGCAGAAGATATTAGCAGAAGTAGTAAAGAAAACGGTGAAACGCATGGATTGTATGGAAAGCTGTCATGGAAAGTGTTGACAATGACGCCTCCAGCAGTCTCCACGCTCTGAAGGCGAATTCCCATAATTAAAAACGTTCAAAATCTATTCGCAATCTCATCTCAGCGACAATCAAGGTCAAAAACTTGTCAATAATGTAGTGAAATTAGAGGTATTTTTTGACAGATTGAGACTGAGATAAAACCGTGAACGTTCTTAAAATGACGAGAATAGCCCCCCCTCTGTCGTCTTGGTAAACCAAATGTCTCAGGGAAGTAAAAACCAAATGATAGACGATAAAACTCGCATTTCTCTCGATTTTTACAACAATGTCATAATGATCAGACACCATTAGCGTTAAAAAATCCGTATCAGATGACACGCGATAAATTTTTTCGTCTCATTTTTACGTCCGATGGATATTTAAGGATGAATAAAATGATCGTTCTGTCCGATATTTATAGACGTCGTAAAAACAATAATGGAGAATAAACGAGTGTTACGATTTCGTTAAATTCACGATGTTCTTGTTTACGAGGTGGGTAACATACGTACGGAGTCAATAGAAAACTCGACTCGCTGCCTGTACAGTATTTCTATCTCACGAAGCGACACGTGGCAGCCAAGTATACAAGCACGCTGTGAATGTGTGTGTGAAGACGGGTAGCGTTAGCATTTATCACACCCACTTCCGACTTCACCATTGTCTCGGACAGTACCGCGAGCTCCTGCGCTTACACATACAGCATATTTTTACATTTTGTAACCACAAGTAAAGCGCGCGTCACTTGAGGAAACCGGCATGTTCTAGAAACAAACCAAGCCCGCGTCGTGGATAACAGCCCATTCCCTCTGCAAGAGAGGAGGCCTGTGTCCCAGCAGTGGGAACAAAGAAGCAGCGGCAGTGGGAAGTGGGCTGAGTATACTGGCTTCCCCTTTATTGCCCCTGATCATACATTAAAAACATATTAGAATAGACCTTTGTTACAACTTAGAAGAAACCTAAGTTACATTTTCTTTTACTACAAAATGTACATACTAATGCCACGTAAATGTAGCTAATGTAGTTTTGATGGCAAACCGCATATTCCTTTGAATGGCAGAACTGAATGTTCTGGCAAATGACTGTATGTCTGTGTAGAAGACACATAATTTAGTTTCAGATGCAAGATGTAAGAACGACTACTGAATTGTTTGAACCATCATCACCATCAGGGTACAGCAGTCCACTGCTGAAGATAGGCACGCCAAACAGCTCGATTCTTGGCAACTCTCATCCAGCTGCTACCAGCCACCCTGGGTTGACCGTCGCTCTACCAAGTCTGAGGGCGTCCTACCTTACGTTTGGTTTACCGATTCGCGGTCTCCACTCAAGTCCACGTCTACCCCAACGGTAATCGGTTCTACAACTAATATGGCGGACCATTGTATCTTCAGCTTGCTTATATGACTTTGGATCTCTGCCGGATAACCTCATTCTGGATACTATTCCTCATAGAAACTTCAAGCATTAACTCGTTCCATAGGTCGCTAAACGACATTGAATTTATGGACAAACCGTACCTTGAGTATCATCCACGTTTCGGCTCCGTAAGTCAAAAGGTGAATAATGATGCAAATTATTATTATGTCACACTACCTTTGGAGCGACGAAATTGCCTTTTAAAGGTAATTTGGAGGTCAATTAAACGAAAAACCTGGATTACTTTTTTTTGTTGGTATGATTTATCGACATAATCGTGTTTGGATGGAATTAACGAGTCTTTTTAATAGTGATTTAGGTTGATAAATGTGTAATTGGGGTGGCAATTTCGTATTTTGAATGATATAAAAGGTCAAAAGATGAGCCCTAACAAACCTTTTCTTTGAAGCCCCTTAGCTTGTAATTTGTAAAGATATTGGTGACTGAAAAAATCTGAAAACGAGTCTCACCAAGGGATGTTGTGTTACCAAGTAGCCCGTAGTCGCGTCGTTAAGGTCGGTCGCTCCACGTAAAATACTGAAGTTCAGCTGCATCCGGCAAGACTGGAAGCCTACCCCGACATAGTTGCGAAAAGGCTAAACAGATTAATTAGTGTCTGATAAAAAATCATAAATGTATAACAAGCATTTTAGTAGATACAGTAGTTTGTTCAATTGGAACAAAGTAAGTAAATTTTATTTGTTTAAACATGGTGTACATGATACATTGCATGCAGGATTATAATGGGGAACATAAAAGAACAAACATGTTGAGGCGCATATCGTGGCGTGCAAATAGGTAGGAAGAGATGGTGCATAAACCGTGACAATATTCATCAAAATTACATTTCATCATTATTCATTATAAAAATCAAAGTAGTCATTAAATAAATCACACTAATATTATAAAGGCGAAAGTTTGTGAGTGTGTGTGTGTGTTTATATGTTTGTTACTTCTTCACGCTCAAACGGCTGGACCAATTTTGATGAAATTTGGTATAGATATAGCTTGAGTCCCGGAAAAGGACATAGGGTACTTTTTATCCCGATATTCCCACGGATTCGACATTTACGCGGGTGAAACCGCAGGGTGCAGCTAGTTAGTTAATAAAATTATGAATTACTGTCATTAATAATTTCAATTCCAGATTAAAAATTAAAAAGATTACAATAATATGTCAAAAATACAACATTGTCATCTTAAAAACGAAGAAAGTTGTCCTCTTTCATAAATTCTGCTATACTGTAATACAAATTTGAACGCAACCTTCTGTTTTGTTGACGAACGGGACGTAGCGTAATTTTTTTTTCTTGTTTTTAGTCTATCTCCTGTCTGCTTTGGAATACACGCTTTGCAGCGATAACTCCGCCATACAATTTTTTATTTTAATCTTTCTCTTACTTAGTCCAGTCAATCCATAACTCACACATAAGTTTTCATCAGGTTATGGGCCCAGACGCATAACTACCTAACTTTCTCCAGTAGGACTACAATTAGATAGAATATTCTCTGCCGCTTCCAAATTGGTGTTATTTTAGGATTTTTCAAATTGTAATCGTGACCATCTGTTGTAGGAGGAAAATAATCTCGCTAGCTAGTGGATGTAACAGATTCCGTGAAATTAATAACAATATGATTGATCGTGTAATTGCGGGATTCCATACTCTTCTATTACTTTATTCTGAGTTTCGATATATTGCCAAGGGTCGTGTTCTTTTTTTCTATTATCATTTAATATATATTTGTGTGTATGAGAGAATAATAAATAATGTTATAATGTCGTTTATTTATTTTTGTTTTTGTCGTATAAGGTTGCCTCTGCACCAGAGATGAGCGAGGTTGCGTAGCGAGGGATGTGTGTGAAACCAACCAATAACATCGCTTTATTTTTAGAGTTTGAACTAAGTTAGCGTTGTATGTAGCGTTGTGTGTAAAACGAACCAATACCTGGTTCGTTTTACACACATACCTCCTTGGCAAAGGCCTCCCTCCGCTCCTTCCATCTTTCGCGAGCCCGCGTCCGATCCTATTCGAGATTTTTAAATATTTCTTTAAATAAAACGCTACCGGTGGTTAGGGCTCCAGAGACAGGAACCTCATCACAATGTTATCAGATTATTTTTAAGTATACAGTACCTATCGGTAATTCTCAGTTTCTGATGTATCTTTTATATATTTGTTAAAGCCACTGACTCGATTTCTTAATACATTGTGTTTTTGAATAAACAGAAAATGGCTTATATGGTAAAGTTTGTTATTTATGGCTCTCAGAAACCAGGCTTCTGAGAGTCTATTGTTAGTAAATATATTTTTCCTGAAGTTGTTTAGGGTATTACATGGAACTTAAACGGGGATTTCAAGGCGTGAACAAGCAACTTAATATCGTTGCAAGTGGTCGTGCGGAGAGCGCATTTTTTGTTTGGAATGTTAATATTTATCGCTGGAGATTTCACGTTGCATTATTAATTTGATTTGGTTATTTCTTTAAATTTAAGGTAATTTAGTGATCTTTGTTCATTAATTGTTTGGCGCCGACTCAAAATTTCTTAGGTATACTTGCATTAGTTTAAGAACTTATTTATTAAGGTAAAATAAAAAAGGTTTTTATTTTTTGCTTTTCAGTTTTTCGGAGGTTTAATTTTTTTTTTTTAAGTTTTTATTTTATAATTTTTGAGGCTATAATTTACTAATTACTACATGCTTAATTTTTTATTACTTTTAAAATAGCTACCTACCTTACTTTAGATATTAACTGTTATATAATCCTACTTTAACTATTATTTTTTGTATAATAAAATACTTTAAAAAACAGGCTTTATATACCAACATAGATAGGCCTTTTATTTTAATTGTAATACACAGCTCAGCATTAAAATCTGTGCATGAACAATAAATCACCCCTATTTTCCCACCCTTAGGGTAGGATTTTTTTTTCCAAATTTACATGGGACCAACTTCGAGGTATGCCCTATCCAATAAAAAAAGAATTATCAAAATCGGATTGCTCTGTAAAAAGTTATGCGTGACCATACATAAAAAAAAATATATATACACGTCGAGTTGATAACCTCCTCCGTTTTTTCGTCGGTTAAAAAATTTAATAAAACTCCGAGCTACATTACAAGAAATACTTAAGCACATTTCTGCAGCTATTTTTCTAAAAGTTTACAACAAATGCTACCTCTCTCGTAGCGATTTCACTAGGCTGACACTATTTCCTAGTTCTAAAAGTAAATAAACGTGCATTATTGTCTTAGGGACACAATGCTACAATATCTAGGTACGCAGCTTTCTGGAACATTTTTCTAAGTAATGAAATTTTCTAGGAAGCTGGCAAGTGTAGGTAACTGCTTCTCGTATAGAAAAATTCAGTAAAATATTGTTTAGTACGGCTTTCATGCCTCAGAAAGCACGGTAAACCGTTGGTCCCTGCTGTCATTCGTTGGTCTTTGACAATCGTTACGGGCAGTTATAAGCCCAAAGACTGACCAAAGAAAGAAAGAAAGAAAAAAAAAGTATTTATTGCGACTCGTACAGGAAGATCACAAACTAAACTAAACACAGTAAAAAATAAAAAACCAAGTCTTATAAAAAAAGTTACAAGAAAAAGAAAAATGAGACTGAAACTCCTATACGAGGCCAAAAGGCTCCTATCTCAGCAGCATGATGCTTACAAGCTTGATACATTTAAAAAATAAATGTCGCAGCGCTGGTATTCTGATACCAAGGGGTATCCGTTAGGGCCGCAGCCTGCCGGGGTAGCGGGATTGTCCGAAAGGGTTACCGCTGCCCCGGAACATAAAGGGCTAAGGAAGGAACACGGGTGGGTTTTAGTCAGTAAGCATGGCAAATAATTTAATTTAAGGTTCTGTGTCCTGTAATGTTAATTACTTTGCATACATAGTATTGTATAAAATTAATTATTTTCTAACTGAACAGACAGCTGTGCTGCTGGGGAGTTTGTTCCGCCACTTCTTCTCCCCAGCGAAAGCACTAGGAAGTGGCGAAGGGCGGGCGTTTTGGGGGACTGTCTTTTGTAATTTTGACGTTCGAAAAGTGCTGATTCTCAGCCTAGTTTGAATAAATGACTTTTGATTTTGATTTTTGATTTTAAGAGTCTGACACTCCCTTCCGCTCCACCCAGAGCGGGAGGAGTTATTTGGTGATTTCACATCCACAAAAAAAAGGTTGTATCTCGTGTTAGGCAGTAACTGGGTTATGGAGGTCAGAAAGGCAGTCGCTCCATGTAAAAGGCTGGTATTCAGCTGCATCCGGTTAGCCTGGAAGCCGACCCAGACATAGTTGGGCAAAGGTTCTATTGGACTTTTCTATGAAATACTTAACATACTTTTTTGAAGTGAAACTTCTTTACGCACGCTTGACTTGGGGAGTAAGCTGGCGAACGCGTTACAAAAAGTGTGATCGGGCGAGGCGAACGGGAGTTGAGTGGGGATATAAGCAAGAGAAAGCAGTGCGCGCGCACATTTTCTTTCTCTCTTCCTCTCATAGCCAAATACGTTTGAAGTTTCACTTCAGTCGTGTGGTCATAAGCACACTCGGTTTTTTTGATAACTGATCTAACATTTCTACGTTAGGGGGTCTAGAATCATGTACTGAATTCATGATTATAGTTTTGCCATTTTTTATAATTTCATATGCCTTGCTTTCTTAAATAAGAGTATGAATCTAAATACAACAAAAACATGATAATTTTCGTGTCTTATCGTGAAATTTTCCCGGGAGATAGAAAGAAAGAAAGAAAATACGTTATTTGCGGTGAAAATGACGCAAAAAGAACATAAACACAAAAAATAAAATATAAGAAAAATTTTTAATTAGGTCCTGTACAATTATTGCCCCATCGGGTAGTGTTCATCCTAGTACGGAGTTGCCATGAAGATAAAGTAAGCAAAGCTATCTAAATATGTACAAGCCGACTCAATATCAGCGACACAGTTTATTTGTCTTTGCTCCACATGCGCTCAGTAGCTACGAACTGGAAGTTTTTATCACGTATCATCTGCCTATTTATATCCTGTAGGTAAATAACTAACTAACTTACAATACAAATAAATAAAAATAATAAAACAAAGGACACTTAGGCGTCGAAGTATTTGTCCGTATCGCTGTCATCCGGAAACGTGCCCAGAAGACTGGCAGCATAGCCCCGTTGAATGGCAATGCTAATTCTTTGGCCAAAGAACGACCCAACCCTCTGGTCACGTGAAGTATCGACCAGCCGGCGAGAAATTTTCTTAAAAAGGAGACGCGCGCTCGGGCCCCATGAACCAAGCGTTTCGATCCCAAACGGCTCAAGCTGTAGTTGTCCATAAGGTTACAGTATTTGCGCCGCTTGAGGGTCTCAGCAGCCGCAGCAGCGGCGCCAGCACAGCCCGCCGTGCTAGGAACATGAGATGGTGCAAGGGTATCGACACATGTTGCGTCCCACGCCAGAGGCCTACCCACCTTCCAAGGCAACAACGTCATGCCGTCTGATCTCTTCCCATCATCACTAAGGTAAATACGTATACTGGTGACTCCGGTTACTGATACGTATGCGAATATTGGGGCAAAGGCCTTAGGACTTAAGAAGGAGAAATGAAGTGGCGGTTAGCTGGTAACACACTGACGTTTATTTTTACAACTGGCTTCAATTTCTGACTAACTGACCGTCATCATAGTCATCTCCCTAGCCTTTACCCAACTATGTTGGGGTCGGCTTACAGTCTAACCGGATGCAGCTGAATACCAGTATTTTACATGGAGCGACTGCCTATCTGACCTCCACAACCCAGTTACTGGGTAATACGATACTCCTTGGTAAGACTGGTTGTCAGATTTTCGGGCTTCTGGCGACCCGTAACGACTGACAAAGATCCACGTATGACAACCGGGACCAACGGCTTAACGTGAATTCAGAAGCACAGAGGGGTCTTGGTATGTAAAGATGGTCAACCATCCACGGACCAACCGCGGGAAGCGTAGCTTAACCTGATCGACCGACCTGTGCGGCTGTTATTACTTAGCCACAAGCCCCTCTTTTTCTGTATGACGAATTTACTGGCTTCTGAATTCTGACTAACTGACCGATTATTATTTGACAATTCAAAAGTGCCTGTAAATGGTTTAATTGAAATAAATGCTTTAAGATTGAGACTAGTCAAGATGACAGATTTATCAATACCATAGATCAATCATAAGCCTTACAAATGCATATTAGATTATTAGGTGTGTAAAGAAACTGGACACCAAATAAATTGGGACAGCGCTGATATCAAACACTTCGATTAAGTGAACGGTTCACTCGAATGAATGTTCAATTTTTTATCATTCCACGTTCACGGGACGCCGACGGAATATAGAAAATGAACGTTCTTTTAATTTTTTGGTCATTCGGTACGTGAGCAGTGTCGCTAGGCGACGGTGAAAAAGGCAGTTTTTCGTATTGGATTCGTTTTTTTTTTCAATATTCCGTCTTCCATGGCCAGTTCCATTAAGATAAGATAAGATAATGTTTATTCGGTATTACAATTGGTAAAATTATTACAAAATTCTTAGAAATTAATTAAAAAGGTATAATAAAGTTAGATGCCTGTACTAGGATAAACCTGTATCACAGGCGGCATGAGCATACTATATGGTAATTGTAGGACAATAAAGTTCTTAACAATATTTAACATTAGAAGTATTGAAATAATGACAAAAATTTAATTAATTAATTATTTTACACCTAGTTTACTTATATACTATTTACCTTAAAGATCTAAATAACAAAAAATCTTATACTTTCTACGTAATTATTTAGTCAGCGTAAAATAGTTTCTTGCACTTTAAAACTTAGCTACACATAATGATTATGATTTTGCGTCAGCAGAAAATGGTAAGCATGGTGGCATGGTGGTGGTGGTGGTGGTGGTGGTGTGGTGGCATTCCTCCATAAATGGGTTGACATGGCAAACTGACGTCGTATTTTTTTGCTTCTATTATTTTTTCACTGGGTTTCTATGTATACCGTCGTTACACGTGATCAAAAGACTTGTAAAGGAACACTACTTGTCGTTGTGATTTTGTCCTAACTGCTATCATCTACTGTCTTATTTTATTTTCGGTGCTTATAATTATTTAGTATGTATATATTTAAGTATCTATAATTTTGGATATGTATTTATCTGTGTATCTATTTTATTGTATTGTATAGGTACATAATATTTGCACCAACGACAGCCCCATTTTATGTCCAGGGAAATCACTGTCCATTCCAAGGTTGCCTGGAAGAGATCGCAGAAAGCGATAAGGCCGCCCATTGTATATTTTGTAGTGTTTAATGTGTTTATTTCATGTTATGTATTTTTGTGGTGTACAATAAAGTAAATATAAATAAATAAATAAATATACCTAATAATGAAGCTGAAGTGTTTCTATAATTATAGTGTTGTGGATTAATTTAATTTTAGCACATAATTGTAATTGTAATAAAACATGAGGTGTTGAGGTCCTGTGACAACTACCATTTTTGTTTTTATGATAACCACAACGACATGGAATAGTTAGCGGAAACGTCAAAGGTATAAAAAATGGTTATCGTTCCATGGTTTGATCACCGCAAGCATACCATCATAACCTCACTATATAAAATGTTAAAAATTAACCCGACAAACTTTAAGAGGTGCTTTAGACCAGCAAACTGAACAACTTTCACTATGGGACCCTACGAAATCATGAAAAAAAATCAGCAGCTTCATACATTTTGGTCAAGTAGGTATAGAACATTTGTATTAACAGCAGATTTTTTTTTCGTGATTCAGAGTTGGCCCATAGTGAAAGTTGTTCAGTTCAGTGGTCTAAAGCACCTCTTAAAGTTTGTTGGGTTAATTTTTTAACTCCTTATATAACAAATCCAAGTTTTAGGTATATTTAGCCAAGTACTCTTTGCTTAAACATTCTAAGAAACATTGGTTTACATAACGTATTAACATCACGCCTTGTTTCTTCGAAGGGTTGGGCAGAAGTGTTAACTATAATACTCCCATATTTCGATTGGTCGATTGGCTTCACATGCGAGTGCGGGCGATTTCTGTAACGCATGCCAAGTGCCCGTATTCGGGGAACTGTTGTCATTAGTCAATAGGGAACGATTGCGATAAACGGAGAACCTGCACCGCACGTTTTGCAGTTGCTTTAAGGTGAATGCGCAGTTGTAGCCCGCGAAATTCAATTTTTCTTACGTTTTTTGCAATTTTCAGGTCAGTGTCAGGTTGTATCTTGATCAAAATATGATTCGCGACAATAACAGGTACGTATTTACAGAATTATAATAATTAGAATCATTAATACATCTTTCTAAGTTAGATTTCTACCGTTAAGAACAAATCTCGTATGGAAAAGTGTTGATGGTAGAAATCTAACTTAAAGAGATATATTAATGATTCTAATGACTATAATTCTGTAAATACATGTCTATTATAGTCGCAAATCATATTTTGATCAAGATACAACCTGACACTGACCTGAAAATTGCAAAAAACGTAAGAAAAATTGAATTTTGCGGGCTACAACTACCCATTCACCTTAAAGGCTCATTTTCATTGGGTGTGAGTCTCCACACGCTTTTTATCGACCGATAAATTTCATTGGTCGCTATGCCCGCTTCGGGGATTCCCCGCAAACGGTGTACTTACCGACCACGCTATCGACTTGTGAATTTTCTTGTAAATTCGAACAAAACAAAACCATCCCAACAAAAAGTTAAATTAAAGAATGAATCTAGGTACTCAAAATTCTGAGATCCAGCCAATTTTGTTCTACAAGTAATTTAAAATTCATTCTTTTTCTAGAAATGGTACCTACCTTGACAATTCCACGGAATATTTTTTTACATGCTTATTGCCCGAGTAATATTCGTTGTCGGCAGATTGCCAACATCTGATAAGTTTTATCTTCGAGTATGTATTGGTGTGTGTCGATTTTTGTTAATTTCGTGGCGCTAATCAGGACGTGGCGGCTAATTCCCTAACGTTTTATCTGTGCAAAATTCTTCATCAAGTAGGCATGAAAATAAATTGAACTTTTTACTTGCCAATTTATTTATTTATTTATATATACTTTATTGTACACCACAAAAATACATAAAATGAAATAAACACATTAAACACTACAAAATATACAATGGGCGGCCTTATCGCTTTCTGCGATCTCTTCCAGGCAACCTTGGAATGGACAGTGATTTCCCTGGACATAAAATGGGGCTGTCGTTGGTGCAAATATTATGTATACAATACAATAAAATAGATACACAGATAAATACATATCCAAAATTATAGATACTTAAATATATACATACTAAATAATTATAAGCACCGAAAATAAAATAAGACAGTAGATGATAGCAGTTAGGACAAAATCACAACGACAAGTAGTGTTCCTTTACAAGTCTTTTGAACACGTGTAACGACTGCGCGCGTTTTATTTCAACTGGCAACGCATTCCACAAACGAGCGGCCTGGACAGTAAAGGATTTATCAAGGAAAGTTGTGGAATGCGTTGGCATTTTGAGCTTTAAGTTATCTGCCAATGGTCAATATTGAGTAACAATAATAATAAATCGTTTATTTCGACCAACACAGGATCATAATAGGCACACAAAAAAAAATTAAAATAAAAAAAAAATAAAAAAGATTGTAACGGTAATTGGGTAGGTACCGTGGGTATCTGCTTCATTTTCTAATCTACTCGAATGGAAATTGTCTAAAGGTTATCACACTAAGGCTACGTACACACTAACAGGTGGCTTGCTTAGGGCTTGTACACAAAACTGCGATGCGATGTCGCATCGTAAAAATCTGCGAGCTCTTTCTAGTTCTAACTTATATAACCTTTCTGCGTTGCGAATTCGCATCTCGCCGATTCAAAGTTTTGTGTACAGTCGAACAAGCTATTTGGTATACAGGCAGCTAACTTGCAACTACTTTTAAACAATGGTGTGCTGAGTTAGTCAATTCTTTTATACCGCTCTATTTAATTAAGGATAACGCACAAAATAAAACTAAATATTGGCAGTGTAGTAGAAAGATGAATATTTTTGCCTGTATACCAAATAGCTTGTTCGACTGCACAAGCCCTTAGCGCCTAGACCCTTGTGAGTTATCATCCTTCTATACGCGCTGGGCGACTAGCGAACGCGCGCGCCAAGCATGCAGTGCGGCTGGTTGTGAAAATTCTAGAGCGTTCGTTTCATTTCGCGACTCGCAAGGTGAATCGCTTGGCTCTAGGCGCTAATGCCGGGGCCACACTATACGGGAAAATCGCGATAAATTCTTTCTTATTGGCTGACATCGTAGGTCCAGCCAATGAGCTTCAACTTATCGCGCAAATCTTCGCGTTATCGCGATAGTCTGGCCCCAGCATAAGCAAGCAACTTGTCAATGCGTACGTAGCCTAAGGGTCAGCGCAGAGAGAGCAGCCAAAAGCTTAAGCAGTTTTTCATTTCAATTAATATTCTATCAAAATAACAACTAAATTAGAGTTCAAAATAGCGTGCAAGGGACGATTATGTGTGGCATGTGTTCGAGCATGCTCGAACATTTTACTCCTCAGACCCTCCCAATAAACAACTCGTAAACACCCTCACGTATTCAATAAAGAATACGTTTACTAAAAACATTTTTTCAACAGCCAACAAAACCTCAAGATAGCAAGGCTGACAAGCAAACGCCGACCTCTAACGCGTACGGGAAAAAATACAATAACCATTTTATGAAAAAGCTTTCACATAAGACGTGCAATGTTAAATATTGACGTCGCCCTTAGACCTCAACTGATTGATACCTGCCATGACATCGTAAAAATAAGGGAATCACGAGAAAATTGTTCCGAGCTATTGAATAAATTTGCATAACGAAAAGTTACGTTTAATAGGGTGTGCGTACGCTAGCGATAGGGTGTGAACGATTTTTTATCGGCAATAATTAACGTGCCGTAGTGTGCGTGTGCGTATGCATAGTTTGATATGTTTAGAGGCCCGTGGCCACAGTATAATATACAGTAGAACATCTTCATACAAACGTGCCGCTCTCGGTTTGAATGTGTGCGTGCGCGCCGCGCGCCATGTCGGCACGCGATTTCACGCACACGCTAGCATAATATATGAGGGAATAAGGTGGCGGCAGTGCGGGCTAGACATGTGTAAGTAATGCGAGTGATGCATCGCGCGTAATATCACCCGAGCGCGTACTGTAACATGACATATTACTCGACTAAAATAAGCATCACACCATTACACTAAACATTACGCGAGCGAGCGGTAACAGCGCGCTACTCCGCGCTAGCACGAACCGAGCCCTGCCGATTACTCCCGAACGCATCGCATCGGCAATGTTCGGTTTATATCGGAAGTCCGGAACTAGACGAGTGCGATTTCGTATTTCGTCCGGTCAGATGACTTAGTTGGTTTTTTAAAACTCTATTTTTATAACGAAAGGGTTTACATTTCCTTGACACCACCACAGGTCGTAGGTAAATACTTTTCTTAGAATTCGAAATGCAATGCGAAATGCAAATATTGGGATGTTTTTTTATTTAAGTAGTTTGTTTACTATCGCGGTCAAGGACGCGTCTTTATTGAAATATTAAATTTATAAATTAAATAAGTATCTCAAATGTGTGATAGTTCATAGTGAGTAAATCACACTGTTACAATGCTCTGTTACTATACTATTTCAATAACATGTCCTATTACACTAGAATATTGCATTACATTAGGTATAACACGCGATGGTGTGCTATCACATGGCGCTACATCATAACATCACGCGTGATGTTTGAAGTGATGGTGAAATGTAATATTACTCGGCACGAAATGTAATGACATATAACATTACTTCGTGATGCACTGTTTTGCGCATGTCTAGTGCGGGCTGTGCAGCGCGACTGTGAGCACGCGCGTACGCTACATGACCGCTTGCGTTCGTCAACTCTCGCCGGCGGCGGCCACTTAAATTACGAGTATCATGACTTCAAAAAGGGGAAAAAAATATTGTAGTGTTTTCGGGTGCCTCAATAATGATTTCGCAAACCCGGACTTATCATTCTTCATAGTTCCTACTCAACCAGAAATGTAAGTACCTACTTATACTTAAATATTATTAGAAAATGTGGTATTGTATTGTTTATTTCACAGTTTATTTGCTTTATTAAGAGCGTAGCCGAGTCGCATTTTTCCATATAAATGTATTCCCAAATTTACTTTCTGAATACTATGTTTAGAGCTAAAGTTTATTTTAAGAAGTCTAGTTTTTAACCGACTTCTAAAAAAGGAGGAGGTTCTCAATTCGAATGTTTGTATTTTTTTTTTTTATGTTTGTTCCCGCATAACTCCGTTGCTTGCCAACCGATTTGAAAAATTCTTTTTTTGTTGGAAAGGGTATACCTACTTCCCAAATGGTCCCATGAAAATTTTATCGAAATCGGACAAGCGGTTTTTGAAAAATCAACAACAATCTTAAAATTTATCTACATTGTCTACATTAACGATCTTTTTGTTTACTTTTTTGTGGGGTAGGTACAACTAAAAATTGAAAAATAAAAACTTTTTTACAAAAAAAAAACAACCGACTTCAAAAAAAAACACTACAAAGTGATAAATAACTTTAATTTCGGAAGTCGGTGTCAAAAAACGAAAATGCGGAACCAACGACACCGACTTCCGAAATTAAAGTTATTTATCACTTTGTATTGTTTTTTTTTGAAGTCGGTTGTTTTTTTTTGTAAAAAAGTTTTTATATTATAAAACAGAGGATTGAGTACGAAACATCGTTTAGGTAAACGTATTTGTCGCGTATAGTTGTAATAAGGGCAATTTCACAATAATTAATATCGCAAATTAATTACTATTGAAATTATTATTTTTTCTATTGTCTGATGTGTTGTTCAATCCAAATATGGTGTCTTAATCATAATATTAACTTAACAAAATTACAGTAACATGTGACCGACTAACGCTTAGGGTTGCTTTACGTCGACGTTAATCAACGAGCGTGTAATTTAAGTGTAGAATCTAGATACACCCATTACAGGAATTACGGCAAAGATCGAAATTTACTCATGATCCCACCTGATGATTTTGTCGATAATGTATAAAGGATGGAGCAGGTGTTTCGCAAAGCGTTCGAAAAGGACCACATCAACATTAAAATTGGCCGGTCAATTTACGATCAACTGAATGATATAGAATTTAAGATGCCCTGTCCATGCTTTCCCAAAAGCTTTACAAAAACTTTACATAAGAATGAGAATTTACTTTACATTAACAAATAATAATAAAGCGTTCCGGACGTGCAGAAACAGGAGAAAAATTTTCTCGGTATCAAATTTGTAACTTAGTATAATAAATGTTATGTGAATAAAGGCTTTTTATTTTTACTAAATTTATAAATTGGTAAAATATTCAATCATAATATGCTTTTTATTTCATAAATTTAGATCAAGTGCTGCTTGTTCGAAAATATTAACTAAAAGTAAAAGTGACAACCCTGGGGATCAACGCAAGAGTAGGCTAATAACTCGGCGGGCGGCCTTAGATAACTTACTGTATATTATACTGTGCCCGTGGCTAAGTAATAACAGCTGCACGGGTCGATCGGTCAGGTTAAGCTACGCTTGCCGCGGATTGGTCTGTGGATGGGTGACCATCTTTACATACCGAGACCCATCCGTGCCTCGGAAAGCACGTTAAACCGTTGATTCCTGTTGTCATTTCTCGATTTTTGACAGTCGTTACAGGAAGTCAGAAGCCAGAAAGTCTGACAACCAGTCTTACCAAGAGTGAACGTTATTGAAATGAAATAATACCAAATAACTTTATACGATATGAGACGCACCCGGGGGGACACTTGATTCTAACAAAAATTGGTATTTTAAAGCTTGATAAGTCTCGAACGGTTTAATTAATCAAAAAACGGTCTTCCCAAACCACTAATATTTTTGAAAGACCTATCCAACGATATCCCATTTGACATAGTTTGTGGACTTTCATTTTTTTCATTTTCACAATATGGCGTCCAGTAGTCGCCATATTGAATTTTCATTAACGTCATGTCTTTAGTGACACTCGCCGGACTAAGAGGAATCGATTAACGTGTGAATCATAAAAATCGGCCCAGGCGTTTGGTCTGTATAGTGCTTCAAAGGAACATACATACATACATAGGCTGATAAAAACACATTACCACTCCTTTGCGTCGCGCAGTCGCGTAAAAAAAAATATAAACATCCGAATTGAGAACCTCCTCCTTTTTTGAACTCGGTTAAAAAATGTCAGCCGCCTATTGTGGAACTTACCAGAATGTGTTCCGAAGATCTGAAACAAAAGAAAACCGATTTGAGCAAAAAATATCAAAGGAGAGGGGAAATCCTGGGCCCAGCAGTTAACTAGTTGAAATGGGTATTAAAAAAACCGTTGTATTTTTCTAAAGGAAATCACAAAATACAGTACCATGTTTCTATCTAGGAAGCGAGAAAAATTAAATTAAGTTGTGAAACTAAATAATCGATAAAGTACATGCCTGAATTCTAATGTAATCGATAGTGAATAAATCGGCAAAATGTCAGAATATGTATGAACATCGAATAGAATAGAATAGAATGCTTTAAAACATGGTACATTAAGGTCTTATAAATAACGTGTTGATCTTACATGTTCCGCCATGGTCTGGCATACAAATATTTAAACAAGTTAAATGTAACTTGTATGTAATTTTTTAAAATTAAAACTAAAATATTTTTAATAACATTGGTTATTAGGGTTTCGTATCTATTTGAACACATAAAAATAATAGCTAGGTATATAAAGCAATATAATTAAATCTCAGAATCATATCTTATATTTATCAGCTACTTTTTTATCAAAAAATTCTTTCACACTATAAAAAACAATTACCAATAGGTAAGCCATTTGTGTAGTTTTGATTTAAAGCGTTTTAGAGGGACAAATGCTTATCAATCTTTTCGTGGAATCGATTCAAAGCGAATCGAGTTCCATTAATTTTTCTTCTGTTAGCAACACTGGTCACTCAGTATAGTCTAAAGTAATCTGTGCTGGTCACCGACTGACAGATGGCAGGTAGAAATAAACCGGCACCTATCAAAAAGTACTCTGTGACCGGCACTCCGGCACTCGTTCGTTTTCTTTCGTTGTGAGTGCGCACGTATTTTCCGTTCTCAATCTAAACGTGTCAGGATCTTCAACACGTCGCACATGGAGGCTCTCTACTTGCACTCCATGCGTAAAACCATTATACAACCAAAACTATTCAAAAATATTTCGCAAATAACGTCAAAAAACTACAATGTTATAATGTAACCTCACTTTTACTATATTTCATATAACTTGATTCCTGGATAGCCAAATTTCACCAAATTTTTAGTGAGGTCTTGTTATTATATCCACTTTCAAATAAAGCTAGTTTGATTGAGTTAACACCTGGGCCCAGGAAACTATGGAGTCTTTCCCTTCTCCTTTAAGAATCGAAAATACGATAGTTAACGATCACATTGAATTTAAGGTTCTTAACCCTAGACTAAGCGCGCTATACAATGTTTTGTTAAATATTGCGCGTTAAATTTAGGCTTTAGTAGCTGCTTCTATTTTCGTCGTCGACCCGTACCGAAAGGTTGAACTCGATCGGTGCACAAATGGCTGCAGAAGGAGAACATTTACACCATCAGCTGTCGCGTGGCGGCATTTCGCTAAGCGCACGCCCACTCACGTAAGTACAATTGTATTGGATTTTTAAATAAGTAAGTATTTATTTACTATCGTAGAACTTAAAATTTTTGTTTGCTTTTAAATTATAGAGAGGTTGCAAAATTTATAATCTATTCTTTTCAGACAGGCAGTCACTCCATGCAAAAACGGTACTGCTAATCAGCCACATCCGGTTGGACTAGAAACCGATTAGCCGACCCCACCTTAGTTGGGAAAGGGCTAGCTAAACAGATGATGATCCTCACCATTTTACTCCCTCAAAATAAAGTAATTATGACTTCATAACCCTGTACTTGTGTAACCAAACATTTTTGATGTAGGTATGAGACTGTCATAACTTTATGTACGTTTACTAGTAAAGGGGATAAGGGCCAAAACACACACGCTACTTTTAGCATCGGCGATCTGTGATTTTGCGACTATATCGATGCAGTTAGCTTCTAAAAAGCGGCTAAATCGCCCGATCGCCGATGCTAAAAGTAGCGTGTGTGCTTTGGCCTTTAGTCGATCGCCCACTGCTTCGTAGGATGAGCACGGAGAGGATTGCCACGTTAGCTGCGCCGTCATTTGTTTGCCAGCAACGCATCCGTGCGTAGCGTGACATGGGTCGCAGTGGACGATCCCGCCTACGTTTTCATACAAAGCGAAGCTAAGAGCTTGTCCAGTAAGGGCGAATTCGTTGCGATTCTCTCGTGCGTATTACGCGCAACCGTTGCGTGCAGAAGGAGCATACCGACGCGCGAGCATTTGGGTTCGAATTTCATTTGTCAGTTGAAAATATGGAGTTGAACGCTCTGAAGCTCGCGCGTCAACTGGACGCAACAAGGAGTCTAGTATCTCGAGTCGAGATTCTCGACTCGTGCACAATACGTGCGAGTCGAGATTCTGGCAAACTGCATGCGATTTACGCGCGTATTTTGAAATCGCGCAATGATTGCGGACGCGTTGTATTGGCGCCTAGGTATCTCGTTAAAAATGAATTCGCGCGAAACGTTTCGCGGCGAATTCGCCCCTTCTTTACAAGGTCTAAGTACGTGCGTAGCTTAGCTATGTGTTGCTGTGGAGTGGACCTTTTTACACTAATCTATTTAGTGGCAAGACCTACATACCAGTTACTTAACTTAGCTAAGTGTTTTTCAATTTACGTTGTAGGGGAACAGTAATTATAATGGATTCTATTTTGTTTTAATTTAATTGCGGGCGTGTTCTGTTATTGTTGTGTTATTACTCTTTATTAGTGTTTATGTTATCGTGCAACAGGATTATCCTAGATAGAGGTATAAATTCTGGGTCATGACTTGATTTTACATTATGTGATTTGAGATTATGATTTTAAACTATAAGGAGTATTTAATTAATATCAAAATTTAGATTAAGATCACAACTTGTATGTAGTTGTTGGTAGAAAACCTTAAACATTTTACTAAAGTAGCATTAAAAATACTTGGGTGTGAGTTTTTGTATAATTGGCCTCATAATTTGAATATTCTTAGATATTATAAAAAGCCACATCGTTTTTTCAACAATTTTGTCAAACTCAAAGCATTGACTTTAATTATACCCAATATCTTTATTGCTTTACCAAAATGTGTACTAAAATGGTAATTATATAATTTAGATCATTATGGACCCTGTAGGGCACAGCAAAAAGGGTAGAAGAGAGGAAGCCCGGTTTTAGGAGATAATTAAGTTGTTTTTGTTTGAACAAGTTTTAACTTACATATAGATCAGGTCAGGAGATCGCGAATAAGATAACTACAAACATTTCGCTTGTCTATTATAATTTTTGTATGATTTTGGCCCGAGAAAGACAAAGGATCGATGCATTTGAGATGTGGTGCTGGAGACGAATGTTGAGAATACCGTGGACTGCCAAACGCACCAATGCATCGATCTTAACCCAGCTTCGAATAAAGACCCGCTTGTCGACCATGTCAACAACGCATTCTCTCCTATTTCGGCCACATAGTACGCAAAGGCAATGAAAGTTTGGAAAAACTGATTCAAACTCAAACTCAAAGCATTTATTTCAATTAAACCAATTACAGGCACTTTTGAATTGTCAAAGGGTCGGTCAGTCAGAAAGATGAAGCTAGTTGCCCATTCCAAAGCGTAGGTACCTATGGAGAAGAACGGGCAAGAAACTCCATGGACACTCTTTTAAATCAAAATAATATAGTTACAAATTCTTGGTTACATCATTCATGTTAAAAATTATACATGTGAGAACGATGCAGAACGTTAAAAGCGTCCATAAGGAAAAGATAAGAAAAAACAACAATTCAAATATTAAATAAAATAAAATAAGCCATGGCAGCAAAGAGATGACCAGTCCCTACTGACGGCGCCCGTTCACGAACATGACGCATGTATTAGCATCATTCAGCTCAACCATTATGAAGGGAGCTAAATGATCCAACACATGCGCCACCATCAGCGAGACATTTGAGTGAGCATGACATACTCTCAGCCGCCAGGGCACATTCAAGTCAATGAAAGACGTACCCAGTCAATGGTAGCTCACTCAGTGATGTAACACGATACCCCTTGATAATCTAAACGTCTGTCACTTTTGGACTGTCGATTGAACAAAACTTGCTACTTAAACAGCTAAACTCGCTTCTAAACTATCAACTCAGCCTATCGCAGTCCACTGCTGGACATGGCCTCTCCCAGGCTGCGCCACAAAACCCTGTCCTCCGCCTTCCGCATCCAGTCTACCCCAGCCACCTTCTTTAGCGTTCCATCTACGCTAGCCTACGGTGCCGAAACGTGAACTCTGATGGTCAGGCTGTTCCACAAATCCAAGGTCGCTCAGCGCGCTATGGAGCCAGCTATGCTCGGAGTCTCTTTGAAGGATAAAATCAGGAATGAAATTATCCGGAAAATAACCGGAGTTACCGACATAGCTTGCAGAATAAGCAAACTGAAGTGGTAGTGGGCTGGCCATGTTTGTCGAAGGACCAATAGCCAGAGGAGCAGAGGAGTCCTGGGGTGGAGACCATGTATCTACTTAACGAATGCTAATTTAAATCACTCATAAGTATACCTACATGACTCTCTTCGAAACACCACTTAATTTACAACAATACTGTATAATACAAACACGTCAGATAAACAGACAGACAAGACAACTCAATTATCATTAGATACTGCGATCAACTTAGACACAAACAAGACAAGGGAAATTAAGTCCGGCAGCTGTTTGTCATCCCACGTCACGAGACTATTGAGGCATAAAGATAAACCGTAGTTGATAGACAAGCGGAGCGGGGAGTGGAACTTAATGCTTTGTATCTTGTGTCAGCCCTGCAGGGTGATTACGTAATTGTGTTACGCAATCACCCTATCAGTAGAAATGGGTTTCATTTTGACAGTTCAACAACATTCATTGCGTTATTTGCGTTGTTGAGCAGACACATTTTGCAAACATATGGAGCAATGGATTAGAAATATGCTTCAAAACGATTCAAATTGAGAGTAATTTATTTATTTATCCATTTATTTCAGGTATCAAGGCCCATATAAAACACATACAATACAGTATTAATATAACTTAAAAATACTAAATATAAATACATCAATCATTCTCCGCCCTTATCCCAATTTATTTGGGGTCAGCGCAACGTCTTTTTCTTCCCTATATATACGTCTCTATTAGTCGTTATCTCGGTAGTCACCCCCTTTCTAACCATATCATCATTCACACTGTCCATCCATCGTTTCTTTGGTCTTCCCCTACTCTTATAGCCATCGACATTCATACTCAAAACTCTCCTCACGACATTTTCCTCTAAAAATACTATAAATACATACAACATTTTAATTAAACTAAAAAACTGACTAATAGTCTGTTAAGCAATTAGTGTGCCGGTCTGTTCACTATTTATTATTAACTTTAATTAATACGATTATGAAATTCGAGATGACCTGGACGCGTACCGCGAGGGCTAGTTCGAGATGGCGCGGGAAAAGAGTTCCTGGAAAGATTTTGGGGAGGCCTTTGCCCAGCATCATCATCATCGTTATTTCAGCCGAAAAACGTCCACTACTGGACATAGATCACTCACCACTTTGCCCAGCAGTGGGACAGTACAGGATACAAAAAAAAAACGGTTAAAAACGATTACAACAATTAAAGACAGAGACACATAAAAAAAACCTAACTCCCTAACTAGTAGTATTATAAATGCGAAAGTTTGTTACCTTTTCACGCCTAAACCACTGAACCGATCACCCTGAAATTTTGCAATACGTTGGCAGGTGTACAGAAACGGACATAAGGTACCTTTCACCCCGAAAAACAGTCCTGTTCCCGAGGAAAACAACAATGGCGTTATTATGATAATAGATGGCGCCACGTGTCTATTGAACTTTGTCACATTATTTCATTCTGAGGCGGTACAAAGTTCGTCGGTTCAGCTAGTAAAATTATAAAGTTCATGGTAAAACACACAAATTATTGACATGCCAATAAAATATCCGTCCATTTATCCGCAAACAGATCGTTGAGTACGAGGTACTGGCGACTTAGTACATAACATGATCAGCCTATAACGTTCCCACTGCTGGGACACAGGCCTCCTCTTTAGAGAGAATGTGCCTTAACCTTTTAACCGCTTACGTCGGATTTATCCGACAAATATTTTCGTGTCCAATCCGCCAGAGTCGTATATGTACGACCAAATAACACAACTCGTTTAATCTGTATTATTATTACATCATCACAGCTCGTTTCATCGGTATTTATTTATCGTTTTTTTTAATACGTGTCTTTGTATTTTTGGTTCTACACGATGTTTTCCTTTACCATTTTGAGAGCAGTGATGATGAAAATAAAGCGATGAAATTATTGCGCAAAATAATGTGTTTGAACCTACGACGCGTAAGTCGGGGTCGTTTTGAAAAACCAAAATGGGTTTTAATTGCGAAGATAATTTATCATTATTATTAGGTATCAAATTGACTTATTATTCTGTAAAGTAAATATAAATTACAGAAGTAGTTAGAATTAGATATTCTGAATAAAATATAAAGTAGGAAAAAACCTCACCAAAGTGTCAGTGTTCTCAACACGTTAGAATATCAGAGTTTTTTTTTTAAATATCATTACAAACAATGTCCTCATAAATATGAAACCATCAACATGTAGGGGTTTATTTATAAACGATGATTAAATTTAAGTGACATTCAAACGTCAAAAATTGTATGGTTAAACAGTCGCTAGTCACTACTTAACTTTAAGCGACTTTTATGAATAAGGGGTAATATATTATCGTTAAACACTATTCAAGAATATCAATAGAAAATTTTCTCGAGCAGATAATAAATGGCCACTACACAAAGTCATAAGTAGATACTTCTTTTCTTATACTATCAAGTTTATAGAAGTGGATTAGTGGCCCATAAATCTTCCATAGTTTACTACTATAACTTTGATTTACTGCTCAATAACAATGAAGAAATGCTTCTAAGACGATGTTGATACGGCCGGTCAGTCATAAATCATATATGTTTAAGCGGTATTTTTGTTTAAGAGGAAATGCGCTTGGTTCATTCTCCATAGAAAGTTCTCTCCTGTTTTCTTTCTAGTTAATGAACATAAAGCAATGATTTTTTGCAGAAAACTCAAAAACTCAAAGCATTTATTTCAATTAAACCAATTACAGGCACTTTTGAATTGTCAAGGGGTCGGTCAGTCAGAAAGATGAAGCTAGTTGCCCATTCCAAAGCGTAGGTACCTATGGAGAAGAACGGGCAAGAAACTCCATGGACACTCTTTTAAATCAGAATAATATGGTTACAAAGTCTTGGTTACATCATTCATGCTAAAAATTATACATGTGAGAACGATGCAGAACGTTAAAAGCGTCCATAATGTAAAGATGAGAAAAAAAAAAACAATTCAAAAATTAAATTAAAATAAGCCGTGGCAGCAAAGAGATGACCAGTCCCTACTGACGGCGCCCGTTCACGAACATGACGCATGTATTAGCACCATTCAGCTCAACCATTTTGAAGGGAGCTAAATGATCCAACACATGCGCCACCATCAGCGAGACATTTGAGTGAGCATGACATACTCTCAGCCGCCAGAGCACATTCAAGTCAATGAAAGACGTACCCAGTAAATGGTAGCTTTATAGTATGTACATAGTACTCACACATGTGCTATGCAATTATACAATACTAAGAGATTGAATTTATATAATGCAAAAGTAGTATTTTACAATCTTCAGCAGCTCCAACAGTATTTTCGAATGCTAATCAATTTATTTGTGCGTCCTTATGGAGCAGGACCAGCATTTAGCCACGCATTTCTATCAGTGATGTAATCCCCCAATTTATAATATGCCTGGCTGCATAGTGTGCGTTTTATACAAGATTTAAATTTCGTTTCATTCAGTTCAAGTATGTGGGTAGGTATTTTATTGTAACATTTTAAACAGTAGCCCATGAAAGATGAGTCTACTTTAGCCAGCCTGAAACCTGGTTGAACTAATTGGTCCCTATTTCTAGTGATATAATTGTGTCTTTCACCTCTTTTACTAAAAAGATGTAGGTTTTTCCTTACGTACAAGATATTTTCATAGATATATTGACAAGGTACCGTCATGATGTTAATATCTTTAAACAGTTTCCTTAGAGAGTCACGCCGGCGGAGATTATATATGGCTCTGATGGCTCTTTTCTGCAGAATAAAAATAGACTCGATGTCTGCAGCCCGTCCCCATAGTAAAATACCGTACGACATTATACTATGAAAGTAACTAAAATAGACTAGTCTCGCGGTATCAACATCAGTAAATTGACGGATTTTTCTCACAGCATATGCTGCTGAACTTAGCCGTCCTGCAAGGGATGTTAAATGAGGACCCCATTGAAGCCTTGAGTCGAGCGTGATCCCCAGGAAAACAGTTTCATCGACGAATTCGAGTTTCTCTTGATTCAGTACTATCTCACAATTACTACTTTTGACATTTGGTAAGGAAAATCTTATGCACTTCGTTTTTTTCCCATTTAACACTAAATTATTAGCAGTGAACCAATTTTGGATCTGCTGTAGGGCGTTATTAACGTCGTCAAGATTTGATGCACGTCTATTAATTTTAAAAATCAAGGAAGTATCATCAGCAAATAACACCATTTGAGGGTGGGTTTTTAACAAATGGGGTAGGTCATTAATATATACTAAAAAGAGGAAAGGACCTAATATCGAGCCTTGTGGTACACCCATTTTTACTTTTAAACCGAGTGAATTGACACCATTTATTTGAACTTGCTGTTGTCTATCATTTAAATAAGATTTTACTAAACTGAGCGCAAGTTTTCCAAGTCCGTAATGTTCAAGTTTTAAGAGTAAGGTTTCGTGGTCGACGCAATCAAAAGCCTTGGAGAGGTCACAAAAAATTCCTATGGCGTCTTGAGACTCTTCCCACGCCGTAAATATGTGTTTTAATAAGGTGACACCGGCATCAGTCGTACAACGTCCCTTGGTGAAACCATACTGTTGGTCGTGTAGTATTTTATTGGTGTTAAAATGATTGAGCATTTGGTTCAGCATCACCTTTTCAAAGACCTTGCTGAAAACCGGTAACACGGATACGGCTCTATAATTATTGGTATCTTTACTGTCCCCCGATTTGAAAAGTGGTATTACCTTACTGTATTTCATTAGATCCGGGAAGACTCCTTGATCTACACACAAATTAAATATTAAGGCTAAGTACGGCGCTATAGTCTCAATAATGGAGGTACAAACTTTGATAGACATTCCCCATAGATCTTCGGTTAGTTTGATCTTGATTTGCTTGAAAGCTTTTATTACTATTGTGGGGTTTATATGCTTGAATTTAAATTCAATCTGGCAGGATGAAACGTTTGCTCTTAATAAATCAATAGAACGCAAGGGCGAGGAATTTAAGACTTCAGTAGTTTTATGAATAATAGTTATTAACTACTTACTTGTGATACATTGTTTTTTATAAGCACTAGAACCCTCAAAAAATGCCGATTTAAACCGCTGTCAACAAAGGCCTAGTGTACAAATTTGACAACTATTTATGGAAAAAAAAACATATAAATATAGTATATATCCTTCTTATTCAATTTATGAAATATCTTTTATATTAGTCCAAAATTGGAGGAGAAAATAAGCGAAAGCCAAACCTCTAATTATGACTTTTTACTTAGGCTTTTTCAAAAGTCTCTCCGATCGCATTTCCTCTTAAGAGTACGCTTTCGTCATTGAGTCTTTCAACACGAGCTCTTAAGACGACAAGGGCGGGTATTCGGTATACGTCAATAACGGTACTGATCAAATCTAAAAATATTTGTGTAAGGATTGCGGTACTATATAAACGCTTTTCTAGTTTGCCGCCACTAAAACTAGGGTTTCTTACATACGTCACGTAAATGACGTCAACGAAACGTTATTTATAGAAAGAAAATTATTTTATTTGGGACACGCAAAGGAAATACAAACAATAAAAAAGAACATTAAAACTAACAAAATAATGAAAACAACAAAAACAAGGAAGACTACTGCGTGGTCCAAAAGGCTCGTATCTCAGCATGATGCTGCGATATTTATGAACGTAAGTTAGTGTGTTTCCCTAGACAACGTAATGTTTTGACATTATGGTGTTAAAAAAACCGGCCAAGTGGGTGTCGGACCTCGCACAACGACGGGTTCCGTAGTTGGAATGAATTTATCCCAAGAACAAACTTAACATTGTAGTTGAAAATCATGTTCTCCCGGATTATTCCACTGCCCCACCGACCGCCCCATATATTGCAACTGCAATGTAAGTTGGTCGACTCGTAAACTTATAAAGCCTACTTAGCTGTGATAGTTTTCCTTTAAACTGCTACCGTTAATTTTTCCAAAAACAACCATTAAGCGGGCAGGGAGGGTATGGCTCTAATAAAATTTAGTAATTTAAAGCTTAGTATTTCACAAACGGATCCCTGAATCGAAAAAGTGTTTTTACAAACCCGCAATATTTTTGAGAGACCTATCCAACGATACCCCACATCATGGGGTAAACGAGAAAAAAAAACATCCCCACTTTAGGTCTACATGGAGGAGGTAGCCTAAATTTTTTTTACTATTTTGGCGGCATGATTAATACGTATATCCATGCCCAATTACAGCTTTCTAGTACCTACTAAGAGTCTCTGGGCTAAGCTGCGGACAGACAGACATGGCGAAACTTTAGGGGTTCCTTGTTGACTACGGAACCCTAAAAACGATATATGGTTTAAGACATTTATTTCTCAAAAAGAATACAATTCACTTGTCATGAGAAATAAAAGTTAATCATAACACTTGATACACGAACTTATGAAGAACGGTAGGTACTCGTAAATAAACTAGTAAGTAGTGGATGCGCAAATATGTTTCTTACAATGCTGTGGGTAACAAGTAAAAGTTAGTGTAGGTACATTACATTGTATATCGTTTCTTGATAGCAAGTCAATAGCAATTACACATTGTTAATAATAGCCAGCTGACAATAATTTTTTAATTTGTTAATGTTTCAAAATTATAAGAAGTTACCTACCTATTATACCTTGGTATGTATTTTAAATTGAAAGTAGTGGTGGCCGATTGGAATCGGCCGCGACTTACGAGTTGTTGGTCGTAGGTTCGAACCCAGACAGGCGCCCCTAAGACGACCCACTGACCGAAACTTACGCGGGTGAAACCGCGGGGCGCAGCTAGTAAGTAATGAATTAATGTAGTAGAAGCTAATTATTAAATCAAATAACTGGGAGTTGACCTTGCTGCCCCCATTTTCATGAGGGCGAATGAAACTAGAAAAAAAAATGGGAGTAAAAATAACTTAAATGTATATTGGTATTTGCGCCCACAATAAGAAAAAGTACTTAATTATAAGACAAAACCAATAGAATATGTGCGCCAAATCCGCGCAAATCGGCCATTAAACACGTACAATAAACAAAGTCACAGACAATAAACAGTAGATAATAAACAGCATTATATTCTATTCTATTGCTCAGTTTATTACTGTGGTACAGTCGACCGTGCATCAGTGATAACATTATGACATTGACAGCGCTAAATAACGTAGCAGTTAAGCTCATAACGGCCACAGTGACGGCTGTCAAGAAAATTATGACAGCGGCAAAGATTTATATCGTTAGATATACCGCGTCAAAAGATAGTCGCATTTCTGTTTCGTTTTGACACCTCTGACACACAGTGACTCTCTCTAGAAAAAAACACACTAGCAGTACACCACCTTACTTTCATATACAAAGTTTCAGTGACGTCATTCACCGGTAGAAAAAGAAGAAGAAATCTCCTCGTGAAGCGCAGTTTTTTCCGCCAGTTACTCAACTTAACCAAGCGCTCGGCGCATCCTGCACAGTCACACCCAACACCTTATTTGACTGGCCAATTCTTCCCTTGCGGTGGTAGAGCTAACGCCCGCCTGGTTTGCGACCACCCCCCACCGGAGTCCGGCGTCAAGCAGCCTGCTGTGTTTTGTCGATGCGTGGGAGTTCCAGTGCCTTAGGCATCTTCTGGGTACGCTCGTTCCATCATAGACCTCATCCATCGCTTTCCATCAGGCGTGATCGAGATCAAGATAGGGCCCATTCAGCAATAAAAAAAATTGCGAACGCTATGTGGCGGTCAGTGCTCTTTAAGGAAACTGTACCTCAAGATCAATTTTCATATTGCAAGTACTAGCACTGACGTGGGGACACGAAACAGAGCCAAAGCGCTGGTTCTAAGCGTCATCCGACCAAAGAATCTTATTTATCAGTAATTGCAGACACCAAGCCTTTTCCTAACTTAATCGGGGTCGACTTCCAGTCTAACCAGATGCAGCTGAATACCAGTATTTTACATGGAGCGACTGCCTATCTGACCTCTCCCGTAAGGACTGTCAAAGATCTAAGAATGACAGCTGGGACCAACGGCTTAACTGCTTTTCCGAGGCACGAAGGGATCCCGATATAATTATAACGGATGGTCACCCATCGACGAACCGACTGTAGCAAGTGTAGCTTAACCCTTCGATCGACCCGTGCGGCTGTTATCATTTAGCCACGAGCCCTGAGCCATTTACCTGTAATTGCAGTGGCTGGATATAAACCAGACGCCATTTCACCCATAAAAAAACTGTATTATTTCACAAATCCCATAAAATAGCGGTGCTATCTCGGGTGTCGGGTACTAACGGGCTGTTAAGTGACAAGTAATAAACGAGACCCGTCACATTCGCACCACAGACGGTATGGTAAATATATCTCCTGTGTAGTAAAAGGGTTGGAGCTGCCTTAAATGTGAAGAATTTTTGTTGTTTTTGGGATAAGCGTGGCTTTATTGGGCTAGGCGCAGCTTTGGAGTCTGTCCAAATAAATGTTATTCTTTATCCACACTTACTTTATAAAATGGGAAGTCTCTCTATAAGTTTTGCTAACCGGCTTTTCTATTTAACTTTGTGTCGGTTCGGTTGTATCCCAGTCCGTTTTATATGTTTTCACGTTAAAAAGATCGAATTCATTTTGATAAAGTTCGCCGTGGGGTTGCTTGAACCAAGATAAGAAGTAATTTATGTATTTTTCCAGGAAATAAATGCACAAAGTACGAAAGCAGCTGGTGCTTTATGTATTTTTTATTGTGGAAATTGGATTTATTCATTCGTTCACTCACTCACTCACTGATAAGCAACGCACAGCCTAAGCCGTTCCTTTGTGCTCACTAGTCCTTTAGTAGTTCCTTTGAAGGAAATACTGAGAATTTTTGGATCAGTAGTTCTTTTGCAAAAGTTAAAGGAACTACTGAGACTAGATAGTTACTTTAGCAGTTCCTTTGAAGGAAACAATAGTACATTACTGCAGCGGCCAGCAAAAGAGTTAATGCCTAGTTATGGCCAAGGCTTGTAGGTATAGTACTTTTTCCAAATAATGCGCGAAAATTAAAACTAAGTAGCACCTAGGCAGAATTTTTTTACCGACTTAAAAAAAAAAGGAGGTTATCAATTCGACACGTATGTATTCTTTGGGTCTAGAAGCTTGCAATTTTGCACAAGAATACCAAAAGTGAGCACTATAAAAGGATTTTAGAAAATTCATCCCTAAAAGGTCAAATAGGGGATGAAAGTTTGTATGGAAATTCGTGTTTACCGACGGGAAATCCCATCGGGCGCTTGTTGATGAAATAAAAGACAAGAGAGAGAGTTTTTTTTTCACTATTGAGTGGTGAACCTAACCAAAGTGCAAGGTTCCAAATTTTTATGGAAAAACCAACAAAAAAAACCCTTGGTTCATTGGCATTTGTAGCAAGCAGAGCCACGGCCATAGAATAGAGTAGAATACTCTTTATTATGTACACCATATAAATTACAGACACAAATAAAGAAACTTTACATAGCCATAGCTAGTTACAGTTTATGGGGACAACATAAAATAGCATTGTTTATCAGCGAAAAGTGTGAACCTTGGTTGAAAGGAAATGGCTTCCATAATGTTTGAAAACATCGCGCAAATATAGCGGATTATGAGAATTGCAATGCAGTAGATATAATGACGAATATTCACGGGCTTTAGGATAGCTGTTTCTTTCGCAAAAGGTTTAAAAGACAAGATATGATGGTGCGTCGGAAGATTTTGCGACGCCAAGGTTAGAGTTGATTTTAGAATGAATTTTACAGCTGTCAACTTGACGTAACTCCGGGTGCATACTGCCAATTAAAAAACAAAAAACACGCAATTTCTAGAAGCCACTAAAGACAAATAGGAGGGGTTTACTAGAACTCACTGAAGAGTAGGTACAACTGTCCACCCCTCCTGGCTTCATCATAAGATCAGCTCCAAGATACCAAATTATATTTTTGTCCACCGAACTACATGTACATAAAATTTAATTTTGATACGACAGTTAGAAGTTTTAATCACCACTGCTCTCAATACGGTGAAGGAAAACATCGTGAGGAAACCGGCATGTCCTAGAACCAAAAAATTCGAAGACATGTGACGTAAATATAAATAACCTAAGTGACCGTCCTTTTGCATAAGATTATTTAAACCTAACTCCATTATTATAGAACGTAGTTGGAACTTAATCTTTGTTGAACCTAAGTAGCAACAAGTTCCTTAGCTCAAACATGAAATCTGTCTCCAAAACAATATAGAAAAAACTACTGGAACTCCATCTCATATTTCCATTCTAAAAAAATTAAACCCAGAAAAGAGATCGCATACAAAATTAAGAAACCGTATTTCTTGTTGAAATTAACTCCGGTAAGTCAGTTATTGACTTGAGCTTCGGTCGAGACACTTAAGCCGTTGGGCTTAGACCAAACAAAAACGGACAGGATTTCTTAAGTTAAATGGCTTAGTAACTTAGTTTGCGCTGTCGGAGCATTATAGTTTTAATAGAATTTTAGGTAAGGTTTTAACTGTAGCAGTTTGAAGAAGTGCTGATATTGCTAATTTTAGGAACATTATTGGCTGATTATATAAAATAACAAAATAATAATAGCAAAATAAGTAGGATTGATGTTATAGAGGTATGAGGAACAGGGTGTAAATTTCACTCATACTCTATAGAAAAGGGAGGATCCTCCAACCAGACGGGTGTTGTGTCTGGCGGGCAACTGCCTAATGAGTCATGTCGGGCCGTTGTATCTATGCTGGTTGCGCGGTAAATTCTGCTTGCGAGATGCAGGATTTGCGTGACGTCAGTATGACGCGTTGTTCGCATGTGGTGTTGTAGATACCGCTACAATGTGCTGTCATGAAAAGAATACCTCCATCAGAATCTTCAAAGATATCAAGGATAAGTTTAAGTGGAAATAAAAATGTGTTTTTTCACGATAAAGTATCACACATGCTTTGACATTCATTCATTAGACGTATAAAAAGTGAACCTCAGTGTTCATGAAAACAAAAACCGTTTGTCAAAGATGCTACAGAAAGATTTGTGTCAACTCCTGAAGATGTTTTTCAGGAATTCAGGGGAAAGCTGACCTTAAGGCGGTACCCCGACCAAATAACCTTGAGCATCCGCGACAGAGACAGAGAGCGACACGACTTCCTCGTATAAAAGGGATGCAGCATACCCTGCGCACGCGGCACGCCCCTTTATCATAGAACTCGCACAATTTTTGGAATTATTTTAATTTAAAAAAAAATAGCGATCTTTTTAAATAAATTAAAACATGGATTATTTAGATTTTTAAATTATCTATCCATTGATGAAATCCTCAAATTAATAGAACATCAACTTTAGCAAAAGATGAATGCAATCAATAATTTTAATCATTTTTTTAAAAGGAGATTTTAAATGTATTAGTTTCATATAAAAACAAATAATAACGTGCAATGTGATGATAGGATATCGAACATTAATATTTTGCTTTCAGATGTAGTATACTTCTCATAATTATTGAGTTAATAGCCTCTGAATAACGAAGAAAAACGCGGTTTTAGTCGGGGCACCGCCTTAACACTAAATATTAACTTAATAAGGAAAAAAAATATCACCCTAGGGTAATTTAGGAACACCATTACAGGTAGGAAGTAAAATAAATTATAAGGATGATTGAGCTCATCGTTTAGTCAAGCTTACGTAAATGTTTCCTCCATTTAACCACGCGGGACTAACATTACTTGCAAGAACGGAAATAAACCTTTTCCTGAATTTTTTGCCAAGGTCGTAGGGTCCAGCAAAATTAGAGAGGGTCTTGATATTGAAGGTAGAGTCTTAACAGTAAGCCTCTAAAATAAAAGGACCCTTTTGTAGCCTCCCACACTGTTCCCTCGTAAAATGTTTTCGACTCCTCCCTGTAACACATAATTAGTCGCTCCACAATCTGCGCTACCAAAAAACTCTCACTAATTAAAGAGATAACGTCCCCTCTTCCCTCGCTAACATTTCACAGCTAAACAACGTTTTTTTCACGAGTTTTCCTCCTCAAACTACTTCTCGTATTTTATCGAAATAAATTGTTCTCAACTTGTTTTCGGGGAAAATCTTCAGAGACTTTCGAGCTCTTTTCGGACGACCGCAGACCCACTCTTTCGACGCGCCAAAGTGAAAAGAGACAAAAGGGCGAAGTATATTTGAGAACTCAAACACACTTTTTAACAATGGTGTATAAAAAAAAGAAGAAAATAAGGAAAAATATTTAATTATTTTACTCTCTAGAGTCTTTTCAAGTCCGCCAAAGGCCAGAAAAGTGGAGTGTCTTTATTTACAGAGGACTGGAGAGGGCTGTTTTCGAGTGGGGTCGTTTTTGATAGTAAGGCAATGTTGTCATGTTAAGGTGACGTCAGATTGTCGAAGCGAAACTAATTAAGTTGTGACGTTAACTTTTTTGATGGTTACAAAATTAATTAAATCCTGATTTTTCTACATTTTTCTTTTGGAAGACTTTTAACATAATGGAATTGATGATAGGACAACTTACGTCTCCCGGAAGTTCTACTATAGGATTCGAAAGACGTTTTATAACACGTATCTTAATTTTTTTCATTCTTCTCTATACCTTTTGGCAGGGGAACCTAAAATCAGTTCTATTTTCTTGTAAATTTGGACGTTAAAATGTCTTTTAGTAGCCTACTTGAAATAAATGACTTACTTTAAATTTTAAGAAAAATTAAAAAGTGTTTATTCAAATAAATAATTTTAAACAAGATACCTCTGCCAAACTGCAAAGCAGCACAGCCAATGTTGACCATTCTGAAAATCTCTAAAGTAAAATTGGAAAAGCAAGTATGCATAATAAACTAAAACACAACCATAAACATACTTAATCAAAATTCTTCGATCGATACAATCGAGTGATTTAAATACGTAAGTGGCATTAAACCTTAGGGTGATAAAAACATTTCGAGGTCGACTACCTATACAAACTTCCTTTCATAATTATTAGCATACATACAAGTTCTCAACTGACTGAAGGTAAGGCACCTGTTAGTACTTTGATATCGAAGCCATATATCGATATACATGGAGCACTCGCTTTGATACTGTCTTGACTGTAAATTGATACGATGGTAAGATTGTTTAATGTGTACACACACACAGGTAGGTACGAACACAGGTAGGTTCAATATATAGGTAATTTTCATCATCAAAATCAATAGTCATTTATTCCAATTAGGCTGAGAATCAGCACTTTACGAACGTCAAAATTACATAATCTATCTATATTATATCATTAAAATTCTAAATCTTGCATCTTTTTATCACTTCTTGTAATTTTATTTGTGGTTGATCGAAATTGACGTCATTTCAATCTAATTCCAAAATATGCCATGGAAAAAAGCTTATTTTATTTTATCATGCGAAGATTTTTAATTGAATTCAATTCGTTATCGAAAAGTTCCATTCAAACCGGAAAGTTTTCTCGTTATTAACTGTATTTCTCTCACTTTTACTTTACAAAACAATTTCATTGTTGGTGTCAGAAAAAGGACACAATTTTTAAATTGATTTACAATCATACCGTTCAATCAATGTTACCCATTCAGTATCAAAATAACCCTCCTTTTTGCTTCGCCGTAGTCGGATAAAAATGGCTCCTAACCTTTTTAGCTACGAACCACTCAATTTCATTGAACAGCGCATTAAGATGTATGGAACATGTTACCGTATCCTACATCTCGAAACGTATGCCTTAACGCAAGGTAATGTTATTTTAATCAAATAAGGGGAAGTCGACGCCTGCCAACTCTTTGAGTGGGTTTACCGAGATGTCAACATTACTCTTGCTGGGACACATGGTCGTAAAACATAACATAGCAACATTACGCCAGCATGCCCCGAAGGGTTAGGCAGAGATGCACTTGTAGTACTCCTACATTTTGCGAGTACTTAATAGTTTTAAGTCTCATGTAATATGTATGGTCTTAGAAGGCTCGATGTAGGTACAAGAAAATAGCGAATTTATAAAGTAAACGAATGAATGTAAGTATATACATGTATTTATTTGTAATTAGTTATATATATATTCATAGTTTTAATAGGTTTATGCGTATCTTTATATTTAAAAATATTTATTTCTCAATTTTCATGATTGCACCTACCACTGTTTGTCTCTGCATCACCCAAAGGTTGACTGGTAGAAAATGCCTATGGCATTAAGTCCGCCTGTGTACATTTATGTGCTTGAAGTATTAAATAAATAAAATAAATCCACACAAATATTATAAATTCGAAAGTAACTCTGTCTGTCTGTATGTTACCTTTTCACGCCTAAACAACTGAACCGATTTAGATGAAATTTGGTATAGAGATAGTATGCGTCCCGGGGAAGGACATAGGATATTTTTTATCCCGATATTTCCACGGGATCGACACTGATGCGGGTGAAACCGCGGGGCGCAGCTAGTAAATAAATAAATGAACAACTTTACTTTGTAGATATCCTATTATCAGCAGAGATTTTTTCAGAGATAATAATTGGAAGACCGAGATAAGACATTACCTAAGTAAAAATAAAAGACAATACGCAATTCAGAGAGTAAATTAAACGAAAACAAATTGCTAAAAAACAAAAACGTGCATTTAAAGCATGATGAATTATATTAATTTGTTTCGTAAATTGGTTCAAAACCAACTTTTACACGTCCAAATTAAATTACGTTTTAAAACTAGATAAGTTCGGTGTTTCATTATTGTCTACTTTGGGACGAAACATCGGGAAATACTCAGAAGGCCCATTTTCGTAATTTAAACGTTAATTAAAAATTTAGTTGCCGTCTCATCTCGGCGAAAAACAAATGTCAAAATGTAGGGAATTTAGAGGTATTTTTTACAGATTTTGACTGAGATCAGACTGCGAACGTTCTTAAAATTACGAGAATTGCCCCTCAGAACTCATGGAAAACAAATGAATAAAGGCAGGTAGCAACCTAATTGTGAAACAATATCAATCACAATCTTAATCATTTTGACGGATATTACTAATCCATTGCTTCTCATGTTCGAAAAATTTGCCCGCTCAACAACGTAAATAACGCAGTGAATATTGTCGAACTGTCAAAATTAAAGCCATTGCTACTGTTAGGTGTTTCGCAACCGGTCAAGCAGTTGTCTAATCATGTGCAAGCAGCGCGCGTCGCCCATTGGCGACGAAACAATAGAAAATCAACTGTGTCTCATTAGTGGAGCTTGACAGATTAGCCTGCTGTTTTATTATAACTTTCTTCCACCTTGAATTACCTCAAAACATGCTTAACAGCTTCCATAACCAAAATAGACTCTAAAAATACCTTCTTCAAAATAGCTTCTAAAACTGTTCTCAATAAATAAAATGTACTACCGAATATCCTTGGATGGGCTTATTTCAGGAAACTGCCCGAAAACGTTTCCATATATCTCTTAAAGACGTTTTATTGCTAAACTAATTTATCCCCTGGCGATGAAAGTGAAAGAAGGCTGTCGGCTTTATTTTTACGATCTTGAGTTAAGAGATGGAAAGCCTTGAGCATTTCAACTCTTAACAGGTCTATTTTTTAACCGACTTCAAAAAAGTCTGTATTCGACCCGTGTGTTATGTATCTCCTTTAAAGTCCAAACATTATATTATAGGGATTTTATGCGAGTCTAACAACGCAGAGCCACGTCTGGAAGGGCCTTTTGAAGAAAGAGCCATTGCAGCATTGAGTTGACCTTTCCCAGCAAACAGCATGCATGCATCAATCACCGTGTAACTCAAGCCTGTTTTAGGGAGCAATTTAGGGTGAAAGATGATATGGTAAGAAAGGCGGTGACCGAGTGGATGAAAAATGAAAGAAAAATGGGATGTGGCTGTGTCATCGACACGGCCGTGTGTTGCACGTGAATACGTTTACGTAACGGGATTGATCCAGTATTGATATAGAAGTAATTTCATCATTCACTTGCATAATTTCAACCACCCCAGCTGCAGATTTCGTAAAAGTTTGGCGAGTTTAGAATTAAGTAACAACTCCTCGTAGTAATATCATTAAATAAAAATAAAAATAAAAGATGTACTGGCACCGTTGTTGATCCGCTCGGCCGAATCCATTCTTTTACGCTCCTGGCACTGCTGGACTCGGTGATATGGTCTTTTATTCGTACCATTCGATTGCTCTTGAAAAACCCTTTCCAACCGTATACGATTTCTGTATTCTGATTCGGCTTTTTGACGCGTATAGGCCGACATTATATATTTTTTAAATTATTTTTTATTTATTTTAACAAATTATATTCCGTCATTGTTTTACACCAACGTTTTGTGTAAAATCGATAGATTTTGGACAAGAGCTGACGATTGAAACTTAAACGAACGTTGTAGCTTTCCGAGTCAAAACTTATACTAAGTGGAAATCTCGATACGCAGCAAAATGACCTCAAAATGTCAGCGCTTCACCCTCCACCGCCCAAAATGTGTCACAGTTCTCACTTGGCAAAATGAATCCTTTGATCCTTTAGCTATCCAATGGTGTAATTGAATTTAGGATGGAGATGATAGGTATGAAGCTGCAATACCAAACTGTATGCCCCGCTTTTGTTATCATTGGTTTTTTTGACTTGCCCCCCACAACGGGAGCAATTTTAAAGACGTATTTACGTCTGACGGGTAGCTCCGGAGATTAGAGCGTTCAAACAAAAAAAAAAAACAAACTCTTCTGCTTTAATATATTAATACAGATTCGTGCAATTTGATATAACTATGTCATTTGATGAAGAGTTTTTTCAGAAAATAAAAGTGTAGGCTGGCAATACTGAAACTGAAATATTCTTTTCACTTCTCATGCTCTAAAAGTTCGTCTTTATGTTCTGCGTAGACGACATAAAGTCGCTTTTTATGCTCTAGCTAGAGCATAAAGTATTTTTTTAAGACTAAGATAATCAGGCTCAAAAGCCACACGCACAATAAAACGTCGCAGATTAAAGTCGTTATTTAATTTCATTTGTTTTAATTTATATTACTTCCGTGTTTTCTATCGTTCATTTAATAAAACCGGATAAAATAGTTGTCATTTATTATTTAAAAACGCAAAAAAACGTTTTTTTTTGACTTGGCAGTATGAAGTACCAAAGTCAAATGACACAAATGTTGAAATGAAAAAAAAAACTTTTAAAAAGTTTCGTGGCGCCAATTACTTATTCTCTTCTACAATTTTGCAATATTTTTGAACAGTGAAAATACTGTTATACAGGGTGAAATTGAAAACATGCGACAAATCGATATGGGAGATTGTACTCATCATTATGAACAACTTTTACTATGGGAGCAAACCTGAAATCGCGAAAAAAAAGTCAGCTGTTCCCTACATTTATGTTCGAGTAACTCGTCAAAATTTAGGTAACAGCTGATTTTTTTTTCTCGAGGTATGGTCCCTTAGTAAAAGTTGTTCATAATGATGAGTACAATCTCCCATTTCGATTTGTCGCATGTGTTCAATTTCAACCTGTATATTTTATGCCTGTTTCATTTTCTCGCAATCGAAGTGACCATTTGACCCCGAGACGTTTATATGCACCCGAGCCGCAGGTGAGGGTGGATAGTTAAGTCGAGGGGCTTCTTTTATGCACTAGTTGTACAATCTAATATTATTGGCAGTTGTCAGCATCAAAACTTTATTTTCACTGCGGATACATAAGTGGATTTGATAGTTCGTGACAGAATAGCTCTGCATGCAGATGTAACATCAAAACCTGTAAACACGTACCAACATAGATGTACACTATTTATTTTAGAGAACCTTATAAAAATCTGCAGCTGCCACTATTTCACTTAATTTTATAACCAACACTACCTTCTTCGCGAGCATCGTCCGAGTGAAATTTATTGTTTTAACATAAAATTATTACTTATTGTAATCAATTTAGCTTTTAATCATTCAATTGTTATTCTTAAAACGATGTATTACTGGTTTTAATTAATGAATATTGTGTTATTATCTGCGCATAATGTAGAGCATGCTGTGGTTTTCCTTAAGTGATGGGGCGCTTAGACTTAAGTTTGCAATGTACTAATTGTAAAGTACATTGCAAACTTAAGTCTAAACTTAATTGTAACTGTAATTGTCATGTTGCATCTACACACAGGGCATTCACCTCAATTCTAAAAAAAAAAACCATTACCACCAAGAACATTCACAATGAAAATATTAATAGATTCAGGGCTTATCGCACACAATCGGCACCTCTGAAGCACACTGAAGGTTCTCCATTAACTTGATGGCACCATAAACTTCGCGAAGTGAATGGGATATCTTGAGTCATTGACACCAGTGTAAGCCGTCATGTGTTTACTATCACGCTAACTTTGTTCACTCCTATACCTACAGGGTTATTGGTTACTAACAACCTTGCAGGACTGGATTACTAACATCATAAACAACAACCTTTGCTTAGTTATTGCGACTAACTGTGAGATAAAGCAGGACTTAAAAAAAACGGACGTTCATTAATTTAAAAAAATTGTCCATTATTAGAAGGTCAATAAGTTATTAGAGGTTCAGTTAAATATTTCCCAAAGAAAAGTAATCTCTGCCGCTACCAACTCCATTCTTGAGGGTGAGCTCGATAAATCCGGAACGAAGTGTTTGTAAAGGGAAATTGATATCACGCTTTGCAAGAGACCGTTGTACGATATACCAAATCTATGTATGTAGGCAAAGTCAGTCGCACGCACGTCCATTTGGTGACAATTTCACTTTGAGAGCGCCTGGATTTTGGTAAGCTGTGGTTTCGCAAAGAAGCGGTGAACGGTCACACAATAATGGCTGTACAAATGCAGAGCGTTTTTTGACAACTTAATGTCAAATACTGGTGAAAATTACAGATTCTCATGACGTCCGTTATAATATGTCAAATCCACAGTTATAAGAAACCGTAGCTAAACAAAGGGACAATTCTCGTAATTTTAAGAACGTTCACAGTCTGATCTCAGTCTCAATCTTTCAAAAAATACTTCTAATTTCCCAACATTTTGACAAGTTTTTGACATTTGTTTGTCACCGAGATGAGACTGCGACTAGATTTTGAACGTTTTAAATTACGAGAATTGGCCTTCTGGAAGGTCTATTCCCGTTGTCCCCATTGACGCTGTCCCCATTATGGGGACAACGGGAAGTCATAAAATATGGAACAGGACAGGTTTTCGTTGTTCAAATTTTACCGTCGTACGGTGAAATGTACCTGCAATGTCTATCCACAATACTGAAATGATGATTGATAAAGATTTATGGAAAGCGAAGACACGCTGCGCCAACCGTAAATAAATTGGAACAAGAGCAGGAAAATGATAATAAAAATATATCAATCATAATCAGCCATAAGCCTATAACGTTCCCACTGCTGGGACAGAGGCCTCCATAAGGTGAGATTATTTCGGAAAAACCCTTAAAATTGAAATATCTCGAAAACTAGTACGAATTTCGTCCAAACATATGGGGGGTTCAATTTGTTGCATTTTGGGCCCCCATCAGCTACTAACGGATATACGTCGAATTACAATGTAGTGACCCGCAGGTATAGTATGAGCTATATCAAACCTTTTACGCTTGAACGATGTTAAAAAAAATATACTACATTATTACTATAATATTACTAAATATTACTATTTCTTTAAACAGGTATACCTTTTTAGGGTTCCGTAGCCAAATGGCAAAAAACGGAACCCTTATGGATTCGTCATATCTGTCTGTCTGTCTGTCCGTCCGTCCGTATGTCACAGCCACTTTTTTCCGAAACTATAAAAACTATACTGTTGAAATTTGGTAAGTAGATGTATTCTGTGAACCGCAGTAAGATTTTCACACAAAAATAGAACAAAAAAACAATAAATTTTGGGGTTCCCCATACTTACAACTGAAACTACAAAAATTATTTTTCATCAAACCTGTACGTGTGGATAGGTCTTCAAAAATTATATTGAGGTTTCTAATATAATTTTTTTCTGAAGTGAATAGTTTGCGCGAGAGACACTTCCAAAGTGGTAAAATGTGTGTCCCCCCCTCTAACTTCTAAAATAAGAGAATGATAAAATTAAAAAAATATATATAATGTACATTACCATGTAAACTTCCACCGAAAATTGGTTTGAACGAGATCTAGTAAGTAGTTTTTTTTAATACGTCATAAATCGAAAACCGCAATTTACCTTTCACAAAGTTACAACGAGCTACAAGAACTTTTATATTATGTTACTTGCTGCTACGGAACCCTTCATGGGCGAGTCCGACTCGCACTTGGCCGGTTTTTTTCAAACTACATACATATGTACATTACATTATATCACACCACACCAGTATTCACCGAGGGGATAGGCACAGGTGTACTTATACTACTCCCCACATTTTTACCCGACTGCGCCAGAAGGAGGGTTATGTTTTTCCAGTTATGTTTAAGTTCCATGTAATAGGAGGCAGCCCATTGCCATTAATTCCATTCAAAATATTTTTTTTTAACTATTTTCGTCATATTGCCAATATATCCCTCGTCTATAATCCAAGAGAATGATAAACTTCATCGTAAATCTTATACAAACAATACGTCTTGCGATCGACAAGTAACTGACGTCCATATAGCTAAATTGCCCGCAATCTGTCAACGCACCACCTCCGGCAATAAATTGTTTCCCATCGCTGGGAAGATATATCGGGTTATTCCCATCGGCTACGCTTCAAAGAAAATGTGACGTTATCGTAAGTGCCTTTCGTTTTCTCATGAGTAAGATTATCACATTATTATTGGCATATATCGCCTTGTATTCTACAGCCATTTTCTCTTTAAAAGGCTATAGAGGCTTAAATTACATTATTTATATATATGGTTTTTCCCACATAATAATTTATCTTTCAAAACAAACACGTAAGTTATTTTCTACTTCGAAATTCATATGATTACTTAACGTACGTTTCCTTTTACTTACTACTTTACATAGAATTCTACGATGAAACGCCTCTACTGGGAATATCTAATATTTATTCCCATTGCATACGACATGTTCGGAAATGTATTGTTTAATACTTTGTTCATTGATATTAATCTACCCAGAATACCCAGAGTACTCTAGATATTAAACTTGTGGACCGGGTTAAGAATACAACAATCCGTTCCATCACTGTAATAACTGATGTCATTCGGAAAGCTGCCACGTTTAAATGGAATTTGGCTGGACGCACCTGCCGTAAGTCAGACGATCAAGGGGCCAAACTTACGACCCAGTAAATCGTAAATTAATGGCAAACAATATCGCGGTAGGCCCGGACGGAGATGCCGGGAATGAGCTGGCCTCCTTTAAAAAAGATTGGTCTGGCAGTTCTCAAAATCAACATATTTTATTTCACATAACCTACATGGGCATTTATGAAACGTCAGAAGCTAGGTGCACGTTTCCAATTGGTCGTTTCCTATGGAGAAGAGCCGGCAAGAAACTCCACAGTTACTCTTTTAAAAATAATTGGCTTTTACAATGTTGGGAGCGTGTCACATATCACAATTAAATTTTTTCTATGTGTTGTTTCATATATTATGGAAATCGCTTCTTATTCTGCAAAGTCCTGTTTCAGCAAACATACAAAATACTTTCTAAAATATAAAGATAGTACAGAGAGAGCTGAAAAGAGAGTAAGGAATTGCTTGCCCAGCCGTGGGACTTTAATGGCTACAAAAAAAATTTATTAATATATCACAACCACCGTGTTTTTATGCAATAGTCGGTAATTAATGCCTTAAAAAAGAATTTTGCAATTCTTAGGGTGCGTCTAGATTATGTTATACAACACATAAACTTATGTTATACAGGAAGATTTTTATTACCATCCAAATTTTTACAAGGCGTTCTACCCATGAATATGAACAACTTTCACTATGGGATCAACACTGAAATTACGAAAAAAAAAAATCTGCTGTTGTGTGTTGTGTGTATTTTGGTCAAGTAGGTATTGAACTTTTGTTTTAAACAGCTGATTTTTTTCGTAATTTCAGAGTTAGTCCCATAGTGAAAGTTGTTCATATTCATGGGTATATGGTAACCTGTAAAAATTTGGATGATGACAAAAAAAAAATCTTCCTGTATAACACGTCCAAATTATTTAACATTGCTAACTTCTCTATAGAAACACGTTATATAACTATGTTTAATAACATGTTATGTTACACAATGTGGACGCACCTTTAATAATGTAAAAATCTTAAGGTTGGAAACCTTTTGAACTGTCTCACTTTCACAATAAGGCCGCAAATTAGCGGTTGATTTTGAACAATACCCAAAGACTTAGAATACAAAAGGTTCAAAGAGATTCTATTAATTTATTTCTGTAACCTTTGCGGCTTGAATCTGAATTTAAATTCGCGGTTACAATGTCTCGTCTCGTATCGAGAAGAATCTGACAAGATATTCGCCCTATTAATATAAATGTATATTCATGATGGTTATAAATGTTCTGGGGTACGCCATTTATTTCAGTTTTGGTTACAGACGTGACAATTTATTCATACTAATAAAAAAAAAACAACCGACTTCAAAAAAAAAGCACTAAAAAGTGAAAAATTACTTTAATTTTGGGGAAGTCGATGTCGTTGGTTCCGCGTTTTCGTTTTTTGACACCGGCTTCTACTCACACTAGTGCGTGCTTAAATTCAATTAACAGTAGTGCGTTGAAGAATTGAAGACACCGACTAGAAGAATCATCAAAATTCGCATAGAAATGCCGGAGATGCAGTACATTTAGGCATATAAATTCGTACATTTATACTAAAACCTTCCTGAAAGTATGTAGATCACATTAGAGAAAGAATTATCAAAATTGGTTCATTAGTTTTTGAGAAAATCGTGGACATACAAACATACATACATGCATATATGTACATACATACGGGTCGAATACAAAACCTCCTTTTTTAAAGTCGGTTAATAAAGGTGAAAAGTTTGTTTGTTTATTAGTTTGATCCCAGTACAATATGATATTTACATTTTCGAGAACTGAGTCGGGCACATGCCTGAAGTACGGCACTTCTAATCCCATAAGGCTGTATTTCAGAGCAAGTTGCTGATGGATTGTCCTGGCTGCAAGGTTGTGTCTATGTAAGTACTCTAAATGAAGATGTAGAGTTTGTTTGTTTGAATGCGCTAATCTCTGGAACTACCAGTCAGATTAGAAAATATTTTTGCATTTGATATCCCAATTCTTGAGGAAGGCTATAGGCTTATTTAACACTAGCTGCTTCCCGCGGTTTCACCCGCATAAGTGTCGATCCCGTGGGAATATCGGGATAAAAAGTAGCTTATATGTTAATCCAGGGTGTCAGCTACCTCCATGCAAAATTTTATCAAAATCGATCCAGCCGTTTGAGCGTGAAGAAGTAACAAACATATAAACACACACACACTCACAAACTTTCGCCTTTATAATATTAGTGTGATTATAGTGTGAGTAGCTGCGCCCCGCGGTTTCACCCGCATAAGTCTCGATCCCGTGGGAATATCGGGATAAAAAGTATCCTATGTCCTTTCCCAGGACTCCAACTATATCTATACCAAATTTCATCTAAATCGGTTCAGCGGTTTAGGCGTGAAAAGGTAACATACAGACAGACAGAGTTACCTTCGATTTTATAATATTAAGTATGGACAGTATGATCACGCTAGGGCTCTAAGGAGCCGAGCAAAAGTCAGAAAGAACGTAAAGCGAAAACGAAGTAATAACGCGAGCAGGCGATGCGATGCGATGCGACAGGGTAGATCGGGGGAACAAGAAACAGAAGCTAGTTTGGAGATTATTCTAAGAGTCACGTGCGAGTGAAGTTTCCTGTACTGTTTATGATGGCTGTATCGGGGTCTTGTTAGTTTGGGATTTTCAGAATATATTATCTTTCCTTAATTTATATTCTAAAGATGTTTGAAATGTAAACAGAATGTTAAGGCAGTGTTTTGACATTTTGTTGTTTTCCTTGTTTATTTATTTTGCTAAGCCCAAGTTTACAAGGACTTGATTGAAATGTAATTATTTTGATTGTGATTAGAAAGGACCTATTTTAAGATCTGACAGTTTAAGTCTCTCCTGAGATGTTGTTTTAGTTGACTTATGCAACATACGTAAACATAAAATCAAGGCTGTAATTCCCGAAGGGTAAGGCTGAGGAGTACCGTTAAAATACCCACATTTCGCCAGTTATGTTTATGTCCCAAGTAATAGGGGGCGAGCCTATTGCCATCAACCGGGCACAAATCCAGACTCCGTACTGGACTGAGAAATTCCGGATAGAAAAACCCTATCACACTTTACCCGTCCCGGGAATCGAACTTAGAACCTCATACTCAGAAGTAGCACTTGCAACCACTACACCAACGAGGTTTATAAATATTCAAAATGAAATCAAAATTCCTTTGCATTATCCCAATATCCTCAAAAATAGATAAGTCAGGTTTGCCACGGATTCAATAACCATGTAGATTCGAGCAACGTGTTAAAACTGAAGTGTTTTCCTACCCTCACGCTTCTAAAATCATACCATGTTGTTTACCCTTCCCTGTAAGAGGAATCTGAGGTTTACTTTATCTTGGAAAAACATACTTCGCGTGGGTAGCTGGGAACCCAAAGTCACACGTGTAAAAACCGGTGTGGTTTCTATATCATGAAGCTTGCGTGCCACGTGAGAGATTTATTCAGTTGGGTAGATACGTTATAAGAAAATTATAGCTGCTTTTTTCAGATTTTTCGATTTAGTAGGACAAACTTGGTCTTTGACTAACATCTAGAAGTCCAAACTCAAGGTCTGCCAACGAGCAATGGAGCGCAGTATACTAGGCGTCAAATTAACGGATCGTGTTCGAAACACAATGCGCTCCAAAACAAAGATAGTTGTCGTGGCTCCAAAGGCTGCTCAACTTAAATGGGACCAGGCAGGACATGTCTGCCGCATGCCGGACAAACTGTGGACCCAAATAGCGCACAATTGGTGCCATGAGACAGTGAGTGGGAATCGCGGCAGACCACGTAGGCAGGAGATGGCGGGACGAGTTGGATAGGTTCCGTCAAAACTGGAGGGAGGACGCGCGAGCTCGCGAAAAATGGAAGGAGTGGAAGGAGGCCTTTGCCCAGGAGTGGGACAGCGCAGGCTAGTTAAAAAAAAAAAAATAAGGAATTGAAGTTTTTAATTATGTGTTTTATTGGTATAGGAAAGTATTTCAATAAAGCTTTATGATTATTATTCTATTTTTAATAACAACTAAAGCGCAGAAATTCAAATAAACGCAGTCGAGATTATCAAAATTGTCTGTTAAGTTTTAAGATTTTTATAGTAAAAGAAACTATCAAACTCAAAACACAGGCACTACTTGGTCTTTTTAATAATCAAACCAAAAAAAAAAAACACAATACAGAAAACTGATAGAAACGTATCGTTCCTCATTCCCTTCACTCTTTGTTCAATCAAGTATCCAAGACCTAACTGCGTGTTAGAACAGACACGTTTCCGAGCGACTGATTTTCAATTGCTACTAAGAAAACCCAGCATCCTTCAGCAAAAAACTTTACATTGTAAAATGAAGCGAAGCATCAGTCTCTTATTACTTGCTAGCTTCACTTGCTCATTTAACTTCGTTCACGTGGAAGTCGTAAGATACAAAATATACCAAAGTAACAGCCACATTTTTATAAAACTTTCTCGGCTCCCGACCCACCGCGTCGCATCGTGTCGCATCGCGTCGCCCGCCCGTGCTGTTACTGCGTTTTAACTTAGCATTCTTTCCGTTTTTGTTTTCGTTTCGTTCAGCACGTAAGGGACGTGGCGTGTTGTTAGTTAGCATATGTTAATTTCCTCAAGAATTGGGCTATCTAATGAGAAAAGATTTTTTCAAATCTGACTGGAAGTTTCAGAGATTAGGGCGCTCAAACACACAAACAAACTCTTCAGCTTTATTTTTAGCATAGATTACCGTATACAGTTTCTAGAAAACTCATTTCAAGTATTCCTTATCAATACAGGAACAAACAAATAATAAAACAATGTTTGCCAATATTTTCATTATTTTGTTTAAGTGGAGATATCTTCATAATATAGTTATTTTGTGTCCAGGGATATATTGGAAAAGTTTTGTTTTGGATATTAGTACCTACTGCAGATGCGAGTGGCGCACGACTCTTTGTCGTATTTGCTTTTTAATAACTTTTCTCCGAGGAAGACGGGAATAAGTCAAGAAAGTTTTCAAGGTAACGGAGCGCAGGGTGTGTCCGAACTGCAAATATACTTACTAGTTATATTGTCCTTTATTATTTCTCGTTTGTACAGATAAAATAAATCTGCCGAGCCTTTTCCCAACTATATTGGGGTCGGCTTCCAGTCTATCCGGATGATGCTGAATACCAGTATTTTATACTGTTACTAGCTTCTGCCCACGACTTCGTCCGCGTGAAATTCGTACTTTCCTTTAAAAATTTCGAAAAGGTATGTTTATGATCTCCCCTTTTCACCCACTTAATGGTTGAATTTCCAAAAACCCCTTCTTATTGGATACCTACTCTTCACAACAAACACACCCTCCAAAATACATGTCCGTAGGACCAGCGGTTTAGGCTGTGTGTTGTTATCTCAGTCAGGTGGTTGAATTTTATATATATAGATGAAAATGAATATATCACATTTGAACAAATATTTTCCTTTATATTTCTTCCTTTTTTCAGTGCTGAGAATCGTAAAACTGAACTAATACTCTTTTCAAAATGCTTGAATTTGTCCTTGACTGTACTACAAAAATCACAATTTCCAAAAATAAAGAAACACGTATAATTATATTAATAGCTTGGTACGTGGACGATAAGTCATCCATTATTTATGTTCTTAATGTAAATTCTCCATATTTCATGAAAATATTACATTATGTGCTGGCATGAATGAAGATACATTTTCGTTTTGAATGGGAATAATTCCTTAAGAGAGGGTGGATATTACCTAATTCCCATTTCGTGTTCACTAATGCGATGGCATAAGCCAGGGGTTCCCAATCTTTTTCAGCCCGCGGCGCACTTACAAGTTTAGTATTTGGTCACGGCGCTCTATCCTACCTAGTTATTTGAAATAGATACAGTCGAAAGAAATAGGTACCAACAATAATAGTAGTTTGGTTAGGTAGATAAGCACAAAAATTAAAGCATCCACAACATGAAATTGAGTTTTTTTTTAATTATATTTATAAGAATTCAGACAGAAAACAACAAGAAAGACTTAAGAAAAACAAAAATAAAATATGAGAGTTAGGTACTCAATGTAATGGGTGAGCTTTGTGATCTCCGCACAGTTTTTCAAAGCGGGGAAGAAGACTTGACACTGCTACTCACCTTTCTTGTTCCACATTGATCCTATCTTTATTACCTACTAGCTGCAACCCGCGGTTTCACCCGCATAAGTGTCCATCCCGTGGGAATCACACACACAAACTTTCGCCTTTATAATATTAGTGTGATGTGATGTGATTATTACCTATGTTCTTTACCGATGCGAGCGCTCAAAATAAGTATTGTTGCTTTTATATTAAAGGTACCCGCGAATATTTGTGATAATGATAGAGGATCGACTCACGGCGCCCCTCTTTACTTTCTACGGCGCAGCAGGGCGCCGCGGCGCACACTTTGGGAACCCCTGGCATAAGCGGATTATTTTATGTGACATATGGTGTGATGGTTATTACCTATTAGTAGTAGAGAGGCTTGTGGCTAAGTAATAACAGCCGCACGGGTTAAGCTACGTTTGCCGCGGTTGACCCGTGGATGGGTGATCTTTACATACCAAGACCCCTCCGTGTCTCGGAAAGCACGTTAATCCGTCGGATGGTCCTGGCTGTCATTCGTGGATCTTTAGCAGCCGTTAAGCCCGAAAGTCTGACAACCAGTCTTACTAAAGGGTATCGCATTACCCAGTAACTAGGGTGTGGAGGCCAGATAGGCAGTCGCTCCATGTTAAATACTGGTATTATGCTGCATCCGGTTAGACTGGAAGCCGACCCCAACATAGTTGGGAAAAGGCTAGGCAGATGATGTTGGTTATTATTAGTAACGAGCGTTATGTGCTATTTCAACATCACGTCGCATCGTCTTCTCGTCATCACCTTGGAATTTTTCTTTACACAATTAATAGAAGTCTTTGTTTTGCCAATATCCGTTAAAACCGTTCTTTTAAAAACAAACACAGCGAATATAACGTTTACATTAATATTATAATTAATACTAGTGCTGAAATCGGCGACTGAAAATATCCGTTTTTATTTTTATTATAATACACAACACGAGTCATTGTCAGTTGAATGAAATTAAAACGACAATAAAAATCCACAAATAACTCTTGATAGGTGTTCCTGTTATTTCGCCAGCGTTTGTAACATTTTAAATCTGAAATGGATTTATTTTTATATAAAAACAAAATGACTTTTTCCACATAAATCGTACAATTTTCCGCTTTGTAAAAAACACCGACTGGTTTTACGTGAACTCTTTTTTTACTGAACTTATTTAACCGTTCTAATTTTGCGTACCGAATGGGAATAAAATATTTACGTTTTTCCCATTAGCTACGCACCGCTGGGATTTCTTTGTAATGTTGGCGTGTGTTTTGGAAAACAAACAACTTTTAACGTTTTTCTAATGCGAAGAATTTATAGTTATGTAGAATAGAATATGTAAGTACTCTTATATGTACACCATATCAATTACAGATAAAAATGTAGAAATTATACAAAGGGTGACACAATGGGCGGTCATATCGCGTGGTCTAACCCGAATCTCTTTAAATTGAGAGTGAACAGGCTTCTTCTGGGTAAGCTCGCTCCATCGTCGACTTTGTCTCTGTCACCTTTGACCTAGGCTAGAGTCAAGAGCAAGCCCATTTCAAAAAAAAAAAAAAAAGTACTTGTTATAAATATGTCTCTATGTCGATCTTACTGTCAAAATCCAGTCACTTATTCAAATTAGGCTGAGAATCAGCACTTTTCGATCGTCAAAATTACATAAGACAGTCCCCCAAAATGCCCGCTCTTCAATACTTCCTGGTACTTCGCTGGGATAAAGAAGTGGTGCAACAAACTCCCCAGCAAGTGTGATTAACTAGCCTTTCTAAATTATGGAGAACTAGCTGCGCCCCGCGGTTTCACCCGCATAAGTTTCGATCCCGTGGGAATATCGGGATAAAAACTATCCTATGTCCTTCCTCGGGACTCTCAAACTATCTCTAAGTATACCAAATTTCATCTAAATCGGATTAGTGGTTTAGGCGTGAAAAGGTAGCATACAGGCAGACAGACAGAGTTACTTTCGAATTTATAATATTAGTATGGATAAGTATATATGAGTATATAAGTATGGATAAGAATATCCACATTCCTTTAGACAAACCAAGATAAATTATCTATTATATTACAATTTACATACCAAAACGATTTCATTTGACTCAGTATGTTTGCACTAACAACTTCTAAAGTAGATGCTTTCACTTAGGCATTTGTGCAATTTGAAGTAAACACGAGTGCCCTACATTTGGGATGCTTCCCAAGCAATTTGAACATAGTTCACACAGTTTTCAACCTCGGCGGACATGTATGAGTTTTGCGAATATTCCTGTTTCTTCCTTTTGGAGATACCTTGTACCTGTCGCATTTTAGTTCAGTGCGAGATTGCATGCTTGTGTCAGTTATGATCAAACTGCGATAACTATACAGGCAAGACCATAAATACCTTACACATGCGCAAGATTCAGAAGCGATTTCCCCCTAAACTATTCATAGACTTAGTAAAGCACCGGTTTCCTAGAAAAGCTCATCCGTCATATTATACGCCTGCTATGAAAATCTATCGTTTTCACCTGTATTTGGATAGCTGTTATTGTGGGACCATTATCTGTTTTCTTAGGACACCAGGGCTTTACAAACTGAGTATTATCGAAACCATAGTGATGGCACCGGTAACTGAAAAGTTGTGTGGAAATCGGTTGTCATGGTAGGGCATGTGTTACGGAGAAATGAGGAAAATGTCGTGAGGAGAGTTTTGAGTATGAATGTTAATGGCTATAAGAGTAGGGGAAGACCAAAGAAACGATGGATGGACTGTGTGAATGCTGATATGGTTAGAAAGGGGGTGACTAACGAGATAACGACTAATAGAGAAGTATGGAAGAAAAAGTCATGTCGCGCCGACCCCAAATAAATTGAGATAAGGGCAGGAAAATGATGATGTGTGATGAAACAAGTCTTTGTTCAGTTTTGCAACTTTCATTTCATGAGAAAAAAAACCGAGTGTGCATATGACCACACGACTGAAGTGAAACTTCAAACGTATTTGACTATGAAAAAAGAGAGAAAGAAAACGCGCGCACTGCTTTCTCTTGCTTATATCCCCTACTCAACTCCCGTTCGCCTCGCCCGATCACACTTTTCGTAACGCGTTCGCCAGCTTACTCCCCAAGTCAAGCGTGCGTAAAGAAGTTTCAATTCAAAACGCATTTGAACTTTGCGTTACTGTAAGGTATTTATGCTCGAGGATGTACGCTATTCAGTAATAGATGATTTTGTAAATGTTGCGATGTCACTCGCAATTGGAAGAGTCCATTTATTTAATCGTTTATGTGCAGATACTAGACAAAATCATAGTTCCCTTGCTGTTACCACGCGTCATGTTCGTGAACGGGCGCCGTCGGTTGAGACTGGTCATCTCTTAACTGCCATGGCTTATTTTTAATCTTATTTTTTGTATTGTTTCTTCATTTGTGTTTTTTACATTGTTCTCACATATAGAAGCAACAAGAATAATGTACCCACAATTGTGTAATATCTTGATTTAAAAAAGTGTCCATGGAGTTACTTGCCCGTTCTTCTCCATAGAGATCTACGCTTTGGAATGTGCAACTAGCTTTAACTTTCTGACTAACTGACCGACTACTTAATTTTGACAATTCAAAAGTGCCTGTAATGGTTTAATTGAAATAAATGCTTTGAGTTTGAGTTATCCCAATTCATTTGAGTTCGGCGCAAAGTGAATTTTGCTCTTCTATTATTAGTCGTCATCTCGGTAGTCATCCCCTTTACTTATCATCTTTTCCACAGTCCATTCATCGTTTCTTTGGTCTTCCCCTACTTTCATAGTCATCCATATTCATACTCAAAACTTTCCTCACGATATTTATTATGCGCAGATACGAGTCTGAAAGAAAACGCATTGTTTGAAGTAAGTTTTGGAGCTAATTTCAAATAGGTAATAATAAATAAATATTGCACCTAATCTAGGTAGTTGCACAGTTGCAATTGGTTGATGAATACTAAGGATAGGAACTGGTAAAACACTTCGAGATATAAAATAATAAACAAGATTTCTGTAGTTTGAACTAAATAAATGAATTTATTTTATTTATACAAATGTAGAGATACATAACACGGTAAGTAAAACATCTGACAATCGGCCAAGATGGCACCCTGACACCCTGGATTAACATATAGGCTACTTTTTATCCCGATATTCTTACGGGATCGAAACTTATGCGGGTGTAACCGCGGGGCGCAGCTAGTATAATTATATAAATTCGATGAACACAAATGTCTGTATAAAAACGTTAGTTTTATTTACTTGGAAAAACTTTATCCCTTGTGGCAGTTTCCATCGCTGCTCTAGAGACAGAATGTTCTCTGGGGCTTTTAGACTTTTTTACCATCAAAATTTTTTTCTACCGACTTCAAAAAAGGAGGTTATCAATTCGACACGTAAGTATGTAATATTATTGGAACTGCAATATATTCACATATGACAATCTGTTAGGGCTTCCAAACCAATATACAAAATTTCATAGATGTAGGTATGTATGTTTGTCCACGCATTTGTCCGCAACTATTAATCGGATCGTGACCATTTTTTTATTGGCATTACATTTACTTCAACTTAGGGAACAGTGCAAGTTTCATCAAAATCGATTAAAATTTTCAAGATATAGACTAATACGTGTAAGTGTGACGGGCTAGCTTATTGATACAAGCTACGGGTGTAGTGTCAAAGGGGAAAAATCTCAAAACCTTGGTCAAATTCAAGTGCAATATTTACAAAAAAAACTATTACCTACTTATTAATAAGGATTCCTGTACATGCAAATATTCCAGTATTTACTTAAAACTAAAAATGACGAAATAAATAACCTCCTTTTTTTGGAAGGCGGTAAAAAGTAATTTATAAAAATTAAATCGACTACAAAAAGAAATTGACTCAAAATTATGAAATAACTTTAATTTCGGAAGTCGGTAGCAAAAAACTAATACTAAATAAAATACAGATCCCAACACACCGACTTCCGAAATCAAAGTTATTTCATAATTTTGAGTTAATTTCTTTTTGAAGTCGATTTAATTTTTTTAAACTACTTCTTTTACCTTTAAAGGGTTTAGCCGTCCTTCCATAAGCAAACTGCCTCCGATAGGAACCTATATCGTAACCTATGTTATATTGTAGAGGGTACTAATAGTAGTTCATCGCGTAGATATTAGCTCTATGTCTTAGGTAATTGAGGAGCTATTTGAAAAAAAGTGTCCGGAGACGACTTTTTTTCAAAGTGATATATCTCTGTTGATTTCAAACCTAGAAAAATAAAACCAATTCCAGTGTTTATGATACAATTTACAGTTTATTTTATATAAATTTTCATGAGCCAAGCTTAAATAAAAATATTAAAAAAATGCAAATCAATTTTTTTTTTTATTGATTTCTATCAGATCGCATTGAATTACCACTTTGAAAAAAATATATAATAATTGTCTATACCTTGCCTAACAGCATGCTAAGTTTCATTAAAATCCATAAGGTGCAACATGATGAAAAAAAATAATAAAAGTAAGTGGACCACCTTATGACCACTTTGTTGACGCTTTTAACTTTTAATTTTTCAATAATCTAGTATTTAATTAAATCGTATTGCATATTTGATTTTTCAATACTGGGCATGAAAGGTTTAAAAGAAAATGGAAGGATTTTTTCTCAGTAACAGTTAAATCCATATTAATAAAAAATAGCTTTTATTAGTCATCGTCACTATTTTCATTAATTACAGCGTCATCTTTATTTATAGAAAAAACACTGGATAATATTTCTGCTGGGCGAACTATATGCGATTTATATCTTGCATTTGATAAATAATATAAAATTGCTGCCACGTGAGAGCAATACCCAACTGTTCGATTTCCATTTGCACAGTTACAGCAATAACGCCGAATATCTTCGCGGCTTTTTCCATTGGGGTTGTAGTCAATGTAACATCATCTGTAGGTTTTGCTATTAATTTGTCGCGATTGTACTTGCACTTTTAAGAGCTCTTACACACGAGCGGCATGTTCCCAACGGCAGAGGTAACTGCAGCCGTCGACGCGCGTCGGCGGCAACCGTCGACGCGCGTCGGCGGCAACCGTCGACGCGTCGTCGCTCTTTCTTTTAGTTTGCCGTATGTCACTACTTCCCAGAATTTGATCCTTATTAGGGACACTATCGAATGTTGTAATAATACAGTATGTGTTTTTTTTTTCAAAATCAACAGGTTCGATTCCTGGCTAGAAATATTGATTTTTCAAAAATCCAATGATGCAGTTTTAGTTTTCATCAAAATCGAGCCCGCGACTCCTTTCAGTACTTTTCGCTATTCCTCATAGTTTAGAATTTGGCCATCCACGCCCACTTGGAAAATTCACCCTGTATATATTTTTAAACATGAACAAACAATACGTCCCTGAATTAGGAATTTGTAAAACTGCGCAAATAATAACAGCGAAAGCGTACCACGACTATTCACTGTGATCATGTAGGAACATGCACGCGCGAGTACTTTGATAATCTAGTCACTATAAAAGTAGATCGACAAAATATTGCGATAGGCTAATGACATCACCAATCGTTAATGTACTTCTTATAAACTGTCAAAACGCTACTTTGTTAAAGATTATTAGAGGGGCCTTTTCCCGCTTGCCAAGGCTTGGCAAGCGTCAACAAAGTGGTCATAAGGTGGTCCACTTACTTTTTTTTTTTCATCATGTTGCACATTTTAGTGAAACTTGGCATGCTGTTAGGCAAGGTATAGACAATCTATACTAATATTATAAAGAGGTAAAATTTGTAAGTTTGTAAGTTTGTAAGTTTGTATGTAATGGGTAATCTCTGGAACTCATAATCCAATTCTAACAATTTTTTAACTGGCAGAAAGCTACATTATTCCTGAGTGCCATAGGCTATAAATTGTTTCTATAGCATGTATATTAACCGAGCTATCACAACTTTTGTCTAGCAAGTCGGAAAAAAATACCACATAAAACAGAATTATTTGCGTGCGCTGCCTAAACAGTTGCTTAAAATTAAAAACAATGTATGGCTACCTGGTTCGTCTTCATTATTTCTACAAAAAAGTCCGCGATACCATATCTCTATCTTTTATATTTTTAACCGACTTTAAAAAAGGAGGTTCTGTATTCGACCCGTATGTATGTATGTATGTATGTATGTATGTATGTATGTATGTATGTTTGTATGTCCGCGATTATCTCAAAAACTACTGAACCGATTTTGATAATTCTTTCATTAGTGTGATCTACATACTTTCAGGAAGGTTTTAGTATATAATACATTAGGTAACTATTCTTATGTACGAAGTTATATGCATAAATGTACTGCATCTCCGGCATTTCTATGGGAATTTTGATGATTTTTCGAGTCGTGTCTTCAATTCTCCAATGCACTAGTGTTAATTGAATTGGTGTGGGGTAGGTTCAACTAAAAAGTGAAAAATAAAAACTTTTTTACAAAAAAAAACAACCGACTTAAAAAAAAAACACTACAAAGTGATAAATAACTTTAATTTCGGAAGTCGGTGTCAAAAAACGAAAATGCGGAATCAACGACACCGACTTCCGAAATTAAAGTTATTTATCACTTTGTAGTGTTTTTTTTTTAAGTCGGTTGTTTTATCTTTTATACTTCTTTTATTGCATTAAAAAAAATTTTTTTCGGTATACTTACGTTTGGTTGATTATTTGAGCAACAAAATATTAATTCTTATGACAATAAATTATTTCAGTATCACAAGAACATCATACAGATAAGATTTGCCATTTACAGTATATCAATAATTGGTCATACAGTTTCGGAGATAATATAAAATTACTAAAACGCAAAATGCATAACTTTCATTGTGCAGACGTTTTACCTATTTGCCCATAGATGGCGTTCTGCAATTACGTCATTTTTCTGAATCGCGGTGTTAAGACTTTCCGTGGATTGATGACCCTCTCGAATTTTTATGCCCACTTTAGTTGGATTGGAGTTCCATACGAACGATTCGATTATGAGCACGGAGATTATGAGGTATCTATTAGATACCTCATATTCGAAAATATCGTAATTTCGTTGTACGTTTGTTTTCATTGTTTTGTATGTTCGTAGTTTCGTACTTCGTTCTATCGTAATAATCGATACGAGTTAAAGTTATTCGATATTACGATTGTTTTGTTTTGTAAAGGCGGACGGTGTTCGAGTCGCTCTCCCTTTGTTCGTAATTGTTTTCAAGTCTGTGCGTAGTTTGTCGAGAGCATGCCTAAAAGGAAATCTCAACTGTCCCGGCAGACATCACAGACAAGAGCCGCTCGAGTACGCCGTATGGAAGAATCTGCCCCTGAAAATGAGCAGCGCCTCTCGAGAAATAGAAAAAATATTTCGCAAGCACGCTCTAGAGAATCTAGCTCCGAGCGCTCACAGGGCCTCGCTAGCCAAAATGTGAGGACGTCGCGGGCCCGTGCTCGAGAATCTAGCGCTGAACGTGCGCAGCGTCTATCTGAGTTAAGGCAGCATGTCTCTGAGACAAGGGATAGGGAGACTAGCGCTGAGCGCTCGCAGCGGCTCGCTAGGCAAAATGCCATAACATCACAGGCCCGCGCTCGAGAATCCAGCGATGAACGTGCACAGCGTCTATCTGTTTTAAGGCAGCATGTCTCTGAAACAAGGGATAGGGAGACTAGCGCTGAGCGCTCGCAGCGGCTCGCTAGGCAAAATGCCATAACATCGCAGGCCCGCGCTCGAGAATCCAGCGATGAACGTGCACAGCGTCTATCTGTTTTAAGGCAGCATGTCTCTGAAACAAGGGATAGGGAGACTAGCGCTGAGCGCTCGCAGCGGCTCGCTAGGCAAAATGCCATAACATCGCAGGCCCGCGCTCGAGAATCCAGCGATGAACGTGCACAGCGTCTATCTGAGTTTCCAATAAAAACATCATTTGCCCTGACTATTAACAAGTCCCAGTGATAAACATTCTCTTTGGTTGGCTACGAAAAGAATGTTTTTCCCATGGGCAATTATATGTTGGTCTATCAAGAGTGGGATCATCCGAAAAGCAGATTATTCTGTTACCGGAAAATAAAACAACCTCAAACATTGTATATATAGAGAAGCTTTAAATTAAATAGATACCTAACTTAAATAAATAAAATAAGTAAAAGGCGACCAAGGGTTAAGTTACCTTGAGCAGAAAAGAGAACTTAGGTAATCTTTGAAGTTACTGATCTGATTCCAAACAATATTTTACTAATAAAATTAAATACAGTAATATCAATCGAGTGTTATCTTATGTTAAAACAAGAAATTTTCCGCGGACGAAGTCGCGGGCAGAAGCTAGTTATTATATATTTTTTTCAAAGTGGTAATTCAATTCGATCTTATAGAAATCAATAAAAAAAAAATATTTGCATTTTTTTTAATATTTTTATTTAAGGTTGGGTCATGAAAATTTATATAAAATAAACTGTAAAGTGTACCATAAACACTGGAATTAGTTTTATTTTTCTAGCTTTGAAATCAACAGAGATATATCACTTTGAAAAAAAGTCGTCTCCGGACACTTTTTTTCAAATAGCTCCTCAATTACCTAAGATATAGAGTTAATATCTACGCGATGAACTACTATTAGTACCCTCTACAATATGACATAGGTTACGATATAGGTTCCTATCGGGGGCAGTTTGCTTATGGAAGGACGGCTAAACCCTTTTTTTTTGTATTCTCTAAAACAACTCTTACTGTAATTATATTACAAGGCTGAATGGCTTGCAAGTTGACGAAGGACTACATTTACGGTCCAGATTTTCCCTGACCCTTTTTTGTGAGCACCGAGGTGAGTTCCGTTTTATAAAAACTCTGGATTCAATCTTAAATTTATGACCCATAAAGAACCCGACGCGTGAGGTAGGACAAGAGTCTGAGATTGATCGACAGCCTTAATGTTCTTATTTTAACTATAGCCGCTGAAAACCAAATGAAATCTACAAATCATCGTTCTCCTACCATTTTTTTTTTGATTTTTTCCGGTGTGATCCGTTGAACCCAGCCCCCTACCCCCCCCCCCCCCCTTTTAACCTATACAGGGTGTTACAGAAAGGGTATATCAATACAAAGGGGTTAAAGAGCGTATCCTGTCTAGAATCTCTGTACAAAATTTCAGCTCAAAAGCAGTATCTTTGAAAATGGTTAATATTTTTTTAATTCGATAGTTTATTAAATTGAAATCATCAACAAACGTGTCACCGCACTACGAGGGTCATTATCCATTATCTGTAGTGTGTCTGTGCGCCTAGTACACGCACATTACGCCGCCGCGCGCCAGTGCAGCGCCGTGATGTCGAAATTAAAAAAATATTAAGCATTTTCAAAGTTAATGCTTTTGAGCTGAAATTTTGTACAGAGATTCTAGACCAGAGACACTCTTCAACCCGTTTGTATTGGTATACCCTTTCCGTAACACCCTGTATTGTGTATCACCTGGGCTAAGACCTCCCCTTTTATCTTCCAAACCTCCCTGTCGTGTGCGATCTCTAAGCATGTTGGTCCTGCAAACGTTATCAGATCGTCAAATTCAAATTCAAAAATATTTATTGGCCAGAAAATTACATTGGTAAACAAGGGACGATGTTAAAGCCTAAAATTTATTGTACTCTGCCTGCAAGCAAGCGTGCAAAATACATTCAATAATAAAGAATAGAATACTCTTTATTATGTACACTATATAAATTACAAACATAAATATAGAAACTTTCGCATAAAAAAAAATCATTCATTCATTTTAAAAGTCATTCATTTTCACATCGTACCCAAAACAAAAATAGTAAACATTCAATAAATTTAAAAAAAAAACAGACCAAAACAAAATAACATTGATGCATTTCAATACTTTCAATTGTCCGATAGTAAAAATGTACAAAAACACCCCCTTTGCAGTGGTCTGAAACCAACTTATCTGGGGTCGGCACAACGTGTCTTTTTCTCTTCCATAACTTCTCTATTAGTCTTCATCTCAGCAAGTACTCACCCTTTTCAATCCATATCATCTTTCACACAGCCCATCCATCATTTCTTTGGTCGAAAAACTAAACCTACAAATACTTTATTTACCTTCTTTTTACGATAAATATGTATAACGTCAATACGTCGAAAACTACAATATTAATAGTAAAAGTTTCGCCAAAAAGTTAATACGAACATCGATTTACGAGATTAGAACTACCACTCCCTATGTGATTGATTGATGAGTTTATCTACGTATACAGGGTCTAATTAAATTACAGACGTCATGTTATTGAAAGAAATAAGCTGTAATGACGTCATTCGACGAGAGATGACCGATACCTAAATTTTAAGTAAGAAATTGTTGTATAGATAGTACACAAGCACTGCTTGTGGACTGTCAAGTCATGCGTCGCACGTTCAAACCCGGCGTTCGTCAGAATCGACTTTTTGTATTTCTAATTATATTTTCTTTTTTCACTGTCCAACCACCCGCAAAAATAAGTACATAACAAAGTAGTAAATAAAAATGTAAAAACATTGATCTGAACAGCTTTAAACAGTTCCGTATGAACCTAACGTTCAAAACAGTAATTTTTAATGATCCAAAAACAGTTAAAGCTTAAGGCAAAATGTTACCGTCATGACAGTAAACTTTACCGTTTTAAGTAGCTAAAAGGTCACAAAATTAACTGTTTTATTAATTTGGTGATATCGTTTAAACCATTTACTTAAACTACAGTAATGGTGGTTTTCCTTTTTTTTGTTGTTGTTTCTTTCAGTAAATACATAGTATGTTCAATCATTAAATGTTACTGTTTTGTTTTTTGCTGTTTTACTTACATTTCTTCTTACTGTATAAAGTCGCTTTAAGAAGAAAGTGTGGGTATCGATATCTAAGCAAGATAAAATAAAAAAAAAAGATTTAATTTTGAAGTTTTTTTTGGGGAGGTCGATGACCGCTTGTAGTCTTGTTACTTGAGGTATGAGTAGAGAAAATCTATTTTATTTTGTTTTTCAAAGTTTACACAGAGAAAAACTGTTTTTTCAAACTGTTTTATATCAAGTTACTACTCTACTGCGGTCGATGACCCCTCAAAAAACATCAATATTTATTTATTTATTATTAGTTTTATCATTACTGTTTAGGTATCGTTACCCATCACACCTGCGGAGTTGTGCTAGCTAATATAATTTGACCATCTATACACTTTTGGTACCCCGAAGACTTCGTTAGGTAGTTGGTAAGAAACTTGTACCAATATGGTGCCTTGTTGGAACACAAGGACGTGTTCTGTCGAAGATAATTAAGGAGTTTCAACATGGTTATGTGAAATTAGACGTAGGAGAAGTTGGTTGTTTTACTTAATAGTTTGTAGAGATGCTAATGCAATGTGGTTGTGTTGTTTTGTTCGTCTTGGGGCAATAGTCGTAATTTTAAGAACGTTCACAGTCTGATCTCAGTCTCAATCTGTCAAAAATACCTCTAACTTCCCTACATATTGACAAGTTTTGACATTTGTTTGTCGCCGAGATGATACTGTGACTAGATTTTGAACGTTTTAAATTACGAGAATTGGCCTTCTGATCTGTCTCAATCTGTCAAAAATACCTCTAATTTCCCTACATTTGGACAAGTTTTTGACATTTGTTTGTCGCTGAGATGAGACTAGACTTAAAACGTCTTTCGACTAGATCTTCGACTAGATTTAAAACGTGTCGGAAACGTCGCAGTTGCAGCAATGGAATATAAAATAAATATTATCTTCGTCGTGTGTAATGTATGGCGAGCGATATTGTATCTTAAGATAAAATATTATAGTATCTTAGCCGTGTGTAGCGCCCTTAAGTTTTATCTAAATGTACCTACATAAAGTCTATTGAAACTTATGTTTCAATACAACAGCTGTGTCTATTTGCTCGTCAGTACGAAAGCACTTATCTAAGTACCTATATGTGTTTTGTTTTCCTTTTATAGTAGTTTCTGGTTTATTGAAGTATTTGTTTTTCTAACTGAAAAGGCAGCTGTGCTGCTGGAGCGTTTGTTGGGTCCGTGGCTTAGCCCCCCAGTGGTCGAGGCACCTGTGGCCGACGCCCCCGATTCGATTAATTTAATTCAAAGCAATTTTTGATAAAATGTACTGTCAGGCACAACATTTTTTTCACCAATTCTATTTTTAACTGTATTGTAATTATTTCGCACGAGCCCTTGGGAAGGACCTTCACTCGTCATTGTGAGATCACACACTAAACTTTCTTATCTGTTGCATATTGCAATATTCAATAACTTGACTCTGGTATGAAAGAGATAGATATAATATTTATTCATACTTATTGTTTTCAATTTTGTGGACAAAAAGACGGACTTTTTATTGTTACCAATAATTGCTTTGGCTCAGTTAGTTGACGAGTTGGTTGAAGTTGAAAGATAAAATTTCCATAATGGTACCTAATTTATTATACTTAAATGTTTATTAACAACATTCACTAACATTTTATATTAAGTACTTATTTTTGATTTTTTGGATGTCTGTACATAATAGATACACTTTTAATGGAGAAAAAGGTGTGGTGGCGATCTATTCTCTCTGTTGATAGATAACTTTTGTTTAGCAAGGCAAAATACTTTATTATTATGGTGAAACACTTTTCTCATTTACTGTACTAAGTGGAAAAGCACAAAAAAATAAAGATATTAAATTAATCGAATCGAGGGCGTCGGCCACAGGTGCCTTGACCACTGGGGGCCTAAGCCACGGACCCCGTTTGTTGCGCCTTTTTTTCTTCTCAGCGAAAGTACTAGAAATTGGTGAAAAACGGTCGTTTTGGGGGACTGTCTTATGTAATTTTGACTGACATGAATTTATTCGTCTATCGTGCCTCACTACAACAACAAAACAACCAACAACGTACCAGAAAACTATCTTCTTTTAACATTACAGTTCTTCAAACAGCTAAAGTGAAGTGTTTTTCAATACACCACGCCCTCTTTAAATAGCCATATAATCCATCTTCAAATACTGGCAGAGTCAACATCGTCGGACAAACACGTGACGTCACACACTTAGGAAATTTGCAAAGAGGATCAACATTATTAAATTAACGCTGATTATGGGTTCATTTTGAAGCTCGAGCGGCACCATTTTGGTAACGTTTATGGTTTAAGACGAAAGAATGAATGACGAACTAAACAATAATTCTTTGTGGACATGTCAAAACATCGAGATTTCAGTGCTATATCTAAGTCAAAGTAATAACAGCTGCACGGGTCGATCGATCAGGTTAAGCTACGCTTGCCGCGGTTGGTCCGTGGATGGGTGTCCATCTTCATATACCAAGCTCCGTGCCTCGGAAAGCACGTTAAGCCGTTGGTCCCGGCTGTCATTCATGGATCTTTGACAATCGTTACGGGTCGTCAGTAGCCCGAAAGTCTGACAACCAGTCTTACCAAGGGGTATCGTATTACCCAGTAACTGGGTTGTGGAGGTCACATAGGCAGTCGTTCCATGTAAGATACTGGTATTCAGCTGCATCTGATTAGACTGGAATCCGACACCAACATAGTTGGGAAAAGGCTTTTTGTTTTTTTGGTGTGCGGTGGAAATCGAAACGGACACGAAAAACGAGTTTTTTTTTTAAATCTATGATGATACAGACAATACAAAATCAAAGAAAGAAGAAAAATAGAAGTTCTGTTCAATTGTAATGAAAACGTCAATTTCTGAAAATGAGACAACCATAGGTCCTACTAGTATATTTTCTTTAAACGGTGAATGTGACACCAAAACTAATAAAAAGCCAAGTAGATCCCATCAATTAATCATTCTGTCGCTACCAAAATAATGAGAAACCTGATTGAGGAAAACAGCCAAAAGTTTGCGAAAAAATACTCCCATAATAGAATTACTAAGATTGGAAAACGGATCGGTGTGTGCATCATTTATTATTTATCATCCTGCTTAAGGATTCAACCTACCCTCTTTATGATAGAATTGCTTTTAAAACTCTCACAACAACTCAGCTCTCCATGTATTCTTAAACACAGCTTCTTCAATCTTCGGCTCCTATATTTCCCAACGGGATAAACAATTCCCAAGACATGTTCTTTAAACTTACTCTCATATATATTATTCATGTAACTTTTTTTGATCGCTTCCTATACTGCGCCGAACTTCGATAGTTAAGTTCACTTAGTTCAAGCTTGCGCATTCTAAGTTGCGGTTAAGTTAAAACTCGTGGTATAGGAAAACTTATAGAATGTTGCCCTAAGGAATACTTTGCGGTTGATTTAGTGCAAACGCATAATAATTTTAGACTGGAAGTCGACCTAGATAAAACTGAAAGAGAATGCTGATGAAATTGGAAAGTAAAGGAGATAGAGTATGTATTATTTATGAGTAATTTTTTTTCATCTTAGTGTTAATTCCTTTATTTCATTATTTACATAAAAATTATATCTATACATATAATAAAACAGTAAAAAAACTGTGTCTGTACATTCAATATATTTAAAAAAAAATAATTGAGGGGGGTTTAGAAACAGTAATAGGGCACGAATCTAAAAAAAAAAAATTGTCTGTGTGTCTGTTTGTTTGTACACGCTAATCTTCGGAACTACTGGACGGATTTGAATGATTTTTTTTTTGTTGTATAGGTATTATGTCTGGGCAACATATAGACTATAATTTATCTTGGAAACTTGAACACCTGATGCAGAACCGCAACAGACCAGCTAAACTATAAGAGATACAAAAATGGTACCATAGCAAAAATTGTTCAACGTGATGAGCATTTTCTGCTGAGAGAATAAATTTGAAGATCTGGAACACCTGATGTGGAACTCCAAGAGCCCCGCTACACCATAACACATATAGGAATAACGTCTTAGCAAAAGTTGTTCGGTCTGATGGGCATTTTCTGTTGACTTATAAAAATCGAAGATCAGAAACATCAGATGTGGAAATCAAAGCTATCACTAATTTCACTGTATAATTATAAAATAACATAAGCTGGGAGTACCTCCACGCGGTGAAGGCGGTAACAGTTTAGGACTGATTTTCGATGACGATGGTATATCATTGAAAATTTGACTCTACTGGCCAAAACTCCCATTTATTTTTTTATTTTATTTTATCGAATAAATATGAGTGTTTAATTTCCTTTTCCATTTATCTTCGTTACACGGTAGCCTACCCGATAACGCAGGAGAGCAGTCACTTAGATTTTAATTGATCAGGTATATTCACAATAAAACTATAACCATGCCTAGAAAGAGGTCAAATCTTTCCCAATGTTCCAAAGGAGCTAAAAGATTGAGGGTCATAAGATCCCAAGAATCTACCGAAGAGCGTCAGGAGAGCCTTGATACTGTTCAACATCAGGCTGCAACTCGCTCCGTGGAAACCTCTTCGGATCGCGAAGCACGCCTGCGTTTTCAGCGTATTTACGCATCGACTTCTAGGTCTCTAGAGACAAGTAGGGAACGTGATGCGCGACTGACCGCTGATCATGAACGTCACGCATTGTCTCGCGAGTCGGAGGCGGTCACGGATAGAGAATTGCGCTTGAGTTCTCAGCGTATCTACACATCTGCTTCTAGGTCTCTAGACAAGTGCGGAACGTGATGCGCGACTCTCCGCTGATCGTGAGCGACATGCATTGTCTCGCGAATCAGAAACGTTTACCGATACAGAATCACGCTTGAGTTCTCAGCGTATTCGCACATCTACTAACAGGTCTTTTGAAACGAGTGATGAACGTGATGCGCGACTAACTGCTGATCGAGATTATCATACATTGTCCCGAACACGCACACAACAAAATACATATTCATAATCAGTTAGAAAGTGAGAAAGAAAGAATTGCTGGAGTACGGCATGAAGAGACAGAAGAAGAGCGCAACGAACGTTTGAATTCTGATCGACTTCGACATTCTCTGAACAGAATGTCGATATCATCTGAAGAATCGGATGTGTCTCAAGATAGAGCCGTAGGGCATGGCGTCCTTCCTTGGGTTGATAAGGGACGGAGTGGATTTACGTATACTCCGATAATTGACTACGCCACATACTTTTTGTGAAGCTGTTAAATGGCAAAAAGAAACAAACGGTATGTGTTGCTCAGGTGGAAAAGTACATATTTAAATATTACGAAATCCTCCAGAAATATTAAGATCACTGCTAATCGGTGACCATCCACAGTCAAAACATTTCTTGGACAACATCCGTTCGTACAATAATGCCTTTCAAATGACATCTTTTGGTGCGAAACAGATTTCAGAAGGCCCATTTATGCCAACATTCAAAGTGCAAGGCCAAGTTTACCACCTCATTGGTTCATTATTGCCAGTAAATGACCCCAAGTTTCTCCAAATATATTTCGTATCCAATTATCAAGAATATATAGTTTATAAAGAAATTTTTTAAAAGTTATTTGCAATTAATTCAGTGTACCCTTGGGATCCGCTGCGGAATTACGAGAAGAAATGTTTTTTTATTATATAGGTATTAAGTCTGGGCAACATAAAGGCTATAATTTATTTTGGAAAATGGGACACCTGATGCAGAACCGCAATATAAGAGATATAAAAATGGCGCCATAGCAAAAATTATTCCACGTGAAGAGCATTTTCTGCTGTGAGAATAAATTTGAAGATCTGGAACACCTATTCTGGAACTCCAAAGCCCAGCGACACTATAACATAATAGGAATGACGTCTTAGCAAAAGTTGTTTAGTCTAATGGGCATTTTCTGTTGACTTACAAAAATGAAAGATCTGGAACGTCTCGAATCGTCTCGCGCATCCCGTTGTTTTCCAGTCCCCGGGCTCTTAGAATTCGACATCAGACGTTTCAGATCTTCGATTTTGACGACCCCGTTTTCGCTGGCATAAGCAACAGGATCCGCGTACGAAGTCGTGGGCAGCAGCTAGTTTTTAAATATTAGGATATAAAAACATTTAAAAATATAAAAAATAGTAGCCCACCGGTATCGTGAACAGGGTCCAAGCTAACGGCGGTCAGGGCTCCAGAGAGAGGAACCTCCTGACAATGCGGGCCGTGTCCAGAAGTACAGCTTTTTGAATCAAGCCCTTGATCCAGCTGCCCAACGAGAGCCTCCTTAGGTGTTGGTCGTGGCTCTTGGCTATCAATCCATTGGCTGTCACGACTATCGGCACAATGATTGCTGAGTCAACATCCCACATATCGACAACCTCGCGAGCCAAGTCAAGATTTAGTGTTAATTATTATTACGACTATTCATGCTTTTATTCAAACAACCCACAGTATTCTTGTTGCAAAACTAAATAACACTAGTATACATCTTTTTGTTTTTTTTTGTTTTTTTATTATTATTGAATTAACCTTTTATATATCTAATTAACTGTCGGTGTGTGTTGCGCTTTGAGTGCACCGTTCACGGATCAACCTAGAGATGATCGCGAAGAACAGGTTTTGCTGAGACTTTGTTGTTTTCGCTTTTTTTTTGTGTTGTAATGTTATTATGTATTTGATTACTAGTTTATTTATTTATAAGTATAAAAAGTATGTATTAGGTATGTTGAAACTGTGTACTCCCCGTCAGTTGTCCCTAAAGGTTCATTAGAAAAGCAGCGTCAGACAGCATCTGTCTGGCATTAATGCTGAAATGAACCTTTTTGGCGCAGCCGTGAGGCACACACTATTGTTTATTTGAAACTTAATTTTTATTTTTCCATCACGACATAGGCTATGTTCCTTTTGTACAACTAATAATAAAAACCAAGGAAAGAGAGAAAGTGGATTCGGATATAAGAAAAAAAACATTATTATTGTTTGGGAGAATTATTGCCTCAATGTTATTACGATAATATCAAACCCATTAAATCATTATTATAAACAGTACCAGGGATATAAACTTCCTTCGGCAGCTTGTGGCCGAGCTCAGAACGGTATTACGAAATACAATTTCTACGAAATAATCATTTATCGAGTTGCTGCCAACATTTCGTATTTTACTCGTAGGTAGCTTAACTTGGCTATCATATTATGTGTTGAAGGTAATTGACTGATTACTTGAAGAAAAACAGCGTAGTGAAATGTATGAATTTTTCTGACAAATCCAAGCATTGTAGCTATCTCAAATTCAGCCGTACAAAACCCATTTTTGTACTCTATTATTTACTAGCAGCGCCCCGCGGTTTCACCCGCATACGTTTTCCGTGATAAAAACTATCCTATGTCCTTTCCCGGGACTTAAACTATGTGTATACCAAATTTCATCTAAATCGATTCAGCGGTTTAAGCGTGAAGAGGTAACACAGACAAACATCACTTTCGCATTTATAATATTACTAGCTGCGCCCCGCGGTTTCACCCGCGTAAATGTCAATCCCGTGGGAATATCGGGATAAAAACTATCCTATGTCCTTTTCCGGGACTCAAACTATCTCTATACCTACCAAATTTCATCTAAATCGGTTCAGCGGTTTGAGCGTGAAGAAGTAACAAACATATAAACACACACACACACACACTCACAAATTTTCGCCTTTATAATATTAGTGTGATTAGTGTGATTAAAAAAAAATGAAAAAGTGTTTATTCACTTAAATAATTTTAATCATGACGTATTACCTCTGCCAAACTGCAAAGCAGTTTGTTGGCAGACGTATTACTAGCAGCGCCCCGCGGTTTCACCCGCATAAGTTTCGATCCTGTAGGAATATCGGGATAAAAACTATCCTATGTCCTTTCCCGGGACTCAATTACTATCTCCATCTAAATCGGTTCAGCGATGTAACAGACAGACGGATGCATAAATACTACTAAAACATATCATTTTTTTTTAATCCATCGGCCAATTTTCGAGTTATGAGGTAGGTCCTCAATCCAGGTGTTGGAATTGAGGAGCAACCATGACACGTCCTATAAGGCTAAGCACGCACCACGAAATTTAATCTTTGCGAAAAATAATCGCCAATCTGTGAACAATACCATCGCGCATCGCAGTGCGCGCTTAGCCTAATTTTACTACAAATTCCAGGATCGTGCCTAGAAAATGCACACAAGTGCAGGTAATTTACTACTAAATATTGGCAGTACCAACGTTTAAATATGAGACATATAATAAAGGCTATGTATGTGGACTGTATGCATGAATGGCTGTTGGTATGAAATAAAAAAAAAGCTGCGTAATAAAGTAAAGCTGCGTGTTAAAAGAACTTTAGCGAATAAAAAATGAATATTAAAACATAAAATGGAAACACAAATCTTTGACATATCTGTCAAAGATTTGTGTTTCCATTAAGAAAAAAGAAAGCAAAAACAAAAAAAAAAGAATAGTTACCATTAAAATAAAAACTATAAAAATCTTCTAAAAAGTTCAACTCAACCAAGGAGTTTGCAACAACATAGGTACAGGGTGAAATTAAATTCATGGGCATCCTTTTAAGGGGTCATTGTACTCATCATTATGAACAACTTTTACTATGGGACTAAACCTAAAATCGCGAAAAAAAAAATCAGCTGTTCCTTACATTTATGTTCACATAAATGTAAGAAACCCTCATGCTCACCGGCGGTGTGAACGAGGCCGTCGTCGATGTCTTGTACGGGGCCAACCTATGTGCCCTGCGCAAGAGGGACGGCGGCATTCGTCCCATCGCTGTTGGTTGCACTTATAGGCGTACGGCAGCCAAAATATGCTGCAAGCTATATAGCCAATCGCTTACAGCTAAGTTTCAGCCTCTGCAGCTTGGTTTTGGCTCAAAAGGGGGCTGTGAGGCTGCCGTTAATGCCCTTTCTACTTTTATAAGGTCGAACAAAGGTGAGGTCATTGTCAAGGTTGACGTAAAGAACGCCTTTAATTCTGTAAACAGGGACACTTTGTTGGCTGAAGTCAAAAAGGAATTACCCGTTTATGGTTTCATGTGGCAGTGTTACAGACACCCTTCCAAATTATTATATAAGGACAATGTTTTAGAATCTGCAGTAGGATGCCAACAAGGTGACCCCCTCGGGCCTGTCATTTTCAGCTTGGCTATTCATCCAATCATCCAGAAACTAAATTCAAAATTCAACGTGTGGTACCTAGATGATGGAACGCTAGGAGGTGATGTAGACACCGTTTTGAATGACCTAAAACTTCTCAAAGAGGAATTTAAATCTATTGGCTTGGACCTTAACCCCTCAAAATGCGAAATTTACCTTTCTGACATTACCGACAGACAATTGACCGTAGAGAAATTTAATGCAATAGCCCCACAAATAAAAATTTTAGAAAAAAGCTCACTGCACCTCCTAGGTTCCCCAATTTTGGAAGATAGTTTTCCTCCTTTCATCGAAGAAAAAATTAAAAAGTTCAACGACATTTCGGACAGACTCTCCAAAATTAATCTACATTCGGCATTCACCCTAATTAGATACTGTTGTTTTGGCCCAAATTTTATGTATTTTCTACGCTCTTCCCCTTTATGGAAGCAGCCACACCTCTTGGACAAAATTGACCAAATTCGCAGCACATTAACATCAATTCTAAATGTGGCCTTGGACGACCGAGCGTGGCTGCAAGCCACACTACCCATCCGCTTTGGTGACCTCGGCGTCCGCATAATTACCAGTATTAGCTTACCGGCGTTCCTGTCCTCTGTCCACAGCACCGAAAAGTTGACCGGGAAGATTTTAGCCCCCTCACTGGTTGACTCTGAAGTGCCGTGCTTGGCCGACGCGGAGAACGCCTGGAAAATGGCTTGCCCGGATACAGATCGGCCCGCGAACCTATCTTCCCAGAGGCAGTGGGATGAGCCACTCTGCAGGTTGGTACGGAATAATCTTATTAATACGTCCACCAATACTGCTGAGCGTGCCCGCCTACTGGCTGTGGGTGAGTGGGAGTCGGGTCTCTGGCTTCAGGCACTACCGTCACCCAACATAGGCACATTGCTGGGTGACACCACCTTCCGGCTCGCTACTTGTTTGCGTCTGGGCGCCCCTTGCGTGGCTCCGCATCGCTGCCAATGCGGTGAAGGTGTCGACTGCCTCGGACACCATGGCTTATCCTGCAGTAAAAGCGCAGGCCAGATAGCACGGCATGCCAGCATCAATGACATCATCCGTCGTGCTCTTGTCACCGCTGGGGTGCCAGCTGTTTTAGAACCCAATGGTTTGGCACGCGACGATGGTAAGAGACCAGACAGGATGACCATAATGCCTGGGAAGGTAGGTAGGCCTTTGGTGTGGGATGCAACGTGTGTCGACACCCTTGCGCCATCCCATCTTTCAAGCACGGTAAGCTGTGCTGGGGCGGCTGCTGCAGGTGCGGAAAACCTCAAACGGCGCAAATACTCCAATCTCTTTGGAACTTACATATTTGAGCTGTTTGGGGTTGAAACACTAGGGCCATGGGGCCCGAGTGCCCACTTAGTATTCCGAGACATCGCCAAGCGGTTGGTCGACTCATCACGCGACCAGAGGGCTGGCCTATTTTTTTGGCCAAAGAATCAGCATTGCCATACAACGTGGCAATGCTGCCAGCCTTTTGGGCACGTTTCCCGTTGACAGTGATGCGGACGAATTTTTTGATGCCCTTTGATTATTTTCCCTCCCTTTTTATATACTTGTACATATTATTATTTTAAGATTGTTAGCTTTTTAAATTATGTAAATATACAAAGAATAAATAAATAATGCAATGTTCACATAACTCGTCAAAATGTAGGGAAGAGCTGATTTTTTTTCGCGATTTCAGGTTTGGTCCCATATTATATGTTGTTTATAATGATGATTACAATAACCCCTGTAGATACCTTCAATCAACACGGACACCCGATAGACGAGTATCATGACAAAGCATAGAGAAACATGATAAAAACAAAATATCAAGTAAAATTATGACATTTTCAGTGGAACAGCTAGGACGGAGATAATAGAGTCGGGACTTCAAAAGTCCGACGGAACGAGTCTGCGAGTGCAGTAATGACTGACAATGACAGCGCCAACCGTTTCAAGTGTAGGGGCGCCATCATTCGGGGAAATGTTAGGACTTTTTTTTTTTATTAATAGTGTTTTTTTATTATTTTTGTATTGCTTATCACATCACACTTCACATAAAGGCGAAAGTTTGTGAGTGAATGTGTGTGTGTGTTTATATGTTTGTTACTTCTTCACGCTCAAACGGCTGGACCAATTTTGATAAAATTTTGTGTCAAGGTAGCTGACACCTTGGATTAACACATAGGCGACTTTTTATCCCGATATTCTCACTTGGTCGTCATTTACGCGGGTGAAACCGCGGGGCGCAGCTAGTAAATAATAAAGTGTGAATCCAGCCTTACCAAGGGGTATTGTATTACCTTTCCTAGTAACTGGGTTGTGGAGGTCAGATAGGCAGTCGCTTCATGTGAAATAACCGGTACTCAGCTGCGTCCCAACGTAGTTAAAACGCTAGGCTTGTTAATGGTAAGGTGTGAAACGAGATTATAATAAAAGGCAAAATCCGAAAACCGTACATTTTTAGTTATACATTACAAAAAAAAATATTTTTTCCCTGCTAAACTATTTAAGTACATACCTACAAGTTTGTACAGAACCCTCTGTGCGCGAGTCCGAGTCGCACTTGACCGGTTTTTTAATTATTATTTCACGCGAACAGAGCAAGCTTGTTACGCACTACTAAAAGGCAGTAAAATTAAGTAAGAAGTTAATAAATTATTATTTTAATATATAGTTTTAGTTTAATGGTGGTAGGTATGAAGCTATAAAATTGTATAACTGATGATGATTGTTATACAAAGTCAGATAGACAGCTTACCTACTGAAGGTAATACCTACAGTGAGTTCGCGTATCACTGGTCAGCTTCCCTCAGTCGTCAGTTTATTTAATTCGCCAGTTTCGTTGATTAGTCAGTTTTACTGCTTCGTCAGTTTTACCGATTAGACAGTTGCGTTGACTCGACAGTTTCCAGTGTTTGCCAGTTTTCGTCGATTCGTCAGTTTTGTACACTCAAGGGAAAAGTTTTTACGCATTGAAGAACATATATTGTGGATAATTTATCCTGCTGTAAGGAATATACATATAATAGACGAAATCATAAAGCCGCCATTAATTATTCCATACATAACTAGCGTTACCCAAAGTTGGGCTAAACATAACAGGCTTTTCAGATTAATTACAATCATAGTTAAATTTGGATTAAATTACAGTATCCCTAATACCACTTGTGGTTTACGATTACATCTTATTGAGATAAGCTTAGTGAGATGAATATTAATGAACATCCAATAATAGGTACAGACGCTACCCGAAACTGTAAAATTTTCCCAATCAACTTTGAACCTTATGCTTTAGCGAGAAACTTGCAAATCTTTTAAAAAAAATTGACAGATTGTAGTAGCTTGATGTACTGGCGTCGTCTGTACGTCTAACAGTACCTAATTACAGGGTGAAAGGGACTTCGACGCGAAACTGTAATCATGAATTCAGCGATAATGATTCTAGACCCCTTTTTTTCCGTTAGCCCACTGCTGGGCAAAAGCCTTCCCCATATTCTTCCACATTTCCTTGTGCTGTGCCTTCTCCGTCCAATCGGTTAGGAACGAGTCTAAACCCCAGTTTTCTTACCTTATGTGCCTTACCTTATTTTATTATGATTTTTTTTTATGGTTGTATTGTTTTAGTGCAATGAGACTAAATGTATTATTTTGTTTTTTAATTTATTTTGTAATCTAATCTTAAATATTAAATATTATTAACCTCCTTTTTTGAAGTCGGTTAAAAAAAAGTACTGTTTTATAGAAAAGTGTAATACCTACGTGGTCAAACTGTCACCAATTTGTTTTTTTATAACCCGACCAATTTCAACGCAGTTTCAGAATCGTGTAACAACTGAATGAACGGTTACAGGTTGCACCTCAATGTCCCTGCCAATCCGAATACAGTTAGGATCAATCAAGGTAAGTAGTTTCCCTTGTAACACGTCAGCAGTTGGTTTAGGACACTTATCTACTAAATCCTAGACATTAATCAGCGGTTAATGTATTAACGTTTCCAGGATTAGATATAGGACATTAGGCACACCAGTTCAACAAGACGAGACAAATAGGTTCCGTGGAGCTTTCATGATAATTGAAGAATTTATCGCTCCCCTCCCTCGGCTCCTTGGCGGCTCCCCCTAATACATGGGGCTTTAACGTAACTGGCGAAGTGTGGGTGTATTGTAGGTAGTTGCGGTTGGTAGTGTGGTGGTAAGTGATGGATGGTGGTGATAGTTAGAGGTGTGGTGTTAGGTGGTGGTTGGTGGTGTGGTGGTAGATGGTGGTGTGGTAGTAAGTGGTGGATGGTGGTGGTGGTGGTGGTTGGTGGTGTGGTAGTAGGTGGTGGTTGGTGGTGTAGTGGTAGATGGTGGTGTGGTGGTAAGTGGTGGATGGTGGTGGTGGTGGTTGGTGGTGTGGTGGTTGGTGGTGTGGTGGTTGGTGGTGTGGTGGAAGATGGTGGGTGGTGGTGGTGGTTGGTGGTGTGGTAGTAGGTGGTGGGTAGTGGTGGTGGTGGTGGTTAGTGATATGGTGGTTGGTGGTGTGGTGGAAGGTGGTGGGTGGTGGTGGTGGTTGGTGGTGTGGTGGAAGGTGGTGGGTGGTGGTGGTGGTTGGTGGTGTGGTGGTAGGTTGTCGGTGGTGGTGGTTGGTGGTAGTTACTTCTGCCTAACCCTTCGGGGAGTACAGAATTGATGTTGTATTATGAAGTTGTTTCTATGCAAATAAATAATCACGCTTTTTTTGTGTAAATCATATTACTTAGAAACAGATTTTCCTAGCATAAAGAGCAGTGGTAGGCCTGTGGTAACGGCCGCGACTTCTGACTTGTAGGTCGTAAGTTCGAACCCAGACAGGCGCTTTATTTTGTCTAAATTATTCTGCCCTCAAAACGGTGAAGGAAAATACCGTAAAGAAACCGGCATGTCCTAGAATCAAAACATCGTACACATGTGACATCCATCAACCCGCACTGGACCCGCGTGGTGGATTACGGCCCACTTTCTCTCACCGAGAGAAGGACTGTGTCCCAGCAGTGGGAACATTATAGGCTGACGCTGAGGCTGATGCTTTATTAGCATAATTCAACTTAACCTGATTGCAAGACTAGTCCCGAACTCGATTTGAACCGTAATCGTGAGTTCGTTACGCGGCGAGGTCGACCGAATCGAAAACTGCACGTGAGTTTAACCTAAAATGAACACTGTAGCCACAAATAACAAGCAAAATGAAAAGCGATTCCGTAATTTTTATAATAACTGTCATGAAAATCTGTCAAAAACCCGACTACTGAAAAGGATGAAACAAGAAAGTACCTTCTCGTGGTCGCATGCTGCCATAGCTTATAATATGTTAGAACAGCGCAGCGGCATGCGACCACGGGAAGGTGCTTTCTTGTTTCATCCTTTTCAGTAGTCGGGTTTTAGTTTTTAAACTTATTTTTTATTTAATTGTTTTGGGGTTTATTTCAGTAATAGGTATTTATATTTTTGAAATGTGCTAATTAAGCCCTTTCATCAGATACCCAACACGGCATGATTAAATATTTTTTTTTAGGTCATGTCTTTATGTCCGCTAGAGGGCACCATATTCAATTTATTGTGACGTTACATAACCTATAACTAGCGGACGATCAAGACGCTTCTAACGATACCTCACTTGTCCAATTATGACAAGTAGTTTAGAAGTTATGAGGGAACAGATGAACATACATACATACTTGCTTTTGCTTTGCCGTAGTTGGGTAAGAAATGAAAAAAATCATGAAATCAATCAATCGATCTTGAATCATGAATCTATTATGAAATCTGTCTGTGTGTGTGTGTGTCATTTTCACTACACACACTCACAGTATGTGACATTAAGCTCATTAAAAATGCTCTAAATTTGGATAGCCGCTATTGTGTGACCGTTCACCACTTTCTTAGCAAACAAAAACTCTTAAGTTTTGCTGTGAAAACGACCAAAAACACAACAAGATAAAAAAAAACTTACATAAAAAGTTTATATTAAGTAAATGCTTTGTCACACTACATGCGAGTTACTATCTCAGCTTTTCACAAGTACCATCATGCAAAAACGAACTACTTTCTAATAGGAACAGGAGCTGTTTTACTTTGTTTCGTTTTATATTCACCAAACTATACATAGACAACATGTGTGTTGTTGTCTAGTGCTATGTTTTATCTTTTTAGTGCTGTTTTATAAGAGTGTGTCCATATCAATGAGTTAAAGAACTACATAACAGAACATCACGCCTTGTTCCCTCGAAGGGATGGGCAGAGGTTTAGCTATAGTACTCCCACATTTTCCTAGTTACGTTTAAGTCGGATGGCCTCCCATAAGGTGGACCAATGACCTTATGAAAGCCGCAGGAATCCGCTGGATGCAAGAAGCACAGACCCGCGGGGCAATTGCGTAACATTTATCAATCGGAATCGGTTTCATTTTGACAGTTCAACAACATTCATTGCGTTATTTACGTGTTGAGCAGACAAATCTTTCGAAGTTATGAAGCAATGGATTAGCAATTTGTTTCAAAATGATTCAGATTCCGATTATAGTGTGTTACGCAATTAGGGCGCCCCGGTCGAAGTGGTGGTGCTTATGAAAGCAGTGGACGTCTTTCGGCAGAAATTATGATGATTTTTACATAATATAAATACATACATAATCAGCCTATAATATTCCCACAGCTGGGACATAGGCCTCCTCTCAGTGAGAGGGAGTGGGCCGTAATCACCACGCCGGGCCAAGTGCGGGTTGGCAGATGTCACATGTCTTCGAATTTTTGGTTCTAGGACATGCCGGTTTCCTCACGATGTTTTCCTTTACCGTTTTGTGTGTTGAGGAGTGGAAAGAAACAAGCGTTTTGATTATTATAGAGGCATTTTTCTTTAATGAGATATGTTGATAAATACAGCTGAGAAAAATTATTACTTTCACTTACAGGCATAGTTATTATTTTCAATAAGTATTCATTTAATTATTTAAACGTAGCGTAACCGCAACGTAAACGTAAATCGGTATCACCCATCGATATGTATTATATAATATAATATAAAGCCTTAAAACCCTGCCCTGCCCTGCCTGTACATTTACTCCGCGCGTTCGTGCTAGGCCCGGAGAATACAAAAAATCTGCTTTACTGCAGAAATATCGCAAATAATTCAGACATGACATAAATTCGAAAGTAACTCGGTATCTTACCTTTTCACACCTAAACCAATAAACGAATTTCGATAAAATTTGGCACGGATATAGATGGCATCCTGAGGAAGGATATAGACTTTTTGTCCCGGTAGCACGTTCCCGTGGGATAATATCCGACACCCACGCGAGTGAAGCGGCAGGCAGAAGCTAGTTAAAAATAAACTAACTCCAAATAGAATAAAAATGTCCCCTACGTAATTACAGTGCACAGCAGAGCATATTGTGTAGTAATAGCATTATTAGCAATGAGTCTGCCATCTTGATTGAATTACACACAAATTGAGTTACTACAACTACTGGGGAATGCTGCTAGACTCCATTTTAAAATGAACATGCTGGTATACAGGGTGTTACGGAAAGGGTATATCAATACAAACGGGTTGAAGAGTGCATCTGGTCTAGAATCTCTGTACAGCTCAAAAGCACTAACTTTGAAAATGCTTAATATTTTTTTATTTTGACATCACGGCGCTGCACTGGTGCGCGGCGGCGTGATGTGCGTGTACTAGGCGCACAGACACACTACAGATAATGGATAATGACCCTCGTAGTGCGGTGACACGTTTGTTATGATTTCAATTTAATAAACTATCGAAATAAAAAAAAATTAAGCATTTTCAAAGATAATGCTTTTGAGCTGAAATTTTGTAAAGAGATTCTAGACCAGATACACTCATCAACCCGTTTGTATTGATATACCCTTTCTGTAACACCCTGTATACTATTACCAACTAGCCAGTCTGGCGATCTGCCCCTGCCTCGCACGATTTTTATTACGACTTGACAAAACATTGAGACTTCTTCGTCAGGGTAAACCGTAAAATTATTTTTTTCTTACGCTTTTTGCAGGTCATTATCAGGTTGTATGTTGATCTTAATATGATTCGCGGCTGTAACAAATGTATATTTAAAGAACTAGCTGCGCCCCGCGGTTTCACCCGCATAAGTTTCGATCCCGTGGGAATATCGGGATAAAAAGTAGCCTATGTCCTTTCCCGGGACTCAAACTATCTCTATACCAAATTTCATCTAAATCGGTTCAGCGGTTTGAGCGTGAAGAAGTAACAAACATATAAACACACACACACACACACACACACATACACACACACACTCACAAACTTTCGCCTTTATAATATTAGTGTGAAGTGTGATTACTTTAAATATAAAACTAACCCTTAACAGAAAACCCAACCATATTTTTAGTTTATAACTATTTCATTCCGAGTTAGTTAAAATATTTGAAATCGCAAAACTTTGTCTGTGAAAATAGTTTTCAACTCTACAAAAGTTGGAATTTTACTGCGTAGTTGAAATTTTTCAGCTCCAGACATATTATTTGCACGATATATTTGTAAGCCAACCCCAACATAGTTGGGAAAAAGCTAGGTAGATGATGATGATGATATTATTGTAAGTTACGTCTATTTCTATTTGCAGAATAAAAACGTTTGTTGTCTGTAAAGTCGGTTTACGGACGATAATTTTACGTGATAACGTCATAAGAAAACATCCGATCGTGCCTCTCTATCGCTTGTTCCACGCTCTCGCTTGCACACTCGGCTCAGGCGGAACGTGACAATGAGTCATGCTTTTTCGTGCGTGCAGCCGGCGTTCATCGATTTATAAGACGTTATCACGTCAAAAAATAATGTTGTAATGTCAATCAGTATGTAATGTCACGTCAACACAGGCAGCTGTGGCTAAAAACGAGTGCTGGGGCTCCGTCTCGCATAGGGTCGCATTAAGCTGAGCGATGGCCGTTTTGCGTGGATGTGACGCAATATTTTGTTCCAACTTGTTCTTTCCTGTGTTTGAGTTCTTTCTCTGCGTCATTTAAACAGCAAATAAACCTATTTTCTTTATGTTTGAAGTGAAAACTTCTTTAAGCGCGTTGGGCATTTTTTGAGATGGGAAAAACCATTGAATCCGCGCCACTGTTACCGTAACGACACCGCTTCGGATGTGTTCGGCTGTCCTCGGGACGTACTCGGTTTTAATGTATATCCGATATGTTAGCGAGTGATGACAAAGTATTCTGTTTGTGGTTTGTTTTCATTTCTGTCGGCACTCCCGGAGTGGTAGTTTTTTTTTTTATATTTGAGAGGCAGCAACGTACAAAAAACAAATAAAAGCTACCGGGCAGATTTTTGCCCAGCAGGGAGACAAACAGATTGAATAAAAAACAAACACAAAATATTTTATACTTCATATACAAAATACTTCATATGAATATGTAGGTTTATGATAAAACCGCTACAAACATATTTTAATCGTTTAAACATAAGCAAAGCATAATATTTGATGCTAGATTGAGTCCATACGAGTACGTGCTCATAATTACCGTAGAAATCACAGTAGGTACCTATTTATACTATGATAACACGAACAGAAATTTTGAAACGTAGGTTATTATAGTATCAGGTTTTCGTGGCAGGGTAAAGGCCTCTGAAAACAGCGGGGTAATTGCGTAACAAACTATCAGTAAGGGCATACACGCTACTTTTAGCATCGGCGATCGGCGATTTTGCGGCTGTATTGACGCTGCATCGCGTTTTGGCGACTCTCTGCGTTCGGACGCGGTATCGGAATCGCGCGTTTTAGCGACTGCTCCGATACTGCATAGCAATTTCGCGACTTCCTGCGTTCGGACGTGGTATCGGAATCGCGCGTTTTAGCGACTGCTCCGATGCTGGCGCAAATGCCAAATCGCTGTGACCGGCATCCGAATGTGTGCGGAGTGTAGCGTTCAGCCGCTGTGTCGAGCTTCCGAAAAGCGACTGAATCGCCGCGTTTGGCGTTTTTATGTGTGCGGTGTGGAATGCTTGGTCGCTGCGTTTAGCTTCTAAAAAGCGGTTAAATCACCAATCGCCGATGCTAAAAGTAGCGTGTGTGCTTTGGCCCTAAGCCGTGTACGCACGCACGAACAAAATATGGTGAATACGAACATCTAACACTTTGTTCGCACGTGCGTACCACTAACGAACGCCAAACACTATCTTCGTCAAAAATGTTCGTGGCGATCCAATTTGGCTGACGCTTTCTGTGCTGACGGTGTTCGGAGAAATTTGATGCTACTTCACTGTCGACCACTTCCAACGGTGTGAATCCATGGTAACTGAGGGGTTGAGCGTGAACACAAGTAGTACTGTGTTCGCAAGGTGTTCGTGTTTGCTTTGCTAATTTACGTCCACACTTACGAACCAAATGTTCAGTGATCGATGTTCGTGTTCACCATGGTTTGTTCGTTCGTGCGTACACGGCTGTAGGAATGGCTTTCATTTTGACAGTTCAACAACATTCGTTGCGGTATTTACGTTGTTGAGCAGACGTGTTTTTTGAGGTTCCCCCTATCCATTTGCATAAAATTTTAAGACCTAATATAACTTAGCATAATTTTGTTTGGCATAATTATATTTTCACATAATATAATTACGCATAACAGCTTACGCATAATTTTTTTAAGCATAATTTCTCTAGTCATAATAATGATTAAGCATAACATTCTAAAGCATAAAATTTAGCATGAGCGTTTTATTTCTAACGACGTCAGGTCGACGGAGTCCCGCGTAGCGGGGCTCCTATTTCTGTCTGCAGGGTTTAAAGGAACCTAACCAAACCGAACCTCGAAGTATTATGCGAATCAAATTTATGGCAAAACAAATTAGTCTTTAAGATGATTATGCCAACATAAAATGTATGCCTAAAAAAATTATGCCGAAGTATTATTATGCCAAAACAAATTGTGCCAAAATCGTTATGCCGAAGTATATTAGGACAAAGAGCATTATGCGAAAAGAAGGGATCCCGTTTTTTGAACATTATGAAGCAATGGATTGTGATTAATAGTGTGGTTACGCAAATAAAGTGCAGTGCTCGCTGCATTTCGTCGAATTCGCCTTTATAATTAAAGACGAATTCTGAAACTAAGCATTTTTACTATGCCACGACACGGAGGGGTCTTGGTATGTATGGTCATCCATCCACAGACCAACGGCGGCAAGCGTAGCTTAACCTGATCGATCGACCTGTGCCGCTGTTATTATTTAGCCACGGGCCCCTCTCTAAAGGCTCTATCATTTACTATAATCATATGTACATAAATAAAATCAAAAAAATTCTGCGTAATAGTTTTCGTGTTTGGATTAACATATCCAAACACAAAAACTAATACTTACGTAGAATTCTGAGAAAGGTAAATAAAGCGATGTTTTATCTTTTTTGTTGGAACAACGTTATCAACGTGGGTGTTCGCAGATATTAAATGTGAAATTTTATCTCGTTACATGATTATTTGTGTTTGCACTCCGGATATCATATGTGTCGGCACGATCCTCGTTTTATATCAACCTCTCTTATTGAATTGTTAAAATTGAATGGACATGTTGAAACGAGTGGGTTTATGAAAATGAAATTGCCTTTTCAACTAATTTGTCCTGTCAACAATGACCTACGGTGCCGAGACATGGACGGTCATAAAGGAGACTGTCCATCGCATACGAATAGCACAAAGGGCCATGGAGACATGCTTGGCATAACCCTACTAAATCCAGAGTGTAACACCGAAATCCGTTGTCGGTCGAAAGTCTACGACCGACGCGACGTCGGGAACAAGACGATGCGCCTCAAGATTAACATCCGTCACCTCACACACCAGGTCCAGTTGAAAACCAGCGTCAGGCACTAGTTGTCTGGCATTATTGCTGAACTGGGCCTTTTTGGCGCAGCCGTGAGGCACACTTTCCTGCTAATTACTTACATCGGACTGTACGCTTTTTTTTATTGTTTTTTTTTATCTGATGTAACTGGTGTATTGTGTGTTTTTTAGTCTGTGCTAAATAAATGTATTTTCTTTCTTTGAGTTAGGCAGGACATCTAGCTAGACAAGGAGATCGCCAATGGAATAAAACTTTGACCGATTGGTAGCCAAGGTTAGGCCAGAGAAACCAGTACCGTCCAAAAACGCGTTGGGTTGATGATAATATCGTCAAAGTCGCGGGAAACACATGGATAAGGGACGCACGGAACCGAGAAGTATGGCAGAAGAAAGGGGAGGTCTATACCCAGTATTGGTTGACTTCGGGCTGAAACGATGATGATGACATTGAAGTCAGCAACACTGTTGAAAGTCGTGATAATAATATATGTTTGGTTTTAGCCTGTACTTAACTGTTTCCTCTGCTTGGTTAACTCTTATCTTTTACAGATAGAGGAATGAGTAACTATTTCAGATAACTTATAAATAATTAAGGGAAGGGATTTTATTGCTTCATATGGCAATGCTGCCAGTCTTCTGGGCACGTTTCCGGATGACAGCGATGCGGACGAATACTTCGACGCCTAAGTGTCCTTTGTTTTTTATTTTTATTTATTTGTATAGTAAGTTAGTTAGTCTTTTATTTTAGTATCTAGTGTATATAGTTTAGTTACTTATTATGAAGCAATAAAATAATTAATATATTTAATTAAGATAATTTATAAAGATATAAATGTCAGGGAACGTTTTAGGTTCCCACGCTATATTTATTTACATCTTTAGGTAATGACATTAGGTCAACAAATCATAGGTTTTCAAGTTAATCCCGGTACCTATTTATTTAATAAGTACACTTACAACATATACGCTACACAACACACTAACATTAGTTTAAAACACTATGTTATTTAAATATTACTTCTAATTTATATGTTGCAGTCAACTAGCTTAATTAGCCGTTTAGGTAACAGGCTAGCCTTTGCAAATAGCGCTTGCTCATCTCGCGCGCTGTTGGTCACAGGGTCGTAGTTCTAACCTAATCTACCCCAATTGGTTAGGGTACCCTAGCTTAATTAATGCGACCAATTCCGATCGCGCGTGATTGGTCACCGTTCTAACCTAACCTAACCTATAATGAATATCATTCAGGCCGCTAGTTAAACGGCGCCGTTTAGTAAAAAGGGTAGGCTGTCAACTGAAAGGCTAATTAAGCAAATTGGCTGCGACATATAGACATGTTTTTTTTTTCATAAAATAATATTTTCATGTATTCTTATAATTTGTGCCTACATCTAATAATGTTGTTAATGTTAATGTTGCATGCTGGGTTATATTCGAACGCAATGTGAATTTTTACTGAATAAAAATTGAATTGAATTACGTATGTAGAAAATGGAACGTAACATATAAAGTAGCTTCGTAAACCTATGGGCCACCGTTACAAAAATGTTACCATATATACGATTTTCTAAATAAAGCAAAATAATAATAACCGTTATTATAAACAACGATTAAAAACTTCCAGAAAACATTTATTATTTTGCCGAAACAGGTTAATAACTCAACATAAATAAAAATAGAAATTCCCCCGAACATCTATTCCCAAAAGACTTGCCTCATGGACAAAGGACTTGAAAACAATGCAAATAATCCATTCAACGATATTATTTTTGTTAACATTATTTATATTTTCCATCAGAATAGCAAATCTCGTGGTATTTGTACCATAAGACGCTGTGACGAACGTAAACAGGGGTATTGACGACACGGCTTATGGATGCGGTCTCGATTTCGATTCGAATAGGGCTGTCTGAATGGAATTCGGGATAATAATATGCCAAACATGATGTGTCTCACACAGGAGCGTGGGGGGATTGGTACAAAAAATAAAGGGTTATGCCCAGTGAGTGAAGTCGGGCTGTGTCGATATCGGATAATGTCGTGTGTCAGTAAAATGGAGAAGTTGTGTGATTGGGAAAGTGTTGTAGGGAATAGAGTTGAAAACTAAACAAAAGAGAAAACACAACTTGCCAACACGGGTCGATCTGCCGTGGTAGATGGTCCGTAGATGAGTGACCATCTTTACATACCAAGACCTCTCCGTGCCTCGGAAAGCACGTTAAGCCGTTCATTCATGGATCTTTGACAGTTGGTCCGGGTAGTCAGAAGCCAGAAAGTTTGACAACCAGGGGTATCATATTACCCATGTAACTTGTTTGTGGAGGTCAGATAGGCAGTCGCTCTATGTAAAATAGGTATTTAGCTGCGTCCGGTTAGACTGGAAGCCAACCCCATCATGGTTGGGAAAAGGCTTAGGCTATGTTTTAGTAATTTTCAACTTGGTTGGTATCTACATATTTAGAAGGCTTGTGTTACAATATTCAGCATAAAACAGAGTTATTAAAAGAAATCCAATAACAGTGTTGGTATAAAAATGCCAAAGATTTAAGGTACGTAGTTCATTACCATATTTTTGGGGTTAATTTATGCCCATTTTATTATTTTGTATATTCTAACATTTCATAGCTTAATAATATTTTCATAACAATTCACAATCATTTTCCCCATTTAATTACCATTTATAAATATGGCCGCGTTCGCGCACTGGATTTAGAACGCACTGCTTACCGCCGAGAGTTCGAAATTCAACAGTGTGTTTTTTTGACGCACCTGGAATGCGCTCTGTAGGATTCTCAACCCTCGGTTCAACACGGAGAGTTGAAAATACAATGCACGATAAAATCCCGCCGCGATATTTTTTACGTTCGTGCAAACGTGGACTTAGTACTTATTCAATAATTGTAAAGTAGCAATTTTTCGACCCGTCGCTTTGGATAGTGGATCCAAGGACGTACGAAGCGACTTTTTTTTTGGACACTAAGTGTCCTTGGACGGTTGAGTGGCTACGTTTGCAAACGTTTACTTGGCGTTAATAACCGGGAAACCTTGAAATTAATAACATAATTGTAGCCAGGAATAAAATCGACCTAGGTACCATGCCGTTAATTGCCTATCACACTCCACTTTCATTGTATATTTAATGTTATGCTGTTCCACTAGACAGCCGTAATGTATTTTTATAAAATTAAATGTTATTTATTTATTTACGTCGGAAGATCGGCGCCTGCGACCATTTACTTGTCACAGCAATGCCACAGATCACAGACACACCAAAGTGCCCGTGACACTCAAGGCATAGACAAGTAATGAGGTTACGCCTGGCGCGGATGAGAAATTATTTTTTATTTTATTTGCTAATATTTTTCATGTTAAATCTATTTTAATATTTATTTATTTTATTTCTGTAACTGCCCGTGACATCACAGCGGCGGGCCCTATCAGAATACCAGCGTTGCGACATTTATTTTTTAAATGTCGCAGCATCATGCTGAGATAGGAGCCTTTTGGCCTCGTATAGGAGTTTCTGTCTCATTTTTTTTCTTTTTGTTACTTTTTTGTTTTATATAACTTGGTTTTTATTTTTTACTGTGTTTAGTTTAGTTTGTGATCTTCCTGTACGAGTCACAATAAATACTTTTTCTTTCTTTCTTTCTTTTAAATAAGTACGTATTCGGCCCTTACACCCAAATGCTACAAATATATGTTTATGTACCAATTTTTGCAATCTAGTCATTATTTCCTTTGTATATGGGTTTGGTCGTAAACTACGTCATTTTATGTCACCATAAACTATTACACATTATCATGTGTTTGCTTTTATTATGGCTATTCCTATTCCTAGTTTCCTCAAGACCTATAGATATTTATTTTTGTTGGGTTGTTGCTTCCCAAAACGCACGCAAATTCGTTTCTTGAAGCGGCAATTTGCTACTAAAACACGTCCTCTCTTCTTAAACATCATTATTATATTGTCTTTGCTCCTGTTTTACGAGTATTACTATATATATGCATATATTTAAAAAGATTACTATTTGCTTTATGTATGTTTTTATTGTTTTGTGTAAATGGTACACCATAGATTAGGTACCCACGCCCACCCCTCTCTCCTACCCCTTGTTAATCCATCCAAAGGTTGTCTTCAAAAGATCACTCTAAGCTTTAAGACCATCCGTTGTGTCACCCTTTGTAATATTTCTATATTTATAATTATGTATAATTTATATGGTACTAGCTGCGCCCCGCAGTTTCACCTGCATAAGTTTCGATCCCTTGGGAATATCGGGATAAAAAGTAGCCTATATGTTAATCCAGGGTGTCAGTTACCTTCATACCAAAAATTATCAAAATTAGTCTAGCCATTTGAGCGTGAAGAAGTAACAAACATATGTATAAGCACACCCTCACACACACAGACTCATAACCTTTCGCCTTTATAATATTAGTGTGATACATAATAAAGAGTATTCAGTTCTTTTTTATTCTAAGCTTTGGTTTCTTAGGAAGGCGGTTTCGTCATATAACAGTCGTCATGAAAATCTGTCATTTTCACCAGTATCCAACATTAAGTGGTCAAAAAACAATTTGTATTTGGACAGCTGCCATTGTGTGACCGTTCATAGCTTCCCTACGAAACCAAAGCTTTACGTAGATTGTTGACAACATGATCGAAAGTTTAGATGACTCGTTCTAGCAATAATTTTTGCTTCAGAGGGTTTTCTATCTTATGTAGGGTTTCCTTTTTTTTGACAAAAGCAACATTCTCACGCAAGATTTTATTGTTTTTACGCGCCTCACTACCCAGGCAGGCACTTAACTGTGTGTAAATAATTTTATCACCACTGCTCTCAAAACGGTGTAGGAAAACATCGTGAGGAAACCGGCATGTCCTAGAATCCAACATTCGAAGACATGTGACATCTACTAAGCCGCACTGGGCCCCCGTGGTAGATTATGGCCCACTCCCTCTCACAGAGAGAAGGCCTGTGTCCCAGCAGTGGAAAAAATATAGGCCAATCACGCACGCGCCTCCCGGTGTTTCCAAACACATCTGCCTTGCCAACACCTTAAATATCATTTATCCTCTCCACATGACCAAACCATCTAAATACTCTTTTCAATATTTGTCACTATTTACCCAACTACGGCGAAGCAAAAAGGAGGGTTATGATTTTGACCGGTATGTATGTATGTTCATCTGTTCCCTCATTACTTAATAAAAACTTTTTTATAAAAACAAACAACCGACTTAAAAAAAAAACACTACAAAGTGATAAATAACTTTAATTTCGGAAGTCGGTGTCGTTGATTCCGCATTTTCGTTTTTTGACATCTTTTTATTTTTCACTTTTTAGTTGTAACTACCCCACAAAAAAGTAGACAAAAAGATCGTTAATGGTGAAAATGTAGATAAATTTTTAGATTTTTGTTGATTTTTTAAAAAACCGCTTGTCCGATTTCGATAAAATTTTCATGGGACCATTTGGAAAGTATACCCTTTCCAACAAAAGAAAAATTTTCCAAATCGGTCTAGGCGTCTTCGAGAAATCGGGGAACATACATAAAAAAAAAAATATTCCGACGAATTGAGAACCTCCTCCTTTTTTTGAAGTCGGTTAAAAAGTAAGATAAGATATATATATATATTTTTATTTGCATAAAACATGGTATACAAAGTGATGATAAACAAACATTAGATCAGGCATGTTTTGCTTAATACTAAAGCATGCAAACTTACTTACTAAAGATACATTATGACATAGAAATAAAGATACATTATAACATTGAATTCATCTTAAAAAAATCATTAGTGCTATAGAAATTATTATTATTGAGCCATTTATATAATTATATTAAAAGGGAGGGAAAATAATCAAAGGGCATCAAAAAATTCGTCCGCATCACTGTCAACGGGAAACGTGCCCAAAAGGCTGGCAGCATTGCCACGTTGTATGGCAATGCTGATTCTTTGGCCAAAAAATAGGCCAGCCCTCTGGTCACGTGATGAGTCGACCAACCGCTTGGCGATGTCTTGGAATACTAAGTGGGCACTCGGGCCCCATGGCCCTAGTGTTTTAACCCCAAACGGCTCAAATATGTAAGTTCCAAAGAGATTGGAGTATTTGCGCCGTTTGAGGTTTTCCGCACTTGCAGCAGCCGCCCCAGCACAGCTTACCGTGCTTGGAAGATGGGATAGCGCAAGGGTGTCGACACACGTTGCATCCCACACCAAAGGCCTACCTACCTTCCAAGGCATTATGGTCATCCCGTCTGGTCTCTTACCATCGTCGCGTGCCAAACCATTGGGTTCTAAAACAGCTGGCACCCCAGCGGTGACAAGAGCACGACGGATGATGTCATTGATGCTGGCATGCCGTGCTATCCGGCCTGCGCTTTTACTGCAGGATAAGCCATGGTGTCCGAGGCAGTCGACACCTTCACCGCATTGGCAGCGATGCGGAGCCACGCAAGGGGCGCCCAGACGCAAACAAGTAGCGAATATTTATATAATTGGATTTTAAATAATTTACAATTTAATGTTTTAAACATTTTTGGTAATTTATTATAGAGACGTACACACATAGCCAGAGTGTTTTTATTATATTTCGCTGATCGAGGCAGCACATCCAGGACAAGTCTGTATTGGTCACGCCGACTTCGAGAGCTTACTTCCTCTGCTGTTTTAAATAGCTCTTTATGTTTTTGAACGAACATGCATGCTTCATACACATATAATGAAGGTAAGGGTAGCAAACCAAGCTCTTTAAATATTGGTTGACATGATTCGTCAGATGGAATCTCGTATATAGCTCGTAAACATTTCTTTTGGGCGACAAATGCTCTATTGTGGTCAGTACTATTGCCCCACATCATTAGTCCATACCGTAGTGAGGATTCCACATATGCGCGATATGACATCACAGCCGTTTTTATATTAGTGACTTTTTAAATTTGTCTCAAAGCATAGACAAATTTATTTATTTTGTTACATACAGTCTCAACCTGCGCTTTCCAGTCTAAACTTAGTACTTATAATAATTTGACAAATGAGGTATCGTTAGAAGCGTCTTGATCGTCCGCTGGTTATAGGCTATGTGACGTCACAATAAAATCAATATGGCGCCTACTAGAGGACATAAAGTAATTAAAATAAAAATAAATATTTTGGAATTGTGCCTTGTGGGGTATCAAATGAAAGGGCTTAATTAGCACATTTCAAAAATATAAGTATTACTGAAATAAGCCCTAAAATAATTAATTAAAAAGTAGTTTAAAAACGAAAACCCGACTACTGAAAAGGATGAAACAAGAAAGTACCTTCCCGTGGTCGCATGCTACCATAGCTTATTTAGTACAGCGGCATGCGACCACGGGAAGGTACTTTCTTGTTTCATCCTTTTCAGTAGTTGGGCTTTTCTTCTTTTAAACTGGAACATTACCTTATCAGATCATTCCTCGATCGCAAGATGTAGCCGCTCGACCCATTCTCGGTTTGCGCCCTCATCGCGTTTTCAATTACTTGTTCGACAACTGTATTGTCTTACAAGTATGTTTATAGATTCCTTATTATTCAATTAAGTCAGTGCACAACAGAACCGACTAAATGTTTGTTCAAGAACTTTAAATAAACACTGTATATAGCGTCGTGTAATCGAAAATAAACACAGAGTATGTAATAGATAGGTAGATGTCACATGTCTTCGAATTTTTGGTTCTAGGACATGCCGGTTTCCTCACGATGTTTTCCTTCACCGTTTTGAGAGCAGTGGTGATGAAATAATTTACACAAATTAAAGCACCTATCTGGGTTCGAACCTACGACCTACAACTCGTAAGTCGCGGCCGTTACCACTGGGCCACCACTGCTTTCCCGCTCTGGGCCCGCGTGGTGGATTACGGCCCACTCCCTCTCACAAAGAGGAGGCCTGTGTCCCAGCAGTGGGCACATTATAGGCTGATTATGATGATGATGATGATGATCTAATAGATAATGCAGTATTATTTCGCATTGACATCAACCTGTTAAATTCAATTCAGAATAGAAAAGAATTTAAAAAAATTAAAAAAAAAACACACTAAAAAAAAGAGAGAGAGAAAGAAAAAGAGAGTATTTAAAATACACTTCAAAATAATACACGTTTTCTTGAAGATGTAATAGATAACATCAACTATATTTGAATTAACAATTTGGGATAATTTTCAAGTCATAGAACAATAAACTCAATTGTCATATTAAACAAAGTTTAAATTCCATTGCAACCAAAAACATATTACGTAGGACCTTTTTGTTACGAATGCTCAGTCAAAAATCAACTTAGAATACATTGCACTAAAGTAGATAACTGAATAAGTGGCGAAGGAATGTAAATTATCTGATCTGATGAACACTGCTTCAATTTAGTAAAAAATCTCAGACTTGATAAAGAAGAATGTCAGTCTAAACCCTATGGGTAGCTCAAATACCAATCTTTAATACTTTTAAGATATTTACATAAGATTATACATACCTATATTAAAGTCTTTCAGAACACGATAATAATAATTATTTAAATACGAATCTTACTCGAGCAAGTTTTCATAGAGGTTATGAAAAACATTACTGCCAGATAATAATCGACTTTGTTCGCTAGTGGTTTAAGTAGCTATTGCTTGATGTCTTCAGTTTTATGAGCACTTCAAGAGGGTATTGTGTTGTATGTAGGAGTTATTAAATATAGAAAGTACTCGTCTCTTGTTCATAACATGAATAATTTTGGAATTATTATTTGAAGTCTCCTTTCATGCGAAAGATACGCTGCTTTTAGGAGATTTTATTAATATTATCGTTTGTAACATGTATGTAGGTGTCGTTTGAACGAGTCTTGGGCCAAATCTACCATCATGTGGGTCCCAGAAAAACGTCCAGTGATATCGAGGTAGACCCTGGAGAAGATGATGGATTAGTCCACACTAGCTCAAGACAGAGAGGAGCGGAAAGGAGAAAGGGAGGTTTTTGCCCACTTGTGGTACAATATAGGCTAAATCATCATCTGCCTAGCCTTTCCCCAACTATGTTGGGGGTTGGTTTCCAGTCTAACCGGATGCAGCTAAATACCAGTATTTTACATGAAGCGACTGCCTATCTGTCCTCCACCACCCAGTTACTGGGTAAATACACCTTGGTAAGACTGGTTGTCAGACTTTCGGGCTTTTGACTAACGACTGTCAAAGTTCCACGAATGACAGCCGGGACAAACGGCTTAACGTGCTTTCTGAGGCACGGAGGGGTCTCGGTATGTAAAGATGGTCACACATCCACAAACCAACCGCAGCAAGCGTAGCTTAACCTGATTGATCGACCTGCGCGGCTGTTATTATTTAGCCACGGTCCCAGGCTAAATATAAATAAAATAATTGTGCAAACATAAGTAACAAAAACTAGCTAAATAATTTGATGAGGCTTGTATTTAATTAAACTTCAAGTAATTCCCATTTTACTTTGCTATCTTAAAATATTATTGGACACTCTAATAAAGGTTGGCAGGGGCATAGAGGCGCAACCTGCTACCATGAATTCAGTACGATATTATGATTCTGGCCCCAATTGCGTTGAAAATTTTCGTTAGTTATTAACAAAATAAATTAGCTCTGCCATAATTTCGACCGCACAGGTAAGTACAAGAGCAATCGACAGCAAATGTCTTTCATTTTGTCAGTTCTTGTTAAGCAGACGAGTTTTTCAAACCTATGAAGCAATGATTTGGGAATTTCCTTCAAAACCGTCGGATTGTGATTTGAAGTGTGCTTGTAATCCTCAACAATATTAAACTGGAATGATGAATAGGCAGACACGGTTAGAAGGCTCGAATGACATTCGTAAAAACAACAGTGCCAGAACTAAAACTGATTAGGACTGTTCCCATTCTCCAAGACCAAACAAGAGCCCTCCAGAATAAAGGTACAAGCACCTACGCTTTTACAACAACAAACTAAATTGAGGAACTTTTGAAGAGGCTTGCTAACTAAATCTAAAATTAATTAGGAACCTCTATTGTGATCTACATTTAATTAAATTTTGAGCCTAGTTTTAAATAATGCCTACAAGTACTATGAAAATAAATGGCAAAATAATTAATGTACTAAGATAATTTGGCATTTATTTAGACGTTAGTAAGTATTGGATTGAAAAGAGTACCTAGGCTTAGAAGGTTTAGTCGTGTTGAAGATGTCAAATGGCAACAAACATCTGTCAAAAACTTGACAAAAATGTACGGAATTAATATGTATTTTAGACAGATTGAGACAGATCAAACTGTGAACGTTCTTAAAATTACGAAAATTGCCCCTCTGATAACAGTAACTACACGCAGGAAGACATTTCAAAGCAGTTTTGAATGTAACGGGAGGTGCTTATGGCTAAGTAATATCAGCCGCACGGGTCGATCGATCAGGTTAAGCTACGCCTGCCGCGGTTGTTCCGTGGATGGGTGACCATCTTTACATACCAAGACCTCTCCGTGTTTCGGAAAGCATGTTAAGTCGTTGGTCCCGGCTGTAATTCGTGGATCTTTGACAGTCGTTACGGATCGTCAGGAGCCCGAAAATCTGACAACCTGTCTTACCAAGGGGTGTCGTATTATTGCTTCATGTAAAATACTGGTATTCAGCTGCACCCGGTTAGACTGGGAGCCGACCCCAACATAGTTGAGAAAAGGCTATAGGCGATGATTTTAAAGGTAACGGGACAGAATACAATGTTAGTTATACAACGCCATTACGCTATTGCAATCTGTGCCTGTCAACATATATTAGGTCCTTACATATGAAATTGGCGTTTTGTATGGAAGGAACAAAAAGTCGAATATTTTTTAATATAATATATTTAATTAATCAAAGTATGAACCATTGTTTTCAATGCACTTTTGCCATCTTATAGGTAGTTCATTGATCCCTTTACTAAAAAAACCAGTCGGACGGGAATCAATAAAATCTTTGAAGGCGATTTGGACTGCCCCATCGGAGTTGAATTTTTTCCCTTGCAAAAAGTTATCCAAATTGCGAAAAAAATGGTAATCTGTTGGAGCAAGGTCCGGGGAGTACGGAGGATGTCTAAGACATTCCAATTCAAGCTCTTCTAATTTGGTAGCCGTCTGTTGCGCAGTGTGTGGTCTGGCGTTGTCGTGAAGCAGCAGTGGCGTGGAGCTTTTTAATCTTCCCAATTTGCTTCAAGTGAATTAAAACAGTTTTATCACTAACATCGAAGCCTGCAGCTAACTCGGACGTGGTTTGCGATGGGTCCGCTTCCACAATAGCCTTCAATTCTCCATTATCAACTTGGGTCTCAGGCCGTCCACGGGGCTTGTTCTGCAGGTCGAAATTTCCAGAACGAAAACGTTGGAACCAAAAACGAACTGTGTTTTCTTTTGCAACATGACCGCCATACACATCATTCACCCTTCGAGTCGTTTCCGCAGCACTAGTGCCACGGCGGAACTCGTACTCGTAAATAATGCGATATTTTAAATTTTCCATTTTGTAAAATGAGTGACGCAAACAGAAAAAACAGAAGAAAAAAAACAAATGAATGACGGTCATCGAAGCACAAATACATGAGTAAATAGCTGTACAAATTTGAATTTGGAATTCCTTACCAAAGAGGAGAAATTCGTGATTAAAGTGGCCAGTACGAAAAACGCCAATTTCATATGTAAGGACCTAATATTATATTAATACACCCACTCTTATTTTTCTTTCTTTCTTTAGCTGACCATGAGGTCCTGTGTTCGATTCTCGGGTCGGGCAAAGTGTTATTGGGTTTTCTATCTAAAATTTTTCAGTAGCAGCCTGAACTCTGGATTTGTGCCCGGTTGTTGGCAATACCAACCGGGCACAAATCTGACTGTTTTCCACGAAGACTTGGGATGTATAGTGACGCACACATCTCGCTAGTTATGTTTAAGTTCTATATAATAGGGGGCGAGTCTATTGCCATCAACCAGCCACAAACCTAGACTGCTGACTGCTACTTTCTGGGAAAATTCCTAGTGGAAGAAAACCATTAAAACCTCATTACTAGACAAGATTTGCCTTTAGACAAAGTGGAGAAAAAAAGTGGAGTTTTTTGAAACAGTGGAGTTATTTTTGGATTTCGAACTTCGTTTCAACAAAGTTACTAGTTCTAAATACAAAAACCTATTTGACGAACTTGTCAATTTCTTATTAAATACTTTACCTCAGTAAGAATAAGGTTCAAAATACAAATAGCTGGCTGAAAGGTTTAATTAATGTGTCAAGCGTCGCTACTGAGACACAATTGATTTTCTATTGTTTCGTCGCTGATCAGCAAACCGCGACCCTTGACCGGTTAAAGTCTGACCAAAGTTAGCCCTCGTTTTCAAAAGAGACGGATTAGATCCACTTAGATTAAAGGGCATAATTTATACGTGTTTGTCTGACAAACAAGTGCCGCATTTTCAAGAAGTCACCTTACTACCCGAACCTTAGCTCTAAATGAATCCTTAATAACCATGATCTAATCCAGCCTGTCCCTTACTGCTCTCCCCCAGCGACGTCCTAAGACGAGGTCTGTATCCCACAGGGCCCATAGCTGTAGTTGGTTAAGCTACAGTTTTCTAGAAAAGCGGTGACCGCACATAACGGCTGCAGTGACAACTGATGACAGCGGCTTAGATTTAAATCATTAGATACGGGCTATCGCGTCAAAAGATAGTCGTGTTTCTGTTCCGTTTTAGCACCTCTGATACACAATGACGCAGTGACTTGACTTGATTATCATGGAAAAGCTATACACCGTGTTCTTTACGTTGTCCATAGACTTTGTCAAACGCGTCTATAGCTTTTACAAATTAAATCTAACAAAGAAAGTAGTACATAAAAAGGCTTAGTTACAAAGATATTTGTGATTTCATTTAATGAAATTTAATTGAGCTATGCAGTAAGAAAGGGTCTTAACTTAGTTTTGACAAGTTTCAGCCCGCCAAATCTTATGAATGAAAATAATATGTCAGCTCACTCTTCTCAGTATGGACACTTTTCTCGTGATTAAGTATGGTGAGGGCATGTCTAGCGATTTAAATCTTTGGGCAGCAGGCATTGACTTTACGCTGTCAAAAACGGTCTCAAAGAAAACGCATCAAATTTTCATAAATAACGTTTCAGTGACGTCATTCACCGGTAAATTGCGGACGCTATGTGGACGGTCACCGCTCTTTTAGGAAACCGTAGCTTTTGTTGTAAGTTTTATTTCCTGGCTGGGGGCCATTTATTAAGGCATCCACAGAATAGCCCTGTTAAGCAGCCGACAACGACATAAAAAAAAAAAAACTAGTTAATTTGAAAAAAAAAATAGGTCTTTTGACAAAAACTTGTTCAACAAATAGGTAGGTACTTTGTTCCAGAATTTCAATGAATAATTTAGGCTTTTGCGATTATAAATAGATTGGAAAGTGGCCGGTGACTCCTCGGTCACCTATTGAGGTTAAAAGACTTAGACGCGTGGGCAGATAAAACAACATTATAGAAAGTAAATAAAATGTAAATGAATACAAAGAACAAACAATAATAAGTGAACATTCTGCAAAAGCATTTAGGTGTCAGTTGTATAAGCCTGTTGTCGTGGCCGGGTTTAAAACCGCCTTCAGGTTGAAAACGTTAAGCAGTTAAGCACATGGGGTCAACATGCAGACTTTTAAATAAAAACTGAAATGTAACGCTAAGACATGGCGCACACTATGCGACATGCGACTGCGACAGCTCGGGGACTAGACGCTACGACAGGCTGTGGCCGACAAAGATCCATCGTTGCTGTGCATACAAAGCTAAGTGTTTTATTTTTTTGTGCAATTAGCTGACCCACCTTTGCATAAATGATTGAGATTTTTCAGAATACGAATCGATAGAATTTTATAATTCTTTTGTATTTTATTTATCATATATAGTTGGTTTAAAGCTCCGCATACTTGGTGTCGAGTGGCAGAATATTTTTATTTTATTTTTGGGGAAATTCTTCAGGGACATCTTTAAAAATGTATAGCTTTTTTTCGACAATCTCTTTTTATGATTTTTTTTTTTTGCGATGGGACCATCATGAAATACCCTTTCATTTATTAAAAAAATATCTTCCTAACATTAGTGCAAGATACAATTTTTTTGATCGAAAGTGAGAAACCGTTCTTTCGATTAAAATTTTGAGTTGAATAGTAGAACCAGAAACATTTGTTAACATTTTTTAAATTGAAAAAGAAAATCAACTTTTAATCGTAAGGTCGTGATCGTGGAGGTCAAATAAGCAGGTGCTCCATGTAAAATACTGGTATTTAGCTGCATCCCGTTAGGATGGCGACCCCAACATAGTTGGGACAAGGCTAGGCAGATGACAACACAGGCTATGGTCTATCTATGTGCCAACTTTTATCCAAATCCGTTCAGCCGTTTTTGCGTGATTGAGTAACAAACATACAAACTATCACATTTATAATATTAACCGGCTAAAAACCATAATTACAGAAACAATTAAATGATAAATGATTTATTTTCTGTAAGTAGGTTTGTGCAAACACTTTTACACGTCAATCATATTTTTTTAAATTAAAAAGCCATTGTGTCTTGCGTGGATCCACGTTCATATGAAGGGTTAAGTAGGATTCATATAAGTCAGGCAAATCATAGCATAGAAAACACAATGTAAATAGAAAGGACAGCAAACTTCTCTCCTTTATATTTAAATTCTTTGGCACACATAAATAAATTAGGGATTTTCAGAGTTGATTTATGCTGACCGTACCAGATCCAATTCAGGGCACGAACGTGGTATGTGTGCATAATACTGCGTATATCATTGAGCTTATTCATATTTCAGCGAACAGACTGTGTGACAGATAATATTCTGGAAAGACGATGAATAATGAGATGAAAGATAATTAATAGAGATTTAGGGAAGAAAACGTGCCGTCGGAAAATAATTTGGGATAAAGGCAAGCGGATAATTTACTTTATTGATCAACTAGCTGTCACCCGCATACGACTCGATATCGTGAGAATATTGGTATAAAAAGTCTATGTGTTAATCCACGGTGTTAGCTACCTCCATATCAAATTTAATTAAAAATTGTCCAGCCCTTTGTGCGTGAAGAAGTAACAAACATCCTCACAAACTTTCACCTTTATAATATTACACAAATAAATACAATTAAAGTGTCTGTTTATAGTGTCAAAATAACAGTTTTTTATTAAATGTATATGATCATACATACTCAGTATAGTTAGTAAGTTAAGGTTCGCGAGCACATTCGCAAGAAGCTGGCAGTATCGTCATAACGGTAATATTTTCTCATTGCTTGTCTTATTTTTTTTTTTTTTTTTTAGTTAGTAAGTATATTCAATTATTCATGTATTTATGTATATTTATTTGTGCTTATATTTATATATAATTAGTTATATATTATATTCATAGTTTTAATAGGTTTATGCGTATCTTTATATTTAAAATATTTATTCCTTCATTTTCATGATTGCACCTACCGCTGTTTGTCTCTGCATCACCCAAAGGTTGACTGGTAGAAAATGCCTAAGGCATTAAGTCCGCCTCTGTACATTTATGTGCTTGAAGTATTAAATAAATAAATAAATAAATAAATAAAAATATATATATCTGTCTGTTTTTTTGTTCCGGCTAATCTCCGAAACAGCTAAACCGATTTTGACCAGACTTTCACTGGCAGATAGCTGGTGTTTTGAGGAGTAACTAAGGCTATTTTTATATACATATAAGAAAGACAAATTAGGAATCCGCGCAAAAAAAAAAAAAAAACTGAAATGAGTAAAATGATTCTTCCTTTTCAATGGAGGAGTGGCACTTATACCTTCTCTAAGCGACACATGGTTGATACCCGACATCACGCGAAGGAAGTCGCGAGCACAGCCAGTGTATTTATAAGACACACCACGCTTTTACTATTTAAGTAGACGATAGTTATTAAAATTATATTAAATAAAAAAAAATATATAATAGTAAATAATTATGATCGTAAGAGAAGACGTGGAGCTATAATAATGCAAAACTCTGACCCCGCTCTAGTAAAATCAACCTTTTGTTTAATTGAAATAATTACTTCATTTGCTTGGCATTTTCTTCTAGTCTAGTTAACCCTTTGAAGTCAAGTTAACAGATCATTTGAATCTTAACAGTCGTAATAAATACTTGACTGAGTTTTGACCTTTTCGTGTCGCGTGCTCTTATTGGTCCAGAAATAACGAGGTTTCAGCTGTTTTAGTGTTAAGTTTGATTCACTAATTAGACGAGATCTATCAACTGAATAATATTATTCCCTAAACTCTGTAATTTACCGAGCTTCTGACGTCTTATGATTGGTAAACCAAAATACTACTACTATATCTCGAGAGAGAGACTTTCAAGAATGAGATTCTCTTTCCACGAGATTGAATCTTGAAATAGCGCCCGAGATGACAAGATCTTGCGAGATCTCGAGCCTTATTTCGACATTTGATTTAGACTTTATGTTGCAATGCCTAAACAAAGCATTTAGAAACCAGTGCATTGCGTTTTTATAATAAGAAAATGTTGATAAGCATGCGGAGTGATCTACATCGACAAATGCGAGCTATGCAACCTATCACGCAAAATCCTGCATCAGGCAAGCAAAGTTTATCGTGCAACTAGCATATTTACAACGTCCCGATATCAATCGTTGAGCATTTGTCTACCAGACACAACACCCATCTGGTCGAAGGATCCTCCCTTTTCTATGGAGGATGAGTTAATTTTACACCCTGATTCACATACTTCTAAAAGCATATATTATATGAATAACCATAGGTAATAAGACCAAACCAGAGCAGATGCGATAGAAGGAAAACCGGGTGTTGGAACATACATAATAATAAATGTTCTATCCAGCAGTGGACGTAGATAGGTTGAGTGAATTGATTAATTGATTTTTTTTTTTCTGTCATCTGTCAGGCAGGATGACACCTCAAAATTTTCAGTTTTTTCAATTTTAATGTAAGTATATACTTTGAAAAATCATCGTGTTTCAAAAATACGCAATGAATGTGTTCCATTTATGGAAGGAGTGATGGGGTTATGGAGAAATGTCTTGACGCTGCGTAAGCGTGCGTGATCCATTGCCACTCGTTCGATGTCTATCGGGCACAGCATGGATGGAAAGCAGCAGATGAAGTGATTTTTTACCCCGTTGGTGTAATTGCCGTATGGAGTTCCAGTGTGAGGATAAATAAATAACCAAAACTCAATCAAAACATTCACTTCCGAACAGTCCAAACGAAATCCTCACAATCAAACTATGACTAACCAAATATAGCTTAATAAAGTGTCAATGTTTCTCGTGAAAGGCGACAACGAGCGTGTCAGATCCCTCCTGGCACAAACTACAAACGGCTCGTAGGTCGTAACTGTAATCCACCGTGCGACAACTACGGACGAACACACGTCAACCATGAGGTTTATATATAGATGAGTTCATATTGGAGTTTAACTTGATTATAAATAGGTGTTGAATGAACGTTGTCTGCGTGGAGGATGTTGGTTTGATCTTCGATTAGGGGTTAATTAAACTGATAGGAAACGGATTAAACTCATCACTCGTTGGGGGAAATAATTAGGTTTGCACGTAATCATTATATGCCACGACGATTCGAAATTGTGCATAGGTTCATAATTCATAATGTTTTTGGAAGTATACAGCATCAGGATCTGCCTAGCCTTTTCCCAACTGTGTTGCGGTCGGCTTCCAGCCAAACTAAATGCAGTTTTTGGAAGCATACGTAGTACGAAATATAAGCCTGTGAGTGTTCGTTGGAGTTTTGAGCTGCATCCAGACAGATGGGCCAGAATCATCGCACAGTGGGTGCCTGCAGACGGGCGTCATCACTAAAGCAGGCCTAAGAATCACTGGCTTGACGATTTCGACTCGTTCTTAACTGATTGGAGGGAGAAGGCACAGCACAAAGAAAAGTGGAAAATATGGGGGAGATCTTTGCCTATCAGTGAGACAAAATAGAATAAACAAAAAAAAAAAATGTGAACTTGGACAATTACGTGTGTATTTTTTTAATCGTCCAATAAACAAAACACAAACAGAATACTTTGCCATCACTCACTGACATATCGGATATACATTTAAACCGAGTACATCCCGAGGACAGCCGAACACATCCGAAGCGGCGTTGGTTACGGTAACAGTGGTGCGAATTCAATGGTTTTTTCCCATCTTAAAAAATGCCCAATGCGACTAAAGAAGTTTTCACTTCAAAAAGCCGATAGTTAGATAGTAGGTAGTAACCGTTTGTTTACGGAAGTATGCTACACGAAGATTTTGACGAGAAACAGTTTGTAAAAGACGCATCCTAGGTTATTAATGGCTAAGTTGGCTATGAATTGCATACAACGACGTGTTATTGGAGAGGCAAGATTTATGTCCAATTTGCAAGTTGATACAACTGCCTCTGGCTAGATAAAGTAATTTAGCGATCTTTGAAAAGTGACTGGATATAAACCAATGATGTAGAGACCCAAGATTACACATTGGCGTGCAATTGGAAAGGCCAATGTGGAGCAGTGGATTCTATTGTCTGAAGATATACTCGTATAAACAAATACTGGCTATATAATCAGCCTGTAACGTTCCCACTGCTGGGACACAGGTCTCCTCTCTATGAGAGGGAGTGGGACATAATCCACCAGGCGGGCCAGTGCGGGTTAGTGGACGTCACGCTATGTCTTTTTGGCTCTAGAAAGTTCCAGTTTCTTCACGATGTTTTCCATTGATGATGGCCAACATAATATATAAGGTCCCATTAAAATAGGTGGACAAACTTTTAGAAATCATTCAGACCACCAAATTATGGACGATGCTAAAAAAATATATTTAAAAACGCATTAGTTACTTACATGAAAAATAATCAGCTAACAAAAATACATCAATGTGCCGGCAATTTATTATTTTAGGTCAAAATAAAATCACTTTAATTATTGTTTTTTTTTTTTGACGTTAGACGTACTGAGCGCTGTGTTAAAATTTGTCCATCTATTTTAATGGGACCCTGTATATTGGCCGTACATATAATTTTTTTCTGTTGATGTGCGTTGGGCCCCGGGAATGTCTCGTATCAATATAATAATCTATTGTAAGTTGTAACACATGACTGCTTCGTTGGTATAGTGGTTGCAAGCGCTAATGCTGAGTTTGAGATCCTGGGTTTGTGCCATACATGCGTTGCACAGGGAGGTTCCGGAATTGGCCTTGTAAGAGGAACCGGGACCACCTGCATGTGGTATTAGTGAGGTAAAAATCCCACACTCCCCGACCTCCCTCCCCGGAGGTCGGGTGCTTTTTGAAGGTTTCCACACGAAAACAAAAAAAAAGGTTGGGCCTAGTGTTATTGGGTTTCCGATCAGGAATTTCCCAATAGAACTGTATTTCTGCGCGGTTTTTGGTATGTCTCTGGGTGACCCTTCGGGGAAACATAGGTGCCATGTCAAGTTATGTAACTAAGTAGTTACATTCTCCAAAAGTTTCCTGGAAATTGAGCAAACAGACGTTATTTCAGCCACACTCGAACAGTGTAAGTTTTCCCCACAATGCACTGTGGCACTAAATGACATATCATTGGCACTACGCCAAATATAACAATACGCTGTGCCGTATGGCGTACTGTTGACAGTTTATGAGCCGAATGGAATGTTAAGCAGTTGATATTTTGGATTTATTAAGGCGAGTTTCGATTCGATTGATTTTGTATTGGGTGGCGCTGATTTTTCGGGCATAACTAAAAAAAGCGACCAAGTGCGAGTCGGACAAGCACACGAAGAGTTCAGTTACAGAAAAAAAAAACACTTTTAAAAGAAAGTCTTTTTTTGGCGTTTTTTTCCTTTAATTTTTATTTTTATTATTTGTTGTTATATAGCGTCTACACGTATATACACTCTATGAAAATTTCAACTGTCTACCTATTACGGTTCATGAGATACAGCCCGCTGACCGACAGACAGGCGGACGGACGGACAGCGGAGCCTTGGTAATGGAACCCTAAAAATGTAGTCAGGAACAAGAAAAATGAGATAGAGGAAAGTTAGAGTTGTCAAAATAGTTTTGAACGTAAAATTTCTTCATCAGTAAAGCTTATCTTCTGAGGCTCTAAGCGTGTTTGAAAGTTTTAGTTGTAGAACTTTAGACAAACTGGTCCTAGTAAACATTGATAAAAAAAAGGCTTTAACATATGTACATACATCGAATCAAAACTGATTAATCACTTATTGATTAACAAAACCACGCCAATCTATGCGCACCTTAAAGTTCCTGAATTAGCGCAGCAGTAAAGTACCAATTAGGCGTATAAATAAACATTTATGGTCATAGCCACTAAGCTTTCATAGTTTCATAGTGTCGACGGAGCCATTACACATACAAATCATATGAAGAAACATAGACTAGGAATGAATGTTTAACCAAGTAGGTGCTATAAAAGAAAGTTTTTAAGATAACTACTAAAACAGTTGTTAAGATAAAATTTGAGATACCTACTTACCAATATTGTTGTTATTTTTGCAAATGGCTGTGCTTGTTTTTTTTTTAATATTTTGCATTCGCTCGGCTAGGTATTTGCGTTTAAGACAATGCAGAAAAAAAACATTTTTTTTAATCTTGCAATACTTTGTAGCGGTATCTACAACGCCACATGCGAATAACGCGTCATACTGACGTCACGCAAATCCTGCATCTCGCAAGCAGAGTTTACCGCGCAACTAGCATAGATACAACGGCCCCACATGAATCATCGGGCAGTTGCCCGCCAGACACAACACCCGTCTGGTCGGAGGATCCTCCCTTTTCTATGGAGTATGAGTGAACTTTATATCCTGTTCCTCATACCTCCATAACTTAAACCCTGCAGTTAAGACCACGTCCAAAAAGTTTCGTTTTCATGACAAATAGTTTTCAACATTTTTACTGCGTAATGCGCCAACCTATTTCTGCTAAGTTGTAACAGAAGTGGAACAGTTCGCTTGCCCTTTATACTACAAAGTCGACACGTCAAAACAGCAAGGTCAAACCGTAAAAAAAAAAACAAAATCAAAATACTGCCTCCCAATAAAAAATAACTAGCTCAGCCATAAATCTTTACCCTACACTGTAATCAAACCCCTAATAACAATAAAACCACTGCGCCACATGGCACAACTTATGTAACTCAAATAAGTTAGATTTATTCAAAGGTACGCGTCGCAGCCTATTCATATTCGCTGCCATCACGATCCGTAGGTAACTTGTCTCAGGTGTAGCTTCGGCTTAGACATGCCACACACTATACGACATACGATTGCGACAGCTCGGCGACTAGACGCAACGACAGACTGCAGCCGACAATTTTCATATACAGGGTGTCCCTGGAAGTATGGATCAAATCGAATAGGGGCGTGGGCAAGGTCAATTCCTAACTTTTTAACCCTGAGAATGTCAGGGAATTTTTTTACGGTTTAAAAGTTATGACCGATTTTAATTTTTTTTTTCAATCACTTCGCTTAGTGCTCAAAGAAAATAATCATAAAAAAATACTATCAGGGCTATCTAAAAAAAATAAATGTATAGCCCTGATAGTTTTCATGAATTCGATTGTTCTTCTCTATTTTTTGAATTTTTTTTTTTCATTTTTTATTTTTGCTAAAACTTTTGGAAATGACCTTGCCCACGTCCCTATTCGATTTGATCCATACTTCCAGGGACACCCTGTATATACAATGTGTGCATTGATGGTCATTATGGAAGAAGTTTGTTTAGAATCGTTTACTGAATCGATTTTTGTAATTTTTTTTGTATGTAACTTTTTAAACCAAAAAATGAAAGTGACATTTCCGCTCTACAGTCAAAAAAAACTAAAATGGACGAAATACCTTCTACGCTAGCCTCTTATACATGTGCGACTGCGTGCGTGCGGAGATTTGTAATGTGATTACAATTTTCTCCCACAATCAGTATTAATATAACTAATTAAATAGAAAATGTTTTATACATACTAGTATAAATTCAGTACAATGTCTTATGATTATAATATTACATCCTATTCTAATTGGGGTATTTATTTTGGTGCGCCTGGACATGTATTGTCCAAAGATCCGCACACTTGACGTCGACTTGCAGAGTCGCAACGACAGGCAGCAGCATGCTCTCGCTACTTGTCTCAGCGTCTAGACGCACGATGCACGCGCACACCTTATAAACGTCGCATGCGACAGGTCATCGTCTAGTCGTCGAGCTGTCGCAGTCGCATTTCGCATAGTGTGCGAGGTGATTTACTGTTTTCCACTGGATGCTGGAATGTTTTATGGAGTATATATTCATGAATATTTTTCCGTTGTATTTTGATTTCTTCGTGTTCATATTTTAAGACTTAGGAATCAGAATAAATATAGCACTTTGCTCGACACTACATTCAGCAGCCAATTTACTCTTGGCTGTCAAACTGCCAGACTGAGACGTTGTGACGGCAAAATATACTGTGTTATTTCTTTTTAAATTTCAGTTTTATGGGTATAGGCAACGTATATAACATTGTTTGTATTACCTACAAAAAAATAAATGTATATAGATTGACTAGCTTCCGCCCGCGACTTCGTCCGCGTGAAATTTCACCCTCCCCCATTCACCCTCTGAAACGTGGAATTTCGAAAAACTCTTTCTTAGTGGATACCTATTCTTCACAAGAACACAATCTCCAATTTTCATGTATTTAGGACTAGCGGTTTAGGCTGTGCGTTGATATATCAGTCAGTCAGTCTGGACTTTGAGTCCATACTATACTATATATCCATACTAATATTATAAATTCCAAAGTAACTCTGTCTGTCTGTATGTTACCTTTTCACGCCTAAATTTCATCTAAATCCGTTCAGTGGTGAACGGATTTAGATGAAATTTGGTATAGAGATAGTTTGAGTCCCAGGAAAGGACATAGGATAGTTTTTATCCCGATATTCCCACGGGATCGAAACTTATGCGGGTGAAACCGCGGGGCACAACTAGTTTTATATAAATATAGATTACATAACATAAAATCACGTCTGTAATCCTAGAAGGGTTTGGCAGAGTTACACCTATAATACTACCCACATTTCGCCAGTTATGTGCTAATCCCCTGGACCCGCGGGTCCAGTTCGAGTGGGTCCAGTTGACCAAAGACTCGTAACAGGGGGCGAGCTTATTGCCATCAACCGGGCCTAAACCAGACTCCGGGCCGCTACTGAAAAATTCCTGGTACCCAATAACACCTTTCCCGACCTGGGAAACGAACCCAAAATCTCATGCCAAGTCAAGTTAGAAAATATATTCTGATTTAATAATGTTCAATAACAATATTTATTCTATTTTTAACCGACTTCTAAAAAAGGAGGAGGTTCTCAATTCGAATGTTTGTATATTTTTTTTATGTTTGTTCGCACATAACTCCGTTGCTTGCCAACCGATTTGAAAAATTCTTTTTTTGTTGGAAAGGGTATACTTTCCAAATGGTTTCATGAAAATTTTATCGAAATCGGACAAGCGGTTTTTAAAAATCAACAAAAATCTAAAAAATTATCTACAATGTCAACATTAACGATCTTTTTGTTTACTTTACTTTTTTGTGGGGTAGGTACAACAAAAGTGAAAAATAAAAACTTTTTTACAAAAAAAACAACCGACTTCAAAAAAAAACACTACAAAGTGATAAATAACTTTAATTTCGGAAGTCGGTGTCAAAAAACGAAAATACGGAACCAACGACACCGACTTCCGAAATTAAAGTTATTTATCACTTTGTAGTGTTTTTTTTTGAAGTCGGTTGTTTTTTTTTACGATAGTCAATCAACCAACTCAGCCAATCGCAGTCCACTGCTGGACATAGGCCTTCCCCAGACTGCGCCACAACACCGTGTCCTCCGCCTTCCACATCCAGTCCACCTCAGCCACCTTCTTTAGGTCGTCCATCCATCTCATCATTTCAGCCGACAGGCGCCCACTGCTGAACATAGACCTCCCCAAGCACCACCACTTCGACCGGTTCTGTGATTCCCGCATCCAGCGGGTTCCTGCAGCCTTCACAAGGTCATCGGTCCACCTTGTGGGAGGCCTTCCAACGTTTTCCGGTACGCGGTCGACACTTCAGAGTCTCGACCCCATCGGTCATCTGTTTTACGAGCAATGTGCCCTGCCCACTGCCATTAAAGTTTGGCAATTTTAAGGGCTATGTCGGTTACCTTAGTTCTACAATGATAAATTTAAGTACTCTTCAGTTGATTCACTAAAGAGTACTTTTCTCTTATCTAAGCCAATTACTTATCATTTACCTAATATTAAGTCTACCAAAACGTCCTATCCACCAAGTCAAATCTTAACAATAACTTTGCTGTCCAACTATCTCAGAGATAGCTATCGACAGTTCTAATGGCACATATCCGACCGCTTACCGCCCCTAATGCTCCTATTATCATGACATCACCCCGATAGGGAACGCCGCAAGCATTTATGCGTTCCAAAAACGTGTTTTGAAGGGATTTGGCAATAAATCCAACGAGGAAAGGAAAATAGGAAGAAAAAGATTTCATGGTTTTTATTTTCCCATCTGTCTTTCAAGATTGGTAAAGGAATGGGAAAATAATAAGTGCTCCAGTTCAGTTTCTTTTTTACTTTATTCGTCAGGGCAAAAGGAATGGCAAACAAAAAAGATAAGACAGATACAGGTAGCGCCATCCACGATGACGCGCCCCACTCTTCTTCCTAATCGCTTACAGCACAACTGTGCAACATTCAAACTCAAAGCATTTATTTCAATTAAACCATTACAGGCACTTTTGAATTGTCAAAATTAAGTAGTCGGTCAGTTAGTCAGAAAGTTGAAGCTAGTCGCCCATTCCAAAGCGTAGATCTCTATGGAGAAGAACGGGTAACATTCCGCTAGTGTTTTAGTTTTGTCGATACACAATAGGTACTTATTAGTGGGTAATTAGTGTGTACAGATAGCGCCATCCACGAAGACGCGCCCCACTCTTCTTCCTAATCGCTTACAGTACAACTGTGCATCATTCCGCTAGTGTTTCAGTTTTGTCGATACACAGTAATTACTTATTAGTATGTAATTAGTGTGTATAAAAAAACTAAAACATTAGCGGAGATAACTAGCGTTAACCACTAGCGATTAGTAAGAAAGTGAGGCGTGTCTTCGTGGCTGGCACTATCTACAGGTGAAATTAAAGTCATGGGCATCCTTTTAAGGGGTCATTGTACTCATCGTTATGAACAACATTTAATGTGGGACTAAACACAAAATCGTAAAAATAAAAATCAGCTGTTCCTTGCATTTGTGTTCACATATCTCGTCAAAATGTAGAGAAGAGCTGATTTTTTTCGCGATTTGAGGTTTGATCCCGTAGTAATAGTTATTCATAATGATGATTACAATGACCCATTAAAAGGATGCCCATGAATTCAAATTCACCCTGTATATTATGAGGATAACTTCTGACGTTGTGGAAATGAAAAATACTATGTTGTTTGATATTTATGCTATTCGATAGCAGTAAATTACGTTATACAGCACCCACATTTGTATGAAAAGCTACTATGACGTTTTGAAAATGAAAACTAAATCAATCTGTCTAGCCTTTTCCCAACTATGTTGGGGTCAGCTTCTAGTCTAATCGCATATAGCCGAATACCAGTGTTTTTCATGAAGTGACTCCCTATCTGACCTCTACTACCCTGTGTCTGGGTAACACCATACCCCTTGGTTAGACTGGATGTCAAACTTTTCGGCTCCTGACTAATTTTAGCGACTGCGATCTACGAATGACAGTCGGGAACCGCGCTTTCCGATGAGTTGGAAACTGAAAACTATTGTTTGGATTTCGCTCTAATTTTAATGTCATTTGATACCGCGCACAAAAGCGACTAGCTAACAGAAGAACAATGACCGAACTCATAAGTGCAGACATGAATCAATTCTCAATTTGTTTCCGTTATTAATTAAAATCAGTCCTATTTGCTCCATTAATACCATGAATTGAATCCAGGATCTCACGCTCAGCAGTGGCGTTTGCGACCCAACGAAGCGGTTAAGTTAAGACAAGCCGAAACGTCATGAAAACTTTTTTACAAAAAAACCGAAATTTCGGAAGTCGGTGTCGTTGGTTCCTCGTTTTCGTTTTTTGACACCGATTCCAAAAACTTATTTTTCACTTTGTAGTGGTGGAGGTTAGAAGTCCGTTGTTTCTTTTTTGTAAAAAAGTTTTTATTTTTCACTTTTTGTTGTACAGACGCCAGCACATCATGCTACCCCAATCTGTCAAATTTCTTTGATAGATTTTCAACTTTACAGCAAAGTAATAAGGTTCATATTCAATTGGGAAAATTTGACAGATTGGGGTAACTTGATGTGCTGGCCTCTGTACCTACCCCACACAAATTCATATAAACTTACTATGTATATATTAGTGACAGGAAGTTATTAAAACATAATCAATATAAAGTGCTATAAATCATTTTCTTCAAACTAACTCAAAAATTACCCAAATGAAGTTAATAAAATTCATATGGGTCCACCCCTGAGGCATGCCTTATCCATTAAAAAAAGAATTTTGCATATCTGTCTATATATTATGACGTAGTAGTTATGCCCGAACATACATTAAAAAATTAATGCTGATCATTATTTACTTAATTTTGAGCAACGTTTGTATGTATAGGGGTATGTAAAAGTATATTACTAAACAACTTAAAACATTATTCTAATCTTTTCAATTCTTTGAAGTTGACGAAGACAGAATGATGATTGATTAAAACACGTTTACCGCTAATTGAAATAAAGTGATCAATGTTTGCAGTAAGCCTTAAGTAGGTACCCAGTAGATACACTTATGAAAAAAGTCATTTTAAGAAAGTACTACCACTATATTCACGAACAGCTGTGTTTAAAAGGTATTAGTGCCACTGAATTTTCAACAGCAAAAGACTTTTGAACTTAGTCTCTAAAGTCGACAATCCCCACTGCAGGTGACGGTAATAGCGACCGTAAATATTTTTCATTTTATGAAGAACAGCTGCACTAGTAGGTACTAGTACGATAGTGTTTAGAGTTCAAAATACCTGCAGCACATTGAAAGTAACGCCAAGTGTCAATTAGACTTAAAAAATATGTGGATTTTCTTACACACGACGTCATAGCCAATTTATCTTGAAAAGAAACATTTCACTAATATTATAAAGGCGAAAGTTTGTGAGGGTGTGTGTGTGTGTGTGTTTATCTATATGTTTGTTACTTCTTCACGTTCAAACTGCTGGACCAATTTTGATAAAACTTTGTATGGCACCCTGACACCCTGGATTAACATATTATAGGCTACTTTTGATCCCGATATTCCCACGGCATCGACACATATGCAGGTGAAACCGCGGGACGCAGCTAGTAAATATAAATGCAGTAAGACATTTAGGGGTTTATTTATAAACGTTGGTTAAAGTTAAGACCCGTTTAAATGTATATATGTACAATAAAGGGAAAAGAAAAAACAAACACAAAAAATTACATGATTTTTTTTCTTATCGAAAAGCCTTATAATCTTACCTCCTTGGAGGTCACACAAATCTGATGAAATACTTCAGAAATAAAAAATATAACTCTTCAATGATTCAATGGATAATAAGTTCTTCATTTTTTTAATCAAACTGCACACGTACAAAAGCTACAAGTGGGTACTGATTTCGACCCCGAAACCATTGACCTTTTCAGAAAACCATAAAAAATCATTTCGAAACACGATTGGATTACCCACCCACCATAAAAGCGAAGCCACAGTATGCATGCTTGTGTAACCTATAATACGAACCCCTCTCGAGGTTCACAAGTCAACAGACCCTCCGGTCCTCATATATACTTGTGCTATTGTCGAATGAGCGAAAAGGGTTCCTCAGAATACTCTCCTGAAGCAAAAACGGTATTAAGTATAGCTGAAAGTCGATTCATGCGATATTACTTGGTGAGTTAGGTATGTAATGATGCATAGGTACTCTTTATTTGAGATTTGGGGTACTGAAAGTTTTGTTCGTTGGTATTTTTTGTGGTTACAAGTTTTGTGGGTAAATGATAAATGATTTATTTTCTGTAAGTAGGTTTGTACAAACACTTTTACACGTAAATCATATTTTTTTAAAGCAAGATGTGTTCGGCGTTTCCTATCTGACTACTCTGAGAAGAAAGGCCGGAACAAATTCAGAGGTCACAGTCTCTTTTAAAGTCCAGACAAAATCTTGGTCCGATCATGTAAAGACCATGTAGATTGGTGTCTGAAATGGTATTTTGAGGAAAGAACCACACAGATTGAGCGGACCTGTCCAGTCAATGCACGCATTTGGAAAAAATCGTGCAGCTCAACTCAGAACTCGAGGAGCTCAACGATGGGGTGGAAATTTTTGGGACTATTTTCGTTTTCTGGTTTGGAAGACGCTTGCAGTCGACGTAGGTTATCACCAGCTTAGTCAAAACATAATCAAAGAGACATACAATTCTGAAAGTTATTTTATTAATTTATTTGAAATTGTCGTGAGGAGAGTTTTGAGTATGAATGTCAATGGCTATAAGAGTAGGGAAAGACCAAAGAAACGATGCATGGAAATTGTGCATGCAGATATGGTTAGAAAGGGGGTGACTACCGAGATGACGACTAATAGAGAAGTATGGAAGAAAAATAGATGTTGCGCCGACACCACATAAATTAGGATAAGGGCAGATCGATGATGGATGATGATTTTATTTATTTCTTTAGTATACAAGTTATAAAAAGCGGCCAAGTGTGAGTCGGGTTCGCATATATTTTTTTATTCTTAAGAAAAAACACGCGTTTCTTGTAGAGTGTATCATCATAATTATTATGTGTTATGAGTATTAAAGGGGGTGGGGGGGGGCTTTTATGAAAGGATGGACGGACGGAAAGCGGAGTCTTAGCATTAGGTACGGAACTCTGAAAACATGATCTGATAGATTCACATCGCAAGATTATTGTGTACTAAAAATTACTTAGCAGCAATGCCTGACCGAAGACTTAAATCTAAGTCATTGTAATACAGGGTAACATCCCCATTGTCGGGCAAACTGTAACCATGAATTCAGCACATGATTCTAGACGCCCTAGCATAGAAACATTTCTTCCGTTATCATAAAAAAAATCAGCTGTTTCATAGAAAAGTGAAATACCTACTCTATCAAAATGTATATTTTTATTTATTTATCCATTTATTTCAGGCATCAAGGCTCATACAAAACACATACAATACAATATTAATATAACTTAAAAATGCTATAAATACATACTACATTGTAATTCAACTAAAAAACTAACTACTACTACTACTACTATAAAGAGTTTTTAGGGTTCCGTACCTCAAAAGGAAAAAACGGAACCCTTATACGGTCACTTTGTTGTCCGTCTATCTGTCTGTCAAGACCCTTTTTCTCGGGAACGCGTGGAGGTATAAAGTTTAAATTAAAACCATATACTCAGATCTACGGTCCCTTGACGCTGTGAAAAAATCAAACTACTAAGTTAAAGTAAAAAAAAGATACGACCATTTATGTTGCAAAAAACGTATATTTTGACACTCTCAAAGGTATAAAAATGTATAGGGTACTTTCCGTTGATTTAGAATCAGAAAGAAAGAAAGGTCAAAGGAAAGAAGGAATGTCATATAGCACAAGTAAACAAAAAATCCGAAACCGTAAATTTGCAGTTAAATTTTACTAAAACCCGTGGTAAATTATTTACATACGTACGGAACCCTCGGTGCGCGAGTCCGACTCGCTCTTGACCGGTTTTTTGTAATAAAGGTACAGAATCATATATTGAATCCATTGTATCAGGCTGCGCATCGATATCCTTGCCAACCTGTATTATTTAATACTCTCATGAAAAATAAAATATGGATAAACAAATGGAGAACACTTATTCATTCCAGTACTACATAAAACCAGCTTGCACTTGGACATCTATACATATAATAAAACACTAAAAAAACTGTGTCTGTACATTCAATATATTAAAAAAAAAAATTATTGAGGGGGGTTTAGAAACAGTAATAGGGCACGAATCTAAAAAAAAAAAATTGTCTGTGTGTCTGTTTGTTTGTACACGCTAATCTTCGGAACTACTGGACGGATTTGAATGATTTTTTTTATGTTGTATAGGTATTATGTCTGGGCAACATATAGACTATAATTTTTCTTGGAAACTTGAACACCTGATGCAGAACCGCAACAGACCAGCTAAACTATAAGAGATATATAAATGGTACTATAGCATTAATTGTTCCACGTAATGAGCATTTTCTGCTGAGAGAATAAATTTGAAGATCTGGAACACCTGATGTGGAACTCCAAGAGCCCAGCTACACTATAACACATATAGGAATGACGTCTTAGCAAAAGTTGTTCGGTCTGATGGGCATTTCCTGTTGACTTATAAAAATCGAAGATCAGAAACATCTGATGTGGAAATCAAAGCTATCACTAATTTCACTGTATAATTATAAAATAAAATAAGCTGGGAGTACCTCCACGCGGTGAAGGCGGTAACAGTTTAGGACTGAGTTTCGATGACGATGGTATATCATTGAAAATTTGACTCTACTGGCCAAAACTCCCATTTATTTTTTTATTTTATCGAATAAATATGCCTTCGGGCTTATGTTATTTGAGTGTTTAATTTCCTTTTCCATTTATCTTCGTGACACGGTACCCTACCCGGTAACGCAGAAGAACAGTTACTTAGATTTTAATTGATCAGGTATCTTCATAATAAAACTATAAACATGCCTAGAAAGAGGTCAAATCTTTCCCAATGTTCCAAAGGAGCTAAAAGATTGAGGTTCATAAGATCCCAAGAATCTACCGAAGAGCGTCAAGAGAGCCTTGATACTGTTCAACATCAGGCTGCAACTCGCTCCGTGGAAACCTCTTCGGATCGCGAAGCACGCCTGCGTTCTCAGCGTATTTACGCATCTATATCCAGGTCTCTAGAGACCAGTGAAGAATATGATGCGCGACTGACCGCTGATCGTGAACGTCATGCATTGTCTCGCGAGTCGGAGACGTTCACGGATAGAGACTTGCGCTTGAGTTCCAAGCGTATCTACGCATCGACTTCTAGGTCTCTAGAGACAAGTGGGGAACGCGATGCGCGATTGACCGCTGATCGTGAACGTCACGCATTGTCTCTCGAGTCGGAGACGTTCACGGATAGAGAATTGCGCTTGAGTTCTCAGCGTCTCTACACATCTGCTTCTAGGTCTCTAGAGACAAGTGCGGAACGTGATGCGCGACTGTCCGCTGATCGTAAGCTACATGCATTTTCTCGCGAATCGGAAACGCTTACCGATACAGAATCACGCTTGAGTTCTCAGCGTATTCGCACATCTACTAACAGGTCTTTTGAAACAAGTGATGAACGTGATGCGCGACTAACTGCTGATCGAGATTATCATACATTGTCCCGAACACGCACACAACAAAACATTCATAATCAGTTAGAAAGTGAGTGAGAAAGAATTGCTGGAGTACGGCATGAAGAGACAGAAGAAGAGCGCAACGAACGTTTGAATTCTGATCGACTTCGACATTCTCTGAACAGAATGTCGATATCATCTGAAGAATCGGATGTGTCTCAAGATATAGCCGTAGGGCATGGCGACCTTCCTTGGGTTGATAAGGAACGGTGTGCATTTACGTATACTCTTATGATTGACTACGCCACATATTCCGCCATCGGAGGTATGGTTCAAAATTGTACTATTTGTGAAGCTGGAAACAAACGGTATGTGTTGCTCAGGTGGGAAAGTAGGTACATATTGAAATATTACAAAATCCTCCAAAAATATTAAGATCACTGCTAATCGGTGACCATCCACAGTCAAAACATTTCTTGGACAACATCCGTTCGTACAATACCTAATGCCTTTCAAATGACATATTTGGGTGCGAAACAGATTTCAGAAGGCCCATTTATGCCAACATTCAAAGTGCAAGGCCAAGTTTACCACCTCATTGGTTCATTATTGCCAGTAAATGACCCCAAGTTTCTCCAAATATATTTCGTATCCAATTATCAAGAAAATATAGTTTATAAAGAATTTTTTTTTTTAAGTTATTTGCAATTAATTCAGTGTACCCTTGAGATCCGCTGCGGAATTACGGGAAGAAAAGTTTTTTTTTATTGTATAGGTATTAAGTCTGGGTAAAAGCTATAATTTATTTTGGAAAATTACTGTGAGAATAAATTTGAAGATCTGGAACACCTCTTCTGGAACTCCGAAGACCAGCGACACCATAACATATATAGGAATGACGTCTTAACAAAAGTTGTTTAGTCTAATGGGCATTTCCTGTTGACTTACAAAAATTAAAAAAAGATCTGGAACGTCTCGAATCGTCTCGCGCATCCCGTTGTTTTCCAGTCCCCGGGCTCTTAGAATTCGACATCAGACGTTTCAGATCTTCGATTTTGACGACCCCGTTTTCGCTGGCATAAGGAACAGGATCCACGTACGAAGTCGTGGGCAGCAGCTAGTAATATAATAAATACTACCTCACAAGACATAAAAGACGAATAAAGTACAATTTATAAGGTGGCGAGGCATTATGTCAGATGTTCTTGATTTACGCGGCGCCTCCCGCCAGATGTACGACATCCTTTAGTGAATCTAGATTTATGCAGTCTGATGTCTGGAGGAGACGCCCTGTTACTGCTGATATGCTCTGCATTGTTATGACTTACATAAGACCTTAATAATATTAATAATGTTTGAACTTTAAAGAGAACTTTATCTCAGAGTCAGCTAGGAAACGCTGGCGCCATCTAAGTATAAAATATTGACAAAAAAGTTTATGTGTAAAAAGTGTCTTAACTGGTCAAGCACCGCGCGTCGCCTATTGGTGACGAAACAATAGAAAATCAATTGTGTCTCATTAGCGGAGCTCGACATATTAAAAGAATTACTTCATCATCATCATCATTTCAGCCGAAAGACGTCCACTGCTGGACATAGGCCTCCCCCAAGCACCTCCACTTCGACCGGTTTTGTGCTTCTCGCATCCAACGAGTTCCTGCGGCCTTCACAAGGAGTTTGGAGTTTCCCTGCGGCATCGAATCAGAAATGAAGAGATCCGTAGGAGAACCAAGGTAACCGACATAGCCCGAAAAATTGCCAAACTTAAGTGGCAGTGGGCAGGGCACATTGCTCGCTGAAAGAATTACATACATAAATTAATTGGCGTAAAAAGACAAGGGTACTGTTTAGAATGAATCCCTCAGATTATCACAAAGAAGACGCGACTGCCCTCAGAATTAAAATCCCTTTGATAGGTCCCTAAGGGAACAGACAGTTTTGATTTTTCTTTGTGCACAAGTAAATAATCACATCACACTAATATTATAAAGGCGAAAGTATGTGAGTGTGTGTGTTTATATGTTTGTTACTTCTTCACGCTCAAACGGCTAAACCAATTTTGATAAAATTTTATTTGGAGGTAGCTGACACCCGGGATTAACATATAGGCTACTTTTTATCCCGATATGCCCACGGGATCGACACTTACGCGGGTGAAACCGCGGGGCGCAGCTAGTAACTGTATACAGGCGGACTTAATGCCTGAGGCATTTTCTACTAGTCGACCTTAGGATGAGCATTGGTGGCCCAGTGGTAACGGCAGCAACTTACGATTTGTAGGCTTCAACCCTGGCAGGCGTTTTACTATGGTAAAGGTAAACATCAGGAGGAAACTGGCATAGGTCCATTTTTGTTAGTATTTCACATCTGCCTCCGCTTCTGCTAATAAGAACTCTGTCACATCCTTAGTTTAAAAAACCTTTTCCTATTCCGGGTAGATAAACGGGTTCACCTCTAACTAAGGAAGAAATCGAACAAGCCGCTTATTTCCAACCAGGGTCTTTGCTTTCATCAACGGATCTCCTTTCATAGTACCTACCGATCTCAGGGCACATAAAAATACCTTTTTTTCTTTTTCCTCAAGGGACTCGAATGACATGACGATTTGTTCTGTATTTCTTTTGATATAGTGGACGCTAAGCTCTCCCTCTATCCCTTTTCCAATACAAAAGTAATTTGTATAAATGGCACTTATATTTCTTCGAAAATACCTTGATTTTAAGGTCGGTCGAGATTGAGTAAATTATTCAATGGAAACTAATAAAATAAAGTGGTTTGGTATAAATAGGTTTCCATTTTTAAACCGACTTCAAAGAAGGAGGTTCTGTATTCGACCCGTATGTATGTATGTACAGAGGGTTATAGCAATTAGCTGACCCCCCTAAAAATTACTCGATTTTGCACCCTCCTCTCATAACATTAAAGGTTATTCAATATGTATGAGTTAATCGGACTAACACTACTCGATGAACAGAAACAATTAATAATTTTGATACGCAAATTTGAGCTTTAAGATGTTGGTGTTAGGTCATTTACTATGTATGGGTATTTGTTACGCAATTTTCATTTTTAATTAGCAAGACTTAAAGGTTAGGTTAATGTTGTGATAATTTGTGTCATTGCTACTAATACCTTATTACTTTCATCTATCTTACTCAAGTTAATCTGGTCTCGTGGTTCATGCGTAAGGCTGAGACGTGCAAGATGCGAGTTGAAATCTAGTCTCATGTTTAATTTTGTTTTCAATATATTAATTGTTCGTTAAGTATTTCTTGCATTATTGTAAAGAACAAGCATATCAATTAAGTTGATAAACGATAAACGTTTCACCTTTTTCAATAAGTGGGTAGTTCGACGTCAATATGCGTATTCAACAAAAACTGCTATTGAAATGATTTTAGGAATATGGGGTAGAACAAATTATTGAACAAGACATTCTATGCACAAATAGCAGTGAATACGCACGAACATTTTTATATTGCCTTACTAAGTTGCGAAAATCCACGCCTTTTTATTAATTATTATTATCGGTTTTGATAGTTTAATCATCATGTCTCAGTTGAGTGATTATTTAAAATACAAAATATTGTATTTGCATAAGGAGAATGTTGGTATTAAAGCGATTGCTAGGAAACATAATATAGCGGTAAGTGTATTCTTTTTTATACTTCCTTAAGTCGTTAGTTGGCTTAAAAACGTGAGTATAGAATAATAGAAAACTGTTTCATTATGAGATTATTTATAGGTCTAATGTGGTTTATCTAAAGGTATTTTTGCAAACTTATTCGAAAAATTATGATTACCGGGTTATTAAAATTATGCTTATTGTGTTGTTTCAGAGAAATACAGTCAGACTGTGGCTAAGACGTTTTGAAGAGACAGGGAATATTCAAAAGGATCGTCCTGAACCAAAACCTGCAATGTTACTCCTGTGTCAGAACATCATCAAGCAATTGTTAGAAGGCATACTGAACACCCATTTTTGCCTACTCAATGCAGTATAATGTTTCTGTTCAGACGGTCAGAAAACATTTGCATGTTGCTGGACTGAAACAATATAAGCCAGCACGTAAAATTTAACTGACTGCTGCACATCGCCAAGCAAGGGTCCGCTTTGCCCAAGAATATCTCAATTTTAATTGGGAAGATTATGTTGTCATATTTACCGACGAGAAGTCTTTGTCAAAACCTTATTTATAACTAAACATAACTACATACTTACAAAACAAATTGATATATAGTATACCTAGTAGGTAAAACATCAACGTATAATGCTATTTTATTTAGTTCAACGATATTTAATGTGGTGATGTTATTGTTATGAAATAGAAATACATACCTATATATTTCTAAATATTATAACATGTTGATTCACTACATTAAACTCTGTGAAGTATGTAACAACGTTATTAGTAACTGTTATATCATTTACGTTATTCTTATAATAATTTTTTTATAAAATAAAATCGTTTTTACCATCATTATCGTTTTTTTTATTTTCGTTCAGCTTTTTTTTTTTGTTGCTAAAGTTATAATTCATTATTTATAACTTAAAAAAAAATATTATAAAACAAAATGCGCAACAGAAAATACGTTGGTTTCGAACTCGCAACCACGCTCTTGTCAGCTCACTGCAGCTACCACTAGACCACACGAACATGGTGGTTGTCGTTGAAATTAGCAATAATATATTACAAGTTAGAACAATATTCAAGATCATACCTACCTTAACACTGCGTGTTAAATATCAAATTCGAATAACTGTTTTATTAATCGTAGACGTTGAACTGTTCTAGTTCGATAAGCTTACTGCTAACAAGCAGAAGGTTCAAATTCGTTTGATTTTTAAGGGGTCAGCTAATTGCTATAACCCTCTGTACCTATGTTTGTTGTATTGTATGTCCGCGATTTTCTCAAAAAGTAATGAACCAATTTTGATAATTCGGTGTCAAAGAACGAAAATGCGACTTCCGAAATTAAAGTTATTTATCACTTTGTAGTTTTTTTTTTTTTAAGTCGGTTGTTTTATATTTTGTAAATGCTAGAACGTTGTAGGCTTTGTATACTGTACTTGCTATTTTGTTAAATACCCGGTAATTGTTGACAGGCTTACACTATCCTCCCATACCGTTAACAATGTAATTTGAAAACATTGTAATATCCAATTATTTTTGAAAGAGTAACCGTGGAGTTACCTGCTGGCTCCTCTCCATAGGAAACGACCAATTGGAACCGTGCACCTAGCTTTTGACGTTTCATAAGTGCCCATGTAGGTTCATTTTTTTTTTTTTGTTTAGGTTCATGTAGGTTTATGTGAAATAAAATAATTTTGATTTTGATTTAGTGGAAAAGTTAATATAATTTACGAATTGGCTCGCCTTGTAATTTTATTTTATTTCAATGATTGAAGTTTTAAGGGCTATTGTTAGTCTATTGTTAGATTTGGTATTCATAAAATGCTGATTCAAAGTGAGTTTTGTTTTATTTGAACGGGTTTGTGTTTACTAAATTGTTTTTCAACATTTTGTACATGTATATTTTACCGATTTTTAAGAAAATTAAAAACCATATATTTTTACCAAATTTGCCCGTGTTCCTCGCTGAGATAGGCAGAGGTGTTTATAATACATTAGTATATTAATTGCTATTTCTGTGAGTCCCATGTAATAGGGGACAAGCTTATTAGTGCCGTCAACGGGGCACAAATCCAGAATCATCATCATCCATTCCATTCCAGCCGAAAGACGTCCACTGACGGACAAAGGCCTCGGACCAAGCACCTCCACTTCGACCGGTTCTGAGCGTCCCGCATCCAGCGGGAATAATAAAAAATCCAGAATGATACATTTTTATTACCGACTTCAAACAAAGGAGGTTATTATAAAATTAAATTGAAAAATTGATACACTCCCTACATAATCTAACAGCCCCGTCTCAAGACTGATCCCGCAAACAAAATGCTCCCATCATAATAACTCAAAGAAAATACGGTTTTTATCTTCAAGAGCCACGCGTGAAACGTAGAATATATTATTATAATTTAACAAAAGGAAATATTGCCAACAGTAGCAAAGGCAACTACATTACCTACCAACACAAAGCAGTGTCTTTGGATAAATCCAGGATAATCCACACTAAGATGCACTGGGTTTAATCAAAAGATAAAAATTTCATTTGTTCTCTTTAAAGCGAAAATAATGCTTTTAGTGTTAGTTAAAACGGCGACTGTATTCTAAAAATAGAATCCAAAGAAGTCTTATTAAATATGTACAGACGCCAGCACATCAAGCTACCCGAAACTGTCAAATTTTCCCAATCAATTTGAACCTTATGTTTTAGCGATAAAATTGAAAATCTATTAAAGAAATTTGACAGATTGTAGTTGCTAGATGTGCTGTCGTCTGTACAAGCTGGTCTAAAAGGTTATTGGAACGAAGTTCTTTGACGGAGCTTGCAGTTGCAGGAGTAAAATGGTACAAAACGCGATGTAACGATAAAACGTTATCATGCGATTTTCGAGAGAGGTAGTTTTCATGGTTTTCGAGGATGCTAAAGCCGATAGTGAGGTCAAATTGAAAATCCAAAATGGCTGCTGAGAAATTTTTCATCATTGATGTCGTTTTCATGGTTTTCGAGGATTCTGAAGCCAATATGAAAGTTCTGCATTATCATTTGCCCGTCCTCATCCCAATTTATTTGGGGTATTCGCAACATGTATTTTTCTTTCTCATTTTTCTGTTAGTCATTATGTTTGTATACAACTACCTTTTGCCCGTGACTTCTACCGCGTGAAATGTGTTGTTTTAACAATAAATATATCCTGTACCTAGTTTTTTTTGTTTTTTTTTTTGGATTGGAATTCATCAAATGACCCCTCCCGCTCTGGGTGGAGTGGAGTCTGACACTCCCTGTCAGACTCTTATTGACTAAAACCCATCCGTGTTCCTTCCTTAGCCCTTTATGTTCCGGGGTAGCAGTAACCCTTTCGGACAATTCCGCACCCCCGGCAGGCTTCGGCCCTGACAGGCCCCTTCCTATATCCAATAGCTGTGCCCTGTTACATCGTTTTCACTTAGCGTTCTTTGTAACTTATTTCTTTTTGCTCAGCTCATAAGGGTCGTCGCGTGATGTTAAGTAGCCTATAACTTTCCTCGAAAATTGGGCTATCAAATGAAAAAATATATTTTTTCAAATCATACTAGTAGTTCCTGAGATTAGCGCGTTAAAACAAACAAACAAACTGTTATTATATTACTTCAGATTATTATTGTCTTTATGTTAATGTATAAATAACTTATGGACTAAATTATCGAAAGTAACAAAAAACATTCACTATTTCTCTTAAATTACTTTAAACAAATTCTTTTAAGAGTATTATATTCTATTCTTTAACAAATACCGATAAAAACTTCCAACTTAATGTCGGTACTTCCCAAAGGTGAGAAAAAATTCAAAAAATAAAAATCGTACATGACGGCAAACTACGTTTTAATGCACTTCGTTCCGGCATAAATTCTGATTTATCGGTTCTCGAAAATGCTTTTCCCAGTCCTTTTCACATTGAAATTCTGACATTAATTTGCATAGGGACGGTTACAACTGCAAAAAATAGTAAAAAACCCCACCATTGTGGTGGGATGATTTGGACTGCTTCTATTTTATTTATCCCGGTTTTATGTGTTGTCTGTGCTAGGAAATATTCTTTTAAAATATACTTTGGAATTATTTTTATCATGAAAAAAGTCATGAACACCGAAATAATTATAGTACTGTGTTCAAATGTTTGAAGCTGTATCTGGCGCCGCCGGCTGAAGAACCAAACATTCGAAGACATTGTGAAATCTACCAACCTGCACTGGGCCCGCGTGGTGGATTACAGCCCACTCCCTCTCCTAGAGACAGACATTACTTACTGACAGGTTATATGAGTTCATATAATTGTTTTTTTTTAATTTTTTTTTATTTGAGAGTTTTAGTCTAGTCTTAGTATTGTATAAAATCAATTATTTTCTAACTGAACAGACAGCTGTGCTGCTGGGGAGTTTGTTCCGCCACTTCTTCTCCCCAGCGAAAGCACTAGGAAGTGGTGAAGGGCGGGCGTTTTGGGGGACTGTCTTTTTTAATTTTGACGTTCGAAAAGTGCTGATTCTCAGCCTAGTTTGAATAAATGACTTTTGATTTTGATTTTGAAGAGAGAAGGCCTGTGTCCCAGCAGTGGGAACATTATTGGCTGATTACACTATTCATGTACTTACCTGCCTAGTCTTCATTTAATTGTCTTTTTGTGTGTTGTGCTATTTCTTTTACACGAAACTTACTCACGAAATAAACTTATTATCAATCTATCTATCTAAATGCCATTGAACCCTTGTTAATTTTATATTTTGGGCCTAAAGAGACAGGCAGAGTTGCACTGACTTCACAGGTTAACTCAATCTGTGTGGTTCTTTGCTCAAAATACCATTTCAGACATCAATCTATATGGTCCTCAGATGATCTGACCAAGATTATGTCTGGACTTTAAAAGAGACTTTGACTTCAGAGTTTGTTTCAGACTTTCTTCTCAGAGTAGTCTTCTAAAAGCGCTTGTAAAGAAAGAAAGAAAGAAAAAGATTTATTGCGACTCGTACAGGAAGATCACAAACTAAACTAAACACAGTAAAAAATAAAAACCAAGTTATATAAAAAAAAAAATTAACAAAAAGAAAAATGAAACAGAAACTCCTATACGAGGCCAAAAGGCTCCTGTCTCAGCATGATGCTGCGACATTTAAAAAATAAATGTTACAGCGCTGGTATTCTGATAGCTGCTGTGATGTCACGGACAGTTACACAACAAACAAACAACACAAACCACACAAACATTTGTACAAACCTACTTACATAAATAAAATCATTTATTATTCATCACCTCTACCCATCCGTTCAAGATATACAGGTTTGACGATGTGGCCTTCAATTCCAAACCAACACCTCAAAAAAGCACAATATACAAGCATCTAAGTAACGCAAGGAGCTCCATTTTCCACAGCGCATATATTAAAGAGGATTGGAATAAAACGCGAGCAAAGTACGTAATCCGCCCATAAGATATATCTGCGAACGAAAATCGTGCAAGCAGGATCCCGCGGTTAGCTTCGATAAAATAATGATTTACGCCCAGATCATAAATTGATTTGGGACTTCAAGAAAAGCATTGTCAGGGCAACGGATTGATTGTAGTTTTATATATTTCAATTTATTTGTGTAGGCGGAGGGTCTATAACAAGATTTTTGTCGGTTTTCCTCCATGAAAATATCCTGTTGTATATTTTGCCCTGATTGTTGAATAGGTTTCCCTAATAAACATTTTATTTTATTCACAATTTAGGCGGTTACATTTTGTTGTTGAGATGTAATTTCATACACCCCATTAAAACACAAAAACAATTAGGTACTCAAATTAAACACGCAGTACCCGAAAAATAAAATATATTATGCGGGAACACATGTTACAAATTAACACCGAATTATTTACATAACGGCTCGACGAACACAGAAATTCGAAATCCGAGAGGAAAACATGTAACCAATACTAAACGTTTCTCCCATTCCCAATTCCAAATACTCCAATCTTAATCCCGAGGATTCGAAATCCGTGCACCAATAAGCGCGCCGCATATAGGTACCTTCGATGAAATTCACGCTTGAATTCTGAATCCACGTTTGATTAAAAAGTAATGTTTACTAAACCGTGACTTGTTGTAAAATGGGGGAAAACGATAGGTGATTGATAAAATGTGTTGGAACCTTTTGAATTTTATACATTTGAAAACACTCAAAGTCTCATAGCTTTGGATGGGTGAGTCTGAGAAAACAAAATTTCGGCCACGGCGGCAAATCTCAAAAGAGACTAGCCTTCGGCACGGGAGATATCATAGTGCACAAGTGTGCACGCAGACACAGCAGGTGAAGAGGGAGTCTCTTCCCTCACTCTCATAGTCCAAAGGAACGGCAATCCAACACGACCATCCGTGTCGTCGTTCCAAAGTCCGGTTTGTCAAATAATATACAATGTACGAGTAATATTGGCCACTAAACGGTCCCTGTACTTACCTGGAGCTCATAATAGCATTAATGTAGCGATATGAAAACATTGTCAAAATCACTATGTCTGTTAGACGAAATGTTGATTGCAGTTAGAAATTTTCTAAACTAATATGATTTTATTATTTCTTATTATCACACTAATATTATAAAGGCGAAAGTTTGTGAGTGCGTGTATGTGTGTGTTTTATGTTTGTTATTCTTCACGCTCAAACGGCTGGACCAATTTTGATAAAATTTTGTATGGAGGTAGCCGACACCCTAGGTTAACGAATAGGCTACTTTTGTCAAGATATTCCCACGGGATCGACATTTATGCGGGTGAAACCGCGGGGCGCAGCTAGTTTATTAGAAGTCTGTGTTGTCCCACTGCAGGGCAAAGCCTCCCTTCCCTCTTTCCACTTTTCCCGGTCTACTGCGATTGTGGGCCAATCCTTTAAGAAGGAGTCCAGCTCATCCCACCATCTCTTTCTGGGCCTGCCGCGCAGTCGTTTCCTGCCATTGGGCATCCCCCAAACTAATATGATGAATAGGCCAAATTGCTTGTTTGTAAGAAGAAATTTCTGTAAATCCGAGTCAGAATCCGGAAACCGATTGTAAAATTTATTTCACTGATAGAAAGCTACACTATTGTTTTATGATATGGTATAGTCGAATTCCACGCAGAAGAAGTCGCGAGCACAAACTAGAAATACTAATATAAAAAGAAATGCCATTTTGCTGTTGTTTGCTAGGTCCCTATTTGTTGTGCCATAAATCTGAAGTGTTTATTTTAAAGAGCAAACATTTTAGCTGTGCTGGCATTCAGTACAACCAGGAAGATAGTTATTGCACCTAAGTGGCGAGAAATTGCAGTATTCGAGACATTGAGCGCTACAATGGGCCATTACTCTTTTGTAAGCCTTTAGAACTTGCAATGGAAAGCGAACAACAGCTTAAATAACAGCAATATCTTTCATGGACTGGCCTTGAATGGCTACCTACTAAGAGGACGTGTATGTGTAAAATGTGTATCCACAATAAAAGCGTTAGGAATTTGAAGCCAATACAGGATTTTGTGCAACTCTCATTCAGCAGGGTGGGTATTGATTAACACACTTCAGTAGGAATAGCTTTCATTTTCGGCTAAAGGTAGCAGCAGGACACCGTGTGGTTTTAGTCAGTAAGAGTCTGACAGACCCCTCCACCTACCCCAGGGTGGTGGACATCCATGAGGATTTCCACACGATAAAAAAAAAAAGGAATAGCTTTCATTTTGACAGTTCAACAACATTCATTGCGTTATCCGCGTGACGTCGCCGCGTCGTGTAGAATGTCCCAGAACATTTTTGTCGGCGCGCCACGGGGCGCCTCATCACTTACTCACTTACGTTGTTGAGCAGACAAATTCTTTGAACATAATATAAAGCAATGGATTTGCAATATCTTTTAAAATGATTCAGGTTATGACTGATAGTCATCATCATCATTATCATCCTATAATGTTCCCACAGCTGGGACACAGGCATCCTCTTTGGGGAGGAAGTGGGCCATAATCAACCACGCGGGCCTAGTGCGGGTTGGTGTATGTCACGTTTCTTCGAATTTTTTGGTTCTAGGGCATGCCGGTTTCCTCACGATGTTTTCCTTCACCGTTTTGAGAGCAGTGGTGATGAAATAATTTGCACAAAGTAAAACGCCAGTCTACGTTCGAACCTAAGACCTACAACTCGTAAGTCGCGGCCATTTCCATAGAGCCACCACTGCCCCTTACCGATAACGTGTTACGTAATTAGGGTGTACGTAATTAGGGGGGTTAGGGTGGGTGGTTTTGGGGTGTGGGTGGGTGTTAGCACAGAACTGGTCGAAGTGGAGGTGCTTGGGGGAGGTCTATGTCCAGCAGTGGACGTTTTTCAGCTGAAATGATGATTAACTGATGCTGGATGCATGATGAACTCTTTTTGAGTTAACGAAAGTTGCAATGACATACTTAGCGATATCACTCAACTTCAGCAGTGGGTTCAAACATTAGTAAGTAGATACCGGAATAACCTTTTCTAATGGACGTACTTTCTCTAAGACCACTGACTTACAGAAACAAAACATCGAGAAGAAACCTGGACTTAATAGTCCGAAATCCGTGACACACAATAAGCAAGCGCGATGATAAATCGTTCCCTATTATTTATTTAAGAGATCTTTAGCCTCTTGTCAGAAAACTACAGACCAGAAAAATTCTGCATCGTTAAGTCTAGTAGTCGCAAGCGCTACTGTCGAGCATGAAGTCCTGGATTGAATTCCCAGGTCGGGCAAAGTGTTATTGGATTTTTCCATCTTGAATTTTTCAGTAGCATATTTTAGTCTGGATATTATATGGGACTTAAGCATAACTTTATAGTTACACTTCTGCCTAAACCTTCGAGGAATATAGGCGTAAAGATTAGAAATATTCTAACCAACACAATATAAAGTGCGTCACACTACAAACCACAGGATAGAGTGCCTTTAGCCAACCTGTCACTTTAAATTAAACTTATTTACGCGAGAACCAAGATGGCGGCCGCTTGCGTACCCTCCTCATTAATATTCCATCAATAGTCGAGCTCGGTTGTGAGGTATCGCGTAAAACGCAATTATTTTATGTGTAGACTAGATTAAGAACGGTTTTGCGTACCTACCCACGCGTGACGGTTTGAGAGTTTTCGCTAAGGAACCTGTCCCACCGCCGACGAACGAGAAGCGAATAGAGCTAGCGGGCGAGCAACTAAAAGCGATTGCGCGACGGCGACGAGCTTGACGAGTATTCTCTTTAGCTTCTGTCGCTGCGACAAACGACTACTTGCTAGAGGTATAAACAGTCAGTGATCAGCTATTAATATATAAGGTGACTTGTAATTTGATGTATTCCTTCCAGGGCGTGAAAGTGTGACCCATTTGCAGCAATAAGCACCCCATTTGACCTCATAAAGCCTGAGGATTTTTTAAAATATGTAATAAACTTCTTCCTTTAACTTTTACCTGTTTGGTGTTTTAGAAAAATGTAAAAAAATGTGATAGGTTTATTAAAGTATTGGGCAGCCAATAGAACAGCAATGATGGCCATACAATTTCGGAGTTTAATGAAAATTGATATTTATAGACGAATTCTGGGATTAAAAATAAAAAAAGCATGAATATTGTTTTTTCTCGAATTCCATGAATTATCGCCTAGTCTTTATGGGTCCCCCTGCATGTGTCTCTTTTACTTACACGGGATACACAACTTTTTGTACGTTTTTTGAGCGAGACAATCGTTGACAGCCGGTCGCTTCCACGCCGGCGATGGAAAAGGTGCCTTATAGGGACAAAGCTTTCAATTTGAGCTCAAGTTGTGGTCTAAGATTATTGATTTGAGCCTAGAAATATTTTAGTCTCAAGACTGGCTGGAAACTGCCGAGTTAACGCAACTGTCTAATCGGTAAAACTGACGAATCAGAGAAAGTGACTAATCAACGAAACTGGCGAATAAAATAAACTGACGACTGAGAAAGAAAGAAAGAAAATACATTTATTTAGCACAGACTAAAAGAAACACAATACACCAGATACATACATCAAATAAAAACAAAAAGTAAAGATTAATTAATAAGAAAGTATAAAGTCCGATGTAAAAAAAAAATATGCAGGAAAGTGTGCCTCACGGCTGCGCTAAAAAGGGCCAGTTCAGCAAAAATGCCAGACAACTAGGGTCTTACCACAAAAACTTAATCACTTGTTCAACGTGTGTCTAATGTCAGTGTTACGTCAAAGTCCATATAATTATGTCGTGTTTAAAAGGTGTTTAGCCTAAACAACTGATAAACACTGTTTTGTGGTAGTAAGGCTAGTGCCGGACGCTGGTTTTCAATTGGACTTGAGGGAAACTGACCAGTGATACGCGGACTCGATGTTAACAATATAATTTAAAAACGTGTCCATGGAGTTTCTTGTTCGTTCTTCCCCATAGGTACTGTAGAGGCCGGCTCTACAAGACTGGCTGGTTATATTTTAAAGTATGTTCCATTCGATATTTCAAGCGAGTGTCAAATATTCTTCTAGTGTTTTTTATATTTAGTTTAAAACTTGCTATTGTAAGAGGTGGTTCTTATGCAATAAATGCTGTAAAAAGCTTAGAGTGTCTTAATTATTGGTCGTCAGCGCCTCTGCAGCTACGACCCCAGTAGCACAGCTACTATAGATGGTGGAGGCGCCAGTTTCGAACGTTTTTTTTCTTTGGATGGCGTGTGTAGAGCCGAATAATACTACACAAGTTTCACGTACCTCAAAATTTGCTGCCTAATAAACTTTATTTTCAGCCCAATACGTACGCTCAGGCATTATTAAAAACTGCGTGGTGAGGCCACAAAGTATACTGTGAGTATATATTTTATATGCGAAGAAACGTCGCCAGGAGGATATAAAGCTAAGTGGATATATGTATTTTTTAATATAAAAAGAGAAAGATGGCTCAAGTTTTTGCGGGCATGGACGGCGTATGCCTGGAAGACTTTCTGAGGCGATTTGAAGTTGTTGCCGCCTATAATAAATGGCGTGAGAGCGACTGGGCGCTCATATTAAGCGCATATCTTGAGGGTGCTGCCCTAGCAGTTCATAAGTGGAAATACTATGACGACATGTCATTTGATGAGATATGTGAAGTGTTATGGGAGGAGCTTCCATGTAAATGTCACAGAGATAGAAAAATGATTAAGGTGCAAGTAGTCGAGATAGCACAAGATCTGTCTGAGGAAAGCAGACAAGAAAATGTTGTAAATATTGTAAATGTAGATAATGATGCTTCTATATTATCTAGTGGAAGACAAGATGACCCGCTACAGAACGAGCAGTGCTGCCTAGAAAGCAGCGTGGAAGTTGACGGTGATGGTGATGAGAACGAGCGCAGCAGCGAGGTGTGCATCCCCGCAGAGGAGGAGAAGGAGCCGTTAGAAGTGTTCGAGAGGGAACACACGGATGAAAATAACAAATCGGGTCAGTTCTGTCCAATTATTAACGTAATTAGCAATGTTTCAGAGCCACAGAATGAGCACGATGATCGCGATGTGGGAATAAATAAAATTAACATCGCCGCTGATCATTTTGATGTGGATAATGTGTCGATCGATTCGTCCGAAATGAAGGAGAATGGTCATTTCGATTTTTCCAAAATAGAGAAGAAAGATCACTTCATCATCGACATGAATAATAATGATAAGATGATTAGTGATGAGTTAGTTGAGGATGATATGAACGTGGATGCGGTCAGAGATGAAGATGCAGCGTCGAACAACTCCGCACAGTTGATAAACTCATTTAGTTTTCCTACGGATGAGGTTGTAGTTCTTAGTTGTAGTGATTTTATATTACATTATGTAGATATCCCTAAAATAAGTAAGGTTTTTTCGCAACGTGCTGCAAACAATAAAAGAAAAGCACGAAAGAAGAAAAGAATCCCATTTTTCAAAAAGACTAAAACTAAAATATTATTTCCAAAAAGTTTTTTAATCATTGATAATTTTATAAAAACATTTTTTGTAAACAAGCATCATTTTATAAAAAAGTTTTCGATTTTAAAATATAAATTCAAAAAAAGGAAGTTTAGAGATAGAAACCTTTTTACAATTGATTAAAACTTTTTCATATTAGTATGTTAATAGTTGTTGTTTTTTTTAATTGTCATGTATCTTGTCATGTAATGTAAATATGTCACTTGAATGTAAACATCATATTTTAGTGCATTATTTTTGTTTGTATGATTGTTACAATTTATTAATATGTGTCCATTTGTGTGTTACATATGCTGTGAGAAAAAACATCGGACGCGGCCGGGAGCGTGTGAGGTCCCGCACCTCCCAGAGGGCTGTGAGGTGCGCCCTCACACCTGCAACGGGCCGAAGGGAGGCTTGAATAAATCGTCGGCTCCAATGTTTACGGATCAAATAGATTGCTCTTACCCCAGCATATTTTGACGCGAATTATGGGAGGAAAGTCACTCTTATAACTGTGGTCACTCCTATAGAAGGGGGGGTGACAGACACTCAGCATAAGTTGTCACCGACTTTGCTAACAGGGGTATAACCCTTGCAAAGTGTGTTTGGTTGACACTTTCGGTTCAACTTGTGTTTGAGGACCAACAGTTTTGATATTAAATAATTGATTTTCGAAATAGGTATTTGACATTCTTTGCTGGAGTAGGAGTATATGATAATTTTCTTCAATGAACCCTGGCCTCTTAAACTTTTCCCTCCCTCTGGCTCAATCCCGTCCGATGGAGTTAAAAGAATCTGATGCTAAGATCGTTTAATTCTCTTAAGCCTCTTCTAGGTCGATGTGAACTTTCACATCAGTTGTTCTTATTAGGAGGCCGCGTCGAGCCTTTTAGTCGGGTTTTGACCCGACGAGGCTTAAGCATGGCAGCGTTAGTTTGTTTGAGTGCACGTTGGCACATGTAAATGTTAACTTACCTGACACCTAGCGTGGTGTTGGATTCGCGTTTCGTTTGTCCTGACTTAAGCTTTCTCCTGTAAGAGACGGACCTCATCGTGTAAATTCTATCCCGACATAGGTAGACATTCGATAGGATAGGCAGATAGGGCTTGGAAAGTCGAATGGTGTGAATAAAAGTCATGACCTATGCCCAGACTGTTATTCAAGGGTGGGCGTAGCTCATGTAGAGGCCGGCTCTACAAGACTGGCTGGTTATATTTTAAAGTATGTTCCATTCGATATTTCAAGCGAGTGTCAAATATTCTTCTAGTGTTTTTTATATTTAGTTTAAAACTTGCTATTGTAAGAGGTGGTTCTTATGCAATAAATGCTGTAAAAAGCTTAGAGTGTCTTAATTATTGGTCGTCAGCGCCTCTGCAGCTACGACCCCAGTAGCACAGCTATTATAGTACCTACTACGTTTTGAAATGGGCAAATAACTTCATCATTCTAACTGACTGACTCCTTTGACAATTCAAAAGTGTAAAGTACCTAAATGGTTTAATTGAAATAAATGCTTTGAAATTGAGTTTGTTTAGCATAAATTCAGACAGAATTTGTGCTCAGTTAGTGAGGGAACTAACTTTAATGATAAAATGTGTTGTACAGACGCCAGCATATCAAGCTACCCGAAACTGTCAAAATTTCCCAATCAACTTTGAACCTTATGTTTCAGCGATAAAGTTGAAAATCTATTAAATAAATTTGACAGATTGTAGTAACTTGATGTGCTGGCGTCTGTTTTACCCCTTTGGGTAGTACTAGCGTGGTTATAAAATCATTCATTCACATATCTGTTTGTGTAGTATTCATTATCGGGATTTTCCACGATAGCAATTGCAGAGGCGATAAATCTGTAATAATAATAATGTTAGAAAATACTGACGCAACAGTGTATGCCCCCTGAACTGTTCAACCGATAACAATGTATCATCCATAAATACTTATACAGGGTGAAATTGAAAACATGCGACAAATCGAAATGGGAGATTGTACTCATCATTATGAACAACTTTTACTATGAGACCAAAACTGATATCGCGAAAAAAAAAATCAGTTGTGCCCTAAATTTTGATTTGTCGCATGTGTTCAATTTCACCCTGTATAATTATTATATTGCTGCAGAACGGATTTGGCGATTTTGATGGGCGACTCCTCTAAGCATGTATAGTCTCATTAGCATGTAACATTCAAATATTCATTCATTAATTATTACTTTAGTATAATTTTATTAATTGCGATAATATTTACATAATATACCTAAGCTTACAATTAAAATATTAATATTACATGTATATTAAAAAAGAAGCTAAAGAATTCGTACTATTCGTTCAAATGATTACTTGTTTACGAGTAATGTTCTCCAAGAACTAATCAAGTTTTTTTGACAGGGAGATCATAAATTTTGACGTTACGTTTTAAGAAAAATGTAGACAATAAACCTACTTTTTAACGATATTTGCTAAACTGAAATAAACAGTATAGTTCCAAGACATTGTTCTTTAATTGACAACATTTCAAACCTGACACGACCTTAAAACAAAAATACTATTTCTTTATTTTCGTATCCTGAGTTCAAATATATTTTTATTTAATTTTTTTATTACTAAATTTCTGAGAAAAAAAATTAAATTCAAAAAACATGTGATGACGTCAATAAAAGGCGGAATGAGGTTGTTACCTTTGCGCATTCCAATGTCTTTGATTGAAAACATTACCTACATCAAACAAGACATGTCAATGTCACCTAAGAAGTGTAACTAGAAAACAACTAAAAACTGAATTGAATTCAACAATATTTTTTCCTATCAACTCGACACGCTGCTTACTTTTAATATTATCAATTTTTGGTTGATATTTCGCCAATAAAATGGATCCCAATGAAAAATATACGCCAATGAAGGAACCAAAGCAACGACTGAGACAAGTGACATCTAACAGTTTTTTTGACGGGTCACAATAAAGCAAAGGTAATATCACCGTTCTACCGTAAGCCTGACGTCATCTGCCACTTACGTCTTTTTAGAATAAACCGAATTTCAAAGTTAAAATTATGAATGAAAAGTACTAAATTTCGAAAAACGAAAAAATATGGGTGCCCTAGATTTGAATTTACTTTTATATAACGTAATAATACATGCAGGTTAAAAATATGAAATGTTGTCAATTCCTCATTAGATATGTATTTACATAATTTAAAAAGCTAACAATCTTCAAATAATAATATTTACAAGTATTTAAAATAAATACAGTATTCATTATTAAGATAAGATAGGATAATATGTATTTGCTTAAACATGTGTGATACATACAAGAAATTACATGCATGCAAGATGGTAACAACATTATTAGGTACAGGCATGTTTGCCACATTATATTACTCACATTTAAAATTAATTATTTATTTTATATATCATATTCATTTATTTATATTATTATAATTATTTATTTTTGTACCTCAATACTTTTCAGGGACTTGGATAGATCTGGAATACTTTTTATCCCGGTAGTACATAACCGTGGTTTCCGATAATTTTCGACCTCCACGTGAGCAAAGCCGCTGCAAAAGCTAGTATAAAATACACACAGAGTAAATGTATTCTAGCCAAGCAAGATTGTAAATGTTAGGAGCGTAGCACGTGGCGCTCTGCAGTTCCTGCCAACACCCTTGGGACAACGGTGTGAGTTTATGTGTGTTAGCACAAACGAACACGAGGCAGGTATGTAAGCACACCTACATCTATCACTCTGTATTTATCATTATAGCGACATCTGCCCTGCCACCGACGACAGAAGGGGCGAAATCAAAATCAAAATATTTTATTTCACATCTTCTAATTTCCCTACATTTTGACAAGTTTTTGAAATTTTTTTGTCGCCCAAATGAGACTGCAACTAGATTTTGAACGTTTTAAATTACAAGAATTGGCCTTCTGAATTAATATCATGTTCTCAAAAGCCCTAATAAAGTTGAAATTAGAATTGTAAGGTAAATTTTTGGGCAAACAAAATTTAATACACTTTCGTGCCATCGACACGATGAAGAAGAAAACTATAAAATGATGATTTGTCATGAAGATTGGTGAAAGGTATCAGTGAAAAATAATGATGATTGGTGTTGTCACTATTCAACACCAATCATCATTATTTTTCACTGTCACAAACATCACTATGTTGGTTGTTTTTAGACTTCTGTGCGGATATTGTCGTAGGCATAGCTATAGTCTGTTCCAAAAATATCTGATAAAAATGTAAACAAATGGATCTGAAAACGTACCTGTATGCACATTTGTAGTGCCACTTACCCATAAATAGAGTGCTTTGATGTGATTAGAGATGTTTTTTATTCGATATATAACCTCAACTTTTGTCATAGACGAAAATTGAATAAAATACAATTACATTTAAATCTTCCTAAACAGATAAGGAACAAGCATTTAGCACCACATTAATCACACTCACTCATAGCGAGATGGAGATGTCAGATTATTTCCGTCTAAGTTTCCTCAAGATTGCTATTAGTCAGTGTCTAAGGGCCCGATCACACACAACCACAACTATTTCACAACGACAACACGTGGAAGGGCTATAATTGTATAAAGGGCAAGTTTAAACAGACAGACCCATTTAGTATGTTGATACTTGATAGATACATGTCCCCTTACTAATAAACGTTGTCTATCGTCGGTATAGTTACACAACGCTTTGTCTTCTTGTTTCGAAAGTCAAATTACTGACGACTGAAAGAGAGAAATCGGTGTGTAACTATTCATCTGATATAATACGTTTATTAGTAAGGGGGATGGTGTTTAGGCTTACATACTTACAAATATTGCAACCGTAGACGATTTTTCCACGGCAAGATTCACAGATTACAATTTGACTTTCATTTGCCAAGTAAAGGTCGCATACGAATAATATAATTATCCGTGTGACGTTAGAGTGTAAGAATAAGGTTCATATTCGCATAAAACGTTTACTTTAGATAGTAAGCAAAGTAAAGTCATAGCGCTCTATGAATCTGGCCCTTGAAAGACATTTTTTTTTTGTTAGCCTATTTTGTATCCCACTGCTGGGCAAAAGCCTCCCCTTTTGTCTTCTAAACCTCCCTGTCTTGTGCGATCTTTAGATCGTCACGCCACCTTCGTCTTGGTCTACCTCGACGGCGATGTCCTGCCTCAGGCGTCCAGTGAGTGACGATCTTTGCCCATCTCTCCGGGTGCATTCGTGGGACGTGTCCGGCCCACTCCCACTTCAGCCTGGCTGTTTTTTTTCAACATCCACTACTTAAGTTAAGGAGCGCAGCATGGTAAGACATCCACATTAAAAACACGGACCACATATTTTGGACGTCAAAATCAAACGTGTGAGCGACACTGACCACAACGAGGCCACGTCGCAGATACAACAACGCAACCACCAGCGAGAGCGTAAACACAACGTCGCGTCGACCATTTGATTTTATTTTGTAGTTTCCACAACGCAACTGAAAGAAGCTGCAGTGACATGACTGTCTACCACTGCTCACCCATATTTTGTCGTTGCGATGTGGTATGATACAGACGCCAGCACATCAAGCTACCCCAATCTGTCAAATTTCTTTGATAGATTTTCAACTTTACTCCAAAGCAATAAGGTTCATATTCAATTGGGAAAATTTGACAGATTGGGGTAGATTGATGTGCTGGCCTCTGTACATGTGATCCTGATAGTAACTTACAACGCATCTAATAGTGGTAGTATCTCAATAGTATCTTATCGTATGCACCGGTTGACGTCATTACATCACTGAAAACCAGCGCTGGGACTCTGTCTCGCATTGGGTCTTAGCATTATGCTGAGCGATAGCCGTTTTGGGTGGACGTGACGCATATTTTCCCCCAACTATTTTTGAAGTGAAACTTCTTTACGCTTGACTTGGGGAGTAAGCTGTCGAACGCGTGACGTAAGCGTTACGAAAAGTGTGATCGGGCGAGGCGAACGGGAGTTGGGTGGGGGATATAAGCAAGAGAAAGCAGTGCGCCCGCACATTTTCTTTCTCTCTTCCTCTCATAGCCAAATACGTTTGAAGTTTCACTTCAGTCGTGTGGTCATAAGAACACTCAGTTTTTTTTTGTGTTTGTGTTCTTCCTCTGCGTCAAGTAAACCGCAAAAAAAACGTCTTTTCTTTCCTTCCTTTCCTTCTTTCAAAGAAGACAATTCTGAAAATAATCATATTGTAGTTTCCGTGTCGTGTGTTCAAGGTCTTTAGCCTTCGAACCATTAAGACATTCATAGAGGCAATGCCATTAACTTGCTGTTATCAAATACACTGCCCTTCATATAATCCATTAGCCCGTTATACCTCCCATCTGCGATAGTACGGTCGAACGAGCTATTTGGTATACAGGCAAAAATATTCATCTTTCCACTACACAGCCAATATTTAGTTTTATTTTGTGCGTTATAATTTTTCAGCTTATGGCATCCCTAATTAGACATCCTTAAGGTTGAGGCCAAACGAGCGTAATTTTTGAGTTGTGAGTCGCGTATTTTGAGTATCGCAATTTACGTTCAACTGAAATTCGGTTAGGCTGCCAGACGGACGGAAGTAACTTCGGTCGCATTCTGTAATATAACTGACGCTTGCCTCGCTAACCTCCCTCACCCAACAATTCGGTTGAAATAACGCGCGTGAGTCAGCAGACAACTCATTTTGCGTCGCCGTGTGGTACAAACAGGACTTTAGTATGAAACCGACTGCAGCGTAAATTCCGCGACTCATTTTACGCGACTCACAGCTCAATAAATTACACTCGTTTGGTATAAAAGAATTGACTAACTTAGCACACCATTGTTTAAAAGTAGTTGCAAGTTAGCTGCCTGTATGCCAAATAGCTTGTTCGACCGTACACCGACCGTATAATAGTAAACAAATACGTAAACAGCTTAGCAACTGAAAAGGGTCGTCGCTTCGGTCGGCTGATACAGGAGGTTGACGCGATACTGGTTTATAGGATTACAAATGTGATATCTGCTGTATAACAAAGCTCTGATAAGGATGCCTAGGTAAGTAGTAGGTTATTATGATAAAATGGGATGATCGACAATGATAATATCCTTGTCAATCATTCCTTTTATCTGATATGGTTCACTTATAGCTTTTAATTTGGATGAAGCAACCAAATAGAATCAAGTAAACATTATTTTGGTGCCAGCATTTATAGGTTTACCAGAATATCATGGCAAAAAAAAAAATAGATTTTTACATGGCAATGTCAATCCATATGAAAATCACAATATATTTTTTTATTTTTTTGCCATAGACCTTTAACTTCTGCACCATTCTTCACTAAAGGAGCAATTCTCGTAATTTTAAGAACGTTCACAGTCTGATCTCAGTCTCAATCTGTCAAAAAAACGTCTAATTTCTCTACATTTTGACAAGTTTTTGACATTTGATTGTCGCCGAGATGAGACTGCGACTAGATTTTGAACGTTCTAGAATTAGCCTTCTGTTGTTCACAATGGTGCCGATTCTGTTGTTCACAAACTAAACTAAAAAGTTCAGTGCATCTTTTTCTTTCTATTTCATTAAGAAAAGAACAGAAGATAAATTTTAGTTTAATCCTGTCAAATTAATCAGCACGACACTACCCACTGGCCCTGTGCCACTGTTAACAAAAAAACCAACTTGTAAACTTTATAAATTAATTAATGGTCGCCTGTTGGTTTTATATAATAGGCCCCAGGATTTATATTGTTTCCACGATACCTTCCCGACATTTTGTAAATTATAATATCTCTTTATTAATTTCTCATATATTTCAGGACCTTTATACCGATTATGTAATTGTCGAACGGGCTGCCATTGATATTAAATAATAAATTGATAATATTATATCTCTTCAACAGATTGAAAGCATACCTTTATTGAAAATCACAAAATAATTAAACTGAAACTTCGATGCAAAAAATCCGGTCTCATATTATTTTCAGTGGTACGACTTTTTCTTTCAGCAAAATATTAATCTTCGTTACAATGTTTCAATTTAAACACAATTTTCATTTATGTAGATTTTTATCTCGTCTCGTTTTTGACGACAGCTTGAGGCTAATTGTCTTTTAACTCTTGTTTTATCAATTCTAAATGTACTTTTATGGAAATATTTCGAAGCTTCTAAAAATATTGTATAAATCTAGAAGTGACTTCTACAGGGTTGTAAGGGCTCGCCCTTACATATAATGTTGAATGTTAATAAAATAAATGCTAATGTTCGAGAAATATTTAATGAGAAGCATAAAACTAATAAAAAATGTTATAAAATGCTAGATGTTGCGCGAGCTCGATATAAAACCGAAGACTGACGTACTTGCGTACGTGACGATACTACATTTTATTATTTAACAATATTTGCAGTATTTTTAACTAGGCCAAAGTACTATGTGCGGTTGCTGACCGTACAAAGGTTATTGGTAAAACACTAACAACCTTGCAGGACTGGATTACTAACATCGTAAACAACTACTTTTGTTCTATGACTTTTTACAAAACATAATAGATACATTTACCAAAAACAAACCTTTAAGATGTCTTTATTCTATCTAACCCGCTGCATTTTGTACTAGACACGGCAGTTTGTTTACCTAACTAGCGCTTTCTTTTGCTTTGCGTAGAGTTCGTAACAGAAAATCGAATATTTGAATTCGTTGAATTGAAATTTTTATTATTGTATGAAAGTCTGATGAAATAATAAAAGTCATAGTTGTTTATGATGTTAGTAATATAGTCCTGATAGGTTGTTAATGTTTTACCAATAACCCTGTATATCCATCATAGGTATAATAGAAAAAAAAATGCAGTTCGTTGGTAAGCCTATCACTTGTGAACGGTTGGACCAATTTGGCTATTATTGTTTCAAAATGTTTGTAATAGTCTAAATAAGTTAAGAAAACCTAAATATAATTAAGAAAACCTAGAACTGTGGTAGGAAAAATATACTAAAATAGCTGCGCCCCGCGGTCATACCCGCATAAGTGTCGATCCCGTGGGAATATCAGGACAAAAACTATCCTATGTCCTTTCTCGGGATGCAATCTATCTCTCTACCAAATTTGATTGAAATCCGTTCAGTGGTTTAGGCGTGAAAAGGTAACATACAGACAGACAGAGTTACTTTAGAATTTATAATATTATAATGTATGGATGAGGGAGCAAAACTTTATAATGACATACCTGATGATGTGTTTAGCAGTGACAGATGTTATACGTATAAAAAAGCTCTAGAAGAATACGTTAGGACGAAGTACTAACACCTGAATGTCACCTATAAAATATTTTAATTATGTGGTTTTGTATAATAGTATGTGATCACAGAGACTGTATTTATTATATGTTTTCTATACATTTCTCAATTTTTAAGTGAACCTTAATGTTTTTTTTTTTTTGAGAAATAAATATCTTTAAAGCGAAGTTATTTGAGGAAAGAAAAATTTGATAAATTTCCCGGATAATTGTGAATTGCCCGGATAGTTGTAAATTCCGGAAAAACAAAAAGTGCTTTTTTCTTTAGAATTTTTATATGAATGATTAAACTTTGGACAGAACAACGTCTGCCGACCCAACAGACGTACTTAATAGAATAATATAAGGAAGTTGGTTTCAGAAGTTTTATCCCAGTAAAGAAACCAAAAATACTAGAAAAATATTCAATGTGGAACTTTGAACTAGCTATTGGCTAGCACAATGACATAATGGGACGCTATACCAACTTAAATGACATAAAACGTTAACCCTGAACTTTCCTGGACGGAAATTATCCTTCAGTCACGTAATTTATTTCAGGCCTGCCCGACTTGTTTGGAAACATTAAATTTATTACTCGTGAATGTGTCTCACAAAAGTTATAATATTAAATTACTATCCTTCAACTATATTTTTACTATAAGAAATAAAACATTTTATATCAAGCTGCTTGGTTTGGAACGTCTCTAAAGTTAATAGTTTAAGAAGTTTCAATAGTTCAGTTTGTCGGTTATTTTGATTATTAGTTAATTCAAAATGTTCGCTTGCCGCGTGGCCAAAATTGGTACTAACGGCGCCATCTTGTTTTTCAATACATTTCGCAAAACCATTGCACAAACGTTTTCCAAAAGCGCACCGCAGTGTCTTATGATAAGATACCCAAAAATAAAATCAGTGTTTTCAGCTACAAACCGAGGGCAATTTATGACTAGGAATGCAAGAGTAAAGCTCCCGTGTGCTAGTCCTGTTTGATTCACGATAAAAAAAACAACCTGTTAACATGGATTCAGTACGTGAACCCAACTTTGTAGAAAGTTTTCGTCAGTTATTAAAAAAAAATGGCTGTTCCATAAATGACCGCGTATTATTATTATTATAGGTATTGCACGTTTGTAGGAAACAGCATTTTTTTTTTAATAACAGATGGAAAATTTAAACGCAGGAGTTTTCAGAAACATGTAAGTAATGAATTCATGGTAACACCGGTGCTGTTATGAAATAATATACCGTGATAATTTAGGTTAGTAAGCTGAGCTGTAATTCCACATAATGCTAGGGATTGACGCAATTGACCGCTCACTTTAAGCTCACTCGACCTTGTTTTCTGTGCGAGATTTTTACAGAATAGCACTACAGGTTGTGCGTCAATCGCCCTGCCACCCTGTATGTAGGTATGTCTTGCAAAACAAATTATACAGCTAGTGTTAAATCCTACATACTCGTAAATCCGACATACGATTGTCCCTATTATCGGGTCCGATTTCCGCATCACTACAAATATTGGTCTGCCCACAAATCCGAGGCTGTATGTTTGTATGGACCTAATAGCGTCCGCGACACAAGGACTCCCAAATGGGATCAATGTAAATCATTTAAATTGCGTTTTGAGGAGGCTATTGTGAATCAGTCGGCTATGTTCGGCTATTGAGGTGTCTATTAGTGTCAATTGAGCCTGATCAACACTATACATAGTCGGTATGTCTGTTGGTAGATTGCCTAGCAACTTCTGTAACGAGAAAGAACATAGTAACACCACACCCCGGACACTCCATACAACGCTCGCAAAATAATTACCTGCTACTACTACATTAAAAAATGATGTTTGTATACGTATGAATGTGTGCGTGAGGTTCTTGTGTTTGCGAGCGCTCTTGTTAAAGAACCGGAGACGAATATGCCGAAGTGCGGGGTGAGGTGCGGTAACTGTTAGTGCGGGGAAGGGAGTGTCCTTTCTGTACTTAGTACTTTAAGTATTCTGTGGTAACACATGGTAACACACGTGGGCATACTATAAGGTTTTAACAGTTGACTACTTTTGACTACTTTAAACAGACTCCGGATCCAGGCTGGCCGAAGCAAGGAAAACCTGTTCAGGTGGAGATTTATAGACGACTCCGCTTGGAGTGTAAATGTGGTGCTGTTTCACAAACGATGGGACACTTAATATCGTGTCCTGCGTATCCTGTCAGCTGCACGTTACAGGAACTGATGGACGCTAGTGATGGCGCCAAACAAGTAGCCGAATTCTGGGCCGAGTACATTTAGATTGCTATCGACACGCTAAGAAGAAGAAGTTGACTATTAAACATGAAACGATAAAACAGCCAGGAATGAATAAATAATTGACTGGGTAAGGTATAATGTCCTCGAAGGGTTAATAGCACACGAGTGGCACGCCTAAATGGCAGAAGCAGAGGTGTGCTTATAATACCAACCTACAGTTTGCCAGTTATGTTTGAGTCCCATGTAATAAGGGGAGCCTATTACCATCACATAATCGGCCTATAATATTCCACTGTTGGGACATAGGACTTCTCTCGGTGAGAGGGACTGGGCCGTAATCCACCACGCGGGCCCAGTGCGGGTTGCGGGATGTTCATAATCACAAAAAAGAAATTCCCTCGAAATGAAGAACTCCTCCTTCTTTTGAAGTCGGTTTTTTTGTTTATGATGCTGCTCATAAACAAAAAAACCGACTAATCGAGAAACTCCTAATTTTTTTGAAGTCGGTTAAAAGCCATAAAAGTTCGGAAGAAAATCATAGATTTCATTTTTTTTTCTTTTTCAACCTCAGTTCTATAATAGGCTAGTTGACAAGAAGAAAAATCCTTTATGAATTTTCTATTGTAGAATGTTTGTGAGCTAAAATATTAAAAATAAACTTAATATTATAATTTTCCGAGAAAAGTAATAAATAAGGTCGGTGTGCGAGCAACACTGTTAAAAAAATCTTGCAGATTTGACAGAATTAAAGTCGAAGTCGCTCGACCTGCCATGACATAATGCCCTGTTCTGACATTCAAAATTAAAATAATAAAATATGTTTCTTACATGAAAAAATAGAATAGAATACTCTTTATTATGTACACCATATAAAAATAAAAAACAGTTAAACAACAAAACAACAACATAACAAAATAGAACATACAAAAATAGTGAACATATAAAAATAGTTTTGTTAATGTTAATATTTCGCTGAAATAATCAGACTTTCAGGTAAATAAACTACAAAAAACATTAGTACAATTGATTTCTCAAAAACGGTCAACTAGCCTATGTCGGACAATATACCTAGAAGACACTCAACGCAACGGCTCAGGTTCAATTATGTGAAAAAGCCATCATCCATAATATATAATGATGTTCATAATCACAAAAAAGAAATTCCTTCGAATTGAAGAACTCCTTCTCCTTTTGAATTCGGTAAAAAATGAAAAAACTTCGGAAGGAAGACCTTCACTTCCTATTTTTCTTGTAAATGGTCTTCCGTAATTTTGGTAAAAAAGAATTACCTTTTCTTCTTTCGTCCTCCCCCACTGTCAAAGTTTATTGCTATCGCACAGTCAATTAATACTACACTAATGATTGTTTTATTAGGATTGACTGCGTTAAGGAAAAACACTGGAATAGACATTGACATATATATTACTGCGTATAGATAAAACTTTTCAGGGTTCCGTTGCGCTATGCGAAAATGGAACTGATATTTTTTACGTCAGAGTAGTTTGTTCCATCTATTTTTCGAATACCTATCTATGCACTCATAAAATCGAATTATTTTTATGTACAAGTACCTACTGTGTGCTTTTATAACGTGACGATAATATTATCGTGGAGGGCCACGTCACAGCATCACAATAACACAGGGAAGTAAAATGTATGGAAGTATATGAAGACGCTTTTATATTTCCGTCTATGATAACGTTGTAACGTGTTTCCATAAATTTTATGGACGTGAACGTCTACGATAGAAATTATAAAGGGGCACATTGGTGCAGTGTACTTAATATACACGGTTTATTTAAAAAACAACTCCATCTTTCAACCGCAATTTAAAAACAAAATAAGAAAGTATAACCTTTGATCTCGTGTCTAGGTGCACGCTCGTTTAATTAAAAAAAAATCATTGCCGTTGATACTTTGTTGTCATTAAATCCAATCGCGAATGTCTCCTGAAACTCGGCTCCTTAAAGTATACTAGTTTAATTTTTAAATTAAAATCCTAATTTAAAAGTAAAATATTAAATATACAAAGTTTGGTTGCCCCAGTTTTTAAAGGAATAGTTTTTTTTTTTCTTTGCAAAATATTTTCATATACAATAAAATGAGAAATTAACTCATTTTTACTAAATCCCAATTTATTTGCATTACCTACATTAATTGTATGTACCTACCGTATTTAAATCTGAAACATTTAAATGAAACCGCATTTATATTTTAATCGTATAATTGTTTTAAGTAACAATGCCGCAAACTTTAATTATGTATTGTATTTTAAATGAACTGTACGTAAAAGATTGATGATTACACTTTTTCCTTCAAAGTTTTTTTTTCCTTTAAGTACCTATATTTTATGAAACGTGATTTAACGTGTCACCATAATAATAAAACTGTCGTAAATGATGCTAAAACTTTTAAAATACCATCCACACGTACTCCGAAAAGCCGAAACAAATAAACGCGAGACCACTTTCGGCCAGCAATAAAAGTTGGTAAATTACTTACATTACATCCTATTGAAGTCCCCGCTAACAACGGTTGTCAACTTCCACACCAGTCAGAAAAAAAACAAACACTCACTGCACTTTTAATTCTAATTAAAAACACTTTAAATAAAATCTAACGATTTAAAACTCACACGCAAGAAAACTAAAATGCGGAATTTGATATTCGAATTTCTCGGACGTTTCGGCACACTTGGGTAGTGGGTACGCGACGCACGACCGCTCGCTCCGCCCTCCAATCAACGACTGGCGACGCGAGATTTTCAAGAGAGGAAGAAAAATCTGCCGGACGAATGGTGGCTACAAAATATTTACCGAAATACATATCTAATGAAATATTGTTTGATCGACAGGAAATCAGGGGAAATGATACCTGAGAACTATCCACGAATGAAGGATCTTTTGAGACTGCGTGAGTGATGTGCCGCTGGTCACATCGTCATACATATTATGACGTTTTATGTTCAGTAATATTCGTCAAAAAATTATGTTCCCACTGGACACAATTTACTGCAATAAACTTTTTTTTTTATATAGCAACAATTGACTTGTAGGCTATATCACATCACTTCCATTTAATTTCTATGTTAGGAAGCCTAGATTCTAGAATTTCCCATGCTGTTTTCTTTGGAACTAATATAAGATGCGGTGAAAGGGAGTGGGCCATAATCCACCACGCAGGCCCAGTGCGAGTTGTTATATTCGTCTCAACTATCGTTGTTGTTTTTTTTTTTTTGAAGATGTACCGACTGAGAGAAAGGAGCTTTAATGGGACAAAAAACTTAATTAATATGATCGAATAGTTTTAACACTTAGTACAAACTGTTGCTTGTTGTTCTGTTTTTCAAAAAATATCAGTGAATTGAAAAATCCGGCAATGAACAACAATTTAATCCAAACTAATATTATAAATGCGAAAGTAACTCTGTCTGTCTGTCTGTCTTTTCTTCACGCCTAAACTACTGAACCGATTTAGATGAAATTTGGTATAGAGATAGTTTGAGTCCCGAGGAAGGACATAGGATAGTTTTTATCCCGATATTCCCACGGGATCGACACATATGCGGGTGAAACCGCGGGGCGCAGCTAGTCGGTTATAAGTGAATTTGATAAAACAACATCGCAGTTCACTGCTGGACATAGGCCTCTCCTAGGCAGCGCCACAGCCCGCCTTCCGCATCCAGTCTGTCCCAGGCACTTTCTTAAAGACGTCGGTTCATCTAGCTAGGGGTCATCCCACACTACACTTGCCGATGCGCGGTCTCCGCTCCAGCACCCTTGATTAACACACTATCAATCATAATTTGAATAATTTTGAAGGTTATAGCTAATCCATTGCTCCTTAATTTCAAAAAATTTGTTGACTCAACAACGTAAATAACGCAATGAATGTTGTTGAACTGTCAAAATGAAAGCCATTCGTACTGAGTGGGTTACGCAATTAACTCCCTGGACTCGTCTGCTCCACCGGCCATCAGTCCATCGGCAAACATGGCCAGCTCACTGCCACTTCAGTTTGCTTGCTCTGCAAGCTGTCGGTAACTCCGGTTGTTTTATGGATAACTAGCAGCGCCCACGGTTTTACCCGCGTAAGTTTCGATCCCGTGGGAATATCGGAATAAATGTCTTTGCCCGGGACTCAAACTATCTCTATACGAAATTTCATCGAAATCGGTTCAGCGGTTTAGGCGTGAAAAGGTAACATACAGACAGACAGAGTTACTTTCAAAATAATATTAGTATGGATTTCATTTCTGATTGCATTTATTAGCTGAAATAATGAGGATTTTTGATAAATTAATGTAATAATGGGTATCTACGTACTGAGTACACAATAGGCGTTGCCTCAGTAAATTCTAGTTATAATCATCGTAAACATTATTTTGGCTAGTTTTGGAAACAACATCTTGTTTTGTTTTGATTACGAACTGTTTGTTGTTTAAATTCATTGTATTGTAAATGTTATACGTAAGAAAAACGTCTGCTTCCATTAGTAAATAACTTCATTTATAATAACCTTGAAGTAAAACTTTGGTAAACTGTTTAACCTTTTGAACGCCATTGTCACATAATAATATATGTGACAAACGAAATCTTACCCTGAACGCCAACGTCACAAATATATGACAAAATACACGTCGCACGGGTCGCACCATATTATGAAATAAACAATTTAATCATTACTTTTGTTTATTTTTATTTATATAATTTAAAAGTTTAAGGTTCCGTCTATATTGTATTGCATGAAACTAATATAAATAAACCACCAATATCGAGAAATTTGTTGTTTTAAGTGTGTGTGTGTGTTGTTTTGTTAAAGTGGCCTGGCGTCAGGGGTACGGCGATACGTTTATACTCTGGCGTTCAAAAGGTTAACTTATAATATAACTAATACATATTTTGCCCGCGGCTTCGCGCACGTGTTTCTTGTTCCCCGACCTATCCCGTTGCATCGTATCGCCCGCTATAGTTTCGTTTTCACTTATCGTTCTTTCAGACTTTTTTGTTTTTGCTCGGCCCCTAAGGGCCCTAGCGTGATGTTAGCCTTAACCTTCCTCGAAAATAATCTATCAAATGCAAAAATAATTATTCAAACCCGACTGGTAGTTCCAGAGATTCGCGCGTTCAAACAAACAAACTCTTCTGCTTCCTTTATCATTAGTATAAACTTTTTGTTAGCCTATGTTGTGTCCCTATGCTGGGCAATGGCCTCCCCTTTTTTCCTCCAAACCTCCATGTCTTGTACGATCTCTGTTCATGTTGGTCCTGCAAATTATATTAGATCACCTCATCACCTGCGCCTCGACGGCGATGTCCTGCCTCAGGCGTCCAGTGAGTGACGATCTTGGCCCATCACTCCGGGTGCATTCGCGCGACGTGTCCGGCCACTCCCACTTCAGCCTGGCTGTTTTTTCTCCAACATCCGCTACTTGAGTTATGGAGCGCAGCATCGTGTTTCCAACTCGATCTGCTGCGTTCAATTGCCCGTTGTCAAATCTTGAGTTTGGACTTCTGTTGTTCAGTAGGTGACCAACTTTGTGCACCGTAATTTAGGACGAGCAAGATGCACCATTTCATGTACTCGTAGATAGATAAACAACGTACGCTTTTTTTAACATGTCCACTTGTACTGCACAGCTATTCACAACCACTCAATACGTTTCCGTATCAATCAATATTATCTTAGGAGTCCTCTAAAAACTGTTCACATAGACGACCGCTATTTTTCCGACAGCTGTGTGCTGTCGGGGGTAAGTCAAATCAGGTTATCGAAATGTGTCATTTTCGATACGATAGCCTGTCCGATGGTAGTGAATAGCTTTGCTGTTCTTTCATTCCCCTTGATTTATTTTTCTTAGCTCCATGACCCGCATAATTTACAACCATGTTCAAGTGTGAATCTCGACTCAAGTACATTATGACGGAGAGAAATGCTTGAGCATCGTTCTACATAGAATACGGGCATATTAGAGATCAAATAGATGATGCATTTCCTACGGGGTAATTGGGTAACACACTAAAAGTAGAAATGGCTTTCATTGTGACAGTTCAACAACATTCATTGCGTTATTTACGTTTTTGTGCAGACAAATTTTTCGAACATATGAAGCAATGGATTAGCAACATCCTTCAAAATGATTTAGATTGAGGTTATTTCTTGTGTTACGCAATTAAAGTGCTGGTTATGTATTGTTATTACCCACAGACTTTCTTGGAGATCCAAATAAGAATACGTATCAGTGAATAATGGAACAGGACTTGCTTCGAGCTAGGTAAAGCATCATGCCTTTTTTTCGCGATGGAATAGCGTTGACAGAGGTGTGCGAATCCATGATTCATTAGCTAAGAAAGGTCCTATGTAATAGAGTATGAGAGTATTGTCATTTTATTTTTTTTTAAATTGGCAGTCCGGGAGTGCCGACAGAAGTGAAAACAAAACACAAACAGAATACTTTGCCATCACTCACTGACATATTGGATATACAATAAAACCGAGTACATCCCGAGAACAGCCGAACACATCCGAAGCGGTATCGGTTACGGTAACAGTGGCGAGAATTCAATAGTTTTTCCCATCTAGAAAATTCCCAACGCGCCTAATTAAAAAAAAAAATGGGGGAGACCTTTGGACCTTTTTCTCGGGCCTGCGGACGGACAGTAATGGGTAACTCACCGTCCGATCAAGACCAGGCCCGTGCCAGACAGCGCGTATGTGTTCCACGCGCGCCTCAAAGAGATGTCAGCATAAAGGAAGGGACCTGTTAGGGCCGAAGCCTGCCGGGGTTGCGGGATTGTCCGAAAGGGTCACCGCTACCCCGGAACATAAAGGGCTAAGGAAGGAACACGGGTGGGTTTTAGTCAGTAAGAGTCTGACACTCCCTTCTGCTCCACCCAGAGCGGGAGGGGTCATTTGATGATTTCCCAACTACAAAAAAAAAGACCTTTGCCCAGCACTGGGATAATATAGGTTAAATTAAAAAGAAAAAACACGGTAAAATCTAAAAAAAAAAAAAAACTATTAACAGATTGCATAGGAGCCTTACCCCTTATTCATAATCCTATTTTATCTCTATTTTAGCTAAAATAGGTTTATAGAACGTTTGTCTTTATCTGTCACGTTGTCATTTCTGTGTGTAAGAAAGAGACAAACCCCATTTTAACTAAAATAGGTTTGATAAGTTTTATGAATAAGGGGGTGAGAGTTTTGATTTCTACAAATACCCTGGACCCCACACTAGAGTTAGGTAAGACATACAGAGTCAGCTCGTAAAAATAAACAAAATATCATAAAACCTACGATACGGGGAATCGTAGGTTTTATGACATTTTGTTTAGTTTACGAGCTGACACTGTATGTTTGCTTGGCCTTCCCCAAATTTTTTCCAGTATTATTTTTCTCCTATGTCCATGTGACTTTCAGATGTACCTAGATATCTTTCTTTCTAGATGCAGAAACGAATAATATTTATACCAATCTCACACACGCTCCGAGATAAACAAAACACTGTCGGTGTCATAAGAAAACTCGTACTAATGAGAACATAACGAATTCCTTTTTAGAAAACGACACGTTGTCGGGACGTGACGCTAACAGTGCAGCCACCATCTTTGTGTGCAAAGAAAAAACGAAAACAACACGTCTCGTGACACTTATGTGATTAATTTAACATAACATGTCCCACCTGTGAGGAAGGAAAAATACAGTCAAAAGGAATATGAAATGAGAACAGCCTGAAAATTTTTTTTACTACAGATCCAAGATTCTCATATTTTTATTTTATTGCTTATAAGAAATTGGACTGATTACTACATGGCTAAATATAAATTTGAGAGAGAGCAGTGGTGGCCAAGTGGTAACTGCCTCGACTTATACGAATTGTAGGTCGTAGGTTCGAACCCGGACAGGCGCTTTACTTTGTGTAAATTATTTCATCACCACTGCTCTCAAAACGATGAAGGGAAACATCGTGAGGAAACCGGCATGTCTTAGAACCAAAAATTCGATGTGACATCTACCAACCCTCACTGGGCCCGCGTGGTAGATTACGGCCCACTCCCTCTCACAGAGAGGAGGCCTGTGTCCCAGCAGTGGAAACATGGTAGGCTGATAATGTACTTATGTTATGTATTAAATAAATAAGTAAGTAAATATATTTTATGTGTGTATTTTATATTCTACGGCTATTTTTAAAATAATTACTCAGTTAAGTTTAGAAACCCAATTTTGTCAAGGGTTGAAAAGTATGTTCACCGGCTCATAGAAATGTAGTGACAGTTAAATCCCATGCGATTTCTCGTCTCGCTCATTATGTTCGTTTAGGACACCCGCGGATGTTTTTGAACCTTTTTTTCGATAGAACTGACAGATCTCAACCCTTACTTAGTAAATGTTGGATCAAATAGCTCCTAAATACTCTTGGGACAACGTCGGATGGATTGAGAATCTCTGGAACTGAAATTAAATTAAATCTTTAAGAAATTTAATTAAATATTTATTTCAGTAAGTAGATCTTTTAGGACACTTTTACACGTCAACATTTTAAAATTAGATAGTGCCAGCATATTCTAGCAGCTAGCTAGATTCCTGAGAAAAAAATCCGAAACAAACTCAGAGGTCATAGTCTCTTTTAAAGCCCAAACATTGTATTATTTTAGGGAGCTAAACGACCCGTCACAAGACGCTACCCGCTACCAGATCTGCAGGACATTTGCGTGGGCCATATACAAAATACTCAAAACCGCCAGACAGTTATAAAGCAGTGGTAAGTCTTACGTCTTACTTCTTATTTACACATTGAAATAACCACTTTAAGTATGTGGGTTCCTACTTTCGTAAGACACAAATTACTAAAAATTAATGTCTGAATAAACTTCCATCTTTGTAAACTTGAATATTTGCTCGACTAATTAGACCCCAACCTCACTAAGACTCTCAAAACTCGATCTCCGCACGAGTTCGAAACTAATCGGGCAAACCCGAAAACTACTAAACTGAAAACATAAACAAAACTATCCCACTATTTGGTATAAAAATATGACAGCTATGACCTACTTTCATTGTCACTTTGGGTTACTAGCTTCTTCTTCCCCGCGACATCGTCCGCATGGAGATCAACTATATCGTAAAAAATATCTCCAGGGTAATAGAGTAGCTTTCTATGTCACTAATAAAATGCTTACTGATAATTGATAGATTTTTTGTAATCGGATCAGCACACGGAGTGTACCAGTACTTCCAGAGGTTATTTATTTTATTTATTATTAGCCTGTGACGTCCCACTGCAGGGCAAAGGCCTCCCTACTCTCTTTCCACCTCTCCCTGTTCAAAGCTGCTAAGGACTAGTTCTTGTTGAAAGAGTCCAGCTCATCCCGCCATCTCCGTCTGGGCCTGCCACGATGTCGTTTGCCATTAAGAGGGACCCATTGGGTCGTAAGTTTGGCCCACTGTTCGTCTGACATGCGGCAGATGTGTCCAGCTCAGTTCCATTTTAGCGTGGCAGCTTTCCAGAGGTTACCTATTACAAACAAACAAACAATTTTACCTCTATAAATGATGGAGACGACAATACGACAACAACTTAATCTACGTAAATGCCAGTTAGCGCAAGAAAATGCCCAGTGAACATAAGAAAATTTGCTAGTGAAATATTGGCAAAGCCCAAAGTCGACCCCGCACTACTACATAGTAGCACTTAATTTTATTTTTTATATTTAATCTTATTTTTTGAATTGTTTCTTCATTTGTGTGTTTTTTTACATTGTTCTCACATATAGAAGCAACAAGAATAATGTACCCAGGATTTTGTAATATCTTGATTTAAAACAGTGTCCATGGAATTTCTTGCCAGTTCTACTCCATAGAGATCTACGTTTTGGAATGGGCAACTAGCTTCATCTTTCTGACTGACTATTTAATTTTAACAATTCAAAAGTGCCTGTACATGGTTTAATTGGAATAAATGCTTTGAGTTTGAGTTTAGTTTGTTTGAAAAAATCACTTTTACTCATAGGTACATGCTTGGAAATTGGAACATTATTTTGACAACTTTCTTCGAGAAAAGTCGAAATTGCCGTACTGGTGAAATACATGCAGGACGCTTTAACGGCAGAGACAACTCAAGCCATCGACACGTGTCACTCGTGTGAATGCACACTTAGTATTAAAAGCCATATCTGTCGTGTTAAATAACCTAGCACACAAAGTTGTTGACATGTGGAATGTGAGCTCGGCTATCATTGTACCGATTGTCGTATCGGCCAATGGCCTTATGGCTGAAAGCCACGATCAACATCTATCGAGGCTCTCGTTAGGCGGTTGGATCAAGGGCCTGATTCAGAAGGCAGTACTCCTCGATACGGCTCGCATTGTGAGGAGGTTCCTGTCTCTGGAGCCCTAACCACCGGTAGTTTGGACCCTGCTCCCGACACCGGCGGTTCACTATTTTTTTATATTTTTAAATGTTTTTAATGCATATTTTTTATATTTTAAGAAATATTTAAAAATGTACTATATGTTAAATTTTAAGAAATATTTAAAAATGTAAATAGATCATCATCATCTGCCTAGCCTTTTCCCAACTGTGTTGGGGTCGGCTTCCAGTCTAACCGGATGCAGCTGAATACCAGTATTTTACATGGAGCGAAAAAATGTAAATAGATACACAATAATAATCATTTTATTTCGGACAACTATAAGATTCATAAATTGTTAAAACTGGCTGGAATAAATTACTACGAAAGCTTCATATTTATCATGTAATTTAATAAAAATGGATCGAACTTTTTACTTTGAAACTGGCAACCAAGGAGGTAACTTATCAAACATTTTATTTTGTCCAAAGTAAAAAAGAAACAAATGAATGAAAACTATAGGCACCTATAGGTGTTCGTCATTGATTCTGGAATTTATAATGAACTAGCTGCGCCCCGCGGTTTCACCCGCATAAGTTTCGATGGAAATATCGGGATAACAAGTAGCATATACAAGGTGAAATTTAATTCATGGGCATCCTTTTAAGGGGTCATAGTAATCATCATTATGAACAACTTTTACTATGGGACCAAGACTGAAATCGTGAAAAAAAAATCAGCTTTTCCAAACATTTTGACGAGTTATGTGAACATAAATGCAAGGAACGGCTGCGCCTCGCGGTTTCACCCGCGTAAATGTCGATCCCGCGGGACTATCGGGATAAAAAGTAGCCTATATGTTAATCCAGGGTGTCAGCTACCTCCATACAAATTTTTTTTCAAAATGGATCCAGCCGTTTGAGCTTGAAGAAGTAACAAACATAGAAACACACACACACACTCACAAACTTTCGCCATTATAATATTAGTGTGATTATACATGACCATTGACCAGTGACTCTATGCCTTAACATTCAAAGAAGCTATCTATCTTGTACCTATGCACCTGTATGATCACATTAACTCCAAAGCACTGCCGCCTCAGGCACTATGACTATCTAATGAAGAGCACAAGGCCTAATGTAAACAATGCACTGAGAGACACGTGTATGCGAACATACGTGGGTCTCTAGAGGTATGCATGTACGTCTTTGAATAGAGGTGTATTGCTACCCACTTGTGTCAGTACAGTTGTCACGTTTTAGTATGGAAATAGCGGCGGCGGGCATCCTTTATTTCAAAAACTGAAATAAAGTCCGTTAACTATTCCATCAAATAAGTTTTATTAATTAATGAAGGAGGACGAGCGGACTTGCGAAAGATGGAAGGAGTGGAGGGAGGCCTTTGCCCAGGAGTGGAACAGCGCAGACTAGTTAAAAAAAAAAATAATGAGGAAAGCTTTGTCTCGAAATTGTGATGACTGTGAAGTGGTTGATGGTGTCTTTCATAGTCTGATGGATTTTGTCCGGAATGAAAATACTCAATACTTTATTGCATTCCATAATGTGTAGGTACATAAATAACAGTTGGTATGTTAAAACATGGAACGAGCGTGCCCAGAAGATGCCTGTTTATCCATGACCAAATAAGAGCTTGATCATATTTCACGAAAAACGGCCGCAAAACTTGCTCGGTATCCTTTTGAGCAAAAAAAAACCATACCTAAGCCCCGTTGCACACGACACAGTTTTTTTAAGGTACGGCACACATTTTCGCCGTGTGATTGAACGCTTACCAAATTACCCCACAGGCCGAATGGCCACCCCATTTACACAGGTCGATAAAAGTCGCAGGTGACTAGTTCATTTTGCTGTGACTGATCATTTTTATGGTCGAATTTAAGGTCGTAGCACACGTATCAAATCGGAAAGGGATCGGCACCGTATCGCCCTTTAGTCACCTGTCATCGGTCAACCTGTCGCCACACGACAATAGTCGAAACCTACTCTACTTTGGAATTTTTGATTTTAGTCACCTGCGGCTTATCACCGTGCGGTCGATTTTCACCGTGCGGTGCAAATCGTGCGGCTAGTCACTTGTGTAAAGCCCGCATAACACGGTAAATCACCAGTTGTATGATACACGGCGACGGCGCCGTGCAATAGTGTGTGTCTATCAACAAACTTCCATACAAAACTGACTACTGGGCCTCGGCGAATCAACCGTAATTTTTCACGAAAAAAAAAACGTAGGTATGTGTACAATGGGTCCAACTCTTTTAAATTAAATTGATGAATCATCACTTATTATCAAAGTCTGCCTTTAATATACCGTCAAAAAAAAAACTTAAATTAAATATTTAAGTTCACTTGAAATTTCAGATTCGCTAGCAGTTATTAAGATTTATTAAACAAATTAGGGGTGAAAGTTTTTTTATTATAAGGTTGTTCTAGATAGTACAAGAAGTTAGGAAAGATTTTATATTAATTTTATACTTACAGGCTGGAACATTATTTGTGTCAATTTTGTAAAATAATGATAAAGTGTAGTCACTTTGCTTCGTTGGTTTAGTGGTTGCAAGCGCTACTGCTGAGCATAAGGTCTTGGGGTCGATTCCTAGGTCGGGCAAAGAGTTATTGGGTTTTTTCACCAGGTTTTTGTCAGTGGCAGCCCGGAGTTTGGATTTGTGCCCGGTTGATGGGAATAGGCTCGCCCCCTATTACATGGGACTTAACCTTAACTTGAGAAATGCCTACACCTCTACCTAACCCTTCGAGGATTACAGGCGTGATGTTTTGTCACTTATTAAACATGTATATTTTTCTTATATATAAAAATCTCGTGTCACAGTGTTTTTTATCGAGCTCATCCGAAACGGCTTGACCGATATGTATGAAATTTTTTTCTTGAATTTGGTAGGTCTGAGAATAGGTCTTAGGCTTTTTTTTTTTGTTGCAAAACAACGTTTGCGGGCACAGCTAGTAATATATAATAATGTGTCTCGTTACTAATTCTTATTTCCTTTTTCTAAAATACAAGTAGCCTAAGTTACCTACTACTTATAACATCAGCTATCTGCCAACGAAAGTTCCGTCAATAGTCGGTCCAGCAGTTTCGGAGATTAGCCGGAACAAACAGACACAAATATACTTTCATATGCATTTAGTAAAAACCTGTTATTTTGATATTATATACAAACAGACACTTCAGTTTTATTTATTTGTAAGTATGATAAGTCCTGGTTTCACGAAGTTTTTCCTTCACCGAAAAATCTTTATGTAACTCTTTAGTATTTAAGTGTGCTTTTATACATTTCCGACAAGCTCACGATAATACGTATGTATAGTTGAGAACGTACGGTCGGCAAAAATATCGCTGAATACATTTGACACTAGAAATACCTAGACGCTTAGGCTGCCTGTACATAGACGCGGAGCGAGGCTGCGGAGCGGAGAGACGGAGAAATGTAAACCAATAAGATTGCATAAAAAATCTCAATGTCATTTTCTATTGGTTAATATTTCTCCGTTTCTCCGCTCCGCAGCTTCGCTCCGCGTCAATGGACAGACAGCCTTAAAAAGATCTTAGCCCAAGTACGCACATACGTAAAAATTTTGCGGCGAGATTTTATCAAGCACTGGATTTTAAACTCTCAGTTTTGAAACGAGTATTGAGAATCCAAAAAGCGCATCCGAGCGCGCCGAAAAACACACTGTTGGATTTTCAACTCTTGGCTCCAAGTAGAACGTTGAAAATCCAGTGCGCGAAAAAAACTTTTAAGAAAAAATCACCAGGATTTTTTTTTTTCTTAAACTGTTTAAGCGTCTAGATATTCCGTAAGGAAAATTCTTACCGTAATCAGCGACTTTTTAATTAAACTCTTTTTTCTTCGCTCATATTTGATTGATTGAAACAAAGAAGATATGGTATTTGATCACCACGCCTCGTTCAATACTTTATATTATTTTACTCATGTCATATATACTAACTAGCTGCGCCCCACGGTTTTACCCGCATAAATGTCGATGCCGTGGGAATATCGGAATAAAAACTATCCTATGTCCTTCCCCGGGACTGAAACTATCTCTATACCAAATTTCATCTAAATCGGTTCAGCGGTTTAGGCGTGAAAAGGTAACATACGAACAGATAGACAGACAGTGAAAAGTCAGAAAGAACGCTAAGTGAAAACAAATTGATAGCGCGGGCAGGTGATGCGATGCGATACCAACAAGAAATTTAAATGCGGACGAAGTCGCAGGCAGAAGCTAGTCAGTAATAAACTTATGAAAAAAAAAACTTTTATTATACGGTCTGTTGTGAAAGCGACTTTTGTTGCCGACCATACAAGCTTACCTCAACCATTCTGCGCATGTTTTGATAATGCCCAAAATGTGGAATTATGTTGGTTTACTACCGGTACGGAGGTACTTCGTTTGAAAGGATGATACTGGCTTTTCTGGAAAAAGTTAAAGCATGTTTGTGGTTAATTTCGCTGTAAACAATATTTTATTCGCTTTTCAGCTGCAGGTTTTTATACAAAAAACTATAATCACATGTTACAGAGTACCTAACAAGGATAAAGACGGTTTAATTGAAAACATGAATTCAGCGCATGATTCTAAGACCTAGCGTAAATTTCTATGAAACAGCAGATTTTTGAAAAAAAAACTTCTATGGGCGCGTCGGGCATTTTTCGAGATGGGAAAAAACCATTGAACTCGCGACACTGTTACCGTAACCGACACCGCGCTACATTCGGATGTGTTCGGCTATCCTCGGGATGTACTCGGTTTAAATGTATTTCTGATATGTCAGTGAGTGATGGCAAAGTATTCTGTTTGTGTTTTGTTTATGTTATTATGACTAGCTGTGCCCGCGACTTCGTTCGCGTGCATGACGGAAAAAGTTTTAATTTTTTAGCGCGGAACTCTAATTCATTTTCTAAAATAAAAGTAGCCTAAGTTACTCCTTATTATATCAGCTATCTGCCAGTGAAAGTCCCGTCAAAATCAGTCCATCCGTTTCAGAGATTAGCCGGAACAGACAGACAAACATTGTAAAAAAATAAATATTTTGGGATGTGTACCGTGTATACATCCATATGCATTTAGTAAAAAGCGGTTATTTTAATATTACAAACAGACACTCCAACTTTATTTATGTAGATGACGATTCAAAAAATACACACGTAATTATTCAAGTTTTCACTTCTGTCGGCACTTCCGGAGTGCCACTGTTTTTTTTTTTTCTTTTAAAATCGTCTCTTATTATTATTTTATTCCCTCCTATCCTTTTAGAATCGTCGTCTAGCAAAGGTCGTGATTATGAAAATGTTTTCGCTTGTCCTTTGACAGCCGAAAATAACAAATGTCTACTATACTTAACTATTCATGTTCTTGTTGCCTAAAATCTCAGTACACAACACAGTTTTTTTAGTTTTCCAACTACCTTTTCAACATATTCTGACAGCTGTCATGTTTATTCGCATATCAACTAAATTCTCTAACATTATCTGCTCAACGAAGCGTGACACATTATTGTAATGCCGATGGCCGTGACCCGACTTGCTCGCTCAATTCTGAACGCATTCCGATGTTCATCCATTCCAAGACCCTTGAACCCTTTGACCCTTGTTTCCTGACATCAAACTACACGACACGATTATATTGCTGGTGATCTTAGCACTACAATTGTTACTGTTGCTGTTTGCCTGCATCATCCCACTGCTGGGCAAAGGCTACAAAAAGTAAAGAAAGAAAAAGTATTTATTGCTACTCGTATAGGAAGATCACCCTACTAAACTAAACACAGTAAAAACAACCAAATTATAAAAAAAAAAGTAATAAAAAGAAAAATGAAACAGAAACTCCTATACGAGGCCAAAAGGCTCCTATCTCAGCATGATGCTGCGGCATTTAAAAAATAAATGTCGCAGCGCTGGTATTCTGATAGGGCCCTATCTGTGTGACATCACAATCCTGTCTGTAGGCGCCAAGCTCGTCCCGCCATCTTCTCCTGGGTCTGCCTCGTTGTCGCTGGACGTTTTCTGGTTCCCACATGGTGGTAGATTATGCCCATGACTCTTTCGACATGCGGCAAAAGTGTCACTAATACCCACCGAAGCTTGGCTGCTATTTGTGTGAAGCTGTTTAAAAAAAAGTTTTCCAATTTGAGTCAGCTTCGATTTTATTTACGTCGACCCCCGTCAAACTGTCTTCTGCCTGATAAAACTGAAGAGCTGGCAACCCGAAAACTAGATCGAATGTAATAAAACGCAGTTTTATGTAAATGTAATCACAAACATTTCTGATTCTCTGACTATGTACAGTCAGCATAATAAGCCGTTGAATATTTTGGCATCAGCTGTTTCTTTATTTTTTTACAAGCCGTCTGCTCGGTCGAATTTACCATCGGCAAAACTAATGAACTTCCGTACAAGCTTTCATTATCATTCTATTGAACCCCTTCAGGGGACGAATTTTCAATAAGCCTCCCTTAAAAAAATGTGTTAGATATACGTTTTTTGTCAGTAAATGAATTATCTAAAGTATAGGAGCTAGTTATAATGGTTGTTCGTTCGAGAAACGGAATCTTGGCGCGATTTTAATTCACTATCAAATGTTTAGAGTTGTCGCGGCCGTCGATAGATGGCGTTGGCGTCGAGTTATATCGCGCTATGGTTTTGTAACAGGCATTTAGTTAGGTCAGGCATAGTTTGTAATTTCGTAGCAGTACATTTATTGTGATTCTCTAAATAATCGAATCACAATACAATGTTCTGCTTATAACAACCGATCACACTCGTGGGTATGTTGTATTATTTATTTATTTATTTATATATACTTTATTGTACACCACAAAAATACATAACATGAAATAAACACATTAAACACTACAAAATATACAATGGGCGGCCTTATCGCTTTCTGCGATCTCTTCCAGGCAACCTTGGAATGGACAGTGGTTGTATCTTACGGTTTAAGTCTAATATCGATCCAGTGGTGTTATTTACCCTCTCCAAGTAGACCGTGCGTATAGCATAATCAACCCACTATATATGTATGTATGTGTGTGTTCCCACTGCTGGGACACAGGCCTCCTCTCGGTGACAATAATCTACACTAATAATAATGTGGAAGAATTTAATTCTTTGTTCGTTTGTTTGAAGGCGCTAGCTTCTGTAACTGTCTATCGGATTTGAAAAAATATTTTTGCATTTGATAGCCCAATTCATGAGGAAGTTTATAGCCTGTTAATATCAGGCTACGACCCTTAGGAGCCGAGAAAAAAGAAAAAAGGATAGAAAGAACGCTAAGCAAAAGCGTAGTAATAGCGCGGGCGGAAAACGTGGCTTTTATTTTAGTACTAGCTGTGCCCGCGACTTCGATCGCGTGGATGTCGGAACTTAACAATATTTATATGCGTCGGTATCCTGCGAGGATACCGATTCAAATCTTTATTTTTTATTTATGCTAGTGCTTCTCTATAAACAACATTAGCTGTGGAACCATCTGGAGCGTACACAAAAAGGTTATTGGAGTTGTTTACGTGTGAAAGAGCTACGTATAGTTGACCATGGGAAAAGCATCCAATACTTATGTCTACCCCCGCAACTCACTTCATGTTCTTCTTCTGATTCCTGGGACCTACTTAATCTCGCCCTTTTCGCATCTCGGCTACGCTGCGAAAGGTTTGTTTTTTTTTTTTCTAGAATGCATTTTCAGAAAAAGAACTGAACCAAACAAATAAAATATTGAACAAAACACAAACTTTCAAAATGAGAATGAAGACAAATAAAATTTCAAACTACGAAGTAAATAAAACTACTTGACTCAAATTGCAAGTTATTATTTACTTCGCACTTTAAAAATTTGTCCAAAATTTACAGTTTTCTCTATCAATGTTACAGGCAACCCTCTAAATTACTTTATAAAGACCACCTTTTGAAATCAGCAGTTGGTTGTCAACAGGGTGACCCTCTTGGGCCAGTCATTTTTAGTTTGGCAATAAATCCAATTATTCGACAACTAAATTCTAAATTCAACGTATGGTATTTGGATGACGGAACCCTAGGAGGTGATGTACACACAGTCTTAAAAGATTTACAGTTTTTAAAAGAAAAATTCAGTTCCATTGGCCTAGACCTTAACCTTTCAAAATGCGAAATTTATCTTCCCCAAACGACTGACAGACAGACAACCATTGCAAAATTTAATACAATAGCTCCAAATATCAAAATTATGGAAAGAAACTCTCTTCACCTTCTAGGGTCCCCAATTTTTGACGAATCCTTTCCAACGTTCATTGAGGAGAAGATACAAAATTTTAATGACGTCTCGGAAAGACTTTTCAAAATTAATATTCATTCGGCCTTCACACTCATTCGGTACTGTTGTTTTGGACCAAAATTTACTTATAGCCTTCGCTCCTCTCATCTATGGAAGCATCCACAACTTTTAGAAAAATTAGACCAAAATATTAGAAACACATTAATTTCCATCCTAAATGTGGCCCTTGACGACCGTGCGTGGCAGCAAGCCACACTACCCATTCGCTTGGGCGGTCTCGGCGTCCGCAAAATTTCAAGTATTAGTTTACCAGCCTTCCTCTCCTCGGTCCACAGTACCGATAAATTAACCAGGAACATTTTATCTTCCTCACTGGTCGATTTTGAAGTGCCGTTTTTGACCGATGCGTTGAACGCTTGGAAAATGGCTTGTCCCGATACGGTTTTGCCTGATAACCCATCTTCCCAGAGACGGTGGGACGTGCCGCTCTGCAGTATTATACGGAATACCCTTGTAAACACGTCACGTAATACTGTTGAGCGTGCCCGTCTGCTGGCTGTGGGAGAATGGGAGTCAGGTTTGTGGCTTCAGGCGCTCCCGTCATCCACCATAGGCACAATGATGGATGACTCATCGTTTCGGCTCGCTACGTGTCTCCGCTTGGGCGCACCTTGTGTTGCTCCGCATCGATGTCACTGCGGTGAAGCTGTCGACAGTCTCGGACACCATGGCCTGTCCTGCTGCAGGAGCGCAGGTCGCATAGCACGGCACGCCAGCATCAACGATATTATTCGTCGAGCTCTTGTCACTGCCGGCGTACCAGCGGTGTTAGAACCAAACGGCTTGGTACGTGATGATGGGAAGAGACCAGACGGCATGACGTTGTTGCCTTGGAAGGTGGGTAGGCCTCTGGTTGTGGGACGCAACATGTGTCGATACCCTAGCGCCATCTCATGTTCCTAGCACTGCGGGCTGTGCTGGCGCCGCTGCTGCAGCTGCTGAGACCCTCAAGCGGCGCAAATACTGTAACCTTATGGGCAACTACAGCTTTGAGCCGTTTGGGGTCGAAACGCTCGGGTCATGGGGCCCGAGCGCGCGTCTCCTTTTTAAGGAAATTTCTCGCCGGCTGGTCGATACTTCACGTGACCAGAGGGCTGGGTCGTACGTTGCCAGTCTTCTGGGCACGTTTCCGGATGACAGCGATGCGGATGAATACTTCGACGCCTAAGTGTCCTTTGTTTTTTTTTTATTTTTATATCTTTGTATTGTAAGTTAGTTAGTCATTTTGTCCACAGATGGCGCTGTTTTAATATTTATTTCTGAAACACTTATAATTATTTTCTAATTTACATTTTTTAGGTGTGAACTGATTACGATGAAACAAAAAACTCAATGTTACTTTAATTTATATAATTATTAACGCAAATATATATAAACGTGAAGTTGTGAGACCAAGTGCACATTAACACACGTTAACTAATTTTTCTTCTGGAACACTTTAAATTCAAAAATCTTTTGATAGACTGAACCGATTGCAATGAAACAAAAACTAAATGTTACTTCAAGTTACGCTAAATCGTTGTGTATAAAAGTTATCTACATTGATTTCGTACATTTTACGTGATGCTCGGATAACTAAACATACAAACAGACAAACAGACAAAAATTCTAAAAATGCTGGAAATGGGTTCTATTGGTTGTCCTTTAACACCCTGGCTATATTTTTTTATTTTTTTTTTAATGTACAAAAACTTCTTTTCTACAGTTTTATTATATGTATAGATTAGCAGTATAATATAGTTGTTATCTTACGACTTCCAACCGAACGAAGTCGCGGGCAGAAGCTAGTAGATAATAAACACTATGTTACCAGCTGGTAACTGTCATTATTAACCTTTTGAACGCCATTGTCACATATATGTGACAAACGAAATCTTACCCTGAACGCCAACGTCACAAATATATGACAAAATACACGTCGCACCACTCGCACCATATTATGAAATAAACAATTGAATCATTACTTTTGTGTGTTTTTATTTATATATGTTAAAAGTTTAAGCTTCCGTCTATATTGTATTGCATGAAACTAATATAAATAAACCACCAATATCGAGAAATTTGTTGTTTTAAGTGTGTGTTGTTGTGTTGTTAAAGTAATAATAATAACTGGGTACTAGACAACTGATAAACATACTTATATATTTCTAAATACATACATATTATAGATAAATTACACCCAGACACAGAACAAATGATCGTGCTCATCACACAAACATTTTGTCCTGGGCGGGAATCGAACCCACGACCTCCGGCATAGCAGTCAGGGTCACTAACCACTAGACCATCAGGCCTGTCAAATGGCCTGGCGTCAGGGGTACGGCGATACGTTTATACTCTGGCGTTCAAAAGGTTAAAAATACTTTAAGAGACTTTTGATACCTAGGTAATGCACAGATGTACCGAGTCAAAAGATCCGTACTTAATCAACTAATAAACCAAGGAAAAATTGTTCTATGTTTTTGTCACGTTTAAAGTAATGACACTGATGTCTTTGTTATTTAAAGTATCCGCATTTTATAATTCATAATCAACCTAAAATGTTCCCACTGCTGGGACACAGGCCTCCCCTCGGTGAGAGGGAGTGGGCCGTAATCCACCACGCAGGCCCAGTGCGAGTTGGCAGATGTGACATGTCTTCGAATTTTTGGTTCTAAGACATGCCGGTTTCCTCACGATGTTTTCCTTCACCGTTTTGAGAGCAGTGGTGATGGAATTATTTACAAAAGTAAAGCGCCTGTCTAGGTTCGAACCTACGACCTACAACTCGTAAGTCGCGCCGTTACCACCACTGCAATAATAATACAAAATTAAAATTATACAAAATTTGTATGATCTGTTCGATCAGACAAACTTTGAAAACGGTTTTCTTGGGTGTAGTTTTATGTACAAGACTGCTTGGGTACATTACCAGTCAACAGCCGCGACGCGGAGGAATTTTTCAAAGCTAAATTTTACTTTGTTGATAGTTTCAGTCAGGTTAGGTTATTAGGTATATTTTAAATTCAATTTTTTTTTTTGGTTCGTATTACAAGTTTATGCAGTGTAATATTTTTATCTTCCTAAATAAATGTCTCGGACTGCTTTATAAATAAAAAAACATAAATAGCATTAAATCGTCACTCCATTTTCACGTCGACTGTACATTTAATATAAATATTATGTATATTAATGCAAACGGTGTTTCGCTTTAGCTTCAGGCTAAAGGGGAAATGTGAATGAGGTTTACCAAAGATAATATTATGCAATTTGCTTAGTAAGTACAATGTTTATATTTTACGGTTAACTGGGTATCCAGAATAATATAAAAACTTTTCCGCAAATATTCTATTAATGTACCTATGTACTAATGCATATTTCGGGATAGGAGGATTCTGCTTCCATCTTTAAACTAATTTATTATACTAGCTTCTGTTTGCAACTTCGTTTGCAAAAAAATTCTTGTTGTTCCACCATATCGCCCGTCTGTGCTATTGCTTCGTTTTCGCTTCGTGTTCTTTCTGACTTTTTTTTTGTTTTTGCATGGCTCCTGAGGACAATGATTTTTATTTATTAATATAATCACTTACAACTATTATTACAGGTACTTACAACCCAATACAAAAGCCAACAACTTATTTTCTAAAAAAACTTATTTCATTTAATGTTATCATTGTGAATTACTCCGTGTACAAGCAAGAATTTCTATCTCCTCTGCTACAAGGTTAAGACTGCGAATCGTCTGCGTCAGGTGCGCCTCATTCAACAGATTAGTGAGGATGATAGATGGTAAGAAGCCTATTGCCGTGCTCAAGAATAAGCTACCAAATGCAAAAATAATTATTCAAATCTGACTGGTAGTTCCAGAGATTAACGCGTTCAAACCCCAACAAACTCTTCAACTTATTATCAGTATCATATTATGTACAGGGTGAAATTGAATTCATGGGCATCCTTTTAAGGGGTCATTGTAATCATCATTATGAACAACTTTTACTATGGGACCAAGACTGAAATCGTGAAAAAAAATCAGCTCTTCCATACATTTTGACGAGTTATGTGAACATAAATGCAAGGAACGGCTGACTTTTTTTCGCGATTTTAGGCTTAGTTCCATTGTAAAAGTTGTTCATAACGATGATTACAATGACCCCTTAAAAGAATGCCTATGATTTCAATTTTGACTATAGTTAAGTATGCATATTGTGTTCACTTACAGGCAATGGCCGTCCTTTATTTCAATTATTAAGCTTGAGGCATATTACATTAACTTGAATTACCACTATTGCCATGCTAAAAAGCGACTACTAATCATCATCTGCCTAGCCTTTTCCCAACTATGTTGGATTCGGCTTCCGGTGTAACCGGATTAATCTGAGTACCAGTATTTTACATAAAGCGACTGCCTATCTGACCTCCACAACACAGTTACTGGGTAATAGGAAACCCTTTTGTAAGACTGGTTGTCAGACTTTCAGGATACTGACGACCCGTAACGATTGTCAAAGATCCATCCACGAATGACAGCCGGTACCAACGGCTTTAGGTGCTTAACGAGGCATGGAGGGGTCTTGGTATGTAAAGATGGTCACCCATCCATGGACCGACCTAGGCAAGAGTAGCTTAACCTGATCGATCGACCCGTGCGGCTGTAATTACTTAGCCAAAAGCCCCTTAAAACGCGACAACTATAGTCGTATCAACATGCACTCAGCCATTTACAACGAATTAAGGTAAAGTGCCATCCAGTCATGTCTAAAACGGCAGTGCCTGGACGGTGTCTGATAGCCTTAATGTTTCCACACCGTTTCTCCTGAGCAAAACTGGCTTAATCCAGTTATATCCAATGTCTTAATGGATCAAATTGTCGTATGACTGTGTGGCAGATGTAGGCATCCAGTTTAGATTACAGCGAGCTGTCCGCAATCACGATTAAGAGATTGAAAACCATTTTTAACCGACTTCAAAAAAAGGAGGAGGTTCTCAATTCGTCGGAATCTTTTTTTTTATGTATGTTCCCCGATTTCTCGAAGACGCCTGGACCGATTTGGAAAATTTTTCTTTTCTTTGTTATGTTTGAGAATGTTGTAAACATTTTATTACAGTGGGAGCAGTGGTGGCCCAGTGGTAAGGGCCGCGACTTACGAGTCGGTCGCAGGTTCGAAACCCAGACAGGCGCTTTACTTTGTGTAAAATATTTCATTACCACTGTTGTCAAAATGCTAAAGGAAAACATCGTGAGGAAACCGGCATGTACTAGACCAAAAATTCGAAGACATGTGGCATCTCATCTCAACTCAACTGCGTGGTGGATTACGGCCCACTCCCTCTCACAAAGAGGACGCCTGTGTTCCAGTTAAAATATTGTACCTAAACATTTTAAAAGAGTAACGGTGGAGTTTCTTGCCCGTTCTTCTCCATACGAAAACTACCTTTTGGAATGGGCGACTAGAATCAATTCTATTTTAAGATAATTTTTGACGTTCAAAAGTGTCTTTTATGTGCCTATTTGAAATAAATGCTTTGACTTTGACCAGCAGTGGGAACATTATAGACTGATTATGCTAAGTTATGCCACAGAATACTTAAAGTACTACGTACAGAAAGGCCACTCCCTTCCCCGCACTAACATCAATTACCGCACCTCACCCCGCACTTCGGCGTATTCGTCGCCGGCTCTTTAACAAAGAGCGCTCGCAAACACAAGTACCTCACGCACACATACGTATACAAACGTCATTTTTAATGTATTAGTAGTAGGTAATTATTTTGCGAGCGTTGTATGGAGTGTCCAAGGTGTGGTTATGCTATACATTACGCACATTCTAATAAAGAAATCAACTGATTTATGTCTTTATTTTTCACTGTCAATAAAAAGTTTTATTTTAAAACATGTAGTTAATTTGAAAACTGCCATATACAATTTCAATTAGCAAGACAAAAGTTTAGGTTAACTCGTCGCGTAGCAAGGGATGCGGAACGTAGCGTAGCAGTACTTGCTACGCCGTAGCAGCTACGTAGCATGGTTACGAGCAATTAAAATCTTATTAGTTCTGAAGCGTTAGACAACAGTTCAGTTTTTATACCGATTACGCTATGGTTTTCTAGAAGAGCGGTGGCCGCCACTTAGCGTCCGCCAATTACCAGCGTGTGACGTCACTGAAACGTTATTTATGAAAGTAAGGTGGTGTGTTTTCCTAGAAAGCGTTTTGACACCGTAAAGTCAAAGGCCGCTGCTTTCATTTTCATGACAGCCGCCACTCTGGCCGTTATGTAGCGGCCACCGCTATTCTAAGAAACCGTAGCTTTATCGATGGAGTTCATGTTAAGCATAGTTTTTTACGGTGATTTGAACCATATAATTCACAACATATAATTCAAATAATATTGTTAAACGTAGTTATCATTTTATTATCAAATATTTCATAAATAACAAATTTTATTATATGTATAGGTAAAGTCACCCAAAGGGCAATGGAGAGGGCTATGCTTGAAGTTTTCCTGCGTGATCGAATCAGAAATGAAGAGATCCGCAGGAGAACCAGGGTATCGGACATAGCCCGACGAATTGCCAAACTTAAGTGGCAGTGGGTAGGGCACATTGCTCGCAGAACAGATGGCCGATGGGGCCGAAAAGTTCTAGAGTGGCGACCGCGTACTGGAAGACGTAGCGTTGGAAGGCCTCCCACAAGGTGGACCGACGACCTTGTGAAGGCCGCAGGAACTCGTTGGATGCGAGAAGCACAGAACGGGTCGAAGTGGAGGTGCTTGGGGGAGGCCTTTGTCCAGCAGTGGACGTCTTTCAGCTGAAATGGTGATGATAATAGGTAACTACGTAACTATTTACACTAGATACTAAATTAAATGACTTATTATACAAATACATACAAAAACAAAGGACACTTAGTCGTCGAAGTACTCGTCCGCATCGCTTTCATCCGGAAACGTGCCCAGAGGACTGGCAGCATTGCCACGTTGATTAGCAATTCTAAGTCTTTGGCCAAAGACCCAGACCTCTGGTCACGTAAAGTGTCAACCAGTCGGCGAGAAATTTCCTTAAAAAGAAGATTCGTACACGGGCCCCATGACCCGAGCGTTTCTACCCCAAACGGCTCAAAGATGTGGTTAAATTGGTTTTTAAGATTGCTAGTAAAGGGGATTTGACATTATGATTGGCATCATTTAGTGTAATGTTTGTTTTTACTTTGTCCACACTGTTCGACTTCTGTGCAAAGGCCTCCCCAAATCTTTCCAGGTCATAAAACTACGGGATTTTATATGAATGCGGATTCTATAACTCTTATTAAAAAAAAACTCCTTTGATTATAACTTCATTTATATGCTCTTCTAGTAAAAAGAGTCAATTTAAAGAGTTAAATACTGTCCTTTGAATGCAGCTGACTTTAAAAAGCTTAAACAATGTTCTATGACTGAATAATGCTAGTCTTTTCGCGTTTCCCCTTTCACAATTGTCTCCAAATTTTCTCTAATTCATCAGTACTTACAGATGGCACATAAAATCGAACGTTTACCGCCTACCACGCATTTAAACTGTAAAAGTGGGACATCTGTAGACGCCTTTGAAAGCCGTTAATCATAATTTTCACACATACCCTATCTAACACACATACACATAAAACATACGACACATTTATTCTAGAACACTCTCGCGGCAATAATTCATAGCTCTTTGATTTATTACTTGAAATAGGTTAATGTGGGGATTTTATTTTAACCGTGAAAACGTCGTTTTTGTTTGATTTTTTCGTATGGCCTCATGTTTTTGGTTTTATTTGGATTATACGGAGTAACATACAGTTTTATCAATGAAAATCGTGAGTATTCAATAATGTTGTGGATATGAAATGAAAAAACTATTTATTCTGTAAATAGAATATCGGAATATCTTGTACTCGTCATATTATAAAAATAAGCTAGATGAGGTCGACTTTTCCTATCTGACTACTCTGAGAAGAAAGGCCAAAACAAACTCAGAAGCCACTTTAAAAGTCCACACAAAATATTGGTAATTAACAAAGACACAAAAATTTTTGGGATGCATGAAGAAGCCTCCTCGTGTAGCGCAGTTTGTTCCGCCAGTTACTCAACTGAATCGAGCGCTCAGCGCATCCTGGACAGTCGCACCCAACACCTTATTTGACTGGCCAATTCTTCCCTTGCGGTGGTAGGGCTAACGCCCGCCTGGTTTTCGACCACCCTCCCACTGGAGTCCGGCGTCAAGCAGCCTGCTGTGTTTCGTCGATACGTGGGAGTTCCAGTGCCTTGGGCATCTTCTGGGCACGCTCGTTCCATCATAGACCTCATCCATCGCTTTCCATCAGGTGTGATCGAGGTCAAGAGCGTGTCCATTCAGCAATAAAAAAAAAATAAAAAAAATTACAATTTACAAGTTAACACTAATATAAATATATTATATACATACAAGTAGGTATATAATTTAAAAAAATAAGAAAATGGGAGGAGCTCTTCGGGTTTAAAAAAATTCGTCCGCATCGCTGTCAATGAGACAAGTGCCCAAATGGCTGGCAGCATTACCACGTTGGATAGCAATGCTGATTCTTGGTCAGATCATGTGAAAACCATGTAGATTGGTGTCTAAAATGATCTTTTGAGGAAAGATACCACACAGATTTGAGTAGACCTATCCAGTCAGCGCACGCATTTGTAAGTAATCTTGTAGCTCAACTGAGAACTTGAGGAGCTCAACAGATATGAAATTCATTCATTCGGAATAACTGCCACGATAACGGAGGGGCAATTCTCGTAATTTAAGGAACGTTTATAGTCTGAAGGTCAATTCTCGTAATTTAAAACGTTCTGCATCTAGTCGCAGTCTCATCTCGGCGACAAACAAATGTCAAAAACTTGTCAAAATGTTAGGAAATTAGAGGGATTTTTGACAGATTGAGACTGAGATCAGACTGTGAACGTTCTTAAAATTACTAGAATTGCCCCTCTGATCTCAGTCACAATTTGTCAAAAATACCTCAAATTTCCCTACATTTTGACAAGTCTTTGACATTTGTTTGTCATTGAGATGAGAGTGCGACTAGATTTTGAACGTTTTAGATTACGAGAATTGGCCTTCAGGTGATAGGTTTTTTGTGACATGCCCGTCACAGTCATTACCTGGTTAACATTAACAAATTATTGATCGCAGAAAATTACTATTAGAACAAAACAAATGTTCTAGTTATCATCCAGGCAAATCAATCTACCAAGCCTTTTTTTTTTTTTTCATTTCATTTATTCATTTTGTGAACATAGGGTACAATATACAGGTGTTACATAAATAATAAAATGTTGGTCCATGCTATGTTCCGCCAAAAGGCATACAAAATATCATTAGGTAATCGAATTTCAAGTAAAAAAAATAAAATAAAGTCAATAGGTAAGTAGATGTCATAGTTTCAAGCAATACTTAATAATAATATGTCAATAAATTAAAACAGCACATAAACAAATAGGTAATTAGTCACAATTTCGTATACAATACATAAAATGTCCATGGATATTATCATTATCTTATGAAAGCAACGTTTTAATTATGAACCGATATAAAATTATACAAATATTATTTTAATTTGTCATTAAGATATTCATTAACCGAATAATACGCCTTTTTACTCAATAATTTAAACAGCTTACGTTTAAACTCATTCATGTTGTTGCTTGATACAATTTGATCAGGTAATTTGTTATAAAGTTCTTTTCCCAACTATTTTGGGGACTGTTTTCCAGTCTAACCGGATGCAGCTGAATATCAGTATCTTACATGGAGTGACTGCCTATCTGACCTCCACACCCCATTTAACATGAAAGCACGACATCACTTGGTAAGACTGGTTGTCAGACGTTTGGGCTTCTGACTACCCGTAATGACTGCTATCGCCAACCAATGACAGCCGAGACCAACGGCTTAACGTGCTTTCTGAGCACATGGCGTGGTATCGATATATAATGAATGCTCACCCATCTACGAACAGACCGCGGCGAGCGTAGCTTAACCTTCGATGGTCCCCTGCGGCTGTTGTTATTTAGCCACGAGCCGCTCCACTCATATTCATAGACATATCCACATTAAGAATCAATTTGGTCCGTTATTTATAGTGCAGCTTGTTTGCTGAGGGACCTTTGCGTACCATTCTCGACAATATTAAGCACACATTGCGTTTGTTTGTCGGTCCCAAATTCACAGTTCAAGTGCTTCTATACGGGCGTGTCGTCAGGCGGAACCACGGGATATGTGGATGCGATTGAATTTAACACATTGAAGAACACTGAATGTGACACAATATAAGTTTTATTGTTATTACGTGGAGGGGCTTCTCGCAAATTGTTAAGCATTGTTTCGAAAATATTGCTAGCTACTGGTTGAAAATTTAATAAACAGTCAGTAGAGTTGTTCAGGAAATATATTTTTTTACTAGCTGCGCCCCGCGGTTTCACCCGCATGTCTCGATCCCGGAGGAATATCGGAATAAAAAGTATCCCATGACCTTTTCCGCGACCCAAACTATCTCTATACCAAATTTCATCTAAATCGGTTTAGCGGTTTAGGCGTGAAAAGGTAACATACAGACAGACAGACACAGAGTTACTTTCGAATTTATAATATTAGTATGGATTAAACAGATTGCAACACTACGTAAAGCCGTTTCGGGACCATTTTATAAACTGCTGTGTCATAATCACCCTATAATGTTCCCATAAGCCTCCACACAATGGGTGCTTGAAGTTGGACGGTGCCACCGAGGCCGACCCAGAAAGAGATGGCGAGATGACCTGGACGCGTACCACGAGGGCTTGTTCGAGGTGGCGCGGGAAATGAGTTCCTGGAAGAATTTGAGGGAAGACTTTGTCCGGGAGTGAGACAGTAGGTATAGGCGAAGAAAAAAAAATTCCCACTGCTGGGACACAGGCCTCCTATCTTCGAGAGGAAGGGCCCAGTGCGGGTTGTAGATGTCACATGCCTTTGATTTTTTGGTTCTACGAGTAGGACATGCCAGTTTCCTTACGATGTTTTCCTTCACCGTTTTGAGAGCAGTGGTGATGAAATAATTTACACAAAGTAAAGCGCCTGTCTGAGTTCGAACCTACGACCTACAATTCGTAAGTCGCGGCCGTTACCACCGGGCCACCACTGCTCACAATTACTAATACTACCTACTTTGTAATTATTATCCATATATTGGGCAAATACTTGCAGGACTGATAACAAAGTTTTCTCTGCATAGTCCTGTTTAGTTATCTTACTTCATGTTTACCGTCAGTGGTGTCTAAAATATTGTCTCAGGAAGTGCACTTTATGGCGTTAACAATTAGGGTTTGAACCCACATAACCTGACTACCAGCGGCGGATTTACACATTTACCGCCAGTAGGCTATTCAAAATTTGCCATCCCTACCGACCTCTACAATAATGTCCCATGCCTTTTGTATACCATGCATCGCCTTTTCTTCACAATACTTAAAATGTTCTCGTTCATCAGCTACGAAAATCTTGCAAAGAGATTTGTAAAGATCGGCAACTGTGATAAAATCTACGGTAGAAGCCTGAATTTGAACATTCACTTTGTTTATTCTTTCAAAAAAACATGGTAGGTGTATAAATATTAATCTTTTTAATTTCAATAAGACATTAAAAAAAATGTTAGCCCCAAATTTGCCGCCCCTAAAATCTGCCGCCCTAGGCTCCAGCCTATTGGTAAATCCGCCACTGCTGACTACCTATAATATAATTAAGTTTCGTACATACAGTTACAGCACCTATAACTGACCACGGGTCATTCAAAAAACCCCCTATTTGTCAGAGGAGTTACAGACAGTCCGCTGTGCAGGGCCTGCAAGGAGGATGACGAGACAGCAGCTTATGTGCTTCTAAACTGCCCGGTGGTCGCCACATACAGAGCAAAGTACTTCGATAACCCAGGTAATCTCCGTGACCTTGTCAGCAACACCAAGTCGTTGCTAACCTTTCTCAAGGAGCCGGGATGGATCGAATAATCGTTTTTCCCACCCGTACGAAAAATACGCGCTTTGACGTGGAATTGCCACCAGCCCTTAGGGCCAAAGCACACACGCTACTTTTTGCATCGGCGATCGGCGATTTTGCGGCTGTATCGATGCTGCATCGCATTTTGGCGACACTCTGCGTTCGGACGCGGTATCGGAATCACGCGTTTTAGCGACTGCTCCGATGCTGCATCGCGTTTTGGCGATTCTCTGCGTTCGGACGTGGGTATCGGAATCGCGCGTTTTAGCGACTGCTCCGATGCTGGCGCAAATGCCAAATCGCTGCGACCGGCATCCGAATGTGTGCGGAGTGTAGCGTTCAGCCGCTGTATCGAGCTTCCGAAAAGCGACTGAATCGCCGCGTTCTAAGTGTGCGGTGTGCAATGCTTGGTCGCTGCATTTAGCTTCTAAAAAGCAGCTGAATCGCCGATCACCGATGCAAAAAGTAGCGTGTGTGCTTTGGCCCTTATTACCTGTTACTAAAATTATGCATACTTTCACCAACACCTACCATCAAATAAACCTAAATGCCCAACTCCCTTTCCCATCAAATTGTTCACGCCATTTATTCACATCCCTCTTCAATATGAACAGATTTCATGGAACCTTTGAAGTCTCAATTCAATTTATTTTGGCGTTAAAGAGTTCTTGTTCAAAGCGAATCAAGATTCCTTATTACGATGTTATCACTCGAGATGAGAAATCCTTCTGACAGTATACGATATAAACGTTTTATTCAATTTCATCTCATTCCGTTAACCTTGGTAGACTAAATTGTTTTCGTATGTTTTCATCATCTGCGTACACTTCCCAACTATGTTAACGTTACTTACACGATGAATCAACTAATACAATTACCGTTAAAGGTCATAGCACACGTATCAAACCGGAAAGGGATCGGCACCGTATCAACTCGAGCCGGTCAGTATTCTTTGTATGAAACTCCCTACTGCAACGCACACTAATCGGAATCGTAACCTAATCGCCTCACGAACCGCGGCGCGGTGCGTTACGGCTCGTCGTCCCCGCGCATACGGCTCGTCGTCCCCGCGCTTACGGCTCGTCGTCCCCGCGCTTACGTCTCTCCGTACCCGAGCTTACGTCTCTTCGTCCACCCTTGCCCCTCTCACCCCTCCGGCCTCGGCGAGCCGTAAGCGCCGCGTCGCCTAGCCGTAGCCGAGTCGACGTATCGGAGCTTCTGATCCGCTTTGGTTACGTGCTTACGTTAGGTTGACGCCTGTTTCATGGCGAGGCGAAAGGCGATACGGTGCCGGATTTGATAAGTGTGCTGTGACCATTAACATGATTAAACTGTCATTGTGTCAGTTAACATGTTGACATCTAACTATTGACAGGAATGCAAATTACAACCAGCAATTCCATCATATTGATTTGTTTGCTCATTCTGCTAGTAGATTCAAAAATATTGTACGTACTCAAAACACTAAAGTTACGGTGTCCTAGACGGGCCGTCCCCCGATGCGAGGACACGTGGATCATATTTCCTGCAACTTATATTAAACTTAAAGGGCCAATATATATTATTATTTTTGTTTTTAGAGGTTTTTGTTTGAGTCGGGAATTTTTTAAATTTAAAATTTAACCTTTTCATTTATTTTAGTTTAGTTAAATCTTAGTTTTCTTTTCCTGTCTAGCAATTATCACTATAAATACCACGCTTTGAAAATGTTGCAAATCTGACTTCCAAGATGCAGGCAAATGTCTAGTTTGGGGATCACCGTCAAACCTCAAAGACTTTTATACGTCAAAATATATTCTTGTACAAATTGTGATCTATGCAAATAAATAAAATTGGACTGTCTGTTTGTAATATTTAAATAACCGCTTTTTACTAAATGCATATGGATGTATACACGGTACATATACCAAAATAACATTTATTACAATTTTTGTCTGTCTGTCTATTTGTTCCGGCTAATCGCTGAAACGGCTGGACCGATTTTGGCTGGACTTTTACTGGCAGATAGCAGATATAATAAGGAGTTACTTAGGCTACTTTTATTTTAGAAAAAATAGGGTCTTACGAAAATAAATTAAAGCCAATTAAATGAAATGTGACGCGGATGAAGTCAAAGTCAAAGTCAAAGTCAAAGCATTTATTTCAAATAGGCACATAAAAGGCACTTTTGAACGTCAAAGGCACTTTTGAACGTCAAAAGTCGCGGTGAATAAATAAATTTGAAATTATTTTTTCAGTAATTACAACGTACAACCGGTTCAGGATCAAGATGCGTTCCTAGATATCTTCGGCGATAACAAATGCTATCCAGACTCCAGAGTAACAAGGTCAGGTGCGTAGGAAACAAGACGACAAATTGGAGATATACCAGAACGCTCGTAAATATCTGTACCTACGTCTCAAATTGGAATTTATGACCCTTCAGAAGATGTTGTGGGTGACTGTCACTGCTGTGTGTCTACACAAATACAAATATCAGGAGGTATGATGGTAAAACCTTTTTACACTCAACTAGCTGACCCGGCGAACTCCGTACCGCCCCGCCAGCCACTCTGCCCCCGATTTTTAAATCTCTGATATCTTCTAAGATATTAATTTTAATGATATGCTGTAAAGGGCAATTTTGATCTACATGAAATGCACAATGTATCTAATCTATTTAATTGGATAGGAAATAATACTGTATTGTTTAAAATATCTTGGTAAATAACCCATAATGTTTTTGTAATACGTAAAAGATAAAAATGGTTTCTGTGGGTTATCCTTAGGAGATAAACATAATACAATTCCGTAGTACATTTATTTGATGTATCTCGTATGGTTTAGCCAGCGCTTGCAATGTAAGCGCACAAAAATATGTTTGTTACGACATCGCATTACAAATCTTTGAATTTCTCGGATTTTCTCTACTATAATTTGTTAGTACCTACAGCGGCATGCGACCACGGGAAGGTACTTTCTTGTTTCATACTTTTCAGTAGTCGGGTTTTAGTTTTTAAACTTATTTTTTTCCAGTCTAGAACATAAAACCTGTCAGCCTAGGTTCAAAGGTGGCACTATTTTATGTGTCCATATACTTGTGAATAAAAGAATATAAAATAGGGAAAACAGTGCGTGCCTCGTAAACTCGTAAATATCGGTCTGTCGCGTGATTTACGACAGAGGGCATTTTGGGCTTGACTCTTCATCATAAAACAAAAAGCTTAGGTAGATTGGATTTATCTATTTACATTTTAGTATTTCACTTTGTTTTTTAGTTAAAAAGCATTGTATACATAACACATATTGACATACATAATCAGCCTATAATGTTCCCACTGCTGGGACACAGGCCTCCTCTCGGTGAGTCAAAGTCAAAGCATTTTTTTATAAAAGGCACTTTTGAACGTCAAAAAGTGAGAGAGAGTGGGCCGCAATCCACCACGCCGGCCTGGTGCGGGTTGGTAGATGTCACATGTCTTCGAATTTTTGGTTTTAGGATATGCCGGTTTCCTCACGACGTTTTCATTCACCGTTTTGAGAGTAGTGAAAAAGTGTTGTATAACTTAGACCATTTCAGACACCAATCTACGTCGTGGTCTTCACATGATCTGGTGAAGTGCGGCGAGTTTGATTCGGTATTTCATATCGGAGTAGTCGGATAGGAAACGCCGACCAGCATAACTATTCACAACCATCCCACAAGCTATCGTATCGAAAATGACACATTTCCATAATCTGATTTGCCTTGCCCCAAGACAGCAAACAGCTGTCGAAAGAACAGTGACCGTCTATTTAATTCAAACTGACAAAATTTTTGGGTTTTGGACTTGTGAACAGCGTTTGGAAGACTCCTACGATAACATTGATTGATGTTCGATAAGGTACGGAAGCGTGTCGAGTGGTTGTGAATAGCTATGCAGAAGGCCAATTTCCGTAATTAAAAACGTTCAAAACCTAGTCGCAATCTCATTTCAGCGACTAGCGCGAGTTTTTCCTCTAGAAACAGCAAGTTACAATTTCCGTCAGTTGAAGCTGGTCACCACTTAGTTGCCTCGGCTTATTTTTAATTGTTTTATTTTTGAATTGTTGTTTTTTTATTATTTGCTGTACTCTGGACGCTGTTAACGGGTACGTCTTTTTTTTTTACATCGTTCACACATATTATTATAAATTCAACATTAATGATGTAACTAATATGTTTGTAAAAATATAACTTAAAAGAGTTTCCATGGAGTTTCTTGCCCGTTCTTATCCATAAGTACCTACGCTTTGGAATGGGCAACTAGCTTCATTTTTCTGACTGACCGACTCTTTGACAGTTCAAAAGTGCCTGTAAATGGTTTAATTGAAATAAATGCTTTGAGTTGAGTTTCAATTATCAAAACATACTCTCAGTGACAAACACAGAAATTGTCTAAGTAGCTCTCATGGAAAAATAAAATAAAAACATGCTGAAGTACGCAACGAGCGAGCGAATCCCAAAATAACTTCAGAAAAACTACTTTTAAAAAGGAGGTAATACAAGCAAAGTCAAAGCTCCATGTATTTAAACTTTTAAATTAGCTAGGTACTCATGAACCTAGCATATGGAAACACTGTCACTTTACAAGTATAATTAACGATAAGCAGCTGTTTTATGCATTAACTTGTTAGTTTTTACTCGAGAACCACAAAAACGAAATGACGTGTTTTTTTTTAAATAATAATATTCGTAGGTACTGGCTGGCATAGCTATTATAGAATGAATTATCGGTAGTACTCACAACATGTTTTGCAGTAGTAAAACGTGTATTATATTATGCGGTATACAACCCTGGCATCCTGACATCGAAGCGCGAATCTATACAGGGTGTTACAGAAAGGGTATATCAATACAAACGGGTTGATGAGTGTATCTGGTCTAGAATCTCTGTACAAAATTTCAGCTCAAAAGCATTAACTTTGAAAATGCTTAATATTTTTTTATTTCGATAGTTTATTGAATTGAAATCATAACAAACGTGGCACCGCACTACGAGGGTCATTATCCATTATCTGTAGTGTGTCTGTGCGCCTAGTACACGCACATCACGCCGCCGCGCGCCAGTGCAGCGCCGTGATGTCAAAATAAAAAAAAATATTAAGCATTTTCAAAGTTAATGCTTTTGAGCTGAAATTTTGTACAAAGATTCTAGACCAGATACACTCTTCAACCCGTTTGTATTGATATACCCTTTCTGTAACATCCTGTATAAATAAAACAAAGTCGGGTTAGTTGCACCATTTTTTTGTAAGAACAATGGATCCGTTTATTATGATTTTTTGATGTTGACTTGAAAGAGCATGGCAGTTGAGAATGTGTCATGCTCACTTAAATGTCTCTCTGATGGTGGCGCGTGTGTTGGATCATTCGGTTCCCTACAAAATGGTTGAGCTGGATGGTGCTGATCCATGCGTCATGTTCGTGAACGGACGCCGTCGGTTGAGACTGGTCATCTCTTAACTGCCAAGGCTTATTTTTAATCTTATTTCTTGTATTGTTTCTTCATTTGTGTGTTTTTTTACATTGTTCTCACATATAGAAGCAACAAGAATAATGTACCCAGGATTTTGTAATATCTTGATTTAAAAAGAGTGTCCATGGAGTTTCTTGCCCGTTCTTCTCCATAGAGATCTACGCTTTGGAATGGGCACCTAGCTTCAACTTTCTGACCAACTGACCGACTACTTAATTTTGACAATTCAAAAGTGCCTGTAATGGTTTAATTGAAATAAATGCTTTGAGTTTGAGTTTGAGTTTGATAACTCAAGAACTGCTGGAACGAATTTTATGATATTTGAATTGTTGGATTTGTCTCCGCCCCGAATAGCAGAATAACTATTAAAAAAAGGAAAACATTCTCGAAAAAAAAATGAAGATACTTCATTTTCTTATACATTTTTTATGGAACATCTCTTTTTTTGTTCGTGCGTCGACGTCCCTGCCGCCCTGTATTCTACATTATACAGGGTGAAATTGAACACATGCGACAAATCGAAATGGGAGATTGTACTCATTATTATGAACAACTTTTACTATGGAACCAAACCTGAAATCGCGAAAAAAAAATCAGCTGTTCCCTACATTTATGTTCGCATAACTCATCAAAATGTAGGGAACAGCTGATTTTTTTTTCGCGATTTCAGGTTTGGTCCCATAGTAAAAGTTGTTCATAATAATGAGTACAATCTCCCATTTCGATTTGTCGCATGTGTTCAATTTCACCCTGTATACGTTTTATTAGGTAGAATCTAATATTTCAAGAAATATCAAATGTAACATCTGAGGGCAATTCTCATAATTTTAATAACGTTCACAGTTTGATCTCTGTCTCAATCTGTCAAAAATACCTCTAATTACCCTACATTTTTGTTGACAAGTTTTTGACGTTAATTGTCGCTGACATAAGATTGCGACTAGATTTTGAACGTTTTTAATTACGAGAATTGCCCCTTTTCTGATGTGTGTAGGTACACAGGGCGACACATCAAGCTATACAATTCCAGTTTCAGCTGACCTCAAATTTTTCGTACCATCAGAAGTCGGCTTATACCGGTTATGTATACCTTGATGTGCAGCCGTGCGTACATGTAATCTTTCATAAATTAACCTAACTACAACCCGCACAGCGGAAGACCAATATTAATATTGTTATGTTAAAATACAAGATGTTAGGTTAAATGAAGGACTTACTTTTAGGCCCCCTTAAGGCACTTTTTAAGGCGCAGATATACGACTTCTAATGATTTTAAATTCAACATCACGTCTAATCGACCGGACTGATTTCTTTGAAAAAAATAAATGTTATACTAGACCATTTGCTTCGTAATTTGATATGTGAATATTTGCAATTATATTTTTTTAACATAGTGTAATTAATTTGTAAAGTAATGTCTACCGCGGACATAAAAACGATAATCACGCAAACACTATCGGGTGTATTTTCAAAAAACTTTCACCATCTAAAAGACAATTTAATTCCCCGAATTTTAGTATACGGTTTTTATTTGTTTGGTGTTTGAGAGTTTTTGTAAATAGATAATTGCTTCATATTTGCAATAAATTACCACGGTTGTGTCATCGCGCTTCTCTTTCTTTTCTATGCAGTCCGACAGTGACCGCGCTTTAGGTCATGTAGTCGCCTTAAGCGTCAAAATTACATTAGGCAGTCCCCTAAAACGGTCGCCCTTCGCCATTTCCTATTGCTTTAGTTGGGAAGAAAAAGTTGCGCAACAAACTCCCCAGCAGCACAGCTGTCTGTTCAGTTGTAAGAACTTCAATAGTATAATGAACATTACGAAACATAAAACAGTAAATGGAATTATCACACTAATATTATAAAGGCGAAAGTTAGTGAGTGTGTGTGTGTGTTTGTTTATATGTTTGTTACTTCTTCACGCTCAAACGGCTAGACCAATTTTGATAAAATTTAATATGGGGGAAGCTGACACTCTGGATTAACATATAGGCTACTTTTTATCCCAATATTCCTACGGGATCGAGTCTTAGTTTGACATAAATGTCAGGTAGCACACGCCAATATACCAACAAAAATATTGAAACGATACTCAAGCAGAAAAAAAAAAGAACGTAAACGCAGCAAATCAAAACGTGCATGAAAAAAAATATTGCTGTTCATTTTGGTTGCGTGGGTATTGAAATATTTTCCACAGTTTATCTCAAACTGAATCGTGTCTAGACATTTATATTCGTATTTGCCTTATTTTCCTCATATTCCTAACAACTTGATAATGCTTGTTCAATTTGCATAACATAACCGGCTTTGAATAAAACAAGCAGTTTATTTCGGTACACTTAATGTTTCTTGTTGAACCTATTATGTATTTATAACCTAAGACGCTTATTTATTTATTTTATTTATTTATTTAATTTAATTAAAACGGTTTAAAACCAATTACATTAATTAAATATAAAAAGACACACATAAAAGAAACATAAAAGATTAAATCATCAAATAAAAAATGAAAAGAAGTTAACAACACTTTCATACATCCCTCTCACAGTACTTCTGACATGCCGACAAAATCTTCGTCCACTCGTCCACAAACAGATCGTTTGTTGGATTAGAGTCCAAGAGTGAACGTAACGCTTGAAGTGTAATCATTATTATTGGCTTTTAACCGATTCTACCTAGGAGTACCCAGTAACTGGGTTATGGAGGTCAGATAGGCAGTCGCTCCATGTAAAATACTGGTATTCAGCTGCATCTTGTTAGACTGGAAGCCGACCCCAACATAGTTAGGAAAAGGCTAGGCTAGCTTTATCTCAATGTGTGATAAAGGTTTTATCTCACACAGGTAAAGGACAACCACTGATACCTTCGTTTATAATATAATCATCGTCATCATCATCATTTCAGCCGAAAGACGTCCACTACTGGACATAGGCCTCCCCGAAGCACCTCCACTTTGGCCGGTTCTGTGCTTCTCGCTTTCAACGGGTTCCCGCGGCCTTCACATGGTCGTTGGTCCACCTTGTGGGAATCCTTCCAACGCTATGTCTTCCGGTACGCGGTCGCCAGTCCAGAACCTTTCGGCCCCATCGGCGATCTGTTCTGCGAGCAATGTGCCCTGCCCAGTGCCACTTAAGTTTGGCAATTCTTCAGGCTATGTCGGTTACCTTAGTTCTCCTGCGGATCTCTTCATTTCTGATTCGGTCACCCAGGGAAACGCTAAGCATAGCCCTCTCTATTGCCCTTTGGGTGACTTATAATTATAATATTAATAAAAAACAAATAACAACAGTAGCACTCCGGGAGTGCCGACAGAAGTGAAAACTTGAATAATTACGTTTGTTTTTTTTAAACCTTCACATAAACAAAGCACAAACAGAATACTTTGCCATCACTCAAACAAACTCTTCAGCTTTATAATAACCCCCTTACTAATAAAATCAGATGAATAGTTACACACCAATTTCTCTCTTTCAGTCGTCAGTAATTTGACTTTCGAAAGAAGAAGACAAAGCGTTGTGTAACTATACAGTCCCTATACAACGTATATTAGTAAGGGAGTAATTATATGGATAGATAAATCCAGGTTACCACACGTGGTTTTCCTTCACTGAAGTCCGACTTCACTGAAGAAATAAGTAATCTTGAAGATAAACTCAGAAAATACCCTGCGTATTGGTAATTTCTGAACGTTTTAAGAACAAGTTTTGATCACTACAAATCAAAGGAAGGAAGAGAAATATTATGATACAATAAACTCATATGACTTTAAACTGTCGTGCATTTAGTATTGAACTAAATGTAGAACGCCACCTGTAGGCTATGGGATAAATACACCCAAATAGGCTCGGATGGAACAGTCGATATTAGTGCAGGATATCAACTCAGGGCGGCGGCGGCTGATGAACATCTAGCACGTCAAAGGTGGCGCCCACGGACTCAGTCAGGCGGTCCACTGTACACCCACCAACTCGCACTAGATAAGCGCGGTGGGTTAATTTGTCTAAACCCCTACTCTCTCATGAGAGATTAGGGAGGCCTTTGCCTTGCAGTGGGACGTCACAGGCTAATAATAAATAAATAAATATAAATATGGACTTTGAACCCGCACTATTGTGTCTGAGAAACAAGTCCGTTATGTATCTGAGTCACTACGATATAGGGGACGTAAAAAGGATATCATTTTCGTCCCTTAAGTAGGTATATAGCATAATCATAATATCATCGATTCAGCTGAGCAAGTAAAACAAAAGAATGCCTAATATTATCTCCATAAGATAAAGTAAATCAATCATAATAGAGTCATCTGTAGACATCGCTATAATGAAAACAATGTCCCCGACAGCCCATCCAGTTCTTGACCTAATTCTCCGTCGCTTAACCTCAATCACAATCACGTAACTTTCCCCCTACTTTGATAGAGTTGCGCGAATATAAAAGTTTGTCGAGAAAAAATACAATCGATGTTAATTCTTAGGGGTGAGTTGCGTAAACACTTGGCAGATTGCCGTCCCCCATAGCTCAGTACCCCATCGGTGGTTATATGAACACCATGTCACATCTGTATCCCATATTCGCCTACTTCGGGGTAAGATTTTTTTAACCAACCCATAAAAAAAAACCCATTAATTTTCCATTTTTGCACAAAAATTTTCAATCGAAAATCGAATTTTAGTTTTCTGGAATCAAGTTTTAATTCAATTGTTTTTGTTAACGCATGCGTCCTGGTTGTTTTTGTTCGGGATGACGTCAGTGTCTACCCGGCGAAGTGAAATAGGTCATTGGTTATTTGATGTGTGGTGTCGATTGGTCGTTTTATATTTGGTCGTGTTCTATTCATGTGGTGAGACAAGTTTAGTGTTGTGTTGTTGAAATGGGGGTGTCAGGGAAGTTCAGCTTTGATGTGTCGATGAAATGTTGGGATGTAGCATGTTGGAGTGATTTTGTATATAGTTAACTTGGTACTATTCAGTCGGGTTAGTCCACAAATTCAAGGTCGCTCAGCGCGCTATGGAGCGGGTTATGCCCGGTCTTTCTTTGAAGGATAAAATCAGGAATTAAGTTATCCGGAAAGGACCTGAATAGCCGACATGGCTTGCAGAGTATACACATAGTTTGTCGAAGAACCGATGGTCGCAGGAGCAGCCGAGTCCTAGAGAGGAGACCACGTATTAGCAAGCGGGTTCGACCTCAAGGTGGCTGGCATGGATTGGATGTGGAAGACGGAGGACAGGGTGTCGTGGCGCAGCCTGCAAGAGACCTATGTCCAGCAGTGGCTGCAAAAGGTTAACTTGATTACTTGGCACAGCGTTTGTAAGTTATAAAAATATTTTAACAGCTGTCGCGTCTATGATTTCTAACGACTCTTTTTAACTTATTTTTGTCGTGATAAATCAGCGCAGCAGGTCACGCCCTGTAGTTTTTGCCTACTCCCATGGAAAGACGTGTGACAAACCTTCTTTTTCTCGTGTCGATGACTCATATTTTTGGTACGACAATTACATAGCGACCGTAAATGATAAACAGTTCATGTTCTGTGAAGCGACTGCCATCTGACCTTCGATACCTAATGACTGGACAATATCATTTGTCTTTATAAGTCAATTTATTTTCATATGTAAACGGGCACGCCCTTTATACCTGGAAGCTTTTAAATAGCTATTATGTTCTGTTTACGTTTTTATTTCTGCTTGGGTAGTTTTCATGTCTTTGTTGGTATATTGGCGTGTGCTGGCTATAACATAATTTAATGTCTTGTGTTTCGTAATGTTAATTGCTTTGCATACTATTGTACCTATAGAATCAAATACTTCTAACTGAACAGTGAGCTGTGCTGCTGGAGAGTTAGTTGCGCCACTTCTCTCTCTTCACGAATTGTCTTATGTAATTTTGACGCTCAAAAAGTGCTTATTCTCAGCCTAATTTGAATAAGTGACTTTTGATTTTGATTTGTAATCAGATAAATTGATATTAATGTATACTTAGGTCTCTCTGATACACATAATTATTTGAAAAACTCCGTATGTTTGAATATGCTGACTAATATGTGCTTGTTTGTTTAATTACTAGTCAGAATGGTGTCAAATACAAATTATGAAACTCAAAACAGTGTTCAGATTTTCAATCCTCGTACAGAAACTGATGGGGCTCGGGGCAAAATATGAACAGCCGCACGTTTGATCGAAGCCAAAAAAACCAAGTGCGAATCGGACTCGCCCATGAAGGGTTCCGTAGCAGCAAGTAACATAATATAAAAGTTCTTGTAGTTCGTTGTAACTTTGTGAAAGGTAAATTGCGGTTTTCGATTTATGACGTATTAAAAAAAAACTACTTACTAGATCTCGTTTAAACCAATTTTCGGTGGAAGTTTACATGTACATTATATATATTTTTTTAATTTTATCATTCTCTTATTTTAGAAGTTAGAGGGGGGGGGGACACACATTTTACCACTTTGAAAGTGTCTCTCGCGCAAACTACTCAGTTCAGAAAAAAATGATATTAGAAACCTCAATATCATTTTTGAAGACCTATCCATAGATACCCCACACGTACAGGTTTGATGAAAAAAAATTTTTGGAGTTTCAGTTGTAAGTATGGGGAACCCCAAAATTTATTGTTTTTTATCTATTTTTGTGTGAAAATCTTACTGCGGTTCACAGAATACATCTACTTACCAAGTTTCAACAGTATAGTTCTTATAGTTTCGGAAAAAAGTGGCTGTGACATACGGACGGACGGACAGACAGACAGACAGACAAACAGACATGACGAATCCATAAGGGTTCCGTTTTTTGCCATTTGGCTACGGAACCCTAAAAACAGGCCTACTGCCACAGAATAAAATTCCTCCAAATAATAACCCTTTATATAAATTTCTATGCATACAAATAAAATAAATTAACGAATACAAATAAGAAAAGTAACAGAATTAAAATTAAAATAAAATGTCAAAGCAATTAAAATAAACGTAAATTAAAAGATAAACAAAGCTACGCTTGCCGAGGTCAGTCTGCGGATAAGTGACCGTCCATTACATATCGAGAACCCTCTGTGCCTCGGAAAGCACGTTTAAGCCGTTGGTCCTGGCTTTCATTTTTAGATATTTGACAGTCGTTACGCGTAGTCAGAAGCCCGAAAGTCTATCGGGCAACTAGTCTTATCAAGGGATATCTTCCTTGCCCGATAGACTATGTTGAGATCGGATTCCGATCTCAACATAGTTGGGTAAAGAGTAGACAGATGATGAATCAAAAACGTAAGAAGCAAGCTCTCAAAACAACAAAAAAGTTTACATAAACCACATCTTAATTTGCAAAGAAAACATGTTTACGTTACCTTCAGTTCCTCTAAGCTCCACATGAGCTTAAAAATATTTAAAAAACATTTATGTTTACCTAAATGTACCTAATATTTTTCTTACTCACTTTCTTAACCCAAGTGGGTAGGAAAGGCTTGACTTTCCATAATATGGAGATTTCGTGATGAAATGAAAACATTGCGTCGAAGACTCTCATTAGTTTTGAGAGACTTTTATAACCTGTTGTTTATTTATGGACTATGTTTCATCAAAACTTAATATTTTTCTTGACCTTTTCGTAGGCTTAGGCATCTGTCACACCGCCGACGAGGAACCGACTGGTTATCAAAGATTTTCTCGCTCAAGAAACGTACAAATGATTTTAGATCCCGTGTAAGTAAAAGAGAGACACATATTGATAATTGATCGCTGGCTATTCGCTGGCGAGTACTCGTTTATCGCAGCGACAAGAGCTTTCAAAGAGAGTACTCGCTCAGCGACCCTTGCTGGGCAGGCAGGACACTCGCTGAGAGACTCACGCATACCGAATTCGTCACGATTTCGTCTGCGTCTAATTTTTTTGAAAGTAGCCTAGGTCCTTCTCTAGGTTCCAGGCTACTTCTGTCATGTTTCATAACAATCAGAAGGCCAATGCTCGTAATTTAAAACGTTCAAAATCTAGTCGCAGTCTCATCTCAGTGACAAACAAATGTCAAAATTTATGGAAATTAGGGGTATTTTTGACAGATTGAGACTGAAATCAGACTATGAATGTTCTTAAAATTACGAGAATTGCCCCTCTGTTCAGAGCCTTAGGCGTGAAAAGTTAAATAGTAACCAGATAGAGTCAGAGAATCTCATTTTTAATTTTAGTGATGAGAATGGAGTTTCCTTAGAGTTGTGTCGGTGATAGTAGAAAAAGTTCATAAAGCCCTGTCACTGACTGAACCAGTTAAATATAACTTTTGGGGCCCCATCACGCGAACCACAATGACAACACATGGACGGGGTCTAATTAGTATGAAAATGAATTATAGTTCATTCACACGGACCACATTTGGCGGTCAAAATCCACAGTGGAACCGATAACGACTTCATTAAGGCCACGTCGCATCCACCAGCAAGACCGCACACCAGCGGCTGACCGCATTACAAACACAACGATCTGTCTATCTGAAAAAACTAGCTACAACGTAAACAGTGCAACCACAACGCAACTGCAAAAAGTTGCAGCGACACTATCTACGGCTTGCCCATATTTTCCTCGCTGCAATGTGGTATGGTATTGTGGTACATGTGAACGCGCCCTTCGTCACAAACTAAAAAACTAGACAAAAGAACTTCATATGCAGAATTTCTGTTTTAATTTATTTTTTCAAAAGTCACTTTATTGCGTCGTGTTGGAAAGTTTTGAGTTAATATAAATGGGAAGCTCTAATATTTTGAAAACGTTGATCCCTGTAGGGCGATAGTCCAATTCAGTAGGAAATGGGAATGTTCTTATTCAGCGGTAGATTCAGACAGACCGACGGATAGACTGGACGGACTACATAATAAATTATTCATCCCGGTACCGTACAGAATGAATAAATTAAACGAAACTTTGTTGCTTAACTTTGATACTTATTTGTATATAAACTTGGGGCTTGTGGCTAAGAAGTAACAGCCACTTTTCCTAACCATGTTAGGGTCGGCTTCTAGTCTAACCGGATGCAGTTGAATACCAGTATTTTACATGGAGCGACTGCGTCTCTGACTTTCACATAATTATCTCCTCCTCTTCAATATCATCATCTGCCTAGCCTTTTCCCAACTATGTTAGGGTCGGCTTCCAGTCTAACTGGATGCAGCTGAATACCTGCAGTATTTTACATGGAGTGACTGCCTATCTGACCTCCACAACCCAGTTACGGGGTAATACGATACCCCTTGTTAAGACCGGTTGTCAGATTTTCGCGCTTCTGACGACCCGTAACGACTGTCAAAGATCCACGAATGACAGTCGGGACCAACGGCTTAACGTGTTTTCCGAGACACGAAGGGGTCTTGGTATATAAAAATGGTCACCCATTCACGGACCAACCACGGCAAGCGTAGCTTAACCTGATTGATCGACCTGTGCGGCTGATATTAGTGGGCCACAAGTATGATGCCTTGTGTGATTCTCAGCTTCGTTACGTGTCTTTTTACACCCGTCAGAATAATTCAAAATATAAGATTAAAGACAAGCCCGAGCATCAGCATCTCTATTATTTACTTTGTCTATAATTTGAAAAAGGTCTACAGCAAAAAATGTTTTACTGTCGATTTGTTTTGACACTATATCAAATCCATTGATTGATTGACCGGCGTTGGATCTCTAGTAATTAAAAGAAAACAGTGTATCCCGTGTTTGTTGTTTCAGTTAACGTAGTTTACAATGTTCGCTGAAACGTATGCATCGTATATTGCACGATGTTTTTTACCAAGAGGTGAACTACGGTCGGAGTTTCCTTTTTAATATGCCATAGTTGATGCTTGATTAATTTTATCTTGGACGTTTAATGAAGTAGAAAATGTTGGCTTATAGAGGTATGAGGAACAGGGTGTAAAGTTCACACAACCTCCATAGAAAAGGGAGGATCTTCCGACCAGATGGGTGTTGTGTCTGGCGGGCAACTGCCCTATGAGTCATGTCGGGCCGTTGTATCTATGCTAGTAGCACGGTAAACTCTGCTTGCGAGATGCAGGATTTGCGTGACGTCAGTATGACGCGTTGTTCGCATGTGGCGTTGTAGATATCGCTACAGGATTAATTAAAATGAGTTTAAAGAGTTTTCTGAGGAAAGCTTTGAGTTTGAATTTGGAGGGCTATAAGATTAGGGGAAGACCAAAGAAACGATGGATGGACTGTGTGAATGATGATATGGTTAGATAGGGGGTGACTACCGAGATGACGACTAACAGAAAAGTATGGAAGAAAATTACATGTTGCACCGACCACAAATAAATTGGGATAAGGATTAAGGACAGGAAAATGATGATGATGATGATGAGTTTAAAGATTTGATCGTCGTTTTGATCCCGGGTGTCATTCGTAGAACTTTGACAGTCGTTACGGGTCAGAAGCCCAAAAGTCTGACAGCCAGTCTTACCAAAGGGTATCGTGTTACCCAGTAACTGGTTTGTGGAGGTCTATCTGACCTCCACAAACCAGTTACTGGCAGTCACTCCATGTAAAATACTGCTATTCAGCTGCATTCAGCTAGACTGGAAGCCGACCCCACATAGTTGGGAAAAGGCTAGGCAGATGATTTAGTTTCATAATTCGATTGAAAGTACTCTTGGTGTTTTCTGCACAGTTCATCCCTCCATACAAAGCTCGCAAAATAATTACCTACTACTACTACATTAAAAAATGACGTTTGTATACGTATGAATGTGTGCGTGAGGTACTTGTGTTTGCGAGCGCTCTTGTTAAATAATTGCGACGAATACGCCGAAGTGCGAGGTGAGGTGCGGTAACTGATGTTAGTGCGGGGAAGGGAGTGTCCTTTCTGTACGTAGTACTTTAAGTATTCTGTGCCTAAAGCCCAGTATTTATAATAAAAAAGCTGCGTAATTACTGTGTTGGTAAAATTTAGAAAGTTGCAGCAATATTAATTCATACAATTTGTTAGTGAAACATGACGGTTTCCAGTTACTCCAAGCTATTTTTCAGCTACAATGTTGCGTAACTTTTACTTTTACACCAAAATTATTACAATAAAATATAATAGAAACTTTCTGTTATGCGTACCTACCATATGTATTACAAATATTAATGTAATGTTTGGGACTGTCTGATGGTGGGTTTTAAAATTGTCTTCTTTTTTTTTTAACTGAAAACTTCTTTAGGCGCACTGGACATTTTTGAGATGGGAAAAAACCATTGAATTCGCGCCACTGTTACCGTAACGACACCGCTTCGGATGTGTTCGGCTGTTCTCGAGATGTACTCGGTTTTAATGTATCGATATGTCAGTGAGTGATGGCAAAGTATTCTGTTTGTGTTTTGTTTTCACTTCTGTCGGCACTCCCGGAGTGCCACTGTTTTTTTTTGTGTTTATGTTCTATAAGTATTGCGTCATGTTTACCGCAAATAAACGTATTTTCTTTCTTTGTTTCTTTTCTTTCTTTCTCGAAAAGATGTTAGGGCCACTCCAGAGGGGTTAGACAATGTACCAATTGTTTTCAAAGCGTATTTCTACAACGACTTTCATCAGGATTGACATAAGCTTTTTGATAGGTTATGTCAGCCCCCTGCATTTTCCACTTCTCCTTCTCACACTCTCACTCTTCACTCTCTCTCTCTTTCTCTTCTTCACTACTTCTTTCTCTTCCTTTTTTCTTCTTTTATTTTTTTTCGACTTTTCCATCATCAAGTTCGTACATAAAATCACCATGCAACTTGTACTCTAACCTCATCATCTGTTCTTTCCAGCTCTACCTCCTGTTCATGCTGGTGTTCTTCATAATCCTGTGCCTTATCTGCATCGTGGTGCTCCTGTGGTACAACAGACGTTACAACCTGGAGTTGCATTCCACCACCGAGCCCCGGGAAGACACCCCCATTAGGAGACCGTGCCTTAGTGAATTTTAACCTTGTGCCTACGGATTATGGTCTGTTTTTAATTGGAGCTCAATTTGTAAATCGTCCCATAGAGCTGGCAGATAAAGAAAAGAAAGAAATAAAGAAAAATAGGTTTATTTGACACAGAAAAAAGTGCATACAAAAAGATGAAGATAAAAAAGAAGAATTTTAATACATGAAAACAATATGTAAAGTATTCCGGCCAGAAATTATTTAGGTACGGACAGCGTCAGAGAAAAGGAACCACCTTTGGTACTGAGTCCCCTTTGGTAAGTAACCAAAGGGGGTTACTTTTCTCTGATGCTGTCTGTACTCAAGTATATAGTTCTTTATTGTATTTTTATTAACCAATATCTAACATAGGCGGCGGCGTTCAGGTTATGGGGGCTAGGATTTTTGAAATCTGAGTTTAATTTTTGGGAATTCCACCATAGAAATTAGAATGAAAAGTACGTCCATAATCGATAAGTAAATTAATTTATTCAAACTAGGCTGAGTATCAGCACTTTTTGTACAGACGCCAGCACATCAAGCTACCCAAAACTGTCAAATTTTCCCAATCAACTTTGAACCTTATGCTGTAGCGATAAAGTTGAAAATCTATTGAAGAAATTTGACAGATTGTAGTAGCTTGGTGTACATAAACATTACATTCCCAGACACTCCCCCAAAACGCCCGCCCTTTACCACTTTCTAGTGCTTTAGCTAGGCAGAAGAAGTGGCGCAACGAACTCTCCGGTATGTGATATTGTAAATTAGTCTTTACAAACCATTTATTTAGAGTCCCTGGTCCAACGATTGGTTTAATGATAACAATGGTTAACAGTTTTGATTTACCTACATTGGTCCTTAAAATAAACATTATTTTCCCTATATTTACGTCCAAATAAAATGTATTTACACAAAACTATTTACCAGAATCGTGATACGTGCAACGGTACTCATATACAACGCATTTTAATGTTAAAAACAATGAAGTGCCATTTAGAGTCTTAACTGTGTAAAGTAAGGTTCATTTCACAACGACTGATTCAGTGCCAAATAAAATTTAATTGTAAATAGCATGGACTTTTATTTAATATTGGAATACCGTTACGAATTGTAGTATCGTTCGTTCTCATTTTATGTTCATTTGTAACAAGCAGATACAAGTAATATAATACTGTTGATTACAATTAATTTAACTGACTGCCTCCTTGGTCTAGTAGTTGCAAGCATTACTGCTGACTGGTCCTCAGTTCGATTGCTAGACCAGGCAGTGGCGTGCATTGAATATAGGCATATAAGCAGTGCCTAACTACCTCGATATATCAACATAAGCCTGTCAATTACATTTTAGCGTGTACCCCACAATTAAGAAACTCAATAAATTATCATACCTAACAAAAAACAAAATCTTCATACAAACGCGCGGCAGTAGGCAGTCGCCGGACGGGAGTATTCCCCTTTTGAGCACCTATTTTTAGAGCACCTAGGAGAGACCCTATCAATGGTAGAAAAAATATATACGATTTGAAATAGGTGCTCTAAAAATAGGTGCTCAAACGGGAATACTCCGGCCTACTCGGCTCCCGTACTATTCGCACATTGTCATTGGTCTTTACTCGTTCAAGTGAATACGACAAATTAAAAATACGTACGTCTCACGCGTAATACCATGACGTTCGACCTTCACAATTTATCACCCTTAAGTAGGTATGCCTACTCAAATAACCACACTTTTGACCTCAATTTTTTTTCTGATTAGTGACCGCGTTTGCCTAGACTACACCCGGCCTAGTGCCTACTTATTCTGAAAACCAATGCACGCCACTGAGACCGGGCAAAGCGTTATTGGGTTTTTCTATCTGGAAATTCTCAGTAGCAGCCCAGAGCTTGAATTTGTGCCCGGTCGATTGTAATAGGCTTGTCCCGTATTACATGAGCATTAAACGCAACTAGCGAACTTTTTCATTTCAAAAATTGTTCATCATAAGAGGGTCAATAAGTTTTTTAAAGGATCGGCTTAATATATCCTTTAGCAGTATCTACAACGCCACATGCGAGCAACGCGTCATACTGACGTCACGCAAATCCTGCATCTCGCAAGCAGAGTTTACCGCGCAACTAGCATAGATACAACAGCCCGACATGAATCATCGGGCAGTGGCCCGCCAGACACAACACCCGTCTGGTCGGAGGATCCTCCCTTTTCTATAGAGTATGAGTGAACTTTACACCCTGTTCCTCATACCTCTATACTGGTGACCCCGAACATGTACGTCAGCGCAGCCTTCCTACTTCAGCGTGACGTCATCATCACTCCCGCATGCTTTAGAGCGGCGAGTCACCCAGGCAGCCAGCACCCACGGCTTCAACGGGTATCCTGACCACCAGCATGCAGCGACCGCGCATATCTGGTCATCACCCTCAGCTTACAGCAGCTTTAGTTAATCATATAAGACTAGCACCCTAATTACATAACACACTATCAATCAAGAATATTGCTAATCCATCGCTTCATATGTTCGAAAAAATGGTCTGCTCAACAGCGTAAATAATAACCCAATGAATTTTGTTGAACTGTCAAAATGAAAACTAATCTTACTTTGAGTGATCACACTAATTGCATTACTCGTTGCTCTTGCAACAATGACATTGCAACAAATTATACTTTCTGTCATACTTTCAAGATGCAATCTAGACATAAATATGACTTGAAATCCTGACTACAATTCCAATTTTAATTAAACGATGACCGTAGAGACATTGCAGCATGTAATTTTCATTCTTCACTGGCTCCCTCAGGATTTATCTTCAGAATGGTCTGAAGATGACGGAGCAAACGGCGATCTTGTTCCAATTTTCTTAGCTATAAGAGAAATATTTGTCCAGCAGTGGTATTTTTATCTAGTCTATAAACTACCTAAAGAGGAGAAGTCAGGAGTAAAAAAAAAAATTACCTATTTAAATAACATACACATCATTTACTTACCTAAACTGGTTGGTTCGGAAGACATACCGTTGGAAGGCCTCCCACAAGGTGGACCGACGACCTTGTGAAGGCCGCAGGAACTCGTTGGATGTGAGAAGCACAAAACCAGTTGAAGTGGAGGTGCTTGGGGGAGGCCTTTGTCCAGTAGTGGACGTCTTTCGGCTGAAATGATGATGATAATGACTGGTTGGCAGGGACATCAATGCGCCAAACGTTACGATGAATTCAGCATAAATGATTGAAACATGAAAAAAAAATACGTGTGGCACTCGGGGACTGCCGCGGTAAAGCTATTGCATAGCATTTTTTATCAGCTTATGCAATTATAATATTTATGCAATTTTTGAAGTGAAACTTCTTTAGGCGCGCTTGACTTGGGGAGTAAACTGGCGAATGCGTTACGAAAACGTGTGATCGCGAGTAGGGAAGGTACGTAAAAAATAGCTGGAAATACCTCTGGTGTAAAAACCCGGTCCCGGTCGCATAAATATGCGACCGGGTTTTTACACCAGGTATTTGCTTCCAAGTACGCACACCGGGTACCGACTCAAAATACTTGCAAGACTATTAAGTATCTTATACGGCTACTCGCTCAAATACGTAGGTACTCAACCGCGTTAGTTTTCGCAAATGCGATCATGCTCCTTTTGGAACAATTTCGTATGCAAGTATAGATAAAATCGGTGGTAGATGGAGAAGAAATTATTTATAGATCTAATCTAGTTACGGTATGCCGTGGTGTTCCTCAGGGATCCGTTCTTGGCCCAATCTTCTTTATTGTATTTTTAAATGATTTAGTCACAGTGGAGTATATCAAGACACGTGTAAAGGACACAAAAATAATAATCTTTGCTGATGACACAAATGCGATAGTAGCTGCAGACGATATACTAGAATTAGAATCCAAGATCAATGCTCTCTTGAAAGCTTTTGAGAACTGGTTCAGTACTAATAATTTGAAACTTAACATAAATAAAACAAAGTGTGTCTTATTTAAGCCCACGGTACGAAATAATGCTAAGTTGGAGATTGTATCTTGTGGCAACAATGTCGAATTAGTTGATAGTGTCAAGTTCTTAGGTGTGCACATTGATTCGTTGTTGAATTGGAAGGTTGAGACATTGTCTTTAACGAAGTCTATTAGCTCGGCATGCTATGCGATTAGGACACTGAGGGAAGAATTAAGTTTACCTCAACTTAGAAGTGTGTACTTTGCCTTGGTGGAGTCAAGGCTAAGATACAGCATCGAGTTTTGGGGCAATAGCTACAAGTACAACATACAAATGGCATTCGTGATTCAGAAAAGAGCTTTAAGGACTATGCTCCGCATGAAACAGACGGAATCATGTAAAGACCATTTTATTAAACTTAAAATCTTGACAGTACCTTGCCTTTACATTTTAGTGTTACTTAGCAGCTTAGTTAAAAATTTGCACAAAATTGAGACTGATGAGCAGAGACACACTAGAGCTAGCACACGTAGGAAAGATTTGCTCAATACGATTCAACCGAAATTGAAAGTTGTCAAACATAGCCCGAGGTATCAGTCTGTAGTTCTATATAACAAATTGCCTATAGAATTCAAAACAATATATAGTGTCAACTTATTTAAAAACAAATTGAGGACCTACTTGTTGGGGAAAGGCTACTACAGTATCAATGAATTCCTAGATGACACATGACATTGTAACTTATTTTATTGCTTTTGCTTTTATTGTATTATTTTATTGCTGTTTTTATTATTTTGACATTTATTATTTATAATTTATTGTACTTGAATTTTTTTAATTATTATTGATTTTATTTACTTTTCGAAATGTATTTAATGAATTTTATTTTAATTGCAAATGTAATAAGTTATTTATTTAATTTTCAACACAATGTATTTATATTGTTATGAAATAAATGACTTATGACTTATAGTAAGCAGGTTTTTTACCGACTTCACAAAAAGGAGGAGGTACTATGTTCGGCTGTTTGTATGTTTTTTTTTTTTTGTATGTTTGTTCATCGAATACTCCGCCAATTGTCGACGGATTTTCAAAACTCTTTTTTTGTTCCAAAGTAGATAGTTTTGAGGTGGTCCCACTGTCACCAAGTTAGGATCTGATGATGGGATCTTAGAGTAATTGAGGGCAACCTTTAAATTTTATAGGCTCACTTATTGTTTTTCGCACATTTTACGAAGTATCTTGTGTATTTGCGTATGGTTGTCACCATCTCAGGTAGCTGGGCTGATGATGGAAGGTACAACTCCTTAACAGTAAGAAGTTACTCGAACAGGCAAGGACTGTTTTAGTCAATTGTTTTGATGTTTGATAGGGCATTTGCCACATTTGGTCTCATGATCATCAAGTCATGACCTGATGCTGCAGTCAGGATAGTCTGCAGAGTACCTAACTCCTCGACAACTAACAGCAGATATATCGTGTTAAGGCTCATTGAAAAGGGCTCGATGTGTGGATAAACGTACTGTTAATGAGGAACACCGAAGTACATAAAGACCTGATGCTGAAGCCAGGAGCATTAGAAAAAGTACCAACCTTGAAATTACAGCACCGTAGTCGTGTTTGGGCTCATTTTAAACAGGACTAAATTTTAAGTTCAATGCAATGTTGACAAGTCTGGCCTGATGCTGCAGCCAGGATTATCAGCATCTAGTCTAAAAACATCAGGGCAGGATTTGATGATGGAATCCTGGAGAAATCGAAGGAACTCTTCAAATATTATAGGCACACCTATAGCGATTTGGGTATTTTTTATAGTAACTCGTGCATTTGCTCTCGGAAAGCACTATTTGGTGATGTGGAACTGATGATGAAGACCACAGATGGCCACCGGAACTACTCAATACTATCTAAGTATTTCACGGGTTGCGATTCGATTACTTTAATATGGTTGCTAAGCAATTTATGCTCGTCACAATGTGAAAGTCAAAGTCAAAGCATTTATTTCAAATAGGCACATAAAAGGCACTTTTGAACGTCAAAAATTATCTTAAAATAGAATTGATTCTAGTCGCCCATTCCAAAAGGTAGTTTTCGTATGGAGAAGAACGGGCAAGAAACTCCACCGTTACTCTTTTAAAATGTTTAGGTACAATATTTTGCATGGGTACATTAATTATATAATAACATGTGAGGACGATGCACCTACAATAAAATTACTATACCACAATAGGTAAAAGAATTAAAAACGAAACCATGACATATAAATTAATTATCTGATAGATACATGGTGCTCACATATTTACAAACATGGTACAAGCAAAACGATTTTAATTAAAAAACAAAATACAAGTAATAAGTCAGGGTGTGAGTAATAAATGTAAAAAAAAGAATAAAAAAATTTACAATTAAATTAGCAACCAGTTTGATTTTGTCTAGACTCTAGATTGTCCTATGGAGCAGGACCAGCATGTTTCCAAGCGTTCTTATCTTGGATATAATCTTCTAATTTATAGTATGCTTGTTTACAAAGTGTACGTTTAATGTGAGTTTTAAATTTTCTTTCATTTAATTGCAATATATCACAAGGTATTTTATTGTAACATTTAACACAGTACCCCATAAAAGATGTATGTACTTTGGCTAATCTGAAAAATGGTTGATGTATTTTATCTTTATTTCTTGTATTAAAGTTATGTCTATCGCTTATTTTATTAAAAAGATGTAGATTTTTTCTTACATACATAATATTTTCATAAATGAATTGGCAAGGTACCGTCATAATATTAATCCTTTTAAATAGTTCCCTGAGAGATTCGCGGCGACGTAGATTATAAATGGCTCTGACAGCTCTCTTTTGCAAAATAAAGATGGATTCAATGTCAGCAGCTCGACCCCATAGTAAAATGCCGTACGACATAATGCTGTGAAAGTAGCTAAAATAGACTAAACGCGCGGTTTCTACATCTGTTAACTGTCTTATCTTCCTAACAGCATAAGCGGCCGAGCTAAGCCGCCCCGCAAGAGATGTTATGTGAGGTCCCCATTGTAATTTCTCGTCTAGCGTGATTCCCAGGAAAACCGTTTGATCAACAAATTCTAGTTTTTCTCCATTCAGTATGATGTCACATTCGCTACTTCTAACATTTGGTAATTTAAATCTAATGCATTTGGTTTTCTTTTCATTTAGTACCAAATTATTTACCGTAAACCAATCTTGGACCTGAAGAATAGAGTTATTCACGTCGTCAAGATTTTGTGCCCGTCTGTCTATCTTAAAGATCAATGATGTGTCATCTGCAAATAACACCATCTTCGGTTGATTTTGAAGTAATTGTGGTAAATCATTAATGTAAACTAAAAAGAGGAATGGACCCAATATCGAACCTTGAGGAACGCCCATTGCCATTTCAGACCCCAATGAGTTTACGCCGTTTACTTGAACTTTAAGCTTTCTATCTTTTAGATACGACTTTAGTAAATCAAGAGCTAAATTCCTAATCCCATAGTGCTCAAGTTTCAGCAGAAGTGTCTCATGGTTGACGCAATCGAACGCCTTTGAGAGGTCGCAAAAGATTCCAATGGCATCTTGTGCTTCTTCCCAGGCGTTAAAAATGTTCTTTATTAGGGTGACACCGGCGTCAGTGGTACAACGCCCTTTGGTGAAACCGTACTGTTGTTCATGAAAGATGGAATTTTTATTAAAGTGGCGTAACATTTGATTGAGCATCAACTTTTCAAACACCTTACTGAGAACTGGCAGAATTGACACAGGCCTATAATTGTTGGGTTCTTTACTATCACCGGCTTTGAATAAAGGAACTACTTTACTGTGTTTCATGAGATCCGGAAAGACTCCTTGGTCTATACTGATGTTAAATATGAAAGCTAAATAGGGCGCAATCGTTTCAATGATAGATCTACAAACTATTACAGACATTCCCCAGAGATCTTCTGTTGATTTAATTTTAAGATCTTTAAAAGCTTTTATAACAGCCTGGGGGTTCGTATGTTGAAAACTAAACTCCGAGGGGCATGCCTTAACATTCTTTCTAAGTAAATCAGCAGAACGCGCGGGTGAGGAATTTAAAGCTTCAGTAGTTTTAATGGGAATATTAGCAAAAAAGTTTTCAAATTCCTGAGCAATTTCTACATCTGAGTTTATGGGGCCATGTGCAGTTTGTAAATTAAATTCAGTATTACGCTTTTTTTTCCTACCTGTTTCATTATTTATTATTTGCCAGGTAGTTTTTATTTTATCATCGGCTGATTTTATTTTATTGCTAATATAAAGAGCTTTAGCTATTTTGCATACACTTTTAAAAGTCTTAGAATATGTAGCAACATACTGATGAAAGCTTGTGTTATTCATATGTTGCTTTAGGCCATAAAGTTCAAAAAGGTTTTCCCTGCTTTTACGAATACCTGGAGTCGCCCAATCACTAAATAAGAACTTTGTGTAAATACTTTTAGTCTTTAGTGGGAAAGTGTCATTAAATTGCGTGTTTAATAGTGAAAAGAACTCGGCGTAGAACTCATTCGGGTCACATAAATTATTAAAACTCTGAACACATAATTTACTTGCTAAAGAATTATTTAATTTCTCTAAATTTTTAGATGTAATTGGCCTAAACCTTATTAGAGTTTTTTGTAAAGGCATGTAGGAGCAAAATGTTATTGTTTGTCCGCTGTGATCAGATGGCAACTTATTTACAATTTGTTTGTGTGTGTGTGTGAATGGTGATACGGAGCTGATGGTGGATCTGGAGAACTCCTCAACAATTAACTTCCCTGTATCGGGAAAAGCAATATTTTGTTTGTAAAAGGCGATGATCACTAGGCTATTGTAACTTAGATAAATTATAAGCAGACCCACTAAAAAGCGTGAAATAAAAACTTTTTAAGAAAAAAAAAACCGACTTTCAAAAAAACACTACAAAGTGAAAAATATCTTTAATTTCGGAAGTCGGTGGCAAAAAACTAAAATAAATATCCAAAGACACCGACTTCCGAAATTAAAGTTATTTTTCACTTTGTAAAGTTTTTTTAGGAAGTCGGTTTTTTTTTCTTAAAAAGTTTTTTTTACTTTAATGGTTTGCAAGTATTTATTTGTAAACGCGATTTTGCTCCTTATTTATTCGAAGTCATTGATCAATTTCCTATGCAAGTAGTTTTACTTCCAACGGGGCTTTTGAATACGCGTTTGTATTTCTTATCTGTATGAAGTTATGGATCAGTTTTCTATGCAGATAGAAAATACTTGAAAGTATCTCGCTCCGTCGTGCCTCAACGCTCGAGTACGTAGGTACTCAAATAGTTCAACAACCGCGTTTGTTTTCGCAAATGCGATCATACTCCTTATCAGTAAGAGCACAGAATACTTAATAGTACTACGTACAGAAAGGACACTCCCTTCCTCGCCCTCATATCAGATACCGCACCTCACCCCGCACTTCGAGGTATTCGTCGCCGACTCTTTAGCAAGGGCGCTCGAGAACCGCAGCGCTGTATTGCTGACACACAATTATGCGATTTAAGCTGAAGGGGTAGTTGTAGCCCGCGAAATTCAATTTTTCTTACGTTTTTTGCAATTTTCAGGTCAGTGTCAGATTGTATCTTGATCAAAATATGATTTGCGACTATAATAGATATGTATTTACAGAATTATAGTCATTAGAATCATTAATATATTTCTTTAAGTTAGATTTCTACCATCAACACTTTTCCATACGAGATTTGTTCTTAACGGTAGAAATTGAACTTAGAAAGATGTACTAATGATTCTAATTATTATAATTCTGTAAATACGTACCTGTTATTGTCGCGAATCATATTTTGATCAAGATACAACCTGACACTGACCTGAAAATTGCAAAAAACGTAAGAAGAATTGAATTTCGCGGGCTACAACTGCCCATTCACCTTAAAAGTTTTATTTGAGTTTTAATCACGATGGTTGGATATTGTGATGCTTTTCCGAATTCGTATTTACATATACTGTTTGTATGATTTCGCATTTTTAATAACATGCGATTTAATAACCCATTATTTACAGATAAGTCATTTAAACTAAACTATTTTAGTGTTTTTATTTCATTACGAACCCGACTATATAAATAAACAATTGAACTACATGGTCACTTCATAATAATGCACACGTTCGGGCAGCGCCGCCGCCGACGTCGTTCGGTTCCCCGACACAAATTGCTTTCCGCGCCATTTTTTTTACGCTACTAGATTTCACGCACACATTTGCACGTATACAAACGTCATTTGTTTATGTAGTAGTAATAGGTAATTATTTTGCGAGCGTTGTATGGAGTGTCCGAGGTGTGGTAAGAGTCTACGGAACAATTTCGTATGCAAGTATTTTTACTTTAATGGTTTGTAAAAGTATTTATTTGTAAACGCGATTGTGCTCCTTATTTATAGGAATTCACGGATCAATTTCCTATGCAAGTACTTTTTACTTCCAACAGGGCTTTTGTTTGATTACGCGATTGTACTTCTTATTTGTATGAAGTTATGGATCAGTTTTCGATGCAGATAGAAAATACTTGAAAGTATCTCGAGCCCTTGTTTTAGGCCCTGGTTTCTTAAGGTGGACGTACTTGGAAGCCCTGGTACTCGATTTTGCAAGTGCGACCCATGTCTAAGGGCTACGGGCGAGGCGAACGGGAGTTGAGTGGGGGATATAAGCAAGAGAAAGCAGTGCGCGCGCACATTTTCTTTCTCTCTTCCTCTCATAGCCAAATACGTTTGAAGTTTCACTTCAGTCGTGTGGTCATAAGCACACTCGGTTTTTTTTTTCTTTGATATTAATTCAAGTTTTTTCTTTGATATTAATTCAAGTTTTTTTTTTGATATTAATTCAAGTTACAGTAAGCAGCTCGTCTCGATCCGTGCGAGCTTCGTACAGTCTACACGCATACGTCTAGTCGCACGCACACAAACACCGTGCCAAAGTCTGCGAAATGAAACGACGTTAGACGATGCACGGCTTTCAACGCCGCACCGCTGTGCCGGTTGGAGTGGGGGGTGTTAGGTTTATTTTTGTTACGGAATTTCTTGATTCGGTCGCCGCGCTCAAAGCCCGCGATAAAAGCTATGCAATAGCTTAAAAAGCGTGGATTTTTTTCGTAGGTTATTAAAAAAACTCTGCCGTTCCATACATTTTGACCGTGAAGCAGTTGGTTTTTTAATGACCCACGAATGTGTTTACATGATCCCTAAATATCGCGTGACTCTTCAGCTCTTTCCAGTTTGTTCCTAACTGCGAATGACCCCCAAAACCCTATAGGTATCAATAACATTTTACAACGACAAAGAGTTTCGAAGATTCATAAAACTGAACCATCGTCTAACCAGGCTATAAAAGCATTTAAATAATCAGTATTACTTTACATTGAACAGTTAAAATAAGCGTTAAAGTCTAACTAATAAAAAGTAACGACGTTAAGAGCGGTGACGGTTTTATCGCTGATATTAAAGGTTTAGAGGCGCCACTCCTGTGAGTGATTACAGCGATTTTAGATTATATTAAAATATAAAAACTGATACTCCTCTGTATTGGGTTAGACTGGAAGCAGACCCGAACATACTTAGTTGGGAAGATGCTAGGCAGATTGAGATAGATTGATAAATATAACACACAAAATTACACAGAATGCAAAAAGCATCCAAGATAGAGGACTCACAGTATCATCAAGTAATCTTTGATGGCAAGAAAATACCGAAAAAAAACACACCTGCAGTCATGATTATAAGAGCCTTTTTTTTGTGGATGGGAAATCCTCAAATGACTCCTCCCGCTCTGGGTGGAGCGGAAGGGAGTGTCAGACTCTAACTAAAACCCACCCGTGTTCCTTCCTTAGCCCTTTATGTTCCGGGGTAGCAGTAACCCTTTCGGACCATTCCGCTACCCATTATAAGAGCCTTAAGAGGAAGCGCGGTCACGTGATCGTTGGCGTTCATTTCATACTAAAGAATTTTTTTTTTACAATATAAATGTATCTACCACTGCCATGTTACTATGTTTTGTTTTTTGGCGTGATAATATTACGCCAATTAAGTTTAGAAAAAATATATAATTTCATAGGTAAGGACCTTACATATGAAATTGCTGTTTTACATAGAAAAATCATATTTTTAAATGAAAATTTTGTATTTCGTTAATCGAAGTATTGATCATTAGTGAAGATGTTCTTTTGCCATTTTAAAGGAAGTTCGTTGATGGCTCTACTATAAAAGTTCTGGCGACGGGAATCGATGAACTCTTTAAAAGCGTTTTTCACCGCCTCGTTATATTTGAAATTTTTCCCCAATAAAAAGTTATCTAAATTCCGAATAAAAATGGAAATTAGTTGGAGCAAGGTCTGGTGAATAGGTATGGTGGATGACGGAGAGTTTCCAGTCGTAACTCCTATAATTTTGAGATGGCCGGTTGTGCGGTGTTTCGACGCGCTTTTGTTGTTGTTGTTCATAGTGAGTTCATACTAAAGGAAAAAAAATAGCACACTAATAATAAAGGCGAAAGTTTGTGAGTGTGTGTGTTTTTATGTTTGTTACTTCTTCACGCTCAAACGGCTAGACTAATTTTGATAAAATTTTGCATGGAGGTAGCTGACACCTTGGATTAACATATAGGCTAATTTTTATCCCAATATTCCCACGGGATCGACATTTACGCGGGTGAAACCGCGGGGCGCAGCTAATAATCTATACTAATATTATAAAGAGGTAATCTATAGGTACTAATACATATTATAAAAAGTTTGTATGTAGAGGGTAATCTCTGGAACTACCAGTCGGATTTGAAAAATTCTTCTTGCATTTGATAGCCCAATTCTTGAGGAAGGCTATAGGCTATTTAACATCACGCTATGACCCTGAGGAGCCGAGCAAAAAGAAAAAAAGTCAAAAAGACATTACCAACTCAACTCAACTTTGTGTTATTTTTGACACTCTTAAAACTTATATTCGATCGTTTAAATACTGGCCCTAGTTATCTAGCTTAGTATTTCCCATCGCAATCAGTGTGACAAAGTGCTGAGAGATTACAAGGCCTGTGATTACATGGCTGGTCGCAGATCGAAGCGTTTCGGAACGAAACTAATTCAATTTGGATCCTTTGAGGTTTTATTTCGAATTTTAAAATGTAAGACTGTTTCCAGCCAGTCTGGGGTAAGTTATGCGGCGTAGATTTGGATTTCTTTTTATGAAAATGTGGCACTAATTTGAATATAATGGGAAACGGATTTTTGAAAGGAATTTTTATCATAATTTGGTACATTGTTCTCTTCAAAAAGCATGTAGTTCTCTGCTTCAGTTAGTCAAATTACACATACATTTGACTAAATTATTCAAATGCGAGAAAGTATGTCGTCAATTTATTTTTGCTACAGTATGTTTGAAATTTTTATAAAAATAGTAATGGCGGACATTTAGAGAAAAGAAGGATAACAATTCAATATCAGAAGTTAACTCCAGGTTTGCCCACGATTTAGAAAAATATAACGAAATCTTTGAAGGTTCAGAATAATCACTCACCAAGAACTATTAGAGCATAAACTTAATATTATAAAGAGAAATGGATTTTTTTTGTGTTTGTTTTTGACGCTTTCACGCTAAATCGGCGAAACGGATTCGGCTGAAATTAGGCGCATGGGTAGACCATGACCTAGATTAGGACATAGAAAACATTTAACCCCGATATTCACGGGATAAAAACTTATGCGGGCGAAACCGCGGGGCACAGCTACTTAATGAGAAATAAAATTGAAAAAGTCGCATTACGAACTTACACTGATAGGTACCAATAACTTTTGGACCGCCTGCTTGTTATTTTGCACAAAAATATTGCTAGACATAAAATATGGACATTAAAACCACATTTTTATCACAACATTCAAGTTGATAACTTTGTAGCGGTAATTGCAGTTGTAACTCTGCCCACCTCAGAGCGACGCGAGCGCTCGCCGCGGCGTCACATGCTGGAGCAGGCGTTATTTTATTAATTACTAACTTATAACGATGTTCCGCGTTAGACAGGCTTACCACAAGCTCTGCGTTGTCTATAAGAATATTTTGCAGATGTGTTTTTAAAAAATATAACTTTTCATACTTTTTTCTTTTGTTGGTAGTTAACTCTGAAATAACACTTTTTTTTTATTATTTTTGACAATTTGTAGGTAACGAATGTCTACTAACTAAAGTTCGAAAAGCATTTAAGTTGCAAATCACACTAATATTATAAAGGCGAAAGTTTGTGAGTGTGTGTGTGTGTGTTTATATGTTTGTTACCTCTTCACGCCTAAACCACTGAACCGATTTAGATGAAATTTGGTATAGAGATAATTTGAGTCCCGGAAAAGGACATAGGATAGCTTTTATCCCGATATTCCCACGGGATCGAAACTTATGCGGGTGAAACCGCGGGGCGCAGCTAGTAAATTATATTTAAAGCAAGGAACAGTCTATCTCTTCCTCAATAGGCTTTATTCAAGGCTGCTAAGGACTTAAAATGTTGTTATGAAATGAACTTTACATTCGTGATCAGGAAAAACATTGATCAAATCACTGTTTGTCGGTTTTCTCCTTCATCATCATCAGCCGAAAGACGTCCACTGCTGGACATAGGCCTCCTCCAAGCACCGCCAGTTGAACCGGTTCTGTGCTTCCCACATCCAGCGGGTTCCTGCGGCCTTCACAAGGTCATCAGTCCACCTTGTGCGAGGCCTTCCAACAATACGTCTTCTGGTACGCGGTCGCCGCTCCAGAACTTTTTGGGCCCATCGGCCATCTGTTCTGCGAGCAAACTTAAGTTTATTGTTCGGGCTATGACGGTTTCCCCTTTACTGTAATATAACTCATATTAATCTGCATGTTAGGCAATGTTTATCTTCCACAATGATAATAATATATTTACTTGGCACCCTCTCGCGACAGATGGTCTAACTTGTAATACCCAGAAACCTTAGTAAATAAATTACGGTTTGTGTGCTGCTCGCGTTAATCGTAAATCCCGAAACTTCTCTCCCCACATGTTATAATTAATTGTTGTTTAATCCTTTGCTTACTGTTTTACTTACAGTAATGAGGGAATACACAGGGATCTGGAGTTAATTTAGATTAATTTTAAGCGTGTTAGTTCAGTCTACCGGGTGACTTTGGCAGTGTAGCGTGAAACTGTTTTTTGACCTTTGGATTTTAAAACATAAAATGTTTTTTTCTCAAACATGCTTGTTTTGAGCATTATTTTGACAACCTTCTTCGAGATAAATCAAAATTGCTGTACTGGCCAAATACATGCGAGCAGCGGCTGGCAAGAGTTGTATGAAAATCCATATCTGTCGTGTTTTGCGGCGTTTTTTTTTTCAAATGATTCTCGTAAGGCCATCAAGAGAAGGCACACATAGGTACTCGTAGAAGACCAACAGAAGAATATATACCTACAAGAAAAAATTATAACCAGTGGGCAAATTTTAACCATGAATTGAGCAATGATTACTACCCTAGTCTAGAAATTTTTCGTCAGTTATCAAAAAAAAGAAACGGCTGTTTCATAGAAAAGTGCAATACCTACGCGGTCAACATGTATGGAACAACTAATTTTTTTTTAATGCATAATCTGGTGTACAGTAAAGTAAAATGCGAAAATTTGTGAGCTTTGAGGGCATACAGACAGAATCCCACATAGATACACATGAAAAACATAACCCTATATTTGCTGTCGCGCAGTCGGGTAATAAAGAGTTTACTGACTGAGGTCAAGTTGGCAATATCGGGGACTCTTTGAAGGTACATTTCATTTGGAGGTTTTGGATGAGCAATATATTGCGAACTGTGGTCTGTTATTTTTTATTTCGTATAGAGATGATTTGGCAGTTCCTGTGTTGTTTGTTTTTAAAAACTAACTGCGCCCCGCGGTTTCACCCGCGTATCGATCCCGTAGGAATATCGGGATAAAAAATTGCCTATATGTTAATCCAGGGTGTCAGCTACCTCCACACAAAATTTTATCAAAATTGGTCAAGCCGTTTGAGCGTGAAGAAGTTACAAACATATAAAAACACACTCACAAACTTTCGCCTTTATAATATACTGCTGCAACTGCTGCAATACAGCTAAAGAAAAGACCATAAATATTAATTTGCTGAAAATATGTTTGAACACACTCCCTCTCACAGAGAGGAGGCCTGTGTCCCAGCAGTGGGAACATATAGGCTGATGATGATGTTTGAGCATCTCTCACCTCGAATCTGCCCTCATTATACTTTAATGACTAAACCATCCTATTTAGTTATACAAACAGTTTATTTCTCGGCAACAGATCACAAAGCTTCTAATTTAAATACAATCTAAGTTAGGCCAGCTTACCCGAAACTTGTTCAAGTGAGATAAGAATAAGACTACGGACCATTACCCTTGTTCTACTGATCCATTTCGTGTTTACATTTGCTCTGTGTACATTAAAAGTTTAATTACTATCCCTTACAGGGGTAATTGTTTTGGCCGGCGTCATCTCCACGGGTGAGAGAATCGTGGCGATAGTCTCGCCGTGCCTTCAAATTCTCGCCGCGATGATATCGCCGTGTGGAGATTGCTTTATTCAGTTTTTATTGAATTTAATGCCATGGCGAGAGTATCGCGGCGATAGACGCGTGATGATTCTCTCACCCGTGGAAGTGGCGCCATAGCCAATAAGTTTGATATTATGGAAAGAAAGAAAATACATTTATTTAGCACAGACTAAAAGGCACACAACACAATATAAAAAAAAAATTAAAAAGAAAACATACAACACGTAGTGCGTTGTGAGAAATTAGAAGGAAAGTGTGTCTTACGACTGCACCAAAACTCAAACTCAAAGCATTTATTTCAATTAAACCATGTACAGACACTTTTGAATTGTCAAAATTAAATAGTCGGTCAATTAGTCAGAAAGTCAGTTAGTCAAAAAGGCCCAGTTCTGTAAAAATGCGAGACAACTAGTGCTTGACGCTGGGTTTCAAGTGAAATAAAAGTGTGAGGTGGCGGATATAGGTAAATCAGTTTTTTATCGTTTTTTAATCGTATCTTATGCTAGTATTTCTCAAAAAATCCGATTTAAATGGTCTGCTTCACATGATTGGCTGTCAGTTTCAAAGCAAAAAAAAAAACTACTAGTAAAGTAGTCAAGTACAAATATGTATTTACAGAATTATAATCATTGAAATCATCAATAGGTACAACTCCCTAAGTTACAATTGACCTCAAACGCAGATTTTTTTCGATTACGATGTGGGTCCCACGGAGAAAGTTTTTCTGCTTAAATTTGACAACACCATTCTGTTACACATTGTATAAACTACTAGCAGTGCGACGCGGTTTCACCCTCATAAATGTCGATCCCGTGGGAATATCGGGATAAAAACTATCCTATATCCTTCCCCGGGACTCAAACTATCTCTATACCAAATTTTATCTAAATCGGTTTAGCGGTTAAGCTTGAAGAGGTAACAGACAGACAGACAGACACGCTTTCGCATTTATAATATTAGTACCTATGGATTCACATCAATAGAATGTAGGTACCTACAAACGGGGTGAATAAGGATGCAGGGGTGAATCGGGACGAAACTTTAAAATGGATTTTAACGTTAAAATAATATAGTTTGTTGTCAATAAGGGCACGTAATCGTTAATTAAATTACAGTCAACACATTAGGGTCCTTTTTGGCCACAAAAAATATTATTTTAATGTTAAAAACCCTTTTAAAGTTTCGTCCTGATTCACCCCTGCATCCCTATTTACCCCGTTTGACGGTACACCACTCACAACCACACTCTTCAATCCGACATAGTAACTATCAGTTTCTTACCGATAAAAGTGCTTATAATCATTGAGTTGTCTTACGTCACAAATCAATCCATCACGGGCCCAAATGGATTCCAAAACAAAGTCTGGGAAGTAATTAACTTTCAAGCTTTCTCCCCGAACTCCGAAATAATGTTTAGGTAACAAATTAATTAAGTCTGTAAAAACAAGAAAAATATGAGAATATTGAAACGAGCCAAGGTTTCGTGATTATTTTAGAGTTTATGAATACTTTAACGTATAGTTGTGACCATAAATACCATAGAACCTTTTTACAGTACGAGATATTCAGGAACGCTTTTTCTATATCTGGATGGTGTAATATGAGAAAGGGAACAAAAGTCCCTATACATTTTTTTCCCAATTATGTTGGGGTCGACTTCCAGTCTAACCAGATACAGCTGAATACCAGTATTTTACATGAAGCGACTGCCTATCTGACCTCCACAGTACAAAAAGTAGCACTTGCGACCACTAGACCAACGGGATCACTCGATTACTTCATTAATTAAAACTTATCTACCAAATTTATAAGCTCCAAGCTCTTTCAAGAGTTAATACCACTTATAAAAGTTAATAACTCGAAATAACCAAAGGACATGAATTCGTTACGAGCTGTTACACAAATTTGATTGCAAATTGAATGTTTAAGACCTCTTTTTTCTTCCGTTATCATAATTTACGAGTTGATTAGATGTTCACACAAAGGCTCCGGGGATTTGTGTAAAAATGCGGAAATTATACGACGCTGCAGTGATGTTGACTTAAAATTTAATAATAATAATAATAAAACTTTATTACTCAAAAATTATATACAGAGATTTTACATTGGCCCCAAACTAGGCTAGCCTGTATCTTGGGCACCAATGTGGAGGGTTTACCATTTAAACATTTATTTTTAAAAACATGTTCGGTATTGTAATAAAAGTAAAAGTAAAATGTTTGCTTCAAATTACAAAAACTAAATAAAATCTGAGAATCAAAATTAAAATTAAAGAAAACATAACAATCGAAACGAGAATCAAAGGAAAATAATAATAAAACTAATAAAACTATAAAAAGGTTAAACACTATTATTATGTTAATGGTGTGAGATCATATGTTGTGAATGAGTGTGAGTGTGTGTGATCATGTGTTGTGAGTGAGTGTGATCATGTGTTGTGAGTGAGTGTGTGTTGTGAGCACAGATATAAAAGTACTCTGTGTGTACTTTTTTTTGTATAAAGATCTGTAACTTTTTAAATGTTTCTGAACTCAAATTTGAAACAATGATGACAGCATTATACACCAAGTGCATAAGATTTTCTTTACCAAATGTCAAAAGTAGTAATTGTGAGATAGTATTGAATCAAGAGAAACTCGAATTCGTCGGTGAAACTGTTTTCCTGGGGATCACGCTCGACTCAAGGCTTCAATGGGGTCCTCATTTAACATCCCTTGCAGGAGGGCTAAGTTCAGCAGCATATGCTGTGAGAAAAATCCGTCAATTTACTGATGTTGACTGACTAGTCTATTTTAACTATCTACCCTACCTATTTCGGTTCATGAGATACAGCCCGCTGACAGACAGACGAACGGACGGACAATGGAAGCTTAGTGATAGGCATTGTCCCTCTTTGGGTAATGAAACCTAAAAAAACAGACCTTCAGTTAAAATAATAATGTACAAACATAAGAGAACATAGGTTTTTTACCTACCTTTCCCCACCCTCTTAGTAATTCCTTTATCTTTATTCTTTATGCAAAAGGGTCGAAATGCGACATACGTAATGCAAAAACCCTTGTAATTCTTTACATACAGGTTGCTAGAACGAATTCACAAAAAAAAAAAAACAATTTCGGATTAAATATTCGAGACACAACAACGTTTTAAAAAGGTTTAATTTGAGTACTAAAAAAGAGTTAATTGGATGAAATAAATTCACTTGATTAACTAAGAGATGAATTAATATTACAAAAACCAGACTTTGTTTAATTAAGTGTTAAATGTTTACTTTTTTTATTAAAGTAATTTAGGTTTTTTTTTTACAAAAAAAGCCTTTTTTCTATCGTTGGTAAAATATTATATAAATCATACTTACATACTAATAATTTATAATCATACCAAAGACATTCAGGCTCTTAAATTAAAAATCGTTTCGTTTTACGAAGTCCATACAATAGCCTCTTTATTTATAAATGTTACTTAAAGTTAAAAGACGTTTAATCGTCAAAAATGTATGGTTAAACAGTCAGTACTTAACTTTAAGCAAAGTTTATAAATAAACCCCTTTATTTCTATTTCAATCATATTTAGAGTTCGCAGCTTCACAAATTCCAAGTCCAATCTAGTGTAAGTTTGCGAACAACCTGTATATAGCCTCACATTTCAACGAGGCTGCATAACGAGGCCTTTCCTTTCTGCCGACTTGGAAGCGAGACAATCCAATATGGCCGCCGGATGCAGCCTCACCTGGACCCTTCATTTCCGGTCCGTCCGCCGGAGAGCACCCTGTATCAACGTCGTTTAGTTTGTTACATTCAAGGTAAGGTGCGCTAAGTATTGTTGGAGATTTGAATAATTTATACATAACAACATAAGGCTTCTATTGCCCGAAGGGTTAAGCAGAGGTGTACCTATAGTACACCCACATTTCGCCAGTAATGTTAAAGTCCCATGTAACAGGAGGTGAGCCTATTGCCATCAACCGGGCACAAATCCAGACTCCGGGCTGCTACTGAGAAAATCCATGGCAAAATCTAATAACAGTTTTCCAGGCCCGGGAATCGAATCAAGGACCCAGGAGGTTTAGCAGTAGTGCTTGCGACCACTAGACCCTTTTTTTTGACGTTTGAAAAGTATTCTCAGCCTAATTTCAATAAATGACTTTTGATTTTGATTTAGCTATACTTTTATATGAATACGGAAATTTTTAAACGTGTAAATCCATACTTATCCACATTAATACACACATCAAAAGTGTCTAGGGATCAACATATATTTTTGCAATAACTTTTCTCCTGATTGATATTAATTAAAATTTTCTTTAAGGATTCATCAAATAAAGTGTTTTCGTTTGTCACAGTAACGATAAACCAAGTCACCTTTGCATTAATAAAGAAATTTGCCATTTTCCTAATAAAGGGATTTTTGACATTTGAACCACTAACACAAAAGTTCGAAAAAAAGACTGAAATAACAGTTTTCTCTAAAATTTTATTGGGTAACTTAAACAATTAATAATCCGTGTTTCTACCGCGAACACTAACAACACAAGAACATCGGTTTGGCATACTCAAAATGAGTTCATCCAAATCACGCTGTGGAATGGCCGCCCATGTTCGTTGCAACAACAAAAAAAGGTCTTCTTGCGACTGGATACCCTCCATATTCGGCAGAGCTCTTCTCTGTAGCATATCCCATGCATGCTCAATCGGGTTCAAGTCTGGCGACTGAGCAGGCCAGGGCAGGACATTGATGTTAGCTGCGGCGAGAGTCTGTCTTACAACTCTTGCGGTGTGCGGTCGTGCATTATCATGCATTAACTGAAATAAGGGACCGATTTGCACTTGTAGAGGAACGATGACGTCTGATACAATCGTCTCAGCATAAATTTGAGCGTTGAGGTTGCCTCTGATCCAAATCAACTCAGTTCTTCCGCCGATCCAAATACCCGCCCATACCATGATGGTTCCACCACTATAAGGATGGACTTCCTGGCAGGATTTTAATCGCTGTTGGCGTCCAGGGGTTCTCCAGTGTCGTATACGTCTTGTATCCGGTCTCATACCAAAACGAGACTCATCAGAAAGCACACGAAACGCCATTGTTCTTCTGCCCAATTTCTGTGTTCAAGAGCCCATTGATATCGAATCCTACGATTGTGCATTGCTATAGGTGGTACCCGTAGCGGTCTTCGGGAATGAAGGTTCACTTCATGCAAGCGGTTTCTGACTGTTTGGTCGCTAATTAAGTTCCCTGAAGAGTGATGAAGCCTCACGGCTAACATCATGGCGGTTATTGTTGGAGCTCTTCGAGTTAAGATTTGAATGTATCGGTCTTGTCTCCGTGTGGTGCAGCGATACCGTCCTCCATGGCGCTCAGCCACGGTACCAGTGCTTCGGTAACGTGTCCAAAGTCGACTGATAACACTCTGACTTGTATTCAGAGCTAAAGCCACAGTACGTTGCCGGGAACCAGCTTCTATCATTCCCACGGCTCTGAGCATTTCTTCCCTGCTTAAATGACGTCGCCGCTCCATAATAACGTTGGTTTTAATCAGTAGTAGGGAAACAGTAGCACTAATAATGTCTTCAATGCGTTGTATGTTTTTATAGGGAAAATATTGACAGCTGATTTTCATCTTTTACTCGAATTTGATTCACAGTTCCTGATTCAAATTATGAAATGCACCAAAAAGGATCCATATAAATTTATAAAATCATAAATTTATTACAAAGCCACATCTCAATCTCAAGAAATCCGCATAAAAATGCTTGATCCCTAGACACTTTTGATGTGTGTATTATAAATGCGAAAGTGTGTCTGACTGTCTGTCTGTCTGTTAGCTCTTCACGCTTAAACCGCTGAACCGATTTAGATGAAATTTGGTAAAGAGATAGTTTGAGTCCCGAGACATGGGATAGTTTTTATCCCGATGTTCCCATGGGATCGACACTTAAGCGGGTAAATCCGCGGGGCGCAGCTAGTACACCATTAAAACCAGTCAAGTGCGTGTCGGGCCACGCACAGCCCAGTCGGAATTTTTTTTTTATTTATTTTTATTTATTTATTTCTCTCATAAAGGTACATTGTTACAGTAGTCGTATATACAATTTTGCCTTAGTTATGCAAGAACCTTTGTGAGAGCTGGAGTCTGAACTAGGTTCGGGACCTGTATGACAGATCTCCAGGCTCACACCCCTTTAAACATTTAACATATTTAACGGCATCTTGATTCAGTTTACACGTATTTTCACTATTAGAACACAGCTTAGATAGAGAGGTACTTAAATCTATAATAAAGGTGGTATAATATTTGTGGTGTGTAATGTTTTTGTAGGATTTCGTGTGCAGTGTAGTGTGTGAATGTGTGAGGGTGTTATGTGTATGTGCATGTAAGTCGTATACGAGAGTTTTTGCGTATTAGTAAATATGTGTGGGAAATACGTTCAAAATTATTTAATGATTTGGATGATACTTTCTGTACTTTCATAGTCCATATCTAGCAGCCAGTTCCTTACAGTAGTTTTGCATTTATATTTAACCATTGAGTACATATGTAAGATTGTGTTAACTTTATTATATACATAGGGACCAAGGAAGTAAAAGAATCGTTGAGCTAGCTTTGTGTGAACAGGAATGGACGAACACACTGTATGCTTACGTCTCAAGGCTTCGAACTTTTCGGGGTTATATGAATTGCGGGAGTGGACTGATAGAATTAAATTTAGAATGAACAATTTCCGAATAGAGAGGACCTTACAGGTTTTATAAAGTTCGGTGGTAGGAAATTGATAAGGAAGGGACCAACCTACTTTAAGGATCGCTCTTTGGGCACGTTCCAGTTTTAACAAATGTGTTTTTGCTGCCCCACCCCAGGTAACTATACAGTACTGTGCAATTGACTGGCAGAGAGCTAGATATACTTGTCTAAGCACCTGTGTGTCCGCCACATGGCGAAGATTCTTAAAGATAAATATCAATTTGCGCAGTCGGGAGGTAAGTATGTTTATATGGTTACAAAATGATAATGAGTCATCTATTTGAACACCCAAATACCTAACACTGTCTATGCGACCTAGAAGAGGACAGCTACATGGCCTACATGGCATTTGAGAAGATGCATTACAAGAATGCGCAATCAATGAAAAATGGGATGTTGAAGGTTTACTAACTTTTGACAGTGAAAAGGTTAGATATTTAGATTTATCCACATTTAGAGTGAGTAGGTTGCGTGTCAACCAGTCAGTAACAGTATTGAGTCCTAATTGTGCGCATTTAAATGTCGACTCCCAAGAATACCCGTGGAATATTAAGGCAGTATCATCAGCGTAGGTAAAAATGGATCCATTGGCAAGTTCGAGACGACAGAGGTCATTAATATAAATGAGAAATAAGGTCGGTCCAATGATACTGCCTTGGGGCACACCGTAAGTTATAGGGAGTTCGTCACTCACCCAGTCACCTATTTTGACACATTGGCGTCTCCCTGTAAGATAACTCGCAAAGAGTGAGAGCTGATCGCCTCTGATACCAATCTTTTCAAGCTTAGCAATAAGAGCGGGAATTGAGATTGTATCAAAGGCTTTTGCCAGATCTAGGAAGACGCCAATAACATACTGTCTATTATCTAGATGAGACACAATGTTATTCGTTAGGTCCATAACCGCACCACTGGCTGACACTCCCGAACGAAAACCATATTGGCAAGTAGACAAAAGATGGTTTTGCTCAAGGTATTTGACGAGCCTATTATTCATGAGCCTTTCTAGCAGTTTAGACAGCGTAGGTAAGATTGATATGGGTCTGTAATTATGAGGTTTATCTCTGTCACCGCTTTTATGCACAGGGTGAACGACTGCCAGCTTGAATGCATCAGGAAAGACTCCTGTACTGAATGCCAGGTTGTATAAATATGTGAGGTGGGGAATAAGTAAGTGCTTAAATTTTTTAAGAAATGTACCCGACACGTTATCGGAGCCTACCGCACAATCAGTCCTAAGCGCATTAATTAAAAGTTCCAACTCAGAACTGTCAGTATGTAAGAGTACAAAGGTTTTGTGATTCTGGATATCATCCTGTTGTAGGGGTGTAGCTGGTACGGGTATGTTTTCAGCAAGAGAGCGTGCAATATTCGCGAAATAGGTGTTTACTTCATTAACAGAACGTTTGGGATCAGATAATGACAGAAGATCGGTTGCAGGTGTTTTCTGTTTAGTTGTGTTGGTTATTGTTTTTATAGCTTCCCATATTTTTTTATTATTGTTTTGCGCGCTATTAATAAGATTTTTATCGTAGTTACGTTTAGCAGTTTTGAGTAACATGGAACAGTAATTCCTGTACCTTTTAAATGTTATTTTTAAAACCTCGTTTTCTGGAGATTTCTTTAATTTTAGATGCAAGTTATCACGGTTTCGGAGACATCTTAAGAGCCCTGTGGTCATCCATGGCTGTCTCAGCCGTTTCCGATATGGCACAACTTTAAGGATCATGTTTTGTAGTATGATTACATTTAGCGTATTAATAAAGTAGTTAGTAGCTTCATTAACATTTTGGAGACTGTATAGAGGACTGAAATCGAATTGGTCAAGCATTAGTTCAATTTTAACGTAGTCAAGCACTTTTGAAGTTTTACTTTTTAATGGAAGGGCATTGAAAGGTTTAGAAAGTTGAACGAACAACATAACTGTATCATGATCAGTGACTGAAGTGTTAGCGACATACGAGAAAGCTGGTAGTCTTGATTTTAGCATTACATGATCCAGACACGAGCTATTGTTGCGAGTAGGAAGCGTATGTGCCGGCAACATACCGTGAAATGCAAACATAGTCAGATACTCAGTAGCACGAGAGTCGTTACAACTGTCGGAAATGTCAATATTGATGTCACCCGTGACAATAATATTACTATAAGAGGAAACAGACATAATAAGTTCGTTTAAAGATTGAATGAACGGTGAGACATTGCGGTATGCAGGAGGGCGATATATGGCTATGATTACTGTGTCTTTATTAAGTTTCACTACGAGACAGTTTGCATCCTGAAGTATGTGTTCCGTGACGGAAATCGGGTGATGGTTCCTATAGTAAACCACGACTCCCTCATTTTGTGTTCTATGTTTGCTAGTAGCCGCGGAAGTATAGTCGTCAAGTATAGGCAGTGGAGGGGAATTATATAACCAGCACTCAGTAAGCACTATTATATCCCAGGGTGTTCCACTTCTTTCAAGTAAGGCAGTAAGCTCAATAAAGTTCTTATTTACACTTCTTATATTTTGACATAGAAGCTTTAGTGCATTTCTGTGTGACCTAGCAATTTTGTTGCACTCTTCTATGTTACATGTTGCAGAGTCGGCTACTGAGACGTTATCCAGCTCATTTTGAATACTAGTTAGATTATCGAATAATTACAGTAGGTATAACAGTGGTTCGAACTTAGGTAGAGCTTAGAGAGGAAGGAACTATGTGGTATACGAGATTTTGGATTACAGTGTGAAATTTTAATACAAATGTAACGCAAAACAGAATAAAAGCACAAGAAAGAAGCGTGGCTTATACAAGTATGAAAGCAGTATGGGTGCAATACAGGGTGTAATTTACTGGTGGCTGAAAAGTGTGTGTTTGAATATATTTGTGTAAGGTGCTTAGTGATTTTAGGTGAGTGTAAGTGTGTAATCATTGTGACATATGAGATAGTAAAACCGGGTAACAATATGAAAACATAAAAATGCATAATGGTACAACAAACAAAGCAAAACAAAACGTTAATAACATTAGTGTAAGTACACATTACAAAACAAGTGTCTACACAGCGTTCTAGGGAAGACCTAAATCGATCACCTAGTCATTTTTCAACAGCCTTAGCTAAATCACCTTCAGAGTTAATGCAATACCGTATCGCTCCGTCCTCTTTGCGAATGTACACTTTGCCATGAGCTGACCAACAGTGTTTGAATTGATGAAGAGCAGCAAATTCTCTGGCCAGGAAGAATAGTTTTCTAGTTTTCGTAGGCAGATTATCGGAGATGTATACCGGGAGCTTGGGACCATCAATCTGCAGGATGGCAGTGTTAAGTTTATTATTACGGTTCTCCTTATTGTAAGTCCTGGCTGCTTGCAATATGTTTTCCTTTTTTATAACTGTTGTGAGGTCTACAATGATGGTGTTATTCATAGAGGTGGACGAATGGATCCTAAAGACATCCTTAATTTCGTTTTCCGCTACCAAGGGTCCAAGGGTTTTGCTGATATTTAAGACCACATTTACGAGATCCATTTTGGATTCGTTAGGTTTCTTCGGGATATTTTTTATTTCAAGGCAGGTGTTTTTTGCTTGCTTTTCTAGTTGATCCACCCGTTCTTCAAGCTTCTTAATGTAGAGATTACTCTCTCTTCTTTCAGCCTCATATTGTAACATTTTATTCATTACCTCATCGTATTTTTGAGCCGTGAAATCGACAGATTGTTGCAGTTTGCTGTACTGGGATTTAATCTCTTGAAGTGAGGAATTCATAGATGATAAAAATGAGGATTGCTCTTTTTTAAGATCTTTTATCATAAGAGTTATTTCATGATTAAAATCTTCTACGTGGTCCTGGTTTCCCTGATCCGTGCGTTTCCTCTTAAACCGGCAAGTGATATTAGAAGGCGTACACTCTTCAAAAAAATCCTCCTTAGGGGAATTTAAATTCGGCTCAGAATGATGGTGAGCGGGTGAGGTTTCCTTTAAAACAACTGGCGACAAAGGTGGTGAACGGTTGACTGGCATTTTAAAAAAAAAAGAAAAATATAAAAATGCAAAATGAAAAATATAAAAATGCAAAAAGACGATTTCACACGGGCTTGGATTTGATCTTGAGACTCGTCAATACTTCGATCGAGGTAGCTTGTTACTTGACGGGGCTAACTTAGCTCTAACAAATACTGTTCAAATTAATGAACGCATCTCGCAGGGCACACGTCGCCGAACACTCAGTAGTTGGGTGATTATTCACCGAGCTTTGCTAATGATGTGGTCAAAGTCCAGAATGACACTTTTATTTGGACGGTATGAGTTATTGTTGCTATTGTTAGTATTTGAGAGTTATTTCACAATAATTTTTGCACATAACTGTCACTGTTTAACTAATGATTTCGTATGTATATAGTTTGTCGAAAACAACAACACTTTTTACACGTTTTATGAATTTTCAACACGGAGTAAACACGCCGCACGTCCGTTCACAACAACGTCGCGAGGGGGGGGGAAATTATATTTACGCATTGCAGCGTGACCTTTGCTGTTAAAACCTATTTTTTTTCTAGTTTATATGACTGACCATCAATTTTTATTCTGAACACTGACCTCTAATAAACAAATTTGTATAATACAGGTCAGTGATTCTGAACTGTTAAAATGTTGACGATGACAACCAAAACATTTGATATAAAAATTTGTCAATTGCGGAAAAATCGAAGTCAAGACCAGTCGATTTTCATAATTTTTCACTTCTTCTTCCCAGCGAAAGCACCAGGAAGTGGTGAAGGGCGGGCGTTTTGAGGGACTGTTTTATGTAATTTTGACGTTCGAAAAGTGCTGATTCTCAGCCTAATTTGAATAAATGACTTTTGAAATTAATTCGCCAGGGCTGTTGGTAAGCATTTATGCAATTATTTTACGAAAGGTACCTGTTGGAACAATAAGATGGATCTTGTACAGCTATAGTATTGAAATAAGGAAATCATTAAAATGACAAATGACTATAAAGAGGTACATTATCTGTTCTAATCCAATAATTATTATCATCTAACGACCGAACCCAATTACCTATCTATCGCCAGTTGTATCGCTGGACTATTAGTCGAATTAAAAAAAAATTGCATTTGATAGCCCAAATTTTGAGTAAGGATATAGGCTACTTAACATCACGCTAGAACCTTTAGAAGCCGAGCAAAATGTCAGAAAAACCAAGTACTAGCGCGGGCAGGCCGTGGGATGCGACACGGTGAGTTGGGGGCCGAAACGCGCGGATGAAGTCGCGAGCAGAACCTAGTAAATTATATTGATTTCCTATAATGGTATGATCAAAATAGTTACCTTGAACTAATACATTACATATATATTCCTTACATCAGCATCAATTCCCTTCGCACCAATAACCTTGATCTATTCCTACCTTGGACGTAGGTCCATTCAAACTGGGTTCAACTGGTAGGGTTATTCAAACTGTGTGATCAAGGTATATATGTAGATATATACCTTGATCACACAGTTTGAATTTAATGCTTCACTTAGATTAGATACTAATACGTCTCTTCTTCTCAAATTGCCAGGTCTTCGGAGCTCCCTGGGGAAGAATTTCTATCGCTGTAAAACTACACGCGATAAAAATACATGTTCTAATGTAATTTTCGAGACACTGTAGGTGTTTCATTTTTATAGCAATACAAGACAAGGCAAGCAAGCGCAACTGGGTGGTCGCAAGCGCTATTGGTGCATGAACATGAGGTTCTGGGTTCGAATCCAGGCAAAGGCCCGACCTGGGGTCTTCTTGGGTTTTTCCATCTGACATATTTTCTCAGTAGCAGACCGGAGGACTGGATTTATACGCCTGGTTAATGGCAATAGGCTCACCCCCTTACATGGGATTTAATAAACGTAACTGCGAAATGTGGGTGTAGGTACGTTTATTACACCCACGTTACTCCAGTTATGTTTATTATGTAACGTAACCCTTCGGGAAACAGAGGCGTGATTTTATATTATGTTATTTTTCACTTCTCATGCTCCAAAAGCTTGTCATTATGTTGTGCGTAGGCGACATAAAGTCGTTTTTTATGCTCTAGTGCATAAAGTATTTTTTTTTTCTAAGACTAAGATAATCAGGCCCAACCAGCCACACGCACAATAAGACGTTGCAGATTAAAGTCGTTATTTTATGTCATTTGCTTTAATTTACGTTTTTATGACTTGGCAGTATGAAGTACAATTAAAACACAAAACTTTTAAAAGTTTCGTGGCGGGAACTCTATTCTCTTTTTCAATTTTGCTACATTTTTTAACAGTGAAAATACTGTTATATAGGTACTTTATGCCTGTTTCATTTTCTCGCAATCAAAAAGCAGAGTGTATAACTCGGGCATAAAGGAGCCATTTTACCCTCGACTTGACTATCCACATTAGCCTGCGGCTCTGGTGGATACAAAAATCTCGGGGTAAAATGGCTTCTCTTATGCACGAGTTGTACAATCTAATATTATGTTATGTTATTAATAGCATTCTATTTAATGTTCTGTATTATTGCTGAACTTTCATTCATAACGTAAGAATTTAATTTAAAAATTAATAGAAACATAGTTTCGCATGTTGGTTTATTTTAGTATAGCTATTACGTTTTAAGCTAACTCATTTTAGCACGATTGATCAACTCACGACATAAGTGTAGGTCCAAAAAAACAATTAATATTTGAATTCATGCCGATTCACACAAAATGGGTCTTTAAACTTTCACGCAATAATCCACTGCCATCATTGGCACACTATGGCTATTTTAATTAATATAATTAAATACGTAAAACAGTGGAAATATAATTCAATACGATTCCGTAATAAGTGTAAATTCAACGAAATAATTTGTGACGATTACTTTAATTAATTCAAAATGAGTCTGGTGTTAATTTTCATTTTAATTGTTGTTTTACTGTTTAAGTAGGCGTTGAACCCTACGAATAAGTACTTATTACTTATTCATCGATAGGTGCTGCCTCTTTTTCGAACCCGATTTAAAAAGATCAAAAGTTAAACATTTAAATCATTTCATTTTTTTATTTAACTTTCTTTTTAATTACTGTTTCCCCAATAACGTTAAAAAGAACAAGTTTTGGGCGGAGGAGCCAATAATTACTGAAGTTTCGCGTTTGAGTTTGAAAAGCAATTCAAACAAATACTTATATACCGGCGGATATCTTAGAGGCGATAACAATATCGTTTGCCGATAATTCGCTAAGTTTAAACACCAGATCGGTATCTATGTTTGTACATTCTTAGAATACCAATTAAAGTTTAGGCACGATTAGCGTAATATGAAATCCTCAACCATATTTAGAACTTAGTCATAATTAAAATTCAGTGCGATGAACAGGGCTCTGAAACGGGTGGAAATTCTTAACCGGTTACGGTCATTGACCCCAAACCGAAATCGATTTAGGTTAAAGGTTGCACTATACCGGTTTTCACCGGTTTATGTGAGAAACCGGTTTTTCATGAATTTTGGTTTTGATAGTGAAAACTAATCGGTTAAAATCAAGTTTGGACCCCCGCAGCCCCCGCCACTCTCGCTAGCACGGTCTGGACGTTGCCGGTTGTATTTGATGTCCTCAGATGAAACATTTTTTTTTTCCTAATGTTTTCTTGGGTACTAATGTCACTGTAACTTGTTGGAAGTGTTAAAAAAGTAGACGAAAAAAATTTACGAATTACGGAATTAACCGGTTAATTTGGGTGTCAAAACCGTTTGTGCTTATGTGAACGGTAACCTTTATCATTTGAGTTACATAAGAACAGTTCACTTGTTCAACCGGTTAATGAAGGAACGATATGATTACCGGTATTTAATCGAAATTAACCGCTCTTTTTAAACCGGTTAGCCCTGTTAAAACCTGTAATCGCCGCAGGATTAGGCAGAAGTGTACCTACTTATAGTATCTCACATTTCTCCAGTTATGTTTAAGTCTCATCTTATAGGGGGCAAGCCTATTTCCATCAACCGGGCATAAATCTAGACTGCGTTTTTTCATTTTTGAAGTGAAACTTCTTAACGCACGCTTGACTTGGGGAGTAAGCTAGCGAACGCGTGACGTAAGCGTTACGAAAAGTGTGATCGGGCGAGGCGAACGGGAGTTGAGTGGGGAATATAAGCAAGAGAAAGCAGTGCGCGCGCACATTTTCATTCTCTCTTCCTCTCATAGCCAAATACGTTTGAAGTTTCACTTCAGTCGTGTGGTCATAAGCACACTTGTTTTTTTTTTTATTAGTCGTTACTGTCCCACTGCTGGACAAATGCCTCCCTACTCTCCTTCCACCTCTCTCTGTCCAGAGCTGCCAAGGACCAATCTTTCTCAAAGGAGTCCAGACTCCGGATTGTTACTGAAAAATTCTCGATAAACCTAATAACACTGTTCCCGACATGGGAATCAAACTCATGACATTTTGCTCAGCAGTATCGTTTGCGTCCACTTGAATGAGTAAGCAGAAGGCGATCGGCGAAGAAACAATAGAAAATCAATTGTGTGTCATTAGCGGAGCTTGACAGATTAATATTGAATTTCAACTTATTTCTGAAGAGGGTATTTATATTTGCTACTTTTATGAGCGTATCCAAGTAATAACAGCCGCACGGGTCGATCGAAGACTTGCCGCGGTCAGTTTGTGGATGGGTGACCGTCATGATCTATTACATATCGAGACCCCTCCGTGCCTAGACCTCACAGTCGCCCGATGCTAACCTGAAGACTAATTCCCGTAATTAAAAACGGTTAAGATCTTGCTAATAATCTTACTCGTGACCTCGATCACTGTAATTAGGTAATTATGCACATTCCACGCTTATTCGGCGATTTGGCATAGTAATTGATTTTATATTTAGCAAACACCGATATCAAATAAGAATAAATACTTAGCTCAATTATAAACCATAATTTTTATTAATAATTTACGAGATAAAATTATTATTTTATTGGTATATTTTATTTATTTCTGGTTTTAAAACTACCCTTCATAGACGACTAATGCCTACTATTGAAAACCATAAAAAACAACCATAAAATAAAATAATGACGGTAACTGAGGAATTTGAATTCAACAAAAACAGACTGCTCCGGTGCTACGGCGTAGCTGGCCCTGGCTACGACTGCTACGCCGTAGCATGTGCTACGGAGTTCTTTCTTTTTGCGACATAATTATTGCAGACGACTTTAAGAAGATAGCTGGGACAGACTGGATGCGGAAGGTCGACGATAGGTTGATGCAGCGCAGCCTGAAAGAAGTCCGTGTCCAGCAGTGGACTGCGACAGTCTGGGTTCCGAAAAAAGCTGCAATATGCCAATGTTGCAGCTTTTTTCAGATTTTAAATATTTAGACATCGAAACATATTATAAACATAAAAATAACAGTAATACATATTTCCTATAAATTGAACTTATTTGCTCCAAAACAGCGCTCCCAATAGAACACCTTATATTAATTCAAATAGGTCATTAAGTGTTTCCAATCAATTTTATGAACGTGTTGGCACCTTGATATGTTTTTCATGGCAACAGGTCGATGATCAAAGACTTTGATTGAGGCCCAGTTATTTCATCCATAGCCTTTGAACATATAATTCGGTTTATGGTCCATTTGAACATACGTTATACGAAATGGATTGGTTTTGGGTGGTTGTGTGCCGTTGCGACATTCTATTTTGTGGTTGTATTGATGTTCAATAATGAATCAACACCTTCAGTAAACTAATTATTGGAGGTGTTGATTTATTTTCAGCAAATGAGGTTACAAGAGATTATATTGATGAAGTTTTCAAAAGCTGGGTTGTTGTAGATGACGACTTTAAATCACGGTGTGCCTTGTCGTTCCTTGTTTTTTCTGATTGCATAAGAAGAATTTAAAAAAAAATAACAGTATCAGATAGATTTTATTAATATCTTCATCATCATTTCAGCCGAAAGACGTCCACTGCTGGACAAAGGCCTGCCCCAAATCCCCCAAAAAGAGCTGGAAGAATTAAAAAAAGTAACAATATCAGATAGATTTTAATAATATCTTCATCATCATTTTTTGAGCTACAAGACGTCCACTGCTGGACAAAAGCCTCTCCCAAATAATACAATCAACATAGAAAAAATTACAACAAAAAATATCAAACAGCGAACCCAATAAACATATATTTACAAAATTAACCATAGACACATCATCAAACAATACAAGAATTAATTCCAATCGACTATGAATATCGAGTTTCACGAAAACAAGCGGCCAAGTGCGAGTCGGACTCGTACACAAAAGGTTCCGTACCACCGGACAATATTTAACACTACATATTTTTTGAATTACTAAACAAAGGAACGTTTCTTCTATGGGGACCCCTTTAATTTTTCTTTATTTCATTTTTATTGACAACCTGACAACCAGTCTTACTAAGGTGTATCGTATTACCCAATAACTGGTTTGTGAATGTCAGATAGGCAGCCGTTCCATGTAAAATACTGGTATTCAGCTGCATCCGGTTAGACTGGAAGCCGACCCTAACATTATTAGGAAAAGGCTAGGCAGATGATGATTTGACGTTATAGCCTCCACAGTAGTATCTACAATTTGTCTACCTATTACAGTTCAAAAGATATGGCCTTGTGGCCTTGTGGGATCATTTAGCTCCCTTCAAAATGGTTTAGCTGAATGGTGCTAATACATGCGTCATGTTCGTGAACGGGCGCCGTCAGTAGGGACTGGTCGTCTCTTTGCTGCCATGGCATATTTTAATTTAATATTTTAATTGTTGTTTTTTAGCGGACGGACGCTTTTAACGTTCTGCATCGTTCTCACGTGTATAATTTTTAACATGAATGATGTTTAACCAAGACTTTGTAACCATATTATTTTGATTTAAAAGAGTGTTCATGGAGTTTCTTGCCCGTTCTTCTCCATAGGTACCTACGCTTTGGAATGGGCAACTAGCTTCATCTTTCTGACTGACTGACCCCTTGACAATTCAAAAGTGCCTGTAATTGGTTTAATTGCAATATGAATCTCTTGACATGTTAATTTTATTTTTTTCCTTCGCTTTTTATATTTTGTATTCATTAGTCATTTACTTGTCTATTTTTATCGTGTTTACTCCTAGTTATATGTGCATGCTGTGGTCTCCTGTAATTGAAGGAGCACACGTAAAAGAACCTTTTGTATTACTGTAAATTTATATTGTGTACGTGTATCCTTTGTTGGATATCCTTAATAAATAAATAAATAAATTGAAATAAATGCTTTGAGTTTGTGTTTGACAGACAGACGGGCACCGGAGCCTTAGTAATAGGGTCCCGTTAATACCCTTTGGGTATGAAACCCTAAAAAAAAGGAACAAATAAAAAGATCTATTTGTTCAGAGCAGACGCGTTGGACTAATATTTGCCGCCGGAGCTCTGATGACGTCAGAGTGCCGATTAACGTGACATTTGGTTTGTTCAGGGGACGCGACGCTAATTAAGAGCAACCTTGTAGGTGGACGAACCGACATACTATAAGTACCTACTCGTGTGGGAAGTGAGTTAGGTATAAATAGATAAAAACGTGATAGAGGTCAGGTGATGTCAGTAAAATTAATTGTAAAGTTTTTTGCCAAAAGAATCTGCATTTCCATGCAAGGTGGCATATATCATCATCATCTGCCTAGCCTTTTCCCAACTATGTTGGGGTCAGCTTCCAGTCTAACCGGATGCAGCTGAATACCAGTATTTTACATGGAGCGACTGCCTATCTGACTTCCACAACCCAGTTACTGGGTAATACGATACCCCTTGGTTGTCAGACTTTCGGGCTTCTGACTACCCGTAACAACTGTTAAAGATCTACGAATGACCGCCAGGACCAACGGCTTAACGTGCGTTCCGAGGCACGGAGGGGTCTCGGTATGTAAAGCTGATCACCTATCCACAGGCCAACCGCGGCAAGCGTAGCTTAACCTGATCGATCGACCTGTGCGGCTGTTATTATTTAGCTACGGGCCCCTCAAGGTAGCATATATAATTTAGCATAATATTTTAGATTACAACTTCAACCAATAAGGTACTAACTGCCTGTAGATAACACCTGGGTCTTGATAAGTCACGTCCAACTATAATGATTAGTTGGGAATTGCCAGAGATAAGAAGATTGTTTCACGTTTCAGATGCGTCCGAGACAACAGTAATCAGAAATTATTTGACTAGGTCTCGAAATTAGTCTGGGAATTCTGTCTGTATTCTGTCTAGGACATTTGTCGGATTATAGCCATTTTATACAACTCAAAATTTAAGTACTCACTAACGATTCTCTTATTTAGAAGAAAATAATAAAAGTGAAAATGTTTAGAACTTCTGCCTTATTGCCAGTATCATAAAAATAATTTGCACGATTTTATTTCAAATAGTTATATTTTATTCTTACACCATAATTTAAGTCACTTTAAAGCTGTAAGCTGTGTGCAATATTATATTTTACCAGTTTAAGATTTGCCTAAAATTTTCGCATTATATAAAAATAGTACTTTACGACATGTTTGATCATGAATTCCATTTCCAAGAGTACCAACTTGAATTCAAGCAATTAAGTTTCGTGACTTAATTGTTTCTATTTGCATAAAAATTGAATAACAGCCCGCAGCACGGGTCCAACGAAGGTTCTTTAAGCTACGCTTGCCACGGTCAGTTTGTGGATGGATGACCATCCATTACATACCGAGATCCCCGCCCTGCCTCGAAAAGCACGTTAAGCTGTTTGTCCTGATTGTCATTCGTAGATCTTTGACAGTCGTTATGGGTAGTCAAAAGCCCAAAAGTCTGACAACCAGTCTTACTAAGGGGCATGATCGTGTGATCCAGTAACTAGGTTGTGGAGGTCAGATAGGCAGTCGCTCAACGTAAAATACTGGTGTTCAGCTGCATCCGGTTAGAAGTTTGGAACGCTGGAAGTTGACCCTATAGTTAGGAAAAGCCTAGGTAGATTGAGTCGATTTGGCAAACAATTGTTCACCCTGACTTTTCCTAATAACATAATTATCATCGTGTGTCTATGATACATAAATTGGTCCAAACTAAAATCAGTACTCTTCAAACGTTGTGTAACAGACAGAAAAATACTCGTACCTTTCGCCCCGACACACGCTACATACTGATATTGTGACATTTTCACGTGAAATATTAACATTCTAACTCATAAACATTTTCTACAGAAGTCGCAAAAAGACGACTACGAAATATATTGTAAAAGGAGCAATATCAAAAGGGAGACGAGTCCTACCTCACCCTGTACTTTAATATAGCGTGTTCAATATTAACACTTGCCAATATTAATATTGAGAGACGCAATTTCTATAGGAAGAAATTACAATGTTCCGTTTATTACTATTTGGCTTTCTGTCTATATTAAAAACTAGGTTACAAATGAAGGGCACAGGGGAAAAACATGCGATGTCACATATTTATGTTTTTTGAACTGGTAATGCCATTGTATAGTTCAAATGTGGTAGAACGAAACGCCGAAACACACTTTGCAGTAACATGCATAGTCCCGGAGTAATCTTCATTCAAAAATATTGATACAGTGCAATAACAAGAAAAGTCCACGTCGTACAGGAAAAGAAATAAGCATTGTCCATGTCCTCGTGTCCATGTACCTTTTTTCAAAAATCAAAAGATTAATTTAGCAATTTCTCAGTTCCTTATCTTTGTAACATTGCATGTTTTTTGCCTGTATTTCCTGACTTTGTTCAGTTTTTTTCCGCCAACTCAATAAGTAGAAGAAAGAAAAAAGTTTTTTTTACTACACACCCAAAACAAATATATTTTCTTTATAAATTCATATATTTTTCTTTTATTTCAAGCTTTAATGTACTTTTTTTGATGATCTAAAGTTTAATTTGCGATTTTCTCAGTTCATTGTCTTTGTGACATTGCATGTTGTCCCCCTGTACCCTTCAAATAAGAAGTCTGGCTCGTTAGTCTAGTGATCGCAAGCGCTACTGCTGATCATGAGGTCCCGGGTCCAAATCCCAGGTCGGGCAAAATGTTATTGGGTTTTTAACCGACTTGAAAAAGGAGGTTCTGTATTCGACCCGTATGTATGTATGTATTTTTGTATGTCGGCAATTTTCTCAAAAACTAATGAACCAATTTTGATCATTCTTTCACTAATGTCATTTACATACTTTCAGAAAGGTTTTATTATATAATACTTTAGGTAGTTATTCTTATGTACGAAGTTATATGCATAAATGTACTGCATGTCCAGCATTTCTATGCGAATTTTGATGATTCTTCTAGTTGGTGTCTTCAATTCTTCAATGCACTAGTGTTAAGTAATTGAATTTGTGTGGTTACAACTAAAAGGTGTAAAATAAAAACATTTTTACAAAAAAAAACCTACTTCAAAAAAAAACACCACAAAGTGATACGTAAATAACTTTAATTTCGGAAGTCGGTGTCAAAATACGAAAATGCGGAACCAACGACACCGACTTCCGAAATTAAAGTTATTTAACACTTTGTAGTGTTTTTTTTTAAGTCGGTTGTTTTTTTGTAAAAAAGTTTTTCTATCAGTAATTTTTCAGTAGCAGTCCTGTATGTCTGGATTCATATCCGGTTGATGGCAATAGGCTCGCCCCTATTACATGGGACTTAAACATGAATGGCAAAATTTAGGTGTATTATGTTAAGGTATACTTCTGCCTTTCCCTTCGGGGAATTACAGGCGTGATGTTACACGGTTCGGCAACCAGCGGGGTAACTGCGGAACACAGCAACAGTAGCAACGGCATACATTTTGACAGTTCAACAACATTCATTGCGTTATCTACGTTGTTAAGCAGACAACGTTTTCGAACATATGAAGCAATGGATTAGCAATATCCTTCAAAATGATTCAGATTGTGATTGATAGTATGTTACGCAATTAGGGTGCAGGCTTTGAAGAATATAGGCGTTTATCAATTGGAACAACAATGAACCGTATAGCATAAACAATCATAAAGTTATAACTCGGACTTATTCTGTTGTTCTCTGAGTGAATTCACAAGGAATGCATCACATCACACTAATATTACGAGTATTAAGGCGAAAGTTTGTGTGTGTGTGAGGGTGTTTATATGTTTGTTATTTCTTTTATTCTCATCTTATTTTCATCATCATCATCTTATTAATGTATAATAAAATTCCTAATTCCCTTAAGAAAATGAATATCAATTCATTCAAGAGAGAGCTAAAAAAATGCTAATTAATAAGGGATACTATAATGTTACGGAGTTTTTAAATGACAAATTTTGATTGAATTAATATGTAAGTATTGAGTTTTATTAATTTTATTGTTTTAATTATTATATTATTATTAATAAATTTTTTTTGACTATATTTTGACTATAATTTGATTATTTAGTTTTATAACTCCAACTAATTACTACTAATACTATTTTGTACGCCAAATATGGCAAAACATGATGAACCAGAAATATTTTTCCATCCATATGTGCATATCAGCTATGTATCATGTTACACATGTTTAAACAAATAAATTACATCTTTATCTTTCTTCACGCTCAAACGGCTGGACCAATTTTGATAAATTTTGTATGGAGGTAGCTGACACCCTGGATTAACATATAGGCTACTTTTTATCCCGATATTCCCACGGGATCGACACTTATGCGGGTGAAACCGCGGAGTTGTTTATAATTATTAGTTATCGATGTTAGTATAGATTAAGTAAGGATAGGCGCATTTATTAGAAAATAAAAGTTTGGGAAAACGCTAGGCAGGTTGATATTTGATATCCGAAATCAATCAAAAGTTACCTCTGAATTAATTAATTAATTAGAACGGAATTCTGGGAACCCGAATTTAATAGTCTTTTATGAAATTAACAATCTAAGTTTCGATGTTTCTCTAATAAATAAATTATGATCATAATACGAACTATTTCAATATTTCGTATTATAATGTAGTAGTAATATGATATTAATTATAGACGTTGAAAGTTGTACAAGTTTCAGTTCTACTTTACGAATACCTAGTAAATTAATTCATAACTTCAATTATTCTACGGTTTCCTAAGGCCTTTTAAACACTCACGTTTTTCTTGTCGTGAAAAACCACGGTGTATTCGCCTTGTGTAAGCACGGTCGTCAGCGTTGTATGGATCGCTATTGAAGCTTGTTGACAGACACGGGTTTTCTATAGCGCGGTTTATTTGGCGTACTGTAAAGAAACCATGCCGTGTACAGACGCCAGCACATCAAGCTACTACAATCTGTCAAATTTCTTTAATATATTTTCAATTTTATTGCTAAAATATAAGGTTCAAAGTTGATTGTGTGTACGGTCTTGCGTTGTGGCTGCGACGTCGCCTGGATGTGGTCGGTATTGCCCACACGGTTGATTTTCACGGCTAAATAAGAAAGAAAGAAAGAAAATACATTTATTTAGCACAGACTCAAAGACACACAATACACCAGACACATACATCAAATAAAAACAAAAAGTAAACTTAAAAAAAAAAAAAGTATAAAGTCCGATATAAAAAAAAAAAATAAGCAGGAAAGTGTGCCTCACGGCTGCGCTAAAAAGGGCCAGTTCAGCAAAAAATGCCAGACAACTAGTGCCTGACGCTGGTTTTCAACTGGACCTGTGTGTGAGGTGACGGATGTAAATCAGTTTCATACAGCAACGTGACGTGTATATGCATACTTAAATAAAATAAAAAAATAAAAATTTCAGATAAAACAGACAACACAAATGTGTCTTTGTTTATAAACAGCTATTTAATTTTATACAAATTAGCGCCCATCCACATGGTGTCGTCGTGGATTTGATTGTGGGACGTGTGATCGGGTCTTTAATATCGAACGTCAATTTAATGCCATTGAGTTTGTTTTATGATTATTGCCTCTTGCGTACGTACCGTTTGAGTATGTTTTTCATCAACAACACCATGGACCATGCGACAGATTTAAAAATATGCGTAGTCTTTTAAACATTCAAGCAATAAATGAGTTAAAATTAAAATGTTTAATCCAACTGCTGATGACGTACAATTTCCGATTAAAAATAAAACTCCATTTTAAACGAGTCAAAGGATGAACACGATCTGTTTCAAATAATCAAAATGTCGAAACCAATGGAGCATCCATAGATAGGAAACTACAGTTTCAAAAATAACAAGTTTTATTTAACAAACCATTCATAAAGTAATCATTTACATGCCATTTCGTACGAAAACAACATTACGTTAAAATAAAATAGCAAGATAATAAATGTTTATTTAATTATAGAAAATTACATGCTGGTAAAAAAAAAACCACAGACCCGAGATAAAAATTTTCAGTGTTGGATAAAGTTATTATTTTATCATTTTACTACCTCCACATTCGATTAAAAAAAAGGTACACGCTCACCTGGAGCATTTTAGCATTTTTTTTTACCTACGACCTCGCCGTGTTACTTCTACCTATTTTATTATAATACGTAACGACGAAGGCATTTTAATTTCTTCGTTATCAGAATGGTCGGACATGATGAGTTATCGAAATAATAGTCAAAACAGACGTCTATTAATGCACTAAAGTTCACTAATAACAAAAATATTACATGATTAGGCAGATGCTATCAGATTACAATAATTTATGGAAACGCGGTGAATTCGAAATATTATCGTGGGACCTTTCGCACAATAATGAGCTCTGTGAGTACTAACGCTTAGCATAACGTTCACAAACCTCAAAAATATCAACTGACAAGTCAGCCGTCAAGCCAGTGTTGCCACTTCCTATATCGACGTCACCCAAGTGTAGGTACTACTTGACATTTCCAGTTAGTAATAATAACTAGATGACGTTACTAATAATCAAAAAGAAAGACGGATCAGTGTTGACGCTGCGACATAATGACATATTAACCTATCCTGTTGGTTTCAATTATCTCTCTATACTACCTTCAGTTGACGGCCTGCGCAGTCTATTTGCAAAGCCCTAGTTGTTACTGTGGAATCTTGGACACATAACAGGCGAATGCTCCTGGTGAGGGAGCGCCTTAAATATAATGCATTTAACATATGCTTTCATCGCAAAATTATTTGTTTTTAATTATTTTATATTTTTGGGGATTTTTATAGCTTTTTGGAAGTTAAAATAAAACAGCTCCATTGAAATTTTCTGTTAGATTATAATTTGAGATTCAGAGTAAACTTAACTTCTATTTCATAATTATTTTTAATCTAAACGTTGCAATTCAGATTTAAATCTATAATTAACATTTCGATTGATTGCAATAGTACTATTTTTAACTGTAATTAATTTATAACTAGGGACACAGGTGTATTTACAACAATGGGTTTGGCACAGGTTCAAATTTACGATCGATTGACCGGAATTCCAATTAGTCATTGAACCAATTGTAATGACACTAATCACAACTTATTTAAAGATCAAAAGTGTCGACATCTTCTTTTCTAGCACTGTTAATAAGGAATGATTTACTAATATGAATTAATTTTCGTAATCATGATAAATGCTAATTATATGATGATGAAAATTGAGCAGCAGTATTAAACAATATCACAAGTGGAATGAACTCTACACTATTGTCATCCAGTCATCTGCGATCTTCACTCAATGCCTATCCGTCAAAGGACTTGGCTAGAGCAAACATGTAAAAAGATTATGGATTATTAATCCTTTATCTTTCGTTGTTAGATTCAGAATTTTCCAAATTCTGTCCGTCGTCACTTAAAATACTATCTAGTATATTATTGTCCTCTTCACTTTTAGACGCACTGTCACCAGTTTTCCCAAGCACTTCATTTAGCACGTCGTCATCGTTGACTTCACCGTTCACCTCGACATTTTCATCATCTACAACATTCGCCACATCTGCGGCTTGTTCAACTGCTTGATTATTTTCTTCAATTATTTCAGGAATAGGACTGATCAGGTCATTAGTAACGTCATTGCTGTTTTCGTCGTTTTCTTTAACTGCAGTTTTTTCTACTTCGTAATCATCTTCATTTGTTTCATTATTTACTCTTCCGTTAATTTCATCGTTTACTTCTTCATCCATTTTGTCATTTACTTCTTTCACTTCTCCATCTTGTCCTTCATTCATTTTCTCATTCTCTTCTTCAGTTTCAGGAACTTCTCCGTCTTCTTTCGACTCATCTATTGTTTCCTGTCGTTCTACTTTTAAAGTCGATCTTCTAGACTTATTTGACTTTTGTCTAACTTCTTTAATCGGTTCTTCTTTAACCGGTTCTTCTTCATCATCAGTCATATCATCATTAACCGGTTCATTGGTTCTATCAGTAACGTCGCTTGAGGCTTTGCTATTTTCTAACCGTGCCTTTCTTTCCTTTCTTGCCTGTTCCTTGACTTCCCACAACGAAGGTATACGTTTTGTGTTATCTTGTTCTGTATTTCCATCTTTACTGAAGTGAACAATGTCGTCGGTGTATCGCAGCGCTGGTATAGGAGGATATTTATCCCTGAAAAAAAAAAGTTTATTTTACAATTCAGAACGTTGTAAGTAACACAAAAGTAGGGTCTTCGTGCGAAACATACAGGGTGTACATCGACTTTCAAACTGTTACCATTAACTAAGTACTTACCTGAATCTAAACCAATAACCCCCTTACTAATAAACGTAGTATATCAGATGAATAGTTACACACCGATTTCTCTCTTTCAGTCATCAGTAATTTGACTTTCGAAAGAAGAAGAAGACAAAGCGTTGTGTAACGTTTATTAGTAAGGGGATAAGTGCTCAAATTTTTCGACGGTTTAAAAAAGGCTTAGATGTTCCATACATTTTGGAAGGTATTGCACTTTTGTACGAAAAAGGTCTAGAATCATATGCTGAAATCATGGTAACAGTTAACGCTTTGACGTCACTTACACCGTACAAAAATACATCCATATTTTTATCAAGTGGGTTCTGGAAGTAAGTCGAGTTTAGAAAGAGAAGCATTAAAAGGTATATTATTTAGGGACATGACATAATGCTTGAATTAAAGAGGTGGATCACAAGGTTACGGAGCAGGTGTAAATGATTGTACTGCTGGCACCTCTACAAGCGCTAGATGACGAGATGTTGATAGACTGATGATGATCCTAAATTCCTAGCCCATCAGAGTCAGTGTCGGAGTCCCAGCTAAAAACAAAACATGATTTGTTACTGTATGTATATATATAAATTATATATCGTTCATTTGAAGAAACATCGACGTAACAGCAACTTTTTTTTACATCTATGCTTTCCTAACATACGTAAATACGCTTTCTAAGTGCTTTGGCATATTTAACTCATTTTTGGGAAAAAATACATATACGTCGATGTTTCTCCAAATGAGCGATATGTTTGCTAACCAATTTTGTCCCACTGCTGGGCAAAGGTCTCCCCCATACTTCACCAATTTTGTTTCTCTTGTGCCTTCTGCGGCCGGATCAGACACGAGTCCAAATCGTCACGACAGCGTTTCTTAGGCCTGGCTCGGTGACGACGCCCGTCTACGTTCGTCGTCTTCGAGTTACTTTAGCTACATCTTTATTAGTATTAACTAGACAAGTTAAAACAAGCAAAATATCCATTTCATGTGGTTCGAGAATAACACCACCGACCTATTCTGGAAAGATCTCACCGTGACAGCTTAGATGAGTTTTCATTGTGAGGTTTTTGAAGTCAAAACTTCTTAAGGCGCGTTGGGCATATTTTAAGATGGGAACAAACCATTGAATTCGCGCCACTGTTACCGTAAGCAACACCGCTTCGGATGTGTTCAGCTGTCCTCGGAATGTACTCGGTTTTAATGTATATCCGATATGTCAGTGAGTGATGTCAAAGTATTCTGTTTTGTTTTCAATTCTGTCGGCACTCCCGGAGTGCCACTGTTTTTTTTTTAATGAGGTGGAATCACAGCTGACTTCAGCTAAGTTTTGACAGTGAGATTTTTACAGAATAGATCGACTGTGCATGAATTTTTCATATCTGATTTTGTATCAAAAATCTTTGTTCTTTCTTCAGATTATGCTTGCGGTACCTATATTAATGTATTTTATGTTTAAATGCTATCTTATTTAACGATTTTTGTTTTCACTCACCTGCGCGCATCTTCGTATTTGCTTGGCACCATAAAACAGTTGGATTCTCTGTAGATTAATCTTTTCCTACTAACCCAAGGCCAATTTAGACTCCAGTAGTGGCTCTGAAAAGGGATTAACAGTAATAATATAATAATCCGCCTGTATTGTCCCACTGAGGGCAAAGGCCTCCATTTCCTTTCCACTCAACTCAATCCTGAGCCAATATGGACCAACCCCTCATATGGGCAACAAGTTCATCCCGTCATCTACCCCTGCGTCATCCAACTCACGCTGTGGTGGTCTTAGCCCACAATGCATCTGACATGCGGCAAACATACCCAATCTTATTCAAATCAGTTTCTTTGCTTGTGCAGTTCGAACTGATATTGGCGAGTTTACCAGCTGTAGAATTTAAACCATTTTTTTTGTTCATTTTACATCAATAAAAACAGAAATTAGGTTCCAAAAAGAAAAGAGACACAGGGGGTCTACTCCCTCAGCACCAAATCCGTAGTTTCAGCCAAAACTAGGTACGGGCGATTCTCATCCATATGACTGACGGACAGTAGATTTGTATGGAGCCTGAATAAGCCTAAGATGAATGACAACACGATTTGAGTTCTCGCTAATGCCGATGTCAAAATTGAATGTCACTTGTTTTGATGGATCAATCACTTTCAAATGGACCCGTGTCTTTGTTGGCGGACTATGAGAGTAGACTCCAAGAACTGATTGCTGAATTGTTTCATCATCATTTCAGCCGAAAGACGTCCACTGCTACTAGACATAGGCCTCCCCAAGCACCTCCACTTCGACCGGTTTTATGCTTCTCGCATACAACGGGTTCCTGCGGCCTTCACAAGGTCGTCGGTCAATTGTTTAGTTGTAATTATTATTGTTGGGCATTATTTGCCTAAAACTTTTGTATGAATGGTAAATATACAAAATGTTCTCTCTAAAATAAATAACGGATTGTTTAAAATAGAACGAACAAAGTAATCCTTTATGAAAATATTGCTAGAAATATTTTAATGACTTTCTGCGTATTTTAGCTATTCATGCCTTTATTTTTGTCCCTGGTGGAATTTTTTTGTATATATTTTTTTAAATGTATTAAATAATTTACGGTATTAAAATAAACTAAGCTTATTTGCTTTTTATAGTGTAAGTTAGAATTACATAGTAATAAATATAGTTTTTTTATAAAATTGCGGAGACACCAATAAAAGTTAGCCCTGGATATTAAGACTTTATCTGCGAAAAATATCCTAGAGAAGTTTTCTCATTGGGATAATCTTTATTTGGGTATAAAAACTATGTATTAGGTCAAAAGTCCATTGACACTGCAAAACAATACTTAACTTCGAAAGTTTTGAAAATCATGGCAACAATTAAAGCCTATAACTGTCTGTAACTCCAATAGAGTTTCATAACTATAGTCCGCGCGGAACTAGTTGGCCGTGCCTTAGGTATGTGAGCGGTGGGACGGAGGGGAGGGGGCGCATTACTAAGTACGTGCGTTGCAAATCGCCGCCTCACCCTTGTCTCCACCTCAGCGGCCAACTTGTTCCGTGCGGACTATAGTTAACCTGTTATGTATCATGGTAATAATACGTACCACTCTAGCACAAACCCTCCTTTTCTTGGCCTTTTCTTCTTCAATTCGCCTTTCCTCCTCACTATCGTATCCATCGACCTGAATGGAGAGAATTATTTTTGATTATTTATCCAAATAAAGCAGTTAACAAACCGATTCCATCGTAGACCTCACCCATCGCTTTCTATGAGGCAAGATCGAGGCCAAGAGCAGGCCCATTTTGCAATATCAAAAAATAATTTAAAATTGTATCATTACATAAACAAAACTACATAAATTGCGATCAATCTAAGTCTGGATACGGTGGTTGCCACTGTCGTCGACAAGTGTCGCTCGTGTGTATGCACACTAAGGGCGTTCGCTAAGTTAAGCGTGCACGCGGCGCGGGTGCACGGAGCGGGCGCCACTGCGGTGTACAAACCACGCATCCGCGCCAGAGAGCGCTGCGCTGCTCATTTATAATCATTCAATACAAATACGCGAGGCGGGCACTCGCCGTGTGCGCACTCTTAACGTAGTGAACGCCCTAAGGCAACTGCAGCCGTCGAAACGCATCCAGGGCTGCAGGTGCCTCTATTAGTTATGTAGTTTCAAGTTGTAGTTTTGGAGATCAAGTCTGATACACGATAACTCTCCTAATTATTATTTCGAATAATAATAATCTACACATACCTAGTACTAGAATCATATTGTAAAGATATAGCGGTTAGGTTCATCACGCTGTTTAATTTTATTAAATTTTAACAATTCATATTTACAAGTATTCCTAAGGTTATTTTGAATTCCTCGAATAATCATATTCTTCAAATACCAAATGTTTAGACAAGTCATAAGTACTTGCGAACAGTTCGCAGAATTCCACGTGTAGCCCACTTAATACAAAGGAAATGTTTACTTCAATGGAAACTTAATTACATCCCAGACACATTAAGCGACAATATTGTTCAAAATCTTACCGAGAAACCCCACCCAAGTCTCTTTAACAATAACAGAGCGAGATAGAGTTAAACACAGCATAGCTCTGTCTTTTTCTGGCGTATTACTCAATGTAGAATAGGTTATGAGACGAAGTCACAAACGTTTTGTTGCGTAAATCATAATACATACTAATATTACACTAATATTATAAAGGCGAAAATTTGTGAGTGTGTGTGTGTTTATATGTTTGTTACTTCTTCACGCTCAAACGACTGGACCAATTTTGATAACATTTTGTATGAAGGTAGCCGACACCCTGGTTTAACATATACTTTCTATCCCGATATTCCCACGGGATCGACATTTACGCGGGTGAAACCGCGGGGCGCCGCTAGTTATAAATATAAATGGCAAAGTGTGTCTGTCTGTCTGTTACTTCTTCACGCTTAAACCGCTGAAAAGATTTAAATGAAATTTGGTATAGCAATAGTTTCGAGTCCTGGGAAAGGACATACGATAGTTTTTATCTCGATATTCCCACGGGATCGACACTTATGCGGGTGAAACCGCGGGGCGCAGCTAGTACATTTATAATTATTTTGTCTAAGTAAATCCAATAATGTACTTACGAGGGGATCTTCGTAACAGTAGTAAGAATCTTCTTCATCTTCAGGCCTGCAAGGAGAGCACAAATCATTTTATAATATTTAGTACTTTTAAACTATGAAAAGTCGCAAGCGCTACTGCTGAGTTTGAAGTCCTAGGTTCGATTCTCGGGTCGGACAAAGTGTTGATGGGTTTTTTCCATCTGGAATTTGTCAGTAGCAGCCCGGAGGCTGGAATTGTGCCTGGTTGGCAAGGCAATAGGCTCGCCCCCCATTACATGGGACTTAACGTAACCGGAGAAATGTAGGTGCACCTCTACCGAACCCTTTTGTGAAATTCTGGCGTGACGTTATGTATTGTTAAAAATAAAATATACAGCTGACTCTAAAGAGCCTCCCTACTCGAGTGGTGAGGTACAGTGTGGTAAGAAGTGGGGTTGGCTGAGTATATGACCTCAGTCAAACTCGCTTCTAAAATCAGGATTTAAATTATCCGGAAAAGAACCGACATTGCTTGCAGAGTAAGCAAACTGAAGTGGCAGTGGGCTGGCCATGTCTGTCGAAAGACTGATGGCCGGTGGAGCAGACGAGTCCTGGAGTGGAGACCGCGTACCTACTGGCAAGCGTAGATGGACGGACGACCTAAAGAAGGTGGCTGGGGTAGACTGCATGCGGAAGGTGGAGGACAGGGTGCTGAGGCGCAGTCTGGGAGAGGCGTATGTCCAGCAGTGGACTGCGATAGGCTGAGTTGATTGATTGAACCTCGCTTCTCACCAAGCTTAATTCTACTATATCCTACTAATATTATAAATGTAAAAGTTTGTGAAGATGTTTGGACGTTTGTTACTCAATCACGCGTAAACCGTTGAACAGATTTAGATGAAAATTGGCACACATTATAGTTTATAACCAGGATTAACACATAGGATACTTTTTTATCTTGATATTCCCACGGGATCGAAACTTACCACTAACAGTGTCCCGCGTGAAACCGCGGGACACTGTTAGTGGATAATATTTTGACCACATCGTGAGTATCATGAGCTTTTCTTGTAGGTATAACCTTGCATAATATATTTTATAGCAATACGTCGTTTTTCATATCTGTTTATTCGTTTAATTCTTCTAAAGTACACAATGGATTATGATGTGTTTTTACCATCATATGCAGAATTTTAATTTTATTCATTACTAGCTGCGCCCCGCGGTTTCACCCGCGTAAATATCGATCCTGTGAAATATCTCTTTTAATCTACTATCCTATCTCAGGTATGCGGGAAGACATTTTTTTTAAACATGCATCACCAATGTACATATTTTTATGTCCTTCTCACTACATGTGTGTACATAATGTGGTTACATAAATCAAATAAAGCTTAGTGCATAGAAGGAAGGTACTCACGCTGTAACAGAGAGCTTGAGATGGATGCCCGACTGGACGATGATATCGTGCGCCTCCTGTATGGTGAGGGTCGAGGTGTCCAGGTCGTTGATCCTCAGCAGCCTGTCTCCAGGCCTGATGCCCGCCTTCTCCGCTCGGCTGTCCGGCTTCACCTGTCCGGACATAACATCATCATCACGCCTGTAAACCCTGAATGGTTAGGCAGAGGTACATACATCAGAGGTACGTAAATCTACAGGGTGAAATTAAATTCATGGGCATCCTTTTGAGGGGTAATTGTACTCATCATTATAAACAACTTTTACTATGGGACTAAACCTAAAATCGCGAAAAAAAAAATCTGCTGTTACTTGTATTTATGTTCACATAACTCGTCAAAATGTAGGGAAGACCTGTTTTTTTTCGCGATTTCAGATTTAGTCCCATAGTAAAAGTTGTTCATAATGATGATTACAATGACCCCTTAAAAGGATGCCCATGGATTCAATTTCACCCTGTATAATAGGGGCGAACCTATTTCCATCAACCGGGCACAAATCAATACTTCGGGCTGCTACTGAGAAATTTCTGATGAAAAAACCCAATAACATTTTACCCGACGATGGAATCGAACCAAGTGCCTCATGCTCAGTAGTAGCGCTTACAATACTAAACCAACTCCCTCTCCCTTTTCCACACAATTCTGTCTTTCACAAGTCAGCCGGCCAGTCCTTACGGCCTGGCCACACTTTGCCGCTATCAGCGGCACCTTTGCGGGGCGGCGAGCGGTAATAACAAATATACAAAAATGTATGAACCATGCCACGATGCACCGCACGCAACGTCAACGCTAGTAAGACACCGCGCCGCTTGCCGGGGTGCTTTCCGCTAAGCCAAAAGTTGTGTAGCGGTATCTACAAACGCCACATGCGAACAACATGTCATACTGACGTCACGCAAATCCTGCATCTCGCAAGCAGAGTTTACAGCGCAACTAGCATAGATACGACAGCCCGACATGAATTCGGGCAGTCGCCCGCCAGACACAACACCCGTCTGGTCGGAGGATCCTCCCTTTTCTATAAAGTGTGAGTGAACTTTATGCTGTTATGCGGCCGTCGTCATCGATATGTTTATGTGAAATATTTGCATCATAAAGTATCATCATCATCATCTGCCTTGCCTTTTCCCAACTATGTTAGGGTCGGCTTCCAGTCGGCATCATAAAGTATATACTTACAAAAGTAACTCTCAGTGGAGTCTTATAAAATATTCCGCCAGCCAAGTCGAAGCCCCAGATGGTGTCTTCAAAGGTGACCCTCTCGTGGATGCCTTCGTTCCTGGACTCCCACGAAGGCTTGTTGAGCTCCCCCGCCAGGAGGGCCGCCTCCTCCGCCTTCAGCTTCGTGTGCCTCATAGAAATCGCCATGTCTGGTGGCATTACCCTGGGAAAGAGAAAAAGAAAGATAGAAAAAGTTGTTGGGGAGTTTGTTGAGTGTATTTTTGGAACGGCGATCGCGATTTACTTTTGTATCTTTTGTTGGAAGAGGAAGAAGACGACGATGACTTATTAATTCGTTACTCAGTCTACTTCCTATTCATTATTTACAAAAATAACAAAAGTAAAACCTAACTTAACTAAAACTATACACTAACTAAAATATAGCGTCGAAAAATTCATCCGCATCGCTGTCGACTGGTAATGTACCCAAGATACTGGCGGCATTACCACGTTGTATGGCAATGCTTAGCCTTTGGCCAAGGTAAAAGCCAGCCTTTGGGTCACGGGAAGTGTCAACCAGTCGTTTTGAAATTTCCTTAAAAAAACCACGACGATGACTTGTTTTTAGTATAGAGATTCAACGTGTTGTCGCTCCAGCGTCGGTGGTACTACAGATCTGCGGTCAGGCGACACGTCGTCTGCGATCTTGTGACTTGTAGTCGGGCAACGTGTCGCTAGCTGCGGAATGTATTACATAGAAATACATAGAAACCAGTAGTGTCGCAGTGACACGTCGTCTGCTGCTGCTATCTGCAGTCGGCCATGAACTCGTACCTTTAGGCTTCTCAAATGTGAGATAACACAGGACATTTGCCCTAGTTTGGGTGTCAGGAGTTTCACGTAACGAGTATAAGCTATAAGGAGCTATAAGGATTTAAGTTATAATGCCTTGTTAACCCTTTTTCTCTCCTTATTGTATTAGGCTTATAAAATGAATTACAAAAATACAAACAATATTAAACTAACATTAATAAATAAATCTCGATGTCAAACCGAACCGTGCAAAGCAAGGGCGGGTCGCTAGTCTTACATAACAGAAATAATAATATTAACAAGGAAAATACGACAAAATAAAACGAAATTCCAAACAAGCAATATTTGAAGTTACCGAAAAACTTGACAAGCTAATAAGGTCCAAACATTGGGGCGGTTGATTTTAATGAAAATGATGTTCTCTTATTTTCTGAAGGCCACTATGGAACAAAGCATTGTCAGCGCTGCCCCTTAAGGCATCTAGGTAGGGACCGGTGTGGTCACGAAGTAAGCGTTCGACTTCACAGATAGACGTGGTTATGCGGAACGTGAATCAAACGAAAAGCTCCAGTAAACAGTGACGACCTTTTAAGCGCTTGGCTAAATATCAATTGCCGTGCCCCTAGCGCGCGGCTACAAATCCATAAAATCAAGATAAAATAATACCTACAATAAATAAGGAGGAGAAATCGTTGTATCGATTAAAAAATAGTCAAAAAGTTATTATCTCTATTTAATAATGGTTTTAGTTGTACCACGTAGTTAATAGGATAAAAATAAAACGAAAAAAATAATGCATGTTCTCTGTCGCAGAAATACGACACGAGCGGTAGGGGCACGGAAATATGTTTGTTTGTTACTTCTTCACGCCCAAACGGCTAGATCAATTTTTTAATTAATAATAATATTCCACAACTATCACACAACGCCATCTAGTCCCAAGCTAAGCAGAGCTTGTGTTATGGGTACTAGACAACTGATAAACATACTTATATATTTCTAAATACATACATATTATAGATAAATTACACCCAGACACAGAACAAATGATCGTGCTCATCACACAAACATTTGTCCTGGGTGGGAATCGAACCCACGACCTCCGGCATAGCAGTCAGGGTCACTAACCACTAGACCATCAGGCCTATATGTGCCATATGTGTCGCATAAATGCGACACAAGCGGTCAAAAGGTTAATATTTTACTTCAATGAGTGCGGGTTTTCGGTCCCGACTCCCGGTACAGGCCTCTGCAAGTTGATCTTCGGAAGGAAACGGTTACAGGTTTTACCTATTTCATTATGTGTGAGCGCATAAGGCGGTACCGCACAGACTTCACCTGCAACGAAAACCTGTTTCTTTATGTAAGCACTCTATGCCACCAACAAAATGGTCAATGTACCCACTTATGAATACCATCACGCGCATGAAAATTTCTCGTTAAACTTTCATCCAAAGCGTCGTGCTCGGCGGCCTGTTGCGCTTTGAGTGCACGTGCACGGATCAATCTTATCTAAATGTATCGAAAAAAGCAGGTTTTGCTGAGACTTGTATTTGTAATTATATGTACGTGATTACTAGTTTATTTATTTACTAGCTTCTGCCCGCGACTTCGTACGCGGATCCTGTTGCTTATACCAGCGACAACGGGGTCGTCAAATCGAAGATCTGAAACGTCTGATGTCGAATTCTAAGAGCCCGGGGACTGGAAAATGACGCGATGCGCGAGACGATTCGAGACGTTCCAGATCTTTCATTTTTGTAAGTCAATAGAAAATTCCCATTAGACTAAACAACTTTTGCTAAGACGTCATTCCTATATATGTTATGCGGTAAACGTGTATTAGGTATGTTGAAACTGTGTGTACTCCCCGTCACTTTTCCCTAAGGGTTCATTAGAAAACCAGGGTCAGACAGCATCTGTCTGGCATTAATGCTGAAATAAACCTTTTTGGCGCAGCCGTGAGGCATACACTATTGTTGTCTGAAACATTATTTTTTTATTTTATTAATTTTGTAGTTTGTGTTTTACGAACTGTGTCCGAATAAACATTTTTTTTTCTTTCTTTCTTTTCTTTCAAAGTTTTCGACCATAAAACGCTAGTTTTCTAGCCTTGCCTTTTAAAGGTCGGTGTTCAAGAAGGTCCCTGTTTACAAGGCCAGCCTACACTCCTCACTCCGGGCAGTTACTAATAAGGAGAATGAATGTCTTTTTGTAGATTATTACATGATTTGTATTTTAGTAAGATGGTTTTGAGTATTGACTATCATGTTATGAAGTACTTTAATACATTTTTTCCTCCGGTGAGATTTTGCTTTTCGTTTGAAAGTAAATACCGAATTTTGTGATTTTAATTGTAGTTAGAAAAAAAAAATTTTTTTTTTTTAATATAAAAGCACTTTCATGAATTTTACATTTATTTAGCTTTAACATAGAAAACCTTGCTTTAGTAAAAATCTCTAGAAGTTTCTTAATTCTTATTGTAACTACCAAAATGTAATAGCATCCAATTCGCGTAGCTCTCAAAACCAACGCTACGCGCTGTCTACGGCGTAGCACCGGCTGTGCTACGAGAACAGTGGCCTCTACGAAAAAGCAAGATGGTAGCGGAACTGACTTTGCAACCGCGTACAATGGCGGTCGACTACTTTTCAACCTTAAATCCTTAGTAATAAAGTTGAAAATAGGTCAACTACCAGGAATACACTATACATTTATATATAGACTTTAAATCAATCTTCTAGCTCATTCACAACTAATGACAATAATGTGAGTGATATTTATACACTATAAGTAGTTATAAATATGGCGTCTGATTAGTGCCAATGTACTGTTCGACATTGCTTGGGCATCTGCCCAACATCAAAGGGAAGAAAATGATGACAAATTATAGAATTTATAACCTGAGCCAGATAATACTGAAAAGAATTTAAAGAGACAGAAGCTATTATGAGTGTGGTTACCGAATGTTAATAAATCATATGTTTATGTGATATTGTGCTGTTTCTTCTTTCCTAAACCGTTGAAGGTTTGTAACTGAAGGCCAATTCTCGTAGTTTAAAACGTTCAAAATCTAGTCGCAGTCTCATCTCCGCGACAAACAAATGTCAAAACCTGTCAAAAATGTAGGGAAATTAGAGATATTTTGGACAGATTGAGACTGAGATCAGACTGTGAACGTTCTTAAAATTACGAGAATTGTCCCTCTGATGCTGCACTTATGAGAGAAATTGTTTTACTATCTTATTAATTTCAAGGGACACAATACGTACAGGACTTCAATAATACAAGGTAAATAACATTTTGAAAAAGGGATGTTGTATTTAAACGAAACTCTGATACTGCTATTTTACGCTCCTAAAAATATGAGTGAACACTCATATAAAAGGAATGCGACTCTTTTTGTGAACCACAAGTAAATCCTATTTTGGGGTTTAAAAAATACTAAATAGCCAAATAAAGATAGTGCCATCCACGAAGACGCGCCCCACTCTTCTTACCAATCGCTAGTGGTTATCGCTAGTTAATTCCGCTAGTGTTTTAGTTTTTTGCTACACACTAATTACCCACTAATAAGTAATTACTGTGTATCGACAAAACTAAAACACTAGCGGAATGTTGCACACTTGTATTGTAAGCTATTAGGTAGAAGAGTGAGGCGCGTCTTCGTGGATGGCGCTATCTGTAACTGCGACCAACTTGGATATAGCGCTCGCCGGCCTTTGTCGCGGCACCATTTCCCTTGGAAAAGAGACGAACATGATAATATTGGTGGTAATAAATCATTACTCCCTGGATGTACAGTCAACAGCAAAAGTAGATGATGAAAATCAGAAATCCAATACTAATGAACGGAGTTCGCATCAGAACTGTGTGGCGTCGGAGTGATTGAAAAGTATGTGATTGTAAATTATACCAAACAATTACTACTAGTACAGCTGCCATATATGACGCGAACTCCGTTCATTAGTATGGAATTTCTGATTTTCATCATCTACTTTTGCTGTTGACTGTACTCGAACGACAATTTTGTCTATTACTTAAGATATGAAATGAGGAATAAAGTGAAATCCTATAAATAGGTTTGTTTACAAAATAATGAGCTATGACTGTTCATCAACGTCTATTAATCAATCGTCTATTTAGAGATGAGATTCATTGCGTTAATTATTGACAATTAATTTTGCATCTCAATGTTAGGTTGAAAATAACACAAACGGGGAGTATTTATGTGTGTATTCGTGTGTGTATCCAGTTTATTAATAAGTAAAAGATAAGTACTCTAGAGCAGTAGTGGCGCAGTGGTAAAGGCCGCGACTTACGAGTATAGGTCGTAGGTTCGAACCCAGACAGGCGCTTTAGTTTGTATAAATTATTTCATTACAACTACTCTCAAAACGGTGAAGGAAAACATCGTGAGGAAACCGGTATGTCCTGTACCAAAAATTCTAAGACATGTGACATCTACCAACCCGCACTGGGCCCGCGTGGTGGATTATCGACCACTCCCTCTCACAGAGAGGAGGCCTGTGTCCCAGCAGTGGGAACATTATAGGCTGATTAAGTTTATATAAGTAGTAGAAGTAAATAAGTAGGACCACCCCATATTACATGCGATTTATACATAAATGGTGAAATGTAGGTGTACTAAAGATTCACTTCTGCCTAACTCTTTGGGGCTATACAAGCGTGATGTTATGGTATGTTGTCATTATCACATCACACTATCACACTAATATTATAATGGCGAAAGTTTGTGAGTGTGTGTGTGTGTGTGTGTTTATATGTTTGTTACTTCTTCACGCTCAAACGGCTGGACCAATTTTGATGAAATTTGGTATAGAGATAGCTTGAGTCCCGGAAAAGGACATAGGGTACTTTTTATCCCGATATTCCCACGGGATCGAGACTTATACGGGTACAACCGCGGGGAGCAGCTAGTAATATAATAAAGCTGAAGAACCCGTTGGATTTCAAAAAATCTTTTGCCATTTAATAGCCCAATTCTTGAGGAAGGCTATAGTATATTTAACATCACGCTAGGGCTCTTAGGAGCCGAGCAAAAAGGTAAAAAGTCAGTATGAACGCTAAGCGAATATGAAGTAATAGCAAGGGCGGACGACGCGATGCGACGCGGTGTGTCGGGGGCCTAGGGAGTTTGATAAAAATGTGTTTCAAGAAAGTTGGTGTTTTATTTCTATGTAGGTATAAGGTAAAATTAAAAAAAAAAAATTGTAAATCTAGATTATGTTAATAATTTAGTAGTAGACGGTGCCTTAGGACCTTAAGTCATTGGTCACAATTCAAGTTACGCCAACAGCTTCGCAATTACTTAACAAAAACTTTTTCAATCAAAAACCTTCAGTATTAACTGTTAATAGCACATACTAATCATATACGAAAGAAAGAAAAATATTTAATTTGGAACACGCACGGGAAATACAAACAGTAAAAAAGGAGCAATTAAACGTAACACAATTACTTTAAAAACAACAAAAAGAAAAATACCTGTGCAAGGCCAAAATGTCTCCTGTCTCAGCATAATGCTGTGATATTTAAAAATAAATACCATAGTGCTGGTATTCTGATAGGGCCCGCTGTGATGGACACACCTACAGACTATATACTATCTATACATGTATACGTTCCAATTGGGCATTAAAAAATATAAAATAGTAGGGGTCCATTGTCAACTACCTAGCTTTTTCCCAATTAAATAGGGGTCAGCTTCCATACAGCTGAATAACAGTAAATTACATGAAGCAACTGAAAACGGGGTCCATTATCATTAAAAAAAAAACTTCAAAAAGCAGAATCCTTTACCCGATTGCAGCGAAACACTAAAAGGCGTATCTCCAAGAACTCTTGAAAGAAACTTGTTGAACACAATCCCGGCTCGCACTGGTCACTAGGTAACGATCACGGACACATAGTGAGCTCACCTCACTTCGCCTCGTTCGGATGGCCGCTGAATCACTCAATACAAAGAACATTAACACACTGCGCCAATTAATATTGATTTAGAAGTCAGTGGGCGTTTCGACAACCAATACTCACCGGTCAATCAGAAGAGTCGGTTGCACAACAACAAGTAATTTTAAACAAGCATTTAAACGGTCAATGGTCAAGTTAACACAGTTTTTTTTTCGTCCCACTCACTGGCGAACCACCACAAGAAAGACTGAAGCTGTGGCGAGACGGTGCTTCCTTACCCAACCCGTTCGTTCCTCCCACTGAAGACCTCCCACCTGGACATGGGTTACCTTGGGTAACCCGGAAGTATTTAAACAGACTCCGGACCCAGGTTGGCCGAAGCAAGGAAAACCTGTTCCAGGTGGAGATTTATAGACGACTCCGCCTTGGAGTGTAAATGTGGTGCTGTTCCACAAACGATGGGACACTTAATATCGTGCCCTGCGTGTCCTGTCAGCTGCACGTTACAGGAACTGATGGACGCTAGTGATGGCGCCAAACAAGTAGCCGAGTACATTTAGATTGCTATCGACACGCTAACAAGAAGAACACGAATGGATAAAATACAAAATGGGTATATACTCGTAAAAGGAAGTCTGAAAGTGGCACCGGTAACTGAAAAGTTGTGTAGAAATCGGTTGTCATGGTATGGGCATGTGTTACGGAGGAATGAGGAAAATGTCATGAGGAAAGTTTTGAGTATGAATGTCGATGGCTATAAGAGTAGGGGAAGACCAAAGAAACGATGGATGGAAAGTGTGAATGATGATATGTTTAGAAAGGGGGTGACTACCGAGATGACTAATAGAGAAGTATGGAAGAAAAAGACATGTTGCACCGACCCTAAATTTTCTAATTTTACTAGGGGTCAACTCGTCCCACTTCGAAACTGGGACCAGGGACCAGTTCCACCTTTCTAATTTTACTAGGGGTCAACTCGTCCCACCCAATTCCACCTAGGGGGCAACTGGGCCCACGTTAGTTTAGACCGTATTGAGACGATTGCACTACTGAATATTCTCTAGGGGTTTGGTGGTCCCAATACAGTGAAACTGGCAGTAGCAAGGGGAAATAAAAAAATAACCGAAGGTTATTTTTTATCTTATTTGTTTTATGTAATCACTAGCTGCGCCCCGCGGTTTCACCCGCATATGTGTCGATCCCGTAGGAATATCGGGATAAAAACTATCCTATGTCCTTCCCCGGGACTCAAACTATCTCTATACCAAATTTCATCTAAATCGGTTCAGTAGTTTAGGCGTGAAGAAAAGACAGACAGACAGACAGAGTTACTTTCGCATTTATAATATTAGTTTGGATAATTATCATGACTAATTTTTTATTCTATAATTAAAAAATATAGTTCATAACAAAACAAATCAAAAGTGCCTACACTTTTTTTTTCTCAAAACCAAATAAAAAAAAAAACAAATGGCGTGATAAATCGTTCAAGTAGAAATCTTAGCAAATTAATTTCTCTATACAATAATAATAATTTATTTAATAAAACGTTTACAAAAGGTGTATATTTAGCCAAGAGTAATAAAACCATACAATTATAGTGTCTAAAAATAAACTAAAACTAAGATATGTTTTATTATAGTTGCAAGTAGTGATGGTTTGGAATTAGTATTAGGTAGCGACCCGCCCGAACTAGGTTTATTCAAACCTGTGTTTCAGGCCATCACTTTACATTTCAATTCAATTGGAGCGTTAATTTTTTAAACGAAACTGATATAAAAATAATTAATTAACAATTCTGAGAAAAAGCACATTGGTACATTAATACTAAGTCTAATACTAAGTCTATGTAAACATAACAAACGTTTTTACCATAGATATCCGAGAGATATGCCTTCACTGCATATTTGTTCAAGTTCAAGTGTCACATTTTCCCCACTCCGGAAACTCACACAAAAACAAAAGAAATAGATACGGCACACATGATCAAATTGGGCGGCTTTTTTGGCACACACACAAGAAAATAAGCGTAACACTTTTGTGCTATCTTATTACACATATGCTCAAAAGGGGCGGGCACTAGAAAGTATAGACACATTCACTGAATGCACACATGCAACTCTAGCATCAACATCATCATCATCATCTCAGCGCTATGCATCAGTAGTGGATTATTTGACATGGGTCCGTTGCTAGGCAATTTTCTTTTTTTTTTTTTTTTCAAAAATATTTCACTACGAGATATGTGTTAAATCCTTAAATAATATAATTAGTACAGTGATTTCTTAATTATCGGTGGTAGGACACGCCACTTGTCTTAAGGTTTGTTGGGATTGTTCTATTTTTGCAAATAAGGACGGAACAATTCGGCATTTTGTAAAAATACGAAATGACACCACACGTTTCGAAACAAACATATGACTGCGGCGCTTACCGCCTTCGCGCGTACCAACATAGGGTCAGATTAGGTACAACATAGGGTATTTTATAGAGGCGACATGCGCCACGCCTCCATGCCATATCCCTCGATATCCGTGGTTTTTACAAAACCATTACAATTTCTACATCGGAACTGAAAAGAATTGCATCGATATGGAGCGACAACATCATTTGACACGAGAAGAGATGATGAGAGCCATCGGAATGTTGCAAGCTTGGAATCAAGACCTCAGTTACATTCAAAAATCTGTTTTTTATAATGCCTAATGATTGATTTCTGTGCTTGTATAATCGTATTATCTATATGTTTGCGGAAATTAAGGTTTGTGTCAATCGTGACGCCTAAATATTTAATATGGTCGGTTTTAGCTAAAGTGGGACAAATGCATGCAATGTCATGATTAAGTAAGCGTTGGATTATTGTTTCTCATTGTAAATAACAGGTACTTGGTTTTATAATGTTAAGAGATTTTTATCAAACAGTAGAGCTGTTTTAAGTTTGTAAGAAGAAGTTATTTTAATTTTGGTTTTGAGAAAGAAGCGTTGGATTATTGTTTCTCATTGTAAATAACAGGTACTTGGTTTTATAATGTTAAGAGATTTTTATCAAACAGTAGAGCTGTTTTAAGTTTGTAAGAAGTTGTTTTATTTTTTTTAATTTTGGTTTTGAGAAAATATAATGTGTAGGTACTTTTGATTTGTTTTGTCATGAACGTTATCTTTTAATTATAGAATAAAAAATTAGCCATGATAATTATGATTTATGATAACACAAAACGAATGAGATAAACTAACCTTCGGTTATTTTTTTATTTCCCTTTGCTACCGCCAGTATCACTTTATTGGGACCACCAAACCCCTAGAGAATATTCAGTAGTGCAATCGTCTCAATACCTAAACTAGCGTGGGCCCAGTTGCCCCCTAGGTGGAATTGGTCCCAGGTCTCAGTTTCGAAGTGGGACGAGTTGCCCCCTTAGGCCCATGGTCCCAGTTTTGAGGTGGGACGAGTCGACCCCTAGTAAAATTAGAAAGGTGGAACTGGTCCCTGGGCCCAGTTTTGAAGTGGACGAGTTGCCCCCTAACCCAATTGGGTAAAGATAAGGGCAAGATAATGACGATGATGATGGTCAAGTTAACACGTTAACTCGACACTGAAAACTCTTTCAACCGACCCTGATCTTAACTAAGATTTTTCTGTATTTTTTCTATGTTGTTGTGTTGTTGTTTTGTATGTTGTATGTTGGGCATTTTCTGAGATGGGAAAAAACCATTGAATTCGCGCCACTGTTACTGTAACCGACACCGCTTTGGATGTGTTCGGCTGTCCTCGGGATGTACTCGGTTTTAATGTATTCCCGATATCCTCCCCCCCCCTTCCCTTTTTTTTTTTCTTTCTTTTTCTTTTTCCCTTTCTTTTTTGGATTCTTCTTCTTTTTTTTTATCTTTGGTTTTTCTTTCTTTATTTTCTTTATATGTCAGTGAGTGATGGCAAAGTATTGTTTGTGTTTTGTTTATAACACGATTAAAAAAAAAGACGGGTTGCACTCCGGGAGTGCCGGCAGAAGTGAAAACTTGAATATTAACGTTGAAATAAATCAATTATTAATTTAATTAATATAACTCATTTTTTTTCACTATTTCTGCGTCACTTTTTTCATTAATAGATGCACTTTGTTCAATTTCCATATTTTAAACACTTTATATACACGAATTTAGAATTTTACGAATACACAGCAGTGTGGCTACTACACAGACGGTCGAGCCATCAGCTGTCCATCCATCCATCCATCCACTTCCACTTCCACTTCCACTTCCACTTCCACTTCGACTTCTACTTCGACTTCCACTTCGACTTCCACTTCGACTTCCACTTCGACTTCCACTTCGACTTCGACTTCCACTTCGACTTCCACTTCGACTTCCACTTCGACTTCCACTTCAACTTCCACTTCGACTTCGACTTCGACTTCCACTTCGACTTCCACTTCCACTTCCACTTCGACTTTCACTTCGACTTCCACTTCGACTTCGCCTTCGACTTCGACTTCCATTTCCACTTCCACTTCCTCTTCCACTTCCACTTCCACTTCCACTTCACCTTCACCTTCCACTTCCACTTCCACTTCCATCACCATCCATCCATCCATTGTGTCCGTGTGTCACTTCACTTCGGTTGGCGCCGCCGTAGAAAGACGGGGGGGGAAATCTCTCCTGACGGTCACGTGTCCTGACGCGATGTCCTGACGCGAGTTTAACATTTTTTACCCATTACTAAAAGTATGCAACGCCGCTAAAGAAGTTTACACTTCAAAAATACGCACGTAATTGTTCAAGTTTTCACTTCTGTCGGCACTCCCGGAGTGCCACTTTTTTTTTGTGTGGTTTAGTATGGGTTAAACAAATGTAATTTCTCTCTTTTAACTCCAGCTACGGTGTTGAAAGCTTAAGAGTGTTATCGTTAAAAAATGACAATAAACATAAAATCGGGGTTTTTTAAGGTTAAATTACTACTAAATGGCATGAAATTATTAAAAACTAATTTGAGTACCGCATTAAGCATATCTTTATATTGTATTTGTATAGAATAAAAATTGAAAAATATTCTTAAATATCAAAATAAAAGCTTATTTTGAACTCATATTTTTGAGACTATACTGGAAGACTGAATTTCGGAATGAAATTATGAATCAACAATGAGTCGTGGAAGTCTGGAAAAAATACGTGGAAAAAGGAAAGATACCGTTATTGTTTTTGTATAAAATAAAAAAGAAATTTTAATTCATTAAGTATCTCAAAAAAAATATTTTCTTAATCTAAATTTGGCAAAATAAAACATCATTTTTATGTCATATTAAGGCTTAAAATATTTAAAAAAAAATACACTGTTTGTAAGAGGAGTTCAGGCAAACAAAAATCAGTAAAAAAAAAACTTACATAAAGATATTTTATCGACAGTATAATATTTCAAAGTTACTAATAAATTACGCGGCACCGAGCGGTGTCGGCCAGTCGCGCTGTGGCGCTCTCCGAGGTAGGACCTATGTCGCTCGCGCTGCCATCGATCGACTATACACAGATACGTAGTTGCCGGCGGTATATACTACGCCTGACACGTTTTGATCCGTAAGTATTTTTTTTTCATAATATTTATTTTGTACATTCGAATCATAAACGTAATAGTGTAGTGTCAACTAGGTGTGTGTGGTCTATTATTCCTTTTATGTTTTAGGTGATGGGCCGAAAAAGTAAATTGTATTGTGGTGACAGTGGAGCAGCAATCCGTCAAAAAACAATTGAAATGTTTTTTATTTGATGGCGATAACGTCATTATCAACGTTAACCATGGCTGGTATTACCAAGTTCAGGGCCAACTAAACATTGCAAATAAAAATTTATGTTTGTTTGCGGTGTACACTGGTCCTGAATTTCCAATAAATGTTCTGAAGATTTATAAAGACGATCAATTTTGGAAAGAAAAATGATTCCTCGTTTGACAAAATTTTATTATATGTGCGTTCTTCCTGAAATAATTGATCCCACAAAAAGCCGATCAATGCCACTGTGGGAAACTATTTTATAATGTAAACAGCATAACATGATAAACGTAGAAAAATGAAATTGTGTGTTAACTAAATTTAGATTTACTAAAACTAGTAAGTCATTTCTTGTAAACTGCATCCATTTTTATAACAAGTTGCCAAAGCCGGGTACAGAACTTAGCGATGAAAAGTTCAAAACCCTCATCAAACGAGTCCTTATCAAAAAAGCATAATATTATAAGATTAAAGACTATGTTAAAGACAAGGTACTTTGGCAATAATTCCTTCTGCACATGTGGCTTCCCTGGGACCTCATTAACGGCATAACTACGTAAATGTTTAACTGCTCTCAAATTACGATATTTATTTTTTATTTCTTTTTACATACTTCTTTGACATACTCTTTTTATTATTTGACATTATATACAGACAATTTTAATTTTTCACCTCTTTAATAGTGGTTGTAATGGAAATCATATCACTTGGTTTTAGTAGACTTTTATATTTTATTTATCCTTTTGATAGATTCTTATTTTGTAAATGTGGGGACTTTGTAAGCCTTGTAGACTTTAGACCTTTAGACCATTTTTTATTTTATCAAGTACCTGGTACAGGCCTACGCTGTCCTCCAATACCTACTGTAATTTGAATACATTGTAAAAGCCAATTATTTTTAAAAGAGTAACCGTGGAGTTTCTTGCCAGTTCTTCTCCATAGGAAACGACCAATTGGAACTGTGCACCTAGCTTCTGACGTTTCATAAGTGCCCATGTAGGTTTATGTGAAATAAAATATTTTGATTTTAAACCTTTATTTCATTTCCCACCTACCTACTCATCTAGTGCATAAATATTAAAAAAGCTATTTACAACCAACTGAAACTAGTCACCAACACTTGAGTAATCTTCTTATTTCTTATTAGCCTGTAACGTCCCACTGCAGGGCAAAGGCCTCCCTACTCTCTCATACGAGAGTAGAGGTTTAGGCAAATTAACCCACCGCGCTTGTCTAGTGCGAGTTGGTGGGTGTACAGTGGACCGCCTGACTGGGTCCGTGGGCGCCGCCTTTGACGTGCTAGATGTTCATCAGCCGCCGCCCTGAGTTGATATCCTGCACTAATATCGACTGTTCCATCCGAGCCTATTTGGGTGTATTTATCCCATAGCCTACAGGTGGCGTTCTACATTTAGTTCAATACTAAATGCACGACAGTTTAAAGTCATATCGAGGACTATTAATATTATTTTTTCTCCTAAATAACTTAATTTTATGTGTAGAGGATTTCAGATTTATTATAAATCATAAGTATGACAAAAAATTGAAGTTGGATTTAAATTCAAATTAAAATAATGCTAAAACAATTATTGCCCTAAAGCGAACGGATCAAAGTGAGTACGTCTGACTATAAGCAGAGCGAACGCGCTAACCCTACGCACACAGTTGCGCACGCGTCTGTGTGAGTGAAATTTGCAAAGAATTACCTAAACTTGACGATCCGCGCTAAGCGATAACGCTCTTAAATAAATTCACTGTCTTCATCCAATAAAAATGTTGCTGATGAATTTATTTCTGCGTTTGGTAAAGAATTTACCTTTAGTCCCCGACATATCTCTGCTTTCTTGAAGTCTTGCATAAGATTTTGATCTGTTCCTCAAATTAAATTAACAACAAACAAATTGCTTTTTTTTTTTGTTGGCGAACATTCAATAGAAAATAAGACTTTTGGCTTATCTTTTTTGAAGCTGTGCGACGCAATTAAGGCTACAATAAAAGGCTTTTTGATAGTAGTTATTTATAGTATGTCGTCAACTATTATAGGCATGGCTTATCGCAGTCCAGAATTACACGTTTGTCCCTCTCGGGTTGCGCCATACTACTTCCTCCCACAGCCACTTTAGGGCCAAAGCACACACGCTACTTTTAGCATCAGCAATCGGCGATTTAGCTGCTTTTTAGAAGCTAAATGCAGCAACCAAGCATTCCACACCGCACACTTAAAACGCCAAACGCGGCGATTCAGTCGCTTTTCGGAAGCTCGACACAGCGGCTGAACGCTACACTCCGCACACATTTGGATGCCGGTCGCAGCGATTTGGCATCTGCGCCAGCATCGGAGCAGTCGCTAAAACGCGCGATTCCGATACTGCGTCCGAACGCAGGAAGTCGCGAAATCGCGATGCAGCGTCGATCCAGCATTTGAGCAGTCGCTAAAACGCGCGATTCCGATACAGCGTCCGAACGCAGAGAGTCGCCAAAATGCGATGCAGCATCGATACAGCTGCAAAATCGCCGATCGCCGATGCTAAAAGTAGCGTGTGTGCTTTGGCCCTTAACTACAGTTTAACTTCCGACGTTAGTCTTAACTTATCATGGTGCAATCCGGCGTTATCACGACACATTATGAATGGAGAGGGCTACGAAAGCATGATCAAGGTAGTACATAAATAAATGGTTTGTAGCGACACACTCATACTTTAGATTTTAAGGTAGATGCTCTGATTGATGGCTCAAAAACTACAAGGTGATTTGCCTACTTCAATTAAGTGATATAATGATGTAAGTTGGATTTTCAATCCATTTTACAAACACTCAATCTTAGGGTAGATGCTCTGATTGTTGGCTTAAAAACTGTAAAAAGATTTACTCGAATTAAATTAAATAATTGTGTTTGTTGGGTTTGAAATATATTTTTCACTTCTCATGCTCTAAAAGTTCGTCTTTATGTTGTGCTTAGGCGACATAAAATCGCTTTTTATGTTCTAGTGCATAAAGTAATTTTTTTTTTCTGAGACTAAGGTAATCAGGCCCAACAGCCACACGCACAATAAAACTTCGCAGATTAAAGTCGTAATTTATTTCATTTTCTTTAATTTATACCACTTCCGTGTTTTCTATCGTTAATTTAATAAAATCAGGTAAAATAGTTGTCATTTATTATTTAAAAACGCAAAGAAACGTTTTTATGACTTGGCAGTATGAAGTACCCAAGTCGAATGACAAATGTTGAAATTAAAAAAAAAAAACTTTAAAAAGTTTCGTGGCGCTATTATCTGTGGTGGCGGGAATTAGCTATGTTTTGCAACATTTTTGATTAATTGTATACTTTATGCCCGTTTCATTTTCTCGCAATAGAAGTGAAAAGCAGAGTGTATAACTCAGGCATAAACGAGCCATTTTACCCCTCGGCTTAACTATCCACCCTCGCCTGCGGCTCGCGTGGATATAAACGTCTCGGGGTAAAATAGCTTCTTTTATGCCTTAGTTGTACAATCTACTATTGCAAGGCAGTTTTCAAAGTACATAATGTTTACTTTCGTTACTTTTAGTAAATTAAACATGAACGATTTTGAAATGGTTTGAACCATCAAGCCAGGTTTCGTAACGCGTACGAAACTTTGAATGAAAAACTGACAGCTTAGTCCGCTTCTAAGTTGTCTGCTTTGTATGAAGAACTTTACTGTAGTCGGAATTAAATGGATCCATGGTTTAAACCTGCGGCTGATGATAAACCTTATTTTAGGGCTGGGTTTGGATTTTGGGCTAAAATAATGGATCTGCAAGATATAATATTCATAATTTTCTATTCAGCTTTGCCTGTAATTACTAAATTCTTTACATAACCTCAAAGCCGACAATCGTAATGAATTAAATACAGAAAACTCATCTAAATTAAGCCTTCAACTAAAACAAAGAGACAAAAGATCTCGTAAACAATGGCACAAAAATAGTACCCATTGATAAAATTAATTGGGCGCACAACTGGTACATCTACCCTCTCGTTGCTGCCCATGTGATGTCGCAACGGGTTCGTGCGCCAACTACATCTACTTTTACCCTTCTGTCACGTGGCCATCTTTAAATGTATTTCCCTATCAGTCATTCATTATTTTGAAACTAATGATGTGGCGAAATGAAAACTGTCTTTCCGTGGGTGTGATGACTTAAGGGGTGATTTAGGATCGATTGGAAAGTATTTCTTTTCCTATTATACAGAGTGTCCCTGGAAGTATGGATCAAATCGAATAGGGACGTGGGCAAGGTCATTTCTAAACGTTTTAGCAAAAAAAAAAAACTAGAAAAAAAAACCAAAAAAAAAATAAGTACTAAAAAAAAGAGAAGAAAAATTGAATTTGTGAAAACAATCAGGGCTATCAATTTATTTTTTTTAGACAGCCCTGATAGTATTTTTTTATGATTATTTTCTTTGAGCACTAAGCGAAGTGATTGAAAAAAAAAATCGGTCGTAACTTTTGAACCGTAAAAAAATTCAGTGACATTCTCAGGGTTAAAAAGTTTGGAAATGACCTTGCCCATGCCCCTATTCGATTTGATCCATACTTCCAGGGACACCCTGTATAATCCGCCAAATGTCCCAGACAGAATAAAGAAAGAATTCCCAGACTAATTTCGAGACCTAGTCAAATCATTTGTGATTACTGTTGTCTCGGACGCATCTGAAACGTGAAACAATCATCTTATCTCTGGCAATTCCCAACTAATCATTATAGTTGGACGTGACTTATCAACACCCAGGTGTTATCTACAGGCAGTTAGTACTTTATTGGGTGAAGTTGTAATCTAAAATATTATAGTAAATATACAGGTTGAAATTGAAAAAATGCGACAAATCGAAATGGGAGATTGTACTCATCATTATGGACAACTTTTACTATGAGACCAAAACTGAAATCGCGAAAAAAAAATTCTGCTGTTCCCTACTTTTTGACGAGTTATGCGATCATAAATGTAGGGAACAGTTGTTTTTTTTTTTTGCGATTTCTGGTTTGGTCCCATAGTAAAAGTTGTTCATAATAATGAGTACAATCTCCCATTTCGATTTGTCGCATGTTTTCAATTTCACCCTGTATATGCTACCTTGAGGGGCCCGTGGCTAAATAACAACAGCCGCACGGGTCGATCGATCAGGTTAAGCTACGCTTGCCGCGGTTGGTCCATGGATGGGTGATGCATGCGTCATGTTCGTGAACGGGCGCCGTCAGTAGGGACTGGTCATCTCTTTGCTGCCATGGCTTATTTTAATTTATTATTTGAATTGTTGTTTTTTCTCATCTTTTCATTATGGACGCTTTTAACGTTCTGCATCGTTCTCACATGTATAATTTTTAACATGAATGATGTAACCAAGACTTTGTAACCACATTATTTTGATTTAAAAGAGTGTCCATGGAGTTTCTTGCCCGTTCTTCTCCATAGGTACCTACGCTTTGGAATGGGCAACTAGCTTCATTTTTTCTGACTGACTGACTTCTTGACAATTCAAAAGTGCCTGTTAATGGTTTAATTGAAATAAATGCTTTGAGTTTGAGTTTGAGTTTGGGTGACCATTTTTACATACCAAGATGGGCTCCGTGCCTAGAAAAGCACGATAAGCCGTTGTTGGTTCCAGCTGTCTTTTGTAGATCTTTGACCGTCGTTACGGGTCGTCAAAAGCCCGAAATTCTGACAACCAATCTTACAAAGGGGTATCGTAAGACCCAGTAGCTGTATTGTGGGGGTCAGATAGGCAGTCGCTCCATGTAAAATACTGGTATTCAGCTGCATCCTGTTAGGCTGGAAGTCGAGCTAGGCAGATGATAATGATGGTTTGGCAGTGTGCTCCGTATAATAAGTCAGGGAGAAGTATTCCCGTTTGAACACCTATGTTTAGAGCACCAAAGGTATTCCCATTTGAGCACCAATCAATATTTTACCGTGGTGCTCAAAGGGGAACAGTAAAAAATATTCAACTTTATTCCCTTTTGAGCACTTAATACTCGTAGAATAGAGTACACTTTATCATGATATACTACTGGGCCCCAACTTAAGAGTTGGAAGTCGTAGGCTCGAATCCAGACAGGCGCTTTACTTTGTGTAAATTAGTTCATCACAACTGCTCTCAAAACGGTGAAAAAAAACATCGTGAGGAAACCAGCATGTCCTAAAATAAAACATTCGAAGAAAATTGACATCTACCATCCTGCACTGGGCACGCGTGGTGGATTACAGCCCCACTCCCTGTCGGAGAGAGGACGCCTGTGTCCCAGCAGTGGGAACATTATTCTCCCAGGAACTTTTTTAACACGCCACCTCGAACCAGCCCGGTCATCTCGCCATCTCTTTCTGGGCCAGTCACAGTGGCGCCGTCCACCTTCAGGCACCCATTGTGTGGAGAATTTTGCTCAGCGGTCACCGCGCATGCGACTGATGTGACCCGCCCAATCCCATTTGAGCCTGGCAGCCTTCTTTCCTACAACGTATAGAAAAGTTTATTCATAGACAATGTATATATAAGTACCTATTTATCGTCACAGGAGATTGTCAATCACCCGCTAGTATGCCTGATATCCGATGTATCTCTCATTCATGCTCAACTTGACGTGAAGCATCAATGTAAAATGTTAAGCAGTAGACTAAAGAGTTTGATTGACGGTTCTTTTTTTAATACATAATATCGCACACCTAGATCTAAAGAGAGCTAACTCTAAAATATAAATATAATATTTGAGGTATGCATACCATTGAATTCCTTAACTCACTACACTATCTTGCGACCAACAAACCAGATGCAAAAACTGATAACACATTGTTCTATCTGCATTTAAAAAGTATTGATCAATACAGCAAACTCTTGTAGATGAGGGAGATGGTAATCAGTTTTTCAACTTTTCTGAAAAAAGTGTTTTTTTTGAGTTAATCGCTGTTTAGATTAGGTGTTCGATATGCCAAAAAAAAAATACATTTTCTGCTCTTGAAAATTGTTGAAATGTATGTGTATGTAGGTATTTTAATAACGACTTCAAAAACGGTTAGCTTAGGCATTTGGCGAGTTTTCTTTTTTCATGATTTAGTAAATTTAAATTTTTATTATGAACAATGTTCCTGTTATTTTGAAGACACAACCGTTCTGAACATGGCACTGGGTAGTAGACATGAGTGACACGAGAATAGAAAAAAATAAAAATAATACAGATATATAAAATAATCTAAAATGTTTAATTACATCTTGCAGATAAAATAATACATAAATAATAGATAAGCGAAATGTTAAGTATTTTATTCGTGATCTCCTGACTCTGATTATAATTGAGTAAGTTAAAACTTGTTCCAAAAAAACAACTTAATTATCTCCAAAAATGGGGCTTCCTCTCTCCTACCATTTTTGCTGTGCCCTACAGGGTCCATAATGATCTAAATTATATAGTTACCACCTAAGTACTGTAGAGACTTCTTTGAGGGTTACTGACCTCCTTGCGGGTCAGGCCGCTGCATATATTTATAACGAGTTCCTTTCGAACATTCAAACAGATGTCATATGAGAGTCGTAGGTTTGACGTCTATAAAATAAGTCGAATATTATAATTATATGTAAATGGGATAAAAGTATCTTAAAATATAATCCCTAATAACTATAAAAAGGATTTTGATTTGATTCCAAACGTCGTCGAGGTCCCACAGTACACACTGTGGTAAAGCAATAAAGATATTGAGTATTGAGATAAATAGACGCAGTGAAAAGGTTTGACAGTCAGTAAGGTTAGTAGCGTAGCTGACTATCCTGGATGACTGTGTCGCTGCCTTATTTACACCTATTATTCTATGGACAATATTGTGAACATATGTATTTATCACATAACTAATTTACCTTTATCCAAACTAATATTATAAATGCGAAAGTAACTCTGTCTGTCTGTCTGTCTTTTCTTCACGCCTAAACTACTGAACCGATTTGTGTGAAATTTGGTACACAGAGATAGCTTAAATCCCGGGAAAGGACATAGGATACTTTTTATCCCGATATTCCCACGGGATCGACATTTACGCGGGTGAAACCGCGGGGCGCAGCTAGTTTTAAAATATTTTTACCTATTATAGTATAGCAATTTATTCTAGGTGCATCTGTTTCACATTTAACTATATAATAATTATATACAAAATATTTTTAAAAGAGTAGCTGTAGAGTTTCTTGTCCATTCTTCTCCATACGAAACCACCTTTTGGAAGGGACTATTAGAATCAAGTCTATTTTTTTAATGTTTAATGTGCCTTATTTGACTTTGATTGTAATTTTGCGCCACACGCTGACTACTCAAAATAAACTACTAAATAAAAAAATAAAAACAAAACAACTTCCTAAATATAACGGAGATAATCGATTAAAAAGAATTAAATTGACGCAAAAACATTAAGCCGTAATCATCAAAAACAAAGTAGCATATAACAAATTAATCTAATTAAACAACAATAAAATCCGAATAGAAACGTTCTGAAACAAATTGTCTGGGTATTAAATCAATCGGAGAGCAATAAGACAGCTTTGAATGACTGCCGTCGACTAGGTATGGCACGACATCCGCATAGCCGTGTCATACACAGCTAGTTGCAACAGAAATAAATGAGATTATGTAGAAGTGTATATTCTCGCTTCGTACAATTATGGGAGGAGCAGCTTGGCCGGTGTGTGACTACTCAACACCGCGGATATACTGACATAGGACTATACAGGGTGAAATTGAATTCATGGGCATCCTTTTAAAGGGTCATTGTAAACATCATTTTGAACAACTTTTACTACGGGACCAAACCTGAAATCGTGAAAAAAAAAAATCACCTCTTCCCTACATTTTGACGAGTTATGTGAACATAAATTCAAGGAACAGCTGATTTTTTTTCGCGATTTTTGGTTTAGTCCCATAGTAAAAGTTGTTCATAATGATGAGTACAATGACCCCTTAAAAGTATGCTCAAGAATTTAGTTTCACCCTGTATACATGTAGTAAGAATACTTCGTATACAAAAAAGTCAGCTTTTTAGGGTTCCGTAGTCAACTAGGAACCCTTATAGTTTCGCCATGTCTGTCTGTCCGTCCGTCCGTCCGTCTGTCCGTCCTCGCTTAATCTCTGTGACCGTTAGCACTAGAAAGCTAAAATTTGGTACCAATATGTATATCAATCACGCCGACAAACTGGTAAAATAAAAATTGGAAAAAAATGTTTTATTAGGGTAGCCCCCCTATATGTAAAGTGGGAAGTGATTTTTTTTTAATTTCAACCCTAACGTGTGATACATTGTTGGAAAGGTATTTAAAAATGAATAGGGGTTTACTAAAATCATTTTTTGATAATGTCAATAATTTCGGAAATAATCGCTCCAAAAGTAAAAAACAATGTGTCCCCCCTCTAACTTTTGAACCATAAGTTTAGAAAATATGAGAAAAATCTGAAAAGTAGAACTTTATAAGGACTTTCTAGGAAAATTATTTTGAACTTGATAGAAATAACAGTTTTTGTACAAAAAAGACAAAAAGTTGTACAAAATCATTTCTGGACTAAGTTCGTAGTATAATCGTATATATCGTGTATATCGTGCATTCCACAGAATTCACATGGATTTCTTAGGTCCTATGCGCAATAAAATGTTCTTGGTAATAGTGGATGCATATTCCAAGTGGGTTGAGTGCTATGTGGTGAACAATAATATAACAACTAAGGCAGTTATAACTAAGCTTAGTGATTTTATGTCAAGGTTTGGAATACCCAATACAATAGTGACTGATAACGGAACTTCATTTGCATCACAGGAATTTGAAAATTTATGTAAGTTGAATGGAATATCACATTTATTTTCGCCTGTTTACCATGCAATGAGCAATGGTCAAGCAGAATCATTTGTCAAAATAATAAAAAAAGGTATAAACTCAATTTCAGTATCTAGTAGTAAGGAGGATTTACAAAATCAACTGTCGAAATACCTATTCGACTACCGCAACTCAATTAACAGCACGACTCAGACTACTCCAGCTGAATTAGTTTTTGGCCGCAAGCTACGTTCACGTTTAGATTTAATTTCAAAAACAGTTCTTAACCCTCCCTCGTCATCAGAGTTATCGGCTTTAATCGAACGAAAACAGTGCTCACAGGTTAATAATTACGGTGGCAAACCACACAAAGATTACGCGATTGGTGATACAGTATGGTACAAACAATTTTATAAAAACAGAAAATTTAGCTGGTCAAAAGGAACTATTGTCAGCAAAATAGGAAAAGTAATGTACAAATTAAAATTGCAAGGAAGTAACAAGAACATAATGAGACATAAAAACCAGCTTCATTCCTATAAAGGTAACAGTGATGCTGGCGACATTAAAACTGATGTGTGGGATGTAACTTTACCTCAAGAAGAGACAAACCCAGAGAGCAGCAGTACGAGTGACGTGTTACCAGCACTAGAAAATTCAGCAACCATCACCACAGACACACCCACCAGTTTAACTATAAGTCATGATGATACCACTACTGACAACACAACAGAGAAATCATCTATGTCGCCAGGTACGCCTGGGGCACCTGGAACGCCATCAAACATCTCTACAGCGGAGAGCCCTGAGTTCAGCACCCCTCAGCCGACACAAGTTGATGATGATCACTCCTATTCGCCAGCGCCAGGCCGTGTTCGTAGAAACAGGCCTATCATAGACTACAAGAAGTACTTTTAATTTTCTTTTAAACTCTCTCTTACTGTTTTTTTTAAACTTTCTATTTCCTTGTTTTGAGAAGGGGGAAAAGTGTTATGTATGTACATAGCTATAAGTAGATGTGGCTGCGACACATACTAAGCGCAAGCGTCGATTACAACAGTGCGAATCATTCCGTCTTTGTATTAACACCTCTGTAGGTTTCCTATACAACACAAGCATTTTTTTTTAACTTCGTTTACATATTTTATTATCCTGAACGTATCTTTTTTCAAACAAAAGAAGAATTATTAAAATCGGTTCTCGCAATCCAAAATTACCACCGAAAACTTCTGGCACGTCTATGTATTAATTAGTAACCCAATTCCCCGAGAGATAGCGCTGTAGGTACTTATTACATTAGGTCGGGTATTATCGAATTGTACGTGGGAACACTTATTGTGACGGACGGGAAACTACGGAACCCTACACTGAGCGTGGCCCGACACGCTCTTGGCCGGTTTTTCTTACATTTTGCAGAACCAGTATTTTTTGTCTTTATCTTTCATGCGAAAATTTAACAATGTAATTATGGTTTTCTTTATTCTTCCTTTATTTACATAATCAGCCTGTAATATCCCCACTGCTGGGACACAGGCCCTCTCTGTGACAGGGAGAAGGCTACCACGCGGGCCCAGTGCGGGATGGTAGATGTCACTTTTCTTCGATTTTTTTCCTCCTGGGTTACCCTTATTTAGTTAACCACATAGAGTAATTACAACCAAATCTATCCGCGCGACTACTTTGTACAGTCAATCGTACGTCAATGGTAACAAATCCAGTATAATTAATAGCCTCTTATTTTATTGAACCTTCGTACTACGCTAGGCTAGTTCAAGGGCAAAATGTTACCACGACTTGCGGCGTACTGTCACCTCTAGGCGACAATTTCAATTAAATATATGTTACCGGCCAAACCCGATTTCAGGACAAACTAGTTTAGCCTAGGCTAAACTAGTTCTTCCTATACGCGATAGGGGGTGCCCTTCGCTCGCCCTTGGATCTTATGTCGACGGAGCCCCGCTTCGCGGGGCCCCTATTTCTGTGTAAAGGGTTTAAAGTAACCTAACCAAACCGAACCTCGGGGTGCCCTTCGCTCGCCCTTGCATCCTATGTCGACGGAACTAGTTTAGCCTAGGCTAAACTAGTTTGTCCTGAAATCGGGTTTGGCCGGTAACATATACACTGGCAAACACAGGATAAACTTTAAAAATGTTCATAAAAGATTCCTTCAGCCGTTTTGTCAATCAAAAATTCAAAATACATTCAGTTACTAAATTGATTTACTTTGTGCCCGTGATAGCGGCACGTGTACATTAAATAACAAGTATTACATAGGGTGGCCAATTCAGAAGTGACAACATTAAATTTCGATTATTTTTATTAAAAACTAAAATTACGTGAAAATCATCATCATCTGCCTAGCCTTTTCCTAACTATATTGGGGTTGGCTTCCAGACTAACCGGATGCAACTGAGTACCAGTATTTTCCATGGAGCGACTGCCTATCTGATCTCCACAACGCAGTTACTCGATAAAACGAAACCCCTTGGTAAGACTGGTTGTCAGACTTTCGAACTTCTGACAACCTGTAAAATTACGAGATATTTTTCCATAATTATATTATTCAGGCTTGGCAGTTTTATATGGTTCATAACATTTGCCATGCCTTGGCAGGACCGCCTTCCTTCCAGGTCCTGCGCCGTTCTGACGTGTATGGCATGGAGGCTTTACTTACGCACCGTCAACTCAGGAGGTGCGGACACCTTCTTCGCATTGAGGACCACCGTTTACCCAAAGTGGTCTTCTACTCTGAGATGACAGTCAACATCTCCGCTATAAAGATGTGTTCAAGAGGCATCTAAGAGCTTGCGCTATTGATCCAAGAGGTTGGGAGAAGCTGGCTTCACATAGGTCATTCTGGCGCTCCATGGTCTACAAAAGTGTAAAAACTTTCGAAAAAAAAGCGCCTCAATACAGTAACCGAAAAATGCCAAGTATGTAAAAATCCCTCCCTTTAACTAAGGCGGCCATTAGTAGTGATCGAGTATTTAAAACTAAATTCGGTCTGGCGAGTCATAGGGCCACACGGTAGGGAATAATAATAATAAATTTAAAGGGTCGTCGCTATCGAAATTGATAAGGAGGGCAAATGCCATATTGCCACATTTTTTGTACTTAAAATACGATCGCTTCTAATGATGTTCCTCATTAAAATTTTTGCATACTTTATTAGGTAGGTATCCCACTAAAAAAGTCACAAATATTCTAGTTTTTGTCTTCGAGATTAACCAAGCACGTCATTGTAGATAACCCAACAGAAAAAAGTCAGCATCTGTCGCGAAATCTTCAGTGATCAATATGGTATTCGTAACGATTTGTTAGAAATATTGTATCGTTTTTCAATCCGTTGAAGATCTTTAGGATAACAGCTGTTTAGTGAAGACAGCGGTCACGGTATTATAAACTGTGCATAACGAATTTGCCATATTTCATCTAAATAGACATTAAAGAATTGTAAAATTTGACGCAAAATCAAAATGGTAGCTGCAAAAAGTAGTAAACATCCGAGCTGGCCACCCTGTCCAAGTGTGTCTGTTTCGCTCGTCCCCGATTTCATCATTGTATTTAACGAATTTAATTGATTCAAACTGTAATTTCTGTTTGCGGTATAATTTGATTTTATTTATTGCGATTTCGCCTCTTGATTTAATCTTTAGCGAGAAGGACAGAAAATTATTAATTAATTTAACTCTGATTACGTAAGCTGTTCATCTAAGATACCGCTGAATTTACGGTTAAGGAATATTGAACAGATAAGGAAAGATATCATGAATATGGTCTGAAATCGGCATTTATTATCATGGTTTGTGTTGTGGGAAAAACAGCATTCGCGACCACCCAACTTCGTCCAATCTCTGGAACATCTGCCACCCGGACGTGACCTGCAGTGGCTTATACAAAGCAATCAATAGACTGCGTACCCTAGTAGGCCGCTACAAGCAGAATCTTGCGAAATGGGGGATTATTGACCCAGGCGACACACATTGCGAAAGCGGTGCTCCTGACCTATCCATGTCCCATAATGTTGGAGTATCCAAAATGTCCATATACCTGCACGTCTCCTCAGGATTGCAGGTGTATCACCTAAAAATGCCCATGATGCCGCGATTGGCGTGGCCACCTACAGGGCCCAACTCATTTGACATAATAAAATATTTTACCGTTGACTCGAAAAGTCGGACGTTGGACCAGCCACGACCTACTTCTTGATCGTGGCTGGTCCAACATCCGACTCATTACAATCTTTCTATGCGGGCCAATTAAAATAACATTAGAATGATTAATTAATTATCAATAATGGGAAGAAATGATGATGACTTTCATTCACTCAAACACTAACAATGGATTCGATACTAAAGCATTTAATTAGCTCAGATTAATTCTAAATTAATCGTGTCTACCTGTTGGCCAATATACATAGTTCCCGTTGAGTGGCAGGTGGCCGCTTGCCAACACCGCTGCCCATCTTGTGATCGACACAAGTAAACAAAGCACGATTGTATCACACTTTTATGTGATGATACGGAAATGAGGTGGATTCCGGAAAACAAGGAAATTATATTGTTTAAGGGCTGATTTTTCAATAGTCTGAGAACTTTTAATTGAGGAATGAATTTCTTATTGCTGTTTGACAGCTTTTGTATAGAAAACTACCTGACCTGCCGAACTTCGTACCGCCTCAGAATCATCTTCATTTTTTATTTCGTGAATTTTCCTATTTTTTAATAGTTATTCTGCTATTCGGGGCGAAGACAAATCCAACAAATCAAAGATCATAAAAATCGGTCCAGCCGTTTTTGAGTTATAAATGCTACTAACCCCGACTTTGTTTTATTTATATAAAAAGTTAATTATGTCAAATTGTCATAATTATTCTTCAGATAAAAGTTATCTGACTATTGAAAAATCAACCCTAAGTCACATTGAGTAAATGTGAAATCATTTATTTCAAGAAAATATTGCTGATTCTTATGATAATTAAAAAAATTCTAAAACATACAAGTATTTGTTTCGGTCGCGAAACCTGATACTGACCTGCAAATTGCAAAAACCGTAAGGTAATTTTAATTTCGCGGGCTACCCTCAAGCATCCCCTCAAGCCTCGTCTGCCCTACGCTACTAAATAATAAAAAAAAAGACGGGTTGCACTCCGGGAGTGCCGGCAGAAGTGAAAACTTGAATATTAACGTTGTAATAAATCAATTATTAATTGAATTAATATAACTAAGTTTTTTTCACTATTTCTGCATCACATCACATCACCACCACTACCACCACCACCACCACCACCACCACCCCCCACCACCACCACACCATCCCCATCACCACCACCATCCCCATCACCACCACCATCACCATCACCATCACCACCACCACCACCACCACCGCCATCCCCATCACCACCACCATCCCCATCACCATCACCATCTATCCATCCATTATCGTGTCTCACTCGGTTCACTTGGGTTGGCGCCGCCGTAGAAAGAGACGGGGGGAGGGGGGAATCTCTCCTGACGGTCACGTCACAGTATAATATACAGTAGAACATCTTCATACAAACGTGCCGCTCTCGGTTTGAATGTGTGCGTGCGCGCCGCGCGCCATGTCGGCACGCGATTTCACGCACACGCTAGCATAATATATGAGGGAATAAGGTGGCGGCAGTGCGGGCTGTGCAGCGCGACTGTGAGCACGCGCGTACGCTACATGACCGCTTGCGTTCGTCAACTCTCGCCGGCGGCGGCCACTTAAATTACGAGTATCATGACTTCAAAAAGGGGAAAAAAATATTGTAGTGTTTTCGGGTGCCTCAATAATGATTTCGCAAACCCGGACTTATCATTCTTCATAGTTCCTACTCAACCAGAAATGTAAGTACCTACTTATACTTAAATATTATTAGAAAATGTGGTATTGTATTGTTTATTTCACAGTTTATTTGCTTTATTAAGAGCGTAGCCGAGTCGCATTTTTCCATATAAATGTATTCCCAAATTTACTTTCTGAATACTATGTTTAGAGCTAAAGTTTATTTTAAGAAGTCTAGTTTTTAACCGACTTCTAAAAAAGGAGGAGGTTCTCAATTCGAATGTTTGTATTTTTTTTTTATGTTTGTTCCCGCATAACTCCGTTGCTTGCCAACCGATTTGAAAAATTCTTTTTTTGTTGGAAAGGGTATACCTACTTCCCAAATGGTCCCATGAAAATTTTATCGAAATCGGACAAGCGGTTTTTGAAAAATCAACAACAATCTAAAAATTTATCTACATTATCTACATTAACGATCTTTTTGTTTACTTTTTTGTGGGGTAGGTACAACTAAAAATTGAAAAAAAAAAAACACTACAAAGTGATAAATAACTTTAATTTCGGAAGTCGGTGTCAAAAAACGAAAATGCGGAACCAACGACACCGACTTCCGAAATTAAAGTTATTTATCACTTTGTAGTGTTTTTTTTTTGAAGTCGGTTGTTTTTTTTTTTTTGTAAAAAAGTTTTTATATTATAAAACAGAGGATTGAGTACGAAACATCGTTTAGGTAAACGTATTTGTCGCGTATAGTTGTAATAAGGGCAATTTCACAATAATTAATATTGCAAATTAATTACTATTGAAATTATTATTTTTTCTATTGTCTGATGTGTTGTTCAATCCAAATATGGTGTCTTAATCATAATATTAACTTAACAAAATTACAGTAACATGTGACCGACTAACGCTTAGGGTTGCTTTACATCGACGTTAATCAACGAGCGTGTAATTTAAGTGTAGAATCTAGATACACCCATTACAGGAATTACGGCAAAGATCGAAATTTACTCATGATCCCACCTGATGATTTTGTCGATAATGTAGAAAGGATGGAGCAGGTGTTTCGCAAAGCGTTCGAAAAGGACCACATCAACATTAAAATTGGCCGGTCAATTTACGATCAACTGAATGATATAGAATTTAAGATGCCCTGTCCATGCTTTCCCAAAAGCTTTACAAAAACTTTACATAAGAATGAGAATTTACTTTACATTAACAAATAATAATAAAGCGTTCCGGACGTGCAGAAACAGGAGAAAAATTTTCTCGGTATCAAATTTGTAACTTAGTATAATAAATGTTATGTGAATAAAGGCTTTTTATTTTTACTAAATTTATAAATTGGTAAAATATTCAATCATAATATGCTTTTTATTTCATAAATTTAGATCAAGTGCTGCTTGTTCGAAAATATTAACTAAAAGTAAAAGTGACAACCCTGGGGATCAACGCAAGAGTAGGCTAATAACTCGGCGGGCGGCCTTAGATAACTTACTGTATATGTATTATACTGTGGTCACGTGTCCTGACGCGATGCACTGACGCGAGTTTAACATTTTTTACCCATTACAAAAAGTGTGCAACGCCGCTAAAGAAGTTTTCACTTCAATAACCGTAACATTGGTTTACAGAATATCACCTCATTTTCACTCCAATACGTCAGTTTTACAAGTCCTTTTAAAATTATGCGCAAAATTGTCTATGCACGTCTTGCTAGCCACTCGAGCTGGCTGTTTAAAAGCAAGTTTTAAGTTGGAATTTAGTAGCAGACACTCCAGTGTAACTGTATTATTATTTAGTTTTAAAATTTCGATATTAAAACTTTTTACAAGAAAAACAACCGACTTAAAAAAACACTACTAAGTGAAAAATTACCTTAATTTCGGAAGTCGGTGTCGTTAGTTCCGCATTTTCGTTTATTGACACCGACTTCCGAAATTAAAGTTATTTTTCACTTGGTAGTGTTTTTTTTTAAGTCGGTTGTTTTTTTGTAAAAAAGCTTTTATTTTTCACTTTTTATTTGTAACTACCCCACACAAATTTACTTTTTTTTTACTTTTCATATGGCTTTAGTGGAAAGCGCCATGTCAGATCACAAACAAATTTACTTCGAGGTAAACAGAATCACATCGGAAAGACCCAAAAAAGTAACATACGAAGCTATTAATTATGATAATCTATATAAAACTATTAAAGATCATACTTTTTCTGACATGCACAATGATTTCACAACGTTAGAAAAATACCTGTTGGATGCTATTTCTAAAAATAAAACAAAAAAGACAAAAATACTAAACAGGCCAAAACAAGACTGGATCAACAATCACCTTATAACATCCATAAACAAAAGAAATATTCTGTGGCATGCATTGAAACATTGTTCACCTGAAGATAAAGAGCTAGAAGACGAGTTCCTACAGCAGAAGAATAATGTGTATAAAGAAATTCAATCAACAAAGAATAAATACTATTACAAAGCCTTCAGAGATTGTGAAAAAAATCCTCTTAAAATGTGGCAACTTATTAATAGTCTGGCTAGCAACAAAATAAAACACAACTCTACTCTTGTAAAATTAGACACGCCGACAGGCCAAATTACTGACACAAAAGAAATATGTGAGACTTTTAACTTATTCTTTTCAAATATAGGTACAGAGCTCGATAGTAAAATTCCAATATCGTATCATAATAATCAAGCTTTACAAATACCCGCTAGCATAATAGACAGTACGGCCAATCTATCACAATTTGAACCTGCAACTACTGCAGAGGTACTTAAAATAATTGAAAATTTATATGCAAACACAAGCGCCGGTATTGATGGAATAAGTACAAAAATGATAAAATGTATTAAAGATCAAATAGTGGAAAACTTAACTCTTTGTATTAATAGGTCTAACAGAAGGAAATTTTCCAGAATCCCTGAAAGTTGCGAAAGTCAGCCCCATATATAAGTCGGGAAACAAATCAGATCCAGGTAATTACCGACCGATATCTATATTACCAATATTATCAAAGGTGTTTGAAAAAATATTACACAACCGACTTAGTGCATTTCTAAAATCAAAACAGTTCTTATATGAAAAACAATATGGGTTTCGGCCAAAGTCAAACACGGTTACAGCTGCAACCGATTTAGTGACAAAAATCAAATCCAATATTGATAGTAAGAAAATAACACTGGGAGTATTTGTAGATTTAAAAAAAGCTTTTGATACTGTTAGTCACGATATACTTTTGTTAAAACTAAATCATCTAGGTATCTCAGGTTCTGCTCTTAAAATGTTAAAATCATACCTTAGTAACAGATATCAAATTGTGAGAATCGGTGAAGTCCAAAGTGGACCTCGACAAATCACCTACGGAGTCCCCCAGGGTTCAATCCTCGGGCCATTATTATTTCTGATCTACATAAATAACATCCATGAAATCGGTCTAAGGGGGGATATAGCACTGTACGCCGATGACACGAGCTTATTTTACTCAGGTACCTCAGTATGCTCAATTATAGAACAAGCTCAACATGATCTAAACCTCCTACATACTTGGCTTAAATCAAACCTACTGACGATAAATATATCTAAAACCAATTATATTATATTCGCAGCAAAAAACAAAAAGATTGGTCAGTACAGTAACTTGCATATTGATGGTCAAATGCTAAAGAGAGTTCATCAAGAGAAATATCTTGGTCTTATACTTGATGATCAATTAACGTGGAAACCTCATATAGAGAGTATCAAAAAGAAGCTCGCATCACTAACAGGTGCGCTCCGTGGTATAGTGCGATGTCTTCCTGGACATGTGCGTTATACTATATATAATTCCATGGTTAAATCGCACTTGGACTATTTGATTGAGGTCTGGGGAACTGCTGCCAAATCAAATTTAAAAATACTTCAAATTGCCCAAAATAAAATAATCAAAACAATATTTAGGTATAACTACTTAACTCCTACTGAAAAAGTCTACAAAGAAACACAACTTATGAACCTCCTTCAAATATATAAGTATAACACATGCATACTCGTAAGAAAAATTCTAACTAAAGATATACATTCTCAGATAACATTTACAAAAAGAGCACAAACTTATAAAATTTCAACAAGACAAGCTAATGACATCTGCTTAACCCAGCCTAGGACTAAATATGGAAAGAGGAATATTATGTACGAAGGGGCCAACTTCTATAATAAACTACCTAAAGACATAAAAGAAATCAAATCGTCATACATTTACAAGAAAACTTAAAAAAAATATATATTAAAAGATCATTCCCTGCGTTTCGATTAATCAAAAATAAATATATGTAGACTATCATTATTTATTTATTTTTGATTAATCGAAACGCAGGGAATGATCTTTTAATATATATTTTTTTTAAGTTTTCTTGTAAATGTATGACGATTTGATTTCTTTTATGTCTTTAGGTAGTTTATTATAGAATGTAGATATGTAGACTATGATTATATATGATTTTATGTATATAATGTATATATTATATACATAAAATCATATATAATCATAGTCTACATAAATATGTTCAAATATTAAACGAAAAAAAAATAATATTAATACATAAAACAATTTAATAAATCGCTCATGTTCTGCACTGTGTCGTGGGCCTTAGTAAATACGCAACGACTGTTAAATTGCACCCTACCCTCATTACTCAAAATTGTGTTGTTTCTTGTGTGTAACTTACCTTCTTCCGATTTGTTTATTTTGTACTTGCTAAAACGATGTATGTATGTTAAGTCGAAGTTTTATTGTAATGTTAGTTTTAAGATACATTTTTTTTTTGTTGTTTTTTATCTACGTTTTTATCTACGCTTACTGGCAGATAACTTTGTTCTAAAACCTATTTATGTTTTCTCTATAAGTGAATTGTAATTCTTTTGAGAAAATAAATATCTTTAACCGTAAATTCAATTAACACTAATGCATTGAAGAATAGACGACAAGACTCGAAGAATCATCAAAATTCACATAGACATGCCGGAGATGCAGTACATTTATGCATATAACTTCGTACATAAGAATAATTACCGAATGCATTATACATTAAAACCTTTCGGAAAGTATGTGGATCACACTAATGAAAGAATTGTCAAAATCGGTTCAGTATTTTTTGAGATAATCGCGGACATACAAACATACATACATACATACGGGTCGAATACAGAACCTCCTTTTTTAAAGTCGGTTAAAAATCGCCAGCAATTAAAATATTCTTAGAACGCTTGTGGGATGTAAGTTCGAGTAATTTAGACAATCATTTATATTCCTAGCATTTGGTACTATATAGATATGTCACCGGAATATAACAAGAACCGCAAATTTATAAATTTCCTAGCAAATTTATAAATTTCCTAGCGAATTTATAAATTTGCGGTGAAAATAGTTTTATTTTGCTAAGGTTACTAAACTAGACCCCTAAATGTACCTAAGTCTATGGACACAACCATTGCCACTGTCAACATCGACCAATCAGACAGCAGTGTGTTATTTTCCGTATTTTAAAAAAGCGTAAAATTAAATGCTCTTCTGTGATTTGTCGAACCGTTTAGAATCTTACGAATGGATATCCGTTAGTTTATAAATTTACCACGAGACGTCGCAAATTGATAAATTTACGAAAATGTGGGCGTCAAATAATACAATTTATCTCTCGTTTAGAATCCTACGAAAGTTTATAAATTTCCTAGGAAATTTATAAATTTGCGGTTCTTGTTATTTTCCGGTGACAGATACATATGATCATTAATTTATAATTAATAAGCTCAACACTCAAAAACCTTTGGTGATGACAATAATTGAGGTATTCCCCGCCATTGGTGACAATTAATAATAATAATACATACTCCTCACTGGTACTCATACTAATTGTGTGCTACTAGATAGCATCCGCTCACGTATTGCTTCAAGCAGGCTCTTGTGCGTGTGTATTTCGGTCTATAAACTGTATTAGAACATATGATAACAACGAAGGTTTAGAGAATAGACAACAAGTTTCCATTTGTATTCAGTGTCATTTTAATGATCATGAAGAAGGTCTAAATAACATCTCAGTGACACGAGGAACTATAGTTCCCGCTTAACTGTGATTCATCGCAAACATTACACAACCTCATTAATTTCTCCGTACACGGCGGTGAGGCTTCAAACCGTTTCAATTTCGGACATTTTTCACAGACGAACATAAGTTTTACTCCTTCTACACTGACGTCGTCCAACTTCCCGTTCCAAAGATAAGCCCCTCGGTTCTGGATGCCCTCATAATTGTCAGGCTGTCCGGGATTCCACTTGTTGAACACGTGTTCTATTCCCTCACCTGAAAGCGACAAATATATTAGTGAGGTTATTTACTGTAAGAAACAAACATGATCATTAAGTTATCTACTAAAAGGGAAAAGCGTTAAAGCCGCGGAGACAAATGAGCGTGAAAAATTAAAAGGCATTCAAAGTCAAAGTCAAAGCATTTATTTCAAATAGGCACAAAAAAGGCACTTTTGAACGTCAAAAATTATCTTAAAATAGAATTGATTCTAGTTGCTCATTCCAAAAGGTAGTTTTCGTATGGAGAAGAATGGGCAAGAAACTCCACCGTTACTCTTTTAAAATGTTTTAGGTACAATATTTTGCATGGGTACATTAATTATATAATAACATGTGAGGACGATGCACCTAAAATAAAATTACTATACCACAATAGGTAAAAGAATTAAAAACGAAACCATGACATATAAATTAATTATCTGATAGATACATGGTGCTCACATATTTACAAACATGGTACAAGCAAAACGATTTTTATAAAAATAAAAAAAAAAATACAAGTAATAAGTCAGGGTGTGAGTAATGAATGTAAAAACTAATTAAAAAAAATTACAATTAAATTAGCAACCAGTTTGATTTTGTCTAGACTCTAGATTGTCCTATGGAGCAGGACCAGCATGTTTCCAAGCGTTCTTATCTTGGATATAATCTTCTAATTTATAGTATGCTTGTTTACAAAGTGTACGTTTAATGTGAGTTTTAAATTTTCTTTCATTTAATTGCAATATATCACAAGGTATTTTATTGTAACATTTGACACAGTACCCCATAAAAGATGTATGTACTTTGGCTAATCTGAAAAATGGTTGATGTATTTTATCTTTATTTAACCGCCTTATCTCATACCGTGAATGGTAGTCCAAATGCGCTCCTTGCCCCAGGCGCTCAGACCGATGTGAAATCTTTCCCACTGTTCGGACTTCTCGGTACGAGCAGGGAACATGTCCTTGACGATGCCAGCCTCTTCGTCATCATCCAGGATGACCAGGTGACCCCCCTCAGATGCACATATCCTGTACGCACGGGTCCAGGTCTTTTTCTCGAGATGGACCTTGTAACAGCTGCCTGTTTGCTGATTGAGGTGATATTCTAAAATATTTTTTAAATAATTTTTTTTGTAGTATGCACCTAATATAAGGCTTATTAAACTATTCGAATTCGCACTCATTCAATGCTGTTGCTTTGAATCAAAATTTGCATATAGCCTTCCGTCCTCCCATATATGGAAGCATCCACAACTTTTGGAAAAAGTAGACTAAATTATTAGAAACACACTAACGTCGATCCTAAATTTGAGGAAGCATCACATATTATTACTACCACGAGTACGAACAGTCAATGGTGAGAAAAAAAATATTTTGGCGGGAGTGCAAAAATATATAAGTCACCCAAAGAGGTAAATAATTTCGTTGTAGTTTAGTAAGTATTTTAAAACTAAATAAAAGTGGCATTCTAAATGTCCAAACATTGCTAACATAAAATACGTTGCTCTATTGTGGCAACGGCTTCGCTTTCCTTATCTACTTGGTCACATCGAATAAAGTAAGTACCTAGAATTCTGTTTTCAATATTGTTGTATGGCTGACTTGTAGTGCAACTTGCTGCTAGATAATGCACTTACCATCATCAAAGGTGCCGCATTCGTTCATCGTGTGGTTGTCGAGTTTCCTGTAGCATATGAAAGGTAGCGGCTCCTTGCATGACGAGTAATACGCGCGTCCATCGACGGTCATAGTGAGGCAGTCTCCAGTATCGGCTCCGACACCACGTGAACCCCATCTTATTTCCATGTCGGACAGTGGCACTCCTGGAACATACGCGCCAAAAAAACTAATGAAAACTAGTCGCAGCCTTGATGTGTGTGCTCACCTTGCGAACTACAATGGCTTGTGCGAGATGTTCAAAAGAAAAGAAAAAAGAAAGTTTATTCTGCACCAATAGTTACAACATTTGGACACGACGTACGCTTTATCTGTAAAGCCAAAATCTTTATCTGGCCAGTAACTGCCAAATGTATGTTTTTTTTTATTTATTATTGAGTCATTCAAGATAACATTAATCTTAATGAATGTCAATTTGAAGATAATTAACAAAACTTTGACAAACCTTCTACAGATACGTAGTCTCCTTTAGAGTAAAAATCATGGGTTCCCAGGAAAATGTGACCATTCACGCCAAACTGTGTCATCTGTGAGTGAAGAGCATTAAGTAGCCCTTTGTTGAGCGGCGACGCCAACACCGCACCTGTAACATATTACACTGAGGTCTGTACATTACAATAACGACCAGTTTTATACCAATAACGACTGGTAAACTAAAAATATTCAATAGTACCTTAAATAATAAGTTAAATGATCTGGGCCATGATATGGATGATGCAAATAAATTGTACGAGGATTTCTTTTCAATAGTTCAGACTCAATTCAATAAAACTTTTGAAAAGAAAACAAAAAACATTTGCCCTAATTTTATATTTAGTGACTGGGCAACTAGAGGTATTAGGATAAGTAGGGAAAGACTGTTCGAGCTGTATGGCCTTAAGCCTTACATTAATACTGTTACTTTCAGCAAGTATGTTGCTACATATTCCAAAATTTTTAGAAATACTTGCAAAATAGCCAAAGCCCAGTACATTAGCAACAAAATCGAATCGGCAGAAAATATAATAAAAACGGTTTGGAAAATTATAAATAACGAAACTAGTAGGAATAAAAAACGAAACACTGATTACACGTTGGAGACTTTACGTGGTGCCATAAGCTCTAACTTAGAAGTAGCTCAAGAATTTGTAAATTTCTTTACTAATATACCATCAAAAACGACGGAAGCCTTAAATTCCTCACCCGACGTATCAATTGATTTATTAAGAGCGAACGTTCAAGCCTGCCCGATTGAATTTCAATTTAAACATATTAACCCTGTAGTAGTAATAAAAGCTTTTAAGCAAATTAAGATCAAATTGACCGAAGATCTTTGGGGAATGTCCATTAAAGTGTGTACCTCCATAATTGAGACTATTGCGCCTTACTTAGCCTTAGTATTTAATTCTTGTGTAGATCAAGGAGTCTTCCCCGATCTAATGAAATATAGTAAGGTAATACCACTTTACAAATCCGGGGACAGTAAAGACACCAATAATTATAGACCCGTATCCGTGTTGCCGGTTTTCAGCAAGGTGTTTGAAAAGACAATGCTTAATCAGATGCTCAATCATTTTAACACGAATAAAATCCTTCACGATCAACAGTATGGTTTTACCAAAGGACGTTGTACGACCGACGCCGGTGTAACCTTATTAAAGCACATTTTTAACGCGTGGGAAGAGGCTCAAGACGCCATAGGGATCTTTTGTGACCTCTCCAAGGCATTTGATTGCGTCGATCACGAAACCTTGCTTTTGAAACTTGAGCATTACGGACTTGGAAAACTTGCGCTCAGTTTAGTTAGTTCTTATTTAAATGATAGACAACAGCAAGTTCAAATAAATGGTGTCAATTCACATGGTTTAACAGTAAAAATGGGTGTGCCACAAGGCTCGATTTTGGGTCCTTTCCTCTTTTTAGTGTATATTAATGATCTACTCCATTTATTAAAAAACCAACCACAAATGGTGTTATTTGCTGATGACACTTCTTTAATTTTTAAGGTAAATAGACGTGCTATAAATTTTGACGACGTAAATAACGCCCTACTGCAGGTCCAAAATTGGTTCACTGCTAATAATTTAGTATTAAATGGAAAAAAAAATAAGTGCATTAGATTTTCTTTACCAAATGTCAAAGGTAGTGATTGCGAGATAATATTGAATCAATAGAAACTAGAATTCGTGGATACAACTGTTTTCCTAGGGATCGCGCTCGACTCAAGGCTACAATGGGGTCCTCATTTAACATCTCTTGCAGGACGGCTAAGTTCAGCTGCTTATGCTGTCAGAAAAATCCGTCAGTTTTTTGATGTAGATACCGCGAGACTGGTCTATTTTAGTTACTTTCATAGTATCATGTCTTACGATATTTTACTTTGGGGACGGGCTGCAGACATCGATTCTATTTTTATTCTGCAGAAAAGAGCCATCAGGGCCATATATAATCTTCGCAGGCGCGATTCTCTAAGGGAACGGTTTAAGGAAATTAACACCATGACGGTACCTTGTCAATATATCTATGAAAACATCATGTATGTAAGGAAAAATTTACATCTTTTTAGTAAAAGAGGTGAAAGACATAATTATAGTACTAGAAATAGGGACTTATTAGTTCACCCAGGTTTCAGACTAGCTAAAGTAGTACTCATCTTTTATGGGGTACTGTTTAAAATGTTATAATAAAATACCTCCCCACATTCTTCAACTGAATGAGACAAAATTCAAGTCTTGTATTAAACGCACACTATGCAGGCAGGCATATTATAAGTTAGGGGATTACATCGCGGATAAAAATGCCTGGCTCAATGCTGGTCCTGCTCCACAACCACAACTAATTGATTAACACTTGAAAATACTGTTGGAGCTGCTGAAGATTGTAAGTCTATCTTTGCATTGTATAAATTCAATCTCCTAGTATTGTACACATTATAATTGCATAACACATGTGTGAGTACTATGTACACACTATAAAGCTACCATTTACTGGGTACGTCTTTCATTGACTTGAATGTGCTCTGGCGGCTGAGATTATGTCATGCTCACTCAAATGTCTCGCTGATGGTGGCGCATGTGTTGGATCATTTAGCTCCCTTCAAAATGGTTGAGCTGAATGGTGCTGATGCATGCGTCATGTTCGTGAACGGGCGCCGTCAGTAGGGACTGGTCATCTCTTTGCTGCCATGGCTTATTTTAATTTATTATTTGAATTGTTGTTTTTTCTCATCTTTTCATTATGGACGCTTTTAACGTTCTGCATCGTTCTCACATGTATAATTTTTAACATGAATGATGTAACCAAGACTTTGTAACCACATTATTTTGATTTAAAAGAGTGTCCATGGAGTTTCTTGCCCGTTCTTCTCCATAGGTACCTACGCTTTGGAATGGGCAACTAGCTTCATTTTTTCTGACTGACTGACTTCTTGACAATTCAAAAGTGCCTGTAAATGGTTTAATTGAAATAAATGCTTTGAGTTTGAGTTTGACACATGAGAGAGCGATGCGAGCGGTGCCATACACTCGAGCCAAGTTGGTCGCACGGCTGCAACAAACGCGAACTGTGCGAGCGAAGTGAGCGGAACAGTAGCGGTAGCCAACGAGCGGCCTTGATAAATTTATTTATTTCTGTAAGTAGGTTTCTATAAACACTTAACTATAAAAACTTACATATCAATAAAATAATAATAATATATTTTAAAAAAAAGGACGGGTTGCACTCCGGGAGTGCCGGCAGAATTGAAAACTTTTGTTTTCTTTTCTTTTTGCGTTTTTGATATTTTGGAATGGTTAGGGAATAATTTTGCACGAATTGCTTTAATTATCAGTTTAAAAGTACTATCATTTATATGGTAGAATACAATATTTATTTATTGCGCTATCGTACACAAACATGACAATTAAAGTAAAGTAGCTATTTTTTTGTTTTATAATAATTTTACGAATACACAGCAGTGTGGCCACTACACAGACGGTCGAGCCATCAGCTGTCACTATCCATGGATGCGCTTGGCACGCCGTAACATAAACACACACGAACATTCGCGCAAGCGCCCTGCGCCGCCTAAACGAAACAGCAGGCATACATTTTCGCCGCGCCGTAGAAAGAGAGGGGGATACTTCCTCTCCTACGCCGCGTCGGTTGTCTACTCTCCATCCGTCTTACGAATTTTCGATCAGTGTCACGTGTCCTGACGCGAGTTTAACATTTTTTACCCATTACAAAAAAAGTGTACAACGCCGCTAAAGAAGTTTTCACTTCAAACAAAACAAGATGGGGTCGGTGTTTCCTATCCGACTACTCCAAAACAAACTTATTGGTTACAGTCACTTTTAAAGTCCAAACACAATCTTAGTCACCCGATCAGGACCATGTAGCAGAGTATCAAATGGTGTTTTGAGAAAAGAACCACACAGATTTGAGTGGGTCTGCCCAGTCAATGCACGCATTCGTCAGTAATCATCTCAGCCTATTGCAGTCCACTGCTGGACATAGGCCTCTCTCAGGCTGCGCCACAACACCCTCCCCCCTCACCCTCGCCAGTAATCGTGTAGCTCATCTCAGAACTTGAGGAGCTAAACCACTTGACGAGTAATACCAAAGACTCGACATTTGGGTAGGTGCATAAAGTACGATCATATAAACGAAAACATGAACATACGCCTCACATTCAATATTAATACTGGATATCTTTCTTGGGAACCGTCTTAGTAGTGGTTAAAATTACCAGTCAGGTCGAGTTGGCACGGACGCAAGTTTTAAGGATAGATTTTTATCACCTGGTTGCCTCGAGTTGTCGATACATAAGAGAAACAGCGGAGTTTACCTTCATCATGACATCTAACGAACGCTTCCTCCCAAGTTTCAGGCGTCGTGTGTAGCTTGAGCCAGCCAACTGCTTCAAAGTTGAACAAGTAATCAGGCTTGCATCGAACAACGTCTGGAAAAGAAATTAAATTAAATTTATTTGCAAGAATACAGATGGTCGGGTATTGTAACAGTTTCTAAAACAATTCGCTAAAACTAACATGCTAAATTATTGATAACATTATTTAAATAAATGAAGCTAATATAATAACAGTTAAAATAATAAAATTTTGTATATTGGTTTGGAAGCCCTAATAGATTGTCATATCCGAATATATTGCAGTTCCAATAATATTACACACCTACATGTGTCGAATTGATAACCTCCTTTTTTGCAGTCGGTAATAAAGTACTCACCAGTAACAATCAACAAGTATGATAAGCAAACAAAATATATGTTCAACATTGTGGCGTAGGGACCCACTGTAGGTAGCTATCGTTTCGCTGTTGCGGCTGTAATGTTTGGGCTGAAGATAACATGCGGTTATATACTGCGTCGTATCGTGAATCCTGATTGTCATACTTACATACATATAAAGGTTTTCTCTGTGTATATTTTCATGAGCGATCGGTTCCCAAGTAGCTTTTTCAGCGTCCAATTTGATAACAATTTAGTATATTTTAATAGTAAGTAGAAGTTAGTAATTTTTTTTCAAATGTTAAGTGTAAGGATGTTGAACGTTTTGGTACGCCAAAACAGCAACAATTGTAGTGTCGTTTAAAAACGTCTTTACAATATTTACTATGACGTCTTTTATTAATTCGGTGTCCGTTCGGAGTTATCCCAGTACGAATAAGACTTCTTTTGCATCTATACATATAATAAAATCGTAGGAAAGTCAAAACTGTACATTGAATATTTTTTTAAAAGAATACTTGGGGCGTGATCTACAATCGATATCGAAGCCAAAAATATAGTTTTAAGAATTTTTGTCTGTTTGTCTGTATGTATGTCCGGGATAAACTCAAAAAGTTCTGCATGGATTTACTTCAAATTTTGCATGAATATTACTAAGAGGTCGGGTCAACAAATAGGCTACATATTATCACGCTATCACCTACGGGGGAGGAGCTGTGCATCTTTATTTTTCTTACGCATTCTGTGACAGCGTGTAATCTAACGACGCATATTTAAATGTTGTTTTTCAGTAAGCCATGCTATTATCTAGCTTTACACTATAAAAACTACGCCATTTAAGTAACTTGGGCAGAAAAAACATAGTTTAATGTATTTTAGTAGTATAAAGAAAATTTTGAAGCAACGCCATCTATGAGATTTCATAAAAATCAAATCAAGTTACATGTTGACACTTTTTGGAAATTAATAATTTAAATTTGATCATGTTGGCGAGGTTAGTAGTTAGTTATTCTTAAAATTCATAGATGGCAATGTGCATTTTCTTCATAAAAGTTGTATCGTATAGTTCGTTTTGACAAATTCAAGTTCCAACAAAACCCTTAAAATCTTGAGCAGAGTTGAGGACGACAATTAAAAAAAAATGCGGTGTTAAGTATTACAAAAAAGTTATGTTCCTACTGGAGACGAAGTCGGAGTAACTGATGAACGCGTGCTGAACACCTGTCTCAGTTCACTTCAAGATGTGGTAATTTCTATCGGCGGCAATCCACTGATCGAATATGGATTACCAGCTCCCCAATCATCACCGCATCAAGACCGTGTAAATCGGGAGTATAACGCTGAGACAAATTACGATCCGGGCGAAATGACCATGTCGCTTTGTTCTCTTCAGAGCAAAAACAAATTTATGACACCGTCCTTGAAAGCGTTGGGAAAAAAGCAGGGTCAAATGTTTTTCTTGGAATGCGTCTGGTGGAACAGGAAAAACATTTGTTACCACTTGCATACTTGCAGAGGTCAGCAGGCAAGGCAAAATTGCTATTGCTGTAGCGTCGTCGGGAATCGCTGCCACACTGCTTGCGAGTGGCAAGACAGCACATGCCATGTTTAAAATTCCCATCGATTTAGAGAGCGCCGAAACGCCTGTTTGTGGTGTGTCACGTAACAGCGATAAGGGACACGTGCTCAAGAATTGCTGTCTGATCGTATGGGATGAGTGTACGATGGCCAATAGGAAGGATGAGGCCGTGGACAAAACCCTGCAGGACATCCGCAAGAACGAACATTTGATGGGTGGTGTCACAGTTCTGTTCAGTGGCGATTTCCGTCAAACGCTTCCCGTGGTGACACGGGGATCGAGGGCTGACGAGGTGAATGCTTCGTTGAAACTGTCTTCGTTGTGGTCACGAGTTCGTACGCTGCGCTTGACCATTAATATGAGAGCTCGGCTCGGCAGCAATGCACGTGCTCAAGAATTCTCCGATGTCCTTCTAAGTCTTGGCGAAGGCACTCTACCAGAAGAGAGAGGTGGACAGGTGGTGCTCCCAGTCTCTCTCGGTACAGTGGTATCCAGCTTAGAAGAACTCATTCGCTGTGTGTACGGGGACATCAGTCGTATACTGCACCTGCAGAATTCTTGGGTGTGTGAGCGGGCCATTTTGACGTCCAAAAATGATCAGGCTGCAGCAATTAACGAATGCATTCTCTCGGAAATTGAGGGGAATGAAGTGGTCTACACCTCGATAAACACTGTTGTCGAGCAAGATGACGCCACACATTATCCCGTGGAATTTCTGAACTCCCTGTCAGCAAGTGGACTTCCAGCGCATACCATCAAGCTGAAGGTCGGTGTCCCGACTATGCTTCTTCGGAACCTAACTCCTCTGAAGTTGTGTAACGGGACCCACCCTAAAGTCATCTCGCTCTACAGACACACCATTGAGGCGGAAATTCTTACGGGTTGTGGCCTTGGCGAGGCAGTATTTATACCACGCATTCCCCTCATACCTCATATCTTCCCGTTCCAGTTCAAGCGCGTACAGTTCCCCGTGAGTGTTTGCTTCGCGATAACCATCAATAGAGGCAGACACTGAGGGCAGCGGGTGTCGACCTCAGGACGAGTTGCTTCTCACACGGACAACTGTACGTCGCTTGCTCCCGCGTCACCAGTCCTGACTCTCTTTACATTTTGGCTCCTGGCAGCATAACTACCAACGTTGTTTATAGAGAAGTGTTTTAAGGTATGATGCCTTTGTACGTATTTTTACTCGTTTGTGTCCTAGAATGTATTCCTGCATTGTTTTCTCTATTTCCTTCAGTCACATCTTATGACTGAACTCAGCAGGACTCCCATATAACTCTCTTCACTTGCTTCGCTTGCAAAAAAAACTTATATTTTAATGCTATTTTTAAAGTTGTTTACTTAAAATGCTATAGAGACACTGGCATCTTAGGTATTTTTGGTGCTGTAGAGCCTTCAGGCAGAAGACGTCGCGGGCAGCAGCTAGTATATAATAATTATTATATTATTATTATTTTGTATTTCTTCAGTTAATTTTTCTTAGACGACGACGACCACACAATAACGTTATTTATTGTGTGGTCGTGAAATTGTGTTTTCTTTTAGAACAATATTATTTATAATATTAGGTATAATAACTAGTATGACCCAGATAATGATATCCTTTAAAACCCGATATTTTTGTGCTAGGTATGGTGGGGTACCAAAGTTTAGAAGTAAAGAGAAATCTTAGCCTGGTAAAATATTTCATCCGCCTAATTCCTGGTACCCACTTCAATTCCTGGTTACTACAGCATCTCCTTTAAGATCTTACCACCCATTAGACACACACTTCGTCCTCGCCAATATCCTCTATTCTCAATACCTCAAACCAATACCATAACCGTACTACTTTGTCGGACTGATTATGAAATAATTATTTAACCACCCGTTGGTCTCGTGGTTGCAAGTGAGACTGCTGCGCGACTGCTGCGCGACTGCTGCGCGACTGCTGCGCGACTGCTGTGCGACTGCTGTGCGACTGCTGCGCGACTGCTGCGCGACTGCTGCGCGACTGCTGTGCGACTGCTGCGTGGCTGCTAGGTTCGATTCCCAGGTCCAACAAATTGTTATTAGGTTTTCCATTAGGAATTTCTTAGTAACAGCCGGAGTTTGGAATTGGCGGTTTATTACCTCCGTGCCTCGGAGAGCACGTAAAGCCGTCGTGTCGGACTGCCGTCCCATCGGACTATGAGAGTAAAGGAACGGAGAGTGCACCTGTGTTTGCGCACGCACTTGTGCACTATAATATCTCCTGCGTACCTGGCTAATCTCATTCAGGTTGGCCACCCAGGTTGGTGACCGAAACCGGTATGGAGGCTATTATGTATACCCATGCAAAATTTCAGGTTTCTAGTACTTATAGCTAAGCTGCAGAAAGACAGAAATACAGACGGATGAATATGGCGAAACTATAAGGGTTCCTTGTTGACTACGGAACCCTAAAAACGATAAACCAAAATTAATGTGACTCTACATTGGTATGATAAGCAATTTACACTTGTTCAAATTCACTCGAATATTCGAGTACGTGCCCCAGAAAAGTATTAAACTTTCTTTAGCCTTGAGGATTCCAAATATACCAAAACTCTACATAAACACAAAATAAACTTCCTTCTTACCGTTATTAGGTGATAATATTTTTTGTCCCTACGTCACTATGTGCTAGTGCCCGTTTCCGGAGTCCATTACTAAGTATGCAAGTCACCTCCTTTTTTTTTTTATTGTGAGGAAATCCTCATGGATGTCCGCCACCCTTTTTTTTTTTTTTATGGATGGGAAATCATCAAATGACCCCTCCCGCTCTGGGTGGAGCGAAGGGAGTGTCAGACTCTTACTGACTAAAACCCATCCGTGTTCCTTCCTTAGCCCTTTATGTTCCGGGGTAGCGGTAACCCTTTCGGACAATCCCGCACCCCCGGCAGGCTTCGGCCCTGGCAGGCCCCTTCCTTTATGCTGACATCTCTTTGAGGCGCGCGTGGAACACGTACGCGCCGTCCGGCACGGGCCTGGTCCTGATCGGACGGTGAGCTACCCATTACTCTCCGTCCGGGGGTGGTTGGAGGGGTCTGTCAGACTCTTACTGACTAAAACCACACGGTGTCCTGTTGCTACCTTTTGCCGGGGTGCTGGAGTGCTTGCGCATTTCGTCACGCTCCCCCGGCCAGGTTTTGACCCGCATGAATCCATGCGGACCCGGTCACCCACAGCGGCGGCAAACGGCCACCATTCCTCTACAGAGAGGCGCGCGCGGAACACGGCGCGCCGCCGTCTAGGGCCTTTCACTGTTCAGGCAATAAACTCCTCAAGTCTGTTGCCTGCAGGCCTCACCCTAAGGCGGCCGGAGATCGTTCCACGTGCTCCGGCGTCCGGTGCGTCTCCTACGGATTGGAAGGGAGGTTGTATCCTCTCTCTCCCTTTCCGCCGCCTCCTTCGCGACCATCACTTCCTTGCAGAAGGAGGCGACAGCGTTCCAGGCGCTCTCACTTCCGACCATGGGCTGGACCACGTCCGGAAGCGAGAGAGTATCCGCAGCACTAACCGCCGCGACGAGGTCACGGTGCTGCACTGCCCAAGCAGGGCATTCCTCAAGGGTGTGCTGCGCCGTGTCGTCGAGGCAGTTGCAATGGTGGCAACCGGGTGTAGGTTCTATTGGAGGTCGTATATTTATATGTATATACTGGCCTGCGAGAAATAATCATATGTAACACATTGCTGTCATTGATTTAAATAAGCTTAGTTACGGGTTGTTTATATTCTATTGTACTTTGTAACTTGCTTGTAAAATATTAACCACGAATGAATATACTGTGCTGTCCCACTGCTGATCTCATCTTTATTTCAATTGGTTATGGGCCCAGATCCCAGAAGCACAAATGCTAGAGCATTATTTATAAGTTGAGTGGTTTAAATATTATTTGTGTGCTTGTGAAACTTACGAAATCGCAATTATGTCAGCTGAGGTTGGCATAAGTGGTATTAAGAGGCTGAAAAATTCGTCCGACTACCCAAATTGGAAATTCCTGGTGCGAAATTACTTGGAAAATAAAAACTGGTGGGAAGTAATTTCTACAGATGTATTGAATGCTGACGTAGACCGGCAGGCACGAACAACAATATGCTTGTTGTTGGAACCAGAGTGCTTTACCCACGTCTACAATGCGAAGACTGCGAAAGAAGCCTGTAATAGCTTACGGAAAGCGTATGAAGACAAAGGTTGGGGAAGACGTATACATATTCAGCGAGAGCTTTTTAACTGTAACTTAGAGAATTTTGATTCTATGGAAAGCTACATATCAAAATTACGTTCCTGACACAACAATTGTCAGATATAGATGCTCCAATCCCTGATGATTGGATCATATCGATTTTGCTGGGTGGATTGACCGCTGAGTACAGCTCTCTCATTATGGCTGTAGATAATAGTGGAAAAGAAATCACGTTGGAGCAAATCAAAATGAAATTGTTACAAGAAGGAAGTAGACAGAGTAAGTTGAACACAGAGTACGAAAAAGCCTTAGTAACACGTAAAGTACAGAACGATGCTAGATCTAACACTAAAACTAATGATCGTAAGCAGAAGTTCGTCTATAAGTGTTTTAAGTGCCACAAGCAAGGTCACAAGGCGTCCGAGTGCAAGGAGCGGACAAAAACCGCGAATATCTGCCTGAATACAAAGAGGGCGATAAACAAAGATAATTGGTATTTAGACAGTGGGTGCTCAAATCATATGACCCATGATAAAAACAAATTGTTGTCTTACACACATGTAAACGACAACATGAAGATCGCAGTAGCAAACGGGGAGAAGTTATTGGTGAAAGGACGAGGAAATGCTGAGCCACAAGTCAGCGAAAACGGAAAATTAATTTTAGAAAACGTTTTACATGTTCCTGATTTATCCATGAACCTAATTTCGGTGAGCGATTTGACCAAGAAAAATTATTGCATGAATTTTGACAAAGAAGGTTGCATGATTCAAAGTAAAAAACAAATTATTGCAAGATGTCAAGAGATCGGCGGAATTTATGAGTTGACAGAAAATCAAAATAACGTCGTGAATGTGACATTGTCAAAACAAAATGAAAATATTTCGAACGTTTGGCACAAAAGATTAGCTCATTTATCGCGTAATTATATGAATAAAATGAAAGTTTTAGTAAGTAGTGTGGAATTTAAGAGTACCGATTTATGCGAGCCGTGTATTCCATGTATAGAAGGAAAGACATGCAAAAGTCCCTTTAAAAAGCAAGGTACGAGAGCGAACGAGGTCTTACAATTGGTTTTTAGCGACGTTTGTGGACCAATCGAGGAGCCATCGTTCGGTGGTTCGAGGTATATTCTTCTATTTATTGACGATTATACTAGAAAGACTCATGTTTATTTTTTGAGGAACAAAAGCGAAACATTAGATAAGTTCCGTGAATATAAAGCGGAAGTTGAGAATGAGACAAGTAAATTGATTAAATGTCTGAGATCTGACAACGGCGCGGAGTATTGTAATGGTAAATTTAAATCATTTTTAAAGTCTGCAGGTATAAAACACCAGACGACTGTACCATACACGCCGGAACATAATTCTGTCGCAGAAAGAGCGAATCGTACTATAATAGAGAAGGCAAGAACATTACTGTCAGAATCGAACTTGAGCAAGAAGTATTGGGCCGAGGCTGTAAATACTGTTGTTTACTTAAAAAACAGAAGCCCTACGAAAGCATTGAATAATGCGGTACCAGAAAAGCTTTGGAATGGAAAAGATGTGGATGTTAGTCATCTGAAAATCTTTGGTTGTTTGGCATATAGATTGATGCCAAAGCAAAAGAGACGGAAACTGGACATGAAGACGGAACCGATGATTTTTATTGGATATCCTGATAATCAGAAGGGTTATCGTCTGATGAATCCTAAGACAGGTGAAGTGACGACTGCGAGAGATGTGAAATTTCTGGAAAACGTCTTTCTCCAAAAGGAAAACGTAGAAAAGTCGGAAGTAATCATAAACCTAAATAAAGATTCTGTTCCTTCCAGTTTACCGAACGTATCTACAAGCAGATCTGAACATTTAGAGGCTCACAACGATATGAATCGTGATACTGAAGACGAGAACGTAAAAGTATCGGAGGACATAGGACCTGAACCTATAGTACCAGAGCGAGTATCTGATGATGTATTGACTGAAGAAGAAGTCAGAATACCTGAATCAGAAAGGAGGTATCCTTTAAGAGAACGCAGACAAGTCGACCGGTACGGATGCAATGTTATGTATGCCAAGGAGAACAGTCTTGATGGTGATCCATTGACTATTAATGAAGCGTTGGCGAGACCAGATGGTGATTTATGGCAAAAAGCGATAGATAATGAACTTATGTCACTGAAGGAGAACCAGACTTGGACGTTGGTGGATCTTCCAGCTGATAAGAAGCCTATCCAATGCAAATGGGTGTTCAAAATCAAGAAAGATAGCGATGGCAAGGTAACAAAGTACAAGGCTAGACTTGTAGCAAAAGGCTTCACACAGGTATGTGGTGTAGATTATACTGAGACATATTCTCCTGTAGTAAGAAGCTCTACTTTAAGATTGTTGTTCTCGCTAGCTGTTGAATACGGTTGGTTTATTGACCAATGGGATGTCACGACTGCCTTTTTATACGGAAAAATTAAAGAGGACATTTACATGCTCCAACCAAAAGGAGCAGTAGTCAAAGGTCAAGAAACCAAGGTATGCAAATTGCAGCGTTCTTTGTATGGATTGAAACAAGCTTCAAATGCTTGGTTCAAGGAATTGGATAAAGAAATGTTGAATTTAGGCTTTGTACAATCAAAAATAGAACCGTGTTTGTATCAAAAGCAGTTTAAAAACAACAAGAAGTTGATTGTCGTTATTTACGTAGATGACCTTTTTATTTTTGGAAATAGTGAACAAGAAAAGCAGAAATTAAAAAACAATTTGCTTGACAAGTTTAAAGTGAAAGATTTAGGGCAGGCTAGGCATGTTTTAGGCATGAGGTTGAGGAGGGACAAAGATGTTATTTGTCTAGATCAGCAACAGTTCATTTCGGATATTTTGAATGACTTTAACATGACAGACGCTAAGCCAGTTTTAACCCCAATGGAAGTCGGTATGAAATTAGAAAGATCGACAAATTCACATAGCGATCTGCCGTATCAAAGCTTAATAGGCTGTCTAAACTATTTGGCCTGTAATACGCGACCAGACATAGCACATGCGGTAAGTGTACTTTCACAATTCAATTCATGCTATGATGAAATACATTTTAAATGTGCGAAACGGGTCTTAAGGTATTTAAAAGGTACGTCTAACCTTTGTCTCACTTTTAGGAAGTCGGGAGATTTAGACTTACGAGGCTACGTAGATGCAGATTGGGGAGGGGCACTTGATAGAAAGTCTTTCACAGGATTAATTTTCAAAATAGGTAAAAATATAGTGTCATGGGAGAGTAGGAAGCAAGCGACAGTATCCTTGTCAAGTACAGAAGCAGAGTACGTAGGATTAAGTCAAGCTTCGAAGGAAGCTCTCTATTTACGAAGTTTACTAAATAGTTTAACGGCTGTGGATAGTAAAGCGGTAGTAATTTACAATGACAATCAGTCGGCGCATAAAATTGCAGGTAACAAAATGATGCATAATCGGACGAAACATATAGATATAAAATATCATTTTATTCGCGAGTGTGTACTTACTAACAAAATTGAGATAAAGTACATGTCAACTAATAATATGATAGCCGACATTTTAACTAAAAGTGTTCATAGCCCGAAGTTAAGAGAATTTTTAAAGGATTTATCCCTATCAAATTATTCGATTAAGGGGGCGATGAGTAGTTAAAT